>OX453016.1:21477603-22773597 GCA_949699075.1 Asteroscopus sphinx | reverse complement strand
CCTTTGAAACAGACAATGCGCAATATTCTATATCGCACAGCCAGTGCTTACATTTTTTAGTCACATTATTTAAGATTACGGATTTAAATTTAATTTTTCATGTTTTTTATATGCTACTTTGCTGTCGAGTACTCTACTGAACGGTCGTGTTCTAAACAAAGTGGATTGCCAAAGCAATTCAATCTCACAGTCATACATACATACATTTATGTTTCTTTTGTCTTCAAATATTATTAAATAACGCTCCAAAACGACAATACCACAGAATATCTAATAGTACTACGTACAGAACGGCCACTCACCGCCCCCCGCCAATTTAAGTTCCTCACCCGCGCCCTGCACGTGCCCTCAGTTTAGCGGCAAGTTGGGCTGCAATATTCAATGGATATCAATCGCCAGTCGAGTGCGTTACGCAATATATTTTTTGGTGTTTATAGTTATATTTTAATTGAAAATGGTAGTGTATTGTGCTTTATACGGATGTGTGTCTACATCTAGACAAGGAAACAGAAGATTTTATCGATTTCCGAAGGATGAAATAAGGTAAGCCACAATAAAACCTTTATAGGTAGAACTACAGAACAGCGAGCATTTAATTTTACAATTAAACGATTTTTTTGTACTTTGCCAGTTATGACAAAAAGGAAAAAATAATTTGCTTGTAATAATAATAATATAATCTTTATTTTGGATCAAATTAGGTATCCATATTTTGTTAGTAACATAAAAGCTGCTTAAAAGCAGATTCCTTTGGGTAACTATTTATTGTATTTTATTAAAGGTAGGTATCTACTTACCGCGAGAGTTTAATTTTACAACTATAGTGAGAGATTGTTTACTGTAAAATTACGTACTTATGATAAGAGAAATATAAATTATTATAAATTGTAATGCTTGCAGATTTAATTTTATTACCAAGCTTCGTTAATATATCATATTCATCATACAATACATCGATAATTCGATAGGTATCATTACCATCCGCTCGTGCTATCAAGTGCCTCGGCTCGGGTCCGGGACGTAGGGCCCAAATGTCAACGCCATCTCTGAGAACTACTGAGAAGCGTTTGGAACGCAGTCGGCATTTCGAGCGGCAAGCAACCCTATTCATTCACGTGTGTGCGTGTTTGTATAAGACGTAAGCTTGCGTATGTAGGCGGTGCTAGCATTCTAAGGCCCGTATTCCAGAAGGATACTCAAGCATTGATCTCTGTTTAAAACTAGTTTTGAGTTGAGCTTTGATTTTAGAACGTTCCTCAAGCAGTGATTTATTGATCACAGTTCAGCTGAGTTTAGTTTCGTTTTATATTGTCACCTGTTTCGGTATTTGGGCAGATATTTGATCTGTAATCACTCAAGCGTGGTCCAGACTACGCTTGAGTAGAGATTTCTATTATATTTCAGGTCAAATTCGTGTGTTTTGAGTAAGCTTCTGTAATACGAGCCTAAGGCTCGTATTACAGAAGCTTCCTCAAGTATAGTTTAAACTCCAATCACCTGATCACTACTTAAGGATAGAATCGTTACTTGAGTATCGGTCTTATTCCAGAACGGTAATTATAAACTTTAATTCAACAACAAAACACACGAATTTGACCTGAAATATAATAGAAATCTCTACTCAAGCGTAGTCTGGACCACGCTTGAGTGATTACAGATCAAATATCTGCCCAAATACCGAAACAGGTGACAATATAAAACGAAACTAAACTCAGCTGAACTGTGATCAACAAATCTCTGCTTGAGGGACGTTCTAAAATCAAAGCTCAACTTAAAACTAGTTTTAAACAGAGATCAACGCTTGAGTATCCTTCTGGAATACGGGCCTTAGGCTCGTATTACAGAAGCTTCCTCAAGTACAGTTTAAACTCCAATCACCTGATTGGAGTTTAAACTGTACTTGAGGATAGAATAGTTACTTGAGTATCGGTCTTATTCCAGAACGGTAATTATAAACTTTAATTCAACAACAAAACACACGAATTTGACCTGAAATATAATAGAAATCTCTACTCAAGCGTAGTCTGGACCACGCTTGAGTGATTACAGATCAAATATCTGCCCAAATACCGAAACAGGTGACAATATAAAACGAAACTAAACTCAGCTGAACTGTGATCAACAAATCACTGCTTGAGGGACGTTCTAAAATCAAAGCTCAACTTGAAACTAGTTTTAAACAGAGATCAACGCTTGAGTATCCTTCTGGAATACGGGCCTTAATGTATTGAGTGGCCAGGGTGTGACAATACTTAAGCAATTGAAAGCAAAGACATTTCTATACTTTTTCGTAGCTATACTTACATACTTACTCACAGTACTTACATAACTTTATGGTTGAAAGCTAGGAGGAATAAAGACTTTATTCCTCCTAGGTTGAAAGTCAAGTTAACAGAAAACCTACGATGAAAGAACCTAAGTACTTACCTACTAAACTAACCTAAACTATCTAACTACCACACTACCACAGACCAAGTAGAGATGCTACGCATCTAACTACAAAAGTAGCTTCATTATTCGTAGCAGAAAACAGATTATATTATTATCGTTCGTGAATATGAGAGATAATGATGCTGAACTAGGTACTTAATCTGTGGGCTGAACTCGGAATATTCCACACAAACCCAATAAATTGAGAATTTTAAAAATAACACACTTAAAACGTCTCAAACGTCGGTAAACGCAGAGCCATTTTTGAAAATAATCTAGTTCCTTTTTATTTTCGCGAAAAGGGAATTGAACTTTAAAATGGCTGTCTCATAGGTAATTATTTGGAGACTTGAATCGAATCCCGACTTTTACGCTTTGAGGTAATATGTACTACGAGTAGGTACATATTACCTCAATGCTTTTACGTGCCTTTATATACGGCAGCCATGTTTACAACCACTACGCCAATGAGGCAGAAAAAAAATCATTACCATAATTTTATACTGGAAACCGTAATAAAAATAAAACTGATATATAAATAAGCTCAAGCGAATATAAATATTTGCTAATAAAGAAAACATTAAACTCGATATCAATACAAAATAGTTTCCATAAAAACTATATACAACGCTGTATATTTTCGTATAAGTACAATTTTCTTAAAAGCTTTCTGGCATTGGACAAACTTAGGTGACATAATTCATACGTTTCAATGGTTTCTCGTGATTAAAATCACGCTTGACATTTGACAGACGTCGTACAGGATTACAAGGAGATTACACTGTCCGATTCTGCTCTATCTGAGCTTCTGCTCATATTGCAGGGTTTTGTAACAGAAAATAGTATTTCAGTTCTTCTTTGAAGATGTAATAAAAGTTGGAACTTGTGTGTTGTAGGATAATCATGAATTAAATATCGTTGTCTGTGGCTTCAGTTATTTAAATCATGTTGATGTAGCTTCAATTAATTAAACATTGATAAAACAAAGACGGGAGCAACGTGACTGATATAAACTAGTAGGTAAAGACCCGAATGAGATATTTTCCCAAAGACTTTGTATAGGTACTACTACTCTATGTATTTTGCAGCATCCTAAAAACAAGCTCGCACGTACAAAAACAGTCCATGATTTATCTTTTTAAGAGCAAACGAGCAAGCGAGTCACCCTCACCTGATGATAAGCAATCTCCGCCGCCCATAGACATCCACAACACCAGGGGAGTCACCGACGCGTTGCCGACCTTTTAAAAAGACGGCTGTACCTAACGCTTATTTAAAAACGCATAGGTATTCCTCTAGCCTATAATATTCTATGCGCTGGCACCCCGAGCCGATGTGGTTACCGGCTGCCCCCCTAAAGCTGCCACTGTATGAATTTTCCAACCGTGAATTTCGTTATACCTAGGTAAAAAATATTACCTACGTTCTTTTCTCTTGTCTACACAAGATGACGTGGTCGTGTTGGTCATCATATCCAACATTGGTAGTATACGGGCTGATGATGAAGAAATGAAAAAAAGAACATTTGTCATGGGACCGATAGACGGAGGCCTACCTCGGTCTTTCGGTCATGCAGCACAAGAGAGGCTAGAAGAAACATATAGTACGTTACACGTATACCTACGTATAACCCCATTATATTTTAGTAGGTGGTGAAATAGGAACTAGACTAATTTGGCATATCAAGTCTGAGTCTGTGTGCAGTGTGCATATCATGCTTTAGTGATTGTTCTGCCTGAAGCATAAGTACCATGTCCATTCAACCATGAACTGGCAAGAAATTATACTGACCTTTTTTTGCTTGGGGTATTGTTGCGATCTGACTATCAAATGAGGGATAAACGTTGACTATGGGGATAACATGCAGCAAGTTGTACTAAATGGGAGGGAATACAGAGTCTTAAATGAGTTATGAGTTAAAGTATTACTCTCAACCTCAGATTAAAAACCTCCTCTCAACCTTATTTTTTATATTATCCTTCTGAACTCGTTTTCGTTTTCAAAGTATCTATGTAGTCGAATAAGAAACTCGACTAATGCCACTGCTATAATATGCATCTCTAATACCACAGATTAAATTAGCAGAAATGTCAGTACAAAACTGTGTGACAGTGACAGTTTTACTCAGGGATGTGACTTAGCTGAAAAACAAATCGATTTATTAATAATCGATTCTTCTAAGTTTCATTAAAATCGATTAATAAAAAAATGATTTTTTTCGTTTAAATTAATGAAAAATATCAAGAACAGATTAAGTCAATTTTACAACAGTAATTATTACTTCAGGGCCAAAGCTGAAGCTATCGTTTCTTTTCTTATTTTTTTTACTTCATATTGCTTGGTAAGGTAATGAATTTGGAAACAAAAGCTTCGGCAAGCTATTTGGTTTGGTGCTAGTCCGTGCTAGACATTCTGTGCACAAAAAGAAGCGTCCGAACACAAATTTATTTTCACGAACCAACAAACGCGGTATGAGATTTTGAATTAAACTGAAGATTGGAACAAAATGAATGAACTAGTTAAGAATGTCATGCAGGGACTACCTGATGCACGGAAACTAATCGAGATGAACTTCCTGGACCTTAAGGACCTATTCACGATCCGCTGATGTACTGAATTGAATCATAAGAACCAAATTGTGTTGGTCTGGGTGTTGCTTATGTATTATAAGTATGTATATACAAAAAAAAGTATATAAGTATTATATCCATTGTCTAGTACCCATAGCACAAGCTCTGCTTAGTTTGGGACTAGATGGTGCTGTGTAAAAATGTCCGAAAGATAAAAAAAAAAAAAAAAAAAAAAATTGTTTCAAAAAATTCATTTTGGTTAAAATGTAACATGGTATAAAAAGTATTCCAATCGATTCTCCTAGTGATTCTCAACAAACCAGTTTCTCATATTGCGTAAACAAAAAGTAACGTTGTACCTATATGTGTGTTACCTATTTATTTTCTCGTATAGTTTTGTATATTTGCTTGAGCACAAAATATAAAAAGTCAGTGTCAATAAAACAATGACTTTTGACTTGACCTTGACGAAGACGTAGTAGAAAAAAATCAAAAACAAACGACTTTTAATACAAAAAATTGGACCTAAAAAATCGATTAAAAAATAAAAATAATCGCTTTTTTTATAATTGATAATTTTTTTACATCCCTAGTTCTACTGTCAAGTAAATACAAAATTGAAAATTCGCTTTGTTTGAAAGCGTGGATAAAATTGTTGGAATAAAATTTAAAGTGTCTATAAACAAACAACCAAAAAAAAACAAGGAAACACTAAACCCAAGTTTGAGATGTCCAAAAGTGAAGTCCTCTACGTGAAAGGGATGAATATTGTAGGTGGCAGAACCAAACATATTTTGTACGTGAGGGTGAAAATGGATTAATGTTTTTTTTTTGTTGTAGTCGGAATCTGAAGGGGATGACGATGACCAGTGGGATGATAAAAAGCTGAATGCTGCGTATGATAAAGCTGTGAGGATCGCGAATGTAGAGGTGGCGAAACGAATAGCTATGTCGACAAATACTCCGAGTTCGACCATTGAACGTAAGAACGTACTATTTACTTTTTTTTATTCTTAACGGGCTTGTGTTTGACCGCCACTCCTACTCCCAATTAAGCAGCAATACATATTAACAAATTTACTATTAATTTAAGGTCAGAGTGTCGCCTTAGGGGCGGAACATCTGCTGAAGGATTTTAATGTCATCATCCTCTTGCCCCTATCCCAATTTATTAAGGGTCAAATTCAAAAGTTTTTATGTCGAATAAGCATATACATGCACTTTCGAAATGTTAAGGATCTAGTTGCACTGTTCCAAAATGTTGGTCCTATGGAGAAGAGCCAGCAAGAAACTTCTTGGTCAGCGCAGCATGTCTTTTTCTTCCGTACATCTCTATCAGCCATCATCTCCGTGTTCACTTTCTTTCTATTCATATCATCTTTCACACAATCCATCCATGTTTTCTTTGGTCTGCCTCTTTTCTTATAGCCATCCACACAGATTTTTTGGTTTAAAAAGTTGACATAAAATTTCCCTTATTAACATCTTGTTTAATTTTCACAGCAGTGTTTTTCTCCAAAAAAGATAAACTATCAGCCAAGTCATCAAAGAAGAAAGTTCTAATCCCAATTCCCGATGAGGTAATAGATGAAAGCCTAATGGAAGCGAAGTGGAAGGCTGGCATGCCTTGCCGGCTGGTGTATACAGAAGATGGCATGGAATATGAAGCGATTATACTAAGATTTATCGAAAATGATGACTGCATTGTGAAGTATTTAGGTAAGCAATCTTTAATTTAAGTATCGAGAAGTTGCAAGTTGTGTTGTTTCAACAGTATCTATCTTAATAAACTAAGTATGGGCATT
Organism: Asteroscopus sphinx; assembly: GCA_949699075.1. Classification (NCBI taxonomy): domain Eukaryota; kingdom Metazoa; phylum Arthropoda; class Insecta; order Lepidoptera; family Noctuidae; genus Asteroscopus; species Asteroscopus sphinx. Next base: position 22,766,792 of record OX453016.1, on the reverse strand, counting down.
AAGTCTGCCTATACATACAACAAACAAAATCTTGCTTGTGAGAAAGTTGTTTTAAAATATGTGGCTCTGAACCCTAACCATCTTACAAAGCTTTGTGAAGGGCCGCGCAGGTACAGTCACATAATAAGTGTGAGCAGGATATAAAGATGCATCGAACATTAACAAATGACTAAGACAATAAGAACATGCGGTCCCTCGCCATCTTGCCCCTCATATGAACAATCTATCAGTCTTGCCCTCATTTCCGCGCATGCGCGCACTGATTTGGTTGCAAAATTCACTACTGCCACCACCTGTTTCTCACTTAACAGCAGCACAATTCTATTATGCATGCGCATACTGAATTTCGTTTTTTTTTTTCGAAAATGTTGCGCAAAAGTCGCTGGCGACTGAGAATGAGCATTTTCACAATCAATTTTAGTCGCCCACCACATGTGGCCTGTCGTCGCTTGGTAAAAGTCAAAAGTTGGTCTACTTTGGCGTTAAAACTCTTGGTCTTAAGCTGCAGCGGGCTTGATCGTCTTATAATGTACTGAACTGTATTAGATAGTGCACACAGGGCCATCCTGCCGGGCGTTTTGACGGCGTGACTGATCCGCCACCGCTCTGCCGGCCGGCAAAACAACGCCGTAGTGCGCGACTGATACGCTGGCATTGTATTATATGGCACTAGTGACACAGACAGCGGAACGTTTTCTTCTGGCGCTGTCATTCCGCATTTTACTCACAAGATCATCATCATTTCAGCCGAAAGACGTCCACTGCTGGACAATAGGCCTCCCCCAAGCATCGCCACAGCGACCGGTCCTGCGGCTTCCGCATCCAGCTGATTACCGCGACCTTCACCAGGTCATCGGTCCACCTTGTGGGGGGCCTACCCACGCTGCCTTCCAGTATGCGGGTGCCACTCCAGAACTTTACTGCCCTATCGGCCATCCGTTCTGCGAGCAATGTGCTCCCTTCACTGCCACTTAGTTTGGCAATTCTTGTGGCTATGTCGGTTACTTTCGTTCTCCTGCGAATCTCCTCATATCTGATTCGATCACGCAGGGACACTCCGAGCATAGCCCTCTCCGCTCACAAGATAACAACAAATAATTACATAGATAAATCACTTCAATGTCCTTATATTTCAGGCTACGAAAACCAAGAAATAGTGCCAATAGAATCTTTAAAGCCTTCCCACGGCAAAGAGGCTCGTACTCGTCAGGTCCAGGAGGCTAGGCGGGAGCAGATAGAAGGCAGTTATGGCAGTCTGTCGCCTAACCTAGACAATGTGGAGTGCAGTGACAGGGTACAGAGTCCTGATAGCGTAGGTATGAAGATTTAAACTGTTACACATTAACACTAGACTAGTACGACGACCTCTGTGGTCTAGTGGTTCGAGTGTCGGACTGCTGATCATGGGGTCGTGGGTTCGATTCCCACAGGACACAAATATTTGTGTGATGAACACTAAGTGTTTGTGTTGGTCTGGGTGTTGCTTATGTATTCTTCTTCTTCTATCGTGTCGACATGAGCTACATAATGATAATAGCTCACAGGCAGTCGCCCAGGGTGCACCGGATGATCAATGATGATCAATTAAATAATAATCAAAATCCACGAGTGACGCTTATGTATTATAAGTAAGTATTTACAAAAAAAAAAAAAGTATATTAGTATTATATCCATTGTCTAGTACCCATAGCACAAGCTCTGCTTAGTTAGGGACTAGATGGTGCTGTGTAAAAATGTCGTAAACAATTTTTTTTTTTTTTTTTTAAGTATTATACTCCTTATATTATAACTACACTCTGTTTTTTCTTATTTGTCTTATTTAGTAAACAATCTTAGCATGTCTTTTAAAGGGCAATGTAGCAGCCAAGTGGCGCCCCCATCAGTAAAAAAATGATTACTTGCTGAATAAATCCTTTATCGAAAATTCGTTTTTAACAATTGAAGTACAGGTACTGTAGTTTAATCAGAAACTGTTAACTCTGTAAAATATAGTTCGCTGTAGTTGTAGATAGAAAAAAATGCCAAAGTGACCGTTTTTCGCAAATAATATACACATCTAATATCGACCATACACCCCTTAGATGCCTCATTACAAGCAACCGATGTATGTCAACACATTAATAATTTAACACTGATGTAGGTTGCCACTATTCGGCACTTGAAAACTTCAAATATATTTCGACCACTTATGTGAGCCGTCAAAGCTTCTGCGTTAGTGATTAGCCAATAGCCGCTTTGGTAGGGCCAATCGGATTGCAGTACCCCACTTCCTACTACCTCAGCTAGTTGACAGAATTTATTGTACGCATTTTATTCAACATTAAGCGTCTATTGGGCTGTATGGTCAATGGATACATGTAGTAGGATAATAAGGCATGGTATAATAAGATGTTTCACTAGGTACTCTCTTCCCGTGACAGGTAGGTCACGTCATTGCCTCCGTACTACGTCATCGGCTGTGGAGCCAATAGCGGGCTGTTATCGTGACACTTGTCAGTTTGATGTGCTGCCACTTTGTGTAAATAAATTACCCGAGCAAAATGCATTTTTTCATTTACTTACTTCTCTAAAGAAGCACTTTTGAACTAGTCATTTTATACAGTTTCCTTTAATACGTAATTAGATAAATAACACGAGATAACAAATAGTTAGGCTAGTTAGGAATTTATTTTACATTCATTATGAACAAAAATCTCCATAAATATATTGAAGATATCAATCAATGGCAACACTGATCGTGACGTAGCTTGGAGGCATCGCGAGAAGTGAATAGCTGGTGAAACATCTTATTATACCATGAGTTAAGGTATGTAATGATATAAAACGATATGTTCCCTATTTCAGATAGAGCATCCCAGAAAAAGAAAAAGCCGTCCAAAAAGAAGAAGCAATCCAATCAGGCTAGAAACATGAACATCAATGGCTTCGATCTGCCAGAGATGCCGCCTATGCCGAATATATCTATGTTGAGCAATGTAAGTACAGTCACGATCCTTCCTGGTGATACATTTTGTTGACAAAGTCCCTTGAATGAATCCTGCTACATTACACGTAGCTACGGCTGCCGTCGAACACTGAGCGCAAGCGATTTTAGCCTTAGTGGTAGTTCACCGGAAACTTTGCTAATAGTACCTAGACTAATTTTTTTTTAACTTTTTTTTTTGCGAGGAGGAAACCTTGATTCTGTTACTGGTCTTATAGGTGATGGATGGATACCCCATGTGGAATTTTACCCACTAAAACCCCCTCGGTGGCCATCTTCAGCACAATAAGGTGGGGCACCAGGATTGTATTATGGCTCCGGAGCCCTTCCTGTGCCTTCCTGTCTCAAGGGAGACCTTTTGTCTCCCTGTACACCTTCCAGATGTGGTGCATATCACAGAAATAGATAGAGTTAGAATGGCTATTACGATTACTTAGACGAGAACCAGTGTCGCCAAACTCACACATTTACAACTGAAATAGTACATTACCATAGACAAAAAACCGAGACGTGATTGGGTCCCAATTTAAAATTCAAATTGGGCCTTGAACTCGTACAGTGTTTATTTAATTCAATCTTAATGCGAGTTTTTAAAATTTGTTTTTAACAATCATGTCAAAATCACTTAAGACGTTTTTCCATTCTAATCAAATCGTACGCAACAACTAGTGAGTTAACCAGATAACTATTCCTGGCAATAACCAACGACTTCAACTACTCGACGCTAGAGGGCGCTTAAATTATAGTACGGTATTTGCACTCAATTCCATTAGAAATAGATGTTAAATTCGCATGCATGCTGAGTGGCCTGTCTACTACGGGAATGTCACTCAGCGAACCAACGACAGTCATTCGCGTAATCATACATTGCTTCCTTAAAATTATCGCAGCTTCGACCGCAAGGAACTTTGTACGTAATGAATATTTTTTCAATTGTATCTTACTAAGGAATCGTTTTCAATGAAAATTACAAAATTTTCAACATTTTGCAAATATGTATTTCTAAATTATTTAGGTAGGTATTTAATACTCGTCCGTGAAAATAAATCCTTCTTTTTATCCGACTGCGCCAGAAGGAGGGTTATGTTTTTCGAGTGTATGTATGTACAGTCAACAAATCGGAATCATGACCCACTCGGCTGATAATTCGTTTGAAATCGTCAAAACAGTAAGGTTTTCTTCTACGCTGCACTTAGGACATTTTGAATATTACAGAAACTGCATTAAAACGGGTCAGAGGTCTGTGCCATTTTGAGCTTTGTTATCAATGCAATAGATTTATAATTGGATTGGAAATTATGTTTTTGATAAAGCAGGAATTATGTTTTGAATTTCGAATTAGCTGTCGTTTCACGAGATTTTCCTACAAACAACTATATTTTTTAAGAAACCTATACTAACTTTTTCGATTACAGACCATTAATAAAATAAAAATAAAAATTACAAATAATAAAATGTCAAGTATGAAAAGGTGTCAAACAATACTCTTAACGGCTAAATATGTGGAACCTCGGACGAATAAAAAAGGCAGACGGAATCTCGCTATTCAATAAGTGAAGCATCCATAGCAAGCCGGCTCGCTTAAAAGTATGGGCCGGCACGCACACATTCACATAGATAGTATGCCAAAAAGCCGCGATTACGCAAAAAATCTAGTGTTACGGTAGTCATTGTTGTAGCATCATAAATAAAATAACAGTATAAATCTGGTGTGTTAAAATGCTTTAGAAATTATAGTGGGTATAAGAAAAAATGAAGTGCTTCAGTCTTTGTTTAGCGAGATTCCGTCCGCCTTTTTTATTCGTCCGAGTGTGGAACATACATTTAATTTATAATATCCTCAGTACCATATTTCACGCAATAAATGATAAATAAATAAATAACAATATTTTGAGTTAAACGTCAAGAATAAAATTTAGAAAAATAATTTTATTGGTAAACTAGCTGTAACTGTCAATAGCTAACAAAATTAATAACAAGTCAGTTGCCAGGGAAATATCTGTTTATGCGAAATTCAACCCAATTGTATTAGAATGTCTGTAGGATATTAAGCTTATCGTGGGTCATGATTCCGATTTGTTGACTGTATGTATGTATGCATGTATGTATATTTCTTTGGCACGCTCTGTGGCCTAAACGGCTTGATGGATTTGAGATTGAGAGGTGTCGTTAGATTCGTCTTAATTCTGTGAGTGACACTGGGTACACCAAAATTGAAAAAATTAAAATGGCCGCTTTTTGGCGCCATATATATTTTTTATATCTTCAACATTTTTTTTTTCCTTCAAAAACTATCGAGTGGGGTATCAAAATAAAGGGTTTTATAAATGCTTTACAAAAATATATACAACTTATATGTTTAAATGTAATTTGGAATGAAAAATGCTAAAAAATAACAAAATATTCAATGTTAAAAATGAATTTGACTTTTCAAAAAAAACATTAATAGTATGATAAATAAAACATGACAAAACTAAAAATTTTTTAATAAAAAAATGTATTAACTAAAACAAAAAACCCGACTGCGTGTAAAAATAACAGAAAAGATATAAACAAGACTTATCAACACGCAGGCGGTGGCTACCTATGAACTATTATGTAATTCATGACCAAAAACATACGCAGCCTCCGACTGCGTGTTGATAAGTCTTGTTTATATCTTTTCTGTTATTTTTACACGCAGTCGGGTTTTTTGTTTTTGTTAATTAATTTTTTTATTGATGTACTGAGTACTTGGATTCTTGCTTTGCAAGTTATAACAGCACAGAAAGGCATTTTGAACTAATAATAGCCCCAGTTTTGCACAGACATGTGTTACGCGAGGAACTAAATCCGTCGCCCACTTAGCCTTTTCAACCTTTAGTTATTTTTTCTGTGGAGTGCTATTGTAAAATTTCTATTTTAGCGAAATTTTAAAATCTTATTTTTCAATTGACTTTTTTGGACTGCCTCGTTGGTCTAGTGGTCGCAAGCGCGACTGCTGAGCGTGGGGTCCTGGGTTCGATTCCCGGGTCGAGCAAAGTGTTATTGGGTTTTTTCATTAAGAAATTCCCAGTAGCAGCCCGGAGTATGGATTTGTGCCCGGTTAATGGCAATAGGCTTGCCCCCTATTTCATGGGACTATAACATAACTGACGAAATGTGGGTGTGTACTATACACCTCTGCCTACCCCTTCGGGGAAATACAGGCGTGATGTTATGTATGTATTTTTCAATTTCCAGCAACTGGGATCGGCAGAAATGCCAATGCCACCTCCGCCGATAGCATTCGCAACAATGGACAAAACGGACTCTGAGGAACAAGCCATATCGTCCATGCTGCTCAGTTGGTACATGAGCGGCTACTACACAGGGCTATATCAGGGACTAAAAAGGTAAATACATGCTTATACTAAATTAGACTTATACAAATTACTTGGCTTACTTGTACTTAACTTGGCAAATCCTTAATCTTTGAAATGATCAAACGGATTTTAATGAAACTATAAGCATAAGCAGGATACATGATACATAGGTCTAAAAAATGTTAGTTAAAAGCTTTTTCACCCGACTGCGCGACAGCAAACACAGGGTTATGTTTTACACGCGTATCTATGTATGTGGGATTCTTTATACCTTCGAAGCATCTCAATGCTTTGATGGATTTTAACGAATGTATCTATCGATTAGGCTAAATTGTGCGATGGTTATAAGCTAGGTTTTGTTTTTTTTTAACCAAAATGGCGGCCATGAAATGCAAAATGGCGATGAAGACAAAAAATAAATTTCGTGTACCATACTATGTGGGGTATCACTGAATAGGTCTTTTAAAATCAATATAATGTTTCTTTGATCATTTTACAGCCTTAAGCTCCGTTTAAAAATTACACAACCTGAAAGTTGTTTATAGATTTGTAAGATATAGTGATGATTTTTTATAGGCCAAACCAACACACAAAAACGCACACGCAGTTGGAGGCTATGTATATTTGTGAATTACATACGCGTAGGTAGCCTCCGACTGCGTGTTATGATTTGCTACTGAAAAATTTAATTTTAAATAGCTACGTCTTGTTTACATCTTTTCAGTTCTTTTTCACGCAGTCGGGTTTTTGGTTTTTTTAATTAACTGTTTAGCTACGCAATATCTTCTCGTCCAAAATACCGCAGTGTCTCAAGACGAAAGTCTTTGACCAGTGTGTGTTGCCAGTAATTACTTACGGTAATGAGTAGTATAATATTGGGCACGCTGGACCACCTGTCGCGTACCGCTCCGGTGTTCCAGTGCGCCCAATAATAAGTATACTGATTCGGATAATTTGCAGATTAATTAAATCAGTTCGATGTTGTAGAACGCACAACGCCAACGGTAACAGAACGGAACTCGGTGTCGTTGTTTCGTTTCGTACAATCATTGCATACTAACACATTCCTTAATACAACTCATTTAATTAGATTAGTCGTTTTGGTTTTGATTTCATTGATCGATTGGTAGTCAACTGTTGTTTCGTTTGCAATACGACAACCGGGTTTAGTATGGTGGTATCTCTAACAGACTGCCGTGCTGAAGGTTGTGGGTTCGATTCCCACCAGAGCAAATGACTGAGAAAACATAATTTTCAAAGGTGACTCTGGTCTGGTTACAACTGTGATAATAGTAGTAAACTAACATCACAAAAGTATTTCATCACAATTATTAGTAATACCATCTCATCATCGATACGATACCTATAAAGTGATAGGTACCCACTCAATATTTTTGATCGTTCATTAATCAAATGTTGTAATCAATTATATTTGTTCAGTACCTACAGCAAACGTTGCCTACTAACTTCATACTGCTCATTTAATTACCTAAGGCGTTTCTGAAATTGATTAAAGTTGAACATTATATTAATAAAATTTATCAGTGTTACTGATTATTCTTATTTAAATCGTGTAAAGTATTAGACGCCTCCAAAAAATGAAGTTTGTCAAACAACCACATTCGCTTGTTGTTGATGCAGTTTGTGTTGAAGCCCAAAGTCGTACTTTTCGACACGGGAAACTTTTACCCAATACTATAAGATGTATTATCTGCGGTCCATCTAACTGTGGTAAAACCAATCTTGTAATTGGTTTGCTTTTGCATAAAAATGGTTTGAAGTTTCGCAATGTATACCTTTACTCAAAAACTCTACAACAACCAAAGTACATGTTTTTAGAAAAAGTGCTAGCGTGTGTACCAGATGTTTCGTTTTCAAAATTTAAAGACAATGAGGAAGTAATTAGTCCACAAGAAGCTAGATGCGAATCGGTAATGATATTTGATGATGTAGCGTGTGAGAACCAAAATAACATGCGAGATTATTTTGCAATGGGTAGGCATAGAAATATAGACTGCTTTTATTTAAATCAAACATACAGTAAGGTACCCAAACAACTTGTCAGAGACAATGCAAATGTTATAATTCTTTTCAAGCAAGACGATATTAATATGAGACATGTATATGATGAACATGTTAACACAGATATGAAATGGAATGAGTTCCGTGAATTATGCTCTAAAATATGGACTCATCCTTATAATTATTTAGTTATAAATAAGGAATGCCGTAAAAATGAAGGTTGCTATCGCAAAAAATTTGATAGCTTTGTAGTTTTTGATTGATGTTACATTGTATAAATATATATCACTGCAAAGAAAATATTAATCTTAATTAAACAGTAATAGAAGAAACATCTAAATATTATTATAATGGAAACATCTATAAAAAGACAAGTCGTTAATGCTGCTGAAGCGGTAAGAAGAAAAGTACGAAAAATGCGAAATATTGAAGAGGATAATGAAAAAGCTTTGCAAACTGTATTTAAGCCTTTGATTAATCCACTTAATCAAATTGTATCTAACAACAAAAATACTTCTAGAAAAAGTATAAATAATGAGGAATTTAAGTTTAGTAAATATGAGAACAACCATTACCACGACGAAAAATTACCTACTAACGATGTGTATGCTAATATTGAGAACGATTCGGAAAATACTGATAAACCTAAAGCGTCTACTATGGATCAAGGACATAGTGATAGTCGTCGAAATTCCGTGGATGATGATTCTGATAATTGTTTAGAAAAAAGTGATGACTCATTCAAATCTGTTGACTTCAATAATACTATGAAAGAAAACGTTTCATCATGGTCTCAATCGTCTGAGGTAATTGATGATATTCCTTTTGGAGTTAGGGTTGAAAAAGGAAAACTTATGCTTGGTTCAGCCAAAGTAATCGTCAATGATAAACATATTACTATAGACAATCATATATATCCATCCAGTCAAGGGCTAAAGGAACTTTTATTTCAAAAAGATCCGGATCTTAGTTTGGTGACTGAAAAAGATAAACACAGTTACAAATTAATGCTGTTAGCTACAAATGCTCATAGACGTGACTATGATCCAAATAAACCTATAAAAAGCAATAAAGGAAAAAAATATATGTGTCTTATAAAACCACTTTTTAAATTACGTAACGACTATAACGATGCTCAAATGACTTTGCCCAAAGGAAAAGGGTTGTTAATACTGAAAAAAATGAATAAAGATATTGAATATGTATATTGGGATGACCCTAACGAATTAGTAGAAAGATTAAAATTACTCATGGCCTCTCGGGAAGCTGGAAATACAGGACTAGATAACGAAATATTATCCATCATAGAAGAACTACGAGAGGGTAAATTTATAAGTAAATAAATATCTAGATAAAATAGTATTCTTTTCATTTTCCTTTGATCTTTCTAGAAGAACATACATAATGAATATAGACAAATTCGGTCATCATATTCATAAAAGAATGCGATTATCAGATATATTTGATATCTCAGATAAAACTATTTTAAAAACTACAAGTGGTGAGTTTAATTTGCAAATGAACAGACTACGAGGTGTTATTAATCCTGTTGAAGCAGATGACGTTGCTAACAAGGAATATGTAGATGAAAAAATTAATTACCTGTGCGCTAAAAGCGATGTTCAAACATTATTGGACAAAACAAAAAAAGAGATTTTAAAAGATATTCAAGTCTCATTAGATCATTTAAAATCAAGTATGGTATCATATATTGATCATAAAATAACGAACACTGCTACGAGTAAGACGAACAATCCATCTCATAATGATAAAGCAACAAATCGTGAATGAATTACACAAATCAGCCAGAAGAAACTTTGTTCGTCGTCATGTTATTTTAAAAGGAATCGATGACCTGTGGCAAACTGATCTTATTGATTTAAGAAACATAAAAAATAATAATAATAAGGGTTTCAGTTATATATTAGTGGTGATTGACTGCTTTTCAAAATATGCATGGACTATGCCTTTGAAGTCTAAATCAAAAGTAGAAGTGTCAAACGCATTTCAAGAAGTGATAAAGACAAGTAATCGTTCACCTAATCATTTACAAACAGATTTGGGAACAGAATTTTACAACGATACATTCTCAAAATTAATGAAAAATTATAACATTAATCACTACTCATCATTTTCGATTAAGAAAGCTTCGATTGTGGAAAGATTAAATAAAACTTTAAAAAATACATTATTCAAAACTTTTAATTTAAATGGAAATTACAAATGGATAGGAAAACCTTTAGAAAATACTGTACATGCTTACAATAATTCTAAACACCGTACTATTAATTGTAAGCCGGTTGATGTTATTAATGAAAATGAGAATCTTATACGAAAAAATATTTTAAAATCACATAGAAAAACGTTGACTAAGAAAATTAAATTTAAAGTTGGGGATTACGTTCGAATAAGTAAGTATAAAAATTGTTTTCAAAAAGGCTATACCCCAAATTGGTCAACAGAAATCTTTAAAGTCATAAACATTAATGAGACAATCCCAGTGACATATAACATTGAAGATCTTCGTAACCAACCTATATTGGGTACTTTTTATGATCAAGAAATTCAAAAAACATTTTATCCTGATGTTTACCTCATAGAAAAAGTTTTAAGGAGAAAAGGTAGTAAACTATTTGTCAAATGGTTAGGTTTGAATGATAGTGAAAATAGTTGGATCGATAAGAAAACTATTGTAAATTGATACAAGGGTATTTATAATTCAATCTATTATTTATCATAACATTGTGACACGAACAATGCAAGGAAGTGGACTTCTTAATAATATAATAAATAATTTACCGTTCGAACTCCATTTACCAGGTTACAATTACTGTGGACCCGGTACTAAATTAAAAAAACGTTTATTACGAGGAGACAAAGGCATAAATCAATTGGATGAAGCTTGTAAAGTACATGATATAGCTTATACAAATTATTCAGACTTGAATAATAGACATCAAGCTGACTCTCAGTTACTTAATATGGCAAAAAAACGGTTAAAAGCAGCAGATGTTGGAAAAAGAGAAAAAATCGCTTCTTGGTTAGTTAGCAAAGCAATGAAGACAAAACTTAAAATGGGATCTGGTTTAAAAACATTTGGATCTTTAGTAACGAAAATTCGCTCACACCTCAAAAAGTTAAAACCTAAAAACAAAGAAGATGCAATTAAACATGCATACCTTGCTGCAAAAAAGTTGTACTCAAATAATTCCAGGATCCCTATACCCAGAGTCATATCGCTACCTAAAACAGGAGGGTTTCTACCGCTGATTCCAATTTTTGCTGGGCTGTCTGCATTAGGTACATTAGCTGGCGGTGCAGCGGGTATTGCAAAGACGGTTAACGATTACAAAAGTGCTAAACAAAATTTACAAGAATCACAACGTCATAATAAAGTCATTGAATCGATTGCGTTGGGTAAAGGATTGTATATCAAACCGTACAAGAAAGGAAATGGCTTGTTTGTTAAATGTTCAAAAAACTAATTAAGAGGTTACCTAATAGTGCTCTTAGTAATATAGATATCCAGAATCACGCGTATAACGTACCTTATTTTAGAGGTGTATATATGAAAGATCAATTACCTAACAAACCGAAACTTATTGAAAGTGGTGTTGTTAATTTGGATAATTCTAACAGTGAAGGAACACATTGGGTAGCCTACATAAAAATAAAGAATTATTGTGAATATTTTGATAGCTATGGTAATTTGAAACCACCTTTAGAATTATTAAATTACTTTAAAAATTGTAATGTTTTTTATAACTATACGCGATTTCAAAAAAATAACTCTGTAAATTGTGGACATTTATGTTTGTCATTTTTGTATACTTTCTGGAATAAATATATAAATTGAATAACTTTTTTATTTGTATCATTTGCATGATGTCTCTCTCACTATCTATAACGGGTAACTCATCAGCATTATCTACTTATTATTCACCTACTCTACAATTTGAGGGACAGTATGAATGTGCATTATTATATTTATCTACATTTAATTCTATACCAAATATTGATAAAACAAATTGTAAATTTTATTATGATCGTGATGTTATTGAAATACCTGAAGGCGCATATGAACTGCAAGACATCAACGATTATATAAATTTAAAATTACAAGGCGCAAGTTTTAAATTACAATGCAATAACAATACTTTAAAAACTAATATATTCTGCACAAAAAAAATTGATTTTATAAAAGAAGATTCTATTGGTAGATTGTTAGGTTTTGGTAAGAAAAAACTTGAAGCAAATATATTACATGAATCACCGTATCCAGCGAACATTTTATCAACAACCGTGGTGAGGGTCGAATGTGACATAGTGACTGGATCATATATTAATGGCCAACCGAGTCATATCATTCATGAATTTGCTCCAAATGTGCCTCCTGGTTACAGAATTATAGAAGTTCCTAAAAACGTCATTTACTTTCCAGTAAATCAAAACAACATTAACAGTGTGAACGTGAGACTTTTAGATATAAATAATAATTTGCTTAATCTACGTGGGGAGGAAGTGCAGTTATATTTACACCTCAGAAGAAAATGATTGATTACAGTAAAATAAATAAATACCCTTGTACCCCAATAAAAAAAAACAGTGCTTCTCGAGTTATCCACAAGACAACATCTAACCCAAAAAAAAAACTGCAACTTAATCAAGAAAATCGACAATTTCTCAAAGCTATAGGACTTTTAAAATGAGTATGTTAGACGTTTTATCTTCTCCACTGCACGATAATACTATAGTTGGTATCGAATACCATTCATATAAGCCATACATAACAAGTTTCAATAGAAACGATGAAATTCGCATACCTATTAATGAAAAAGACTTATATGTTTTACCATCCGCTAGTACATTGTATTTAGAAGGATCAGTAAAAGTTACTAAAAAAGATTCCCAAGAAAGAAGTAGTGTATCATTTACGAATAATCCCATGCTGTATCTCTTTCAAGACATTCGATATGAACTAAATGGTGTCGAGATCGATAAAATAAAAAACGCTGGCATAACAACTACTATGAAGTCATTATTATCAATGAATGAAAGTGAATCAAAATCATGTCGTGCTTGGGGTTGGGACATCCATGGCTTTAAAAGTCCCAATGGTTCTTTTTCTGTATCTATACCACTTAGTAACATTCTTGGATTCGCTGAAGATTACAAAAAAGTGATCATGAATTGCAAACATGAATTAATATTATTGCGGAGTAATACAAACTCAAATGCTGTGAAGCTTGATGCCGGAGAAGTCATACACGATGTTGAAATTAATAAAATTGTATGGAGAGTACCACATGTAAAAGTGTCGGACAAAGAAAAAATTCATCTTTTAAAGATTTTGGAAAAAGATCGAGCGCTGCAATTAGTATTTAGGAATTGGGATTTATACGAATATCCGTTGTTGCCTAAAACCACAAAACATACGTGGTCTATTAAAACTTCATCCCAAATTGAAAAACCGAGATATGTAATTATAGGTCTACAGACTAATAAAAAACATAATGCAGTTGCTGATATGTCTAGATTTGATCACTGTACTTTGCGTGGTGTAAGAGTATATCTCAATTCAACTTATTATCCATATGAGAATCTAAACAGCAATTTCACTAATAACAATTGTGCATTACTTTATGAGCAATATGTTCGTTTTCAACAGTCATACTATGGACGTCGATCAGAGCCGTTGTTAAACGCCAAGGAGTTTAAGGAAGTCGCTCCTTTATTTGTCATAGACTGTTCTAGACAAGTTGATAACCTCATATCAGGTCCAGTAGTCGACGTACGAGTAGAGCTGGAAAGTGATGTTGAAATACCTGATCAAACTTCAGCCTACTGTTTGATATTGAACGATTGCATAATTGAATATAAACCATTAACTAATATTGTAAGAAAAATATCTTAATTATGAGTTCTAATGTAGTTATTTTAGACATACAAGGATTTAAAGATTCTCAAAACCAATTCATAGTTAAGGAATTGGCTTTTGCTACTCAAGAGTTTACACAATCGTTTTTAATTAAACCACCATATTTGTTTAAATATTTATCAAGTTCAGAAAAGAAACAAGTTATGTTGTTGGAAAGAAATAGAGGAATTTATTGGAACGAAGGTTATATCGACTATCGGGAATTTAGACGAATAATCGTCCCATATCTAGAAAATAAGGAAATCATTGTAAAAGGTTTCGAAAAGGTGAAATGGGTTAAGGAACTTTGTGAGAATTGTAGTGTCTTTGACCTCGGTGAAAAAAACTGTCCTAATTTCTCTGTGTTGTATAACATGTACTGTGATGGAAAACAAAATTTTAATTGTACTAAACATGTAAAGTACTGTGCCTTAAAAAATGTGTTATGTATTAAAAAATATTTGAATTTCTAATGAATTGTGTATTTAAGGTTTTAATAAATAAAAAATCATTAAATCGTAAAAATGTGTTTATTTCAAAAGTTTGCCTACCTAATACTCTACTGTTACCCTTTCCATAATAATAAAAATGTATTAAATTTAAAAAGTATGACACAACTAACCTAAGAAGTATTGTAATCTAACATAAAACACAGCATTTAGATAAAAAATTCCATTTAAAAAATTAAAAATCATTGTCTATCAAAGATTTCGAATAAAATGCATGAAATTTAAAAAATATAACACAACTAACTTTAATAAGTATTGTTATCTATCAAAAATACATCATTTAGATAAATATTTCTGTTAAAAAAATGAAAAAATAATAATTAAAAGTCATTGTCTATCAAAGATTTCGATATTTTTTTAACTAATGATTCAGTATCATCCATTACATTATCAATTGCGTCTTTTACAATATATTGTGCATTTATTATCACATTATCACTATCACTATCACTGTCACTGGTATTGTTATTGCAGAGGTCTATAACTGATATTTTTATTAACTTCAACCCACGTCGGTGCAGTTTGCTCATTACGAAAGATTTTGTAGGTTGTTTCTTCATTTGAGATGGCTTTTCCTGACGTCGTCGTCTGGATTTCTTTTCTTTTGTAATTTGACTGCAGTGCTGGGGCTCGTTGCGAAGCATCTCGGAAAGCCCTTCGTAAGGATCCTGAGCGTACTGGCTAAACACAATTTCTGAATCGGAAATCTGAAACAAAATTATAAAAATAATTGTTAGTATTTTTAACAGACATCAAATCAAAAAAGGAGGAGGTTCTCAATTCGACTGTATGTTTTTGTAGTGTCACTCTCGAGGTGGTCCTATTTAAATTCGGTTAAGACTGATGATGATCTTCAGAGATAACGAAGAGGACTCTTTAGTGAATAACAGTCACTCACCCGCAATTAGAGAAATCGTTTGGCTATGTATTGTATATTTTACTCAAAATAGAAAAATAAAATACCTAAACTTTATAAAAGTAAAAACCTTAAAAAATAATGAAATAATTTGTGTAAAACTGTTTAGGAAGTCAGTGGATTTTTTTGTTAAATCAAACCAAATCAAAGACATCTACTTTCTAAACTGTTTCACATAAATTATTTTATTATTTTTGTAGTCGGTTTTTACTTTTATTAAAGTTTATTTTATATTCGATGAAAACAATCGTTATCTATGTTATAATAATAAAATAGATTTAAAATATTTTACTTACCGATGACATGATTGTGACGCACACTAATATATCAGATATCAATAATAATTAACAAGTACTCGAAGCGAGTAATATTTTATAAGTAACATACATAACACGTTTGCACATTAGGTAATTAAACATTACGACATTATAAGTTAGTGCCCGTTCACATAGACTAATTGCTGAGTCAATTTTGTTCGCATTTGATAAAAGTTTAGTACGGATAGGGAAGCAAACTGTTTAGCGAATTGATATAAAACATAAATTTGCTGAGTTATATTCTTCTTTCATAGATCTGTTAACAACTGCGAGTTATATGAACAATTAAAGTAGACAGTCAATTTGCTAAGCAATCTGTTTCCGTGATCGTACATTAATTTAAGATTTTTATTCAAACATTATCTGATCTGATTCATTCGCTGGTCTGTGTGAATGGGCACTAAGTTTTTAAGTTAACTCTAAAAATGATAACTTAGCATTTGTGTGAGCATTGAACTTTTAGATGTTTTTAATTATATTGACAAAGCACATTATGATTGTGTTGCAATATTATAGGTATCATAGTAATGTACAAACATTGATCACTTGAAAATAAATCTTATCTCCATAATAATAAAAGCAAAATGCTACTTAAGCACTGACTTATCACGTATATCACGAAATCTCCGGAACTACGAAACCTAAAAACTTGAAATTTGATATGTAGATTATTTACAGGATGTTAGCATTTGCTAAGAAAAGATTTTAGAAATTCGATTTTAAGAAGCTAAATGGATAAAAAACTTAGACGAGCGAACAAAGTCGTGGAATCAGTTAATTGTAGGTATTATAATCATACCTATACAATTTACGCGTAACTCTACGTAAGTAAGTTGAATCTTAGGTTGCTTTTAGTGTAGGTAGGCATTATGTAATAATAAGCTACTTAATATCTGATAAATAAAACAGATAGATAGTTATAATCACTCACATTTTATTTATATTTAATACAAAACTACAGTAGGTATATACAAACAGACAGCAGTATATTTAATATTACAATATTATCTTTATCGGTACAATGTAATGTTTATATCTAACATTTAATAACATTATTATGTTTCGATGTATTACATATAGTTTAAAAAATAATCACGGTTCTCGTATATAAACTCTGTTTACTCTAAAAACGGACCTAATTTTCGTTATTAAAAGTATATGAATGGCCCCAGGCTCGCGTTGCTATTTTACCTTTAGATATCACTCGTTTATCGTCGTTACCAGATAAGGCAATTTTATTAACACTTTGTGTAAATATTTCATGCTTTATTGATTTAAACATATAATTTTTTCTGCGAATAACTCCACCATTAAACAAAATATTTTTATAATCTATGATGTTTAAATCCCGAACCACGCAT
This sequence comes from Asteroscopus sphinx, assembly GCA_949699075.1. Lineage (NCBI taxonomy): Eukaryota > Metazoa > Arthropoda > Insecta > Lepidoptera > Noctuidae > Asteroscopus > Asteroscopus sphinx. Next base: position 22,749,423 of record OX453016.1, on the reverse strand, counting down.
GATTTAACTCCTTTTGCTTTTTTTATGACTTCGTTAAGAGTTTTTATAGAATAGAGTTTCGATCTCAAACCCACAAAATCAGATATAAAGTTTCCTCCCATTTCATCTTTGAAAAGACCTGGAATTTTTTTGTTAAGTAAAGGTATGTTAAAATTATTTTGTTCATCATAATTACTTGTGTCAAAGTATTGCAAAAAATGATATTTCAAGTCATGGTAAAAATTATTTGTATATATTTCATACACAAAAGAATCGGTATCTGTATAACATAGCTGTACTTGATTTTCATAAAACGGTTTTACAATATTATAATGAAAATTATACATGTGCGACTTTGAAAGTTCTAAAACAGTGAATCCAATATAAATTGGCTTATCTAAAATAATTTGATCAGGTTTCATTTGTATTGCAACTAAATTTTCGGTTAAAATTGAAGCACTATGAAAATACGGGTTAGCTACAAGTCTTTCAGCCGATATATTTTTTTTGGTTCGATTAGTTTTATCGCACCATTGGTTAACTAAATGTACAGTTACTCTTTTTTCAGTATTTTCTAACGTTTTGCCAAAAACACTGTTGTTTAATAACTTAAAAAAGTCTTGTTCGAATGCACTTTTCTTTACAAAATAAATATAATCATATGAACCCGATATTAACGATAATCATAAGATCTTTTACCAGTAAAGCATTTCATATTTCAACACAGTTGTTAGTTTTATTGCACTTTGATCAACCTAAATAATTTATCTATTCAGCTGTAACATTCGCATAAACCGCTATTTTAGGTAAGGATGGCACGCATACACATTTACTTTATTCACGTAAATATCGTCTTTTGTTAATTAGTAATATAGGATAATTTGTCAGCCCTAAGTCTTTTTGCTGTATCGACAAACCATACAAATTGTGTGCTCTAATTCCTTACTCTTCATTTTTACGTTGATATAATACGTACAAAAAAAAGAGTTGATTTAATCGTTGTTACTTAGGATGTTTGCAATCATTTCTAATAAAGTGAATTATCATATGATTTCGACTTATAAACAACATGTTTTCGAAGACCAAGACACAGACGAAATTAAGTATTCAAGTGCGGATACAATCTCCAAGAAGGGCAAGAAGTACCTACGCTGCGAACGCTCATTTATTCATACGAATTGTCGATACTTTCCGTGTTGATTGCTGACCTGCTGCTATCCACCGCTCCGAGTGTCGTCACCAACTCATCAAGCTACTGGTAAAAACATGTAAGTTTAATAAGTAATGTAAGTATAATAAGTTGTTGTGTATTATCCACAGACATAGTAAAAAATATAGACGAAGTTCTGCGAACAATCTAGTGAAGCCAAAAAAACTATGCTCCTTCGTGTACAAAAATCCTTCAAGTGTGAGCGTGAGCGCTGGTTGTACACGAAGAAGCAAAGGCTTTTTTTTGGCTTCACTGTGATTGTTCGCAACACTTCGTCTATATTTTTTACTATGTCTGTGGTATTATCCCTCTCTTTACTTATCTATATATTTTCCATTCTAAGGTTGTCTGAAAAAAATTGTCTAGACCGCGATAACACCGCCTATTGCCTTATATCTTTTATGTATGTTGCGTATTTTTGGGGTGAAACACCTAATGGTGTGTCTAGGAGGCAAGACTGACTCGATACGTGGCACGTATATATTGTTTCACATCTGTATAATGGCTTCCGGCTTTCCGGGACAGTTACATTTTTTGTATACAATACAGAATATATGTGGGAGTTATTTTGAAGATAAGAATTACTATACTTTTAATGCACGTTTTTATTTAAATAATACGTCGTAGTAGTTAGGTACATTGATCGTCTTATACTGTCTTCAAAGATAATGTAATCACTATCACTACGTTTTAATCATGATTATATTATCTTTGGTTTTAACTGTCTTTTAATCTGGCTGCGCAGCAGTTGATACAAGTACCTCAGCGCTCCCAGCCATTCATTCCATCCGTCACACACATACTTCCCGTTCATTCATCAGTTGCGTTCAAACAAATTTATAACACCACATATATTTTGTATTGCACGAAACATTTTAAGAGTATATTCAAATCACTGATCTATTTGTATCATTATTTTTTATTAATTGTTTTAACGTTTTTATTTCAGGTCAGAATCAGAGTGCGAGTTCTATCAGCCAACTGCGGTCATCGGACAGAAAGCTAAATCCACGCGCAAGCTCCCTACCAACAACAACAACGGGAAGCGCAAGTCAGGATCGTCTCGTCCAAGGTAATCAAAATTTTGTTTTAAAGCAAAGTTGAGTAAAATACTTCACTTTGATATCCGGATAGATAACGAAGACGAGTATTAAATTCATTTTAGAATTGAATTAAAATCATTTTCCAAGCAACGATTCGAATAAGAAAGTATATGATTAACCAAATCTTTATTTCTTTGTTGTTTCAGTAAAAAAATACAGAATGATAATATCGATGTATTCGGTATCAGTCGCAATGAAACTGACACGGAACTCAACGAAGGCTCATCTAGCAACCAAACAGTTTTATCATCCTTTTTTGTCAACCGTGTGGCTAATGGTAACGAGCGGCGAGATGCGAACACCGACGGAGAATATTATATAGACTGCAAAGTTTACAAGACGTCCGATGCGCGTGAGACGGAGTCCATAGCGTTGTGGAAGAAAGCGCTTGTCCGTGTAAAATTCCAAACCAATACGGATACATCGCAGTGGAGCCGATTACAGGATTTCGTGCGTTCGGCAGACAAATTGTTTGAAGAACCACCAAGAATGTACACTGGTAAATAAAATAAAATCATTATAAGATCATTGTTTTGTTTTATTTAATAAAATGAGGTAAGCGTCCAAAATCTTCCTTAGGAATCAGTTAATCCATAAATTATAATGATAACAGTAAGTAACCTATAGACACATACACAACAAACATAACACTTTTTTCCTCAAACACTCAACGCTGTTGCTAAATTAAATTAATACATTTTTGATCGATCAAGTAGAACGTTCAGTATTAGATATATTCTGGTACACCGTCGGTTACCATTAAGCGTTTTACCACATTGTGTGCATCATGCCATCATGTTATGTGTCGATCGCCAAACGTCCAAACGAACATCTCATGAACGTTCAACGTCAACGAGTTCCATTCGGATACCGTTGGGCGTTCTACAACATCGAACTGATTTAATTAATCTGCATATTTATCCGAATCCGTATACTTATTATTGGGCGCACTGGAACACCGGAGCGGTACGCGACAGGTGGTCCAGCGTGCCCAATATTATACTACTGTAATGAAACGTGGTCGCTCACAATGGGCCTCATAAGAAGGATCAAAGTCACTCAAAGGGCAATGGAGAGGGCTATACTCGGAGTGTCCCTGCGTGATCGAATCAGAAATGAGGAGATTCGCAGGAGAACGAAAGTAACCGACATAGCCCGAAGAATTGCCAAACTTAAGTGGCAGTGGGCGGGGCACATTGCTCGCAGAACGGATGGCCGATGGGGCAGTACAGTTCTGGAGTGGCGACCACGTACTGGAAGGCGCAGCGTAGGTAGGCCCCCCACAAGGTGGACCGACGACCTGGTGAAGATCGCGGGAATCCGCTGGATGCGGAAGGCACAGGACCGGTCGTTGTGGCGATGCTTGGGGGAGGCCTATGTCCAGCAGTGGACGTCTTTCGGCTGAAATGATGATGATGATGATGAATTAACTGTTTTATTGAAATGTTTGCTTAGAAAAAAGATAATCGTTATTATCTGGATGTATGAAAAACTGAAAATCGCTCTAATTTAGCTTCAAAACTCTTTTTTGAAAAAAAAACTTACTTTTTAGACCTATGTATCTTGCTTATGTGTATAGTTTCAATAAAATCGGTTTAATAATTTCGAAGACTAAGGACTTGAAAGTTTGGCTGTTCATGGGGGAATGTTAGTGCCTACACTTATGTATGGTAGCGAAAATTGGGTATGGCAGAAGAAACATGAAAGCAGAATAAATGCAGTAGAAATGAGAGCTTTGAGAAGTATGTGTGGTGTAACTTTGAGAGATAAAGTAAGGAATAACGTGATAAGGGAGTGTTGTGGAGTGATAGAAGATGTAATGACAAAGATTGAGAAAGGTATGTTAAGATGGTTTGGACATATAGAGAGGATGGACGAGAGGAGATTGACGAAACAAGTATACGAAGCGAGTGTGGATGGAAGAGTTGGAAGGGGATAACCTCGGTGAACGTATCGCGATCAAATCGCGGACGTTCTCAAGAAATGCCAGGTTAAGAGTACTCTAAACCGACGAGCATGCATGACGAGGTTAATGGAAGTAGATGAAGCGAAAGAGGTGTGTCAGGATCGTAGCAGGTGGAAATCCATAGTCTCTGCCTACCCCCATGGGAAACAGGCGTGATAATATGTGTGTATGTATGTATGTAAGTTTGGATAAAAAGCCGTGATTAACTAATTAATATGTTCAAAATTAAGCTAAAAAATGATGTATGTACACTGTAACATTTCCAACACTCCAGAGGCTAAAATTATACAGGGTTATTTGTAAAACACCGTTAACCTCTCAGGACTATGTTACTAACATCATAATCAACAACTTTTGTTCTATGACTTTTTACAAAACATAATACATTTACCAAAAACAAACATTCAAGATTTTGTTGTCCTATCTAACACATTTCAACTCTGTATTTGGTGTACCTACCTACGTCTGCCGCGCACTGTCCTCGCAGTAATACTTTTGGGTTAGTAACTCGCTACGCTACGATTCCCGCCTTTTTACGCGAAAACCAAATGATACCTACAATCGAACATTTGACATGGAAATAAACTTGATATTTCACGGTACCTCTACGTTCTAAACACTACGTAACATTTAGAGCGTTCAATTTAAATATTTTTATTTTTGTATGAAAATCTGATGAACTAAAATATGATGAATTTTTAAAAGTCATAGAACAAAAGTTGTTGATTATAATTTAGTTATAAGTAATTTTGTATCTCATTATAAGCAAACTGTTTTGAAGTTCTTATGAGAAATAAAATTCTTTAAACCTAATATATTTTATTTTATTTCAGGGCAAAGGATGGTCGCAAGAACTAGTCTATCAAACGAGTGTGAGTTTTATATAAATATAAGATATTATAAAATAAAATGAACCTTTTTCTTTTTCATATTTTTTTATTTTTTTAGTCTCACATAAAATGAACTACAGTAAAAATAGAAAATGTTATCAGTTTAAAGAAAATAATAATAAATAAATGTATGCCTCCTGATTTGTGTAAAAACACTATGTACAAATATACATTTTGACACTATTATTTATTTTGGGTTGGTTTTCCTTTTATTGTAGTACTATAATCAGATTGGTGGGTTTAATTTTAAATCTAAAATTACTATAAAAACACTCACATTTTTTCAAACACGTTAATTTATGTTGGAATCAATTTTATTTATTTTAGTGCTTAATATGGGCTCAATTCGTATATTTATTTGTGTCGTTCATTGTAAAAGTGGGGTAAATGCATTAAAAAAAAAATTGGGACATTTTTACACAGCACCATCTAGTCCCAAACTAAGCAGAGCTTCTATTATGGGTACTAGACAACGGATATAATACTATATTCTTTTTTTATAAATTATAATACAAAAGAAACACCCAGACCAACACAAACACTTATATTCATCACATAAATATTTGTGTCATGTGGGAATCGAACCCACGACCTCATGATCAGCAGTCCGACACTCGAACCACTAGACCACAGACGTCGTAAAATTTTAAATATATATTTTTTGCTTCATAGCATTTCATTTATCTTTCATTATAAAAATGAAGTAACTTCAATTAAAATATATGTAGTAACATCTCTTTTACAATGACCGACACATTGGGCTGTCCGAAAAATATGTAAAAGAAAAATAAATTATTAAAATTACAATTACGAAAATACAAATATTTTAGACAATTTACATATAAAATGTTTCAAAACAGTATACACAAGTACACGTCAGTTTTTTTATGGCGAAGTTTTAATCTCAATATCATTCATATTTGCCAGACTGCACACGAAACGATAAGAAAATATCGTAACATTTGAAATTCGATCATTATTCCTTGCTTAAATGTCGCATCTCGCCCTTTCAATATTCACAAACCGATTAGTCGATTTATAAAAAGAATCGAATAGTGTTTTAAATTTGTAATAGTGTAAAAGTAGACCTTAACTATTAAATAAAATATGTGCAAGTGAATAATATGTTCAAATAGTTTTATAGTTTACACTTTGGCCCGTATTACAGAAAATTCCTCAAGCGTTGATCAATGTTTAAAACATTTAATTTTAGAACATGCCTCAAGCAGAGTTTTATTGATCACAGATCAGCTGAGTTTAGTTTTATTTTATATTATCACCTGTTTCGGTATTTGAGCAGAGATTTGATCACTAGTGTGGTCCAGACTATGCTTGAGTAGAGATTTCTATTCCATTTCAGGTCAAATTCGTGTGTTATGTTGTTGAATTAAAGCTTATAATTACCGTATTGGAATAAGACCGATACTCAAGTAACAATTCTATCCTTAAGTGGTTGAAGTTTAAACTGTACTTGAATAACATTCTGTAAAACTTATTTTTTCAAATTTTCTTCTTTTAAAAATCACTTTCATGAACCAGAATGGGTTATTATAAACCGACTAATTTAGTTGTGAACTCTTATGGCAAGACCATTTGAAGATTCTTATAAAAACTAATTAAAATAAAAACATGGCAATTTAAAAACATAAACTAGAGAAAATATTTACAGTTACCACAATATACAAAAAGAACAAGACAAGTATTGTTATAGGCTTATTATGGCCTTTGAGTTAAAGATATCAGCTAATGCCGAAAGTTTGTGATTCTTTTGCCCTGAGATTTGAGATGTCAAATAAATGGAAAGAGAATTTACTGAATAAAGTCGAAATAGAAAAACTTAATTTTAAATATTGAATATTTTTTTTATTAATTTTCTTACTTATGTTAATTTTAATAGACAATGTTGTCGATTCTCTTGTTCACGAACTAAACTTATTTTAAACTATCGCTCTCTTTTACTAATAGTAGAAACAAGAAAGGGATGGTAACTATTTTATAACTGTCAAATTAGTTTGCGTGTTACATTTCTTTGTATTTTAGTGCACGTTCCGAGATCACGACTAAACTTGTATGGAAATTTTAATTCCACTAATTTGACAGCTCTAAATCTATTGCCATCCCTTTCTTGTATCTACTATTAGTAAAAGAGAGCGATAGTTTAAAATAAATTTAGTTTGTGAACAAGAGAATCGACCCCAATATGTCTCATTGTGAAATTAAATAATATTATCATATGTGTAACTTATTATTCTATATTCAAGTTTATCACATAAATTAGACATCCCAAAAACAAAACAAAGGACCAAAATTATAAATTAATTCATAAAACTCACTACACACACTCAGTACTCAAACATTCACACACTCCCACCTTCGGGAAACCACGTTTGCATAGTCAAGCTAATTTCGTGTCCAATAAATAAACACGACATATTTTACCATCGAATAATGTTAATTCGTATAAAATTTACAAGTCGCATAAAGTGACAGTTTTAAATTGGCAAGTCGTATAAAGTCGACATTTCGCATGAAATTAAATTGACGTGTCTAAGTTTTCACTCACACAGTCAGTAGATATAAGTAAAGCTGTGTATTGACTAGGCAACAAATAATTTAAAGGATGACTGGTATCAAAGGACGTAACAGTCCCAGACGCCTATAACGAATCTTGATTTTTAAGAAAAATCCCCTTTTAAAACAGGACCAAGTTCACAAAATAAAGAAACTAGATTTCATAAATTACCACCTAGTCAATACTCTACTACCAGAACACATTTTTTTGTACCTATGTAGGTATTATATTAAGTCTGTAGTAAACCTTGCATTAAAATGAACCCCTCGCATAAAGTGAACTCTCCGAATAAAGTTAAAAGTAGTTCGAATAAAGTGACACGTCAGGGCTCATACAAGCGTGCTGAGCTCGTGGGTGTCGTGGCTCAGGTCAATGGTGGCGGCCGGAACTCCTGGAGTAACTGCTCCTTCGCCGGGAGGCGTGCTTGTTGGGGGCCTGGAATCAATAGAAAAGAATTTAAGACACTGTTTTGTTATGCATAAGGATTAATGTTGATTTGAGCAAGCTTTGCAACATTTTCTCATTGCCTCGTTAACGATAAGGGTCTTCGCAGACGGACAAACTGCATTCGGACTGAAAGTTACCTGCCAGATTGCTCTTCGGATGCTATTTTTGTGCAGTTAGCATAACTTTATCGAAACTGTTGACCAACTGCTTGGTCATCAGTCATTCAAACTCACTTCGACCGCAAGTGAACTGCAAAATCGTCGACAATTTTGTTGCAGTTATGTTAACTGCGCAAAACCCGTATCAAAACTGCTGTTTTTCAGCTAGCTTGCAGTCCAAATTAGGACCGTCTGCAGACCCTAAGGTTCTCTCTCTCTTTATTGAGTTGACATGAGCATGATTATGATGCGAAACATGTTAATTTGATAATAGTACGGTCGACCACACGCACAGACCAGTAAGCTACAAGACTCCGCATAAACAAAGTTTTGTATTCGAACGCAGTCGTAAAACGTTGGTGGGGTCAGGGGGGTGGACGGCGCGTTATGATTGGCCGGCTCAAAAGTTTGGTGGTATGATTCCTTATGATTGGTGCCGCTCGCTGACTGAGTCACGTTCCGATTGGCGGAGGGACGTATGATATGCAGTGGTAGAGCATATGCGTTGTGACCGGGGGTGTCCAGCTAACCGGCGTCTAGAGGCTTACTGGTCTATGACCACACGTCAGTGGAAACAGTTTGACATTGACAGCGCCTTTATCTCGAAAGCGGTAAGGGCGATTTTCAAATTCAAGTGTAACCACTGGCATGCAGCCGACTGTACTTATTACTTTTGTCTTCTATTTTCTTATACATAAAAAAGAATGCTTCGTATATCTAGTGGTTGCAAGCGCAACTGCTATGGGTGGGCTCCTGTGTGTTATTCAGTTTTTTTCATTAGGAAATTCTCGGTAGCAGTCCGGAGTCTGGATTTGAGCCCGGTTAGTGGCAATAGGTCCACTCCCTATTACATAGGACTTTAACATAATTGGTGAAACGTTGGTGTACTGTACACCTCTAAGAGGAGGGGAGAAGGGAGAGGGGTTTACACCCCTTCGGGGAATAAAGGTGTGATGTTATGTTACGTACCATACTGGTGGAAGGCCACGGCCGATGGCTTGCGACAACCCACTGGGCAAAGACGTGCCACCAAGCGACCTAGTCGTGTTCCGGTACGATGGCCGGTGTAGACATTTGAGAGGATGGGTTGAAATATTTCAACCCATCCTCTCACCTTTGCTGGGCAAGTGTGAACCATCGTCCACCGCACCATCGTTTAACATCAGGTGAGGTGGCGGTCAAAGGCAAGCCCGTTAAGTAAAAATATCTCACCTAATAATATAAGGACCTCCTTGCTGCAACAGCGTAATAGGATGCGTATACGCACCCCCAGCCGTCATACTATGAAAACTCAAGTTCCCCATTCCAGTATTATTCAAATGTCCATTCCCCATAATAACACCATTTGATGCATTCAAATTAGGCGAAGTGGTCGTTGTATTCAGTTCTTGAGTTCGGAACGCCTTCACGAGATTCGTTTTCTCTTTCTGCCACACGAAAACGTTGTGGACCATTGCGCAGCCACAGAAGATGATGCCGACGCCAATGAAGACCGATGTTACTATAGCTGGCGTTGAGTGGAACTGGATGAATGTGTAGAGTATTATGCCTGGAACAGAAGAAGATTTAATTAGTGTTGGTTAGATCAGTTCAGGCAGTTGGAAGCAAGGACCGTACAACCCCGGTTAGGAGTTAAGCCTTTTGAAGGGGTTAGCCTTTTATGAGGTTACCTTTATCACGATGTAACCCCTTGAATGGGTTATATGCTTTAAACCCAGTAAAAAGGTTTCCATTATATAAGGGTTTTTTTTTTTTTTTTTTAAATATCTGTAAAGACGATTGTAATCTTAGTCTACCTGCGACCACGAAATGCTGCAAAGCTTTCGAAACGTCGGGGAAACCAATTTAAATAATATACGCGATTTAATCCGTTTAAACTTTGTTTTATTATAATGTGTAGTGATCGCGAAAACCTAAGAAGTTATTATAAGGGTTTTGTTCGGGTTACCGTATGGTTATTCAATAAATTATTATTGATCAACTGTAAGCCTTATAGCAAAACTGTAAGATAAGGGATTTTCAGTAACATTGGAGGGGCCAACCTCAACTTGTTAAGCAAAAGCTGTGGATTGCAGAACATTATGAAACCAATCCTTTTCATGCGTAAGTAAGTAGGTACTTATGATATCATCTAATTATTGGATTCTAATACACGTTTGACGGCAAACAGAAACCCAACATGTCAGTCATAGATGGGATCTGGGATGAACTTTATTCAGAGGCAAAAAAAAAATACAGATAATCGTTCCCATAAGCTTAATCCCAGTCTAATCGTCTTTTATATAAAACCGTGGGAAACTAAAGTAGTATTGACAACCGGGAACCACTACGATATAATGAACGTAATAGGTAGGTGGGTACTAACCTGTTAAAAATACCGGTATTGATATAAAGAAGCCTCCGACGGCGCATACCCTAGTGATTGCTGACTTCTGCAGGTACTTGTTTGATCTGGAAGCAAAGAAATAAAACTTTATAGTAGGGCTTAGATTAGATACAGCTTAAGAAGTCGTAGCTAGGGTTGCCAACCGTACTATATAACATAGTATTTTACTATATTTCGGACCGGCGTACTATACACATACTGTTCTAGAAATATATAGTACGCAAAAGTACTATATCCTGCAGAAAGGGACAGGCTTTAGCTGCCATGTAGTTAATTGTCACTTCATGCAGCTTCAGGTTTCCATATGCCTTTTGTATTGCCTTTAAGAACCCCAAGTGCATTTATCATCAACTCAGGCTATCGCAGACCACTGCTGGACATAGGCCTCTCCCAAGTTGCGCCACAACTCTCGGTCCTCTGCCTTCCGCATCCAGTCCCCCCCAGCCACGTTCTTCAGGTCGTCGGTCCACCTAGCGGGGGGCGCCCTACGCTGCGTTTGCCGATTCGCGGTCTCCACTCAAGGACTCGTCGGCTCCAGCGGCCATCGGTCCTTCGTCAGACATGGCCAGTCCACTGCCACTTCAGCTTACTGATGCTACAAGCTATGTCGGTCACTCCGGTTCTTCTCCGGATAATTTCGTAAGTGCATTTATGATAAACCTAAAACGGGCTTGTCGCGCACAATTAAATCAAAATATAACAAAAATTTTGGCAACTTGACCGAAACGTCGAGGTTAATCAAAATGTTTGTTATATTTTGATTTAATTGTGCGCGACAAGTCCCGTAAACTTGGTTCAATATGAGTGAAATTCGCGAAAGTTTAAAAACTTCTAAATATAAAGAAGATATAAAACCCGAAAAAATATAAAGAAGATATAAAACCCTTTTACCCTAAAATACTATCTATATTTCTTTCAGTTTACTATATTTTTCATGTCTTGACCTGAAAAATACTATAGTTCCCAGAAAAATCGTTGGCAACCCTAGTCGTAGTGCTTAGTAAAGTTCGTGTGGGATAACATGGCAATAGCAGACGGTATTAATACAACAGACAAAGAGACACACTGAGATGGAAAAGGGAATGTCTATATTGATAACAATCAAGGGGTCCCAGCACTTTCCAGGGAAATTCTTGATTGTGAACGTGGAGTGTGAACACATTGGCAGATAATGATCAGAAACTGTTAATTATAGTTAGCTGTACCTAGTTGTAGACAGAAAAACCGGCCAAGAGCATGTCGGGCCATGCTCAGTATTATAGGGTTCCTTGTAATTACAAACAAATCAAATCGAATATTAATCATGGCTATTTAAGTTTTTGCAATAGACGGCAGTATTGGTGACTCAGAGAGTGTTGTTAGTAGCCGCTAGATGGCGCTGTATAGTGCCAAATTTAAGAAGTGTGTCATGTCGACATAACACAAAGTTACTTTTTGTGATTTTTAAAAATAGAAAGTAACTAAAGGAGCATTCTTTGCTAGGATCGTTTTTCTCTAAGGTCAATGACCTTTGAACTAGGACGTCTTAAGTATTTTTCAGTTTTCTCTCTATAACTCGAAAATTTATATACACATTGTAAGCCACTTTGGCAGGCTATATTTCGCAGATGGTACACCTGATAAAAAGTGATGTATGAAACATTACCGTCAGTTTAGTAGACGTATTCAATGATACCCCACACAAGGGGGTGCAGCGAAAAAATTATTATCATCCCCATTTCACATGTACCTACCTATGGGCGCCATCCCTAAAAGACGTAATCACGATTTTTTAATTCTTTTGAAATTGAGATCTATATGTATGTAGACCAATTTTTAACAATATTTCATGTTACCACTGTCATGCAGTCGACTTTACCTACACCCACGAAAATATTTACTTGAAATACTTTAAAAGTGCCATAATATTCGAGTCGGATTTTACAACATAAAGGTACATCCAAAAGCTTGCCCCACTTTCCTGCTGTAATCAGCTTAAATCGGTCTCGTTTGTTTTACACAAGAATTTCGTTTTACATATCTGCCCCAAAATCCACGAGCTGCGATAATTATTAACACAAACATTATCGATTGTAGATATAGGTTTTAAAAGAATTCGATTTCAATCGAAGACTCGTTTGAGCGGCAATGTAACGGACAAGCACCTGTTGATCGAGGATAACCTTGTAGAATTACGATGTCACACTGTTTTATCATTTTGTTAGTAGTGTAATGCCTTTTGAAATCGGTCGGTTTATAATATTTGCCGCATGTCAGTGACACTGGCATATTCTGACGGATATTATGAAAATTGATTACAACATCGTACTGTTATCGGGCAACTATAAACTTGTTTGAATTACTGAATGTTTTATCGAACTCGCTGCACTTTGGTGCAAATCATGTAAGTAAAGTATGCCAAGTGCATAATACATTTTACGAGTTTTGGACGACTTATCGAGGTAGGTTATTATGGAGATTTTCGACATCTCCGATTCAATTCAATGTAGGACATACAAGGTAGGTTCTTTCTTATACAACGCGTATCAGAAATGCGTGGTCATATTTTAAGAGCTCATTCAGGGAATAGCATAGAACAACTTTTACTATGGGACCAATCCTGAAATCGTCAAAAAAAAATATCAATTGTTCCCTACTAAATCATTGATGTCGCTTGACAAAATGTAAGGATCAGCTGTTTTTTTCGCGATTTCAGGGTTGGTACCATAGTAAAAGTTGTTTGATACCATCCCCTGATAAGCTGCATTGCTAATCACTAACTGACAATTTCGTGGATATACGTCGAGACGGGCTCGACGTCGAGACAGCCTTACGAACGACCGCGAGCGCAAAACGGTATTCACTAACTCGTTTATTCTCGTCGACGAACTGAAGGCTGTGTCGACTCGTCGCTGTTGCGTAGACGAGTTAGGGCTTGACCAAAGGGCTTGACACAAATATCTTTATAACATAATCGATTAATGTCGACTGAGAGTTTAATGGGTTTAAAAGTTATAATAAAGGTCTAAATTTTTCCGACGTCAACATTATCAGTCCAAGTCCACTACTAGTTCACTGTCGGGGACGGGCCTCTTGTTGTCAGGATTCAGGATTTGTTCTACCACGCTGGCCTAATCGAGAACTGTATGGAGCACAGTCAGATTTCCTGACAATTTTATTATTTTTTTACGCATGCAAACCTAAAGAACCTAAATAAACATTTGACCTAAAGAACGTGGCTGGGGGGGACTGGATGCGGAAGGCAGTGGACCGAGCGTTGTGGCGCAACTTGGGAAAGGCCTATGTCCAGCAGTGGACTACGATAGGCTGAGTTGATTGTTGATTTACGCATGCAGAGAGAAATCCAAAGATGTACCTACAAACGAGCAGAGTTCACGGTCACAGATAATATAATACTATAGTCATGGTTAACTTAGCGGCCAGGGCTCGGATACCGGTTAAATTTTGAAACCGTTATTATGTACTTGAAGCAAAACCTTTAAATTTCGGTTTCGTTCGAATAAACCGGTATATTGAGGGAACTTTACGTAAAGGTTTTTTTTCAGATTTACCGGTTTAGAGCAATAAAAACCGGTTAATACAAACAAACGCCGTTTAATTTTTATTTTTCTTTAGTAGAAAGAGAATTTCTGTTTCGCGACGAACGTTTATTTCACTGCTTCAATCAGATCCGCTGCAAAAAATCCAAAAATGGGTATCTACTTTTCTTTTCATTCTTACTTGGCGCTCGTCGATTTAACCTGTTAATTTAGGTTAAATAAAGTTCTTTAAACGGTTACGTTCTCAAGAAAAGTTCGGAGCTAAACCGGTACTAACCGGTATTTCTCAAACCGGTTCCGAGCTTTGTTAGCGGCTAAAGCACTAATGTACGGAACCTGAAGTGGCAGGTTCGAATCCTGCTCGTGAGAGAACTTTTCCTTCCACAATTTATATCTTTAGGTTTCCTGAGTTGCGTGATGTAAGTTATACAGTATAATTGTTGGTACATAAGTTTAATAGGTACTTATGACTTCAGTGTTTCATAATAAACCGCAACAAGTTTATGCAATAAGCACTTATTTAGTCGTATTTATTTGGTAAAAACCGAGTGAAAGGGGAACTATTTTATTACTAATTTAATCACTGCCATTCCCTGACTGACTGTTCAAGATTATTTTTTCATGTAAGTAACACCATATTTGTTTTTGCTTAATTAGCAAATACTCGTTTGACAACGTAAAGTCTGTAGGCAGTAGGCCTTTTATTCCGTGTATAGGGTTACCATTTTAAAATGGAGGGATCCCAGTCTCGGGGGCCTGAAATTACAGATTTTCAGAAAAATGCCTGCATTAATTAAACCATAATGTGGGTTACTATACACCTCTGCCTACCCCTTCGGGGAATAGGTACAGGCATGATGTTATGTTTATGTAAAGTAAAACCTGATAAAACGCAGTAGGTAATGAAAAATAAATTTACGCGCGGATCCCCCCCCAGATATTCAACCAGCTTGCTTATTTTGAAAACCGCTGTAAAACTGTAATCACTGTACCATTTCTATATATAGGAACCCGCGCGAAATTAAAAACCGACCAAGAGCATGTCGGGCCATGCTCAGTATTATAGGGTTCCTTAAGTAGGAGTTACAAACAAATCAAATCGAATATAATCATGGCTATTTTAGTTTTTGCAATAGACGACAGCATTGGCGACTCAGAGAGTGTTGTCAGTAGCCGCTAGATGGCGCTATACAGTGCCAAATGCAATAGACGGCACTTGACGGCAGCATTGGCGACTCGGAGAGTGTTGTTAGACGCCGTTAGATGGCGCCAAATTTAAGAATTGTGTCATGTAAACATAACACAAAGTTACTTTTTGTGGTTTTTTTAAATAGAAAGTAGCTAATGGAGCATTATTTGCTATGATCATTTTTCTCTAAGGTTAATGACGTTTGAACTAGGACGTTTTAAGTAATTTTCAGTTTTCTCTCTATAACTCGAAAATTTATAATCACATTATACTCGAAATAATTTTAAAAGATAGTTTTTACAAAGGTCTATCAATGTGGAAGATTATAAGTTTCTACGTTGCATAGTTTAGAAATGGCAGAGGGGGGGACACATTGCAAGCCACTTTGGCAGGCTATATTTCGCAGATGGTACACCTGATAAAAAAGTGGTGTATGAAACATTACCTTCATTTTAGTAGACCTATTCAATGATACCCCACACGAGGAGGTGCAGCGAAAAAAATGTTTTCATCCCCATTTCACATGTATGGGCGCCACCCCTAAAATACGTAATCATGATTTTTTTATTCTTTTAAAATTGAGATCTATATCTACACCATTTTTTAACAAAATTTCATGTAGGTACTTATGTTTATAACTGTAGAAGTTATTAAGCTGTAAAGGATTAGGAGAGACGGACGGACATAACGAAACTATAAGGGTTCCTTGTAGGACTACGGAACCCTAAAAATGCCTGTCTCAGATCAATGCCGGCGACACGCCTAAAATGCCTGTCAAATGTTGCAAATGCCTGTCATATTGGTAACCCTATCCGTGTAGGAATCAAACCCTTGTGAGCACAGACTTATGTTTAAACTGTGCTTATATTATTACTAGCGTAAACTAGTAAGGGAAGTTGCGAGGCAACCCAAACACAAGTATTTTTATAACTTACTGGGGCTGCCTCAATTCTGTATTGTATGAAAATAAGTAAGTAAGTAAATTATTTATTCACCAGAAACTTAGCCTATAGTTACATCAAAATCTTATCAGCTATAGTTAGGTTAGAATGGATGAGAGACAATAAAAACCTATTTTATTTTATTTATTTAGCGTATTGTGGTGAGTCTTGGCGTAGAAGCAGAAGTGAGAACGTGTACAGTCTAACAAAACAATTAGTATACAGGGTCGCCAGATATAGATGAAGATTTCTCAGGAAATTATTATAGAACGGTTTGATTAGGGTTTTGTATAAATACAGTTTAACTTTGTCCGTTATTAAAATGATATTTCACTCGAAAACATCCATAATCTTCTGAGAAAACTTCATTTATATCTGGCGACCCTGGATAATAATTGCTTTGTTAGACTGTACGAAGTCGTCTTCAGTCAAAAATAGTTAAACTCTTATGAAAGGAGTAATTTAAATAACCGAAAAGAATGATCAACTTTTACTATGGGACCAACCCTGAAGCGATGATCCCTACATTTTGTCGATTTATGTGAACACACAAATGTAGGGATCAGCAGATTTTTTTTCACGATTTCAGGGTTGGTCCCATAGTAAAAGTTGTTCATACTGATGAGTACAATGACCCCTTAAGAGGTTTTCAGTTATTTCAATAACACGTTGTATAGAAAATGTTAAATACGGAGGTGCTCGTAGCGAACAACGACTGCGCGGATTGTACGATCTGCAAGTTGCCGCGGTCAGTCTGTGGATGGGTGACCGTTTCGTTACACATCGAGACCCCTCCGTGCCTCGGAGAGCACGTTAAGCTGTCGGTCCCGGTTGTCATACGAATATCTACGTTACGCGTAGTCAGAAGCCTCAAAGTCTGACTACTGATGTTCAGCCGCATCTGGCTAGACTGGAAGCCGACCCCAATATAATTGGGAAAAGGCTTGGAGGATAATGTTGTTTAAAATGATGAGTATGACAATAAGTCGAGGTTTTAAGTTATTTCAATTACGACTTATAGATTGTTCTATTTCTCAGTTTCTGAATGCTCAAGTTTCATACTTCATTGCATTATAACGCAACTGTAGAACAG
The DNA here is from genome assembly GCA_949699075.1 of Asteroscopus sphinx. Taxonomy (NCBI): domain Eukaryota; kingdom Metazoa; phylum Arthropoda; class Insecta; order Lepidoptera; family Noctuidae; genus Asteroscopus; species Asteroscopus sphinx. Next base: position 22,731,950 of record OX453016.1, on the reverse strand, counting down.
GAAGTAAGTAGATACTGCAATCGACTTCCGTGACTTCCGTCGGACAAATTGTGATGTGATGATGTTTTCATTCAGGTATCTACAGTGGAATTTGGAATCATTCCAAGAAAATAGCATAGTCATCTCATGGGACCCAATAAGTACTGTTAGCGCAACAATGGATTGTTACATACATGTTTATCTACGACATGAGTGAATGGATGTCAACCTGTGTTCCCATCGGTAGAAATGCACCAATTACTTACAAAGTTGCAGTTCTACTCTATATAGGTACAAGACAATTAAACGCAGTGCCGGCGTAGAGGGGTGGAGGGCGGTCCGCCCCAGGTGCCAAACACCAACTGGTGACAAGAGGATAGTACTCCGCAATTCCGAAAACTTATGCCAGGAGAAAAGGCCAGAGATGCTGGACTAACATAGTCAGAAGAGCGGTAGAGAGCAATTTTAGAATGTCATGTTTAGTACCCACTTGTTGTTTTATTTTGGGGGGTGCTCAATAGAAAATGGCCCCGGGTGCCAACCCATGCTACGCCGCCGCTGAATAAACGCATCAAGCATTGTAATTTCCATCATTGGCTGTAGGGTCGCTCCATAATGATACTGAAAGCCATCTCAATAGGTTTGGGAAAACGAATGAAAAGAAAATAGTCTAAGAAAGCCTATCAATCGTTCCTACGGCTGAGGGCCAATTCTAGCAAGGGTCCGTCCAGGTGTCTTGTTTCGATTCCATTTTAATTTTGATCGACATACAACGTGTTATTGAAATAACTGAAAACCTCTTAAGGGGTCATTGTACTCATCAATATCATCATCATCATCATTTCAGCCGAAAGACGTCCACTGCTGGACATAGGCCTCCCCCAAGCATCGTCACAACGACCGGTCCTTTGCCTTCCGCATCCAGCGGATTCCCGCGACCTTCACCAGGTCGTCGGTCCACCTTGTGGGGGGCCTACCCACGCTGCGCCTTCCAGTACGCGGTCGCCACTCCAGAACTTTACTGCCCCATCGGCCATCCGTTCTGCGGGCATTGTGCCCCGCCCTCAATTCTTCGGGCTATGTCGGTTACTTTCGTTCTCCTGCGAATCTCCTCATTTCTGATTCGAATATCATCATTCGATCATCAATATGAACAACTTTTTTTATCGGACAAACTCTGAAATAGCGGAAAAAAATCAGCTGATCCGCTACATTTTGTCGATCTATGTGAACACAAATGTAGGGAACAGCAGATTTTTTCGCGATTTCAGGTTTTGTCCAACAGTAAAAGTTGTTCATACTGATGAGTACAATGACCCCTTAAGAGGTTTTCAGTTATTTTAATAACACGTTGTATACGAGACCCAAAAACATTATTCTGATAATTATTATGTTGATCATAGAAACTGAAACCAAATGCAATAATTGAAACAGGCGTGTGGTACCCGCAGCAATCACAGGTTGCAACAAAATGACGGTTACATTTTTATCAATGACAGATGGGGAGCAACGGCAACGGTTTTTGATTACAACGGTGCACGTTGCACCACGCCACGCGCCATCGCCATGCTTCACTGATTCTAGGGGAGAACGGGGAGACAGGAACATACACGTTTGTTGGCGTTGCAAGTGCGTGGCATGGCAACTAACAATCTTATTTGAGGCTCACTGATCTATGTTTGAAGTATTTTGTCGATAAAAAGAAGGGGTGCTCGGGTAAATTGGACATAAAATAATATTGTAGTTCATGTACATAGGAGTATAATAATTATCTGTGGCATAGGTAATTATGACAAACGACAGAATAACGGTTTTTTTTTAAAACTTTCTTTAAACGCAAATATTGAACAAAGGCAGGTTCTTGAAACGGAGTAATGTGTTCGTAAATTATATTTAAATTCAACGGGCATAAGCAATAAGTAGGTATCTTTCTGGCAATAAATGCTAGATACATTCGCATACCTGTCAAAATGGAGTAGAAACATTGGATAGGTAAGTACCGAAAACATAAACAAGAACCCAATGATTTAATGAACAGAAATATTTACGTTACCCAGTTTTACCGCCATTACCATCATAAGCTTGTTTAATTTACCTAATGCTTCCGTACTTACGAAATCGTAGTTAAAAATAACAAATTAGATTGCTAGGAAGAAGTTCATATTCCACAGAATGTACCGGGGAATCTACTGCTGGAATAAAAAAATAGGTAATTAAGTACCATGAAGAAAAATTCATATAAAAATTAAAACGTGTCCTAAGTATTAATCTGTGGCTAATTATTATTATACTGTATAGTAGTTACCTAGTTATTTACAAATCCCCCAAAATATGCTTTAACACACTTTCCTTATACAGCGGGTTATTGAAATAACCATAGAGGTAATGCGTGGAAATAACCGAAAACCTCTTAAGGGGTCATTGTTTTTTTTAGCGATTTCAGTGTTGGTCCCATAATAAAAGTTGATTATACTTATGAGTATAACGACCCCTTAAGAGGTTTTCAGTTATTTCAAAAACACGTATAATTATAATAACCCAGAGATTACTGATAACACTTAGGTAGGTACTCACTTGTGACTTTTTTATTCTGTTTTTATGACATAATTCGCCAAGTCTTCTCGTCGCCTATATCGCAAAATTTGAAGACAAAGGTCTTAAATATCGAAGTACCTAGGTAGAAAAATAAAAAAATGAAACAGGTGGAGAAAGAAGCCGATAGAAGGATCTGTTTGGGCTGGGCAGCATTTGGCAAACTTCGCCGAGTCTTCTCGTCGCCTATATAGCAAAGTTTGAAGACAAAGGTCTTCAACCAGTGCGTTCTGCCTGTCATGACTTACCGTGCGTAGACATGGACACTGACAGTTAGGCTAGTCCATAAATTCAAAGTCACTCAGCGAGCTATGGAGCGAGCTATGCTTGGAGTTTATAAAATCCGTAACGAGATTATTCGGAGAAGAACCGAAGTGACCGACATAGCTTGTAGGATCAGTAAGCTGAAGTGGCAGTGGGCTGGCCATGTCTGTCGAAGGACCGATGGCCGCTGGAGCAGACGAGCCCTTGAGTTGAGACCGCGAATGGGCAAACGCAGCGTACGGACCAATGACCTGAAGAAAGTGGCTGGGGGGACTGGATGCGGAAGGCAGAGGACCGAGTGTTGTTGCGCAACTTGGGAGAGGCCTATGTCCAGCAGTGGACTGTGATAGGCCGAGTTGATTGATGACATAATTCAGCAAAAACACCTACACGCAAAACAAATAAAATACAAACCCGCAGCTCATAATAAATAACAAAAAACAATAAAGTATAACATTTCAATGAGTTTTCAAATAAAACACATCAAAGTCACGTGTCACATGCGACCAATGTGTTATGTTAATCACCTCACTGGGTCTGTAGGCCATAGCCTTATTAGTAAATATGGGTAGGCAGAGCGAGGCATTAGTCATTGTATAAAAAAACATGAGAAAATTTAGTTATAAAAAATAAATAATATAATAAAAATAATAATAATATTATCCACCAGCAACTTGCCTTGAAATACAGCTTGTGGATACAGAAGTACCATACTACAGGTATGTGCCCGACCCAGTTCTCGAAAATGGTCATGTCACGTTATACTGGGATCGGTCTATCATCACTGATAGGACTATTGTACATTATAAGCCTGATATATGGCCAAAATTAACATCCTATCTATCCACGATTTGCCCTACTAGAGATAGGAATTTGACATAAGCTCCATACAAAATATGTCAAATTTTAATCTCTAGTAGGGTAAATCGTGGATTGATTGGATATTAATTTTGGCCGACTGACTGACCGTGATTCCTTCACAACCTGGAAAGAGCTGATGATCTTCAAATGGCTGAAAAGGGGCCCCGAGAATTGCATTGCCTAAGCACTGTGGCCTAAGGGCCCCGGGCCCCCGACATGGTTAATCCGGCCTTGTTCATATAAAATAATACGATATCTAGAATTGCCTTTTTGAGGCGAACAATGCTAGATTCTCAAGGGTGAAATATTTTTGTAGAGTAGATTTTGTTCATAACAAAATGAGCCAGTTCTAAGGAGATAGGTATAGTCAACCGCACATAAATGGTAACACTTGAATTACTTGACTTACTGTTTACGAAATAAAGATGCTGTAAACGTCAAACTGTTACCACCACGGTCGACTGTACTCCGTTTTTATCGTTACATAATATAACATCACGCCTGTATTTCCCCAAAGGGGTAGGCAGAGGTGTACAGTACACCCACATTTCGCCAGTTATGTTGTAAGTCCCATGTAATAGGGGGCGAGCCTATTGCCATTAACCGAGCACAAATCCAGACTCCGGGCTGTACTGAGAATTTCCTAATGAAAAAACCCAATAACATTTTGCCCGACCCGGGAATCGAACCCAGGACCTCACGTTCAGCAGTCGTGCTTGCGACCACTAGATTGGTCTTTTGTCGTTACACATGAGAAAAGTGCTCTAAAATAACTAACAGCCTTCGATCAACAATAGTACACAAGGCTAAAGCGACGTTCCAGCCATTATATCTTACCAAGTCACCTAGAATATTCAATTGACTAAAATGCATGTATTTATGCTTTTTTATGTTCACACAAATCATCAAAAACTAGGGAACAGCTGATGTTTTTGTCGCGATTTCTAAGTTGCTCCCATAGTACAGATAATATAATACTATAATAGTAAATATTGTCCGTTATGATGAGTAGTACATACGTGGGACACTCAGAAAGTTTTGCGAAACTAAAAAAAATTGTTCTATACGTACATATATTTTTATCAAATCTTTTCAAAGTACTTTCCACCAGCCTCTATACAAAGATTCATGCGCCTAAACCAGTTTTCAAAACACTTTTTCCAGTCCGCCGCAGACACCTCGTTTACAGCCTGCTCGAACGCAGCCAGCGCATCTTCCGGCGACGAAAATTGTATCCCTTTGAGCTGATTTTTTATTTTTGGGAATAAAAAGAAGTCACACGGTGCTAGATCAGGGCTGTAAGGAGGGTGACCCAGGAGTTTGACTGGCGTGCTGTCCAGGAAGTCCCTCGTTTTGAGTGCGGTGTGCGCAGGTGCATTGTCGTGGTGGAGCAGTAGCCCGCGGAGCCCTGTGTTTGGTCGCTTGTTGCTTATAACAGAGAAAACTTCTGGCAAACATTTGGTAGTATACCATTCGGCATTAATGCTTCTTTGATCCCGTAATTGAATTGATACCAAGTGGCCAGTCAAATTAAAAAAGCTAGCGATCAAAATCTTACCCCCGCTTCTAGATCGCTTCACTTTGGTAGGCGTTGGCTCATTTTGAAACACCCAAACAGTCGACTGGCGCTTGGTTTCTGGGTCGTATTGATAAATCCAGGACTCATCACCTGTAACGATGTCGTAAACACGCCGAGACGAGCCTGCTTCAAATTTGTTAAGCATATCACGGCACCATTCCACCCGGGCCTGCTTCTGAGCATCGGTGAGGTTGTGCGGCACCCAGCGTGATACTATCCTCCTCACGCGAAGATGGCTGTGTAGAATCTCGTGAACGCTTCCCGATCCAATCTTCAATATGTGTTGAATCTCCTGATATGTAATTCGCCTATTGTCTTGGATTAAATTTTTCACTGCTAGCACGTTTTCTTCGGTAACAGCCGTCAAAGGGCGACCGCTTCTTTCGTCATCCCCCAAAGTTGGTCGACCGCGCTTGAATTCGTTATACCAACGATACACGGTTGCCTTGGAAGGGCCTTCATCCATGAATGCCATTTGAAGTCTATCGTACGATTCATCCGGTTTCAGGCGACACTTGAAATCGTATAAAATCATAGCTCTAAAATGTTCCCGGCGCAGATCCATATTTCAGTGAGACACAATACTTTGAATTAACTCGCAAAAAATGTGGAGGGAAATTTTGAAATTGGAACTTACTTATTTTTACTTATAAATAATCATATTTTCGAAAAACATTATAACTGGCCAGTCTCCCATATATAAAAACTTTTTTTCGCAATACTTTCTGAGGGGCCTGGTACCTACACCACTTTAAATATTTGCCATTATTAAAGTAAGACCTTTTAAAATTGATGGAAACATCAGTTGCTAGTTGTTTTTCATGAGACTGCAACTGCTAGATTCTCATCATGATCATCATCAGAACCTAGAGATCGATTTTCATTTATAATTTAATTTATTTAATTTTATGTTTGTTTGTCCTTCAATCACGCTGAAACAGCAGAACCGATTTGGATGATATGTGGCATACAAAGATACTTTTCATCGATATAGGTACCACGGCAGCGAAGCCGCAAACCTCAGCTAGTGATTCGCTAAAACTAAGCAATAAAAAAACCGGCCAAGAGCATGTCGAGCCATGCTCAGTATTATAGGGTTCCTTAAGTAGGTATTAAGTACAAACAAATCAAATCGAATATTAATCATGGCTATTTTAGTTTTTGCAATAGACGGCAGCATTGTTGGCGACTCAGAGAGTGTTGTTAGTAGCCGCTAGATGGCGCTATACAGTGCCAAATGCAATAGACGGCACTTGACGGCAACATTGGCGACTCAGAGAGTGTTGTTAGTGTTGTTAGAGTGTTGTTAATTTTAAGTTAAGTATGTATTTTTATGACATTTGTATGCCCATGAGGCTGATCACAGAATGAACTTAATTTATATTTAAATAAGACCTTTTTGTTACCTGTGAATCACAAATAAATGATTTTGATTTTGATTTTTGATTTTGCCGCTAGATGGCGCCAAATTTAAGAAGTGTGTCGTCAACATAACACAAAGTTACTTTTTGTGATTTTTCAAATAGAAAATAGCTAAAGGAGCATTATTTGCTATGATCATTTTTCTCTAAGGTCAATGACCTTTGAACTAGGACGTTTTAAGTATTTTTCCGTTTTCTCTCTATAACTCAAAAATTTATAATCACAATATGCTCGAAATAATTTTAAAAGAGAGTTTTTACAAAGGTCTATAAGTATGGAAGTTTCTACGTTGCATAGTTTAGAAATGGCAGGGGTGGGGACACATTGTAAGTCACTTTGGCAGGCTATATTTCGCAGATGGTACACCTGATAAAAAAGTGATGTATGAAAAATTACCTTAATTTTAGTAGACCTATTCAATGATACCCAACATGCGGAGGTGCAGCAAAAAAAAATATGTCATCCCATTTCACATGTATGGGCGTCACCCCTAAAATACGTAATCATGATTTTTTTATCTTTTAAAATTGAGATCTATATCCATACTATTTTTTAACAAAATTTCATATACTTATGTTTATAACTGTAGAAGTTATTAAGCTGTAAAGGATTAGGACAGACGGACAGACGGACGGTCATGACGAAACTATAAGGGTTCCTTGTAGGACTACGGAACCCTAAAAAAATGTGTAAGTAAGTAATTAGGTAGAGGCACAGACATAGTAAAAAATATCATTAAAACAGATAATGTGAATAATGGCTTACATATCTGTTTCACTATTTTCAGCAAACAAAAGTGTTATCGAAAAGGTTTTAACGAAGATATTTATGAGGGGTAGGTATATACTGTTGTAAAGGTTGATTTGTTATCGACAGGTTATCGCAAACGTTTATTAGGTCCTTGTAAAACACTTACGAATATTTTTACAACCGAAACATTGCAATCTCTGATGAGTAAAAAAGGCGGATGGAATCTCGCTAAACAAAGACTGGAGCACTTAATTTTTTCCTAAACCTACTATAATTTCGAAAGCATTTTACATAACACACAAAACAACATCACGCCTGTATTTCCCCGAAGGGGTAGGCAGAGGTGTAATAGTACACCCACATTTCGCCAGTTATGTTATAGTCCCATGTAATAGGGGGCGAGCCTATTGCCATTGACCGGGCACAAATCCAGACTCCGGGTTGCTACTGAGAATTTCCTAATGAAAAAACCCAATAATACTTTGCCCGACCCGGGAATCGAACTCAGGACCCCATGCTCAGCAGTCGCGCTTGCAACGACTAGACCAACGAGGCAGTCAAGTTGCGCGCGCGCATTCGTTCCGGAAGGGTGCGTTGTCAAAATGTCATCCTTAGTGAAATGTAACTCGTGCAATGTCGTTATCGACGAAATGTTAGCGTACTTGCAAAATAAATTGGCTGTTGCGGACGAAGATACGCTAATAAAAATATGTGTTTCTGCATTTAGCAGCGAAGAAATAAAGCAATCAAAGTCGTTACTGTATGAAACACTACCCGCAGTTAAACGAAAAATTACTCGTAAAAATGATGGGAAAGAAAAGCGTGATTTAGTGGACATAATAGCATTGTTAAAAGTGGTGGACCCCGATAATATTCCAGTTTTTGTGGCGCGTGACTTGGGAAAACTACCTCCTATTACGTTTGACCACCTAGATGCGTCCCAGCTCCTAAAGGATATGATGGTATTACGTGAGGAGGTGAGGAATATCAAATCTAACTATGTGACTAGAGAACAATTACAAGATATCAATAGTGATTTAGCTAACAAGCAAGAAAAACACTATTCGGGTATTCAGAAATCTAATGATTTCCAATTTTCTCCGAGTAATTGTCATCATAACGTTACGGTTCATGAAAGGCCAGCCGAAAGTGTTTATGTTGACCTATCCACTCAGAATAGGACTATGTTGCATTCCCAGTCAATTAGTATTGGACAAGAAAAGTCACCATCTCTAATAAGTGAAGTTATTACGCATAGCATCGATAGCAGCGAGCCACTCGTTAGAGAAACCGGGTCACTAGCGGCGCTGCCGCCGGCGACGGGGGTGCAGCGGCCTAATGACTCACTGCAGCAGATGTGTAAAAATAATAAGCTTGTTGATACAGTGTCGGACTTAGGAAATTCTAATGCAGATGTAAACATTAGCGAATCTGTAACAGTACAAGATGGATGGGTTACAGTATTCAATCGAAAGACGAAGCCAAAATATCGTTTTATGGGACAGATGGGCAAGTCAAGCGAAGAGCCAGGAAAATTTAAAGCAGCTGAGACAAAGATACCTATTTTTATAACAAATGTCCATATCGATACACTTGAGTCTGATATCGTTGATTACATCTTTCGAAAAACAAAGGAGACTGTAAGTCTTGAAAAGTTAAATATAAAAAAGGGGAAGGAGCATCATAAAGCCTACAAATTACTTGTCTCGGAACGTAAACTATCCGTTTTCTTGGATGATCAACTATGGCCCCCCGGCATTATATTTAGAAGGTTTGTGCATTATAAGCACAAAATCAATTATGAAAACAGTTACGAATACGGCCCTGGTTTAAGTAAATAGATGGACCAAAATGTCTATAAGTTTGCTACTTACAATTGTAAGAATGTTAAGCGTTCAGTTGTTTGCATAAGAGATATGTGTCGAACTTTAGACGTTATTGCACTGCAAGAAACGTGGTTACTTCCAGACGAATTGTCTTATCTATGTGGCATCGATGACGAGTTTGGGAGCACTGGAACTTCAGCGGTGGATACTAGTGCGGGCATATTGCGTGGCCGACCGTACGGTGGTGTGGCGCTGCTATGGCGCAAGTCGGCATTCCGGGATGTATCAGTGTTGCCCTGCGATAATCCGCGATTGTGTGCGATAAAAATAATTACCGATGATAGGCCTCTTATAATAGTGTGTGTCTATATGCCTACGGATACAGTGATTAATCTTCCAGACTTTTCGGACTGCATGGGAGCGGTGAGTGCAATTATCAATAATGACGTAGTTGAATCTGTATATGTACTAGGTGACTTTAATGCCCACCCTACTGAAATGTTTTATAGAGAATTGCTAGACTTTTGCCAGGAGCGAAATCTAACGTGTGTAGACACAGACAGATTGTTGACTGATAGTTACACTTTTATAAGTGAGGTGCACGGGTCGCATCGCTGGTTAGACCATTGTGTTGTGACGCAGGCAGCATTAATTTCTATTGTTAATGTTTACATAAAATATGATGTTTTTTGGTCTGATCACTTTCCCCTTATTGTAGAATGCAACATATATAGCCTTAGACCAAAACGAGCTATAAATACGTCTGTGACTCACAATGACGTGATATGGGGGGAAAGAGATCAGTGCCAGATTAATATCTATAGCAATAATTGTCATAATTTATTGAAAGATATTGATTTTCCGGAAGAATTGCACTCATGTTGTGATCACTTTTGCTGCATTTTAGAGCATAGAATAATTATTGATAAATTGTATCATAGTATTGTTATCGCCATCCAAGATTCAGCTACTTTAAGTAACAAAATTATAAAGCCAAGTCGAAGAAAAATGCCTGTTATTGGTTGGAACAAACACGTAGCTGACGCTCACAAGGAGGCCAGGCTTAAGTTTCTGTCATGGGTTGCGTATCACAAACCAACTTCTGGTTGTGTGTATGAAGAAATGTATCATAGCAAGAAAATATTTAAATCTAGATTGAAGTGGTGCCTAGATCATAGAGAGCAGATAAAAATGGACATCATTACCTCTCAGCATCGTAATAAAAATTTTCGCAGTTTCTGGAAATGCACTAATAAAGTTACTAGTAGGCCTGGGCTCCCTGTCGGCGTAGAAGGGGTGAGTGATCCCAAGCAGATTGCTAATCTTTTTAAGGAGCACTTCTTGGTTAGCTCCCCGCTAGGACCTTCGAGTACGGAGATGCTGGACACTGAATCACGGACCATAAATACAGAAGTTTTAAAAATTTCTGCCAAAAATGTACGTGGGGCAATTAAGAGGATGACCTCAGGGAAATCCCCTGGTCATGATGGTCTCAGCGTTGAGCATCTCCGTCACGCAGGACCTCACTTACCAAGAGTATTGTCTCTTTTGTACTCTCTGTGCCTGGCTCACTCGTACTTACCGGAGCCGATGATGAGGACAATAGTAGTGCCCATTGTTAAAAATAAGACGGGTGATGTGGCTGATAAGTCTAACTACCGCCCAATATCTCTAGCCACCATCATAGCCAAAGTGTTTGACAGTCTGTTTAATTCTCAGCTTGACAAATATCTAACATTGCACGACAATCAGTTTGGCTTTAGGTCTGGACTATCTACGGAGAGTGCAATTCTGGGCCTTAAACAGACTGTCAGATACTACACTGACAGAAACACGCCTATATATGCCTGTTTCTTAGATCTCTCCAAAGCATTTGACCTGGTTTGCTACGACATTCTATGGAGAAAACTGCATGCGCTGGGGCTTCCAGTAGAGCTCATTAGAATCCTCAAATTTTGGTATGCAGGTCAGGTCAATGTTGTGCGCTGGGCTGGTGTGTTTTCAGATCCGTATGTTTTGGAATGTGGTGTTAGACAGGGTGGATTAACCTCACCCACGCTGTTTAATATTTATGTGGATGCGCTAATAGTTGCGCTCAGCAATCGGCATGTCGGCTGCTTTGTTAACAATGTGAGCGTCAACAACTTGAGCTATGCGGACGACATGGTATTGCTGAGCGCATCTGTTGGCGGAATTAGGCAGCTGTTGTCTATTTGCGAATCCTACGCAAATCATCACGGTCTCATTTACAATAATAAAAAAAGCGAATACATGGTCTTTGAGGCCAGTGGTAAAAGTCCAGAGTTTGTTCCACCAATCACCTTAACTGGGGTACCTCTGAAGAGAGTTGAGCAATTCAAGTACTTAGGCCATCTACTAACTACTGACCTCAAAGACGATGTAGACATCGAACGAGAACGTAGGGCGTTGTCCGTGCGAGCGAACATGCTTGCCCGCAGGTTTGCGCGTTGTTCACTGGAGGCTAAGATCACCTTGTTCCAAGCGTATTGTACGTCTTTTTACACCAGTGCACTGTGGGAAAGGTATACTCAAAAATCGTACAACGCTCTACGGGTTCAATTTAATAACGCTTTCCGGGCGTTGGTGGGGCTGCCTCGATTCTGCAGTGCATCAGGAATGTTTGCAGTAGCAGGAGTAGACTGCTTCTACACCACTATTCGCAAACGATGTGCATCCTTGCTCTGCAGAGTGCGAGCCAGCCCCAATCGCGTCATGGCTATGATAGCCAGCCGTCTGGATTCTCTGTACTTGAATCGCTGTATAGCGATGCATGTGGAGAGAATCCAGACAAAACGTAGATTATAGTGTATATTATTCAATTGTTACTAACAATAGTTGTTAAGCTTTTACTAACACATTATGGGTCCTAGATGCCCGAATAAAGAATATATTAAATATATTAAATTAAAGCATTTAACACACCAGATTTATACTGTTATTTTATTTGTGACACTACAACAATGACTCCCGTCACACTAGATTTTTTGCGTAATCGCGGCTTTTTGACATACTATGGATGTGAATGTGTGCGTACTTTTAAGCGAGCCAGCATACTATGTATTCACACTGAGGTAATATGTACTACGTAGTACATATTACCTCAATGTGTATTCATCACTTATTCCGTCCGCCTTTTTTATTCGTCCGAGATTGCAATGATGTGAACCTGTAACTAATAGTTATGTTAGATACTAGTAAGGACAACTGCAGCCTTTGAGAATTCAGTAACTAACAGTGGCAAAGGGTCCATCCATATAACACTAACGGCTTCCGACACGATTCTTCTAACACGATTCCAACCGGCTTCCCTTTAAGAATTGCTTAAATACAGATCAACGACATTTCTATGCTAATTTATTGTTCTAAAGTACAAGAAGAAAATAATGTAAAATTAAACTAAAAGTTGTTCAAATCAAATCAAATCAAATCAAATCAATTTGATTTGATTTAAAAGTTGTTAAATTGTTTTTTTATTTTATTAACGTGCGATCTTAGCTATTTCAGGATTTTAGATACCTACGGCTTCCCTTCTGAAAATATTCTCCCGTCGCCACTGATAACTAAAGATTCAGATCAATATAAAAGTTACTCCATGACTTCTTGTGATCTTGTGAGTAATTTTTTGTAACTTTTAGTTACGGCTAAAACATAATTAGATAACAGGATGATTTTGAACTCATTACCAATTATTTAAAGGATGATTGCACTCATCAATTTGAACAGCGACCAACCCTGTAATTGCGGAAAAAAACTGATGTTCACTACATTTTATCGATTAATGTGAAAAAATCACCCGTATATTAGTTGATTTCTAATTTCTTCTGCTTGAAAAGTTTGCATTACACTTCAAAGTTCGAATGTTCCCTCAATGAATACAACCTTTGCCTGTGCCTTGGATGAGCGTGTCATATTTTATAGTTCCATTTAACGACCTTGCCACATCAGAGGAATTACGTTTATGAAAAAAAAAATCGTAGCTGTCATTAAAATTATCGAACCACATGCAAAAAACCAACTTTGAAAAAAGAATATACTTTTTGATACTACCACAGAATATCTAATAGTATGATACTACTCCTACGAAGCTATAAAATTCCCAACCTCTTAGTCGTAAGAAACTGAAGCTCAAATCGTTAAAACAAGAAACTAACCACACGTATCAGTTACCTCAATCATTTTTAATGTAACTGCCAATTAGTGTAATAACTTGTTTATTACCAAAGATAAGCTGTAAAAGTTATTAAAATTTAACGTTTATGGGTAGTTAATTGATGCGTTGAAACTAGGGCTAGCATTAAAAACAGATGTCAAACAAAATTGTTATTAATCATTGGAACCGGTTCTGGCAGTCTTCGTATTCCACTAAGAAACAATCCATCGTTTTGATTTAGGCAACAACCAATCGAATTTGTTTTAGCGCTTATTATTATTTAGAGGAAAGAGGTAGGGGTCTTGAACGCCCCTAAGCCTGAAGACCTGGTAAGATCTATTGTGACGCCTCTTGCAGCATTACGGCACTTCCCCAAGCTGCAAGCCAATTATGAAACCGACTATGACTATGGGGGAAAAGGATCTCCCGCGTTGAGATGACGTGGCCTCCAAGATGCTGGTTTTTTATGTGGTGCACTGCAACACATTCGCATAGGATATGGATGGGCGTCTCATCCTTTTCGCGACAAAACCTGCAAACTGTGGTATCACTGAGGCTCATCCTGTGAAGGTATTTATTCAGCTTGCAGTGCCTAGTAAGGGTTCTTGTCAGGATTCTTCTGTGTTTCCTGTTCAAAGGAAGCGCTTCTTTCGTAAACCTTTTCTTGAAGTCTACTAGAAGTGCTTTCGAGTGTTCTTGGCCGGGTGATTTTTCCCAAAGGCTAATTACTAAAAAGGTTAACACATTGATCAGATCCCCAGTTTTTAAGGTGAGCTGTAGTGATGCATTTAGGAATGCCACAGATTGGCTCCGGGCCCACAGTGGGGTTTTTGTTTTAGCATGTAAATAGGACCAACATAGTCGAAAAGCTTGTTGGGTTTTTAACGAATCGTCGCCTCAGTGCTTGAATGTCCAATCGACCATTGAACAAATTTTACCGGAGACGTTTTTTTAGTTTATTATTGATTTAAGAGAAATATTTTTTAAACTTTTAAGATTTAAGAATAATGTAATATATTACCAGGCCCCTCAGAAAGTATTGCGAAGAAAAGTTTTTATATATGGGAGACTGGCCAGTTATAATGTTTTTCGAAAATATGATTATTTATAAGTAAAAATAAGTAAGTTCCAATTTCAAAATTTCCCTCCACATTTTTTGCGAGTTAATTCAAAGTATTGTGTCTCACTGAAATATGGATCTGCGCCGGGAACATTTTAGAGCTATGATTTTATACGATTTCAAGTGTCGCCTGAAACCGGATGAATCGTACGATAGACTTCAAATGGCATTCATGGATGAAGGCCCTTCCAAGGCAACCGTGTATCGTTGGTATAACGAATTCAAGCGCGGTCGACCAACTTTGGGGGATGACGAAAGAAGCGGTCGCCCTTTGACGGCTGTTACCGAAGAAAACGTGCTAGCAGTGAAAAATTTAATCCAAGACAATAGGCGAATTACATATCAGGAGATTCAACACATATTGAAGATTGGATCGGGAAGCGTTCACGAGATTCTACACAGCCATCTTCGCGTGAGGAGGATAGTATCACGCTGGGTGCCGCACAACCTCACCGATGCTCAGAAGCAGGCCCGGGTGGAATGGTGCCGTGATATGCTTAACAAATTTGAAGCAGGCTCGTCTCGGCGTGTTTACGACATCGTTACAGGTGATGAGTCCTGGATTTATCAATACGACCCAGAAACCAAGCGCCAGTCGACTGTTTGGGTGTTTCAAAATGAGCCAACGCCTACCAAAGTGAAGCGATCTAGAAGCGGGGGTAAGATTTTGATCGCTAGCTTTTTTAATTTGACTGGCCACTTGGTATCAATTCCCTTACGGGATCAAAGAAGCATTAATGCCGAATGGTATACTACCAAATGTTTGCCAGAAGTTTTCTCTGTTATAAGCAACAAGCGACCAAACACAGGGCTCCGCGGGCTACTGCTCCACCACGACAATGCACCTGCGCACACCGCACTCAAAACGAGGGACTTCCTGGACAGCACGCCAGTCAAACTCCTGGGTCACCCTCCTTACAGCCCTGATCTAGCACCGTGTGACTTCTTTTTATTCCCAAAAATAAAAAATCAGCTTAAAGGGATACAATTTTCGTCGCCGGAAGATGCGCTGGCTGCGTTCGAGCAGGCTGTAAACGAGGTGTCTGCGGCGGACTGGAAAAAGTGTTTTGAAAACTGGTTTAGGCGCATGAATCTTTGTATAGAGGCTGGTGGAAAGTACTTTGAAAAGATTTGATAAAAATATATGTACGTATAGAACAATTTTTTTTAGTTTCGCAAAACTTTCTGAGTGTCCCACGTATATACATTATTCCTAAATCATCAAAGTTTTTAAAATGTTTCTCTTAAATCAATAATAGACTAAAAAAAACGTCTCCGGTAAAATTTGTTCAATGGTCGATTGGACATTCAAGCACTGAGGCGACGGAATGTCAACTTTTAAGATCAAGATCGAATGTGAATCGAAAATGACAATTAGTAGAATAGGCACCCAGTTTAGCGGACAGTTATATCAATTTACTTTATTAACACGTAAGGCATAGCCTAAGGGCTTGTCGAGGTGAAACAATGTCCAATCTTCGTCAATAACGCAACTGTATTTCATATTGTAAGCTGATGAGATTTCTACTAAAACACCCAATCAATTGAGGGTATTTGTACTTACCGTTAGTATCCAAAATACTGAATTAATTGTGGTGTCTAGTGGTTCGAGTGTCGGACTGCTAATCACGAGGCCATGGGTTCGATTCCCACAGGACACAAATATTTGTGTGATGAACACAGCGACAGGATGTTGTCGCTGGATGAACATAAGTGTTTTGTATTATATATGTTCTGTTTCTTTTGTATTATAAGTATGTATTTACAAAGAAAAAAGTATATAAGTATTATATCCATTGTCTAGTACCCATAGTACAAGCTCTGCTTAGTTTGGGACTAGATGGTGCTGTGTAAAAATGTCCAAAAATATTTATTATTATTTATTATAATACCAAGGGACTAAGGGATTCACCAGAGGATGGGCAGCAGCGTTCTCTGAGTATTTAACCAACCAACTGCGATCGCCAACCCGCCTGCCAAGCGTGGCGATTATGGCATATCTCCCGTTAATTGGGGGAGGCCTATGTCCAGTAGTGGACGTCTTTCGGCTGAAATGATGATGATGATGATGATCATTCAATTCAGTGCAACCACATTTTTGATAAACGATGTAGGTAGGTCAAAGAGATAAATATTTAATGTCTTTGAGGTAGGTACACAACGAGTAATATTTTTTTTCTGATGGGGGTGCTACTTAGCTATGGAGATCCCCTTAATACGACTTCTCACAGATTATATCTAGTCCGTTTTTTTTTCGCTAAGATGCCAGGAAACAGCTATGTACAATGCGTTATCAGCATCTCAACTAGGCAGGCGGATTAATAATCGTTCTACAATGTTATCTGCTCGTACATAGATGCTGCCATCAGATATAATCCCATAGTAACCTCTTTCGGAACCAAGACCACGCTACTCCGTGTAGACTCGTGAAATATTTACTTTTACCGCATGACCCTGTTTTGGCTCGCGTGACGACCCTAATTACGTTGTCTGGGAAAAAAATTCCGACCAACTGTGAGTCTGTGGAGGAATGCACCATATCTGTTTGATCGATGTTTAGGGCAAAAAAGGGATTGTGGCTTCCATTCAACTCCTGTCTTTTATTTTGCGTTCATTTTTTGGTTTTCTGGCGTAGATGGAGTTGTGTTTTGGGTTTGAGATGCTTGCAAGCTCGGACGAATAAAAAAGGCGGACGGTATCTCGCTAACAATAAGTGAAGCATCTATAGTGTTCCGGCTGCCGGCACGCACACATTCACATCCATAGTATATGGCAGCCATTCCCAAAGTGGGCGATAACGCCCCCTGTGGCCGCAGCAGGCCTAAAGACCTCTTAGACACCGACTGAAGTGACTGAACTCTCGACTTTCGAGTAGACAAAATAAGTTTGGGAACCACTGGTATATGCCAAAAAGCTGCGAAAAAAAAAAGGTGAAAATAATGAAAAAAAAAACGGCCAAGAGCATGTCGGGCCATGCTCAGTATTATAGGGTTCCTTAAGTAGGTCTAATTACAAACGAATCAAATCGAATATTAAACATTGCTATTTTAGTTTTTGCAAACAGCGCCACCTAGCGCTAAATTTATGAAGCTAAATTTAAGAAGTGTGTTTATTTTTGTGTTTTTTTTTAAATAGAAAGTAACTAAAGGAGCATTATTTGCTACGATCATTTTTCTCTAAGGTCAATGACCTATGAACTAGGACGTCTTGGGTATTTTTCAGTTTTCTCACTATAACTCAAAATTTTATAATCACATTATACTCGAAATAATTTTAAAAGAGAGTTTTTATAAAGGTCTATCAATGTTGAAGACTATAAGTTTCTACGTTGCATAGTTTAGAAATGGCAGGGGGGGGGAGACATTGCAAGCCACTTTGGCGAACTGTATTTCGCAGATGGTATACCTGATAAAAAAGTTGTGTATGAAACATTACCTTCATTTTAGTAGACCTATTCAACGATACCCCACACGAGGTGCAGCGAAAAAAATTTTTTCATCCCCATTTCACATGTATGGGCGCCACCCCTAAAATACGTAATCAAGATTTTTTTATTATTTTAAAATTGAGATCTATATCTATTCCATTTTTTGTCAAAATTTCATTTACTTATGTTTATAACTGTAGAAGTTATTAAGCGGTAAAGGATTAGGACAGATGGACAGACGGACGGACATGACGAAACTATAAGGGTTCCTTGTAGGACTACGGAACCCTAAAAAAGAAAAATGGTGGTGTGTTAAAATTCTTTCGAAATTATAGTGGGTTTAAGAAAAAAATAAGTGCTTCAGTCTTTGTTTAGCGAGATTCCGTCCGCCTTTTTTATTTGTCCGAGCCTGCAAGTATAATAGGTTCGTGCTTCTGGGCAGTAAATGTAACAAGTTCTTTTAGATTTTTCAAGTGGTATTTTTTTTCTGTATTTAAAGAGCTTTTTCGCTAATGCGAATATGTCACTCTATACTATAGGTACACAAAAGGTAACTTTAATCAGCAAGGTAAAGTAATCTTAATGTACAAAATAAAGAAAAAAAAAACGATTTACGTAAAAAAACGAATGGTTCCAAATTGGCCAATGTCACCCGAACATGTCCAAAAAGAACCGAACAGTGGCAAAAAGAGAGAAAAAAAAAAACAAAAATAAAAACACATCGTATTTCTGTATGACCTGCGGTATCACAAACAATAAAAAAAACTTAAGAATTCATACCGTAATAGTCATTTACAAACAGTAGTAGGTACTTATGTGAATAATCTGTTAATCTTCCTGCAAAAACGCGAGATTTCATCTCAAGTTTGTTTATAACCTTAAAAAAGTGTACGAAAAGGTAAGGTGTAAACGGTGGCATAAATGCGTAATTTTTTTCTCAGAAATCTTATAAAATGTGGGATAAATAAAACGCAAAAAGTAGCCATTGTTTGTAAAGACAAGAATAATAATGTGAATAAAAATTAGTTAATGTTCACTGAACCAGCTCAATAAACTACAAGTTCACAAATTGCAAGTGATGATATAGGTACCTACTTAAGCAGATATTTAATTAATACCTGTAGTTACAAGAGTTATAATTAGATAATTTTAATTGAGACCGCAGAGTTTCCCCACAACAATAATTTTTTACCAGGTAATCATAAAAGCAGGCCGTGAAAAGCTTATGAAATCCAGCGCTTTAAACGGAGAAATCTCATTTTCGGTGTAAATAATGTTAGAAGCTTGCATTAAACTTGCCTAAGGCACAGATAATATAATACTATACTAGTACCTAAGGCCAGTTATTCTGCTGATTTGGATGATATTCCAACAACACGTAAAAACTTGTAATGTCTCTGCCCACGCCTGATGCAGTGAGTCTCCTTATGACTGCCACTATGAAATGTTCCGCTATGACTATGACTACCAAATAATTGTTATCAATTTAATCAACATTATTATCTACCTTTTTTACATGACTGTTGAATTTACAATTGCTATCAGTATTTGGCGCTCTTTTTAACGTGATAGCCGCCTTTACCACATTTTTTTTTATACAGTGTATCCTGCATCTAGGTATTTGCATAATCGGTGGTGCTTGTTTGTGTAGTATTCGTCAAATCATCTAAGGATACCTGATACCATATACTCAGCTTCGTCTTCGTAACACGCAAGGTATTAAATTCCATTTAATTTATGTAAAACTAGTTTAATCTTTTTTTAAATGATGTTTTGTAAACGCAAGCTTTTCAGTCAGACCAAAAAAATATTTTTATCGTCGTTGACATAGACAAACCTAACTTTTATAAAAACTGCTTCTTCAGTACTGGGAAAGAAACATTCAACCTAATAACTCGAAGAAAAAAAAAACTCGATGCCTTTCGATTGCATAACATAAACAATAATAATTACTGTTTAAATAATCGTTATCAAATTCCTACATATGCAAAACGATTACAAAAAGGATAAGATTAGGTTATCAATCTTCGTCAGCACGCTTACCGCCATTTTTGTCCGCGTCAGCTGACGAAACCAGTCTCAGTGTCTACACAACGAAATTCCCGGTAACAGGTATATAAAACCGGCTTAAGAGTTGGCCCAATGTTGGCACCAATTTAATGGTTTTCTGTCTTTCTATGTTTTGATGAGTGCTTCGCAGATCGCAGTAGACAATTTGTTACAATTATGTCGCAAATGATCAGTCAAATCAATTAATTTTCTATGGGTAGGTCACGCTCACGGGTCACGGGTAGGTAATGAACCAGTTATTTTCAGACACAGTTGCATTATGTTATTAGGAACTTGGTATGTAATAAGTAATTAATTGCTTTGTAACGCCATGACTGCATTGACCAGCATCGCGTTGTTTATACAAATTATTTTAGAGTTCTAACATAGTAAATTATGGTTATAATCGCTCTTAGCACAAGCTTAGTATGTTCAGCATACTGGTGAAAGGATGGAAAATTAATGATGGAGACACAGAATACAGAACTAAATCTGTGGATGGAGCCAGCCTGTAGAAAATGAAAAAAAAATTGGACTTAATATTGTCCGAACCATATAAAGAAAAGTAGTTGGTTTAGAATGTCTATGAAATTGCAGGATAAAAATACTAGGATATATCGTCTAGGCACTGGCGGGTTTTAGTCGGTAAGAGTCCGAACGCTGGCTCAGTCTTTCCCTGGCGAAGTGCGTCCATAAGGATTTCCTCACGTGATAAAGGGCATAGCATAGATAGATGATATATGAACGAAATCTTAGAGATTAGAAGATCATGTGTCAGCAATGGATGCACTATATCGATGACGATAGTTAGACATATATTACTGATAAAACTGTCAACAGTCATAATAATCATTTAAGTATTTATTTAAATCATAAAATCATTAATATCAACTCGGCCTATCGCATTCAACTACTGGACATAATATGCCTCTCCTAAGTTGCACTACAATACTCGGTCCTCTGTCTTTCGCATCCAGTCCCCCCAGCTACCTTCTTTAGGTCTTTGGTCCAGGTGAAACGCAGCATAGGGCGCCTGCAGCCACCTGGCTATGCTGCGTTTGCCGATTCGCGGTCTCCACTCAAAGATTCCTCTGCTCCAACGGCCATCGGTCCTTCGATAGACATGGCCGGCCCCCTGGCAATTGCCAGGGGGCCGCTATGTTGGTCTATTTAAATCAAGCTATACACAACCATAATTGCCTCTCTCAATGCATACAAATTAACGGGTATACAATAACATAGCCAACCATTGGCCCCAACATTGGCTCCAACTCATGGAGTATACTAGCATTCGTGAACATTCCTAAGTGTTTCGTGAAAGTTAACTTCGTTTTGTTTTTACACTGTTTGGCGCCATTGCAACTTTGAAATGCTGGCTGAAAGTATTTTTGGAATTCATGTTCTTGACACTTCACGCTAAGATGGCTCATTCTTTGAACATAATTATACAGGTTATTGAAATATTATGTGAGTTTCATGGGCGAATAAACCTAAAGAAAAAGACCTAAAGAACGTGGCTGGGGGGAATGGAATAATGGATGCGGAAGGCAGAGGACCGAGCGTTGTGGCGCAACTTGGGAGAGGCCTATGACCAGCAGTGCACTGTGATAGGCTGAGTTGATGAGTTGATGATGGACGAATAAAAAAAGGCGGACGGAATGTCGCTAAACAATAAGTGAAGCATCCATAGTAAGACGGCTAGAATAAAAGTACCGGCTGGCACGCACACATTCACACCCATAGTAAGTCTAACAGCCGCCATTACGCAACAAATCTCGTGTGACGGTACTTAGTCGTTGTCGTAGTGTCACAAATATATATAAAATAACAATATGATGTCTGTTGTGTTAAAATGCTGTCGAAATTATAGTGGGTTTAGGAAAAACTGAAGTGCTTCAATCTTTTTTTAGCGAGTTTCCGTCCGCCTTTTTTCTTTTGTCTATAATAAAGAGGATTTGTATAGTATTGTATACTGGGTGTCAGGGAAACGCTCCCGAAACTGAAAGGCTATTATTATACCACCTAAACACAATCGAATACCAATAACCTAGCCTTATACTCATTGTTTTAGTTATTTAGTATTTTGCAAACCCGCAATGTAAAGCGTACACAACTCGGGATCAATGCCGCGCGTACCTAAACCACGGTGCTCTGTGCCTAAACTACCTACGCCCGCTACGAAACGGACTGCGTATGCGAGCGGATGTCGTTCACCCCTAGCGCCACCTGATATATTATTTGAATTACATTGCGAACTATAATTTTTTTTGTAAATAAATGAGGTTTTTTTGCAAATCAGTTTTATGTAACTGCCCAAAGCTGGTTATGTATGAAAAATACAAAAAAAAAGAAAAAAAAACTAAAAAAAGAATCACATTTTTTTGTGGTTTCGTATCAGTAATCACCAGCACTATCGCCTATCTTCGTTTTCGGAAGCGTTTCCCTGACACCCAGTATGTATGAGTAAGTTATGTGTGATATGATATATGATATTGTAATGTGTATCTTTATGTACCTACCTAATGGCTAATGTGGTAATGTTATCAAGTAATGCATTATATAACCTTATCTGTGGCCTTGTTCTCGATTTATGTAAAGTAGTTAGGTTTTATGATTAGCATACACTATGCTGGTTTGGCTACAACAACGTGGTGAAGAGTAGGTACTTGTTGGAGTCGATAGAGCGTTCTAAGAAACTAATTGGCGACGATGCGCTCTCAACTCAGCCTATCGTAGCCCACTGCTGGCCATAGACCTCACACAAGTTACGCCATAACACTCGGTCCTCTGCCGTCCGCTTCCATTCCCCCCAGCTACCTTCTTCAGGTCGTCGGTCCACCTGGATGGGGGTTGCCCTAGGCAGCGTTTGCTGATGCGCTGGACGGCGCTTATTTAAATGTCTTTGTCGGTACTAAACCGCAAATCCTTGAAATCTTGAAATTAATATAGGTAGGTACTGTTGTAATAACTAGACTTATACCAAATAATTACTGATAACCTACTTAAATTAAATAGAAGAAATTATTCACACTGAGTTATCAAAAACACGTGCTGTGTAAACTAATCGATTTATCGTATGTAATTATCGTTACAATCGATTCTTTACACGTCTAATCACTGCACGCCATACACTTCCATGACAAAAAAACCATGGCAAATGTATAACCGTTAGCAATTAGGTTTAAAGAATCTTTATTCTCAAAAAGAACATTCAGTTCACTTATATGAGAAGCTTACATTATTCTTAAAATTACACACAAGTCGTCGTTTAAATACGAAGCATGCAAATCTAGCTATCTAATCTACAAATTCATACAATAGTTAGCTTGTTATTTTCAATTATTTTGCAATTTTTATGAGGAGCTAATACTATTCAACTCAAATCAACTCCCACATTACTATATTATATTAAAACTGATGAATAATGCTTTTTATACCTTTTTATTATTTTTTGTCTGGTTTGACGTTCATCTAATTAATTTTTAGACTGTATTCATTCCGTGTACAGCACAGTTCTATGCTTATTATACTATCAATGATAAACACTCGTATATAGTTTTATAAAATGTCTTCCTAACACACTTATATTACTTAGCTATCTAATATATATATTATTATTTAATTAATTTATTTATTATATATATATATATATATCGATATGTTAGTCACCTGAGGCCTCAGCTGAAAATCAGCGCTGCAGTTAGACCTGTAGCATTAGCTGAGCTTGCCACAACAACATAACAATGCCACAGCGAAACTAGCAATGTATAATAACCTAGCAATGTTACCTATTTCTTCTCTTTATGTGTAATTAGAGCAATACCTACTGGTTACTGTCGTGCTAGTACCATCCCCTGCTATACCCTTTTGTGTTCATGTTGTGCGCGTCAGTAATATTGTTTCTTTTTTTGTCATAATTTTATTATTACACTTGTTTGTCTTTTTGTTGCTATTGTTGTTGTGTATGTGTTTGTCGATTTGTGTCCAATAAATGTGTTTCTTTCTTCTTTCTTTCTTTCTAATCAGGTTTTTTTTTTTTTTGTGTGATGGTACAGTCGACAGCATGACAGTGGTAACACTTCAATTCGAAAACCGCCCTTACTGCTTACGAAATAAAGATGCTGCTAATGTCAAAGTGTTACCACCGACGAGCGTTCGACCGTACCTGAATACGATTGAGGATCAATTCGAACGTATTATAGTGTGTGTGACTGACTACGATACATAGATATTATATTCTTTATTATATCTGTAATATGTATCTTATACACGCTGAAATTCGAGTCGCTTAATTCCCGAAAAGGGGTCATTGTACTCATCATTATGAACAACTTTTACTATGGGACCAACCCTGAAATTGGGGAAAAAAAATCAGTTGGTCCCTACATTTGTGTTCACTTAAATCAATAAAATGTAGGGACCACCTGATTTTTTTTTCGCGATTTCAGGGTCGGCCCCATAGTAAAAGTTGTTCATAATGATGAGTACAATGACCCCCTTTCGGGAAGTAAGCGATTCAAATTTCAGCGTGTATATGTATTATGGCAAACGATTGAGTAGGACCAAGTAGGACAGAGTTCAGTACAACACTGCGCGTAATTCAATGTGTGAGTATCTATTCTGCAGGACTAGCGTGTATTACAATGAGAATAAAGAAATCGGAAGACTCGTTATACCAGGCATGAAATTATAGGCCCGATTTGACAGATGTCAGAGGTTGTATGATTGCCTCATAGATTTTTTACCAAGATTGCCTAGTTGTCGTATATCTTAGTAATTAGCAGAAAGGTAAATTAGGTTGTGTGAGTACAAGATTCTGATGATGTGCAATTGTGCAGCATAGATGTACAGTACAAGTGTGATATGGTGTAGTACAAATACCGTGAGAACCGTGAACTTAATGAAATAAACTGAAAACTTGAAACTGTAAATACTTCTACCTCAGATTAATAACTTCTACGTATAAAATTCTTCAAAAAAAATATCATAAACAAATGCAAAATAATACCTACGACTGATTATTTCAATAAAAGAAAATAATGACAGGTGAAGCGAGATAAATGCTACCATATCGGAAAACTTTAGAAAACCTAAGCCACACAGACAAAGGGTTCGCTAAATTAATGCTAACTCTTTTGTAAATAATCATTATAGTGAAACTAACAATGTCTACTTTATCATTACGTTATAAAAGAAAACAGCAAAATATATTTAAAAAACCGTTACAAATTATTCAGTCAGGCGCAGCACTAGTGACTACCTGCCCCTTTCATTCAAGGTCGCGATAGGTAAACGACGTAGTTATACCTCGTTATAGTAGTTATAGTAATATTGATTTAACTTGAAAATAATCGCTGTTGCATTCTGTGGGATAGTATTATATTATTTGTGCTGTGGGGGAGCGAACATGCAACGAAAGTTGTTTTTTTTATTTTCATTCGTGGTTTGAGTTTTAGCTTTTGCTGTTTTACTGGATGAGAAAAATTGCATATATTTAATGGTAGTATAATAAAAGGATTGATTGCACCTCCAGTAGACATATAAGATCATTGCCTTTTCCACATAACAAAGATGGTGCCTGCTGGTCAAAGCAATAATTTTCCACAACTCAATCCTTCGCCCTATGTCAAGTCACATTTTTTTCATGATGACTTATGGTCAAAAGTTACTATATGTCACTAAGTAGTGGGGACCAGACTAGATATCTCCATTGCTAAAAGCTACTGATAAAATATTAACCCATAAAATGGTACAAGATGACAGTTACTGTTGTCCATAATACCTTAAAATAACTTGTAACTAACTCATCGTTTACGAGCAACTTTATACCTTAACAAGTTACTATGCACCTATTAAATAATATGGGTTACTCATTTATGACAAGAAAAGGTTTTCAATGAGTAGTAATGAAAATGTAGTTTACTCACAGAGTTTACTACAAAAGAATATTACTTGTTTTAATATTAAATATACAAATACGTAAATTACCGTACTGTAAAAAAAATACAGTGCAAGAAGTAGTTACAAATAAGCATCATTATATTAATTTGTAAATAGCTATTCTAAAGTTAAGTGTTCACAAGCTTGTTTAAGACAGTTAAAATGATAGCCGAGGACTTACAAGATAATTTTTCATAAGTACAAATACTGGTATTGTACCATACTTTAAAGGTTGCTTAATAATAAACAACGTACATTACACTCACATTGTTTAAATAAATTTGATGTAATTAATAAACAATAACCTATTTTTTTTAAAGTGTCATGGAATTTCGTGCCGGTTCTTCTCCATAGGACCCACAATTTTGAACCGTGCAACTAGAGCCTGACGTTTCAAAAGTGCCTGTAAATTAGGTTTATTTGAAATAAAAAACATTTAAATCTGAATTTGAACGACACCAACTTAACCACTAATTGATACCTGTCGGCTGTCAGTCATTGAGTCATCATTTTATATCTTTCTATTGGAATTATCATTAATATGTAGAATTCCCAAGTCCCAATAGTAGAAGGATTAATTTTCGAATTTGAGTATCACATGACTTCGAGGTGAAGAAACATACTGTGTATGTACACCTGACAGGACTCCAAAAATATTTCGAGCGTGTGTGTAGTTCGCCAACTTGTACCGGCCCAGGCAAGCTTGGTGAGCCTTAGCCACCCTTCTCATTCTGAAAAGTAGTTTGTGCCCAGTAGTTGAGTAGAAATTATCTGAACATAGGTACTTGTGAAAATTTTCGATTTATTGTATTTAATAATTTAGTTATTATTTAACTAAATTATTAAAGTATGTGCTTATGTATTATAAGTATGTATTTACAAAAAAAAAAAAAGTATATACGTATTATATCCATTATCTAGTACCCATACCACAAGCTCTGCTTAGTTTGGGACTAGATGGTGCTGTGTAAAAATGTCCCAAAGATATTTATTTATTTATTTAACTGCTTCTGTTGCATTCATAAAAATTCCAGCGTTCAGCTACAATAAATAAAAATAATATCAACTTGAAGGTAGAATTATCATAATTGCTGTATAAAAATTCTTACGATCGAATGTTCATAAGAAACCTCAAGTATAATGTGATTTTGATAGCACAGCACGTTTAATGTGATCGTTAACTGGGTTTTAACTGATATCATATCATTTTGAACAACCATACACAAAAAAATACAGAACTGCATTTGGCTAGAAGATCCTTCTCTTTACTATCTGTGGCATGTATGGATAAGTTAAAAATCCCCAAGGTCAGAGTAAACCCAGCATTAGCCTAATGGATTAACGCGGATATATTTAGTAATGCTGGAATAAAGAAGAAACTGATCCTTAACACTACCTACACTAAAAAGATATTTTTTCTACTAATTTAATCGGGACTAATTCTAAAGCTGCATTATATACCAGTGTGGTTTAAATTCCTATTTACCCTATAAAAGTAACCCAGCTTTAAACTACAAACGTGATCTCATTAGTTTTATACAGCTTCCATATTTAGAACTAGTTTAACACTGAAAATTATGTAAATACATGCAAAGTTATGCATAAGGAAGTTGGAACGGCCAGTCGGAACGTAAAAATTACGAAACAAAAAATAATATTATGGTAATATTTTACTGTATGAAGTAGGATAATGTTAGGAGTCATGAAGGAAGTAAAATGATGTAAGAATTTGTGAAAATAGGTCAGTGATAAGATTAAAATGCTCTTCTAATTACTTTCTTGTACATTAGGGCCCACACTTAGACGGTATCAGAGTTGGTAATGGCTTGTGAAATAAGTGAAACTGATCACAATGATGCACGAAATATCAACGCACAGGCAAAGTAAAATTTCCACATCTTGACTTGTTTCTAAAACTAATCAAAGAAAAATTTAAAATACAAGCATATTTTTTTTTCTAATGATGATAGTTCTGCCACAAGACAGTGTTACCCACCCGTGTATTGCCCAAATAATAAACAGCAATCCATCTCTTTCTATTCGATCCAGAGTAAAAGGGAGAACTAGCCTACATTTTTAAATAGTGTTCATTTATTCGGAATGCTACACTGGTTTGGTATAAGTGCAAAAAAAGCCGTGGAATGCTATTGTGGGATTTGTAGGTGACGTTAAAGAATTTTTGCAATGCATTTTATCTGGGTTGTAACCAAACGGATCCGTATTGAATTTATGCGTTCAGAATTTAAAATAGTTTCAAAGATTACGGTTTACGTTTGGAATTTTGTTGATGTCAAAGTATGTCAACTCTAAATGTATGTTGAATTACGGTTTTTGAATTCGAGTTTTTTTTTTTCTAAGAATAGTAGTGATGTGTCAGAATCAGCAGAGAATGCAAAAACTATTAACTGTTCATTGATTAATTTAGGGTCATTCGTGTCGCATTTGTTATTTCGCTTTGAAAACGCGCTTAAGTACCTATTTCAGCAGTTCTAATAGCGTAGCATTCCAAGAATCCAATGCTAATTACGAAATATCCTTTTCTAGAAAAAAAATCTACATAATCCATCTATGTCGGCCGGAAAACGCCCACTTCTAAACATGGCTGTCTCCATAGACTGATACATGGAGCATTCTTGAGTTTCTTTGAGCATATCGCCGTAATCATCACCTTGGCAGACTGGTTTGGTAAGCAGGAATGACTCCGAGTCGCCATAGAAACGGTACTGGTAACTAGGAACTCAGCATCTTGCAGTTTATAATAATTAGCATCGAACTACTTGTAAGCTACTCATTATAAACTACATAGGTACCTACCTACCTAGTTGTAAATGACATTACAGGGCGTCTAAATGGGTAACGGGTATGATTTGTTTTTATTGCGAGTAGGAAACCTTCAAAATGTTCCCCACAGAAATAGATAGAATGGAAAAGTGGGCAGGGCGCGCGTGCCAACACTGCACCATAATGCAGGTCATTTCAAAGCCTTTCTCAGAACGCCTTATGACTTTTTTCTGTAAATACTGTAACAAAAACCCGCAAAAATGCCTTGTTGTGCTGTTTCTAACTGCAGAAACAAAAGCTGTAAAGTGCATTTTATTAAAGTTAAGTAAAGTGCATTTTTTTTGTTTCTTTCTTTTTATATCGAAAACTGACCCACGACACAATGCAAATTTTCCGCACTTAGAAAAATATCCCCTACTAGCCTATGCCCGCGACTTCGCCCACGTGAATGTCGTTAACCCGCATCCGTCGGGAACTATTCATCTCCCCGGAATAAAAAGTAGCTTATACGTTAATCCAGATTATGTTCTATATGTATGCCAAATTTTTATTAAAATCCATACAGTAGTTTTTGCGTGAAAGAGTAACAAACATCCATACAAGCTCACAAACCTTCACGTTTATAAATTAGTAGGAAGTAGAAGGTAGGATTACAAAAATTCCTGACTCAAACTTCAACGCCTTTCAAGGCACAAAGTCGGTACATAAATAGTTTTAAAAGTATTTAAACAAACATTTACCTGCATATTGCGTGTTGGTTATCTTACTTTGTTGGACCAAGGTTACCGCCACACATTTTATTGGCCATTGGCAACTCCACTATAAATAGACGTTGTCCTTTTAGAACTGATTTATCAATCGCCATTTTAGTATTAATTAAGTGTAGGCAATCGATTAATCGGAATGTCGTAAAGCAGATAAAGCTACTGTTTTATTGTAACTTTGGTTTATCCTCTTAAAAGTTATTGCTCTTCCAGTCTTACAGATCTTACAATGTAATGGTCTGAAATCTAAGTAAGAATTCGATGTGATTTTTAATTGTCTCTATGGTTTCGAAATGTCAAAATATCCAAGAGGCACTGATGAGTTGCTTCTTTGACTGATTGAATGAATGGATCCTGGAAGTTATGTTTATTTGAACAGTATCTTGACCGGTTCCAATAAGTCGTTAATCTAGAGAAAGTTAATAGTGTCCACAGTAATGCTTTAGCAAATGAGACGATGTCGGGATCACAGATAATATAATAGTCGGGACTCGGGGTACATAAGCAGCCCATTATTGTCCACTTGCTGAGCACGGGCCTCTTCTCCAAATAAAAAGGTTAAGGATTAGCCCATCACACTGGCCTAGTGCAGGTTGGCAGACTACACACACTATCGAGAACTGGAGCACTCTCAGGAGTGCAAGTTTCCTACGACGTTTTCCTTCGAGATATCAAATTAAAAAATAACAGGAACGAAAATTATTAGCAATCGTTAATTGCCTAAACATATGAAAGAAGAAAAAAACTAGGTTATAATGTTAATAAACAGCAGTTTGACACCAACACCGTACCTATAGTATAAATGAATCCGCTGGTACAATAGATTCGCTCATGAAAACTAAAAAGGCGATACCCAATCTAAAAATAAGAACATAACTAGCATTAGACAGGCTAATATTTTTCGCTACTGTTAGAATACTAGAAAAGTCACGGTTTTTGTTCCATGTCATCAATTTGACGCTCATATTGCGAATCTTTTGTAAAAAATTGCTTGTAAAAGTCACCTTTTGTAGTCCTTGGCTCTGTTTTATTGCTGCACTTTAAGGAGTTAAGTTTTCTTTTTTTTTAAAGCGTGTAACTTTTAGATCATCTGTCTGTCGAAGAGAAAGTGTCCAATGTAGTTTAGTTTTAAATAGATAACTGCATCGTGACTGCAAGGCATCGTTCCTTCTGCTTCCATGTAGTTCTGTAATTTGTTAATGGGTTATATTGGTCTGTGGGGACTGTGGAGTCAATCGTCAAGACATAAACATAAACATTCAGAAATGTACTGGAAACTGAAAATGTTATTGGTGTGTTAATGATGCAATTTCCGTATCTGGACAGCCATTTATTGGACTGGCCTAGATATTGGTTGAATCGCGTATGGTGTTTTGTACCCATTGGATGTGGGAAGGAAACGTAGGAAGATAGAAGAATAATAATATATTTAAAAGACATTTTGAATGTCAATCAATTAACGTAATAGTACCTATAACTTATTAGGTTGTCAGAGGTTAGATTGCCGGCTATCAGCCAAAATTAATATCCAATGTATCCACGATTTGGCCTACTTTAGATAGAAATTTGACTTAAAAGGTATGGAGCTAATGTCAAATTTTAATCTTAGTAGGGCAAATTGTGGATAAATTGAATATTAATTTTGGCCGTAAAATCTTTTGAGCACTTTTTAAATTTCCTTACCACAGACCACTTAATAACCCAAACTTCAGTTTAGACAAATACTTACAATCCCGTCACAAAAGTTTATGCTTCCGAAAAGTGTCGATGTATCATTATATTTTCAACAAATATCGGCTCTGGAAAAGACCTTTTCCGCCAGAAAGTTCTTATGAATGGCCGAAAGTCAAATGTTTCATCTCATTCATTCATCATCTAATTCCTATATCTACCATTACCATTACACAAATCCCGATGTCACGAACCACAGTTAGTAGAATTTATGCAACTAATTTATATGCTAGGACCACTACTCTTTGTCTATGCACCGAGGTCGGAATCCGTAGCAATGTAAACCTGTTACCTCATGCAATGGTAGACATTACAGTGGGGAATTGAACTGTCATGTGTTTTAAAAGTAGTAAGTAAAGTACCTAATGATTCTGGCTATTTAAGCATCTCTCGAAAAGCACCTCTGCTGTAATCCTTATAAAAATTGGGCATAGTCTTATCAATCTATTGTTTGGTCCTCTTGTATATCTTTTTCTTTCTTTGCATTTGTCTGATTGTCTGTTATCTCAGGTTTTGAATATGTTTCTCCTTCCAATTATTTAGTTAAGTTTCCATATACAAGAGACTGTACCAGTTACTCTTGTGTTTGAGAGCGAGTCTATCACAATTTTTATTTCAGCCGTTTTAATTTTTAAAGTCGTCTTTAATTTTATTTCATTTAGTACTTTTTATTCGAGATTGAACTCAGTATCAGCATAGAACAAATAATAGTTGGTATCAGCAGCTAGGTATATTGCCATTTAAGCAATATGTCAATTAGCTAGCAACTTTT
Source organism: Asteroscopus sphinx (assembly GCA_949699075.1). Taxonomy (NCBI): domain Eukaryota; kingdom Metazoa; phylum Arthropoda; class Insecta; order Lepidoptera; family Noctuidae; genus Asteroscopus; species Asteroscopus sphinx. Next base: position 22,699,922 of record OX453016.1, on the reverse strand, counting down.
TAATATCATTAAGGTGTATGTGTCTTTAATTACAAACCGCCAGGCATCATACTTCCGTGGTGTCGGCTTACTTCCTCAAGGAAAACACAGTTGATCGAAGAAACTATACTTGAAAGGCTTCATATCGAAATGTTTGGTATCAAATAGCTTGAGGGAGTGTTCGATTTATATAAAAGAAAACACACGTTCGAGGTTTAGAGGACATTATAAAAGTCAAATCAAGTTTTTGTGTTATTCACGGTATATTTAGTTTAATATTATGATTATAATATTAGGTATGGGAATAGGTATGGGCCTTTGTCCAGCAGTGGACGTTTTTCGGCTGAGATTATGATGATGAGGTATGGGAAGTTTTACAGACTTGTTTCGATACCTACGCCATAAGTTCTTAGCTATGAAATGTTGCCAAAGGACTTAATTATGAAGCAATAATATATACCTGCAACCAAACTAACTTTTTATAATTCACTTGAAAATCTTTCTGGGCTCGGAATTCAGCATCTAGTTTTTCTCAATGAGTTCAGTTTCAATTCACCTTTTAATAATACCTAACCAAATATTGTTTTGTTTGAATACCCTCAAAAAGCCCTTTCAAAACCTTCAAGCAACGGTAAAGAAATCATTTTAGCACGATATAACATTCAAAATCGTACAAATTCTTTCTGTAAACATTGTTATTTGACATTGAACATCTTATTGTGTAATATTCGTAATTTTACATCGGTCAAGCGGCCAAGGATCACTCCTTTCCCTTTTAAAAACGCTCTTAGCTCAAATATAATTAAATAAATTAAAACGCTTTAAAAATAAGTGGAGTCGGAATCTGTATGACCATTTTGTAACGACTATTATACTTTTACAATTATTACGATAGTTTTAACCTCATTCTTATTATGTTAACTATTAAAGAAAACTATTCGTTTTATATTGAGCTTCTAGTACGTACTTCATTCTTGATGAAAATTTATTGAAACCATCTCAGTTACTTTCAAATCTACTGGCTAGAACTTTTAGGTATATTCTGCAATCCTTATTTATTCCTGATCATCATCATCATCATCATCATTTCAGCCGAAAGACGTCCACTGCTGGACATAGGCCTCCCCCAAGCATCGCCACAACGACCGGTCCTGTGCCTTCCGCATCCAGCGGATTCCCGCGACCTTCACCAGGTCGTCAGTCCACCTTGTGGGGGGCCTACCCACGCTGCGCCTTCCAGTACGCGGTCGCCACTCCAGAACTTTACTGCCCCATCGGCCATCCGTTCTGCGAGCAATGTGCCCCGCCCACTGCCACTTAAGTTTGGCAATTCATCGGGCTATCTCGGTTACTTTCGTTCTCCTGCGAATCTCCTCATTTCTGATTCGATCACGCAGGGACACTCCGAGCATAGCCCTCTCCATTGCCCTTTGAGTGACTTTGAGTCTTCTTATCAGGCCCATTCCATTCCATTATTTATATTATTATTATTTATTTTTTATTATTTCCCATTATTCCTGATAATGGTAAATATGTCTAAACATCTATAAAGGACCTTAACTACTTATTCAATGAAACTAAAACTAAACTTAATTTCTTTTAAATATCATTGTTGATAACTCATGCAGTATTATATTATCTGTGCTCATGCAGTCATCATGAACATGATTCATAAATCATAATATTAAAAAGCACTTACCGCAGCTACTAGTACAAATTCCAGATATGGTCACAAATATAGCAAAATGAGGATTCCCGACGTAATGAGTATGCGCGTGGGCAAGCCCGTTATACCCACGCATGGTGACCTAGCGAACTTGAAATAAGTAAAGAGCCCACTAACAGCGAAACATTTATACATATAAAAATATTCTGAGAAATCTCACTACGTTTGTTTCAAATACAAATTATCACTGTGTTAAGAAAGACAGAATTTTCATTTTGTTCTCTGCGATTATGAATTGTAATTGCTTTACTCACTAATAGAAGTAGAAATGTTTTCAATCCAATACAATAATCTTTATTATACACAAAACAATATGATACATTATTATGCAAATTCAAATTAGCTTTTTGTTATATTATGTTGTGATCTAGTGCACAATGTATGTATAATGAAATTACTAGCACCTATATTTATTATTTCTTAGTCAACGGTATGATCACGGTCGGGTTTCAATCCAAGGAGTCACAACTACAGAGTTTATTTTGCGATATGAAACAGTAGTGTCTTACTTTGAAATCTTTTAGAAGCGTACATAATTCCATATCTATTTCATCTGCACTAGCATCAAACATAATAAAAAATATGACTACTGACTAGGTTTCTGAAAAAAACTGTCTTTAATCTTTCCTATTTTAATTAATTTACATCGCATAGCTTCCATCTGGCACAAGCCTTCAAGACGGACCACCCGAACACCCACAGAAAAATTACGTCAATTTCCTCACCAAACACACCATTCTGGATTCTTTATGATTTGTAAGATATATTTCTGTCATAATTTAATCAGACAATATGGTCGTCTGTTTGGGCAATTTGGACTAGTTTTGGACTTACCTAGTAGTTCTTGCTATAAACTAAGGGATTTCTTGTATCAGTGAGATGGATAGCTACCTCTAAACGTCATGACAGATCTTTAGGAGGTACATTTTCAGCAATGATCAATATAATTATGCACGTTAGTTAGTGCACAAAAAAAGCTGATTCAATCAAGAATAATGACTGCAGGACATCAAATGAAATTGGATCTCTTAAAGCAAAGAAGTCGTCGTCAAATAATATATAATCAAAAGCTTTGATTGATTCAAAAGTATTGGTGTTGATTATCTGGTTCACAAACTAAACTTATTTTAAACTATCGCTTTCTTTTACTAATAGTAGTTACAAGAAAGGTATGGCAACAATTTTAATGTTGTCAAATTAATTTAAATTAAGATTTCCATGCAAGTTTAGTCGTAATCTCAAAACGTGCCAATTAAAAATACGAAGACACACGTAAACTTTGATTTGACAGTTTTAAAATTCATGCTATCTTTTTCTTGTTTTCACTATTATAAAAAGATGGGAATTGGTGAACAAGATAATCAACACCATTGTTTACGTGTTTCTGAAGACTTGATTCTTCTTTGGTCACCGTTGTCAATGTCAATATCTACTAGGTTTATTTTAGTGATTATCAGCGTCAGCATCATACTCTTTGCCGGTAAATGGCCCATAGGCAGCTTAACCAGACTACTACGTAGGAAGTTGCTGCTGTCTATTTTCCAGACATGCTCCCATAATATTTCCAAGTTTGGGTAAGTACCAGTGGCGAAGGGTGAATATTTTCAGAAGGGAAACCGTAGGTACCTTAAAATCGTAAAGTAGTTAAGATCGCACGTTAATAAAATAAAATAAACTATTTAACAACTTTTAATATTATTTTACATTATTTTTTTGTACTTTAGAACAATAAATTAGCATAGAAATGTCGTTGGAAGCCGGTGGGAATCGTGTTATATGGACCCTTCGCAACTAGTAGGTACCCATTTAACGTGATAGCATAGATCAATTTATAACATCGTGTATGTAACGTTACTCCATTCCATGCAATCATAAGCCACGAATCGTGTATATTCAACAATAAAAATACCGTGAAAATAACAACTACAATGATTACAATTATTTTAATAATATTTAATGACTGTACTATCAAATTCCAAGTATCTATTAATATCTTCGTTCTTTCGTTTCCGGTTATTCCTTTATGTAAAAAGGGGAAATGCTCCAAAGTTGGATATCACATCTTCCACTTAAAAGGTTCAGAATCTAGCCCAAATATATTTGGGACAAACCCAAGAAGACTCTTGTATCCTCTGTTTAGGATATAACGAAGGTATTCATGATTAGGTTACTTCAAAATTTAGGTTAAAAAACTTTTTTTTTTGCCTTGGGGAAATCCTCATGGACGCACCCCGCCCGGAGTAGGCGGAGCCAGTGTCGGAATCTTACCGACTAAAACCACCACGGTGTTCCTTCAACTACCTTGACTGTGTACAGTGTACACATGATCCATAAATTACATTTGTTAAGCCTAATAAATTCTTGTCGATATAATATTTCAATTACCTAGCAGCAACGATTTTAAAAGAATAAAAAATCATTGCCTAGCAGTTAACATATTAGTCTAACGTCACTTCATCAGATATAACCACTAATGTTCTGCTCATATAAACCTGTCGTCATCAAGGTTAGAGCGTAGGTATTATATTTTATGTTCTATAACACGTAATTTATTGGCGCCTCTCGCGTTTTTATAGAGGAAATTTTGAATGACGAATACGCACCCTGCGGCAATAATTCAACTAGCAAAGGTCAATTAATTAATTCATTGCTCCCTTACCATATATATAAACTTGTACAAAATACGTATAAGTGTAGCGATATGTATAGTAATACCATAAACGCTACTGTTGCAAAAAAATCTAACGCTACTGGAAAAGAAAGACGACCAAATCAGGAACGTCAGGAAGAAAAAGAACATCTTTACTTGTTACATCATCATCATCATCATCATTTCAGCCGAAAGACGTCCACTGCTGGACATAGGCCTCCCCCAAGCATCGCCACAACGACCGGTTCTGCGCCTTCCGCATCCAGCGGCTCCCGCGACCTTCACCAGGTCGTCGGTCCACATTGTGGGGGGCCTACCCACGCTGCGCCTTCCAGTACGCGGTCGCCACTCCAGAACTTTACTGCCCCATCGGCCATCCGTTCTGCAAACAATGTGCCCCGCCCACTGCCACTTAAGTTTGGCAATTCATCGGGCTATGTCGGTTACTTTCGTTCTCCTGCGAATCTCCTCATTTCTGATTCGATCACGCACACTCCGAGTATAGCCCTCTCCATTACCCTTTGAGTGACTTTGAGCCTTCTTATCAGGCCCATTGTGAGCGACCACGTTTCAGTACCGTAAGTGTGTGTTGCCAGTAATTACTGGCAACACACACTGGTCAAAGACTTTCGTCTTGAGACACTGCGGTATTTTGGACGAGAAGATATTGTGTAGTTTCCCGAACGCTGCCCAACCGAGTCGGATTCGACGATTGACCTCTTTCTCGAAGTTGGACTTACCTAGCTGGACAGTTTGTCCTAGGTATACATAATCGTCAACAACTTCGAGTGTAGATTCTCCGATGTTTACGGGAATGGGTGCTATATGGGAATTCGACATAACCTTTGTCTTGTCCATATTCATTTTAAGACCCACTCTATCAGAAGCTCTACTGAGGTCATCGAGCATTGTACCGAGGTCCTCCATGGTCTCAGCCATGACTACTATGTCGTCGGCAAACCGAAGGTGAGTGATGTACTCGCCGTTTATGTTAATGCCTAGCCCCTTCCAGTCCAGAACCTTGAAGACATCCTCCAATGCAGCAGTGAGCAGTTTCGGAGAGATCACATCTCCCTATCTCACATCTCCCTATCTCACATCTCGCTGCAGAAGGATAGGTTTCGAGGCTTGGTCCTGTAATCGGACTGACATAGTGGCGTTTTCATACAAAGACTTTAACACTTCGATGTACCGATAGTCAATCTGGCACCGTTGAAGAGACTGTAGTACAGCCCAAGTCTCGATCGAATCGAAGGCTTTCTCGTAGTCTACAAACGCTAAACAAACACTTGTAACATACAGAATCATATTCAAGATCATCTTGATGATCGTCGATCTCCAATTGGTGATGAAACTTATGAAGAAGAGACGTAGACTTGTGCTTTCCGGTCAACGGGTGAACGTAGATTTAAACACTTTAGCGGAAATACCTTGTAATCTTTTGAGTTGTGGCATCTTCAATTTTCAAGCTTAATTTCCACACAGGAAGGAGATAACACGTATTTGATCAAAGTTCAAAGCCAGGTGCAACCAAAAGACACAAACAACAGTGGAAACGTGTAGGGACAGGTAGTAACACGTTTAAGCTTATCGATTTAAGTTTGAGTCGAAGTAGCACGGGTTGATAAGAATGTATCTTTAATTTACAAATCGAGGAGGAAATCTGTGTCATCAAGTTTTTTATTTCAACACTTGATGATCTTAAGTTTTTAATTAAATTGTGATTCTGAATGAAGGACCCAACCAAGAAAACCTATTCAGAGGCTGTACGGAAAACAAAAAAAAAAAACAAGTACCTACATAACTACAAAATCTGAAAAATAAAAAGAGTCAAAAAGAGAGTAAAGAGTAGTAATAGTAATACTCATAGTATAATAATTTCTTAGGTTTTTGTGATAACTCACGTTATAATAAAACAAGTTTAACCGGATTACATCGCGTATGGGGTGCATTAAAAGAGCCTCCACGAGTGACGATATTTAATTGATCGTCCGGCGCACCCTGGGCAGTCAGCCCCGCTACCAACTTGCTGACTGGCTAATCTTTTCCCCACGATATGAGCTATTATCATTATGTAGCTCATGTCGACACGAAGAAGAAGAAGATCGCGTATATGTCATCTGACGGCCAAAATTAACATCCAATCTATCCACGATTTACCCTACTAGAGATAGAATTTGACATATTTTGTAAGGAGCTTATTTCAAATTCCTATCTCTAGTAGGGCAAATCGTGGATAGATTGGATATTAATTTTGGCCCTTAGTCTTCCTGCGACCACGAACGCTGTAAAGCTTTCGAAAATCAGGAAAACTAATCTAAATAATGTAGGTATGCGATGTAATCCAGTTAAACTTGTTTTATTATAATAGTATGTTAAGGTCTGCATTCTGAGTTTATGGGTTACGGGGTCATCAACCCACCTATTACTACGGCATAACAAAACAATTCTTCGTCGACAACGTCCATTCGTGAAGTAAGGTTTAATATCAGCTCTTTACTTATTTCATTCATAAAACCCTACACATTGACAACTCCCGATAAGTACTGAAACCGAATCTTCAAAATCCTTACAACAGCCAGTCGCGACCATACCCCAGCAATTATAAGTTCGTCACACCAGACTCAGCTAGCATAACTAACTCATAAGCTACGGGAGATTCACTCGGCTCAGTTACATATTGAATACAACTAGAGCAGAACACCACAATAGAGTCGTAGAGTATCCGTTACGGTGTTAAATGTCAAGTTTTTTGATGAAAAGTGTGAAGAGATTTGAATTAAGCGTTCTAAATACTTTCGTAAAGGTTAGGTTAGATTAGGCGCTGAAATTGATGGACTTTCTACTTTTGTCCAATAAAGCGTCTTAGAAGAACACGTTCATTCGCTATCAGACTCCTAACAGCTAGATTCTTGAATGCATACTAACGAGAAACTAACCAATGACGTTTTGTATGCCCCAAGGAACTGTTTTGGGACCCGTAATGAAATTAATCAAAACAGAAAAGAAGTACAGGTTAAATTGAAGGGTTCAGATAAAATTAATAAGAATAGGTAATTAAATACTTAAACCTAAACTAAATGCCGCAAAAGGCGGCCCTTACAACTAACACAATACTTACATATCTATTAAGACATACTAACACTACTAACCAACAAAATAAGAATAAGTAATGTACCTACTTGTAAGGGAAAATAAAGCTAAATATATAAAATAAATAGATTAAATACCAATTATTTATACAATTAACTCATTTAGTGAAAGATTCATAAACTGTTTGATATTGGTGACAAAACAATCACGATTTTACATCTTACAAATAATGAAGCAAACAAAGGATTAAATAAATACATATCTACTATTAATTATCCTCTATATACATTGGGAATGGTATTATAGAATAGGTAACAACAACAACCTACTTGTACTTGTAGTTTCTCTTTTTGGTTTTTAATTTTGGTTAAAGTCAGGCCGTACAGACTGTAGTCAAAAATTCTTCACATTATACACGGGAAGAGCTGTTTGTACCATAAAGGTATTTATTATACTGACAGTATACAAATGTCTTTGGTTTGTACCAATAATGATCGCACGCACGACTCGCAATTCTCTAAAGCAAAGCCGTAGCAGTCCCAGTCAAACAAGAACAAAACTATGGTATTTACTTGCTTTAAAAAATATTTAAACCATTGCAAGAAGGTAGAGGCACTAACAAAATTGATTTAGTTTTGGCCGCGTCATTGATTTTTAAAAGGCATCCATTTTAATCATTGAAAACACAGAAAACTTAATCAAATGAAGCTGCCAAATTTAAATTAAAAATTAATTTTAAACATTTTAAACGGTCTCATTTGAATTTTAAATATCTGTTATATTATTAGGTTGAATTTTCATCGTTGCATTAATTGCTTTTTATTGCTAATTGCTCTGGGTTGTGATTGTGCAACGTAATGTTGCTTTAGTGTTACGTAGTATTTGTTTACGACCGAAATTAATAATAACGTGTTTAGAACTTTAGATTAGGGCTAGACAATCTTGTATTAGTAGATGGGTTATTGGCTCACTACAAACAAAAACAGCCGAGCAAGCAAGCATAAATATAAAGATCGAACAGAAATTAGTTTTATTATTTTTGTTAATTGAATCCTTTGATCCGTTATCATTCGTTGGTTACATTTTGGGAAACCCACCACGGTAGCAGAGGGGTTTGCATATTCAACCGGCAATGAAAAGCATCTTGCTAGCTTTGAGGCTGCACGGGGGTGGTGGGCCAATATAGAGCGTATCCCACGCCCCTGGCCAAAGGTAGTTAGAGGAACACCGTGGTGTGATTTTAGTCGGTAAGAATGCGACGTAGGCTCCAATTTTCCCGGGTGGAGTCCGTCCATGAGGATTTCCCCACGGACAAAAAAAGTCATGCTAACTCTTACAAGAATATTATTTCTCATAATAACTTACAAAACAGTTCGCTTATAATGAGATACAAAAGTACTTACAACTAATTTAAATAATTTTAGCCTCTAAAGCGTTGGAAACATGTTACAGTGTAATACATAATTATTTAGCTTAGTTCATGTCATCACATTTTTTTAGATCCTCTGGTAATCTACTGAACAACTGTGCTCCTTCATACGATATCGTTTTCTTGCCGTAATTAGTCCGTGGTTTCATTAATTGGAGTTAATTTTTGTTCCTTAGGTTTGTGTTATTGTTTTTTGTTTACATTCGTTTTTAAACACCTTTTTATCTTAAGAACCATTCACATTAGTCCGTTAAGTTACACAGTAATTATACAAATGTGTCCTCGGTAACAATAGACAAGAGTCGCTGAACTTAAGCACGTGTAGAGGTGTATTTATAAACTTAAGAGCTAATGATTCATTTTTGATGACTCAGTACAGTCAGGATGTTGGGCAAAACGCAATTAATTTTATATCGATTGGTGTAATTTGATATCATGTGTGGATGCGGAAATATGTGGTTGTGGCCTTACCCATATTGTTTTTTTTTTTCTACGAATGATTTCGGGTTTCGGAGGTTATGGGATGGGGTTTTTAAGGAGCACTTTTGTACAAATTTTCTGATAACTGACATACTCTCCTGCCAAATTAAAAGCATAATATTATTTTGTTTCGCTGTTTTAGATGATATACTAATACAATTCCCCGTTGTCCCCCGCAGGTCATTCCCCGTTGTCCCCACTACGAATGCCACTGGTGGCAAATGGGAATTTCATTTTTTTCTTTTTTCTTTTTGTGGAATAGACCCACCCTATCTCTTCTCATGGGTGTCTTAAAAGGCGACTAATGGGTTCACCAGATGATGGGCAGCAGCGTTCTCTGAGTATTTATTTAACTAACTGCGATCGCCAACCCGCCTGCCAAGCGAGGAGATTATGGCATATCTCCCCTTTTGCGGGAGGCCTTTGTCCAACAATGAACCTCTTTCGGCTGAAATGAAGTCGCAGGTACCTACAGCTAGTTCCATATACTTAATCAAATTCGAATTATAATTCTGAAAGAAGATTCGGCTAAGATACCTTTTTATTTCGTGGAGGAATCCTTGAAAAGGCTGCCTGCCTACATGGAGTACGGAGGCCGGGATTTTTACCGCACTAAAACCTTCCAGGTGGCCATCTTCAGCGCAATAAGTGGAACTCCGGGAATGTGATATGCCTCTGGAGCCCTTCCTTTGCAACGTCTATAAGGCTCGTCTCAGAGAAGACTTGTCTCCCTGTACACCATCTCGTGTTGGTTGAACCTAAAAGGTCTAGAACTTAAGATGGTTAAGCTATTCGGCTGATGCTAATTCGCTAACCATTTCCTATATATTTGCAGTAAATTCTATACTAGGTATATTATTCGTTCTTAACTAATACTTAAACTCTCCGATGATACATATAACTATCAAACGAACACAATAAATCAAAATCTGAGATTAAAATGATACACTTTCCAAGGTACGTTCTCCGAAATGTTTCTAAAAAAACTCGATTCGTAGATGACCGGAAATAATTGGGAAAGCCCGCCGAGCGGCCTTGCTCAAGGACTGGCACTAAACATTTTTTTTCTCCTTTATTTAAATTTGGAATTCATTTCGATGAGTTACGTTTTGTGGTTTGGAGGTAAAGATTATGTTTAAAGTTCGATTTGTATGTTTTGAAAAATTCAGTGCGTCGTTGGTAATCTTTAAAGTATGTTTATATAGTTTCTTCGTTTTGATCATTGTGTTCAGACTTTCAGAGGCAGCGTGTAGTGTTGAATCATGAGTAAATCTAAAAAAAAAAATTTTTACTTTTGAACACGGCTTTCAATTCACTAACTGTGATTAACTTATTGGTCCCAGGGTAAATGCCTTAAAGAGAAAAAATAATTGAATTGCTTTTTATATGATGGTGAAACGAGCTAAAGGCCCTGATATTAAGCGGTTACCTTTGCCCATAAAAACTTCAATACCACCTAGGCTGTTGCCTTAATGGTACCGCAAATCGGTTCGCCAAACTGAGACATGAAGATGGAAAGTCTCATGGAATTAGTTATCCGGAGTAAGATCTATCAATCGTCTATCTATAAAAGTGCAGGTGTGATGTGAAAGATGGTTTGAGTCTATTAATGGATCGTTGAGGCTGTTGGAAATTGGGCTTAAGTAGAAAATATTTTCAAAGATTTATACCACCAGACAGAAGATCTTGGAGTATAAATGTTTTTTTGAAATTTTTGTTTTCGATTATGTTCAGACCTACTTCTTACTGTAGACTGTTTGTAATTAGTGACATCATAACTCCACAATTCTCTTCTCTTTCTCCGCGCCTTTTCCCAATTATGTTGGGGTCGGCTTCCAGTCTAACCAGATGCGGCTGAACATCAGTATTTTACACGGAGCGGCCGCCATCAGGCCTCCGCAACCCAGTTACTGGGTAATACTGACATCATAACTCCACAACCATTGGAACTAATCGATTAGGAACGGTCTTTGTTCACCAGTGAATATTTTATGGGGTTTCTAAAAGTTCATAACATAACATAACATCACGCCTGTATTTCCCCGAAGGGGTAGGCAGAGGTGTATAGTCTTGAAGGAACAAAGTCCTCCTAGTGTATAGTACACCCACATTTCGCCAGTTATGTTATAGTCCCATGTAACAGGGGGCGAGCCTATTGCCATAATTGCCTATTGCTATTCTAAAAGTTCGAGCTTTTTATTTCCATTTATTAATACCAGAATGAAAAATCCAGTCAAAAATTCATCACGACATTTGAATACTAACCTGACTTAATTCATCACGACATTTGAATACTAACCTGACTTAATTCTAGCACTTAATTTGCCATCGAATAATACATCAATCACACTCATTAATCATTATTAATTCAAACACACAAAATCCAAGCTTTACTTCTTTTGAATAAGGTTCAATATTTGTTGTAGAATGCAGATGAAGGAACCGGTCCCAAATGACCTCGGATATCAGAACATACGGATAGAATAGCGATTCAAAATTCCATACGATCTCGTTCACGAGGTTTGATGTGTGTATCGTCACGGATTTCCGTTTTGAGATAAGCAGAGAAGCAGGCGTGGCATTCCTAGAGCAGTACATGGCAAGTACACTGAGATTATAACGTGATATAGAGGTCTTTAATGATTGAGTTTATAGACAGAAGGAGGAAATGACGTTAGGCCGCACGAGGGGACCTGGGACCTGTCGGGGGTGGTTGAAGAATGCACAACCTATCCCACGTCATGAATAGGTAATAATACTAGTATACACGCCCCCGACTAAAGGTTGTTAAAAGGAAAGGAAGGTTGTTTTTTGTAGGTAGGCTACAAAAACGATTAATCTAAAAAAAACTAGAGCGTACCTTTCAGTTCATCCTACAAAAGTAATAAAGTCAAGCAAGATCAAAATTGCACCTCATTTTAAGGCTACTCAGTCCTATTTACCTTGCAACGAAAAAGTGCATGTAGGTGTATAAGACGCAAATAAAAGGAATTAATTTCACACGATCCAGACTCTTAACAAAAGGCAGGAGTTTTTTAAACGCTTGTTCTCGTGAGAAAGCTCATTTAAAAGATTTTGGTCTTTTGTGTTTCTGGTTTCTTTTCATATAGGTGGTTTTATTGAATAATACACGCAATTTTAACTTGAAATTCTGCAATGAAAAACATAGAATTACATCTATATTAAAATCGATTGGTTCCTGAAAATCGGAATTATTACGAAATAACTCGAAAAAAAAAATGCAGCAGTATTACAAAATAAGATCTTCATCTAATGAGGAGTTTTGACAGTCTGTCTGGCTCGAAACAAAATCTAAATGTGATATCTTTGTTCTACTTCTTATTGTTTAGAAGTGAACCCGCGAAAAGTTTTGTTGTAAAACCACAATCAACAATCATCATGCATATCTACAAGCGGCTATCATACATAATAAAACAACATTCATCTTGTGCACACAGTAAAAATGCGATAAACAATGTTTTTACTAAACATTCACTTCAACAGTACAAACAACTGTAGAATGTATTACTAAAACAGGACAACAACTCGCAGTTACTCATAGGTTCGTCACACACGAGCTAGTTGTCAGCACAACAACAAATGGTCAGGCACGACCACATCAAGCCTGTCACCATCCATAATTCAACATGAGCGTTCTAATCACATAGATAATAATTAACGCATTTAACAATGAATTTTCTCTTGGGAGAATGTTGTGAGATATGCGACCGCCTTAATTGTCATTTATTATTATAGCCCACGAAGATGCTGCTATCCTCGTCAAAACGTAACAATAATCCCTGATTTAGTTTTTACAAAGTCCACTAACGACCCAAATTAATATCCAATCTATCCACCTAGATTGGATTGCCCTACTAGAGATAGGAATTTGACATAAGTTCCATACAAAATAAATGTCAAATTTCTATCTCTAGTAGGGTAAATCGTGGATAGATTGGATACTAATTTTGGCCGTAGAAGAATGATAGTGGCTATTAAACCACACACAGGGTCGCGGTCAGCCAAATTCAGCGCAGCTTTTGACAGTCACAATATTTAGTAGTAGTTACATAGTCTACACTTAGTTGCTTGTCCATGTACAGGTAGCCTAAGTTATGCGTCGCATTAGACATGTAGATACGATGTTTAAAAACTATAAATCCAGTACAAACTCACAGTTACTTACGACAGTTTAAATCAATTGTGTCTACGGTGTTCCCATACTAATTTACACCTAATGTATGGCTTAGCATTTGATAAAAATTACAAGCACGTCTCTTAGGACAAATGTATTCAGAATTTGTTTTTAATATCATTATTTTTTTGGTCGTCAAAGTGGTAAAGACCCCATTTGAACAAGATGTTTTAATCTTTTGAGTGCACTTTCGATGAAATGTTTTAAATTAGAAAGACATAATCTTAATTCAAGCGTTATCCAAATTAATTGCCAGGTCCACTTTGCTTTTAACAAACTGGTCTTGACCTTATTAGAAGTAATGAAAGCTACTAAATGATATTAGATTAGAAGTAATGATGAACGGTGACACGATTAATCTCACAATTCATGGTACTTATTTACAAGCTCTGATTTTATACGGAATACCTGCTGAGTGCTGACACAACTCTATACATCATATGAAAAAAAGTTCCTTTGAGTTTTATGAATGAAAATGTGGATTTTGCTTACAATTTATGTATATTATTATATATATTATTTATTTATATAGCTTCCGAGTCAGTGAGAGAAGACAGCCATGAAAAAATAGATAAAAATAAAGTATCTTTTTCTTTATCGGTTAAGAAACCGATAAAGAAAAAGCCAAGAAAATTTATTCCGGCTTGAAGAACTAAGCAAAAAGTCTTCGCATTTTTAGCTTGAGTAGTATGTAAACTATTAATACTAGTTTCAATAGAAACGATGGTATGTATTCCCTTATTATATTAATATGGGAATACATACATTCCCATAAAACTACAACTGTCAAGCAGTAATACATTTATTGAAGGAAATAGACAAAATTTTAACACCCAACTCAACTATGCATTTTGTCCGCAATTGAACAAAACATGCATTCATCAATTAGAACACTATACGACAGAAACCAAATTCACTTATAGTATTCTTCATTGCGGATTACCTTTTAAATTATTTTATAATCAACCATTTTATGGAAGCAATGTATCGTGCAAATCTCGATGTTATTTAACAACGTCGTTTGTTACGCGTTTCTTGGTGGAAACTTGCACCTGCCTCCTGATTTTGCCATAAATTATGAACCACAGGTCGATTCTTGCTTAGAAAACAAGTTTGTACGCAATTATGCTGCGATAGCTCTTGGAAAATATGTTATTTGAATTATTTTTCTCGTGTCTCGATGAGAACGACCATAATAGTTTTCTCGTAATGATTTTGAAGTCTAGAATGTCTTTGTACCGAATTGCGTTTTCAAGAATTTCATGATTGTGAGTTATTTGGATCATTGAATGAGTTTATCGGATGACGGTTGATAGTCAAAAACGGAAGAAGGAGAGATATTGCGCCAACCCCAAGTAATTTGGGACCAGGGAAGGAAGATGTTGATGAATGTCTTGAGTTAAACGTCATTCTTTACAAAACAGAATTCAAGCTGGTCAAGAATCAAGGTCAGAATTCAAGTCTGGTAAATTTTGCAGTTGCGAGTGGCTAGTTTAAAAATTAAAAACATTCTCCTAATCAAATATTTAAAAGAGATCTAGGAATAAAAGAAAACAACAATAGACAAAACCAAATAAAAGATACTTCCTAAATCACTTATTAATTGGTTTTTAACGCATATATATATGATACAGATCAGTTACATGACAATTAAGTAAGGCGAATGATTAAATCTAGACTCAATTCAATTTATAGCTCCATGCATAATTTCTCTAACGAAGCGAGTAGATCGTTTAACGACAAACAAATGAGTACAACAGTTATTGTTTGGCACCACTCCAAGATTTAACAAGAAATATTAAGTCCTCTACAGATGTACTTATCTGACACAGATTTGGGAAGAAGTGATTGGTCAAAATTTAGGAATTCTAGATCAACCAACATAAAAAGGGTAGAAAAGTTGAACCGAATTTGTTTAACGTAGAGTTGGGGCGCAAGTTTTATTCCTAAGGTACCTAATGACTAGTAATGAGTAATTTCAAAATCCTTTATCATACGTGGGACACTCAGAAAGTTTTGCGAAACTAAAAATAATTGTTCTATACGTACATATATTTTTATCAAATCTTTTCAAAGTACTTTCCACCAGCCTCTATACAAAGATTCATGCGCCTAAACCAGTTTTCAAAACACTTTTTCCAGTCCGCCGCAGACACCTCGTTTACAGCCTGCTCGAACGCAGCCAGCGCATCTTCCGGCGACGAAAATTGTATCCCTTTAAGCTGATTTTTTATTTTTGGGAATAAAAAGAAGTCACACGGTGCTAGATCAGGGCTGTAAGGAGGGTGACCCAGGAGTTTGACTGGCGTGCTGTCCAGGAAGTCCCTCGTTTTGAGTGCGGTGTGCGCAGGTGCATTGTCGTGGTGGAGCAGTAGCCCGCGGAGCCCTGTGTTTGGTCGCTTGTTGCTTATAACAGAGAAAACTTCTGGCAAACATTTGGTAGTATACCATTCGGCATTAATGCTTCTTTGATCCCGTAAGGGAATTGATACCAAGTGGCCAGTCAAATTAAAAAAGCTAGCGATCAAAATCTTACCCCCGCTTCTAGATCGCTTCACTTTGGTAGGCGTTGGCTTATTTTGAAACACCCAAACAGTCGACTGGCGCTTGGTTTCTGGGTCGTATTGATAAATCCAGGACTCATCACCTGTAACGATGTCGTAAACACGCCGAGACGAGCCTGCTTCAAATTTGTTAAGCATATCACGGCACCATTCCACCCGGGCCTGCTTCTGAGCATCGGTGAGGTTGTGCGGCACCCAGCGTGATACTATCCTCCTCACGCGAAGATGGCTGTGTAGAATCTCGTGAACGCTTCCCGATCCAATCTTCAATATGTGTTGAATCTCCTGATATGTAATTCGCCTATTGTCTTGGATTAAATTTTTCACTGCTAGCACGTTTTCTTTGGTAACAGCCGTCAAAGGGTGACCGCTTCTTTCGTCATCCCCCAAAGTTGGTCGACCGCGCTTGAATTCGTTATACCAACGATACACGGTTGCCTTGGAAGGGCCTTCATCCATGAATGCCATTTGAAGTCTATCGTACGATTCATCCGGTTTCAGGCGACACTTGAAATCGTATAAAATCATAGCTCTAAAATGTTCCCGGCGCAGATCCATATTTCAGTGAGACACAATACTTTGAATTAACTCGCAAAAAATGTGGAGGGAAATTGTGAAATTGGAACTTACTTATTTTTACTTATAAATAATCATATTTTCGAAAAACATTATAACTGGCCAGTCTCCCATATATAAAAACTTTTTTTCGCAATACTTTCTGAGGGGCCTGGTATTTATAACTAAATCATTTATTTAGTATTTTGTTTACAAATCCAAATTATTTCGTTCTTAATCTACTCGAATCACAGCTTGTAAACTCTAACTGAGAAAATTTGAATTTAGGTTCAAATTGTTTGTCAACAAGAATAGATTTTACTGCCGCAGTTCCGATAAGTATAGGCAGACTTTTAGGTTTTTTTATTGCTATTTGAGAATCAATAAAGTCTGAGTATATTTTGTTCGCCTGATGGGCATAGGAAAGTAGAATGTATGGACTACGATTGTAAGATAACGCATGCGTACTGTTGAAAATCCCGTCGGGTTCACGATATATGAAGGTTATATTGAAGTATTAAAAATATGTCTCGTTAGACAGTAAACGTTACACTGACCCTGGACTTCCTAACAAACTATAAAAGACGGTAAAAGTCGACTGAAGAAATAACTATTGAGCTAGAAAACAGTCAAAGGCATAATAACTTGACATAATGGCTTCTATATGGAATAGTATTTTAATAATTAAGTTTTGTTTAGTATAGGTACGTTGTTTTAAAGATAAAGATAAAGATTTTTATTTGCAAGAAACATGGTCAAAGTAAGTAAGTAAGTAAGTGGTGGTTGGTTTATTTGTCAAAGTAATCAATTTGTCTTTATTCTGAAGTTATTCTTGCTTTTTGTCATCTTCAAACTGTTTTCTAACTAGTCCCTTGCCGCTAATACCTACATAACATACTTCAATGTTATAAACCTAGTGTATCTGAACACCTCCGATGGCATTGCTTACAACAATTCAGTCTCCAAAGGTCACCACCGACGACCTCTGGGACCGGTTCCATGTACAAAGTAGAAAATGATTTGCCTACTTAATGCTTTATTTAGTGGTCATGCTTAGTTTATTGCTATTGTGTCTTTTAAATCACCTCTGTCCTTTGACCGTGGGCGCCGATTGTCGATTGGTATGTGGTTGGAGAATGTGTTAATGGACGCCCAATTAATTTGCGAAATAGATAAAAAGGCCCTTGAAGCCCGCGGGCTTCAAGGGTCTTTTGAGATAAAGTGCTCTTAAAATTTTGGTTGATTAAAAGTTTTCCTACCGAACTGTATTGAGTCTTATGTTTTCATTTGTTTCCATTCCACAATGCTAATCCTATCAAAATCCTTATACCTAGATCTTACAAATAGGGTTTGAAGTCACAATGTTTTTAAGATCTCCTTAAAATACGTGCTTTTCCTAGTTTATACTTTCTGAGCCAAAGATACTATATTTGATATAGTTACCTTCATATTATATAGTACTTACATAGTAACTTCAATTAAATCTTACAACATATTATTGACATTGACCCAAACTATCGAGTTAAGTATTCAGTATCAATCGAATTCATCAATAAGAATGTTTGCTTTAGATCGAGTATTTGATGATTTGATCTTATATATCTTGTCGCATACCAATTTGTATACCTACTACATGTGTTGTCTTTTCAGATTTTCGACGTTAATTTAAAGTCTATTTTCAAATCTTTGCCTTTGATTATTCAAAATGACATAGTATCTTTTTCGGTCCTACTACCGACCTACTTATTATATTTTGGTCCTTTGTTTATAATAGTTTTTGGTCCTTCTCTACAATCTTTTTCTTCATATTTTCTGTATCTAAAACATCAAAATAGCATTTTCTGACCTGTCTGTGAGCTAGTGCTCTCTGAGCTATGCGGTCACGGTATAAATACTATCAACCCGGAAAGTAATACCGGTTAGAGCTGTGGGTTAGAGCACATAACGTAACATAGGGTCGCATGCTCTGTCCTACGTTCTTTGCGGATCCAAAATACTGTTTAGTCTGGAATATTGGTCTATATCATACTAACAGGTAGCTTCTGCAGAAAGAATTGTATTTTTTATATTCAGGAAACTCCTAAAGGCTATGATTACCATAATAATATGGATATGTCCAATTATTTAGATAGCGAAACTAGGTGTCTCTCAGCATATACTGCAGATATCTTAGGATTAGGAATTAACCCCATTAAAGAATGGAATACAGATCAATATATTTACGCGGCTACATTTCAAGTTGTGAAAAGTTCTGAAATATCTTCGATTATAAGGAAACTGAACTGAGACTGCTTCTGGTAGAACTATTAGCTACGGTCGGGTTTGACAGTAATATACTACGGCTTAATATTTGTAGACAGCTGATTGTAATGTCACACGCAACTGTTGTTCAGAGACCATTGAGGTACTCGTTAGTGGTATTTTGTTTTAGTTTGATGGTCTTTGAAAACGGACAGGTTCTTTGTATGGTGTCATCATCGAGATTGTCAGCTTCTTTGCCTAATTGCTTAGTTATGGCTTTACAATTTAGATTCTTCCGTCAAATGAATGTAGACTACACTTCTTCATGTTGAACCACTCTAAATGGGCCGTAATAGTCTTACCAATCAACGTGTCTAGTAAAAAAACGATAACAGTAGCTAACGATCTCGGCAAATTAACACAACTGTACAACACATTGATTTGATAGCATAACGGATCTGATTCTCACGTAACTGAAAACAATATTAATACGTATATGGATTGAAAAACTTGATAAACAATGGGCTAGGCGCGTGCGAGCCAATATCAACCGTTGAACAGTGAGCATTTTTTATCGAACCATTCACGACTAACCGCCACTTTGGACCGTTAACACCTGCTTTGCCTACCTTACACAAACATTCGCTGATAAAAACGAACCAATCTCAACAAGCTGCCGAATTCCATTAAAAACCTTAGAAGTATCTGTCATCAACAGTTATAGCATTAATTATACGAAAAATACTTTAAAACCCGATAGTCGAGTTGGAAACTTGAAGTTTTCTTACAGTTATGCCGTTGTGTAAGAGATAACCTGAATTGAGATAAGTCTGTTCGGAACTGAGCCAGCAAGGCATGCCGCAGATAATAACCTAACAGATTATAATATTTATGTTGGTAATCTTCGGATTCCTATCACTTGAAGAGATCGTTTTTATTCTAAAGGACTTAAAGTAAAAAAAATAAGGTAGTTTTGGTTGACTTACCGTCCATTAGGCGCTGAAGGGGAATGCACCAATTTCACAGCAAAGAGGAACTGTATTGCACACACGAGCAAACAGCAAAGATTCAATGAAAGCGTCAACGCACACAACGCTAATGTCACTTCGTACACCACTGCAAACTCCTCAGGGGCACTAGTTGCGGGCGCTGATATTTTCAATAAGAATAACAGCGCCAGAAGAGCGAGCAGCAAGCTGACGAGGCACAACAAGGCTAACGATGTCAAGGCCTCCTCCGTGGCCGCTCTCGTGCTCCTATTCCTGACGGCCGTCGGTCGAGGCATCGGGAGTCCTGTCGCGTTCCCATTCGCGAGTTTCGGGGGAGACGCAACCGGTATGGGGGCGACGACTGACACTGGAGCGGTAGCCATCGC
Source organism: Asteroscopus sphinx (assembly GCA_949699075.1). Lineage (NCBI taxonomy): Eukaryota > Metazoa > Arthropoda > Insecta > Lepidoptera > Noctuidae > Asteroscopus > Asteroscopus sphinx. The sequence goes on along the minus strand of OX453016.1, from coordinate 22,679,635 downwards.
CGGCTGCGCTCCAGGGCTGACGCTCGCCGATGTCCCCCCGACGGAGTGCTTCGACGAATCCAGGGTTGACACGTTAAGGGGCAGGTGGTGGTGCGGCCGCCGCGGCATGTTCTGGTAACGGTGGTCGGCATCATTCGCCGCCGGCGGCCGCTGCGTATGTTTCAACATGGCGCTACTAGCACGCCGAGACTCGCCATCCCGCCGACTGGTTCTCCGGCATTCGGGCCGGTTTTGTTGCACGATACAACTACGCGGGCACTCGGGTGACGGGCGCGGGACGACTGACGGCTGCTTCGTACCTGCGCACGCGCGTATGTATGTCAATCAAACCGGAGGGCTGCAGGACTGCACGCAAAGCCGAGTGCATCGCCTAACTAATCTACCCTAACAATAGAATAATGGCACTAAAACAATTGCTCGGAAAAATAAACAAGTGGCCTATTGATCGCAATAAAATGTTTTCAAAACATGTTTGCGGGTCCGCTTGTTTGGTGTTTGACAAGGATTTTGAACTGTCTCGTCTGGTAAACAATATTCAACTATAATTTGTTTTGACAGAGCATTCGCTAGATAGTTATTTATTTTGTTTGAAAGATATTTGTACCAGAGGACCATTTCCTGATTTTACGTTGATGCTGGAAGTCTTCAATATATTGTTTCGGAGAGCTAATTCAAGGCATAGCATAGAACAACTTTGAATATGGCGAGAACCTTCAAATCTAAAACAAACTGCTGTTTCATAGGAAAGTGCAAAACCTATCTCTCGACCGAAATGTTTGGAAGGACTGTTTTTTTTTGCAATTTCAGGGTTGACCCCGGGGTAAGTTTTTCGATAGCATCCCTGAATGAGCACTCCAAATATAGGAACATGCATTTCTGATACACGTATAACTATTAGACGAAAAAAATAAATTGAAGACTTCCAGACATCAACGTAAAATCAGGAAATGGTCCTCGGGTACAAATATTTGTTCCAAACAAACAAATAGCTATCTAGCGAATGCTCTATCAAAACAAACTATAGTTGAATATTGTTTACCAGGAAAAAATCAGGGTAAAATCAGGAAATGGTCCTCGGGTACAAATATCTTACTCTGCGATACGCCTCGTCAGTGAACATAATTTTGAACAAATCAATCAACTACTCATCCCAACTACTTTCGCGATTGCATAACTACTTAATTCCATAACTTTTTTTTTTTTTGGAATTTAAGAACAACCGAAAAATATTTTATCAGGTCTTCAAAAACTCTTCGAAGGCAGCCCTTGAAGTCTATCTATGATTAGTTGATTACTGATTACGTATGTACAAATACTTACTAAATTACATTGGACAACGTAGAAAGCAATTAAGAGGGGCGCAAAAAGCTGCACCTGGGTAGGTAACTGCGTCTTCCAGGCATCAGGTGAACAGTTATCAAGACGTATACCGTATACATCTGCAATGTCGTTACGATAATACGACATAAACTTAATATCGCTCAAGTAACACTTAGTTTACGAGGAACAAATAATAACCACGTCGTAAATACTTTATTAGTTTCATTGGCTGCGTTAACTGCTCTTCCATTAATTTGTTTGGTAAGTGTTACTTGATTTTCTACTATTAATTTTACGTTGTCTCTCCCACTACTAGTGTATTTGATTGAAGTTTCACTATAAGCAAATTTTCCTTTTGTGATGCGTATTTTAGGATCAAGTTTATGTAAATTTTGCGTATGTTACAACAATGTTTTTTAATTATTTAAGTCTAGCACTTCATCTTGTGGATTCTTGGTGACATTTAAAAGGCGTTGAGTTACATTTGATATTAGTTGCCTCTGCCACTGCTGGACATAGGCCTCTCCCAAATTGCGCCACAACACTCGGTCCTCTGCCTTCCGCATCCAGTCCCTAGCCATTCCCCCCAGCTACCTTCATCAGCTTGATGGCATCTATCTGAGTACTAAATAGAGAACCAAATACAGGGTAACTTAATCTTAACAAAACCAAGAACAACTTATCATCCCACTGTATATAGGTAGGTACTGTCCATTCCTACCTACCATTACCATGTATACCTGGGCCAATATCGATAAAGAAAGACAGAAAAACATTTATTTTGGCTTTCACAGCTTGTATTGTTTTTTTACAATAATAGTGAAAAATAATAATTACAATATAAAAATTATTAGAAACAGATTATATTATTATACAAAACCCGCTCAACGCCAAAAAAAGGTATTGTTTTCTGCATATGCTGCCACAGTCTAACCACAGAATTTCTTATAGTACCTACTATGATCTAACTAAGTAGCGCTAGTTTTCAGATAGAGCCACGTGAAACCTGACCTTAATAATAAACTGTTCTTCAAAACATTGGCATTCTTCGCTGCAACATCTTCCCTGTGTCCAACGTCACAGGAAATCAACGCATAATGGATGATTTTATGATAAAAACAACGCGAACGTGTGTCAACGAACTTTGATCGAAATTGGCGCTTTTAGTGAAAGGGCGTAATCAGAATGTTGAGAATTTGCAGGTCGTTGGAGCACCCTACGTTTTCATTCCATGCAATGCCATTGATATTCTAGTGGACCAAAATGCATGGAAACCATCAGTCAACTAAGTATTTTATTGGTTTATTTGTATTTTTTTTCTTCGTGCCCTAATTGTTATTGTTCACAGAAATAGATGTTTGGTAAACCTTTTTGACGCAAATAAATTTTTATTTTTCTTTCTAATTTCCATCTAGCTTCGCCTCGACAACCGATTTTCCGCCGTTCGTAAAGAAAATTATGTGCCTACCTAGAATTATTTTGAGAAGTTCAGATGAAAGACCAGGGCGAGATTAGGGCGGCCCTCGAGCAGCTTAAGAACAACAAAGCTCCGGGCGATGACGGCATTACTACTGAACTCCTAAAATCAGGCGGGGCTCCGGTCCTGAAGGAGCTACAGAGTCTGTTTCATTCCGTCATCCAACAAGGCTCTACACCGGAGGTATGGAGCGGGAGTGCGGTGGTACTGTTCTTCAAAAAAGGGGATAAAACCCTTCTGAAGAACTACAGACCCATCTCACTCCTGAGTCATGTGTACAAGCTGTTCTCGAGGGTCATCACGAATCGTCTCGCCGGAAGACTTGACGAATTCCAGCCACCAGAGCAAGCTGGGTTTCGAAAAGGCTACAGCACCGTAGACCACATCCATACTGTTCGGCAGATCATACAGAAGACTGAAGAGTACAATCAGCCGCTGTGTATGGCATTCGTGGACTACGAGAAGGCCTTCGACTCTATCGAATCTTGGGCAGTTCTGGATGCTCTTCAGCGATGTCACATTGATGAGCGGTATATAGAGATGCTGAGATGCCTATACAACGCTGCTACCATGACTGTTCAGCTCCAGGACCAAAAGACGAAGCCAATCCAACTGCGCAGAGGGGTGAGACAAGGGGATGTAATATCCCCGAAATTGTTCACTAACGCGTTGGAGGACGTCTTCAAGACGCTGGACTGGACTGGACAGGGTATTAACGTTAACGGCTAGAACATCTCACATCTCCGTTTTGCCGATGACATCGTTGTAATGGCCGAGTCGCTGGAACAACTGGGCGAAATGCTGCACAGCTTAAACGGAGCCTCCCGACGTGTCGGTCTCGGCATGAATCTGGACAAGACTAAAGTCATGTTCAATATGCATGTCATGCCGAGGCCAATATTCGTCGAAGGGTCGGCACTCGAAGTTGTAACGGAATACGTCTACCTAGGGCAGGCAATTCAGCTTGGTAGACACAACTTCGAGAAAGAAGTCAACAGAAGGATCCGTCTGGGCTGGGCAGCATTTGGCAAACTTCGCCGAGTCTTCTCGTCGCCTATACCGCAAAGTTTGAAGACAAAGGTCTTCAACCAGTGCGTCCTGCCAGTCATGACTTACGGTGCCGAGACGTGGACACTGACAGTTGGGCTAGTCCACAAATTTAAAGTCGCTAAGCGAGCTATGCTTGGAGTTTCTTCGAAGGATAAAATCCGTAACGAGATTATCCGGAGAAGAACCGGAGTGACCGACATAGCTTGTAGGATCAGTAAGCTGAAGTGGCAGTGGGCTGGCCATGTCTGTCGAAGGACCGATGGCCGTTGGAGCAGACGAGTCCTTGAGTGGAGACCGCGTATCGGCAAACGCAGCGTAGGGCGCCCCCCTGCCAGGTGGACCGACGACCTAAAGAACGTGGCTGGGGGGGTCTGGATGCGGAAGGCAGAGGACCGAGCGTTGTGGCGCAACTTGGGAGAGGCCTATGTCCAGCAGTGGACTGCGATAGGCTGAGTTGATTGATGAGATGAGAGAGATCTAACCTAAAGGTAGGCACTGACGTTGTCTCCATTCGGACGTCGATTTAATGACTACTTCCAAAAAAGCTTTCTTCATTTCAGCCGAAAGACGTCCACTGGACATAGGCCTCCCTCAATGGGGGGGATATGCCATAATCGCCGAGCTTGGCAGGCGGGTTCCAAAAAAGCTAAAAAAATCTAAAAATAACATACCTACGTTTTTAACATTCACGGATAGATTTTGGAATGCAGCCGCGCCATTCGAACTGTTGGATGCATCGTCAGTGGCACCCTTAACAATTTTGTTAAATAAAATATCGCTAGACGCAGTTACAATAATTCCTTTTTTAGGGTTCCGTACCCGAAGGGTTCCAAACGGGACCCTATTACTCTCGCTACGCTGTCCGTCCGTCCATCCGTCCGTCCGTCTGTCTGTCACAGGGCTGTATCTTTTGAACGGTAATAGGTAACCGGTTGAAATTTTCTCAGAATATGTGTTGCCATGAGGTGTATCACGACAAATACTAAAAACAAAAAAAAGTCTAAAACCAAAGGGGGTCCCCATACAAGAAACCTCAAAAAACATGCATTTTTTTCAACGTTTTTGTTCCTGCTCTATCTTCAAAACGGTAATACGTGGGACACTCAGAAAGTTTTGCGAAACTAAAAAAAATTGTTCTATACGTACATATATTTTTATCAAATCTTTTCAAAGTACTTTCCACCAGCCTCTATACAAAGATTCATGCGCCTAAACCAGTTTTCAAAACACTTTTTCCAGTCCGCCGCAGACACCTCGTTTACAGCCTGCTCGAACGCAGCCAGCGCATCTTCCGGCGACGAAAATTGTATCCCTTTGAGCTGATTTTTTATTTTTGGGAATAAAAAGAAGTCACACGGTGCTAGATCAGGGCTGTAAGGAGGGTGACCCAGGAGTTTGACTGGCGTGCTGTCCAGGAAGTCCCTCGTTTTGAGTGCGGTGTGCGCAGGTGCATTGTCGTGGTGGAGCAGTAGCCCGCGGAGCCCTGTGTTTGGTCGCTTGTTGCTTATAACAGAGAAAACTTCTGGCAAACATTTGGTAGTATACCATTCGGCATTAATGCTTCTTTGATCCCGTAAGGGAATTGATACCAAGTGGCCAGTCAAATTAAAAAAGCTAGCGATCAAAATCTTACCCCCGCTTCTAGATCGCTTCACTTTGGTAGGCGTTGGCTCATTTTGAAACACCCAAACAGTCGACTGGCGCTTGGTTTCTGGGTCGTATTGATAAATCCAGGACTCATCACCTGTAACGATGTCGTAAACACGCCGAGACGAGCCTGCTTCAAATTTGTTAAGCATATCACGGCACCATTCCACCCGGGCCTGCTTCTGAGCATCGGTGAGGTTGTGCGGCACCCAGCGTGATACTATCCTCCTCACGCGAAGATGGCTGTGTAGAATCTCGTGAACGCTTCCCGATCCAATCTTCAATATGTGTTGAATCTCCTGATATGTAATTCGCCTATTGTCTTGGATTAAATTTTTCACTGCTAGCACGTTTTCTTCGGTAACAGCCGTCAAAGGGCGACCGCTTCTTTCGTCATCCCCCAAAGTTGGTCGACCGCGCTTGAATTCGTTATACCAACGATACACGGTTGGCTTGGAAGGGCCTTCATCCATGAATGCCATTTGAAGTCTATCGTACGATTCATCCGGTTTCAGGCGACACTTGAAATCGTATAAAATCATAGCTCTAAAATGTTCCCGGCGCAGATCCATATTTCAGTGAGACACAATACTTTGAATTAACTCGCAAAAAATGTGGAGGGAAATTTTGAAATTGGAACTTACTTATTTTTACTTATAAATAATCATATTTTCGAAAAACATTATAACTGGCCAGTCTCCCATATATAAAAACTTTTTTTCGCAATACTTTCTGAGGGGCCTGGTATATACCGGCGTCAAACTTGGTCAGATCATAGTGCATATTATGTAGTTTAGCAACAAATACTAAAAATAAGACAAACATAGACATATGTGGTGGTACCAGCGTAAGAAAGACATGCAAAAATGCATATTTCGTACACTGTGCGTTGATGTCTTTTGGTAAACTCTCGTAAATTAAATTAGTTTTTATGGGGTATCAGGTCGTTGAGAGGTACGGAACCCTTACTGCGCGAGTCCGACTCGCACTTGGCCGGTATTTTTTTTGTATTGGGTGACGAAGCGAGCTAAAGGCCCACCTGATGTTAAGCGGTTACCTTTGCCCATAACAATTTCAATACCTAGGTGGTATTGAAATTGTTGGCTGTTGCCTAAATGGTACCGCAAGTTGTTTTGCCAAACTGAGACATGAAGATGGAAAGTCTCATGTGATAGCTCTACGTAAACCTAGAAGTTAGGTACTCATACCATACAAATAAATAAGCCATAATGATATTTGAACGAGCTGGCATTCACATGATTTTTTGTAAAGAAACAAGCATTGGATGACATTTGTTTCTATTTAGATATCGCAACTATTAAAATTAACTAACGGCCAAAATTAATATCCAATCTATCCACGATTTACCCTACTAGAGATAGAAATTTGACATATTTTGTATGGAGCTTATGTCAAATTCCTATCTCTAGTAGGGCAAATCGTGGATAGATTGGATATTAATTTTGGCCGTAAGCGAATGTTGCAAATTAATTAGTGGCTTGCTTCACTGAGGTATTATATACCTCAGTGGCTTGCTTATACATATCTGAAGGACACGAAAGGTAATATATGAACAACGTTGCATAACTATATAAAAGAATAAATAAATATTATGCGACATTTTACACAACACCATCTAGTCCCAAACTAAGCAGAGCTTGTGCTATGGATACCAGACAATGGATATAATACTTAAATACTTATTTTTTTTGTAAATACATACCTACTTATAATACGTAAGAAACACCCAGACCAACACAAACACTTATATTCATCACATAAATATTTGTATCCTGTGGGAATCGAACCCACGACAGACATATCTCTAACGTGACATTCTGAGAATACGAAAACATATTTTCAATCGAATGTTGCCCTCTTGTTTCGCTATTATGTCGAGTTCGAGATAATGTCTACGACGCGAGAATCACCCCCCTGGCTCAAGAAGCCCACACATGAGCACGTGCACAGCTGTCGTGCAGGTGTGCGTATATCAAGTTATCACAAAAAATATCTAGCGCCTGCAACGTGTGCCTCGGAACTTGCATCAGGATAATAAAACGAGCGATTGGAGTACCATTTGCTTAAATTTTGTTAAATCGACTCTAAAATCCTGACTTACGGTGCCGAGACGTGGACACTGACAGTTGGGCTAGTACACAAATTAAAAGTCGCTCAGTGAGCTATGGAGCGAGCTATGCTTGGAGTTTATAGGAAGGATAAAATCCGTAACGAGATCATCCGGAGAAGAACCGGAGTGACTGACATAGCTTGTAGGATCAGTAAGCTGAAGTGGCAGTGGGCTGGCCATATCTGGACCGACGACCCAATGAAAGTAGCTGCCCTCCCAGCTACTTTCACTGGATGCGGAAGGCAGAGGACCGAGTGTTATGGCGCAATTTGGGAGAGGCCTATGTCCAGCGGTGGACTGCGATAGGCTGAGTTGATGACTCTAAAATTCACCGTGATAAAAAAAATGTGTAGTGTAATTCGCAGAAGCTACTGAATATATTCAACTCAAACTGGCTCCGTCAGGTAGGCTTTTTCGAACAAATGCGACATGACAGTCTTAAAAAATATACTGGTAATACTTAACCAGCTCATTACTGTCCCACTGCTGGGTACTTGCCTCTTCTCAATATGAGAAGAGTTCAGGCTTCAGGCATTAGTCCATCACGCTAGCCTGCGGGTTGGTGGACTACACACACCACTGAGAACTGTATGGAGCACTCTCTGGTTTGCAGGTTTCCTCACGATGTTTTCCTTCACCGTTAAAGCAAGCGATAATCAAATTCTGACCCGCACATGAAACTGAAAAGTCAGAGGTGCGTGCTGGGTTCGAACTCAAATCCTCCTGCATTGAAGGCAAGCTTCCAACCACGGCTATCATTGCCTTTATTCCGCCTTGACTTCTTAGCTGGACCAACATAGATCGTTTGCTCCCTATTTAAAATCGATTGAAAAAGCCACAACATTGCACTGTGGGAAAGAAGCGCAGTCCAAACCGCAGCCAACAATAGGGTAACGGGATATTAAAATATTATGTTTACCTGCCCTCGTATCCTTACCGCAGACGTATACTGTTACTGGCATGCAAGTTCATCCTTGTCAACGGACACGGCTCCAAAACTCTGCAAGGAGAATTGAAGGTGACAAAAGTGAGGGTAGCCCAAGAAATACTAAGGATTACTTAGATAAAGCACTGAGGTATTATACGTTAGTGAGATGAAGTCTGTTTTTAGGGTTCCGAAGTCCTACAAGGAACCCTTATAGTTTCGTCATGTCCGTCCGTCTGTCCGTCTGTCCGTCTGTCCTAATCCTTTACAGCTTAATAACTTCTACAGTTATAAACATAAGTAAATGAAATTTTGTTAAAAAATAGTCTACATATAGATCTCAATTTTAAAAGAATAAAAGATTCGTTTTTGCGTATTTTAGGGGTGGCGTCCATACATGTGAAATGGAGAAAAAAAATTTTTTTTCGCTGCACCCCCTCGTGTGGGATATCATTGAATAGGTCTACTAAAATGAAGGTAATGTTTGATACACCACTTTTTTATCAGGTGTACCATCTGCGAAATATAGCCCGCCAAAGTGGCTTGCAATGTGTCCCCCCCCCTGCCATTTCTAAACTATGCAATGTAGAAACTTATAATCTTCCACATTGATAGACCTTTGTAAAAACTCTCTTTTAAAATTATTTCGAGTATAATGTGATTATAATTTTTTGAGTTATAGAGAGAAAACTGAAAAATACTTAAAACGTCCTAGTTCAAAGTTCATTGACCTTAGAGAAAAATTATCATAGCAAATAATGCTCCTTTAGCTACTTTCTATTTGGAAAAATCACAAAAAGTAACTTTGAAATGACAAACGTCTTAAATTGGCTTCTTGAATTTATCGCTAGATGGCGCTACTAACAACACGCTCTGAGTCGCGAATGCTGCCGATTATTGCAAAAACTAAAATAGCCATGATTAATATTCGATTTGATTCGTTTGTAATTACACCTACTTAAGGAACCCTATAATACTGAGCATGGCCCGACATGCTCTTGGCCGGTTTTTCTCTCTTGTCTTATTTAGTAAACAATCTTGGCATGTTTCTTTATTCAAATAACTTCTGATAAAATATAATTATGTACTTGTGGTGCACTATGTAACAGTTCAATGTTTATTAGATAATATTTGACCGTATACCAAATTATAATTTTGCTCTTATTTTCTGAAGTTGGTTGTTTTTTGTCGAACAATGGGGTACTGTCGGTAACTGGGGCTTTTACTATATATAGTTCAGGAAATATAATTTGGTTTAAAAAAAAATTAGTGTGTCACATAGTTAATTGTTAACATAATGTTAATTGATGAATCACATTTAAAAAAATGCCAATATTGTTTACTAAATAATACAAGTACCTAAGCACAGATAATATAATACTATACCCTTTGACAATATACCTATAGACCAAATGTCAAGAACAAAAATTTGATACATTCAAAACCCTGCCGATTTGCGTAGTACACGCGAATTACGCACACACTCACATTCAAACCAAGCCGAACTGTTTATTGTATTTCGAATCACCGAACGTGTCACCACGACACTTAACTGTCAAAGAGCTTTGAAAAAAATCTTAAAATGCCTTCGTATGTCGTAAAACGGTGCAGAAATAATTCTACAGCGCATAAAAAATCAGATGGAATTACTTTTCAAAAGTTAGTAATTTATTTTAATCATATTTTAATGTTTACAATTCATTTTCTTGTAACCTTACCGCGGCAAGGAATATTCCTGTGTTGCATGTTGATAAATTATAATTTACCCCAGAAATCGGGTAAAATTAATCGTCATGTTATTTTTACGCTTATTACTTTTTAGCTTTCCGAAAGACCATAACAGAAAAAAAGAGTGGGTTGAAGTAATACGTAATAACATAAATGAAAATAATTGGTCACCATCCAATTATTCACTCATTTGTAGCGAACACTTTGTTGAGCATGATTTATACATGACTAAAAACGTGATCCCTCCTTTTGGGCTGCGCCGCAGTCGGGTGAAAATTTCTATTAAAACAACATGTATGAATCCTTCACATCTACCACAATGGAATCCAATGAAATGAGTAATTTTTGATAGGAAGGAATAGTACACAAGTATCCAACCAACAGCAGTAATTTTATTTTTAGTTTTAGTATAATGTTCCATTTTTTAAGTAACTACTATGAATAATTAAACCCTGATTAATTATATTGCAATTGCTTTTCTTACATCTAGCATTTTCTTCGCTGCAGTGAGATGAAAAGTTGTGTGTTTTGCACGGCTGCAAAATTATTTGCGTCTCGTGCCTTCACATTTGTTTGATTATATTTTAGAATTCAATCTTAAATCCTTCGCTTGCTTTATTGAAGAAAACGCGCTAAATAACAACTTTACAGTCTTGCATAGCAAATAACTATTTTTTATTATGTAGTTATATTCTATGTACGGCCAGGGACACGAATTATTTAGCAAATTGAGACACAAATTTTGCCGTATTTTGCCTTTCTAGCCCTGATCCTAGTCGTTGGTATACTGATAACGAATGACAATAATTGTGATTAGTAATATACGGAAAATTTAAATTGACAGTCAATTTGCTAAACAATCCCTTTCCGTGACTTTTCATAATTGGATCGTATTAATTATTTAAAGACTTGATATTAGTCGTGGTCAGTTGTTTGATATCAGGGGTAAAAAGATTTTATCTAGCAACACTTCCATCGCTGTCAATGTCACTCATACATTTGCAGACCCTGCATCAATTCAATGTTCCGCTGGAATTTGTCTTGAGTTTTTACTTGGTCTATGACTATACCTAAGAAAAAACAGAGTGGTCAAGTCGGTAAGAGTCCGACACCGGCTCCGCCTTCCACATTATTAAAATTCACTTTAAAACAAAATAAGAATTTGCCTTTGTATGAGATGCGCTACAAAATCTTCTGTTTAACATCGAAGTAGATTTTTTAAATTTTGTTATAAAATGAATTTTAATAACGTGGTTGTTGCACTGCTTTATTGAATAAATAATAATGTTTCTTAAGTAATGGAGTGAGTCTGTCGCAATCTTTGAGCATATACATTGGTACATGGTCTTCTGATTTTAAATTATACCTAGTGTAAGTTTACAAATTATATGAATAACGAAACTGGCCAATTAACTAACAAGACTTTCGTCTTGAGACACTTCGGTATTTTGAACGAGAAAATACTGCGTATATAATATTTTTCTTATAAACTCAAGTTCAAAACTTTATTGCTGAACAAATAAGATGTTGAGTGAATGTGCAGTTCACTATGTTCTACCAATTAAGGCATGCAAAATTAAATTAAAATTGATAAATTAAAATTATAATGGTTAAAAGACTGAATATAATATTATTAATAATTTATGTGTCAACACTTATAAAAAGAATAAAAACAAATCGGATCACAACTACATTCAATGTAATGCATGTCTGCAATTTTATGCACATATGTCTTTCTTGTAATTCCTAGAACTATGTTAAGAATTTCATTCATAAACTGCAATCATGAAACATCAAGTTGCAGTCATTCGTCCTTTGTAATATAAGTAACAAGTTCAGATATCAATAAGGTGTTTTGATGTATGAATGAATTATTCATTATTCGTGCGTAATCAAATTTAACACGTACCTATTGTTTGAGAAATAAAGTTTAATGCTTATTGTAAATATTTTGTGTGTTTCTGTGGCAAAATCGATACATTGTGAAAGACCAAAACAAATGTTGTTTCAGGAAGATAAGAATGTTTGTAAATTTTGGCATAAGCAATTAAGCAAAGGTTTATTTCTCTGAGAGTTAGTATTGTCATGGATGAATAAGTAATATTGTTAGAATTTTGATATAATAAACAAAAACCTATTTTAAAAAGAGTATATCCATGGTGTTTCCTGCCGGTTCTTCTCCATAGCCATAGCCCCATAGGATTCACAATTTGGAACTGTGCAATTAGAGCCTGACCTTTCAAAAGTGCCTGTAATTAGGTTTTATTGAAATAAAAAACATTGAAATTGAAATATTGGTCTATGATATTGTTCAATATTATTGACTGCCTTGTTGGTCTAGTGGTTGCAAGCGCGACTGCTGGGCGTGGGGTCCTGGATTCGATTCCCGGGTCGGACAAAGTGTTATTGGGTTTTTTAATTAGGAAATTCTCAGTAGCAGCTCGGAGTCTGGATTTTGCCCGGTCAATGGCAATAGGCTCGCCCCCTATTACATGGGACTATAACATAACTGGCGAAATGTGGGTGTACTATTACACCTCTGCCTACCCCTTCGAGGAAATACAGGCGTGATGTTATGTTATGTTATGATATGATATTGTTCAATTCAGAATTGGGTAGATTTAGACAGGTAGGAAATTAAAAAAGCCTATAATTTGTCTATAATCAAATGTAAGGGTATTTGCTGACGGACTTCATTCGGGCTGTAAGCTAGAGCTACCAGATGGCAGTTTGGTCAAGGTTTTTGTGCAGTAGACATAACTGCATTGAAACTGTTGACCAACTGCTTAGTCTTCAGTCTTCAGTCACAGAGTATCTTCAGTCGTTCGATGTGCACGCGGACTGCAAGTGGACTGCACAATATTAAAGGGTAGGTAATTGAAAAAATACCGGAAACCTCAAAGTACTAACTTAGCATCACGATTCTGAATAACGTTTGGTCTTTTGTCTAAAAGTATGTTAGTACTATTAGATATTCTGTGCCAAAAGTGAACAGATTAGGCAAAAAAAAAAATCTTTATATAAAGTGTGTACAATTTGCGTATACTACAGAGCATAATGCGCGTGTTTGTACACACGGCTACACATGAAGCTGTACATTTCCAGTATAAGCTGACCTCGCATTGTATAGGTTTTCCTTACAACGCGAGGTCAGCCTTTACTGGTTTTGTATAGCTTGATGTGTAGCCGTGTGTACCAGCCGCGAAGCCTCGCCGACGCGACCGCGACCCCCGGCCGACAGATAGAATATGCAAACTACAGAGTATGCCTATGTCCAGCAGTGGGCGTCTTTCGGCTGAAATGATGAATGATGAATGAATGACAGAGTATTTTCAGAGTGTTTTAGAAGAAAAAAAGGTTCGAATTATGAAAAGTCGTAAAACATACGTTGTGCTAAGAGGTTTCGGGTATTTTTTCAATTACCCTGTTTATTAATAACATTTTTATTTCCAAAAAACTAGTACTATAGGTTACAAAAATCAATGATTCAACGAAACAGTATTTGTACACAAAAACTTTAATCGTCGACTGTTTCGTCGTTTTTGTCAAATGCACTAATACCGCATCGAAACAGCTATTTTTCATATTTGTTCTGTGGCTATAACTTGCGGTGTATTCATGCAGACTGTCAGTCTGCAAATGCAGTAAGACTCAATTTTCTATAATCATTTAGAGGTTGACTCTCATATTGCATTTGGCTTTCTATAAAAGCCTTGAATAGTTAATCATTTGATTCATTTGCAATACTTACCTAACCCCATGCATATTGAAAACTATTCCCGGAAAACTGCAAATGTTATGTATTATAAGTCGTAATATCTTACATAAGCTCTACAGATCGTTGTCCGCGCGTCAAGCAAAAACTTGCATCTCTTGTAGTGACACCATGAGTTTGATCGATGGGAGATCCTACTAATATTATAAACCTAAAAATTTGTTAGGATGTATGGATGTTTGTTACTCTTTCACGCAATAACAACTATATGGATTTTAATGAAATTTGGCATACAGATAGAACATAACCCGGTTTAACATATAGGCTACTTTATATCCCGGGAAGATGAACAGTTCCCGAGGGATGCGCGATAAACGACATTCACGCGGGCGAAGTCGCGGGCATAGGCTAGTTAAGTTACACGGCGCGTGTAAGATGCGTATGTTGAGGCACTTGCGCAGGTTAGGATCGTGTACACGACGGTATTAATAAATAAATAAATATCTTTAGGACATTTTTACACAGCACCATATAGTCCCAAACTAAGCAGAGCTTGTGCTATGGGTACTAGACAATGGATATAATACTTATGTACTTTTTTTTTGTAAATACATACTTATAATACATAAGCAACACCCAGACCAACACAAACACTTATGTTCATCACACAAATATTTGTGTCGTGTGGGAATCGAACACACGACCTCGTGATCAGCAGTCCGACACTCAAACCACTAGACCACAGAGGTCGTCGTATTAATAAATGTGCGGGTCCAATGCCTTCTCCCGGTACCGCATTAGTCCGCGCGTGTAGCCCGCGCATGTGGCCCGCACCAAGTATGCCAACGCATGGTGACTCTACCAGTCGACCGCATGTCACAGGGATGGGTCTAAGAATGCCGCTGATCCAGTTAGCAGTTGCTCTATCAAGCTCTACGCACAGACATATTAAAAATATAGACGAAGTGCTGCGAAAAATCATAGTGAAGCCAAAAAAGCTATGCTCCTTCGTATACAACCAGCGCTCACGCACACACCATACACCTGAAGGATATTTGCTTTTGCGATGCTTACTGGACGATGCCGCATTTTGTGTACTGAGAGGGGATAGCTGTGTGTGAAAGCGCAAAGGAGCATAGCTTTTTTGGCTTCACTAAATTATTCGCAGCACTTCGACTATATTTTTTACTATGTCTGTGGCTCTACGTAACAAAGGGAATTATGTGCAATACTTACTGAATACGTACATTATAGGAATCACTAGTTTCCAAGAGCCAATGAATGAAATATATTTTTTTAGGAACAATAGGAAAACAGTATTTCTATGGGCCAATGAATGAAATATATTTTTTTAGGAACAATAGGAAAACATAGTATTTTTATGGCATTTATGGCCACGGGCGTACAGTGGGTTAGGGCGTCTTCATCCTCCTCGCCTTTTCCCAGTTATGTTGGGGTCGGCTTCCAGTCTAACCAGGCTGAACATCAGTATTTTACACGGAGCGACTACCATACCATCAGACCCTTGCAACCCAGTTACTGGGTAATACTGACATTTGGAAGTTAGACCACTTGTTAGACTTTTATCTGCCTATCTGACTGCCACGAAGATTCGTATGAGAACTGGGACCGACGGCTTAACGTGCTCTCCGAGGCACGGATGGGTCTCGATGTGTAACGAAACGACCACCCATCCACAGACTGACCGCGGACAAATGATTATACTCAAAGAGATTTAAATATATTGTCTTTGATTATACTTAATCACTTTAGATACAGAAACTGTTAGAAAACCAATAAACCCGTCGCTACATGAGACAGGACAATCTTCGGCAAAATGTAGAGCAGTCGGTACCTACCTACAGCTCTGCTTACCCTTTTGGGTAGGTAATAGCGATATAGTATAGCTATAGTTAGCTACAGACAAATCATATAATGAATAACTAAGTCTATGCTCTTTCTTATGTATTATAAGTATGTATTTACAAAAAAAAAGAAAAAAATGTATTATATCTATTGTCTAGTCTCAAGCTCTGCTTAGTTTGGGACTAGATGGTGCTGTGTAAAAATGTCCCGAAAATATTTATTAATATAGGATAGGATTGTTGTAAGCTGTAGAGTTAGACGCACTAGACATTCAAGACTGTTTAAATAACACTACACAATTTTACGCTATTGAGATGATTAAGAAAATTATTTTTATAACAAAAAACACCTTATAATATTAGCGATAAAACTAAAAATACTATAAAATTCCAGTTACATTTTCCTTATTAAACTTTAAACTCGCAGAAAAGCATCAAAAACTGATAACACTAAATAAAACAACATAGTGATTCCACGATTACAAAGGTTACGTAATAACTAATAACGAATGACATTGAATGAACAAACAGATGAATCTTTAGTTTTGACTTCACCGTGTAGTGACATAGATTGTGAGACCGGTTATTTATTTTTTAAATTTGCAAAAGTGGCGTGAGTATATATTTATTCTTCCATCTGTTTAAAAAAAAATACAATAAATACTTCTACAGTTCTAACGTCATCATCATGATCATTATTCTAGCCCGGTATCACCCACTGCTGGGTATAGGCCTCCTTTCGTTTTTGCCAGCCTCTTCGATCTTGTGCGACCCCCATGGGTCGATTTCACAGACTACGAATGAAGTTACACTAATGAGATCGTGACACAGATGATATCCATATCACACTAATGATGTGGATATTTTTATTGGTTTTAAAATGTAAATTAAGTCTTCTTATGAACAATATTAAAACCTTTGACATCGAAACAACAATTGATAAACTTTTTTACAATTTCTTAACAGTAATCTTCATCAATATAAAAAAGGCTAAACTTACTTTGTAAACAAATAAAAATATGCATGCCATTAGCGTGATTTACATTTCATTTGTGTCATGATCTCATTAGTGTAAAATCATTCGTGGTACCCAATTTTATGTGAAATCGACCCCCATCCAGGTGTTTCTTGCGGCTTTGGCGATATCATCAACAGTTCACATTAGAGGAAAGGTTTACTAAAAAGGTATAAGTATAAGAAAATTATTGAATTTTAAGAGATCTTGAATTAGGCTTAATTGATATCAAACTCTTCTCATCATCACCCTATCGCAGTCTACTGCTAGACATAGGCCTCTCCAATAGCACGCCACTGACCTCAATCCTCGGCCACTCTCATTCAGCTTCTACGAGCCAGTCCAGTCTCCTTTTTAGTAGTAGTAGAGCTCCTTTGTGAAAGAACTCGTCCGGGAAAGTACAGTCGACTGCATGACAGTGGTAACACTTCAATTCGAAAACCGCCCTTACTGCTTACGAAATAAAGATGCTGCTAATGTCAAAGTGTTACCACCGACCTGCGGTCGACCGTACTACCACCATACCTACTTCTCCACCAAATAGTGATACTTACATTTCTGTGTTTCGGTCTGAAAGGTACGGGTGCTGGTGAAATTACAATCACATGAAACTTTCCATCTTCATGCCTCAGTTTGGTGAACCGACTTGCGTTACCTTTTAGGCAACAGCCTAGGTGGTATTGAAGTTGTTATGGGCAAAGGTAACCGCTTAAGAGGTGGCCTTTAGCTCGTTTCGCCATCCTATACCATAAAAAAAAACTTTGCGTAAATCGTAACTCCACCTAGCCTGAGGGCGTCCTACGCTATGTTTTCCGATTCGCGATCTCTACTCAAGAACACGTTTACGCCAACAGTCATCGGTTCTTCAGCTAATATAATAGTAGCCAATCCCATTGCCACTTCAGCTTGCTTATCCTGTGGACAACTTTGGTTCTCTGTGGGCCTAGTACGAGTTTCAGACTTACGAATACTTTCATCGTTTTCGTCGACTTTCATTCATAAATCAGTAGCGCCCCTGGCGGATACGAGGAGGAACTACAGATTTATTAATGAAAGTCGACGAATACTTTGAAAGTATTCGTAAGTGTCAAACTCGTACTAGGCCCCCTGTTCTCGTGCTCGTTTTGGATCCGATCTTTCACGACGACGCCGTGCTTATCCTGTGGACTATGTTACGTATGGTGCCGGACGTAAAGAATTGCACCACCCTATATCTTCTCATGGGTGTCGTAAAAGGCGACTAAGGGATTCACCAGAATATGGGCAACAGCGTTCTCTGAGTATTTAAACAACCAACTGCGATCGCCAACCCGCCTGCCAAGCCTATGTCCAACAGTGGAGTGGACGTCTTTTGGCTGAAATGATGATGATAATATGGACAACTTTGATTCTCTGTCGGATCAGCTCGTTTCGGATCCGATCCTTCACGACGACGTCTGGTCTAGTGGTTCGAGTGTTGGACTGCTGATCACGAAGTCGTGTGTTCGATTACCACAGGACACAAATATTTGTGTGATGAACATAAGTGTTTGTGTTGGTCTGGGTGTTTCTTATGTATTATAAGTATGTATTTACAAAAGAAAAGTATATAAGTACTAGCGGACCCGGCAGACGTCGTCCTGCCCGGAAAAGCAGCGCCACATATAATTAAAATCGTCCCTGCCATTTAGGAGAAGATCAGTGACATACAGACAGAAGGGCCACCTACCGGATCCAATTGTGTTTTCACACCATCCAGGAAACCATTGAAATATTCACAAAAAAATTCATCCAAATCGGTTCAGCTGTTTAGGAGGAGTTAGGCGACAATCAGATGTACAGAAGAAATAAATATTCGCGGCTTCACTCGCGTTAAATTCTGCTAACCCACGTGACGGATCCTGTTAATTCAGTCCAGTCCAGTCCAGTTCCATCCATCCATCCATCCATCCTTTTATTCGGACCGTCCAGTCCAGTCCAGTCCAGTCACTATCCCACTATCCCACTATCTCACCCCATGTCCAGTCCCGTCCCATGTCCCGTCCCGTCCCATGTTAAATGTCCCATCCCGTCCCATGTCCAATGTCCCGTCTCATGTACCATGTCCCGTCCCGGCCCATGTCCCTTCTCAAGTCCCGTCTCGTCCCATGTCCCGTCCCCCATGTCACATGTCCCGTCCCGTCCCGTCTCATGTCCCATGTCCCGTCCCGGCCCATGTCCCTTCCCATGTCCCGTCCCGTCCCATGTCCCGTCCCCCATGTCACATGGCCCGTCCCCCATGTCACATGTCCCGTCCCCCATGTCACATGTCCCGTCCCGTCCCGTCCCATGTCCCGTCCCCCATGTCACATGTCCCGTCCCCCATGTCACATGTCCCGTCCCGTCCCGTCCCATATCCCGTCCCCCATGTCACATGTCCTGTCCCGTCCGTCCCATGTCCCGTCCCATGTTATCAATTGTTCAGCAAATCAAATTTGGTGACACAACGACTGCAGCGCCACCTACCGGGTAAATAAATAAATGTAGCTTATATGACACGTTCGTAGATTTACCATAGCAGCGCCATCTATTCATTACTTACTCAACCCAGTCGAAAGGTATCGACATCTGTTAGAATCATTTGGAGTTAACAGATAATTGTGATTGTCAAATAATAACAGACAAATAATTAGCAATAAATTAAAATTACGACTATAATTTGAGATTTAAACTATCCTATCTCTCAAGTTGGATCGAACTCCACATGGTGTGCGAATTTTATTATAATCGGTTAAGTGGTTTAGGAGTCCATTGAGGACAAACATTGTGACACGAGATTTATATATATTAAGAAGAAGATATATATATTAAGATTATATCCATTCTCTAGTAACCATAGTACAAGCTCTGCTTAGTTTGGGACTAGATGGTGCTGGGTAAAAATGTGCTATATTTACTCATGTTTATTTATATTCAGAGAAACTCCGAGCATAGTCCGCTAAGCGACTTTAATTTACACAAAATTAAATAACGATTGCCGTAATCAATACATTTTAATAAAACCGGCCAAGAGCATGTCGGGCCATGCTCAGTATTATAGGGTTCCTTAAGTATGATTTTTTCAAATAGAAAGTAGCTCAAGGAGCATTATTTGCTATGATCATTTGTCTCAAAGATCAGTGACCTTTGAACTAGGACGTTTTAAGTATTTTTCAGTTTTCTCTCTATAACTCAAAAAATTATAATCACATTATACTCGAAATAATTTTAAAAGAGAGTTTTCACAAAGGTCTATCAATGTGGAAGATTATAACTTTCTACGTTGCATAGTTTAGAAATGGCAGGGGGGGGGGGCACATTGCAAGCCACTTTGGCGGGCTATATTTCGCAGATGCAGATATACCTGATAAAAAAGTGGTGTATGAAACATTACCTTCATTTTAGTAGACCTATTTAATGATACCCCACACGAGGGGGTGCAGCGAAAAAAAATATTTCATCCCTATTTCACATGTATGGACGCCACCCCTAAAATACATAAAAGAATAATTTTTATTCTTTTAAAATTGAGATCTATATGTAGACATAGTTTAACAAAATTTCATTTAATTATGTTTATAACTGTAGAAGTTACGGACAGACGGACAAACGGACGGACATGACGAAACTATAAGGGTTCCTTGTAGGACTTCGGAACCCTAAAAACGATGTTTTACGTCACAAAACTTATCTATTCTAGTAACATGTTTATACCATAGACATAACATAACATAACATCACGCCTGTATTTCCCCGAAGGGGTAGGCAGAGGTGTAATAGTACACCCACATTTCGCCAGTTATGTTATAAATAGTCCCATGTAATAGGGGGCGAGCCTATTGCCACTGACCGGTCACAAATCCAGACTCAAGGCTGCTGCTGAGAATTTCCTAATGAAAAAACCCAATAACACTTTGCCCGACCCGGGAATCGAACCCAGGACCCCACGCTCAGCAGTCGCGCTTGCAACCACTAGACCAACGAGGAAGCCAAAAAAAATTAATAGTAATAATATAATATTTAATATACAACGTGTCCCAGAAATCAACGTCAAGCCGAAAACGGGCAATAGGCCAAGTCGTGACAGTCATTAGAAAAAAAAAAAAAAATCTTGGTCATGTACTTTTCAAATTTTATGGATTCAAAAATAAATCTCAAAAAGTGTCACCCTGTGATGATTTTTCAAGTCCTGTGGCTACAAATATTAACTTTCCGTCAGTTTTTTTTCTGTGACGTATCCATGAATAATCCTTCTGTAAATTACAGTTAAAAGTTAAAACATAACTACCTCATTTTTTAATAAAATGTTAGATTTTTGCCCAACATTGAATTCAAAATTATTACATCACCCAACTTTAACCGCGTGTAGTGTAAAAAAAAGTACTACACTATTTTGGCAAGTAACTTTAAAAGATGGCGCGTTTAGTCTGGATTCCAAAATGGTATGCCACTTACTAATTGCTACTGCTTAATTAGGAAAAAAAAAATTGTTAGTTTTAGGTAAGTTTGAAATAAAATTCAGTTGTTGGATTTCTTTAGTTATAATTTTTATTAAATCAGATTTACCGAGTTTATATTAAATGTTCGAACTGTTTGCCTTCAGCTGCACATTAATAAATACTAGATGATCGGGATAACGCTCAGCATTTGGGTATCTCTTACGAGATAGATAGTGACGCTACTTTTATCTAAGAGCGAGACGGATTGACACATAATTTCGTCTGTGTGAGTGAAACAGATAGAGACGCCACTCTGGCGAAACAGGGATGCGTTGGGTAAATTGTGCAATACTGCAGCACGTTACGCTCTTTCGTTTTCTAAGCATATCGTAAGAGATATCCAAATGTGCAGCTGAAGGCAAACAGTTCGAACATTTAATATAAACTCGGTAAATCTGATTTAATCAAAATTATAACTAAAGAAATCCAACAACTGAATTTTATTTCAAACGCACCTAAAACTAACAAATTTTTTTTTTCCTCAATTAAGAAGTAGCAATTGGTAAGTGGCATACCATTTTGGAATCCAGACTAAACGCGCCAAAATAGTGTAGTACTTTTTTTTTACACTACACGCGGTTAAAGTTGGGTGTTGTAATAATTTTGAATTCAATGTTGGGCAAAAATCTAACATTTTATTTAAAAATGAGGTAAGTAGTTATGTTTTAACTTTTAACTGTAATTTACAAAAGGGTTATTCATGGTTACGTCACAGAAAAAAAACTGACGGAAAGTTAATATTTGTAGCCACAGGACTTGAAAAATCATCACAAGGTGTCACTTTTCGAGATTTTTTTTTGAATCCATAAAATTTGAAAAGTACATGACCAAATATTTTTTTTATATTTTTCTAATGACTGTCACGACTTGGCCTATTGCCCGTTTTCGGCTTGACGTTGATTTCTGGGACACGTTGTATATAATATTATTTATTATATATAATATTTTCTATTAATACCTCATCATTAAGATTCCAATGGTTTATACTTATTTAAAACTAAGTCAAAACTATTTTAAAAACAATCTAAAATGTAAATAACTTAAAAATACCTGTATCTTTGAGACCTTGACATTAAATATTCTGAAACTACTAGATATACCTACTTTGACCAACTAATCCAACACTTTTTTAACGATAACTCGAATACTTTCAATAGTCACTGTGCAGTTAATATCACAATCTGCTTTAGATAACCGCTACAGAGCAAGCAATTGATACATCAAATGTAAACTATCGAGTCATTTTATTGACACGGTACATATTATGTATGATAAGTTGGCTTAAAAAAGTGGTGTGAAGTTAGGTCAGGAACGTGCAATAGAAATTCAACCTTATTTTCAATTGACAGAGTTGTAAATTAAATATCGGACTGATTCCCCAAATATTATGGGTTATCATCCAATTGACTATCAATAGGTTTAGCTGTATATAAAGCCGGTTTATATGACTATTTGACTGTTCAGTGAAGTGTAAATTCGGTATAAGACAAAGTGCATAGTCTGTGTGCAAATAATTTGAGCTGAAATCAGGCACAGATGATGGACATTGGCGGTGAGAGGTTAGTCTATTTAAGCTGGCAATGGTGTCGATTCTCTTGTTTACGAACTAATTTTAAACTATCTCTCTCTTTTACTAATACCTACAAGAAAGCGATGGCAACAATTTTAGTGGTGTTAAATTAGTTAACGTTTTACATTTCTTTGTATTTTAGTCGGCATGTTCCGATATCACGACTAAACTTGTAGGTATAGATAATATGTGTAATCATCAATCATCTTGGTGAGATCAGAGAGATGATTACACTTACTTACTCCTCTGGCTCAGCGACCCAAAGTAAGTCATGGCCTCCGAAGCGAGAACTCTCCACTTTCCTCGATCTTGCGCGATATCTCGCCAGTTGGTAGCTTGAAGCTCACGCAGATCAGCCTCCACAGCATCACCCCAGCGATATCTGGGGCGACCCACCAGTCTACGGTTGGCCCAGATACGCTTTCTGGGCTCCTCCCCGATACGAGCGACGTGGCCGAGCCTTCGCAAACGTTGTGCTTCGGCTTCGATCACGCTAATAATATGAGATAATCAACATATTTTATTTTTTCCAGGCCCATAATGGATGTGATAGTAGTGGGCTGCGGCGCGGCGGGCGTCGCAGCGATGAGGAAGCTGCACGACGCTGGTCTTCAGGTCCTGGGTCTTGAAGCCAGCAATAGACTCGGCGGCAGAGTCAACACTGTGGAATTTGGGGCTGAAGCTGTTGATATTGGGGCTGCGTGGTGAGATTACTCTTCAGTCAACTTAGAACCCCCCCCCCCCCCCCCCAACTTAATCGGCCGATAACTTAGTCGGGTCTTATTCAGTACGAGGACATACGGCAGTGCTAAAGTTGACTTAGCCAAAACGTGTAGTCAGCCCAATAGGTACTGAACTACGTATGCCGTACCCAATAGGTCTCAGACTGAGAAGGAGCGGGTCAGTAGACTAAGTTCCTACTGAGTATTTATTTTGCCACACATACATAAAATATACATATTACATGCAAAGGTAACAGGACAAACCAATGATATGATGAGAACACAACATGTATACAAAATAATATGTGTAGCAAGGGATCCAGCTCAGTATTTGCTGTGCATGTAGGAACAACATAACATAACTATAATTATATTTCTATGACTATAACAAACAAAACATATCTTTTTTTTAAGCCCCCTTTAACACATTCGCGTTGTGATTTCGCCAATTAACACAATCCTACCACCTACCTTCTTCTATCGTGTCGACATGAGCTACATAATGATAATAATGATGCTCATGCCGTGGGAAAAAGATTAGCCAGTCAGTAGGTACCACCTACCTAACATGTATACATTCAATTCTCTCAATTAATATAAATAAATAAGAAGTACTGGCAGTGGGCGGGGCACATTGCTCGCAGAACGGATGGCCGATGGGGCAGTAAAGTTCTGGAGTGGCGACCGCGTACTGGAAGGCGCGTGGGTAGGCCCTCCACAAGGTGGACCGACAACTTGGTGAAGGTTGCGGGAATCCGCTGGATACGGAAAGCGCAGGACCGGTCGTTGTGGCGATGCTTGGGGGAGGCCTGTGTCCAGCAGTGGACGTCTTTCGGCTGAAATGATAATGATGATGATGAAATAAATAATAATCTATTTTAATATATTGCAGGTGTCACGGAGAAACCGGCAACAAAGTCTTCGAACTAGCCAACCCATTAGGTCTTCTAGGCAAACCTGATCCTGATAGCAACTATTACGTTCTTTCTAACGGAGATCTAGTCCCTGAAGACAGTGCTAAAGAGATCCTGAAAGCCATGGATGAAGAGCTGGGGAATGCTGACAAAGATAGCAAAAAATCTATTTCAGAGTGTGTGAGGAACGCGTAAGTAGACAACTTTGGCCTTCTTTTTTATAAGTTCCATAAGTTGTTGTAAAAACAGTATCCTTGGCTAGGTGAACAGTCCGTTTGAGATCGTTGGCTTCGTCAATCTTAATATTATTAGGTAAAGTCTGTTTTTTCTCTCTTGTCTTTTTTAGTACACAATCTTGGCATGTCTCTTTATTCAAATAACTACTGATAAAATATAATTACTAGTTATGCACATAAATAAATATTTTTGGGACATTTACCTACATTTATTTACATGTAGGTACCTACCTACCTAATTTAAAAAAAAAATAGCAACTAAATATGTTTCAAAACAATGAAGCTCTGTCTCCTGAACTAGGTGACAACCTGTATCTAGTAACCTGTACCCGGAAACAGTGCCTGGTGCCTGATACCATTCCATCCCTAATAATAAGCTCTAAGTTCTATATTCGGTAAGAGGTTAAATAATGTCATAGTGTCTGAAATTGTTAGCATATTGTCGTTTAATAATTATTATTGTCGAATTGCATTAAAAAGACATAGGTACCAACATTGTTTACTTAATAAGACATGTAAGAAAAAAAAATTAATTAACAAAAACAAAAAACCCGACTGCGTCTAAAAATAACAGAAAAGATATAAACAAGACTTATCAACACGCAGTCGGAGGCTACGTATGTTTTTGGTCATGAATTACATAATAGTTCATAGGTAGCCTCCGCCTGCGTGTTGATGTGTATGCGTTCTACATTTCCAAATTGGATCAATGGCATTTGAATAAATCTATGTAGCCCAGTCGGTTAACTTTCATATTAACATTACATGACGACATCTGTGGTCTGGTGGTTCGAGTGTCGGACTGCTCATCACAGGGTCGTGGGTTCGATTCCCACAGGACACAAATTTTTGTGTGATGAACATAGTGTTTGTGTTGGTCTGGGTGTCTTTTATGTATTATAAATATTTATTTATGACAAAAAACCATATAAGTCTTATACCCATTCTCTAGTACCTACCCATAGTACAAGCTGTGCTTGGTTTGGGACCAGATAGTGCTGTGTAAAAATGTCCCAAAATATTTATTTATTACAGTACCTGATACTCATTTCGTGGTGTACTGTTGCCGATAAGACGAATTGTCAAAACATACGGCGCAATGAAAATTGAAATCAATATGATTGCGATTGCGAGTGAGTTACACAATGCGGCAGCGGATTGAGGGGCTTGCGTTTGACCGCCACTTCACCTGATGTTAAGCGATGTCGCGGTCGAAGATGGTTCACGCTTGCCCAGCAAAGGTGAGAGGATGGCAGTGACATATTTCGACCCACCCTCTCAAGTGGCTACACTGGGCATTGTACCGGAACACGACTAGATCGCTTGGCGGCACGGCTTTGCCCGGTGCGTGAGCGCAAGCCGTCGGCCGTGGCCAAAGACATTAAATATTTATGGCCGTGGCCTACCACCAGTATGTCACCTGATTTGCACCACCCGGGGATCACGTGTAGGGATTCGGAAAAGGGGTACTCTTCTACGGCCGTGGGTGACTCGATCCCCAAACTCGACCTGTATGGGAGTATGGTACAGATTTGCGGGTTTTTATATTCTTAATAGACTTGCATTTGACCGCCACCTCACCTGATGTTAAGCGATGGTGCAGTCGACGGTGGTACACGCTTGCCCAGCAAAAACCTATTCACTCAAGCCTTGAAGCAAGCTTCAAGCAGATGTTGTAGTCTATTCATGAAACTACAGAAAAAAGTCCGAAATTGTCTTTGCCAATAATAATTTTTAATTTTGCTAATAATTTAATTCATAGGTATTAACCTCTCGACCACTGAGGTAATATGTACTCATATTACCTCAATGCTCTCGACTACAATTTTTTTCAGAGCGGACAGTAATGTCACCTTAAAGAAAAACCCAAAGTTATCCAGATCATTCATAGAATGGTTCGAAAGGAACAACCATTTAGGAGGCCAAGAAGACCAGAAGAAGGGCAAGTCTCTTCGAGGACTGGTGGAGTACCATGCCTGTGATGGTGAACTCTTGTTACATTGGAAGGGAAGAGGGTACAAGAGTATTATAGATGTGCTGCAGGTATACCTATTTGCAAAATAATTGTTAGCTTAATTGTCTTCATTAGGTACAGATTAAATAGATCTGTTCCATGTGGTGCCGGACATAAAGAATTGCACCACCCTATTTCTTTTCATGGGTGTCGTAAAAGTTGACTAAGGGATTCACCAGAGGATGGGCAGCAGCGTTCTCTGAGTATATAACCAACCAACTGCGATCGCCAACCCGCCTGCCAAGTGTGGCGATTAAGGTATTTCCCCCCCCCCATTTTGGGGGAGACTTATGTCCAACAGTGGACGTCTTTCGGCTGAAATGATGATGATGAAACAGATCTGAATTTGTGATAGGTAGGTTTTAGCTAAAAGAAACTTTTGTAATCAAACATGGGTAACTCAACAAAAATGCGTGAGCTGCAGGTCAGCTTACGGTTCAGGTCAGTGAGCCGGAGCTGTGAACCGGCTCACAGATCAGCTCAATTTGTGTATCTGCCTACTTCGAGTTATCATCTGTGATGCGAGTCGCTGAGCTTTAAGACCGTTCGATCTATTTGAGCTGCGCTCGCTCGCTGACTCTGCGACTCACCGCGGATCTGTCGCCGCTCCAGCTCACCGGTTCAAACAGGTTTTTATCTATATAGACATATTTTATTTTCAGTGCAACAAAAGTTGTCGCACAGATAGATACTATTCTTTGAGCCGTGAGCTGCTTATTTTGTCATTGAACTGCAGCTCAACAGCTCAAGCTTATTGATCTGTATATTTGAACCGGTTCTGAGCTGAGTTACACACCTCTGTTTGTAATGCAAAGACTCAAAGAGTGTACCTACATGAGATATTTATCACGCCTGTTTCCCATTGAGGCAGCCGGAGACTATGGATTTTCACCCGCTGCAATCCTTATACACCTTTGCTTCATCAATATACATTAATCTCGTCAGGCATGCTCGTCGGTTAGTGTACTTAGCCTGGCCTTTTTTAAGAACGTCCGCGATTTGGTATGTATGTGTTGAAAGAGGGACTGCGTTTTGTTTGTGAGCAAACTCCGAATGAGCATATAATCAGAGTAGGTACTGCATCGCAACTAAAGGAAACTTATATATAAATAGATACATATTAGATATGTAACATAAACATAGCATAATCAGCCTAATGCTGGCCACGGGCCTCTTCTCATAATGAGAATTATTAAGGCCTTAGTCCACACGCTGGACTACTGCAGGTTGATGGACTACACACACCATCAAGATCTGTATGGAGCACTCTCAGGTGTGCAGGTTTCTGTACGTCCTCGGGCACGACGAACGAGCGCCCTGTTACGTAAATCCGCGTGTCCTTCCCAGCGTCCTCGAGGCTACGCGAGCACTCCTGAAGATGCTCGAGCCAGCCGAAGTGCGCGCCGCCGCGTCTCAGTGTTTCTATGCGAACTGTGCCACGCCAGCAGATTTAAACCATTTATTTTGCCACACATACACAAAATATACATATTACATGCAAATTACTGAGAACACAACATGTAGGTATACAACAGAGCGCAGCGCATAGCCTCGAGCATCCTCGAGCGCCTCGCGCAGCCTCGTTCATTCGCCGCACGTTGGTGTAAATAAGCGGCCAAGAGGATGCTCAGGCATGAGCGATGATTTTTCCGTTTCGTGGAAACTGTCCCAAAATAAACATGTATCAACATTCTTCATTCCAGAACAAATACCCAGATCCCACCAAAGAGATCCCCCTACAGATCCTTTTCAACAAAGAAGTTGAGAACGTTCGGTGGGGTTCTACCCAGCTAGGACTGGATCCTAGCAACCCGCTAGTTCAAGTCAAGTGTAAGGACGGAAGCCTGTATGCAGCCAAGAGTGTCATCGTTACTGTCTCTGTTGGAGTTCTGAAAGAGAGGTAAGAGTTGCCTGCCTGCCTGATGTTGCATAGCTTTTGTAAGGGCCACATAAATGATGACTACTACCCCTTATTGCTACCCCAAAATCCCCCTCCAAAATTCGCACATTATGACACAAAATAGTAGTAGTGGAGCTCCTTTGTGAAAGAGCTCGTCCGGGGAAGTACTACCAACCACCGTACATACCTACTTCACCGCCAAATAGTGATGCTTGCATTGATGTGTTTCGGTCTGAAGAGTACGGGTGCCGGTGAAATTACAATCACATGAGACTTTCCATCTTCATGTCACAGTTCAGCGAAACGACTTGCGGTACCACTTAGGCAACAGCCTAGGTGGTATTGCAGTTGTTATGGGCAAAGGTAACCGCTTAACATCAGGTGGGCTTTTAGCTCGTTTCGCCATCCTATAGTTACTATTAAAAAAACCTATTCTCACGCTACAGCCTTAGCCTCCCTAGGTCTTATGTAGACCATATGTATATTACGCCCATGAAGGACTGGTTCTTGTAACTGTGTGGCAAGCTTCAATATACCTACCCAAAAAACTCAAGATATATAAAAAATTGTCCAAAATAAAGTTAGTTCAAACAAAACCGGACCACCAAGGCAAAAATCATAAAAATTCACTTCCCAAATCCACTAAGCGTTAAGTAGTTACCAAGTAATATTTCTGTTAACACTAGAAGCTTAAGAATTAACGTTGGTTATGAGAAGCGTCATAACAATTTAATGAGTCATTTACTTAAAGTATCTTAAAAGCTAAACACATGTTTGTAATTCTATTGCATCCGTAAATAAAATATGGAGTGCAGTACAGCTTTAAGTGATGGAATTGCGACGCAGAATACCGCGAAAAAATATTCTTCCTTCTAACTTAACCGTCAGGTTAAGTAGGTGGAGTGGTACCCCGTTTATGTTTTTTTGTTACGTTTATAATCACAAACACGAAAGATTGCTTTATGTGTAGGTATACGGCAAGTTCCTAAATATATCCAAAACGTATTTTTATGGCATTTGATAATCTGACCACTGAAGCTAGTGTACCTTATGTGGTGGTAACATGACTATTTTAAAACCAATAAAATTTATTTCCAGACACAACCAGCTCTTCTATCCGCCATTACCAGCTGAAAAAGTGAACACAATTCAAAACCTACAAATGTGCGTTCTAGACAAGATTTATGTCGAATTCGACAAACCCTGGTGGCCGAAAACACCTGCAAAGTTCACTCTTCTCTGGCGAGATGAAGATAAGATCAAATTCGGAGGAGACGACAGATGGATTACAGAGATTTTCGGCTTCTGGACTGTGGATTACCAGCCTAACGTGTTGCTATTCTGGATCTATGGTAAAGGAGCTGAGATTATGGAGAAAGTTAGCTTCGAAGCAGTGCAGGCGGGAGTTCAGAAACTAATTGATACAGTTTTGAGGAAGGAGTTTGATGTTTCGCCGATTAAGAAGATTTTAAGGTGAGTTTACTATGAGTTGTCATTTTGTTATACCTAAATACTAAAAAAAGTCATCACCCTCCGAGCCTTTTCCCAAATATGTTGGGGTCGGCTTCCAGTCTAACCAGATGCGGCTGAACATCAGTATTTTACACGGAGCGAGTGCTATCAGACCCTCGCAACCCAGTTACTGGGTAATACTGACATTCAGAGGTTAGACCAGTTGTCAGACTTTCAGGCATCTCACTACCCGTAACGTTTGCCATAAATGTTCGTATGGCAACCGAGAACCGACAGGTTAACGTGCTCTCCGAGGCACGAGGCTCTCGATGTGTAATGAAATGGTCACCCATCCACGGACTGACCACGGCAAGTGTAGCTTAACCTTGTAGATCATACAATCCACGCGGTTGCTACTTAGCCACGAGACCCTCCTAAAAAATAAAATTTAGGCTGTTTGGCGGCGTCAGTGCCTCTCCTTTCACCTGCG
The DNA here is from genome assembly GCA_949699075.1 of Asteroscopus sphinx. Taxonomy (NCBI): domain Eukaryota; kingdom Metazoa; phylum Arthropoda; class Insecta; order Lepidoptera; family Noctuidae; genus Asteroscopus; species Asteroscopus sphinx. The sequence continues at coordinate 22,648,968 of OX453016.1, read as the reverse complement.
AGCGCATAGCTAACTCAACCTATGCACGGCGCACAAAAAATAAATCCGCGCACCATTTTAAGTAAAAAAAATTTCTTGCAAGTGTTCTCAAAAACGTCGTATGAAACGCATGAGCATTGGCCATTACACTCACGTCTCCATAACGCCACAAGAGATGTACAGATACTATCAGAAAACTTTCCGGTGAACCACCACTAAGGCTAAAATCGCTTGCGCTCAGTGTTTGACGTAGGTACGTGTAATGTAGCAGGATTCGTACAAGGGACTTAGTCGACAAAATGTATCACTGCGAAGGATCGTGACCGTACCTTGGTACCTGTACCAAATGCCTACTATACCCTGAATGAGCCCTGATGGTCGCAAGTAAACAAACAATACATTTAGGAAAGAATGACGATTAGAGATAACTCAAGGTGGATTGCTTGGTCTGAGCCAGTAAAGCCGTGTCTCCTGCGACCAAAATCTAACAAAATATGCTAACATTTTTCATAGGCCAATCACATGTAGCCAAACAGCTAGGCCACGCCCCCATTTTGTTAGAAAAACATGTTAGATGTTCGAAATAACAAAAATATGGTCGCAGGAGACGCGGCTTAAAAGGAACAGACAGAATGTGTAGCGTGAGTGAACTCCTCATCCAGAAGCGACAGCTCGTCAAAAAGCGGGCTTGCAATACTAGATGTGTTTCACTGGTATACTTAGGTACAGGTTAATTTATTTAACTGGGGCAGTACGAGCAAATCCTAAACCAAAAGAGTTACAGAAAAAGCGGTTTTAGTTTCATTTTGTAGACCAAGAATTATCTTTTATTATTCTGCAAACGATTTTAATTTTTTCACCCTGGTTTAAGAAAAATCTATTTTTTTCCAACTCCTTAACTGATTGATAAGTACGCTCCGTGCATCGTTGGGCGATATAACTAAACGCACTTATAAGGACATCCCATTGACTTGTACCTATGGACCAGTAATACCTACGAAATAAGCGTGGTATACCTACAATATCCGGGCCACCGTTATGGTGGCCATAGCTAGGGAAGTAAGTAATCAAAACTAAAAAGTATCGATATCGATGCTCGTGTTTCATACCAGAGATGTGTGCTGATTAAAATCATTTTCAAGTAGTAATAAATAATGCAATTATATCAAATTCTAAGTTCAGCTGTCCCTAGGACATAAAAAATCAAGCTTCTAGGTCAAGGCAATCATACGGCTATGTCACATTTTGATACTCGCAAACTCACATAAAAAACCTATAGGGTACTTCGCATTGACCTAGAATCATGAAATTTGGCCAATATATCGAAATATCTTTTTTTTTTCAATATATCGAACACCGATTGTATATTTAAAAATATCGATAGATCGAAAATCTGATATTTAAAAAATATCAACAGCCCTAGTTTGTTTACTTGACAGCTCCATGTACTATGGGCCACATTGCGGGGTAAGCGGGGTTGCCACGCGGCGTAGGTATTTTGACATCCCGTAAAGATGTTGCCAAACAGAGAATATACAAATAGCATGCGATCTCTTTCACCAGACGACATAACACGTTGGTTAACAAGAGACAAAGAATAGTTTCATAATTCAATAACGATTTAATAGATATTTGTATAAACTAGGTGGATATAGAAGAAAGGGCCACTTCCATAGGTTTAATTCAATGGGACATCCAGAGACACCATGTATGGTGTTGCAAGATATAATTATTTTGTTAATCGTTTTTTGAAATCGATATTGTAGTATTTTTTAAATAATAACATGCAAGCTTTTAAGTTTTTGGGTGTATTAATTAATATCGATTTTATAAGTAATATTTCAGTTCTTTTTAAATAATTATAACAATATTTACAATAAATGCATAGGTATTGCATAGCAAAGAAACATCTTATTTTTCTGTACTAAAAGATTTCAAAAATATGTTTTGCAATTTCTTTTGATTTGACGTCATATAAGTGATTTTTTATAATTTTTAACGGATTTACGCATGCAAACCGAAATCTAAAGATATAAATTGTGAAAAGAAAAAATAAGAAATCAATCAATCAAGATAAGTCTAGTATAATAGCATCTGAAACACAGTAAAAGTGAATTCATAGAAGTATCGCTATTTAGAATCGATTCCGATTATTTGTTGAAATAAATAGATAGACTGATAACTGGCAACATTTTTGTTCGGTTTGAATGGAGGATATACTTACGATTCAGTTTAATACATATTTATTATGTTTTTTAATGCTAGGGTGAAAGAAATGTTGATAAAAAACAAATAAACATGAAAAAATAAGACGTAATTTTTGAATAAGATACAGTTTTGACATGGCGCCAAAAATGGGCCTATCCGTGGGCATTGTCCTTTGACGATAATTTTTTGCACACAAAATGTTCTATAACAACTATCTTAAGTATCTTTCCAGTGTTGGAATAAGGCAATGTAACAACTATGAAGGTGGCAAAGCATTTTATCATAAGTTTTTTTTTCCAAGTAGACCACCCCTTGGTGATTCTGTTTTGCTAACTATCTTTTGTTGCCTGGTCTGGTCTGCTCTGTCACTACAGTAAAACATTTTGCTATAGGTAATATATAAAATCTGTAATTTCTTTTTATCGAATCACACAGTTTCTGTTTCAATCAGTACGTTGAATGCCGTATTTTCTTTTTCTTTTCAGATCGCAATGGGCCTCAAATCCTTTAGCCCGAGGTGCCTACGCCTACCGATCAGTCGCTCTCGAAGAAAATGGAGGTTCTGCCGTAGTCCTTTCTGAACCTCTTTACCATGCCGACAAGTTCCCAGTAGTATGCTTTGCAGGAGAAGCAACATCACACCATCAACATTCAGCGGTCCATGGAGCCGTGGAGTCAGGGTTTAGAGAGGCAGAAAGGTTAATTGAGAGCTTCGAAAAGATTGGATTTAAATAAATGACAATTTTGAGAATTGAGTGATGATGGTTTTGCAGTTTATTTGCCTTTTTAAGAGGAAATGCAGGTGGTCTTTTCTCCATACAAACGCTCGCGACTGTTAAAGCAATGTTTTTTACAGTAAAATAAATGTCAACTTTTTTACGCCCTTTTGTTTTCGTTTTTGTTGATAAATTATTTCTAGAAGCCCCAAAACATCCCAAAGTTTATTTAGACCGCTTACAGAGGCCTAGTGTATTTTGACAACTTTTAATGAAAAAGGAAAAACATGGCGGCACAATACATATTCTTCTTATTCAGCTAATGAAATATCCTTTCAATTGGGCCAGTTTCGGAGGAGAAAATAGTCGAGGCCCAAACCTTGAATTACTTTTTTTACTAAGGCTATTCAGTCGGAGTTGCAGTTGTCCTTATCGCACTTATTTGAGGCCAAGCGCTCGCAAAGCGACAGCAATAGTTTCTTCAATATCCTAATTTTCAAGCCTCTCTGCTCGCATAGATAAAGTGGTTTGTTTGGTGCTGGCAAAAAGCTAAAAGATTGTGGTCCCTTCCTATATTTTTATTCTGTAACAAAGGTGTCGATTCTCTTGGTCACGAACTAAACTAATTTTAAACTATCCCTTTCTTTTACTAATCGTAGATACAAGAAAGGGATGGCAACAATTTTAGAACTGTCAAATTAGTTAATGTGTTACATTTCTTTGTATTTAAGTGGGCACGTTCCGAGATCACATCTATACTTGTATGGAAATCTAATTTCAGACTAATTTGATAGTTCTAAAATTGTTGCCATCCCTTTCTTGTATCTGATCAGCTATTAGTTTACCACATAGTTCCTGTCACTTCTTGTTTTATAATCGCGACTGCCAGGCAAATTAGCGTTGAGTTAGTACGTTATATATTACAAACGGATTAAAATCCAAATTAAATTGCTGCTTAATTGACGAAAAGTTAATAGGTACTCAAAATGATTGGATTATAAGCCAAATACTTTGCAAAATTACGTTCAAAACCACAAAGTATCATATTTTATATTTGTAAGGCTATTGTTTTATACGATTATTGTTTAAATAAAATACATGCTTATCTACTTACATAACGTTTATTTAAATTATCACAATCACGTAGTCTGTCATAAAATATCTAATTTGGATGCCTCAGTTCTAAAAGTCACTAAGTCCACTTTTATCGATTTTGAGTTTGCCAATTGAAAATATCCCAGATTATTTTTCTATCGATTGGATCCTTGTCTTAAATAAATTACGCTAAGTTGGTTTTTCCCAGCTTCTAAAATCACTAAGTCCTCTGAATTTTACTTAAAACTAAGTCCTAAAACAAATACCGGCCAAGAGCATGTCGGGCCATGCTCAGTATTTATAGGGTTCCTTAAGTAGGTGTAATTACAAACGAATCAAATCGAACATTAATCATGGCTATTTTAGTTTTTGCAATAATCGGCAGCATTCGCGACTCAGAGCGTGTTGTTAGTAGCGCCATCTAGCGATAAATTCAAGAAGCTAAATTTAAGAAGTGTGTCATGTCAACATAACACAAAGTTACTTTTTGTGATTTTTTCAAATAGAAACTAACTAAAGGAGCATTATATGCTAAGATCATTTTTCTCTAAGGTCAATGATCTATGTCGGGCCATACTCAGTATTATAGGGTTCCTTAAGTAGGTCTAATTACATACGAATCAAATCGAATATTAATCATTGCTATTTTAGTTTTTGCAAACAGCGCCACCTAGCCCTAAATTTATGAAGCTAAATTTAAGAAGTGTGTTTCTTTTTGTGATTTTTTTAAATAGAAAGTAACTAAAGGAGCATTATTTGCTACAATCATTTTTCTCTAAGGTCAATGACCTATGAACTAGGACATCTTAAGTATTTTTCAGTTTTCTCTCTATAACTCGAAAATTTATAATCACATTATACTCGAAATAATTTTAAAAGAGAGTTTTTACAAAGTTCTATCAAGGTGGAAAATTATAAGTTTCTACGTTGCATAGTTTAGAAATGGCATGGGGGGGACACATTGCAAGCCACTTTGGCGGGCTATATTTCGCAGATGTTACACCTGATAAAAAAGTTATATATGAAACATTACCTTCATTTTAGAAGACCTATTAAATGATACCCCACACGAGGGGGTGGCCGTTAGTGACTTTTACAACTAAGGCATCCAAATGTAAGTACATTGTCTATAACAAAACTACCCACATTTCAACAATTCAATCAATCTTTAATTAATATCCATAAAAGAAAAATAATCGCATGCAGTAATAAAAATAAGATAAAACACAATAATTATGCCGCCATTTTTTTATAACCGACATTTAAGAGTGATTTTTAACATCCGATTTGCAGAATCGTATATACGATCGATACAAATCAATAGTATTATTAGAAGTTGGTGAAAAGATAGTTGTAAGGTTATCTAATACTGTTAGGAACTTAGAAGTCCAGCAAATACAAATGTGTTAAAATATAAATTAATACATTTAAAATTTAAAGTACATTTACAAAAAAAAATTGTCAAAACAATAAGAATTTTTATTTTATTTATATTTATTGTGTTAGAGTACGACTATACGGTTAAAATGTGTGATATTTATTGAAGATCTCTAAACAAGATCTGTAACCGTGCCATATTTTAGAGAAAAATTATAAATAATGTGCTTAGTCATCTAAAAATACAATTCTACGGTTATTTAATAACCAAATTTTCACATAGAAACATCGCGACGGCGACGGTTTGAGAATAAACCCCGAACAACTCTGAAAATAAGTCACCTGCGACATTGTCAAAGGGTGGATTTTTTTTTTAGCATGCTTTGTTTTTTCTATCGCGCGCGATATTCGGGGGTATTTGTTTGTTTATAAATACAAATTTTAATAAAACAATTTTTTGGTATTGTTTTTTTTTATTGATTCAGTAGTCACCTCCTTTCATATGGCACGAATACAGATCAACGTGTTGTATACATATAACTGATAGTTTTACTTATATTTAAGCACAGTATTCAAAGTGATGTTCGTTCATAAACATATATTATGCACAGCACAAACGATTAATTAATTCTTATCCTTATAATTACAGTAATTAATATAATTTTTTAAATAAAATGGACTTTTTGGATTATAACATCACCTCCTAAAACAATATCGATATTTAATCATCAATTCCTAACACTTAAAAATAACACAACTAATATCCAGTCATCAATGAAAAACATAAAAATAACACAACTAATATCCAGTCATCAATGAAAAACTACAGAGTTACAGAAAAAGCGGTTTTAGTTTTATTTTGTAGACCAAGAATTATCTTTTATTATTCTGCAAACGATTTTAATTTTTTCACCCTGGTTTAAGAAAAATCTAATTTTTTCCAACTCCTTTGATTGATAAGTACGCTCCGTGCATCGTTGGGCGATATAACTAAACGCACCTATAAGGACATCCCATTGACTTGTACCTATGGACCAGTAATACCTACGAAATAAGCGTGGTATACCTACAATATCCGGGCCACCGTTATGGTGGCCATAGCTAGGGAAGTAAGTAATCAAAACTAAAAAGTATCGATATCGATGCTCGTGTTTCGTACCAGAGATGTGTGCTGATTAAAATCATTTTCAAGTAGTAATAAATAATGCAATTATATCAAATTCTAAGTTCAGCTGTCCCTAGGACATAAAAAATCAAGCTTCTAGGTCAAGGCAATCATACGGCTATGTCACATTTTGATACTCGCAAACTCACATAAAAAACCTATAGGGTACTTCGCATTGACCTAGAATCATGAAATTTGGCCAATATATCGAAATATCTTTTTTTTTTCAATATATCGAACACCGATTGTATATTTAAAAATATCGATAGATCGAAAATCTGATATTTAAAAAATATCAACAGCCCTAGTTTGTTTACTTGACAGCTCCATGTACTATGGGCCACATTGCGGGGTAAGCGGGGTTGCAGCGCGGCGTAGGTATTTTGACATCCCGTAAAGATGTTGCCAAACAGAGAATATACAAATAGCATGCGATCTCTTTCACCAGACGACATAACACGTTGGTTAACAAGAGACAAAGAATAGTTTCATAATTCAATAACGATTTAATAGATATTTGTATAAACTAGGTGGATATAGAAGAAAGGGCCACTTCCATAGGTTTAATTCAATGGGACATCCAGAGACACCATGTATGGTGTTGCAAGATATAATTATTTTGTTAATCGTTTTTTTAAAATCGATATTGTAGTATTTTTTAAATAATAACATGCAAGCTTTTAAGTTTTTGGGTGTATTAATTAATATCGATTTTATAAGTAATATTTCAGTTCTTTTTAAATAATTATAACAATATTTACAATAAATGCATAGGTATTGCATAGCAAAGAAACATCTTATTTTTCTGTACTAAAAGATTTCAAAAATATGTTTTGCAATTTCTTTTGATTTGACGTCATATAAGTGATTTTTTATAATTTTTAACGGATTTACGCATGCAAACCGAAATCTAAAGATACCAGGCCCCTCAGAAAGTATTGCGAAAAAAAGTTTTTATATATGGGAGACTGGCCAGTTATAATGTTTTTCGAAAATATGATTATTTATAAGTAAAAATAAGTAAGTTCCAATTTCAAAATTTCCCTCCACATTTTTTGCGAGTTAATTCAAAGTATTGTGTCTCACTGAAATATGGATCTGCGCCGGGAACATTTTAGAGCTATGATTTTATACGATTTCAAGTGTCGCCTGAAACCGGATGAATCGTACGATAGACTTCAAATGGCATTCATGGATGAAGGCCCTTCCAAGGCAACCGTGTATCGTTGGTATAACGAATTCAAGCGCGGTCGACCAACTTTGGGGGATGACGAAAGAAGCGGTCGCCCTTTGACGGCTGTTACCGAAGAAAACGTGCTAGCAGTGAAAAATTTAATCCAAGACAATAGGCGAATTACATATCAGGAGATTCAACACATATTGAAGATTGGATCGGGAAGCGTTCACGAGATTCTACACAGCCATCTTCGCGTGAGGAGGATAGTATCACGCTGGGTGCCGCACAACCTCACCGATGCTCAGAAGCAGGCCCGGGTGGAATGGTGCCGTGATATGCTTAACAAATTTGAAGCAGGCTCGTCTCGGCGTGTTTACGACATCGTTACAGGTGATGAGTCCTGGATTTATCAATACGACCCAGAAACCAAGCGCCAGTCGACTGTTTGGGTGTTTCAAAATGAGCCAACGCCTACCAAAGTGAAGCGATCTAGAAGCGGGGGTAAGATTTTGATCGCTAGCTTTTTTAATTTGACTGGCCACTTGGTATCAATTCCCTTACGGGATCAAAGAAGTATTAATGCCGAATGGTATACTACCAAATGTTTGCCAGAAGTTTTCTCTGTTATAAGCAACAAGCGACCAAACAGGGCTCCGCGGGCTACTGCTCCACCACGACAATGCACCTGCGCACACCGCACTCAAAACGAGGGACTTCCTGGACAGCACGCCAGTCAAACTCCTGGGTCACCCTCCTTACAGCCCTGATCTAGCACCGTGTGACTTCTTTTTATTCCCAAAAATAAAAAATCAGCTCAAAGGGATACAATTTTCGTCGCCGGAAGATGCGCTGGCTGCGTTCGAGCAGGCTGTAAACGAGGTGTCTGCGGCGGACTGGAAAAAGTGTTTTGAAAACTGGTTTAGGCGCATGAATCTTTGTATAGAGGCTGGTGGAAAGTACTTTGAAAAGATTTGATAAAAATATATGTACGTATAGAACAATTTTTTTTAGTTTCGCAAAACTTTCTGAGTGTCCCACGTATAAATTGTGAAAAGAAAAAATAAGAAATCAATCAATCAAGATAAGTCTAGTATAATAGCATCTGAAACACAGTAAAAGTGAATTCATAGAAGTATCGCTATTTAGAATCGATTCCGATTATTTGTTGAAATAAATAGATAGACTGATAACTGGCAACATTTTTGTTCGGTTTGAATGGAGGATATACTTACGATTCAGTTTAATACATATTTATTATGTTTTTTAATGCTAGGGTGAAAGAAATGTTGATAAAAAACAAATAAACATGAAAAAATAAGACGTAATTTTTGAATAAGATACAGTTTTGACATGGCGCCAAAAATGGGCCTATCCGTGGGCATTGTCCTTTGACGATAATTTTTTGCACACAAAATGTTCTATAACAACTATCTTAAGTATCTTTCCAGTGTTGGAATAAGGCAATGTAACAACTATGAAGGTGGCAAAGCATTTTATCATAAGTTTTTTTTTCCAAGTAGACCACCCCTTGGTGATTCTGTTTTGCTAACTATCTTTTGTTGCCTGGTCTGGTCTGCTCTGTCACTACAGTAAAACATTTTGCTATAGGTAATATATAAAATCTGTAATTTCTTTTTATCGAATCACACAGTTTCTGTTTCAATCAGTACGTTGAATGCCGTATTTTCTTTTTCTTTTCAGATCGCAATGGGCCTCAAATCCTTTAGCCCGAGGTGCCTACGCCTACCGATCAGTCGCTCTCGAAGAAAATGGAGGTTCTGCCGTAGTCCTTTCTGAACCTCTTTACCATGCCGACAAGTTCCCAGTAGTATGCTTTGCAGGAGAAGCAACATCACACCATCAACATTCAGCGGTCCATGGAGCCGTGGAGTCAGGGTTTAGAGAGGCAGAAAGGTTAATTGAGAGCTTCGAAAAGATTGGATTTAAATAAATGACAATTTTGAGAATTGAGTGATGATGGTTTTGCAGTTTATTTGCCTTTTTAAGAGGAAATGCAGGTGGTCTTTTCTCCATACAAACGCTCGCGACTGTTAAAGCAATGTTTTTTACAGTAAAATAAATGTCAACTTTTTTACGCCCTTTTGTTTTCGTTTTTGTTGATAAATTATTTCTAGAAGCCCCAAAACATCCCAAAGTTTATTTAGACCGCTTACAGAGGCTTAGTGTATTTTGACAACTTTTAATGAAAAAGGAAAAACATGGCGGCACAATACATATTCTTCTTATTCAGCTAATGAAATATCCTTTCAATTGGGCCAGTTTCGGAGGAGAAAATAGTCGAGGCCCAAACCTTGAATTACTTTTTTTACTAAGGCTATTCAGTCGGAGTTGCAGTTGTCCTTATCGCACTTATTTGAGGCCAAGCGCTCGCAAAGCGACAGCAATAGTTTCTTCAATATCCTAATTTTCAAGCCTCTCTGCTCGCATAGATAAAGTGGTTTGTTTGGTGCTGGCAAAAAGCTAAAAGATTGTGGTCCCTTCCTATATTTTTATTCTGTAACAAAGGTGTCGATTCTCTTGGTCACGAACTAAACTAATTTTAAACTATCCCTCTCTTTTACTAATCGTAGATACAAGAAAGGGATGGCAACAATTTTAGAACTGTCAAATTAGTTAATGTGTTACATTTCTTTGTATTTAAGTGGGCACGTTCCGAGATCAACTTGTATGGAAATCTAATTTCAGACTAATTTGATAGTTCTAAAATTGTTGCCATCCCTTTCTTGTATCTGATCAGCTATTAGTTTACCACATAGTTCCTGTCACTTCTTGTTTTATAATCGCGACTGCCAGGCAAATTAGCGTTGAGTTAGTAAGTTATATATTACAAACGGATTAAAATCCAAATTAAATTGCTGCTTAATTGACGAAAAGTTAATAGGTACTCAAAATGATTGGATTATAAGCCAAATACTTTGCAAAATTACGTTCAAAACCACAAAGTATCATATTTTATATTTGTAAGGCTATTGTTTAATACGATTATTGTTTAAATAAAATACATGCTTATCTATTTACATAACGTTTATTTAAATTATCACAATCACGTAGTCTGTCATAAAATATCTAATTTGGATGCCTCAGTTCTAAAAGTCACTAAGTTCACTTTTATCGATTTTGAGTTTGCCAATTGAAAATATCCCAGATTATTTTTCTATCGATTGGATCCTTGTCTTAAATAAATTACGCTAAGTTGGTTTTTCCCAGCTTCTAAAATCACTAAGTCCTCTGAATTTTACTTAAAACTAAGTCCTAAAAAAAATACCGGCCAAGAGCATGTCGGGCCATGCTCAGTATTTATAGGGTTCCTTAAGTAGGTGTAATTACAAACGAATCAAATCGAACATTAATCATGGCTATTTTAGTTTTTGCAATAATCGGCAGCATTCGCGACTCAGAGCGTGTTGTTAGTAGCGCCATCTAGCGATAAATTCAAGAAGCTAAATTTAAGAAGTGTGTCATGTCAACATAACACAAAGTTACTTTTTGTGATTTTTTCAAATAGAAACTAACTAAAGGAGCATTATATGCTAAGATCATTTTTCTCTAAGGTCAATGATCTATGTCGGGCCATACTCAGTATTATAGGGTTCCTTAAGTAGGTCTAATTACATACGAATCAAATCGAATATTAATCATTGCTATTTTAGTTTTTGCAAACAGCGCCACCTAGCCCTAAATTTATGAAGCTAAATTTAAGAAGTGTGTTTCTTTTTGTGATTTTTTTAAATAGAAAGTAACTAAAGGAGCATTATTTGCTACAATCATTTTTCTCTAAGGTCAATGACCTATGAACTAGGACATCTTAAGTATTTTTCAGTTTTCTCTCTATAACTCGAAAATTTATAATCACATTATACTCGAAATAATTTTAAAAGAGAGTTTTTACAAAGTTCTATCAAGGTGGAAAATTATAAGTTTCTACGTTGCATAGTTTAGAAATGGCATGGGGGGGACACATTGCAAGCCACTTTGGCGGGCTATATTTCGCAGATGTTACACCTGATAAAAAAGTTATATATGAAACATTACCTTCATTTTAGAAGACCTATTAAATGATACCCCACACGAGGGGGTGGCCGTTAGTGACTTTTACAACTAAGGCATCCAAATGTAAGTACATTGTCTATAACAAAACTACCCACATTTCAACAATTCAATCAATCTTTAATTAATATCCATAAAAGAAAAATAATCGCATGCAGTAATAAAAATAAGATAAAACACAATAATTATGCCGCCATTTTTTTATAACCGACATTTAAGAGTGATTTTTAACATCCGATTTGCAGAATCGTATATACGATCGATACAAATCAATAGTATTATTAGAAGTTGGTGAAAAGATAGTTGTAAGGTTATCTAATACTGTTAGGAACTTAGAAGTCCAGCAAATACAAATGTGTTAAAATATAAATTAATACATTTAAAATTTAAAGTACATTTACAAAAAAAAATTGTCAAAACAATAAGAATTTTTATTTTATTTATATTTATTGTGTTAGAGTACGACTATACGGTTAAAATGTGTGATATTTATTGAAGATCTCTAAACAAGATCTGTAACCGTGCCATATTTTAGAGAAAAATTATAAATAATGTGCTTAGTCATCTAAAAATACAATTCTACGGTTATTTAATAACCAAATTTTCACATAGAAACATCGCGACGGCGACGGTTTGAGAATAAACCCCGAACAACTCTGAAAATAAGTCACCTGCGACATTGTCAAAGGGTGGTTTTTTTTTTTAGCATGCTTTGTTTTTTCAATCGCGCGCGATATTCGGGGGTATTTGTTTGTTTATAAATACAAATTTTAATAAAACAATTTTTTGGTATTGTTTTTTTTTATTGATTCAGTAGTCACCTCCTTTCATATGGCACGAATACAGATCAACGTGTTGTATACATATAACTGATAGTTTTACTTATATTTAAGCACAGTATTCAAAGTGATGTTCGTTCATAAACATATATTATGCACAGCACAAACGATTAATTAATTCTTATCCTTATAATTACAGTAATTAATATAATTTTTTAAATAAAATGGACTTTTTGGATTATAACATCACCTCCTAAAACAATATCGATATTTAATCATCAATTCCTAACACTTAAAAATAACACAACTAATATCCAGTCATCAATGAAAAACATAAAAATAACACAACTAATATCCAGTCATCAATGAAAAACATAAAAATAACACAACTAAAATCAAAAAATTTAAAAAACCGTCGAAAACCTACTCCTTTTTTTATTCGGATAAAAATCAAATTTGTCTCGCCCGCACACGCAGCACATTTCACTTAATATTATAAAAATTGTTTTTATGAGAATCTATCTGACTTTTGACATAAATAAAATACATAATTAGAAAACGTCTAACCGTGTCACAGAATAATTAATAGTAAGTACAGAAGGATTTCGGAAGGAATATCTTTTTTCGGTAAATTTATGTGAATAAGTATTTGTTCATATGATAGAAATAGAATTAAACATGAAATATAAATGAATTAACAATTGATAAGCATGCCAATACTAAATACCAATACCAATGTTTGGGACAATGCGCCAACTATTGTGTCAAACATCGACTGCTTAAGAACAGGGAACGCATGGAGTAGGACTGTTTTTTTATATGCTATTTTTGTTTGTAGATTTAATTAAAATACATAATTAGAAAACGTCTAACCGTGTCACAGAATAATTAATAGTAAGTACAGAAGGATCACTCTTTAAGAAAGTTCGCCCAATCTCTCAAAAACTTACCTACAAAATTCAATACAAGCTAAATTGAATCCTACGCGCATGGAAGAACGCTGAACTGCTGCGTTACGCACACTCTGACAATCGTACGATTCGCCTAGGGCTGGTAATGTGGTAATAGTGGAAAACCGATGATGTAGTCAATTATAGAAGAGAAATTCTGCACCGCGATTAGAGATCGCGCTAGTTTTGTTGGCTAGAATAGTCTAAAGCTAAGGTTCACAGGTTCAAATCCTGCTCGTCTTTTTTTTTTGGAGTATAATTTTAGATTTGGCCTTTTAGGGGCTTGACGCGACGCGATGCGAGATATCGCATCGATTGTCGACTCGAGTTGTACGTACGTTCTAATTGATACCAAAAATATTTCCAACAGATTACTAGTTGCGCAACAGAAGTCGCTCATCGATATCTCGAACAGAGAATCGCGTGTAAGTCGAAACAAGTGCCAGCTCTCGCACGCCCCCATACATTTATTTGAAATAGGATCGCAGGTCATTAGAACGTACAGTCAACAAATTGGAATCCTGACCCACTCAGCCGATAATTCGTATGAAATTGTCAAAACAGTAAAATTTTATTCCTATTAGCATAGTGCTGCACATAGGACATTTTGAATATTAAGAAAACTACGTTAATATGGGTCAGAGGTCTATGCAAATTTGAGCTTTGTTATTAAGTCCAATAGATTAATAATTGGTTAAAAAGTTACGTTTTTGATAAAGCTAGAATTATGTTTTGAATTTCGAATTAACTGTCGTTCCGCATAGTTTACCTATAAAAAAGAAGTAAACAATTTTTTTTTTCAAAAACCTATACTAACTCTTTCAATTCCAGAAGAATATTAATCAAATCAAAAGAAATTGGTAAACTAACTGTCACTGCCCAATAAAATTTATAGACAGTTTATTGCCAGGGAAATATCTTTAAGCGAAATTCGACCTAATTGTATTAGAAAGTTTGTACAAAATTAAGCTTATGGTGGGTCATGATTCCGTTTGGTTGAGTGTACATGCAATTCGATATCGAGCTGATCTGTGAGCGATATCGTCAATCCATGCGATCGTGTCTGAAGACATTTATTTTGCGATTTTCAATACATTTTCTTCGAACAAATGTTGTTCCGATATCTGACCGATATCGGCAATCGATACAATTCTGCGTCGCGTCGCGCCATGAGTAAAGTGCCTTATATATTACAAGCCCATGGCTTCAGCAAAGTGTTTTTTTTTTCATTCAAACTTTACCACCCCTCTACAGATTGCATTAAAAAAAACCCTTCGTTAGTGCACCTGTAGAGTACTCAAGGAATATTACCCCCAAACTTTTTAACTCTCGATCCACCGGTTTAACTTTGTGTTGTCCGTCAGTCAGTCAGTCACGGTACTGTTTTATAGGTATACAAAGTGTAATTGAAATAACTGAAAACCTCTTAAAGGGTCATTATACTCATCAGTATGAACCACTTTTACTATGGGACCAGCACTGAAATCGCGAAAAAAAAATCTGCTGTTCCTTACATTTTGTCGATATATGTGATCAAAAATATAGGGACATCTGTTTTTTTTTCACGATTTTAGGCTTGGTCCCATAGTAAAAGTCACAGAAATAGATAGAAAGAATGGTTGTAACCACAATTTTACTTGCGATTCATGCGTGGCAACTTTCGAACAAACTACGCATCCCATGTTGACGTCATTAATTTTAAAAAATTAACATTAATCAAATGTACTTCACAGCTTTTGTTTCTGCAGTTAGAAACAGCACAATAAGGCATTTTTACGGGTTTTTGTTACAGTATTTACAGAAACAAGTCATAAGGTGTACTGAGAAATGTTTTGAAATGCCCTGCACTCTAGTGCAGTGTTGGCACACGCGCCCCGCCCACGTTTCCATTCTATCTATCTATTTCTGTGGTCAAAGTTGTTAAAACTGATGAGTACAATGACCCCTTAAGTGGTTTTCAGTTATTTCGATAACATGTAGATAAGATAAACAATATTAGAATAACAGAGAAGTAACTTACAAACAGGTACAAATGCAAAAGCTTTTTAAGGAAAATTAAAACCTGGTCAGTAGCAAGCAGGAACATCTACGCATTATTTTCAAACTTCGGTATCACATCAGATTTAATAAGTTCAGTGCTTATAATATTCCCTTCTTCATCGACGTCACACATCATGATTTCCACCCCATTATCCTTTACCACTGGTTTAAATTCCACTTCTAAATCTTCTTCTAGATCATTCTTTATGGTGACTTCGAACCTCCTCGGTGTGGTTTCAGTAGGGCCTGCAACTTGTCTCAGCTTGAATTCTAAGTTTGTTAGAGACTCTTTGGGGCTACTGTAGCCGTCCATGATTTTTTCTGATACTTCTAAAGATTCGTAGCGGGTGGTTGTCAGTCTATACATGCCGTCTTCACATATTTGGTACCTGAAAGATAAGTATCCATGTACTAGTATTGATTCGGTTTTCGTATGGGATAAGTCGGCTAGATAATTCTTGGAGCATCTGACTTTGTGTAACAAAAACAAAAACCCTGTTGTTCCTGTGAGCTACGTTATCAGAATCGATGTTCATACGTAAGGACACAACTCATTTGGAAAAACTCTTCAATAAAATAATCAAATTAAATATTAAATCAGTATTAATTGTAATTTGAAAGTGTTTATATCACTCCAAAACAAACTCACTCAGTGAACTGATTATATCAATAAAAATAATCAAATTAAATAAAAACCGGCCAAGTGTGAGTCAGACTCACGCAGTAAGGGTTCCGTACCACCCATCGACCTGATACCCCCATAAAAACTGATTTAATTTACGAGAGTTTATCAAAAGACATCAACGTACGTACGCGAAATGTGAATTTTTGCACCTCTTCCGTAAGGTACCACCACATATGTCAATGTTTGTCCTGTTTTTAGTAATTGTTGCTAAACTACATAGTATGCACTATAATCAGACCAAGTTTGACGATGGTATGTATTACCGTTTTGAAGATAGAACAGGAACAAAAACGTTAAAAAAAATGCATGTTTTTCGAGGTTTCTTGTATGAGGACCCCCTTTGGTTTTAGACTTTTTTTTGTTTTTAGTATTTGTCGTGATACACCTCATAGCAACACATATTCTGTGAAAATTTCAACTGTTTATTTATTACCGTTACAAAGATACAGCCCTGTGACAGACAGACGGACGGACGGACGGACGGACGGACAGCGTAGCGAGAGTAATAGGGTCCCGTTTGGCACCCTTCGGGTACGGAACCCTAAAAATGAAATAAAAATGAATGAATCATTAAATTTAAAGTGATATAATCACTTTGAAAGACAAATTCACTCACAAATTGAAAGTGACAGAATCGATATTCATATGTAAGGACACAACTCATTTGGAAAAACTCTTCAATAAAAACACAAAAAATAATCAAATTAAATATTAAATTATTATTAACTGTAATTTGAAAGTGATTTTATCACTCTAAAACAAACTCACTCAGTTATTATATCTATAAAATAATCAAATTAAATATTAAATGAAAAAAATAAATGAATGAATGATTAACAATTAATTTGATTATTTTTACGAAGTTATTCCAAATGAATTGTGCACTTATGTATGGATATCGATTCTAATAACGTAGCTCACAGGAACAACTGGGTTGTTGTTATACTGTAGATGGATCTTTTGACGGCGGCTGTGGTCTAGTGGTTCGAGTGTGGGTTCGATTCCCACAGGACACAAATATTTGTGTGATGAACATAAGTGTTTGTGTTGGGCTGGGTGTTTCTTATGTATTATAAGTATGTATTTACAAAAAAAAAATTAAGTATTATATCCATTGTCTAGTACCCATAGTACAAGCTCTGCTTAGTTTGGGACTAGATGGTGCTGTGTAAAAATGTCCCAAAGGTATTTATAACAAAAAAGGAAAACCTGAGCTATAAGTACCATTGGATGGTTATAATGATGGATCATAATTTAGTCCAAGGTACAGACCAGTAAGCCTAAAAACGCCGTATAAACAAAGTTTTGGATGAGAACACAGTCGTAAAATGTTGGCGGGGGACAGAGGGCGGACGGCGCGTTATGATTGGTCGGCTCAAAGGTTCGGTGGTATGATTGGTGCCGCTTGCTGACGGAGTGACGTCCCGATTGGCGGCGCACAATGGGGCCAAAATCAACACTAGTGGCCATATATCTTACCTAAATCTACTGTGCCCAAAGGACCATTGCGCTCCATGCTCCTTCACCAAATGCGTCGTCAGCCTGTTCCCTCTGGAGAATATTTTCATCTCCTTCTCAGGACACATATGGCACGCATATTTCTTTGCAAGCTTCATCTTTTTAGCTTTTCTAGCTTCAGTCTCTGAATCAGAGTCGGAATTCATTTCGTCTGACATTTCAGGGTCATTTTCCTTTTTAATTGATTTGGTTTTTCTCTTTTTCTTTTTGTGTGTTAGTATGTGTTGGCGTAGATCCCATTTTGTTATGGCTCTGTAAAGAACAAATGACAAAATAAAGTTAAATGATGGGCTTTGCTTTAGGCCCTCAGAATCCAATTGGAACTCCATCACACTGGCTATAACCATACTGTAGTACCTCTATACTAGTCTGGTAATTGACATAGGTCTCACAATGCTCAAATTGGATGCCATTGTAACAGTAATCATTTGACGAGATCTTACCCATTGTCTAGCTCTTTGAAGCTCTTAAGCTATTTAATAGTAAAATGCCAAAGTCATTCAAATATTAGCGAAAGTCCTAAGATGAAAATAATCCTTAGAAGTTGTGGAGCTTCCACGAGTGGCGATATTTAATTGATCGTCCGGCGCACCCTGGGCAGTCAGCCCCGCTACCAACCTGCTGACTGGCTAACCACAACATGAGCTATTATCATTATGTAGCTCATGTCAACACGATAGAAGAAGATTAGCGAAAGTGTCAACTTTTGGTTGTCAAGTACCTCAGACGTTCGGCCGACTGTACATTGAATGTTATCTATGTAATGATGGGGCAATGGAAATCTGTTTTGTGTTTTTGGGCTACAACAAAGTTTTGGGAGAAATCTGTTTCAGAAGTGGGATTTTACCATAAACAGAATATGGACTGAATAGGCTCCCAGCAGGCCACCAACTACCATGACTCATATGGAAATACTTGAATCGACTCCAAAGCCAAATGGGCAGCTGCAGGTCAAATTTAGTTATATGGGGATACACAGACGAGTTACGATGTGACTGTGAAGTCAATCCACACCGGTTGACCGGAGTAGCAAATTGTGCGATGAATCGTACGATTTATCGAATATCGTCGAACGGGAGTAGACCCCCTGGTATCCTTGCCCGACAGATGTCTGTACCGCACATGGCTCGCCAGCCTCGCGGGCGACGTGGACGACATGTCGCATAGAGAACAAGCGTAGGTAGACACGTGCTGGCGAGTATGCTCGGCTAGGAGATATTCAGTAGCGTAACTTACTTGTAAGCACAGTGCGGGCATGCATGTGTCCTGGTATCCTTGCCCGACAGATGTCTGTACCGCACATGGCTCGCCAGCCTCGCGGGCGACGTGGACGACATGTCGCATAGAGAACAAGCGTAGGTAGACACGTGCTGGCGAGTATGCTCGGCTAGGAGATATTCAGTAGCGTAACTTACTTGTAAGCACAGTGCGGGCATGCATGTGTCCTGGTATCCTTGCCCGACAGATGTCTGTACCGCACATGGCTCGCCAGCCTCGCGGGCGACGTGGACGACATGTCGCATAGAGAACAAGCGTAGGTAGACACGTGCTGGCGAGTATGCTCGGCTAGGAGATACTCAGTAGCGTAACTTACTTGTAAGCACAGTGCGGGCATGCATGTGTCCTGGTATCCTTGCCCGACAGATGTCTGTACCGCACATGGCTCGCCAGCCTCGCGGGCGACGTGGACGACATGTCGCATAGAGAACAAGCGTAGGTAGACACGTGCTGGCGAGTATGCTCGGCTAGGAGATATTCAGTAGCGTAACTTACTTGTAAGCACAGTGCGGGCATGCATGTGTCCTGGTATCCTTGCCCGACAGATGTCTGTACCGCACATGGCTCGCCAGCCTCGCGGGCGACGTGGACGACATGTCGCATAGAGAACAAGCGTAGGTAGACACGTGCTGGCGAGTATGCTCGGCTAGGAGATACTCAGTAGCGTAACTTACTTGTAAGCACAGTGCGGGCATGCATGTGTCCTGGTATCCTTGCCCGACAGATGTCTGTACCGCACATGGCTCGCCAGCCTCGCGGGCGACGTGGACGACATGTCGCATAGAGAACAAGCGTAGGTAGACACGTGCTGGCGAGTATGCTCGGCTAGGAGATACTCAGTAGCGTAACTTACTTGTAAGCACAGTGCGGGCATGCATGTGTCCTGGTATCCTTGCCCGACAGATGTCTGTACCGCACATGGCTCGCCAGCCTCGCGGGCGACGTGGACGACATGTCGCATAGAGAACAAGCGTAGGTAGACACGTGCTGGCGAGTATGCTCGGCTAGGAGATACTCAGTAGCGTAACGGGTACCGCATAGTTCACAGACGAAAGGAGAGTTTGGGTACACATTCTGGAAAATGAAATTGGGGTATGAAACTTTTAGACCGATGATACTTACAAAAATGTTTGTTACAAAAAAAAAAAACAGATAAGTGGATGTCATCTATAATAGGTTAGTAAAACAAAGAATAATACATCAATCGGCTCTTTTCCATACGCAACGAAATAACAGGCCAGTAATATCTAACACGACAATATTTTTTTTTATTTTTTTTTTATTTATTTATTTATCCCAATCACCACTACCATTACAGGACACTCCCAATGCGGTAGTGTGGTCCTTAATTATGCATAACAAACACGTACAATATAATTTTTGTGAATTCATTCAGAGTGCAGGAAAATAAATCTATTCTCTCAGCTACATCATTAAGTGTAGACAAGGCGCGCGTCATAGGCGCTTTGCCGAGCAAGTTAGTTCGTCCGCGCGGTACTGCGAATAATTGCGGCTTCCGCCGCCGCCCCACGTAACTGTCCGGCACATATAGGCACACCTCCTTCAATACACCCGGGTTACACGTCTGGCCCCTTAGCAAACTAAACATATACGTGACAAGAGCCAAGTCCCTCCTTGTTTTCAACTTATTGTACCCAACCATGCCTCGGACAAACAAGGTTGGGTACATCAGTGGATAAAAAGGATATACTCCATAATGTTTTAAATACAATTTTTTTTTTTTTTTACGAGCCTGTTTTGTCCCACTGCAGGGCAAAGGCCTCCCTTCCTTTCTTCCACTTTTCGCGGTCTATGGCAATTTGTGGCCAATCCGTTAAGTAGGAGTTCAGCTCATCCCGCCATCTCCTTCACACATCTTCACACTTACAAATATCTTGTGAATTTATTTTGTATGCGCTCCAACATGAGACTGTACCTATCTTCATGTGGAGCCCATATAACCGCATTGAATTCAAGTTGACTTCTCACGAGAGCATTATACAGTGCTGTTATAGCTTTTATGCTTGTGAAACCCACTGCGCGACGAAGTATGAAACCTAAACTTCTGTACGACTTCTTACAAACATTTGTTATGTGCTCCCGAAATGTCAGCTCAGTGTTAAGGCGTACCCCAAGGTCACGCACTACTTCAGTCCGCTCCATTGCTGCACCGTCCAGCTCGTAAGTATAGCGAAGCGGATCCCTCATTCTAAATATAAATTGATGGACAGTTTTTATTTTTTAAATTATGCTACCGAGGTTTTAAGTACACACATAAATTAGGTGTTATTAGCTACAAAATATTTATCATTATTAAGGCTGAATGCCATCGATATATATGTACTACGTACTAGATGCGCTGTTTAGAAGAACAACATGGTTACAAGAGTTATGGTTCCGGAACCACACTGTCATTTGTCATTAGTTCACTTGACAGCTGTCTCACGAACACACGTAAATTTTATCGACGGTTGCGTCAACTGAATTTGGAACTTGCGGCTTATATGAGATCGCGTGTCTATTTATTGACGTCGTTGCTGGCTGCGCATTTTTTTTTCAAAGTTTGAAAGTAGAACAAGAAAGGCGCGCGGACGAATTGGCGCGGTTGAAAATTAGATACTGTTGAATTAATTTGTGTATTGTTTCCTCGTAAATGAGAGAAAAGTACTATACAATGTCTCGGTCGAAAATATGAATATGGTCCGTACCACCCATCAACCTGAAACCCTATAGAAACTGATTTAATTTACGGGAGTTTATCAAAAGACATCAACGACGTACGCGAAATGTGAATTTTTGCATCTCTTTCTTACGTAGGTACCACCACATATGTCTATGTTTGCTCTATTTTTAGTATTTGTTGCTAAACTTCATAGTATGCACTATAATCAGACCAAGTTTGACGCTGGTATGTACTACCCTTTTGAAGATAGACCAGAAACAAAAACGTTGAAAAAAATGCATCTTTTTCGAGGTTTCTTGTACGGGGAACCCCTTAAGTTTTCGCCTTTTTTTATTTTTAGTATTAGTCGTGGTAGGCACCATAGTAACACATATTCTGTGAAAATTTCAACTGGTTATCTATTACCGTTACAAAGATACAGCCCTGTGATAGACAGGCAGGCGGACGGACGGACGGACAGCGTAGCGAGAGTAATAGGGTCCGGTCAGCACCTTTTGGGTACGGAACCCTAAAAAGTACCTAGTGTAAACTATTCCACTCTCGATTCTTAACAAACTTGTATCAGGTTTTGAGTTATTTCAAATAACACATTGATGTCAAATTGTCGATTCTCTTGTTCACAAACTAAACTTTTTTAAAGCTATTATTGCTCTCTTTTAATTATAGTAAATGCAAAAACAACAAAAACAAAATAACAAAAACAATTATAGGGCTATCAAATTAGTTTACATGTTAAATTTTTTGTATTTGAGTATATACTTATATTCCGAGATCATGACTAAAATTGTATGGAAATTTAATTCCAACTAATTTTTCAGTACTAAAATTGTTGCCATCCTTTTCTTGTATCTACTATTAGTAAAAGAGAGCAATAATTTAAAATAAGTTTAGTTCCATTGTATACTTAATTATTTAGCATCATGAACAATTTTAATATGCCATAATCGCCACGCTTGGCAGGCGGGCGATTATGGCATATTAAAATTTGCCTGCCTTCAAAAAAAAAAACTCAACTAAACAAACTCAAACTTTCTTCCTAAATTTTTTTTTGGGGGAGGCCTTTGTCCAGCATGTGACGTCTTTCGGCTGAAATGATTGAATTAACAATTTTGATGTGTTTCAGCAGAAAATTAAATTTCCTCAATGACTTACTAATACTCGACTAATGACTTTCATAAGATTAATGACTTGCTGATACTCTTTCTTTTAATAGTACTGAAGTAGAGTCAAAAGTCATCTTATGTCACACGAAACAAATCAACTGTTAATAAAAGCCATCACTACGTATAACCTTTAAAGCAGGTTCACGATCACAAAACATACCTGCCTTCTCAGATGATCGCAAAGTTTCCTATTATTGGAGTAGTGCTGCCCACAATGATAGCAAGCAATCAGTCTCTCGCCCGTATGGCTTCGTACATGGACAACCAGCATTATCTTCTTTGGAAATACAGCACCGCAGCCAGCCCACGAACAAAGGAATTTCTCGGAGTAGTTCGTATGGACTTTTACATGGTCTAGGAATAGCTGGAATGAATAATATAATAGGAGTATCCTTTACTGTTTACACACCATAAAAATTAAAATAAAGTTATAAGAAACATGAGCATAATACTAACAATTGGCGGTCTTATCGCTAAAAGGAATTTCTTACAGACTTTCATCATCATCATTTCAGCCGAAAGACGTCCACTGCTAGACATAGGCCTCCCCCAAGCATATGTTGGGGGGATATGCCATAATCGCCACGCTTTGCAGGCGGGTTGGCGATCGCAGTTGGTTAAATACTCAAGAGAACGCTGCTGCCCATCCTCTGGTGAATCCCTTACACCCGTTTTCAAGAACAACCCTTATGTAAGTGAGTCATTTGCTGTCGCAAAGCACTCGATGTAAAATTAAAGAACTATGAATAAGGTTTCCGAATCCGTTCGAGTCTCAAATCGTTTTATTTCGTAATAAAACAAGTTTAACCGGATTACATCGCGTATTATTATTAAAATTGGTTTTCCTGACATTTCGAATGCTTTGTAGCGTTCGCGTTCGTGGTCACAGGAAGTGGTCGTTTTGTTTCGTTTGCCGGTCAAATTTCACTTCGGAAACGAAAACTTTACGAACATTTGTGAATCAGGCCACTGGTCTGTGCAGGCAGGATACGAGAAGTCCATGGTACAGTCTAACAAAGCAATTAGTATACAGGGTCGCCAGATATAGATGAAGATATCTCAGCAGTGTTGCCAACCCGTACGATAATTATGGGGACGTACGATAATTTAGTCATTGGTACGATGTACGATAGCTAAGCTCAAAATTATGTTAAACGTACGATAATTTTGAGCAATGGATAAATAAAACATGAATGCGCAAAATTCGCTAGCAAAACGCATTTTTCGTAAGGAAAAATTAAACGCAAACAACACAAACAGGCAAATTTCTCTCTCCCTCACTCATATTATGCGTTTGTGTTTGTTAAAACGAGAAAACAATAGTAGCTCACTCTAGCTATTGAGCTAAAGTTACTGTTGTTTTCTACTGTTTTTACAAACGACATTTCAAAAGTAGTCAAAATATATATTTTTACTGACAGTATCTAGGTATTACAGATTGTACGATAATTTTGTCGAAAAACGATAATTTCGACGCGAAAATGCGATAATTTGATCTTTTGGAGTTGGCAACACTGTATCTCAGGAAGTTATTGTAGAATGGTATGATTAGGGTTTTGTATAAATACAGTTTAACTTTGTCCGTTATTAAAATTATATTTCACTCGAAAACATCCATAATCTTCTGAGAAAACTTAATTTATATCTCTCTACCCTATATACCAATTGCTTTGTTAGACTGTACATATGCTATAGCATCTTATAAAGAAATTACCTGATAAGAATTATATTTTGCCTCACAGTCTATCCACATGCAAGTGTAGTCACTATACTGGATAGGGATTTGGTTTCTTTTACTAGAGTCTTTCTTACACGGAGCTAGCTTCAATGAAACTCTCCCGTTGAAGCCAATGGCAAGTAGCTTGGCATGGTAAGCATGGTAGCTCATGTGACGGATCATTTGATCAAAGTCTGAACTTTTGTACCCACATACATCCCAGAGACAGACATATTCAACTGAAATAAAATGAAAAGGTATTTCTTTACTCATCCCTTTGCGTTTTACAGAACAGATCACTGACATAATATAAAATCTAAGATTAATTTACTAATAAGCATTGTAATTTTGCAGCTACTCTTAAATAAGATAATTCATAATTATTTATTGCTTTCATGCTGGTAAAATAATAGTTTCAGACATAAACGTAGTGATTATATTATCTTTGTCAGATTTTTTTTTACTATGGAACAATCTGAATTCCGATCCCAATCCAAGTCCAACGTCAAAAAGTGACAAGAATTAATGGGTATTTTCAATTAAAAATATACACAATACTTGTACAATTTTAATTGTAATAAGGGTTCATTTATTCTATAAAACTTAATACTAAAACGAATTCAGTCATTTTGCATTCAAAAGTGTGGATTGACACAATTCCAATGCCGATACAACGGGATTATTTTCAAAAACAGAGCTACTTGTTTACTTACCGCCAGATTCTTTATCAATAACATGCATATCTGTACAATGACTGCGGACATGTTTTTGAAACAGCTCATAATCTGCGAAGATTCGTTTACAAGACTGCCATTCGCATTCCATCTGCAGGCATGAGACGCGCAGCTTATTCAAAGACTGTAAAAATAAATAATAATAAAAATAAATAATAAAATAAAAATAAATAAATATCTTTGGGACATTTTTACACAGCACCATCTAGTCCCAAACTAAGCAGAGCTTGTGCTATGGGTACTAGACAATGGATATAATACTTACATACTTTTTTTTTGTAAATACATACTTATAATACATAAGAAACACCCAGACCAACACAAACACTTATGTTCATCACACAAATATTTGTGTCCTGTGGGAATCGAACCCACGACCTCGTGATCAGCAGTCCGACTCTCGAACCACTAGACCACAGAGGTCGTCAAATCATTTATAATACACCCATATAGAACATTAACATACAATTTTATTTAAAAAACTAAAATAGTTGTGTTTAAAAGATTCATTCAATATAAATAATTTAATTTAATTCAATAATCCAACTAATTCAATATTATAATAATTATTAAAAATATATAAATTCAAAACCTCTTTAAAATCAAAATTCTTTCAAAAAATTACAAAATCAGTTCAATTAAAATTCACTTAACATTAATTAATAATTAATTATTGGAATTGAAATAAAATATTCATAATTATCAGCTGAAATAGCCATATACAAAGGAAAGGTTAGCTTCATATATGGCTCTCAATATTCCACAGTTAAAACATGGCTGTTTTTGTTTTGTTTTAGTAATAAAAACTATGCCCCAGGAGCGTGCCCACGAGATATATAATCAAAGGCCCCACACTAGGATTTCTCTTGCATGTAGGTGTAGATGTGTTTATAGACACCAATTTCACATACACAAACACCACTATCTATAGGCCATACAAATATTTGTATCCATGCAGGAATCGAAACCTGCATCCCGTTTTGCAGCATCTGATCGTTCAGCCACTGCGACAATCGTGTTGTCAAAACATTGTATGATTGTACTGAATAGAATAGAACTTATACTTCCAGGAACATTTGTTTTACAAGATCTTATAATATTAGTGTCAATAGAATCACTTACCACCTTATAAAAAGGCAGACAAATATTTAATTACAATGCATGCAAATATTTATTCATAATGTCACATTATCATTACCATTTAGTTTTTTCTTACTCTTCTTATTTCGTCACTGCGCCTGCCAAGTTCCATATGTGATTTTTGATAGATTTCGAGAAACAACAAAAAACATATTATTATCTAAACAATACATTAAATAAGAAAACAAATAATAAATAACGTTTTTTATACTGCATTATTAGTTTTCTTATTTAATGTATTGTTTAGAAAATAATATGTTTTTTGTTGTTTCTCGAAATCTATCAAAAATCACATATGGAACTTCGCAGGTGCAGCAACAATTTAGATGCGGTTCGTCAATAACAAATATTAAAAGACTGTAACGTGCGTTTTTTTAACGTCGTCACATGTTGAATAAAATTATAAAATATCTTTGTTTTTAGTGTAATTTTTAATTTTCGGAGTGGCAATATTGGAGCGATGTGTCACTTTGCGACAAAACCTATTTACAAGATGAATTGATTTATCTAATCTTATTTTAATTTAATTTTTAATCCAGTCCCATTCCACGTTTTTATCATCGGAATGGGCTAGTATTTTTATTATACAAGGGGATGAACCTTTTGTTAATGTGGATTGCTGAATTTTAGTCTGACTAATATCCACCTAATCACATCGATCTTGTCATCTACAGGCATCGATGTGTATTATTTTACGAAATTAACGCCCATTTGTTGGCGGTTTATTCGGGATTTATTTTGGGTTTATTTCGGTATGTAAATTTTTGGAGTTTAATGCGGTTCTCTCAATACCATGAAGTATCGTACCTAATAATAAATTTAAATTAACTTTAAAGGATGCAATAATAATGATAATGATAGTAAATGTTTAATACAATTCCACAATGGGATTTATTTGCTCATTTTAAAAGCCTACAGAAGATAAAACTAGTGTCTTGAAATCTGGTTTTTATTGAAGTTCTCCCGCTGAAAGATTAAAAGTTTCAACTCTACTCGTTCAGCCAATCCAGCTATTTATTTTATTAAGTGTGGCTCCTGGCCTTTTATGTATTCTATTAATCATAGTCTCACATCCCAGTAAAAAAATTTTTTTTTAATTTTTTTATTTTATTATTAAAAGACATTATGTTAACAATTTCACACACTAAATAACATTTTTAACCTAATAACATGTGCAGAATTAGTAATTATATTTTAATAATAGTTATTTGAATAAAGAGACGTGCCAAAATTGTTTACGAAATAAGGAAAGAGAAAAAACAAACATTAGAGTGTATTACTATTATTTGTTTAATACAACTGCCTTAATTTTTAGGACATAAGGTGAGGTTAAACATCTTCTCGTGCTAGAGTCACCATTAAAATTACA
This sequence comes from Asteroscopus sphinx, assembly GCA_949699075.1. NCBI lineage: Eukaryota > Metazoa > Arthropoda > Insecta > Lepidoptera > Noctuidae > Asteroscopus > Asteroscopus sphinx. The sequence continues at coordinate 22,621,127 of OX453016.1, read as the reverse complement.
CTACCTACTGAAACACACAAACAGATGTAGTGTTCAGTGGTTAGTGTTAATCTAAATAATTTTATGCCAGCTCAGCGTTGCCGGCACGGGTATTTTTACCCGATTTCGGGTAATTCAGGACTTAAGCGGGTTCTTGGCGGGTAACGATGACTGCCGACTGCCGGGTAATTTTAGGTATTTTTGCGACAATCACAAAAAGATCAAGTCGAGCCCCGGGGCCTCATTGTTATGATCTGGGTAGTTCTGAGTCCCGCCATCATTTTATCTTGTGTCCTTGGCACATTGTCACTAACTGTAATATGTACCTACATGACAAATGACAATGACCATGAAAAAACAATACACATACAATACAAACACAATACACATACAATACATAATATACATGATAATGACCTCATTACGGTCATTCTAGGCACGCGGGACAGAGAAGATACTCAACAAAAGTTAGTGTAATACGAGAGTTCCTTGTGAACGAGCTCTTCCGGGGAAGTGCTACCACCGCACCTGTTTCTGACGAAGGGTACGGGTACCGGCAAAATCTCAATCAAACTTCCCATCATTGTTTCAGTTTGGCGAATGCGATTTTAGTCAAAATTGTTGTAGTTTTCATAGATGGATCACTTTAGTTTGCTTTATCATTCCACATCATTCTGCTTCTTTAATGTGCGGCTCAGATAATAATAATATACAAAATGCATAAATCTTTGTAAAGCGCTATTTCACTTTGTTCATACACAGTCCAAAAAAATCAGGCTCGCTTAGCTCGCACTTGATTTTCAGGCCTATGGGCATATATTGGAAACAAATACCCTGTTAGTTTATACAGATTATTAATAAAGAGCTAGAGCCGAATTTATATTTTAAAACTCGCCACCTCAGGTCCCCTAATATTTCTATCAAGTCAGTGTGGTGCGACGCCCCTTAGAGATATGTGATTTAAAACTATAAAACTAGAAAAGATAAAATAATACTTCTTTTTCATAAAAAAAATATTAAGGTCAAGGTGGGGAAGTTCGTCTACGGGGGAACACCATACACAGTCTCTCTAGGCTGTTTCTGAATAGCTACGACATTAACAGCTCGGTTGGTAAAACTGAGCCAATATTTCGTTCTACCTTTAAATTATAGATGACACTATGTTGAGTTTAATAACAATAAAACGGTCTCTTAATTTTTTGTAGTTGACAAGTTCAAACACAAGTGAGTCGTGTCTACGTTCTAACGTGAAATGTGAATATCAACAGATTTTTACGTGTTGTAGTGGTAAGTGTCTAGCTTGTATATATTTTTTTTGTTTTATTCTATTCAAATCGAATTTAAATCTATATTTACAGAAATATTTGTTGTGTTAAAAACCTAAGCTATAAATTCAATATTGGGGGAAGACTGTCTAGTATTTTAGGGAAAGACCGTCATGTGCCGATCTTGCCCCAAGGCAGATGTGGTAAACCTTTTTTGGTTTAAGCGTTTTCGTTAAACGTTATTATTTAAGTATACAGTCAAAGCTCCTTATTCGCAGTTTTTTTTTTGGGAATTATAAGTACTGTGATTCTATTAATATGGTGCCTTCATTAGAAAGATATCATGATAATGTGATAGGATAGGAGTCTTGTTTCATATAATTTCTACAATAGTCATTTATCCAATTTAAATCACTTTATTTTATTCTTCAGGTAAATTGTCGTAAAACTGACTCGAAATTACAAAAGAACATCAAACAAATCGTCTTACACTAAAGAAAATTTGCTAGACGCTATGCGAGCTGTCCGGAGTGGTGAATTAAGTGGATATAAGGCTGCTCATATTTATAACATACCAAGAATGACAATCATGGATCATTTGAATAATAAAATGTGGAAATCAAACACTCTCGGTAGGCTACCGGCCATTTCAAAATAGACAAAGTAATTATAATTTTGATCTAACAAAGATTTTTAGTTGTAGTAATTATTTATTATGGATAATTAAGATAAATATAAATTTATTTTTTATTTTTTTATTATTTCATAATAAGGATACACCGTCCATTGTTGATTTTTTAATCTTTTTAAAGAATTATTGAAAGTTCTTAAAAATTGTACCTAATTAAGCCAAGTCATATTGTTGATTGTTTGGTAATTTTTTTACTTGTTGTTCTAATTATTTTATTAGTTACTATGGTATAGAAGTCGTACTGTTGATTTTCCAAAGACATTTTGTTTTGTAAGCATTTACAGGAATTAATTATTATTTTTATTATTATAAAATATATGCCGTAACTAGTTCGTATGTATTTACAGTGTTTTTTTTAAATTATATGAACTATATAAAATAATTCATTTGAATAAAAAATAGAAAGATAGAGGATTTTTATTTACTGTTCAAACTGTACAAATATAGCCAAATGTGTTTGTTTGTTACCGTTTAGTTTTTCTATGGTTTAAAGATCCTCTAGATCTGGTTTGTATTACTTTGTATCATCTAAATACCGAAAATTATTAAATTTCAAATTGCACTTTAGATGCAACCAACAAACATACTTGCCTACTATATATACCCTACTGTCAGAATTTTTTTTTTTTTTTTTTTTTACTATAAAGTACCTTTAAGATACTTTATTTCAATTACAATCTAGCCATGAGGCTAATGAGTAATTTAATTTTAACCTAAATTGCTATGTAAAAATGTTCTAAGAATGTGTTCAATAACTTTTCTTAGTTTCAGTTAAGAGGAAGACACTTTGTTCTTGTGTTCTTTATAAGCAGCACTTATCACTACATGTTGTCTGTCACTAAACTATACACTACACTAATTCAAATGGCTTTGTCCGTTTTAGTCTTCGAACTATTTCCGTGTTATCGAGGAGCTGGATTGCCTCGACATTCACGTGGTGGTGAAGTCTAAATTGATGAGCTTCTGCGTAATTCTTTATAGCTGTGTCTATGACGTCCACATTGAGGTCCCGGTGGAGGTCGGCATTTCTGATGTACCAGGGTGCATTGGCCATGTCCCTGAGAACTTTATTTTGAAAACGTTGGATGATTGCTCTATTGCTCTGACTGGTACAACCCCACAGCTGAATACCATAAGTCCATACTGGCATTAGGACTTGCTTGTATAAAAGTAGTTTGTTTTGTATTGACATGGGTGACTTCCTGCCTATCAGCCAATACATTTTCTTGTAGCGCAAGTCTAGTTCTTCTCGCTTCTTCTTGACGTGTGCTTTCCAGCGAAGCTTCACATCAAGGGTCATTCCTAGATATTTGGCGGTATTCACATAAGGTACCACCTGGTTATTTATAAATACCGGAAGGTATTGTGGTTTTTTGTTAGTGAAGTCAATATGAACTGACTTAGCTTCATTCAGTCTAATTCTCCATTTTTTTGTCCAGTCAAAGACTTGGTTGATGGCTACTTGGACCTTTTCTGTAGCTTCCTCGTGACTGCTTCCTACCGCCATGATAGCAGTATCATCAGCAAATGTTGCGATGGAATTGTTCTCAGGCATTGGAATATCGCAAGTGTATAATAGGTATAGGACCGGTCCTAAAACACTTCCTTGAGGTACTCCTGCTTTAATTGAAATTATTTTAAAATAAGCGTCTTCTTGCCGTATCCGAAACGCTCTGTTGGATATGTATGATTCCAAGATAGCAGCGAACTGCCTGGGCAACATTATTTTTAATTTCTGTACTAGGCCTTCGTGCCAAACTTTATCGAAAGCTTGAGCCACATCAAGGAAGACGGTGGAGCACACTTTCTTTTCTTCTAAGGATTTTTCGATTATGTTAGTGATTCTGTGCACCTGATCAATTGTCGAGTGCTTTTCTCTGAATCCAAACTGATGATCTGGAATAAGTTGTCTATTTTTTATAATGGGTTTCAACCGCTTTAGCAATAATTTTTCTAATAATTTTGACATAATGGGTAGCAAGGAAATTGGTCTATATGATGTTGGTTCATGAGGAGGTTTTCCTGGTTTCGCTATCATAATTACTTCGGCTACTTTCCACATATCAGGCACATATTTCAATCGAAATGCAGCGTTTATAATCGTGGTTAGTTTTACAGTAGCTTTACGAGGGAGTTTTCGTAATATTTCTCCTGTGATTAAGTCATACCCAGGTGATTTTTTCGGGTTTATGTTTATCAAAATCTCCTTAGTGACTTCTCTCGGCGTAACTAGTTTTATGTCTATGCAGTCTTGGGTCATTACATCACTGGTTGCTTCGAATAAACTAGTTTCAGGATTTGGTTGGAAGATCTTTTCTAAATGTTGTGCAAATCTCGTAGCTTTCTGTTCATTGCTTGCAGCCCACGATCCATTTTCTTCCCTTATTGGAGGAATTTGAGCTATTGGTCTCTTCATATTCTTAGTAGCCTTCCACAGTGAATAGCTAGTTTTTTGATCACTAGTTAGCTGACACAGGTATTGGTTCGTAATTGTGTTGTTAAAGTTCTGGATTTCCCGTTTGACACGTTTTGTTAAATTGTTGAGTAATCTTTTGTCTTCAGGGGACCTGGTCTGATGCCATCTTTTCCTCTGCCTACGTTTTTCAGCTATAAGGTTTCTTATGTCTGTGGGGTAAGAAGGTCTCTTCATTGTTTTTGGGTAACTAGGTGTATTATTCCAGGCTGCTTGTTGGATATTAATAATGAATTTTCTGACTTCTAAATCTAATTGTTCTGTATTTTTTAAGGGAACTCTTAGTTCTATACTATTTTCTAGGTCTATAATAAAGCTTTTCCAGTCCGTGTGTCTATTAACTAGTGTTGGACTATTCTCTTTGTACCGAATTCGTTCACCCAATGTCAGTAATATGGGTGAGTGGTCCGAATTCATGTCATAGCATTCTTCTATGTCTATGTAATTGCATGATATATTCTTACATATAAAGAAATCTATCAAGTCAGGGATTTTATTTGGATCAGTTGGCCAATAGGTAGGTTTCCCTGTTGAGACAGCTACACATTTCAGCTCTTGTATGGCACTAAGTAGCTCTCTACCTTTGGTGCTAGTAAGTCTAGATCCCCAGTGTGTGTGTTTAGCATTAAAGTCACCTCCCAGGATGAATTTTTGTCCGAGTTGTTTCATAAAATTCAAATAATAATCTCTTTTTATAGCAAATCTTGGTGGCGAATACAAGGCTGCTATAGTAACAAGATACGTGCGAGTCTTGACACATATAGCTACGGCTTGAATTTCTCGTTCTTCATGTTTGAAGATTTCATAATGTAACAGGTTTTCTTTTACTATAACGGCACTTCCACCCCTAGCCGAATTGTCGGGATGTAATGCGTGATAAACATTATATCCTCTTAATTGAATATGACATTGTCTGGTGAAGTGGGTTTCCGATACCAAGCACACATCAATGTTTTCTGTATTTAGGACTACTTGGAGTTCTTGCTGATGTTGCAGTAATCCATTTGCATTCCATGCCATAATTTTTAAAGCCATTTATTAAGAGATGTTTTAGGTTTGGCTACCTTAACACCATTTTCTAGCTTTTGAAGACGTCCATCAAAGGACGATATTATTTTAATAATTTCATCCAACTTACCTTCCAAACTAGTATGTGGTTGGATTACATCATTAGTGGTGCCGGTGCCGTTACTTTTTGACATTGCGATCGCCTGTGCATAAGATTGTTTTTGCAGGTTTGGGTTGCTTGTTGTTGGCTGCAAATTCATAATTTGCTGTTTATTGATTTGAGGCATTTTTTTGGTTGCTTTATTCTTGAGATTCTGCATTTCTTTGGCTACAATACATCCTCAAGTAGTGTCTCAAGACGAAAGTCTTTGACCAGTGTGTGTTGCCAGTAATTACTTACGGTACTGAAACGTGGTCGCTCACAATGGGCCTCATAAGAAGGCTCAAAGTCACTCAAAGGGCAATGGAGAGGGCTATGCTCGGAGTGTCCCTGCGTGATCGAATCAGAAATGAGGAGATTCGCAGGAGAGCGAAAGTAACCGACATAGCCCGAAGAATTGCCAAACTTAAGTGGCAGTGGGCGGGGCACATTGCTCGCAGAACGGATGGCCGATGGGGCAGTAAAGTTCTGGAGTGGCGACCGCGTACTGGAAGGCGCAGCGTGGGTAGGCCCCCCACAAGGTGGACCGACGACCTGGTGAAGGTCGCGGGAATCCGCTGGATGCGGAAGGCACAGGACCGGTCGTTGTGGCGATGCTTGGGGGAGGCCTATGTCCAGCAGTGGACGTCTTTCGGCTGAAATGATGATGATGATGAATACATCCTCTATAGTTAGCAGGATGTGGTTCACCGCAATGCACACATTTTGGTTTCTCTTCCGCTGGTTTCTTGCAGTCACAGGTGAGATGTTTGCCCGTACACTTTACACATCTCGGCTCCTTGGAGCAGTATTTCTGCGTGTGACCGTACGCCTGACATTTCTTGCACTGGGGAACTAATCTTGAAACTTTGATGGGATGAACTTCAACTTTACATCCTAGTATTGATTTAATACCATAAATCTTATTTATGTCCTCCTCGTTGTTAAATGTCAACATAAACATATTGAGAGGCTCTTTCGTTTTCCAGCTCAGTTTGTTAGCTGCGTCTTGGATCTTATAGCCTTTACTTTGCAGATCTTGAATAATCCTTTCTGGCTTACAGGTAAAATGAAGGTTTTTGACCATCACTCGCATAGGTCTTTGCTGTTTGTTTTCATAAGAGTGCCATAGATATTTGCTCTCAGACAGCAACTTAGTAAGATACTTATAAGTGTCCTCACTTTTAGTATTTATTTTGACACATTTACCACTCATGATTTTAGTGGTAAATGAATCTCCTGGCTGATTATCAGCTAATGAGTCAAAGAAGGCTTGGTAATTCTCAACGCCATCTACTATTATAGGAGGTGGTGGTGGTGTCCTCTTTACCTTTGATTTTTCGTTAGAACTGTCTCCAGTTTTTTCAGGTTGATCGATTTGAGTGGGCGATGTGTTCAATTTTCTTTTTTTCCTACTCTTCACTCGGATCCACTCTGTTTCCTTTGCTAATTCTTCTTCGTCAGTGCTGTATTCAACACGCTGAGTAGAACTTTCCATAGGAGTCGCCATTAAGATGGTATCAGCTACTTCTTCTTTTTGCTGTGTGAACACCTTCACTTGTTGTTGCAGTTCTTCAATTTGGGCCTGCATTTTTTGTATTATTTGATGTAATTTTTCATTTTCCGCTTTTTCTTTGTTGAATGCTTTGTACAGAAGATGTTCTGTTTCTGTTTTCAGTTCAATTGAAGTATTTGAAGCCATATTTGTAGTAAACTAATAATAACTTCACCTTAACAATTGCTTCCTTCGCGTAGGTCAGGCCTTGCGCAACGGTAAGTGGGTCATCGCGGCGAGCGCACGGCCGGCGCGCGGTATTTGCTGTGTCTGCACTTTGCATTTTAAACTAGAGCACACGTACGCGACGCGACTGATCTCAGCGAAGATCGAACACGAACGATGACTGAACGATACTGTCAGAATAATCAAATATAATTGTACTGATTTCAATGTTGACAATCCCTTCCATTGATAATATACCGGACTTACCCCACTTCATGATTTTACTGCCATAGATTGTGATTGCTACCTTATATCATGGTACTTAAAGCATGTATTTGATTAACTTTTATTTTCGAATATTTACTGAATATGGGTGCTGCAAATATCTATTAAATTACCAACAATTTATGCTTATGACGGAGTTGCCCCAATTACTTAGGAAAGTCCGTCTACTTACTACCTTATAACAAAACGCGTTTATTTTCATGATGACAACAGTTACATTGGTGTTTGTAAAAGTAACTGATAAATAAGGAATCTTTAGTCATCATTAATATTTAAAACATACAATTAACTTGAAAAATCAGCCATAGGGTGTTTATCAAATCAAGCTTGCAATAAACTATGCCAGACTTCGCCACCTTGACCTTAAATTGATATTTTTTTTCACAAAACGGGTAATTTCTTATGCGGTTTCGGACTTTTTCTAGTTTGATTGCCGGCAACACTGTGCCAGCTATCCACAACTAAACAAAGGCCTATGAAAGACGTAGACATTAAAAATCACCATGGTGGCCTTACATGTTAATTCAAGAGATAATGATCTATGTTTTTCTTTGATAGCAGAACTTATCTAATCATTATAACACTTTCAGAGGTCTGAGTGTCGCGTGCAAATACATGAGAATCAAGTTGTTTCAGATGTAAACATTGTTAAAACAACAATGTAACTAAAGAGCAATTTCATTTGCAAAGTTATGAAGGACATAAAAACAAAATGTTATTATGAATCACCACCACCACTCACCACAGCTCGTGGTTCCACGGAAGATTCGTTGACGCCATTTGGAACAGTCGCATCGTCTTCAGCCACTGCCAGTAAAAAACTCTTCCTGGCCGCGTGGGTTTGTATAATAAACTGAATATCATTTTTGTTTTCTAATGATAACTTCTCCGTATCTTTATTATTCTGTTCTTGCAACCATTGCATACATCGAAGCAGTTTATGTTTCTCAACTTTTACAGGCTTTGCTTCTTCCTCTATGTTTGTAGTTTTTTCTTCCTCCATGACTATAATCTCTCGTATAGTAAGAATTTAAGAATAAAACAAAATACACTTTGCGTCACATTATTTATTTCTAAAACTTTTCTCTGATTCTTTCTACTTTAATAAGATATCAACAAAAATGGAACACAGAGAAGAGATTCCGAGTCCGTCCGTTTTTCCGTTTTGGTTTAATTTGACGAATTTGACAATCCTGCAATTTTACAATGACAGCGTCAGTGTTGCAAGATGGCAAGCAAAGAGAATATAACCACAATATAATATATCCACTATATAACCACTACGATGGCTAGTATGAAAATATCGTAGAACTAGGAAAAAATATCGTATTTTTAATGGCTTATCTTTTATGATATGAATAGAAAGAAAGTGAACACGGAGATGACGGCTGATAGAGATGTATGGAAGAAAAAAACATGCTGCACCGACTCCAAATAAATTGGGATAAGGGCAGGAGGATGATGATGATATCTTTTACTAAATTGTAATTATATTGATATTTATATATTAATGTCCAGTTTCTGTTAATAAGTGTGTTTTATTTAACACTAGCTCTGCCGCGTTGTAATAGTAACCCTTTTTTTAACAAAAACCTTCGAGGGGACTCGCTTTCACCCAAGTTCAAAACAACTCACAGTCACAAACAAATCATCAAAGTTTCTCCGCAATTGGATGAATGGTATAGGAACGCTTATAGAACAAACAGGGACGCAGTATTGCAGTTGAAAGGGAGCTTCGTTTTTTTCGTGCATTTTGTTCGATCTGTAGTAAGCCGTAAGCGTCACACAAAGAGAGTGAGATAGGAGACAAGAATTTATGCTTAAGCTTGTTATTTTCTTAATGTTGGTTTTTGTTGCTCTGCCTCAAAATTGTCGCTTATTTGAATTATCGTATGAATTAGTAAAACTATTGTGCGATACCGTACTATTATTTTTATCGTACAGGACTTGAAACTATGGTAGACTTACGATAATTATCGCACGTCTGGCAACGCTGTACCGCACTATTTGGTCCGACGTTGTCGGACAATTATAACTGAACACACCGTAGTATCCACAGAGTACATTTGTATATATGAGATAGAGTGATCACTCTAAAGATGTAGCACAGTGGCACCGCCTGGTGGTCGGAACAGGCAACTTTTGCAATTATATATAGCTATACATGCATATATAGTCTCTGCAGTCTACTGTACTTATTATGTTTTAATTTTATAGTACATAATCGGAAATAAAGGATAAACATGTTACCCTTGATTGCCAACTATGTACTATATTATTTTCCTTTATAGGCATGTAGAAAATAAAACAAACCGTTAAAAAACAATTATTTATTTCTTTAACCGATGTTGAGAGTGAATCAATTATAGGTCCTTGGGTGTGAGAGCCATGTGGGCCAGTACAGTTTGTTAACTCTTGTAAAGGTTTCCTTCTTAATGGCTGATAACCTGAAACAAGTATAAAAATATAAATACTTAGGTAATATTTTTATAAAATCACTGCTGAAAGAGGGAGTGGGCCATAATTCATGTAGCCCCAGTGATGAATGACTCACATTTTAGTTTCTGTATTGCATCACTATTATAATCATTAAAATATATTTTTGCGAAGGTTGGTTCCTATTCCGCACTTAAGCAAAACATTACAGAGTGATGGAATAATAAACAGACAAAAAATTACAGGCAATCTTATTTATTTTTATTGCCTTTTAAAAGATTGGTCACAGACTAGTGGAACGCAATTCAGGAATCTGATATACAAGTAGGAAATTGCTGAGGGAAATATGTATGTACATAATGCAATAATGAAAACATAGCTTGACTTACGAGTTATGCAGCTTCGAACGCAACACTTTCTGGTCGACATATTAAGAAATATCAGAATCAAAACACTGCAGCACTGCAATGATCCAAACAGTCGTTCAGCAGTAGCTTTTTTCATAATATACAAAAGTACTCTGTGGTAGCAATTCCGCCAAAATCCAATAGTTTCCCAGTGCAGTTACGAAAAGCGGTATCGTCGAAGTCATTAACAGTAGCCGGATAGTCGAAAATTGTACATATTTGAAAATACTTTGTAAAATTAACACTAACACAGACAGGTTATACTTAGTGATGCGACTCGAGTCCAATTTTACTCGAGTCACATCGTAAAAAACCATACTCGAGTGATAAAAATATCGACTCGATTTCACTCGGACTTGAGTATAGTTGTAAAATAACGGTAGACTACCGTTATTAAACAAAAATTTCCGTTACCTACCAATAAACATCCGGTTAGCTACGGTTATTTATCCGACTGCGACGTGAAAAGGGTGGTTATGTTGAACAGTTTTTCAAGCATGACTTATTTTTAATGCGTTCGTTTACGAATATTGTAGCTACTCAAATATAAATGTTAATCAAATGTAAATTTTACTATTTTTATTATTATTTTAATTATTAATACTTATTCAATAAATAAATTAATAAATATCTCAAATAAATAGATAAGATTTGATTTAATTAATTAATTAATAATGTGCAGTGAACACGAAAACCTAAGAAATTAATAATTAATAAAAAATGTTATTGTTATTTTTTTTTAATTTATAGAAATTATAATCGAAAACAGTTGATCATACGAAAAACTAAACTAGAAAGAGAGTATGTAGAAAAAATATTTATTATTATTAAATAATTAATATTTAATTTATTTAATTTTTGTTTTATTTTTAATTTGGTTGATTTTATTTGATTTGATAAATAGATAAGAGATATAAGTAGATTGTGTATGTTTGGTAGCGAGCAGTGGAAGTGTGAAGTGTTGTCATGTGTGATGATGATGAGACGATGATGATGACGATGATGATGATGATGACAATGAAGATGACGACGATGATGACGATGGTGATGACAATGATGATGGTGACGATGAAGATGACAACGATGATGAGGATGGTGATGATGACGATGATGATGATGATGAAAGCAGCTACTTTCAATGCTCCAATTCAATTCAATTCTTTATTTGCGTGAATATTGAATACTCCATATTCTATACTCCATACCAGAACGGCCGCTCCTCGAACCAATAGGAACTTTACTACCACTAGCAGCTTTACAATTTTTGTGTAAAAACTAACACGTATACAATTATGTAATTATCAACATGTCATATAAATGACAAGCACTATAAAGCACTTATAGCGAATACCCTATTATTGTCACACTTCGAATCAGTAATTTTTTTCGAACTTAACCACAAAATATTAAATAAGTACCAAAAAGTGCGAATTACTGGTACCTATTTTAAACAATTAGTTATACGGAAAGAGTATTTTATTGTCCTTCAAATACCCTGGGTTTAGTTGTGCGACATCAACTTTTGATGGGTAGACTAAGTGCCATACATTAGAGGGTATTGTCCTTTAAAAATATTTTCAATAAAACAAAGTAGGTATATCCATTATCTAATAATTGCACGAGGTGAAATTTCGGTTAGATAAAAGAAAACATGTTATTAACCGTAGTAACCCGAAAAAGTGGTTAATAACCGTTAATAACAAAAGGAACCGTTAGCTACCGTTAGGTTAAAATCGTTATTAACCGGCTTTGCATCTGTAGACTCGAGTCACTCGCCCACCATTCGCCGAGACAAACAGGTTTAAACCTGCTCTTTAAAAGAGATACGTTAAAGTGCGTTGTTGTCGTGTTCGGGAAAGGGGGCCCCCAACCTCCGAGCCCGATTCCTCGCGCCCCTTGCGGGGTGCTGAGAAGAAGACCCGTTGTTGTCACACTTGTTTGCACTTTTTGCGTGTAGTGAACTCAAGTGAACTGTTGTGTTGAATGCATTATCGACGTTCATAAACGTAAATAAGATAGAAATTGTTTATAAAAGTGATTGTTTTGTTTCAAAATGAGTGACGATAATACAGCAGCTACAACAAAGTCACTAGTGTGGAATTATTTCGAAAGAAAAAAAAGTGATTTGTAAAATGTGTAAAAACAATTGGTAATACAACAAAGCTGATTACACATATACGAGGAAAACATCCACTTAAATACAAAGAAACTTAATAAATTCAAAGATTGTGACAAGTGAATCGAGTGAGGTGAGTGACCGAGTGACTCGTGAACTACTTGAGTGACTCGACCACTCGAGTGGTACTCGAGTAAAACTGTAAAATGACTCGAATGACTCGACTGGCAAAATCGGACTCGAGTCGCATCACTAGGTTATACTTTACCGGTGTTGCCAATGCAAGTCTTTAGGCGGCCGTGCACGTTCAGTAGAAAAGCCGTATTTGTATGGAAAAAGAATTAACGGTTGGCCGTAATCATAGAAATTTAAATAATAAGGTAATAGAAATGATATCTAATGTCTTTTTCTTCCGGAACGCATGTCGCCGGTTTTCCGCCACCAACACATAGATACGCAATTACGCCCACCATATTTCCAGCATTCAATATACAAAGTAAATTAAGCCTAAAAACAATTTCACTGTTAGGGACTTTACTCATGACGCGATGCGATGCGAGCGATATCGCATCGATTGTCGACTCGAGTTGTACGTACGTTCTAATTGATACCAAAAATATTTCCAACAGATTACTTGTTGCGAAACAGAAGTCGCTCATCGATATCCCGTACAGAGAATCGCATGCAAGTCGAAACAAGTGCCATCGCTCGCACGCCCACGTACATTTATTTGAAATAGGATCGCAGATCATTAGAACGTTCATGCAATTCGATATCGAGCAGATCTGTAAGCGATATCGTCAATCCATGCGATTTTGTCTGAAGACATTTGCGATTTTCAATACATTTTCTTCGAACACATGTTGTTGCGATATCTGACCGATATCGGTAATCGATGCAATTCTGCGTCTAGTCGCGCCATGAGTAAAGTCCCTTAGATATGCGACAAAATATAACTTTAGTGACTCTGCGTCCAAAACAGCACTGGTGATCAAGCAAACGATTCACGCACTGGGCTCTTATGAGACACCTGTACGCGGCGACAAGTTCACGCACTTTTACCATTTCTATTACCTTATATTATTTTGATTTCTATGGCAAAAATGAAGTACATTTCAAAATCAGCCAAATGGTGCTGTTTTTATGTTTTTATGCAAAATTAATTGATCATCAATTACTCTTTTTTGTTTTGAAAAAAAAGTAGGTATGACAACATTTAATTTTCAACGGAAATTCTAATCGGGAAATCCACGTCCATATAACAGATAACTTTGCAAGGTTAGAATTCGAATTCACAAAGAAAGATGAACACACACAAAATGTATTTGGTTGGATACATGCAATGATATATTGATCAAAAACATGATTACCGTCAAACTTGCTGAAAGCCGTAGATTTTGCTACGGCCATAGATAGGGTTATAGCCATAGGCCGTGGATTTTGTATTTTTTTGGCCTGAAAACCGTAGAACACGATAATTTCCGTAGCATTGGCAACACTGTACTTTACTGATGTGCATCTATGGGTTGGCGGGAAAATTCGGAAAGATCGTGTTGTGGATTATGTATTATCTAAATTTGTGTTTCTTCGAGTGTTAATGTGTAATAATGGTGGATTATTAAATGTTAAGTGCTCGTTAACGTGTACAAGTGTGGGTAAATGGTACAAAGTTGAAAAACGTGACTTTCGTATTTTCTCATCATCCGCTCAAAAACCTGGTAAAGTTTCCATCACTTTACTAGGGTGAGTAAACTAAAGACTTGGCTGGAGGGTCTAAGCAACCAGGCCATAAAACTACTCACATATAACAAATAAATGACTTGGCTTAAAGGTCTTAGCAACCAGGCCATAATAATTTAAAAAAAAAATGTGCATCTATCTATTCCGTTTTACGAAGAAAACATTATTTTAGTGTTCAAGTAATTTTTTTGTCAAGAGTTATATTATATTAGAAAAGTTAAAAATGCCCTTAAATAAAAAAATTAACATTGTTAAATATCATTAAATATTTAAAATACATAGTTTATACATTTTGTGAAATATTTAAAATTGAACAAAGCACCAACTAGCGGTCGGAACATGCAACTCTAGGATTATAACCCGACTAAATGAAATATTTTGACAGATAGAAGTAAAGACACTAATCTACTGACGTATGTAAATTTGTTGGTTTATAATTCACCTCTTTTCTACTAAGTTATACCACCATGGTAGTATCCCCTAGTAGTCTGTGAACACCACAGAACATTATACTCAAGAGAAGAACAACAACTTCATACAACTATATTGCTTACATGAGAGCACACTAGCGCGCCCGTTTATGCCATCGGAAACTTTCGTGGAGCGCGGGAATGGCGGGAATTTTGAACAGTTGTTAGTTTATTTTTAATTTCTTAAACCTACAACAAATTTTCATTTTGCAGTTTTTAAACAATGTATGCATTATAAAATGTTTATAATACATACTCGTGCAAGAACAGCAAAATGAAAATTTGTTGTAGGTTTAAGAAATTAAAAATAAACTAACATCTGCATTAAAAATTCGCCGTAATAGAATGTCAAAGAAAACAAAGTTTTAGACATTTTTAATACATTTATTTTTCCTTTCATTGCTTTTAAATGCTAAATAAATTTGCGGCGTTCTCTACTACCGTTTCACAGATATTGTACTGGACGTAGACTGCTTCTTTCATCATAGTATTCCTTAAAATGATGTAAGTATAAGAATGATATAATATTTCAGTGTTTGGATCCGCAAGCATAATATTTTTACAATTAAAGCAACCATATTTTTATTATAAAATTGCAAACTTATGTTTACTTATGTGCTTATGCACATGCTAGCATTTCACCAGAACACTGAGTTATGTATTTCAATCTCTTCATCACCCTCGACATTCAATATAACTAGATAAGATGTAGAGAAGGGTTTACAATTATTTTGTATCACTTATTTTTAATAAATACAAAAAAGTTACCACAATTTTCGATATTCACATGAGTATATACTTAGATTTATCAAGATACTGGTTTAAGCGCTGCAATAAATTGAACTGATGTGGGGTTTGGATTATATCTACAGTTAATTTCTACTAATGTATCCAAATATAAAAGTTATTAAATTGCATTCCTAGATTTGACAATTATTATCCTAAAAATTCTTATATGCCCATAACGGGCTGATTGATGTACCAGGCCCCTCAGAAAGTATTGCGAAAAAAAGTTTTTATATATGGGAGACTGGCCAGTTATAATGTTTTTCGAAAATATGATTATTTATAAGTAAAAATAAGTTAGTTCCAATTTCAAAATTTCCCTCCACATTTTTTGCGAGTTAATTCAAAGTATTGTGTCTCACTGAAATATGGATCTGCGCCGGGAACATTTTAGAGCTATGATTTTATACGATTTCAAGTGTCGCCTGAAACCGGATGAATCGTACGATAGACTTCAAATGGCATTCATGGATGAAGGCCCTTCCAAGGCAACCGTGTATCGTTGGTATAACGAATTCAAGCGCGGTCGACCAACTTTGGGGGATGACGAAAGAAGCGGTCGCCCTTTGACGGCTGTTACCGAAGAAAACGTGCTAGCAGTGAAAAATTTAATCCAAGACAATAGGCGAATTACATATCAGGAGATTCAACACATATTGAAGATTGGATCGGGAAGCGTTCACGAGATTCTACACAGCCATCTTCGCGTGAGGAGGATAGTATCACGCTGGGTGCCGCACAACCTCACCGATGCTCAGAAGCAGGCCCGGGTGGAATGGTGCCGTTATATGCTTAACAAATTTGAAGCAGGCTCGTCTCGGCGTGTTTACGACATCGTTACAGGTGATGAGTCCTGGATTTATCAATACGACCCAGAAACCAAGCGCCAGTCGACTGTTTGGGTGTTTCAAAATGAGCCAACGCCTACCAAAGTGAAGCGATCTAGAAGCGGGGGTAAGATTTTGATCGCTAGCTTTTTTAATTTGACTGGCCACTTGGTATCAATTCCCTTACGGGATCAAAGAAGCATTAATGCCGAATGGTATACTACCAAATGTTTGCCAGAAGTTTTCTCTGTTATAAGCAACAAGCGACCAAACACAGGGCTCCGCGGGCTACTGCTCCATCACGACAATGCACCTGTGCACACCGCACTCAAAACGAGGGACTTCCTGGACAGCACGCCAGTCAAACTCCTGGGTCACCCTCCTTACAGCCCTGATCTAGCACCGTGTGACTTCTTTTTATTCCCAAAAATAAAAAATCTGCTCAAAGGGATACAATTTTCGTCGCCGGAAGATGCGCTGGCTGCGTTCGAGCAGGCTGTAAACGAGGTGTCTGCGGCGGACTGGAAAAAGTGTTTTGAAAACTGGTTTAGGCGCATGAATCTTTGTATAGAGGCTGGTGGAAAGTACTTTGAAAAGATTTGATAAAAATATATGTACGTATAGAACAATTTTTTTTAGTTTCGCAAAACTTTCTGAGTGTCCCACGTATGCAACACTATCATGTAACAACTGTAACTACTAAATCAAATAGAGCTTACTTTACTTAACAAAACAGTTGTGGTAGCAGATCTTGTTTAAACCTCTTTACAGTGTTCGTATATTAGGGCATTTTCGTTCAATGTGTACTGTGTGTACCCAATATTTTAGGATAAATATATGAGTATTTTTTCAGTTTTGTTACATAAATACTCATACCACAACATGCTCATAAATGTAAATAAACAGTTGTTCTAATAACTAAGATTGATAAATTATTCTTAATAAATCATTCTGATATGCAAATCAACAAGATATAGTCCATTTTTCAATAAGATATGATTTTTTGGGACAAGAAAGCGAGTCATGTGTCGCTTTTGTGACATTTTGCAGTTAAGTAATAATAACAAAGTTATTCCTTGTGTCTTACAATTTATGTAAATGATGGCTTCATTCACTTTACCATCGTTCAACTTTTTATAAATCTTTCATCATCATCATCATCATTTCAGCCGAAAGACGTCCACTGCTGGACATAGGCCTCCCCCAAGCATCGCCACAACGACCGGTCCTGTGCCTTCCGCATCCAGCGGATTCCCGCGACCTTCACCAGGTCGTCGGTCCACCTTGTGGGGTGTATAAATCTTTGTTTCGAATTAAATAAATAAATAAATTGTTTTAGTAAATATGAAATACTTAAAAAATTAGGGAGTTCAGTACTTAGTTTCATCTTATTTTACAATTATTACAGTAAAATCACTAAAATAAACTAGTTTAGACCAAGATTACATTATACATTTTTTAAATAAACAGAAAACTATAATAGATGACCTTTGGTTTCTTAATAATTTATACGACAGCGCAAAATGCAAAGGGCACTCTTTATTGTAAATGCCCATTATATTTATTACTAGACTTTGACCGCGGCTTTGCTCTGGTATAATTTGGCTTATCACAGAAAGACTTATCATCACGCATCCCTCGGGAACTGTTTATTTTTAACCGACGAAAAAAAGGAGGAGGTTCTCAATTCGACGCGTATATATATATATATTTTTTTATTTTATTTTTATTTATGACCACGCATAACTTTTTACAGAAAGGTCCGATTTTGATGATTATTTTTTTAATGGATAGGGTACATCTTGAAGTTGGTCCCATTTAAATTTCAAAATAAAAATCCACCCCTAAGGGTAGTAAAACAGGGGATGAGTGTTTGTTCACCCACTGAATTCTTACCTGTTAACTGATTGTTGAAACTTTACACACATAAATATAGTTCTAGACACTACGACATAATGGAGACATGGAGTTAGATTTTAACCACAAAACAATGAAAAATAAAACTTTTTAACAAAAAATTGAACCGACGAAAACAGAAACTGAAAAGCGAAAAATAACTAATTATGAGTCGGCGCCAAACAACCAATCAACGAAGATCATTAAATTACTTTAAATAAATAATAAAAACAACGTCACATCAAATACAACGTGAAATTTTCAACGATAAACAATTACTTTCCAAAAATGCGTTCTCCGCTCGGCCACTTGCAACTTGCACGCACTTTGCTTGTTAAAAGTTCGTTTGGCGCCGACTCATAATTAGTTATTTTTCGCTTTTCAGTTTCTGTTTTCGTCGGTTCAATTTTTTATTAAAAAGTTTTATCTTGGGATAAATCCGGGTTATTATCTACCGTGTGCTAAATTTCATCCAAATACATTAACGGCCAAAATTAATATCCAATCTATCCACGACTTGCCCTACTAGAGATAGGAATTTGACATAAGCTCCATACAAAATATGTCAAATTTCTATCTCAGGTAGGGTAAATCGTGGATAGATTGGATATTAATTTTGGCCATTAGCTATTTCAGTGTGAATAAGTAACAAACATCAAAATCTCTTCAACAAATCTTGACAAACTTTCACATTTATGTTTTTATGATTTAAATTGTTAAAAAAATATTTCTATAGCATTTAGCGTCCTTAACCAACTCTTAGAACTTCATGGCATTAAAATATAATTTAATTGATTGAAATAAATTATATTAGGCCTGGTTGAGGTCATGTTTGTGAGGAATTCCTTCCCTCTGTTTTGATTTGGAGTATGTCTGTTCGCGGAGTCAAACAACTGCTCAATATTTGAAATGACTGTAGCTGTAGCAATGGCGTCTTGCAGTGATTCATCTGAAAGTAAAAATATATATTTAAAAACAATTATTTGATCATAGAAATCAATTATTAATACTGTAAATATCATTGCCATAATCACCAAGCTTGTCTGACGGATCTGTGATAATAATTTACTGCCAAAATTAATATCCAATCTATCCATGATTTGCCCTACTAGAGATATAAATTTGACATATTTTGTATGGAGCTTATGTCAAATTCCTATATCTAGTAGGGCAAATCGTGGATAGATTGGATATTAATTTTGGACGTTAGAGTTATTCACTGTCAGTCAAAGTAAGCGCTGGCAATACTCTTGACAGGATTCCTTTTGCGCCTTTTTACGACATCCACAGGTGGTAAGGAGGTGGTCTATTCTTTTTTTCCCGTGGGCAAAATCCTCATGGACGCACTCCGCCCGGGTAAGGCGGAGCCAGTGTCACTGCCACTGATCTGATTTATGAGAGTTAACCAAGATGCAGTGCGTTGATGTGTTTCAAGATACTACACATGACCGTGATTGCCGTATGTTGTTGAACTATATAGTACGCACTACAATAACACATTCTGATGCTTTTATGTATAGCCATGTTAAGATAGAGCAGGAACTTGAAAAAATGCATTTTTTTCAAGGATTCTAGTATGGGGGACACACTTTGAGCTTAGACTTTTTAATTTTAAATATTATTTGCCATGGTAGAGGCCATATTAACACGTCATCTATGAAAATTTCAATTGACTACCTTAAAAAGATACAGCCCCGTGACAGACAGACGGACGGACAGCGTAGGCAGAGTAATAGGGTCCCATCAGCACCCTTTGGGTATGGAATCCTAAAAAGGTTTAGACTTACCTCCTTAATGAGTAAAGCTAATTATTTGCTGTGACATGATCCCCCGATCATTAAAAGGCTATTGGTTGTTTGAAATGTCTCCAAAGCCATAAAATTAAAAGCATGGCTAGCTATTTCTGATGTTCGATCTTGATGAGCATGATCTCGGTAGCCATCTAACAGCAGATTTGTAACATCTCTTATAAAGCTTCTGTTTGGGTGTGAGTTCCACTCCTTTTTTGCATCAAGGATCAACAAGATACTTTTCCTCCTCCGTGACTCCTGGAAATGTGCAATTAATAATATCAAAGGACTGTTATTCACACATTTCTGGCTTTCACCAGTAGGTTCTACCATCGAAAAGTCAGAGATGAGAGGCAATGCGCCACCCTTACACGGTTGATATTCCACCATAAGGGTACATATACAAGGGTACAAAGCGTTTTTCTAACACTTTTATTATGCACACCGCTAAGTAGTAGAATGCCTTGCCTTGCTTATCTGTGTTTTCCTATAGGTATAATCTGGTAGTCTTCAAGGCACGAATGGTACACCATCGTCGACTGCACGATCACTTAACAACAGCAATCAAATGCAAGCCCATTTTTTAGTAAAATAATTATATTAAATACAAATTTCATCCAAATCGGTCCAGTCGTTTAGGAGGAGTTAGGTGACAGACAAACGTACAGAAGAATTATATGTATTAAGATTTAAATTGATAAAAATATAAAGATTTTAATTATTTTAAAATAAATATTAAAATTATATATTAAAAATATTAATATTGACTTTTTCCAATTACCTTTTTCAAGCTTGGGCTGTCAAGATGATTATACATATAAATGATGCTGAATATTTAACTCTTCTTTGGATTTGGAATACCGGGATGTACTTCCATTTGCACTTCAACGGTTGACTTTGGTTGCTGAAACATACAAATTCACTACCTTAATTTATTGTATACTATGATACGTTTGAATATTTAGGTGTTTTTATTTCAATTTTGTTTTTGAGAAAATCATTAATACTGCATATCTCCAGTAGGTATAAAGAAAAAAAAAGAAGTAAAAATGATTTATTGCCACAACTAGCCATGCAGTAGTCTGTTTTCTCTCTCTTGTCTTATTTAGTAAACAATCTTGGCATGCCTCTTTATTCAAATAACTATTGATAAAATGTACCTAATTACTAAATCTACACATGTAATTAGATCTAAAAAAAAATATTATTATTATCTCCTTTATTTAGTTATTACCTTATAAATTACATTTTTAAATATTTTTTTATAAAAAGAAAAAAAAACACCTAAATATTCAAACGTATCATAGTATTTTTTTATTTTTTTTTATAGTATAAACAAAAAATATAGGTTCGCCAAACTGAGACATGAAGATGGAATGTCTCATGTGATTGTAATTTCATTAACATAAGTGCAAAATCATTAACATAATGTCTTTTTATAATAGTTATTGACGAATTGTATTAAAAAGACATGCCAAGATTGTTTACTAAATAAGACAAGACAAAGAAAGAAAAAACAGGGTGTAGCTAAGTACAAATAAAAATAACTAAAAAGTATCTTAATTTTAAGAAATCTTATAATAGTGTCAACAATTATAAGAAAAGTAATGCTGCATGTTGTAGCTGCGGCAAAGAGGTTGACAATCAGCATAAAGCAAGTCAATAAAATACTACTCACTTCCGATTGTTGTTCTTCTCTAGATGGATTACACTATTCATTTCAAAATCGGGCTAATATATTTTGAGCTCCGGTAGGAATAGCAAACTTACTTAAGTAATCTTTTTCTGTCACTGCTGGTAAATTGCGAATCATCAAAACATCACACCACCACATAGCATCTTATGCTGTTTGTACTTCTCCAATAATTTATCCAGGCCCAATCATCGAAGAGGTCCAATCATCATCATCGGGATGACAAAATGTTGCTTGCAAACTTTAGTCCTGAAAAATGTATTTGTATGAAGTGTTAAATTCCAACTATTATACCTAGCCTTATTAATTAATGGCACTTTAGTCATCTACTTACATAAGAGACCCATTCATGGACGGGAGAGGAAACCTGTGAAAGAATCTTCCTTTGAGGTTATCCCGTATTTTGCGCACTTTACACTTTTTTTTCCAGCCATGGTGGAAAAACAATCCAAAAGCGTCAGTATCGAACAAATACATATAATGAAATCAATCAGATAAACTACACAAAAGCTTGAATTTCACACTGGAGTCTCTATCTCATAAATTGTTGTAACATAAGGAAAAAGTGTAAATTTCACACTAATGAGTTTCTATCTTTCAGCAAAATTCACAACATTGAACTTTAGGAAACAATCCGGCAGAAAAACAAGATTAATCAGGCATAAATTCGAAATAAAAATTAGGAAAATCCGTATTTTATTTTTTGACAAGTGTAGTAAGTGTTGCCATTTCATAAAAGTGAATCCTATCATAATTTAGGTAATCTTCAAACACTGAAATATACTAAAATGGTAGATATGTATTCAATCGCGCTTGTTTCTACTATCTCATTCTTTCGTAGAGCGCTGTTCCGTTTTTGCAAATCCTTCCAGTGCTGGCATTCGTCGCTTAGGAAGTGAACACACCCCATAAACTTATCGCCCGACGACGCACGGAGCGTGCTTCTTTGGTCGTTCAGTTACTCAGAGTGATCCACAGACTAAGAAGTGTATACTACGTAGAGTGATCGGAGCGATCATACAAACGAATGCCCAAAGAACGCTCCGTGAGTCATCCGACCAAAGAGAATGAATATAAGTATGCATGCAGTGCATCCGACGTTGTCGGGCGATATAACTGAACGCACACCTTATCTATGAATCTGTGACACTGACAATATTTTTTTAAGTGGAACTAGTGTGGCCTTGCCTGTGGCATAAAATTACAAAACTCTTTAGTCGATTCATTTGCTATGTGATTTAATCGGTTAGCTAGACCTACATTAATATTTTCTATGAGTATTATTTAGTAGTAATAATATAACTTTATTGATATAAAAAACCTTAGAGAATTCTTAAGACTAGAATACATTGATTTTTATAGTTATAGGTCACACGAATAGAGTAAACCCTGACTCCTAAACTAGATGATCCTGTGAATTAAGAGTCAGTGTTCTGTTGTCACTGTGATAACAAAAAACCGTTATTGGGTGTGTTCTTACAGTATCCAAAGCAAATAATTGATTTCCTAGGTTTTTAAGTACCTAAAATAATATTAAGAAGGAATTTTAAAAGAAAAGTGGTCTTTTTATATGCTATGGCGCGTGTGTGTATGTGATAGTGGGGGTGTGTGTGAAAAAAAGTGTGTATGATGTATCGTCGCCTCAGTGCTTGAATGTCCAACCGACTATTGACCGAATTTTACCGGAGACGTTTTTTTAAATTTATTATTGATTTAAGAGAAATATTTTAAAAACTTTGATGATTTATGAATAATGTACCTATAGTATATATTACATTATTCTTAAATCTTAATCTTGTTTTTAATTACTTTACCGTTGCTTATTATTTATATGTATATATGCATATAATATTTATGTATTAGGATTTATAGAATGTATTTTTGTTGTTATTTTATAATAGTAGTATAGTATTTTATTTTATTATTAAATTATGTATCGAAATTGCACATCTGACAACCCCATTTTCTGTCCAGTTCATTCTTGTCCATCCTAAGGTTGCCTGGAAGAAATCGCTGATCGCGATAAGGCCGCCATTTGTACAATAGTTTAAATGCATATTCAATGTAATGTTTTTTATGGTGTACAATAAAGCATATATAAATAAATAAACGTGGCAATAATTTATACTTTGAAACATGGGTTTACCTGTCTTCTGCAGAAGGAGGGTAATGTTTTTCGGGTGTATGTATGTATGTTTGTTTGGCTGTTTCTTTGTTATCTCGTGTAGCCTAAACGGTTCAACACATTTTGAAGTACGAGTTGTCATTGATTTGGTCTTCATCCCAGGAGTGTCATACGCTACAATTTTTGCTAATAAAGTCATCAAAGTAGACAAATCTGAAAAAAAAACATAACCTATAAATCAACATGGTTTCAGATAATAGCTTGGCTACCAAAGTGACTTATTGTTATAGATGTCACCTACAGCGACTTTTTAAGAAACACCATCCTTCCATCGTTATTTGGTAAAAAGTAAATCTTGAAACACCTATTATCACCTGTACTTTGACATAGTTATGCTTTAGATTTAGAGCTTGGCTGCCGTAGTGACACAGATGTCCAGAAACGGTTATTGATAACTAAAAATTCTAACTCGAATGAGTTAAATATATTAGATAGTGGTCTTCAAAAGTAGCATTTTACAATAAACCGTATCTTTTTAAAGACCTCCAATTCTAAGAAAAATATTGCATTATTTTAGGAAGAATTTATGCCTAAAATGAACACATCTTTTTGAATCATCAAGAATTTAAAACGAATGTTTGAACGAAGTTTTGTTAGATTTTGGTCGTAGGAGACACGGCTTTACAGTTTACACTTATCTTACCTTAGTACCTATCTTACATGTTTTTACACAGACCTAGGCATTAGATAATCTCTGTGTTTTTATAACAAAAAGTGAGCGTGGGAGCGTGGCACAGAGCGTGGCCTAGCTGTTTGGCTGCTTGAATCTTGATTGACCCACAGACTGTGGATTGACCTAAACAAATACAACATATTTTGTTGAATTTTTGTCGTTAGAGACCCGGCTTAACATAAGCAATTTTAAAATGTTCTTCATTACAACGTAAGTATATTCTGTTTTTTCTCTCTTGCCTTATTTAATAAACAATCATGGCACATCTCTTTATTCAAATAACTATTGATAAAATATAATTACTAGTTCTGCACATGTAATTAAGTAAAAGGATGTTATTTAGTGTGTTAAATTGTTAACATTATGTCTTTTAATAAATATTATTGACAAATCGTATTAACCAGTTTGGCGAACCGACTTGCGGTACCATTTAGGCAACAGCCTAGGTAGTATTGAAGTTGTTATGGGCAAAGTTAACCGCTTAACATCAGGTGGGCCTTTAGCTCGTTTCGCCATCCTATACTATAAAAAAAATAAAAAAAATAATAAGATATGGCAAGATTGTTTACTAAATAAGACAAGTCAGAAAAAACAGAGTATAGTTAGTGATGTGATTATTATACTCTTTGGTTCTTGCTTCACTTGCTTGACATTCTTGACAGGTCAAATCAATTTTAGTGAAATAAAAAACGTGCAAGTTGAGACGAGGCGAACGCGTGAATTGTGGTCAAGTGCGGTGTGTATTTACAGCACGGCGCGGCGGATCCCACGTTGCTGCTGATGTCTCTTATCGGTAATTAGACACACATAAATAGTTCATCTTGTTATTCTCGTTGGTTAAATCGCGAGTGACGGTCGAGAGGTCATATCGGTGCTGTGCTGATGAAATCAACCGTAACTATACAAGAAGTAGTAAATAAATTAGATCACCTATCCTTACCACTAACTACCAGAATGCCGAACATCAAAGTGTTTAGCGGGAGCTCCCACCCAGACCTGGCGCAGAAGATTGTCGACCGTTTGGGCATCGATTTGGGGAAAGTTGTAACCAAGAAGTTTAGCAACATGGAAACATGCGTGGAAATAGGTGAATCTGTGCGTGGCGAGGATGTTTACATTGTTCAGAGTGGCAGCGGCGAGATAAATGATAATCTGATGGAGTTGCTGATCATGATTAACGCGTGTAAGATTGCATCTGCGTCTCGGGTGACAGCGGTGATACCGTGCTTCCCGTACGCGCGGCAAGACAAGAAAGACAAGAGCAGAGCGCCGATCACCGCCAAACTGGTCGCCAACATCCTATCGGTGTCCGGCGCCGATCACATCATCACAATGGACCTGCATGCGTCACAAATCCAAGGATTTTTCGACATCCCTGTAGATAACCTCTTTGCTGAACCTGCTGTCCTGAAATGGATTAAAGAAAATATTCCTGACTGGAAGACCAGTATTGTGGTGTCTCCTGATGCAGGAGGAGCTAAGAGGGTCACATCTATTGCTGACAGGTTGAATGTCGAGTTTGCTTTGATTCACAAAGAGAGGAAAAAGGCTAATGAGGTAGCTTCAATGGTGCTTGTTGGTGATGTGAAGGACCGGACAGCAATCCTGGTTGATGACATGGCAGACACCTGTGGCACTATCTGTCATGCTGCAGAGAAATTGATAGAAGCAGGAGCTACAAAAGTGTATGCTATACTTACACATGGCATTTTCTCTGGACCCGCTATCTCAAGGATCAACAATGCGTGTTTAGAAGCTGTTGTCGTCACAAACACAATTCCTCAAGAGAGACACATGCAGGAGTGTCCGAAGATCCAGTGTATTGATGTGTCTATGATGGTTGCAGAGGCTGTGCGTCGTACACACAACGGTGAATCTGTTTCGTACCTCTTTTCTAATGTTCCGTATTAGTATAATTTTCCTTTATTTTACATGATATTTTACTTTAATATAGGTGAGTGTTATGATTCTTATCATAAATAAAAATAGTATGTAAAGTCTGTTTTTTCTCTCTTGTCTTATTTAGTAAACAATCTTGGCATGTCTCTTTATTCAAATAATTATTGATAAAATATAATTACTAGTTCTGCACATGTGATTAGGTTAAAAATTATAATTTAGTGTGTGAAATTGTTAACATAATGTCTTTTAATAATAATTATTGACGAATTGCGTTAAAAAGACATGCCAAGATTGTTTACTAAAAAGACAAGTAAGAAAAAACAGAGTGTAACTCTTAACATTACTGTTATAATGGCTTCAGTAAATATTAGTGTTACATATAATTGTTAAAAAAAAATATTAGCATGAGAATGATATTTTTTTGTTGGAGTTCAGTTGTCTCATCCTGTCCACTTTAGGATCTGGCATGGCGATAAACAAGTAAGAAATTAATTTGTTAAGAAAATAAAATGTATTATTTAGAAAAAATCTTGCTATTCTGAAAAGATACAGCCAATTTTATACAAAAATGAGTTACGTTTTTGCAATACAGCTTTATACAATGTTAAAAGCAAAAATATGATGGTTATCAAACTATTTTATTTAGACTATCCTCAATTTTATTTATAGTAAAAGCCATTTTTGTACTTTCTAATGAAGTTTTTTGTTTATCATGAAATTGAAAACTTCAAATAGGTATGTTTTTCTGACAAATAACACTTCATTCCATTTAATCCATTATCATTTTTGGAAATTAGGTCTGCATTTGTTTTTTTCAGCTGTTAACTTCCATTTATTCACCTATGAACCACACCACACTTTTTTAAATAAACAAAATCAACTATTCATTAAAAATAAAAGACATTTTAGTTATTAAACATATATGTTTATGTATCTCTAAGTGCAGCCAGGATGTTTAAAAGTCTAGATCTATTCTAACTTCATACTGATTTTATTAAAATGTAGTTTTTTTATGGCAGAGTTCATCTATTTGTGAACTCTGTTTTTTTCTTACTTGACATATTAGGTAAACAATCTTGGCATGTCTTTTAATACATTTTATCAATAATAATGATTAAAAGATATTATGTTAAAAAATGTACACACTAAATAACATATTTTAACCTAATTACATGTGCAGAACTAGTAATTATATTTTATCAATAGTTATTTGAATAAAGAGACATGATTGCCAAGATTGTTTACTAAATAAGATATGAGAGAAAAAACAGATTTTACCTGACATGGCATCTAATGGTTTAATGTGTACAACAGCATTTTTTGTATAGCAAACAACATGCAGGCATTGCAGGCTAACACATTTTCATATGCTGGCCACAAATGTATTGACTATTTACTTTAACCCTTATTGAAAAGGTAAAATGAGTAGTACTAAAAAAAATGCAGTAATTATGTTACATTTTATCAGTAAGACCTATTTGTTTTGGATACTGCTTATCAAATAGGTAATTTACAAAAAAAATACCTACTACTCGCACAGATAAAGAATGGGATTTAAAATTGACGTTTGTATTTGCCTCTTGCTCACACATACGGTATTGTGTGAGCAAGAGGCATAAAGAACAGTTGATGTGCCACCATTTCCAATCCCGACTATAGGTATCTGGTGAGTAGATACGTAGTATCTCTATGTAGTCTGTGGTGAGTAGTAACTATAATTTGATGACATGTTAGTTGCATTTTTTGCTTCTGCTTTTACTGGTGTGCAATAAAGATTTGGAATTTTACCAGATCTGACTAAAATTTGGTTTAGTTATTGGATTCACTAAAATTGGTGGAATGACGACATAATTAATGTATAAAAGTTAGATATTTGATAGATACGCTACAAACATCCTGTTGTGTATTTTAATGAATTTTGTTTTTTTTTTCAATCCTAGTTTAAGTTGTTTGTGTTACAACTACCTAGAAATAAAAATGTATTAAATTTTACTTTTCTTTTCATAAATAATGAACTCCAGTGTAACTGAAAAAAAACCCATGAGAATTTCAATATAATTACCTATTATATAGAAATTCTAAATTGTAATAATCATTCATAATTATTGGCTAATCGTTATAAATGCGACGCATAATGCAAGGCTATTGTAATAATTGGAAAATATTAATAAATTAGAAGCAAAGTGATGTAAGAAGCAAACAAATTGCCTCATATTGTATATTTTTTTCTAAATTTATACATATTAAAAATTATGTATATTTGGTTCTGATACCTATAAATAAGGTAATAAAAATAAAAAGGATTTAACTATGTGAATGGTTATTTATTTTTACTATCCAAATGGATTGTTTGATAATAAAATGTCTAAACAAAAGTGTAAAAACATGACACTCCTTTTTTGGCAGTCATGTAAAAACCCACGCAGACCTACGCACTTCAAGACTTTGGACGTCTTTTACGTTTACAAACAAGTTCAAATGTGCACTGTTCCAAGGTTTTCATTCAAACCCTCAGTTCAAATCGAATAAGTTCGCGGTAGCCTTGGTAGCCTTGACGTTTATGACGTAGTGGAAATGCTATACCATTATCCCTGAGGGGGTTTTGTCACGTCACAGTTCACACAGCAAATCAAAAGGCTGTAGTTAGCCCCATAGCAGAATTAATCATGTCTGAATAATATATGCTGGGGCTGCTGGGGGTTCTGTCACACCTGAGAGTGCTCCATACAGTTCTCAATGGCGTGTGTAGTCCGCCAACCCGCACTAGGCCAGCGTGGTGGATTAAGGCCTTAGCCTTCACATACTGAGAAGAGGCCCGTGCTCGGCAGTGGGCAGTAATGGATTGGTTATGTTAAGCTGAATAATAT
Organism: Asteroscopus sphinx; assembly: GCA_949699075.1. Lineage (NCBI taxonomy): Eukaryota > Metazoa > Arthropoda > Insecta > Lepidoptera > Noctuidae > Asteroscopus > Asteroscopus sphinx. Next base: position 22,591,779 of record OX453016.1, on the reverse strand, counting down.
TAAATTATCCCTGCACCTTTACTAAATGTGTGGATGACCCATTTTTTATGGCTCCCGGATTCGATCAAATATACTATAGATGCACGATCGCCGCTCGAAAATCAAAACTGTGCAATAATCAATCGCGTGTAGGTACAGTTTCGCTCTCAGCTGCTTCACGACTGCGCTAGCGGTGAGACGTTTCATGATGCTAAAATGTGTAGAAATGAAGTGTAAAAATATACTCCAAAATATGCACACCAAGGTTGGAGTGTCGTATTTGTCGTTGTCATTACATTACATTTTATCGCGGATACGTTTTTTGGGTTTGATTTTGTACAAGACCGTGCATCTATAGTATATTTGATCGGAGGCTCCCGGTATCGCCTAGGGTCGCCAGTAGACCCAACCAAGGGTTGCCGCCCTCTAAAATAAAATATTTGGTGCGCTACTTGCGTCCATTGCCATTCCGTGAGCGCTAGAAATATTACGTATTCATATTTGAGTAGCATCTTTTCGTGCCAATGGCTATTGATTAGATGGTTTTTGACCAGAAAGTGGCACAGTATATACATCAGTCCGTAGCCTGCATCAGGGGCCTTACTCTCGACTGGTTGGTTGGTTGGTGGGACCAAATTTAAGGAATGCAGTACGAATTGACACTAAACTCGAATTCAAGTTCTATTGATACAGAACTCGATCCAGTCGAATCGGAAGTAAGGTCCCAAGTTCTGGGAGCAGGTAGGGTACGGTCGATCGCACGTCGGTGGTAACACTTTGACATTAGCAGCATCTGTATTTCGTAAGCAGTACGGGCGGTTTTCGAATTGACGTGTTACCACTGCCATGCAATCGACTGTACATCGGGCAGGCAAGTAGGCGAGACATGCTTTGCGTTGGAGCTCCGCAAGCGCAACCAGTGTTTGCGTGGATGAAGCCCCACCTGGCTGGATTATCTTTCCTACCTTTTTATCCCTATCTTAATCTAATTTAGAATAGCATAGCAACTGGTACCTATTCACTATTTACTGAGCAAACTAAATCATACTGAAGCGACCACATTGAACTTTCAGTCGTTTGAAAGTAGGTATCATGAAAAGCGGTAAGTTTAATTAATACCGGTTTTATACCAATCTAAGGCCCGTATTACAGGACGATACTCAAGCATTAATCTCTGTTTAAAACTAGTTTTGAGTTGTGCTTTGATTTTAGAACGTTCCTCAAGCAGAGATTTATTGATCACAGTTCAGCTGAGTTTAGCTTTATTTTATACTATCACCTGTTTCGGTATTTGAGCAGAGTTTTGATCTGTAATCACTCTAGTGTGGTCCAGACTACACTTGAGTAGAGATTTCTATTCAATTTCAGGTCAAATTCGTGTGTTATGTTGTTGAATTAAAGTTTATAATTACCGTTCTAGAATAAGACCGAGTAACGATTCTATTCTTAAGTAGTGATCAGGTGATTGGAGTTTAAACTGTACTTGAGGCAGCTTCTGTAATACGGGCCTAAAAGTTTTCCTCAAACCAAATTGAACCTAGGAACTTGGACCGTTGCCGATGTCCGGAGCTTATTACTCGTATTTTACCTAGGTTTGATAAAAACTAAACTAGAATGGAATAAAAAAATGGGGTGCATTAAAAGGGCCTCCACGAGTGGCGATATTTAATTGATCGTCCGGCGCACCCTGGGCAGTCAGCCCCGCTACCAACCTGCTGACTGGCTAATCTTTTCCCCACGGCATGAGCTATTATTGCTATTATTTATCATTATATAGCTCATGTCGATAAGATTGAAGTAGATGGAATCAAAACTAACGAAACTGATCAGGATCTGGCTTAGATTAATCCGCTGTTTCCTTGTGGTCATACTAGTTTGTCATACCAGTATGACCACGAGGATATACATGTCCTCGTAGTCATACTCATATTTCGACACCTATAAGAAAAACAAATAGGTAAATGTGATTAATCAGGCATTTAAAAATGTTAAATGTTTTTTTCTTCATCGAATCACTGTCTGTGCATCGAATTAAGAATTAACCTTAGATTCTTTATTTTGTCCAGCCAGCTTTTCAAATATTCGGTAAAAATAAATATTTAATTTTCGTCTCTTGAATTTCTCAGTCTCTGAGATCTAAATGACCTTCTTACATCACAATAAAAGTCTTAACAGTATCAATATGAAAACTGACCCTAAGGTCACGGGCCAATGATGTAAATTGTTTGTCAGTGGGTGCGTCTATTCGTCATAATATACACACTACACACACAATCTAGATTAGAAGTTCTCGTATATTGCACAATCGTGACAGATAGAAGGAATATAAAATTGAAATTGTTTTAGAATTATTAAGTAGGTACGGACGGCCCAATTAAGAATATCTACCTAAGTAACTAGGTAGAAAAAGAAAAAAATGAAACAGGTGGAGAAAGAAGCCGATAGAAAAGGATCTGTTTGGGCTGGGCAGCATTTGGCAAACTTCGCCGAGTCTTCTCGTCGCCTATATAGCAAAGTTTGAAGACAAAGGTCTTCAACCAGTGCGTCCTGCCTGTCATGACTTACGGTGCCGAGACGTGGACACTGACAGTTGGGCTAGTCCACAAATTCAAAGTCGTTCAGCGAGCTATGCTTGGAGTTTCTTTGAAGGATAAAATCCGTAACGAGATTATCCGTTGAAGAACCGGAGTGACCGACATAGCTTGTAGGATTAGTAAGCTGAAGTGGCAGTGGGCTGGCTATGTCTGTCGAAGGACCGATGGCCGCTGGAGCAGACGAGTCCTTGAGGGAAATCGCGAATCGGCAAACACAGTGTAGGGCGCCCCCCAGCCAGGTGAACCGACGACTTGATGTAAGTAGCATGGGGGGACTGGATGCTGAAGGCAGAGGACCGAGTGTTGTGGTGCAACTTGGGAGAGGCCTATGTCCAGCAGTGGACTGCGATAGGCTGAGTTGATTGAAGTAGGTACCTTTTTTTTTGTTTTCGGGTGGAAATCCTCATGGATATCCTCCGTCTGGGGAAGGCGGAGGGATATGTCGGACTCTTACCGACTAAAACCACACGGTGGCCATCCTCAGCACAAAATAGAGCAGCTCCGGGAACTCCAATGGACCGCGCCGGTGCCCTCTACTGCTACGCCTTTGGCACGTCCCGGGAAACAATACTGTTTCCCTCACAGCAGCACGCGACCACCACGTACTGCTATCCTCCCCAGAATCGCTAGGCACGCTAAATTAAAAAGTTGTCTATGACTATCTGGAAATAAGCAATATGCAATATTGCTTATATCAGCTGTTTAATTCAAGTTTTTTTAGATATTTATTCAGAAACGATTCGATTGTTCGCATGGCTATTTATTTACTCTAAATACATTACTTAGAATAGAATTGAATAGAATAGAAAATATTAGTAAGAAGTAGGATATAGTAATGTCCCGAGTTGTATTTTTAGTCTTGACTCTTCGTTCCATCGGGCTGGGCTATCCTACTGGTCTCAAGATTCCAAGACTGATCTCACGGTCATCGTCATTCGGCAGACTAAAGCCAGCGCAACGGTCTTACTGCAGTTCCTCACTGAATATAATTTTCAATACGGATTTAACCTCAACTCAGCCTATCGCAGTCCACTGCTAGACATAGGACTCTCCCAAGTTGCACCACAACACTCGGTCCTCTGCCTTCCGCATCCAGTCCCACCCAGCCACGTTCTTCAGGTCGTAGTCCACCTTGTTGTGTAACATAATATTTTTCAAGTAACTCTTCGCTGGATGCGGAAGGCACAGGACCGGTCGTTGTGGCGTTGCTTGGGGGAGGCCTATGTCCAGCAGTGGATGTCTTTCGGCTGAAATGATGATGATGATGATGAACTCTGCGAGCATCGCACACGGCGTTTTACACGACGCACTGCAGTATATCATCCACATTTGGTAGAAATCCCTACTATCAGGACCAAGCGCTTTGAACTCTTTTATAATGCGCACAGCCAAGTTGTGGAATTCACTGCCGGCATCTGTATTTCCGGGCACATTAAAACCCTTTAAAGCTGGAGTGAATCGGCACCTGATAGATTTGCTCGCTCCATCGTCGACCACATCTTGACAAAGCTGTCTAGATTGCGGTCAAGCAAGAGCTATATCCCATAAAAGAGGCTTTCGGAATTATTACTTTTCATGAGGTAGTCAGGTATCTCAGTCTATGTTAGAAATCTACGGAAGCCTACCAATTCATATAAGTGAATTGTAATTTTTGAAATAAGAAATTGACTACGTCAAAAACATTTACTTGGTGCGGTACCAGCACTGGCGGCGTAGCATGGGTTAGCACCCAGGGAGGTTTTATATTGAGCACAAAATAAAATAACAAGAACTAAACGTGCGTACGTGACTTTATTTTGATAAGATATTCAATGGCATTATCAAGGTTGGTCGCGCTTGACTCATTGCATTGCGGATTACGATTTCATTAATTAATTTTGAAAAGCTTTTTTCACATGAAGCCACCGAAACGACAAATCTTAGACGGAAGGGAAGGAACTTGGGAAGGAATACTGGCGGCTTCCAAGTGGCACCGGCGCCGCACCCACTTGTCACCCCTTGGTGCTAGGCACCCGGGGCGGGCCGCCCTTGTGGCGACATCTACCTAACACTGACTTAGCGTAGACAATGACAACAGAAATTCCGAATCACGCACAAGGGCGATGTAGCGACATCTATCCGGTGACATAAGAACTATCCTACATCGCGCAAGCAGAGTTTACACGCAAGTTAGCATAAATACAACCGCCCAACATCAACCGTTGGGGGCCGGCGCGCCCGCCAGGCGCAGAACCAGCCTGGCCGGAGGATCCTCCCTTTATGTTGGAGGGACACCTCGTTCCTCCACACCCTCTTCGCCCCCCCCTTTACGTCGCCACTGGGTACCAGTCTACCTTTCGTACAGCCTGAAGGTACCTACAGCAATATTCTGTTGAGTTTAAGGTCACTGTGGTTAAATATCGACACAATGGAGAAACCGTGACGGGAGCCACTTTCCATGCTGATAATTTATTTATTTATAGTTAATTAACACGGTACAAAAACCAATTACATTAATTAACATAGAAACGATACACAATATAACGATGATATTACAATTTACATATATGACAAAATTACATACAGGTACATATGACCTTAACATGGAACAGTGGACATCCTCGCATACATTCTCTCCCAGAACATCAGACATACTAGCAAAATTTAATGAAAAAAGAACAATAAATGTAGGTATCCTATACCCGTGGCACGCTATGATGGCGTTTTTGACATTTTCCAATAGTGTTGTGACACATTTCAAATTATTAGCGATTGGGACCAGGTTTATTACTTTGACCAACTCCAACTAGCTATATGAATAATAGGGCAGGAGACCCGGTTTTGGCCACCACCCCGGTTTTGGCCATTTGCTATTTTAAATGTTGATAAATAAGGCATAGAAAATAGATTGGTTTTCTATCAATGGAAAAAAATCCTTCGTCTGCCTGCTGAAAGTATATGGGGAAACTTTTTGCGAAAATTGTGAAACCAAAAGTTAAAATATCTGGCGACTTCTTAAGAAAAACGTTAAGCGACCCTCTGTGAGTAATTGATAATTATCCTACCTATCCTTTTATATTTTGATTTCGATTTGATTGAAGTCAACTAAATGAATTTTAAGGAACGTAATTTGAGGCTATTATGGTAGTTATTTAATTCCTTATGCTTGGCCACAACTAAAACAATAATTTTATTGCTTGCTTGGGTTTTGGCCATGCTTGTGGCCACAACTAATTTGTACTAAACCCCGGTTTTGGCTACTTTTTTTAATTGCACGTTAGGGTTTGGTTTTGGTGCCTAATGCTTGCTTCTGGCTTGGTTTAACAATTGCAAATTTTCTTTATAGGTAAATTTGATGAAATGGCACCAACAAAGAAGAAATAAATAAGATATAGACGTCGATAGAGTAAAAATAAACTTTTTTGATAATTTTCAGGACAATCATGGTCTTTGTCCTATATGGGCGTACTCGTATTTAAGCAAATACATGCAGAGTATTTTAATAAGGCTCATGTGCTATAATCAGTAAAGAAAAAATCGTAAAATGATTTGAGGAAGTTACTGAGCTACCAACGCCACCAACACTAGTATGGAGCTACAATGAAACTTTTTTTTTCCACATGCCCGAGATGGAACATTATTGGGAATTCATAGTTTTAAAACTAAAAATAAATATTGGTTTTAAGAACAAATTAGTTGTTTTATTTTGATAGTATTTTTTTTTTAATTCAGTGGCCAGAACTGATGCATCAGCATGGCCACAACTAGGGGAAAAGTGGCCAAAACTGGTGATTTTGCACCTTTTTTTTTATGTAATAAATTAAGTTATAGGTTCTCGTTACATACACGTATGAAACATAAAATATAGATGTATGTCCTATTAATTAAAGTTTTAAAATCTACATTTTATCCATTTTTGCATTATTGGTGAATTTTTGAAAATTCCTTAAAGTGGCCAAAACCGGGGCTCTTGCCCTATCTACATAAAGTAAATAATTTATCAAATTATTCAATAAACATAACGTCTAGCCATTTTGTTTAATCGCATAAAAAAACAGTAGAGATAAATAGAATTTGAATTTAATAGATTCGAAATTCTAAAAAAATATTGCTGTAGCAGTGCATCACTATTGACAATAAAGTACGGCAATTGTTCCTTCATCTTCATACGTAGCTGTCAATATTTACGGATCTTCATGAGCAGGCAAACGTCAAAAACGCCATCATAGCGTGCCGCACCTTATAAGTACTATATGATCTACACTATTAAGACGCTGACAACAGCCAAAAAGGCTTCTTTTAAAAACATTTTTAGCTGAATCTATTCACTTTATGGCAGTGGAAAAAGTATATGTTAATCTTGATCGTATTTCCAAAAACTCTATTGTTTACGAAACACGTTTTCCAAAAGTTTTCTCGATCGAAAAAAATAGTAAACTAACCTCTTAAAAACAACTTTAAATACAAAATTATCTATGTATTCATCAACGTATGGTGGTGAAATTTATAACAATAACGTACCGTATTAGAATAAAGAATTGTACTGTTTTTTATTTTCGATTAATCAATTTATTTTTAAATAATTAATTACTTTATGATTTACTAACGTAGCAAAGCGTTGTGTCATCTAGCTTCTCTTTCAATCCTATGCAGTCTGACAGTGATCGCAGAGACGCACTGCTAGGTGGACCTATGTCGCTTTGCTCCGCTCGCCGCTCATTATATTTTGTTGCGTTCATTTTTTTTTTCGTTCCTAAAACTAATAATAATACGTATATCTAGGTATTAAGATAGGCAGGTCCAGACATTGAGTTAATATATTAGTTGTAAGTATTGTAAATAATAAAAATTTATAGTGTTTATGAAAAATGGGCAACAAACAAAAAAACCACAGGGCAGCAAAAAAGCGCTTTGTTAGCAGACAAAAACATCTTATGGAAGTAGTAAAGTAAGTATATTTTTCATAAGTAGGTAATTATAGTATTGACAAAACCAGCATAAAAATAAAATGATAGGTAATGAATTTTAACTGTAAAGTATTTTGTACAAACTATCATTTAAATTCACAATATTGAAGTAATGTTCGCTTGGTCGAGATGTTTTACACGTTGATATTTTTATACGACGACGATCGGATTGAATCAAGTTCAAACCCGCCAGGAGACATTTAAAATAAAATTATGCTGTTTTTGTTTCCTCATTATTTTGTTGTTTTTATTATTATTTTCATGTTTTTTTGTACTATTAGTTTTTGAATAACTATTATCTTCTTCACAGTAAAAAGAGACGTTTGGCGAACAATTCGGAAGCAGGTGAATCATCGGAGATTATTTTTCACGAGTAAGTATAAAAGTACATAGGTACTTGGTACTTAGATAGTAAATAGTAAGTATCTAGGTAGGTACATAATTTGGAAATAAAATATTAGGCATATGGGTACTTATCTATTTCCTACGGTAAAATGATTGATATTTTATGGTTTAAATTTTATCAAATAAGTAATATCTCATTTAGGTACCTACTTTACCTATCGGGCAAATAGATAAAGTGATTTAAAAAAATACGATGTTTTCTTCGTCACTTGTGCAATTATTTTTATTGAGAATTTAGAACAGTGGAGTCTAGCTCATATTTTTGTAGACTTATGACAATCATAGAACTGGCTTATGAGAATACTCGTCATGTCGTAAATTTCATAAAATAAAATCAACTTATATTATCAGACAAGGATGATAAAGTTAAATACAATTTAATCGATGATAAATTAAAATACAAAATTTTACGTAAACTTATGAATTTTAATCGAATCTTATTTAATATTTTTGCAGATTACAAAATGTGTCGCTACCAGGAACATCACAAAGTAATATCATACTTCCCCCTGAAAATGTTCCTGGGTAAGTACCTATTATAATTTAGGTGGAGTACGCCCACATTTTCTCGCTTCTTTATTTGTGGCACCTACGCGATATACATATGTGCCGCACAAGCTGCATTCCTTGCACCTGTCATAACTTTTAACTTTCTTAATAATTTATATTATTGCTATATTCTATATTTTTTCAGGTTAGAAAATGTGTCATTCGAAGGAACTTCAGAAATTAGTAACATACTTCCTCCTGTAAATTATCCTAAGTAAGTACCTATCTAGGCTGCTTTACGTACGTACGACTTTCTTATGATCTTGTAAAACTTTCTTATTTTAATCATAGGTTTGAACAATCAGCAAAGAAATTATGTGAGGTCTTAGACAATGTCATTGATCAAGAATTAAATTTATTTAAGACAGTTGAATGCACCGATGATCTTCCCGAACTTGAGGTAAATATTAAATAATCATGTACGATTACTACTTACATTACATTAATTACGTCACATTACTAGGCCTTGCCTTACTAATGCGTAAATTAACTTTTAAATATCTAAACATTTTTTCAGGTAGTTACGAGTCAGCCAGACCGAATACAAGAAATTCACATCGGACGACGAATTATAAGCCTATCGCATTTTTATAAAAAAACTCCAGGAAATTTCTGACCACGGGCCTTTGGGTTGTAATTTAAGTAATATTGATTTAGTAAGAGAAAAAATAAATGGATTATCGTCAAAATTCACTTTTATATGTAGAATGAGTGCAATTTAAAATTTCACATTGGAAGTGACTCTACTGATGAAAATTACTTACCCGTAAATGATTGTGCTGTAGCTGGGATCTTATCAATTGGTGGTGGACATTCAAATTTAGAAGAACTGTCTTCAGCATTAAATTTGCCTATTATATCTAATAAAAAATACCAAACAATACACGATACTTTATCGAAAAGGAACGAAAAATTGCTATAGCTGAAGGCCATGGTTGCAAAAATGGTATCCCAATTATTCATGTTGTTGTAGATGGATGCTACTCCAAAAGATCTTATAGAACCAATTATTCTGCCTTATCAGGTGCTGGTACCATTATTGGAAGGAAAACCGGGGAAGTTTTATATTACGGAGTTCGCAACAAATACTGTTATACCTGTGATCGTGTAGAAAAAAAGGAGTTACTATTAAAGAACACAAATGTTTTAAAAACTACACGGGCCCTTCAACTGGCATGGAGAGTGATATAATTGTTGAGGGATTTAAGCAGTCCGTAACAATTCATAATCTCATCTATGGGCATTTGATTTCTGATGGTGACTCTAGCACCTATAATAAAATTCTTCAAGCACGGCCTTATCAACATGAAGGTATCACGGTCGAAAAAAATTCCAAAATCTAGTGCCATATGAGCACCCGTGTGCTCATAAATACATAAAATAAACTTTAATAAAGTAAAAACCGACTTAAAAAAGAATAAAATCATTTTTGTGAAATAGTTTACGAAGTAGGTGCCTTTGATTCAGTTTGATTTAAGAAAAAATTGGCACCGACTTCCTAAACTGTTTCACAAAAAGTAATTGTATTTTATTCCTTCTGAAGTTGGTTTTTACTTTTTTAGGGTTCCGTAGTCCTACAAGGAACCCTTATAGTTTCGTCATGTCCGTCCGTCTGTCCGTCTATCCGTCTGTCCGTCTGTCCGTCTGTCCTAATCCTTTACAGCTTAATAACTTCTGCAGTTATAAACATAAGTAAATGAAATTTTGTTAAAAAATGGTTGAGATATAGATCTCAATTTTAAAAGAATAAAAAAATCTTGATAACGTATTTTAGGGGTGGCGCCCATACATGTGAAATGGGGATGCAAATTTTTTTTTCGCTGCACCCCCTCGTGTGGGGTATCATTGAATAGGTCTCCTAAATGAAGGTAATGTTTCATACATCACTTTTTTATCAGGCATACCATCTGCGAAATATAGCCCACCAAAGTGGCTTACAATGTGTCCCCCCCCTGCCATTTCCGAACTATGCAACGTAGAAACTTGTTATCTTCCACGTTGATAGACTTTTATAAAAACTCTCTTTTAAAATTATTTCGAGTATAATGTGATTATAAATTTTTGAGTTATAGTAAGAAAACTGAAAAATACTTAAGACGTCCTAGTTCATAGGTCATTGACCTTAGATAAAAATGATGTTAGCAAATAATGCTCCTTTAGTTATTTTCTATTTAAAAAAATCACAAAAAGAAACTTTGTGTTATATTGATAACACAAAGTAACAGCGCCACCTACCTAGGTAGCGCTAGGTGGCGCTGTTTGCAAAAACTAAAATAGCAATGATTAATATTCGATTTGATTTCTTTGTAATATGTAATTAGACCTACTTAAGGAACCCTACAATACTGAGCATGGCCCGACATGCTCTTGGCCGGTTTTTTTTTAAGTTTATTTAATTTTACTATTTTAAGTGGCATTAACTATTGTTACTTTATCTGATTAAAAATTAAATGAATATCATCATGAATAGCATCATGTATTTACTAATACATGATGCTATTTTTCAACATTAACGCGGACGGAGTCGCGGGTACTGACTAGTTGTAAAAATGGTAACATAAAATAATTAGAAATAAAAGTACAAATAAAATAATGTTATGTACTCGCTCGTATATTTTTCGACCTGTCTAATTAGTATCTGGCTCTACATACAGAACAATTATTTACGTAAGCGCCATCTATTGTTTTTATTTAGATTTATTGACCGTGTCCTTGTTTCTTACCTGATAGTTCGCCGTTTTAACGCACTTTCAAGTATGGCGCCAAGGTATCGGAGAAATAGTGGGCGGTGCTAAAAATATCGGAACGTCGAAAGTCATTAGGTGTTGTCAGCGTCTTAATTGCTAAAATCCGTGGATCGATTCGTTAGAAATAATTTTCGTCTGTTGAATCAGTGCAAAGATTATTTTTAAACTTAGGTTAAATTCATTTAATGGATGCTTTTACAAACAATGTGATTTTGATTGTTTTGACACTAATAATAACCCAGCTGACCCCTGCTCTTCGGAATGTAAGCTGGATAAAGAGTGTAAAAAGAAGCTATCGCTCCCGAATTGGAGTATTCCTTTGACCTTAGTTGACTCCTGTAACTAACGAGATAAACAGCTGATTACGCTATGTTTATACTCGCTGAATTTGTTGTGGACTTGCTTTATCAAAGTTATCGGACATATAAAAACTAATAAAAAGTTTCTATCTGATCATGATGATTATTTAACGCATGCGGGGAGAAATCTGCGGATAAAATCCGTAACGAGATTATCCAGAGAAGAACCGGGAGTGACTGACATCGCTTGTAGGATGAGTAAGCTGAAGTGGCAGTGGGCTGGCCATGTCTGTCGAAGGACCGACGGCCGCTGGAACAGACGAGTCTTTGAGTGGAGACCGCGAATCGGCAAACGCAGCGTAGGGCGTAGCCAGGTGGACCGACGACCTGAAGAACGTGGCTCGGGTGGACTGCGGAAGGCAGAGGACCGAGTGTTGTGGCGCAACTTGGGAGAGACCTATGTCCAGCAGTGGACTGCGATAGGCTGAGTTGATTGAGCGAACTCTAAAGATAAGACATAAATTGTGAAAAGAAAAGTTCACTCACGAACACGATTCGAACCTGAGGAGTATACCAGCGCTTTAGCCGGATAAGCTACCGTAAACACTGTTCGTGGTATCACTTTGAATCCGTCTTTCGGTGACGACAGCTACATCTTATTGAGAAACAGACCGTGTTCCTAAACCGCAAATGTACACGAAAACGGTACAAAAGCCTACGTAGTCGCAGGTTCGAATCCTGCTCGGGAGCGAATCTTTCTTTCTTTCCAGAATAGTGTCGATTATCTTATTCACGAACTAAACTATCGATCTTTTTTACTAATAGTAGATAGGTACAAGAAAGGGATGGCAAAAATTTTAGAACTTAAATTAGTTTACGTGTTACATTTCTTTGTATTTTACGACTTGATCACGACTAAACTTGTATGGAAATCTAAATTCCGACTAATTTGACAGTTCTAAAATTGTTGCCATCCTTTTCTTGTATCTAATATTAGTAAAAGAGAGAAATAATTTTAAAATAAGTTTTGTTCGTGAACAAGAGAATCGACGCCAATATATAACATTTAACTGAACCTATAGTATTATATTATCTGTGACTGAACTAACCAACGTCTTTAGCATCGAACACGTACTTGTAAGGGTTTTGCTAGAACAGGTTATTATGTTTATTTTGACTAAAGGCGCATACATTACCTTGATCGATGATTCACCTTCGGATAAACAAACCTGTCAAGATAATTTTAGAAAATACCTACATTAGATATCTACCTCAGATAAAAGCGCAAGACCGGTCTTTGTGGCCATGCTTGGGGAGGCCTATGTCCAGCAGTGGGCGTCTTTCGTCTGGAATGATGATGATGATGACGATCTCCTTACATTTAGTTTCTCGTTGTAAGCTTTTTCAAAGCTTTTGTAATAAGAGGGATTATGTCTAGGGCCCCCCACTAGGTGGACCGACGACCTGATGAAGGTCGTAGGAATCTGCTGGATGCGGAAAGCGCAGGACTATGTCCAGAGGCCTATGTCCAGCTGTGGACGTCTTTCGGCTTAAATGATGATGATCATGTTTAGAGCCGGGATAATCTCGAGAAGCAGTGGCATAGTGTCACCAGCCACTAGAGAGGGGCTTTTGTGCTCTTAACGTGGCAGTTTTGTTTTTGCAAAAACCTTTTTAAATATCCTCATAAGCAGCAGCAGACCCAGACCGATAGGCTGGTTAAGTAGTATTGGTAGGAAAATGTGACAGAATCTTTTATGGCTCTCATTTCTCATTTGGTCGGTTGATGGCAAGTAGTGGCAACTTCAACATTCCCTCGAGTGAGCCTCTTTGTTTTTGGGTGGAAGTCCTCATGGATACTTTCCATCTGGGGAGGGCGGAGGTGCAGTACTACCACCGTACCTACTTCTGCCGCCAAACAGTTATGCTTGCATGGCTGTGTTTCGATTTGAAGGGTACGGGTGCCGATTAAATTACAATCACATGAGACTTTCCATATTCATGTCTCAGTTTGGCGAAACGACTTGCGTTACTATTACTACATAAAGCAACAGCCTAGGTGGTATTGAAGTTGTTATGGGCAGAGATAACCGCTTAACATCAGGTGGCCCTTTGGCTCGTTTCGCCATCCTATAGTTACTATAAAAAAAAAACTTATGAACCAAAAACTTATGGTAGTCATCCTCTGCACAAAATAGAGAAGCTCCGGGAATCCAGTGGACCGCGCCGGTGTATTATTATATACCTCCAGTGCTACGCTTTTAGCACTTCCCGTGGTGGTTTGTCACAGTACCACCACGTGCTCCTGTTTTCCCCAGGATCGCTTAACTCCCTCGAGGTAGCCTACTATGATCAGTTGTGGTTGTGGAGTCTAAAGGCAGATTTTTATTTTATTGTTGTGGTATTTTATTTTTCTCAGTAGGTATATACAAAGGTACTCTGTGCCCGGGACCGAGGTCATTGCAAATACCACAGAGTAACTAACTTTGTATGGTGCGGAGTGACTTGAATAGGTACCTACTAACAACATAACATAACATCACGGGGTAGGCAGAGGTGTATAGTACACCCACATTTCGCCAGTTATGTTGTAAGTCCCATGTAATAGGGGGCGAGCCTATTGCCATTAACCGGGCACAAATCCAGACTCCGGGCTGCTACTGAGAATTTCCTAATTAAAAAACCCAATAACATTTTGCCCGACCCGGGAATCGAACCCAGGACCTCACGCTCAGCAGTCGCGCTTGCATCCACTAGACCAACGAGCCAGTTCCTACTAGATGGAAGTTTTTCTTCATAGGAAAAACAAATAGCGGTTACGTACAGCAACTATCGTACCTATCTACATAGAGAGATATTTATTGGGACAAAACCATCATATCATTGATAAAACTTATCAGTGTCGTGAATAAACACAAATCACTTCCACGTTAGTCGGCCTAATTTTAAACTCCTAAGAGATAGTTTGGCATACAAACAGTTAACAGAATTTCCAATTGCTTCGCATCATGGAAGCTTTTTCCCAAAATACAACATGTTGATATTCGTGCCGTATTTAAGGAGGTGACTAGGTATACCGCTGATACTTGATCACTACAATTCTGTTGTTCAAAAGAGGCATCAGGCACGACATCTATTATCGAGTAGCTGCACTACGCTCTCTGCCTATTAACGAGTAGCTGCACTACGCTCTCTGCCTATTAACGAGTAGCTGCACTACGCTCTCTGCCTATTGCCAATTGATTAATCATAAATCATCTGGGACAAGTTAACCCTAAAAACTGACATCTATTGCCGAATAACTGCAAATCACAGATAACCAGAGTGTGAATGCGCACGTGCCAATATTTTATTACTGGCCACGATACCAATAGCACCAAGATAACTAATTTCATAATATAAGCCTAGAGGGCGCTGGAAGATGGACGAACTAAGTAACATAACTCATATACGACCCCTGTTGCCAGGTCTCCCGATTTTCCGGGAGATTCACAGATTTTTCTAAAAATCTCCCGGTCTCCCGATTTTCGACAAGAATCTCCCGATTTTTTACAATCCCTGTATAAAGCCTAATAATAGGAATAAGATCAAAACCTGGCAAAAAAACTACATAAAATGAAACAGACGGATAAGTTGCTGCCCTAAATATTTCCGTCACTCCCAGTGTAGGTATCGTATGTTCACTAAACACATTAAATTTTTTTGGGCACACAGGCCAGTAAAGTGTAAAAAATTGCTTTGATTTTAATATTACAGCTGGAATGGTGACAAAATATAATACCGTGATTACTTGAAAAACTTTGATTTTTGTTAAAAAACATCATCTCCCGATTTTTTCCATTTTTCCTCAATACATCTCCCGCTTTTTTCATAATAAGCCTCCCAGATGTTGAAAATCGGACCTGGCAACACTGTATACGACCATTAGCAAAATGTAAATCACTGGACAAAGTAGACTCAAGCATGTCTTTTGACTCTTCATATTCGGATGAACTATGAGGCAAAAGCTTAGACATATCAACCCATGTAATGGCGTTATACAGAGAAGAAATGAAAACTGAAATAAATAGTCCAAAGTCCAACTTGTTAACCACACAAAATGAATTAGAAAATGTTATACTCGAAAATATTGATCTTAAAAAACAAATATCTCAGCTATCACAGGATATTGAAATACTGAAACAAATCTGTAGAAGTCCTTTATCATCACTTCGTAGTCACAGAATATCTAATAGTACTAACGTCGTAGTGTTCGTAAAGTTCAGTCTTCTACGAAGAAATGTAGTGCCAAACGTCGACTAACAGATTCGTAAAAAACTTTTTAACAAAAAATAAAACCGACTTCAAAAACCTAACTAATGAAGTCGGTTAAAAAGTAAAAAATAATCATTGTACCTATGTATTTTAAAATCTTAACATACACCAACATTTTGAAGGCGGCGCGTGATTGACCCTTGGCGTCATGTAAATATAATGTACAGCCTAGCGCATATCTATAGTAAAAAACCGGCCAAGAGCATATCGGGCCATGCTCAGTATTATAGGGTTCCTTAAATAGGTGTAATTACAAACGAATCAAATCGAATATTAATCATGGCTATTTTAGTTTTTGCAATAATCGGCAGCATTCGCGACTCAGAGCGTGTTGTTAGTAGCGCCATCTAGCGATAAATTCAAGAAGCCAAATTTAAGAAGTGTTTCATGCAAAGTTGCATGCACGCACGACGCCGCTAGATGGCGCCAAATTTAAGAAGTGTGTCGTCAACATAACACAAAGTTACTTTTTGTGATTTTTTCAAATAGAAAGTAGCTAAAAGAGCATTATTTGCTATGACCATTTTTCTCTAAGGTCAATGACCTTTGAACTAGGACGTTTTAAGTATTTTTCAGTTTTCTCTCTATAACTCAAAAAATTATAATCACATTATACTCGAAATAATTTTAAAAGAGAGTTTTCACAAAGTTCTATCAATGTGGAAGATTATTAGTTTCTACGTTGCATAGTTTAGAAATGGCAGGGGGGGGGGGACACATTGCAAGCCACTTTGGCGGGCTATATTTCGCAGATGGTACACCTGATAAAAAAGTGGTGTATGAAACATTACCTTCATTTTAGTAGACCTATTCAATGATACCCCACATGAGGGGGTGCAGCAAAAAAAAAATTTGCATCCCCATTTCACATGTATGGACGCCACCCCTAAAATACGTAAAAACGATTTTTTTATTCTTTTAAAATTGAGATCTGGGTAAGGCCGTAAAATTGGCCTCATGTAACATAAAAGTAACTATAAAGTAAAAAGGTAGCTGGTAACTTAAAAGTTTTTAAAGGCATTTTCAGAACAAATTTTTCAAGCTTTATACCACTTTTATGTTACGTAATTTAAAAAATTGTAAAAAATGGTAACATAAGTCACATAAAAGTAACTTAAAACCTGACCTCTCGTCAAACATTCTCAATTTTACGGAATTACGACGTAAATAAAGGCGCGTACGCAGCTTCTAACTATACCTTAAACATTACATTAATTATGTAATTTGTGTTTTCAAGGTAAATATTAATATTTTCATTTAAATTAACCAGTACAATTTTTTTCGACGACAAATATCTGCACCTCACCAAACAAAATAATGCACAATCACAAAAATGGCTGACTAGTGATAATTATGTAGCACAGATATCATAGACAATAGTGCAGCCAAGGTATCAAAGTAGATTGTACTGCTCAATTGATATTTTTTTGGGAAAATTTTGGTAACATAAAATAAGTAACTTAAAAGCTTTAAATATGCGGACACGATGTAATTTCCCAAAATAATCATTGTTTCATTTATCAAAACGGTCTTCATATATGTCATATTTTAGAAAAGGCGATAATCATTAAGATAAACTATAAATTTCAATTGAAATACAACGAAATGTCCAAATTCAATAATATTTGTACAAGGGTGAAAATTTGGGACACTTTTATTTGTTCTAGAAAATGTTATGTTCCCACGATATTTTATTTAAAAAAATACAAAGAAAATGTTTTTTAGATGTTTGTGGCATTTCAACAACTAGATAAGAACTTCCTTAATGCAGGAAAATAATAATTTTACAGGTGACTTATCGTTTTCATATTAAATAAATTCCGGACGAAAAGCTATAGTGAAATAATCCCTTTTTAACGGCCTTACCCATCTATATGTAGACTATTTTTTAACAAAATTTCATTTACTTATGTTTTTAATTGTAGAAGTTATTAAGCTGTAAAGGATTAGGACAGACGGACAGACGGACTGTAGGACAGACGGACAGACGGACGGACATGACGAAACTATAAGGGTTCCTTGTAGGACTTCGGAACCCTAAAAAAACAGTTTATGTTGGTGTACACACGGCTACACATCAAGCTGTACATTTCCAGTATAAGCTGACCTCGCATTGTATAGGTTTTCCTTCCAACGCGAGGTCAGCCTTTACTGGCTTTGTACAGCTTATGTGTAGCCGTGTGTACATGAAAATCACGCACCGCCTTCAAAATGTTGGTTTATGTTATGATTTTAAAATACACCTCGTTACTGCCTCGTTGGTCTAGTGGTCGCAAGCGCGACTGCTGAGCGTGGGGTCCTGGGTTCGATTCCCGGGTCGGGCAAAATGTTATTGGGTTTTTTCATTAGGAAATTCTCAGTAGCAGCCCGGAGTATGGATTTGTGCCCGGTTAATGGCAATAGGCTCGCCCCCTATTACATAGGACTATAACATAACTGGCGAAATGTGGGTGTACTATACACCTACCCCTTCGGGGAAATAAATAAATAAATATCTTTGGGACATTTTTACACAGCACCATCTAGTCCCAAACTAAGCAGAGCTTGTGCTATGTGTACTAGACAATGGATATAATACTTACATACTTTTTTTTTTCGTAAATACATACTTATAATACATAAGAAACACCCAGACCAACACAAACACTTATGTTCATCACAGAAATATTTGTGTCCTGTGGGAATCCAACCCACGACCTCGTGATCAGCAGTCCGACTCTCGAACCACTAGACCACAGAGGTCGTCAAATCATTTATAATACACCCATATAGAACATTAACATACAATTTTATTTAAAAAACTAAAATAATTGTGTTTAAAAGATTCATTCAATATAAATAATTTAATTAAATTCAATAATCCAACTAATTTAATAAATTATAATAATTATTAAAAATATATAAATTCAAAGTCACTTTAAAATCAAAATTCTTTCAAAAAATTACAAAATGTAATGTGATTCATAAAGGTCTCGCTCATGTTCTTCCAAACGTCCAATCACTACCGTGAACAAAAAACACGCATATCAGCCAAGAATTCTCAGAAAAACGAACCAATGAGCAGATCGTCTAGATAGGCGAAGCTAAAATAAACTGATTTATTGAAGCTGGTTAAAAAACTGCTCAACCTAAGTCAATAAAATTTATATGGGACCACCGCGCGGGCTTCCTCTACCAAATAAAAAAACAACCACGTAAATCGGCCCAGAAATCTCGGTGTAATCGGTGTACATACATGAAAAAAAAAACCCGCGGAATACATAACCTCCTACTTTTTTTGAAGTCGGTTAAAAACTCTCCGCTTATCACGCAAAACCCACATTGTGTGCAACATCTTGAGACTAATTTTGGAACTCAACATGAAACTAATGGAAAGACATCTCCACAAACCTGCACTATACCAGAAACCCATCAACCTGAGAGTAGCACTGGACTTACTCCTGATGCACAAATCCAACAGCAACAGCAACAGCAATTTGAAAACAAGTCGGAGATCCCTTGTGCTCAAGTTTGTGTAACGAATTCTGAGATTCAGCATGAGATTATTTCATAAACTTCTACACAAGACAAAATCACCACAAGTCCTACTATCTGCACACAAAATGAAGATAATAAACACATAAAGAAGATATTCATTTTCGGAGGACAACTTTGTTCAGGATTAACAAAACATCTTATTAAATCAAGACTACAGAATCCCTACTCGAAATATCAATTCATGTCATTTGTTAAATCTCAAGCCAGTACAGAAGACATACTGAGTAGTGTCAAACTCTTCGACATAACAGATCAAGATAGAGTGATATTATTTAAAGGTCAAAATGACTCCAACCCATTCCATATTAAAGCTGAATTATGTTCATTCATGAAGTCGTTAAAATGTCCTGTATTTGTATGAAAGGTTTATAAAAATAGATATATAAAAATAATAATAATAAAAATAAAAAAAGTAAAGTTAATTATATGTTACGTATGATTTGTAGACAATATACTAAATGTACTTACATTGATATTGATTATGAAAACTCAGATAATATTTTAAACGACTTATGTAATAGCATTAATTCTGTACTAGATCGCAATGATTATAACCTGAGATTCTTGGCTTCAACAGACAGAGATGTTTATAGAGATTGTAAAAAACAGAAGCGTTTAGTTGTAAAAGACAAAAAAAAAAACCTTGAATTTTACTCAGGTGTAGGCAAAAATTGCATTCGTACCAGTAACCAAAGCACTCAAACTGAATCCGAAATACCCATAGTACAAAAAACCACTTTAAATAAAAATCTTTTTCGTAACTTTTAAGGAAAATAACCCTTATCTCTTCTCATGGGTGTCGTAAAAGGCGACTAAGGGATTCACCAGAGGATGGGCAGCAGCGTTCTCTG
The DNA here is from genome assembly GCA_949699075.1 of Asteroscopus sphinx. Lineage (NCBI taxonomy): Eukaryota > Metazoa > Arthropoda > Insecta > Lepidoptera > Noctuidae > Asteroscopus > Asteroscopus sphinx. Next base: position 22,571,558 of record OX453016.1, on the reverse strand, counting down.
AGTATTTAACCAACCAACTGCGATCGCCAACCCGCCTGCCAAGCGTGGCGATTATGGCATATCCCCCCAACATACATATGCTTGGGGGAGGCCTATGTCCAGCAGTGGATATCTTTCGGCTGAAATGAAATGATGAAGGAAAATAAAACGTATCTTAGAATTTTGCATCAAAATATTGCTGGATTGTTTAATAAACGTCACATTTTAGAAATTCATTTAGACGAACTATTCGGAAAAAATAAAGGAGTGGACATAATATGTCTTTCTGAGACTTTTATTCAAAGAGGTCACGAACAAATGGCCAATGTATCCGTGATGTATCCGGATATTTCTTAGCAGCTTCTTACAGTAGACAGAAAAAACAAAAACGGGGGGGGAGTGTGTATCTTAATTAAAAGAGGATTTCAATGCAGGCAGGTTAATTTTAATAATGAGTTTTCTATAGATAAACATTTTGAATGTTGTGCGATTAAACTAACTTCTCAAAATATGTTTATCATTTGCTTATATCGAACCCCTGATTCTGACTTAAATATCTTTTTTACAAAACTCGAAACACTGTTGCATTGCACCTATAAATATAATAAAAAGAAAATAGTATTGGCTGGCGATCTAAACATTGACACGGTACGACCAAATATAAAAGAATCCAGACGTTTGATAGATCTCACAAAAAACTATAACCTGCACCTACACATAAAAAGCCCCACCCGTAAAAAGTCATGCATTGACCACATTATAAGTAATATGGCTCATGCAACAGGTGAACCATTTAAATATTTCTGACCATAACACTGCCCAATTACTCAATTTTCCAATGACGAATAAAGAAACACCACTGTTAGAGTACTTTATACACAAAAGGGATTATGGTATAGAGTATCAACATAAATTTATGGAATGTTTGACGAGTCTCTCATTCAATGAGGTATATGAGGAAGACAATCTTGAGTGTGCGTTCCACTAATTTCATGAAACAATTATATTGTTCTATAATTTATGTTTTCCTATAACCAAAATGAAGATATTATCTAACAAAGTTTGTAAATCAAAATGGATAACTAAAGGTCTATAACTCAGTTGCAAAACAAAACGTTCGCTACGTTATAAATATTACACAGAAAAATCTAGATCAACCAAAATTAAATATAAAAAATATTTAAAACTGTTAAATAAATGCATAGACCAATCGATAAAAAACCGGAATTTTGACATGATTACTAATTCTAAAAATGTATGTAAAACATCCTGGCAAGGGCAACTAATCAAACGTGAATCTGAACCCAATAAACAAATGGAGCTTATTAACAGTATCAAAAAGGGTGATGTGCTATTAAACAACTCTAATAATATAGCAGAAGCTTTCAATGAATTCTTTGTTAATTTACCAGACACAACTGACTTTATTTACAACACATGCACAAGTAGCTTACATAGCAGCATCTTCTTATATCCATGTAGTTTTGATGAAACTTACAGAATTATCATGTCACTGAATAACACCAATGCTGAAGGCTATGACGAAATAGCAACCAAAATTATCAAAGCCTGTTCCAGAGAAATTACCCCGATACTAACACATTTAATTAATCTGTCATTTGTAGATGGTTGTTTTCCAAGCCCGCTTAAGCTATCCATAGAAGCTTTTATATAAGAAAGGGGATAAAACAAGTTTAGGTAATTATAGACCCATAGCCCTGGTACCGGTCCTGTCCAAATTTTTTTAATCAGCGATGCATAAACGCCTTACAAATTTTATTCAAAAACACAAGATTTTACGACGAGAGCAATACGGATTTCAGAAGGGAAAATCCACGACGTTAACATGCTTTGACCTTGTTAATAATATAGTGGAAGGCTTAGACACCGGTAAGATAGTTACCGTGATCTTTTTTGATATGTCAAAGGCTTTCGATTATGTATCTCATGATCTACTAACCCAAAAACTTGATAAACATGGAATTAGAGGATCTGCTTTAAACTGGCTACAAACCTACCTGGTAAACAGAAGACAATCTATAGAAATCACAAATATCGATCAAGCCAAAGAACTTCGCGCATACCGTTCTGCCTCTATGGAGAATAAGTATGGTGTCATCAAGGTAGCGTTCTGGGTCCGTTGTTGATTTTTCTATATATTAATGACCTCCCTGACATAACCCTTGTATTTTATTTGCTGACGATATCTCTTTAATTTTGACATGTGATAAAAAAACTGACATTAATAAATATACCATTGACATTAATAATTCTATAGAATCTGTAATAAAATGGCTTAATAATAACAATTTACAAGTTAACTTGACCAAAACAAATTTTATCCAATTTAGCACATATGTAGGACCACACAAGCAATTACAAATTAGCTACGGAAATCAGCAAATATTTGAGGTAAATGAAACAACATTCTTAGGATTTACTTTAGACAAACACCTCAATTGGAAAACTCATGTCGATAAAGTGTGTAATAAAATTAATAGATTTGTCTATCATTTCAGCCGAAAGACGTCCACTAACCACTAGGCTATGTGCTATACAATTCAATTAAATTTCAATTTATTCAATTTATATTGTGGTACATAGGTAAAATAATTATAGGTATTAAATAGGTACATTATGTTGTGCTGCTATGACCCGCCGTAATTGGCATACAATAAATTTAAAACAAACAAATTATTACAGTAAATACATTAGTCATTTTGTCATTACACAAAAAATTATAAAGAAACATCATTCAAATATTCATCTAACTTATAGTATCATTTTTCAATTAATAATCGGATTAACGATTTTTCAAACGTTATTATATCTTTGGTAACTTTAATAGATTTAGGTAATTTATTATATATGTCAGGAATTAGATAAAACACACTCTTGTGAAATAATGCAGTTTTGTGTTGAATCCTTGTCATTTTATCTTTATGTCTAGCAAGATTACTAAATTTAAAAAGTTCAATATGTGTTTTTGCATATATGGCACATTCATAAAGAAACATGCATGGCAGTGGCAAAATATTTAGCTATTTAAAGTGAGGCTTACAAGACTCAGTTGATTTAATGTTTAGGTACTATAGATCTTATACATCTTTTCTGGGCTATAAACGCAGACTCTTTATCTGTGCTGTTGCCCCAGAATATCAACCCATACCTTAAAATAGAGGCAACATAGCCATGGTAAGCAGCAATGACAGCTGATCTGTTTGCTACTTTACTCAATTTATACAAAGCATACGACTGTTGGTTTAAACGTTTACAAACATAATCAACATGAGTCTTCCAGTTCAACTTTTTATCAATGTTTAACCCTAAAAACTAAAAAAAAAAAAAAAAAAAAAATTACAAATTACGTAAAACCTCTACTATCAAAACTGTTCAAGCGGCGTACTATGGATACGTATCTTCCGTTTTAAATTATGGTCTCTTACTTTGGGGTAACTCCACAGATGTTTATGAAGCTTTTCTAGCTCAAAAAAAATGTGTTAGAGCCATTGCTGGTATACCTACCACCTTGGGAATCTTGCAAGCCACTCTTTAAGGAATTTAGAATTCTCACACTAGCCTGTACCAGGCCCCTCAGAAAGTATTGCGAAAAAAAGTTTTTATATATGGGAGACTGGCCAGTTATAATGTTTTTCGAAAATATTATTATTTATAAGTAAAAATAAGTAAGTTCCAATTTCAAAATTTCCCTCCACATTTTTTGCGAGTTAATTCAAAGTATTGTGTCTCACTGAAATATGGATCTGCGCCGGGAACATTTTAGAGCTATGATTTTATACGATTTCAAGTGTCGCCTGAAACCGGATGAATCGTACGATAGACTTCAAATGGCATTCATGGATGAAGGCCCTTCCAAGGCAACCGTGTATCGTTGGTATAACGAATTCAAGCGCGGTCGACCAACTTTGGGGGATGACGAAAGAAGCGGTCGCCCTTTGACGGCTGTTACCGAAGAAAACGTGCTAGCAGTGAAAAATTTAATCCAAGACAATAGGCGAATTACATATCAGGAGATTCAACACATATTGAAGATTGGATCGAGAAGCGTTCACGAGATTCTACACAGCCATCTTCGCGTGAGGAGGATAGTATCACGCTGGGTGCCGCACAACCTCACCGATGCTCAGAAGCAGGCCCGGGTGGAATGGTGCCGTGATATGCTTAACAAATTTGAAGCAGGCTCGTCTCGGCGTGTTTACGACATCGTTACAGGTGATGAGTCCTGGATTTATCAATACGACCCAGAAACCAAGCGCCAGTCGACTGTTTGGGTGTTTCAAAATGAGCCAACGCCTACATAAGTGAAGCGATCTAGAAGCGGGGGTAAGATTTTGATCGCTAGCTTTTTTAATTTGACTGGCCACTTGGTATCAATTCCCTTACGGGATCAAAGAAGCATTAATGCCGAATGGTATACTACCAAATGTTTGCCAGAAGTTTTCTCTGTTATAAGCAACAAGCGACCAAACACAGGGCTCCGCGGGCTACTGCTCCACCACGACAATGCACCTGCGCACACCGCACTCAAAACGAGGGACTTCCTGGACAGCACGCCAGTCAAACTCCTGGGTCACCCTCCTTACAGCCCTGATCTAGCACCGTGTGACTTCTTTTTATTCCCAAAAATAAAAAATCAGCTCAAAGGGATACAATTTTCGTCGCCGGAAGATGCGCTGGCTGCGTTCGAGCAGGCTGTAAACGAGGTGTCTGCGGCGGACTGGAAAAAGTGTTTTGAAAACTGGTTTAGGCGCATGAATCTTTGTATAGAGGCTGGTGGAAAGTACTTTGAAAAGATTTGATAAAAATATATGTACGTATAGAACAATTTTTTTTAGTTTCGCAAAACTTTCTGAGTGTCCCACGTATGTACATCTTGGAAGCAGCTAAGTTTGTTAAGTTAAATCCTAACCTATTTAAAACAGCTAAAGACATTTATTTATTTATTTATAAAAGTACAGCCACAATTATTTGGCTATAAAGAGCTACATAATGAAATATTTCCTAGAAACACAAGAAACCCGTACAGAATAGTTCTGTCACATGTACCTAGGACAACAATGTATTTAAAACCGGCCAAGAGCATGTCGGGCCATGCTCAGTATTATAGGGTTCCTTAAGTAGGTGTACAAACGAATCAAATCGAATATTAATCATGGCTATTTTAGTTTTTGCAATAATCGGCAGCATTCGCGACTCAGAGCGTGTTGTTAGTAGCGCCATCTAGCGATAAATTCAAGAAGCCAAATTTAAGAAGTCTGATTGATGTCAAAGTTACTTTTTGTGATTTTTTCAAATAGAAAGTAGCTAAAGGAGCATTATTTGCTAGGATAATTTTTCTCTAAGGTCAATGACCTTTGAACTAGGACGTTTTAAGTATTTTTCAGTTTTCTGTCTATAACTCAAAAAATTATAATCACATTATACTCGAAATAATTTTAGAAGAGAGTTTTCACAAAGGTCTATCAATGTGGAAGATTATAAGTTTCTACCTTGCATAGTTTAGAAATGGCAGGGGGGGGGACACATTGCAAGCCACTTTGGCGGGCTATATTTCGCAGATGGTACACCTGATAAAAAAGTGGTGTATGAAACATTACCTTCATTTTAGTAGACCTATTCAATGATACCCCACACGATGGGGTGCAGCGAAAAAAAATATTTTTTCCCCATTTCACATGTATGGGCGCCACCCCTAAAGAACGTAAAAACTATTTTTTTATTCTTTTAAAATTGAGATCTATATGCAGACTATTTTTTAACAAAATTTCATTTACTTATGTTTATAACTGTAGAAGTTATTAAGCTGTAAAGGATTAGGACAGACGGACAGACGGACAGACGGACAGACGGACAGACGGACGGACATGACGAAACTATAAGGGTTCCTTGTAGGACTTCGGAACCCTAAAAAATTGTAATCCGCCGCCGCCGCCGCGCGCCGATGACTTATTTTCAGAGTCGTTCGGGATTTATTCTCAAACTCTCATTATGTTTCTAAGTGAAAATTTGGGTACCTATAGAATTGGTTAAGTATTTTTAGATGACCTAACACATTATTTATCACTTGCTCTAGAAATATGGCACGGTTACAGATGAACATCTTGTATATTCCAGCTAAGCCTTTTTTTTTTGTGACGGAGAAAATGCCTATCGCATGTCACACCACCCGGGATGGTGGTGTGGGTATGTGGGACTCGCACCCACTAAAAACTCCGCCGTGTGCCTATTCTCGCCTTGAGTGGATGGGCCACGAGAACTGCATTGCGTGGCATTCGCGACCCATCCAGCGCGGCCCATTTCAGGGCTTTCAACCTTTACCTTAAACTCTCTTTTAACGATGTCCGGGCACACTTGGGACATCACTGCAGCTCGAGGGCCGTGCAATGCGGATGATAGAGTCCCCAAACGATCACCCGCATTTCAGCTAAGCCTAATCCGGCTGGATCCAGCCACTTCGATTACAGCCGGTGCGTCATTCATCATAATTATGATACTCGCCGGTGTCACACAGCTTCAGCAAGAGGTCCGCGAACCCAATCCTTGAACTCTGGCCTTCGGCATCTGCGACGCCTGTATCAATTCGAAGAGGCCGGCGCGGTTGATGAATTTCGATTGCGGGTGAAGGATCAGCCCACGTAGGGAGGTACACAGTATGCGTAGCATCTCTAGTACGTCTGTGACAGTAGTGCACGGTGTGGTGTGCACCGCGCTTAGTTTAATGCGATTCCATACATAAAATATAATACTACGTGCTGAAATTTTAATCACTTCTTTCCCGAAAAGGGGTCATTGTACTCATCATTATGAACAACTTTTACTATGGGACTAACCCTGAAATCGCGAAAAAGAAATCTGGTGGTCCCTACATTTTATCGATTTAAGTGGACACAAATGTAGGTAGGGACCAACTGATTTTTTTTCGCGATTTCAGGGTTGGTCCCGTAGTAAAAGTTGTTCATAATGATGAGTACAATGACCCCTTTTCAGGGAAGAAGCGATTAAAATTTCAGCATGTAAGTAATACCGCTGACCGCGCACGTTATGATACTTACACCCTGCACTCACTTTGCGCGGTGCGGTACGTCACAGAGTACATTTGTGTATATGCGGTACGTCAGGTCCAGTAGGCTGCATGACAGTAGTAACACTCGAATTAGAAAACCACCCTTAATGTTTACGAAACACAGACCAATACTTACTTGTCTGTGTTACGAAATAAAGACGCTGTCAATGTCAAACTGTTACCATTGACCTGCGGTCGTAGACAGAGAATAGAATAAACAAGTCCTCAGCGTATGCCGTATGAGATAGAGATAGTTCGATTTATTTTCAACAAGTTATGATTTTATCGTCTTTTTAGATGAAGTTATGAATAAATTTTGCTTATTATTGGCAGAAAACAGTCTTGAGTACAATAATCCTTTGATTTACTAGCTGTAATAGATAAAAAATGTTACTTACCGATGAAAGGTTATGTTTGGTAGATTTCGTTCACTACGGCTTTTACAGCCATATATACCAGCAATTCACCATCACTACACACTAAATATTACCTTTTGGAATATCATTAAAGTCACAAATCACACAAAATAGGAGTTTTACAGTTTTTATCAACGAAAATCTTGTGACACCACAACTTGTTTGCCATCAATGACTAGTGGTGGCAAACAACAAAAACCGATACGCAAATAGAGACAGAAAAAAAATGTTATATCCTGCTCACACAAATACATTTCGACATATGTGTCATCTCACTTTCGCAATTAAGAGCATGTCTACCTTTATTCTCTGTCTACGCCTGCGGTCGACCGTACGTGCAATGACGGACGGTGTGGCGCGTATATAATTTATCTAGGAGCTACACGCGAAGCAATAGCTCTTTTTGAAGCAGTCTCCTATGTTCTGTCACATGGGTTAAATAGAACCCTTATTCTTTCAGACTCCCTAAGTTGTTTACAGGATTTAGTGAAACCCCCTTTCCGTTCTCGCCAGAAATTCTCTTTAACTCTGCAGACCAAAGAACTCCTATACAGGTGCCATTGCCTGGACATACAAGTAGCATTGGCATGGATCCCTAGTCACTCTGGAATCGTGGGTAACGAAAATGCCGACTCAATTGCTAAGGCGGCTATCCAATGTGGTAGCGATACGTACAAGTCCTGCTTTCCTCGCGATTTACGATGTCTTGCTAAACCTTCTATGATAAAAAGTTGGGATACTCATTGGCAAAAATCTAGACTAATAAAGGGAAATTTTTTTGGGGTCATCCAGCCTTCAATACCTTCTAAGTGCTGGTTTAGTAATAAGAAAATTAATTATTTTAACAAATTAATAACATCTGTCATCATTCGATTACGGCTTGGCTTTGTATGTACACCTGTTTTCTTGGCTAAAATTCGAGTCAGGGATCACTCCCTCTGTGAATGCGGTTTAGATGAGGGTACTCTGGAGCACTTATTTTTTTCGTGTCCTAGGCTATCGATTCCCCTTTACGACCTACTCCCTACTAATATCCCCCTCCCAATTAATATTCCATTTTTGTTAACCTTAGTCAACACCCCAATGATTAAATTTCTTTATAAATTCATCAGTGTCAACAATATTCGGTTATAGTATAATAATACGTTTGTGTAGTTTATTTTTACATACCTTATCCTTATTGGTCCTTTTCCCCTTAGCATTTCCTTAAATTCCTTCTGTGTTAAGTGTTTTAACATTTTTGTGTATTGTTGTCTACTAATAATATGTGTCGTTTTGTCCTTTTACAGCGTATTGCATACCATCTCTACAAACATCGGTAAATTTATGATAAGCAACATTTGAAACTAAGAACTTATCACTGTGTCTTTTCCTACCTTGACATTGGCAAAATCATCGAATAACGATGGAGCCATAACTTAAAAAAATTGAATTGAATTGTCATATGCATAGCGTCACTCACTGTGATGTCGACGGAATAAAGGGTAATATCATGGGTGTGTTAAAAAACGGTTACTTACAAAAAGCCATATTTAATGTTCATTAAATGATCTGCCGGCGGCAGAGGATCGAAGTAGGTACTTAGGTACTCGTAGAAGCGAATACTGACACCGACAGCTTAGGAAGTAGTAAAATTATCGAGCGGATACATCTCTGACGCGTTGGATGACTAGGTATGTCGCTGACGCGCTCATTCGCCTCCACGCTGGACAGTACCTATACAAATTCAATTTAATCTCTTTGAAATACACTGTTACACACACACACACACGCATTAATCAACATCGCTTCTTGATACACAGACTGTCGTTACATCTTGCCAGGTTTTGCCAATCCCTTGCAGGGCCAATCGTATCGGCAATCACTTAAAGATTGACATGAAACATAATCACCATTTTGCTGTGTATAACACCACCAACTACCAACTGTGGTTGACCAACAGTAGCCGTGGTAGCAACCATGACGCTTGTGATTTAGCACAGTATAAAGATCGCCGCCGATGGACCCATCGGTTTGATCGCCAATTTCAGGTACTGTGTGCGGGTTTGCGTATTGATTATTAACGTTTGGTACTTGACACTCACACATAAACAACAGAATGTTGAATAAAATCAATGTTTTAAGTAACATTGTAGGATAAGGAAAAAACAGTAGGTAGGTACGTGGTTCTGGTTAGGTAGGGTTCGAGTGTGTGGCTGTACGCTCAGTAAACACTTGTCTCGAAATTACGTGGCTTATATAGACCCCCGTTCAAACATCAAGTCTATAGATAGTGTACTCGATATACAGGATGACTTTTTAATCACCAAATTTTTTGTAGGCATTAGATATCAGTTTGGCAAACTTCGCCGAGTCTTCTCGTCGCCTATACCGCAAAGTTTGAAGACAAAGGTCTTCAACCAGTGCGTCCTGCCAGTCATGACTTACGGTGCCGAGACGTGGACACTGACAGTTGGGCTAGTCCACAAATTCAAAGTCGCTCAGCGAGCTATGGAGCGAGCTATGCTTGGAGTTTCTTAGAAGGATAAAATCCGTAACGAGATTATCCGGAGAAGAACCGGAGTGACCGACATAGCTTGTAGGATCAGTAAGCTGAAGTGGCAGTGGGCTGGCCATGTCTGTCGAAGGACCGATGGCCGCTGGAGCAGACGAGTCCTCGAGTGGAGACCGCGAATCGGCAAACGCAGCGTAGGGCGCCCCCCTGCCAGGTGGACCGACGACCTAAAGAACGTGGCTGGGGGGGACTGGATGCGGAAGGCAGAGGACCGAGCGTTGTGGCGCAACTTGGGAGACGCCTATGTCGAGCAGTGGACTGCGATAGGCTGAGTTGATGATTAGATATCATTCAAAGACTCCATTTTTGGATGAAAAATGGTCGGTAAAATTTTCGCAATAATTTTCCCGGAAAAAATCTCAATTTCTGTGTACCTACCAACCAGGTACGGTCGACCGCACGTCGGTGGTAACACTTTGACATTAGCAGCATCCTTATTTCGTAAGCAGTAAGGGTGGTTTTAGAATTGAAGTGTTACCACTGTCATGCAGTTGACTGTTCGTCAAACGTCATTTTTGAGATGCAATATCTCAATATTGCCATATTGAGGTGCCAAAGGTATTAGTTGAAAGAATACCGTGGTGGTCACAGAAATAGAAAGAGTAGTTTATTTCTGTGGTGGTGGTTTTAGTCGGTTAGAATCCCACACTGGCTCCGCCTACTCCGTGCGGAGTGCGTCCAAGAGAATTACCCCACGGCAAAAAAAAGGAATGCTTTATTGACTAGTCTTTCCTCCCGGCCGAATACATATTGGTCACGGCGATCAATCTCAACGGAGACTAGCCATCTGCGCAGGACATATTATAGTGCACAAGTGTTTGCACTAACACAGGTGCACTCTCTATTCCCTCACTCTCATAATCCGATGTGGAGGCAATCCGACATGGCCGGATCAGGCGCAGAACCGACGGCTTTACGTGCTCTCCGAGGTACGGGTGTAGCACCCTGCCTTTTTTATGTGCTTAGGTATCTTCAACGACCTCTGTGGTCTGGTGGTTCGAGTGTCGGACTGCTGATCACGAGGTCGTGGGTTCGATTCCCACAGGACACAAATATTTGTGTGATGAACATGAGTGTTTGTGTTGGTCTGGGTGTTTCTTATGTATTATAAGTATGTATTTACAAAAAAAAAGTACATAAGTATTATATCCATTGTCTAGTACCCATAGCACAAGCTCTGCGTAGTTTGGGACTAGATGGTGATGTGTAAAATGTCCCAAAAATATTCATTTATTTATTGTGGTAGTATCCGTCGGAATGAAGTTCGTACTTCGTTTGTCGTCTACTGTGGGTGGGTGGAAAGCTGTACTAGCTTTCCACCCACCCACAGTAGTCGAGTTATTAGACTGCCCCGGTGGTCTGGTCTGGTAACGTGTTCAACCTTAGATCTTGAAGTCCTGGGTCTACTCGCGTATCTCGAACGACAAACGAAGTACGAACTTCATTCCGACGGATACTAACACAATAAATAAATAAACTAACTAACTAATCGTTGTTTATTCATACTCAGTAGTTATCTGTCTACGTTATAATAAGAACTAACAATAAGCAAAAGTAATGAGAGATGTGATACGTAGCTACTCGAGTTTCTTGACGCAATGTGATAGCCTATATACCCGACCTCTCTGAGACCCCCACTAAATAGCAATCGTCACAAGTAACAATAGATTAAAATTACTAAAATGTAAATAATAAATATGTTTTTGTAATAATGTTTACTGCCCAGTCGTAAACATATTATTTTTGCGTCGTTTTTAGGGTTCCGTACCCAAAAGGTGCCAACCGGACCCTATTACTCTCGCTACGCTCACACACACGGCACAGGAGGGGCCCGATCTGGGCCAATGAGACGTTGCTCCGCGTGTCCTTCTGAATTTAGTATAGGCACAGATAATACATATAATAATATATAGGGCACAGTCATAAGAATAGACAATAATACTAGTATTATTATCTATTTTATTGCACAGTGGAGGAGAAGGGAAGAGTGGTGCGAATGACCGGTCGTTGTGGCCAAACATCTTTGGTTGTGGCGATGCTTGGGGGAGGCCTATGTCCAGCAGTGGACGTCTTTCAGTTGAAATTTTCGCTGAAATGATGATGACAGTGGAGGATTAAGTACCTACGAGGAAGAAAACCTCTATAAAAAAATTACTAAATTACGGAAGCATAGGGCCTGCGGGCGGCGGAATCGTCGGTGTAGTCTGCTGCCTGGCGTAGCTGGCTGGTGTTGCTGCCGTGTCTTGCATGTTGCGTGGCTGGCGTGGCTACCGTTGCCATCACTACACTTTAATTTAAGTTAGAAGTTTTACTAGCAATAAGAACGAGCGCTAATCCCGCCGACAAACTGTTACACAGTTTGGCGGGTTTATTCAATGTGTAAAAATGTTTTGGTACTGAATAAATGTTTTTTTTTTTTTTTTTTTTAGTGATCCGCACGGTGAGAAGCGTCTCGCCTGCTTGTGGCGAGCCGGGACCTGTCGGGGATGGTTGCGCGACTACTGAGGTTTCCCACGCCTTTAATATAACCAACTAACCCTACTTTCTGTAACTCCAAAGAATACAGGCGTTATTTTTCCTTATTTTTGATAATCCTCAATTCAGACCTCTTATTAGACCGGCCTTTTTTTGCAAGCTTCGACCGTAAACTACTGGGTAACGTTTCGCTGACACGAAAACACAAATAACAATAAAAATAAAAATATTTATTCGTGAACTGATAAAAAGTTATCAAAAATATCGTTGAGCAGTAGATATGGACTGAATTTAGGTGTCATTGACTTAGGTACTTAATAAATGTGTATCCGCCCGCCATCTTTAAATTTCTAAACGGTTGGTTAATAAGCGCCTAGTTGTTTCGTTACTAGGGCGAATTTAAATCGTATCTACTTATAAAACAGAACATTATATACGAAATAAATACTCTTAGAATAAATACACACTGATTCAGCTTGCTGGTGGTAGAAATCCTAGTTTTGCCGTGGTGAAATCCTACGCCCGGGGAAAGCGAAGCGAGTGTCGGACTCTTACCGACTAAAACCACCGCGGTGTTCCTCTAACCCAGTGCTTTTAAAACTGTGGGTCGCGACCCTCTGGGGGGTCGCTGACACCGTACAGTCGCAGTCAATTAGAAAAAAGTTTTATTTTATAGTTCTTAATACTATGTTTATTAAAAAGCCTTACCGGCGCCGGCGCCTTACGGGGTCGCGCTATGGAAAAGATTGAAAAACACTGCTGTAACCAAATAAAAGTATAAATAGCAGCAAAGATAGGTACCTAAGTAACTACTAACTTGTTGCGTATAAAAACAAATGCCTATCAAACAACGTTATAATCTTATGGTAATAATAATAAAAGGTGAGCATGCTTGTCACGGAAGCGAATCTTGTACTCTAATAAAACTTGAATTGAATAATTTTTTGTGCTGTAACATTTAATATAACTACAGGTTTTGCAACTCGGTAAACACTTACGAGAAATCAAAATATTCACCGTCCGGCAAAATGTCACCAAATCGCATGTCAATAAATTCGAATTTCAGAGGATGTAGACATTATTTTCTCTTCTTATTTCACATAAATTGTAGTAGGTAGGTAGGTACATAGAATACATCAGTAGATTAATTAACGTTTAGGTAGGTACTTTGTGGTATGTAGAAAAATACATGAACTTATCAAAATAAAATTTACTACCCTTTTTTTATTTGAAATAATAGGGTACCTACATCTCACGTGACCCAGACGTGAGGACGTCCAAATAAAAAAACCGGCCAAGTGTGAGTTGAACTCAAGCAGTAAGGGTTCCGTACCACTCATCGACCCTATAGGAACTGATTTAATTTACGAGAGTTCATCAAAAGACATCATCGATCGTGTGCGAAATATGAATTTTTGCATCTCTTTCTTACGCAGGTCCAGGTACCACCACATATGTCTATGTTTGCCCTATTTTTTTTGTATTTGTTGCTAAACTACATAGTATGCACTATAATCAAACCAAGTTTGACGCTGATGTATTACCTACCGTTTTGAAGATAGAGCAGGAACAAAAACGTTAAAACAATGCATGTTTTTCGAGGTTTCGTTTCTTGTATGGGGAACCCCTTTGGTTTTAGGTATTTTTTTTATTTTTAGTATTTGTCGTGAAAGGTACTATAGTAACACATATTCTGTGAAAATTTCAACTGGTTATCTGGGATAAGGGCAGGAGGATGATGATCTATTACCGTTACAAAGATCAGCCCTGTGACAGACAGACGGACGGACGGACACCGTAGCGAGAGTAATAGGGTCCCGTTAGTACCCTTTGGGTACGGAACCCTAAAAAGCACTTCACGTAAATTAATGGACGCCCCCTAACCAGTTTATTGGCTTCCAGCACTTTCAGTGTGCTTACTTCAGAAATCTGTGGCTTCAAGACTACCTATAATTCCCTTGTCTACCGCTATAAACTAATTTTTGAAGACCTTGTAATTTTCTCTTGTAAATTTCGGGAAAGGAAAAAGTACCTAAGTACGTACTCTCTGGTGAAGGTTGCGGGAATCCGCTGGATGCGGAAAGCGCAGGACCGGTCATTGTGGCGATGCTTGGGGGAGGCCCATGTCCAGCAGTGGACGTCTTTCGGCTGAAATGATGATGATGATGCCTCTGTGGTTTATGTACATCAGACCAAAATATATACATACTTTAATATCCTTGACTGCCTCGTTGGTCTAGTGGTCGCAAGCGCGGCTGCTGAGCGTGGGGTCCTGGGTTCAATTCCCGTGTCGGGTAAAGTGTTATTGGGTTTTTTCAGTAAGAGATTCTCAGTAGCAGCCCGGAGTCTGGATTTGTGCCCGGTTAGTGGCAATAGGCTCGCCCCCTATTACATGGGACTATAACATAACTAGCGAAATGTGGGTGTACTGGGTAGAGTGGTAATCAGTGAACCAAGCAGCAACAGTTAGCCACCATAGGTATCTCAAGAACGCGACGTTGTAAGTTCTTGCATTTACCGCCGTCCTGTGCGCTTTTGATATGGAACTTCCCTCCGGAGTGACCAGCGAGCTCGCGCAACGGACACTCAAGCTATGTGAATATTCGTGTTTTATTGCGAAAAAATACATTAAAAACTCAAGTTTTATTTTTTTTCTTGCTTCCTTTGTGTTTTTCATATCGGATTCAACATAACACCACCTCGTGTTGTGTTTCCTAGCGTTTTTATTTATGCTATCTGTGTCGATCTATTATAAACGTGTGTTTGGCAAAATGCATCCAAAGTCGATGAGACCCCGTACTTTGACAGTGAACCAAAATGAAGAGGTAAAAAGTGAACCACGGTTCACTGTAGCTGCTAATGTTCTCGTCTATTCAAATTAACAATTAATTTGACTGCACTTGTGGCATAGTCGTTAAGGTGGTCACGTCTCTATTAAAACCACGCCAAATGTTGTGGGTTCGATCCCCACATGAAATAAATATATGTGTGACCCACAAATAGTTGTTCTGAGTCTGGGTGTATTTTGTGTCTGTGAATTGTATGTTTGTGACGCCCCTCGCGGTCTAAGGAGACTTACGTTACTTATTACGTTACAAAACACATAACAAAAGCATTCATATTAAAGTTGATTGAAACTTGAGTTTTTCATTCAAGAAACAGGGATTTAGTCAGTAAATAATTCAATTGATTCACTGTATATTTTGTGGTTCACTGTATAAGCGTGGTAGCAGTGATCCAATTTAATAAAAATAAACATCCGGACTGCAGCAAATTGTTGAGTTATTGAATTAAATCGTCATAATAGTTAACATTTATTATATTTCCCAGGTATTGGTATATATAAGACTCTGTTTTGTTTATACATATTAGAGCAGTGACGCTTCAAACTTTTGGTGGTTCACTAATTATCACCCTACCTAATTCGACTGGTTCACTGTATACTTTGTGGTTCACTGTGGGCCATACTGGTGGTTAACTGTATATGCATAGGTAGTAACAGTGAACCAATTTTCTTTTTTTGTTAAAACATCTCTACTGCCCCAAATAGTTGAGTTATTGAATTAAATAATCTCAATAATTAAAATTTATTAAATTTCCAAGGTATTGGTATATAAAACACTCTGTTTTGTATATAGATATAAGAGCAGTGACTCTTCAAACATTAGGTGGTTCAGTGATTACCACCCTACCCTACACCTCTGCCTACCCCTTCGGGAAATACAGGCGTGATGTTATGTCATAAAACAAAAATCCCAAATTTGCCGCCCTAGGCTCCAGCGTACTGGTAAATCCGCCACTGCCAGCAGTAGACTGCGATAGGCTGAGTTGATTAAATGTAAGACCTTAATATAGAAAGAAGATAGAAAGATTACTTTGTTATTCAGTGATCTAAATTGCGCAATGGCGTATTGCACTCGTTTCTTCTTTCAGGGTCACGTAATCGATTCCCGCATTAGAACAAATATTTGTGCGACGTTTGTTCCGTTGCGTATATATATCTACGTGATGTAAAATGTAACCTATGACGCCATGACGTAGGTATTTTTTTATGGGTCAGTACTTACTTCAGTAGGATTGAAGCATAGCATACATAACTGTTATGATGGTCATCTGGTAATAATCTTTCGGCCGCTAAAAACGGAATTCTCATTATCTTGGGTCACTGTGGGTGCGGTAGTATACATGCTGAAATTTTAATATCTTCTTTCCAAACATAACTGGCGAAATGTGGGAGTACTATACACCTCTGCCTACCCCTTCAGGAAATACAGGCGTGATGTTATGTTATGTTCTTTCCCAAATAGGGGTCTACATTAGTGTTCACTTAAATCGATAAAATGTTGGGACCACCTGATTTTTTTTCACGATTTCAGGGTTGGTCCATAGTAAAAGTTGTTCATAATGATGAGTACAATGACCCCTTTTAGGGAAAGAAGCGATTAAAATTTCAGCTTGTATATTCTATGCCGTGTATCTTCATTGTGCCGCTAGTAGAGTAACGGCCAAAATTAATATCCAATCTATCCACGATTTACCCTACTAGAGATAGAAATTTGACATATTTCGTATGGAGCTTATGTCAAATTCCTATCTCTAGTAGGGCAAATTGTGGATAGATTGGATATTAATTTTGGCCGTAAATTGCGGATAGATAGGATACAAATTTTGCCTGTTAGGAAACGAAATGAAATATTCCCATGTCCGACATCGCCGCCGTAACTACTTTGCAACGGTTATCGACAGACGGTATTGGTATTTCATTCTCGTCATGTTTGGCAGTACGACTAGTCAGTTATGGAATGGCAAAATTTTGTTCATAACATAACATCACGCCTGTATTTCCCCGAAGGGGTAGGCAGAGGTGTATGGTACACCCACATTTCGCCAGTTATGTTATAGTCCCATGTAATAGGGGGCGAGCCTATTGCCATTGACCGGGCACAAATCCAGACTCCGGGCTGCTACTGAGAATTTCCTAATGAAAAAACCCAATAACACTTTGCCCGACCCGGGAATCGAACCCAGGACCCCACGCTCAGCAGTCGCGCTTGCAACCACTAGACCAACGAGGGATTACCACAAACACCAATATTTTTGTCTATGGTTGGAAATCGTATGTTCATAGTAGCTTCTTGTGTAGGGTAGCCATCTCTAAAATCTGCGAACCAGGACAAGAAGTGTGAAAACCCTGGAATTTGTACCTTTAAAACTGGACATATCAAGTGTTTTTTTTATTGTTACTCATTTAAGTAAGTTAGACGTAATTTCGGCTGCGTATTTTCGGTAGATGTGCCAGCAGCCTAAAACACTGACTACAAATGAAACCCCACCCGGACTCTTCCTAAACTAGGGCAAATCCGGACGGATGGCAACCTTATTCTTATGGCATGTCATCATTCATTAGTTCTTGAAGCATAAGCTTGAAGTTTTAAATTGGCACTACATGAATACACACCCGTCTTTGATATTGAGGGCCTCATGACCTGTTTGTCTTACGCGTTTTATCATAAAGATTTACCCCTTTGATGAAAGAACCTACTACCAGAGCATAGAGGCTCTAAGCGTTTTATGTAAACTCTAGTTTTTAAGGTTCCGTAGTCCTACAAGGAACCCTTATAGTTTCGTCATGTCCGTCCTAATCCTTTACAGCTTAAGACGCTGACAACACCTAAAAAATCAGAACTCTGCGGTCACTGTCGTTTCGTACAGAACTGAAAGAGAGGCAACGAGCCGAGGGACGTCGGATACGCCGCTCAACTTGAATGAAATTTAATAAAAAATTTTAAATAAAAAACTAAAAGCTTATTTGAAAAACAGAAACAACAAATGTTTAGATTATTATCTTGCTCAAATGTTTTCTTAATTTTATTTATAATATTTAGTTAATAATAGAGATTGTTTGCTTTAAAGCATGTTTTAAGAGGTTAGTTTACAATTCTTTTCTATCGAGAAAACTTCAAGAAAACGTGTTTTGGGCACAATTCAGTTTTAAAAAATACGATTAAGATTAACATATATTTTTTTCACTGCCACAAACTGAATAGATACAGCTAAAAATGTTTTTAAAAGAAGCCTATTTGGGGTGTTTGGCTGTTGTCAGCGTCTTAATAACTTCTACAGTTATAAACATAAGTAAATGAAATTTTGTTAAAAATGGTTTAGATATAGATCTCAATTTTAAAAGAATAAAAAATCTTCACAACGTATTTTAGGGGTGGCGCCCATACATGTGAAATGGGGATGAAAACATTATTTTCGCTGCACCCCCTCGTGTGGGTATCATTGAATAGGTCTGCTAAAATGAAGGTAATGTTTCATACATAACTTTTTTTATCAGGTATACCATCTGCGAAATACAGTTCGCCAAAGTGGCTTGCAATGTGTCCCCCCCCCTGCCATTTCTAAACTATGCAACGTAGAAACTTATAGTCTTCCACATTGATAGAACATTGTAAAAACTCTCTTTTAAAATTATTTCGAGTATAATGTGATTATAAATTTTTGAGTTATAATGAGAAAACTGAAAAATAAATAAGACGTCCTAGTTCATAGGTCATTTAACCTTAGAGAAAAATGATCTTGGCAAATAATGCTCCTTTAGTTACTTTCTATTTAAAAATATCACAAAAAGAAACCTGTTATATTGATACGACACACTTCTTAAATTTAGCGCTAGGTTAGCAATGATTAATATTCGATTTGATTTGTTTGTAATTAGACCTACTTAATATAATACTGAGAATGGCCCGACATGCTCTTGGCTGTTTTTTTTTTAATCATCTCATTTATTAGTAAGCAATCTTTGCATGTCTTTTTAATGCAATTCGTCAATAATAATTATTAAAAGACATATTAATACGTTTCGACCAGGGTGGCGTACCTTATACTCAGAATAACCGAAAGGTATTCGTTGAAGGTTATACAGGTATACGCCCCGACCTCGAATCACCCCGACGATGAGGTGGAGACCATGTATGAGGATATCTCGAGAGCCATGCATGGCTCTAAAACTCACTTCACTGTTGTCATGGGAGACTTCAACGCGAAACTGGGCAATCGCTACGATGATGAGCTGCGAGTGGGGCAATTTGGATATGGATATCGGAACCACCGGGGTCATCTACTGGCCGGCTTTATGGAGAAGGAGGGACTCTATATGATGAACTCTTTCTTCAGAAAGCGTGAGCATAGGAAGTGGACCTGGTTGGGCCCTGATGGTGTAACAAAAAATGAGATTGACTTCATTATGTCGACGAAGAAGCAAATATTCAATGATGTCTCTGTGATCAACGCGGTCAAAACCGGAAGCGATCACCGTTTGGTAAGAGGCACATTGAATCTGAACATCAAGCTGGAAAGATCTCGACTGATGAAGTCTACGCTCCGTCCAGCACCGATCCAAATCCAAAACCCCGAGAGCTTTCAGCTCGAACTACAGAATCGTTTCGAATGCCTAGGGAGCTCAGTGGACGATTACAGCGATGGGTTTGTGGAAACTGTCCATACGGTCGGGTCTAGGATCTTTAGGACCCGTCGTACAAATAGAAACAAAAAGCTCTCTGACCACACCCTTGAGCTTATGGCGGAAAGACGCGAGATGATTCTGCAGTCCTCAGATGATGCGACTAAGTACCGGCAGCTCAATAGACAGATCTCAAAGTCCTTGAAAAGTGACCTACGCCAATTTAATACGGAACGTATTAAAGACGCGATAGAGAAGAACAAGGGCTCCAAAGTCTTCGCAAGAGACCTGTCTATTGGGCAGAGCCAGCTTGCAAAACTGAGGACCGACGATGGCAGAGTCGTATCCTCCAAGCCAGAGCTATTGAAGGAGGTCGAGAAGTTCTATGGTCAGTTATACACGTCCACCCGGACACCCGCTGTAAATCGGGCTCACGACCCAAGAGCTAGATTGACCCGACACTATACCGAAGATATCCCGGACGTCAGCCTGTACGAGATTAGGATGGCTCTGAAGCAGCTCAAAAACAACAAGGCACCGGGTGATGACGGAATTACGGCCGAACTCCTGAAGGCGGGTGGAAAACCGATCCTTAAGGCCCTTCAGAAGCTGTTTGATTCCGTCATTCTCGAGGGAAGAACGCCACAGGCATGGAGCAGAGGTGTGGTGGTACTCTTCTTCAAAAAGGGCGATAATGCTCTACTGAAGAATTATAGGCCCATCTCACTTCTGAGCCATGTCTACAAGCTGTTTTCGAGAGTCATTACGAACCGTCTTTCGCGCAGGTTTGACGACTTCCAGCCTCCCGAACAAGCCGGTTTCCGAAAAGGCTTTAGCACCGTAGACCACATACATACGCTGCGGCAGGTTATACAGAAGACCGAAGAGTATAACTTGCCTCTTTGTTTAGCGTTTGTGGACTACGAGAAAGCCTTCGATTCGATCGAGACTTGGGCGGTACTACAGTCTCTTCAACGGTGCCAGATTGACTATCGGTACATCGAAGTGTTAAAGTCTTTGTATGAAAACGCCACTATGTCAGTCCGATTACAGGACCAAGCCTCGAAACCTATCCTTCTGCAGCGAGGTGTGAGACAGGGAGATGTGATCTCTCCGAAACTGTTCACTGCTGCATTGGAGGATGTCTTCAAGGTTCTGGACTGGAAGGGGCTAGGCATTAACATAAACGGCGAGTACATCACTCACCTTCGGTTTGCCGACGACATAGTAGTCATGGCTGAGACCATGCAGGACCTCGGTACAATGCTCGATGACCTCAGTAGAGCTTCTGATAGAGTGGGTCTTAAAATGAATATGGACAAGACAAAGGTTATGTTGAATTCCCATATAGCACCCATTCCCGTAAACATCGGAGAATCTACACTCGAAGTTGTTGACGATTATGTATACCTAGGACAAACTGTCCAGCTAGGTAAGTCCAACTTCGAGAAAGAGGTCAATCGTCGAATCCGACTCGGTTGGGCAGCGTTCGGGAAGCTACGCAATATCTTCTCGTCCAAAATACCGCAGTGTCTCAAGACGAAAGTCTTTGACCAGTGTGTGTTGCCAGTAATTACTTACGGTACTGAAACGTGGTCGCTCACAATGGGCCTGATAAGAAGGCTCAAAGTCACTCAAAGGGCAATGGAGAGGGCTATGCTCGGAGTGTCCCTGCGTGATCGAATCAGAAATGAGGAGATTCGCAGGAGAACGAAAGTAACCGACATAGCCCGAAGAATTGCCAAACTTAAGTGGCAGTGGGCGGGGCACATTGCTCGCAGAACGGATGGCCGATGGGGCAGTAAAGTTCTGGAGTGGCGACCGCGTACTGGAAGGCGCAGCGTGGGTAGGCCCCCCACAAGGTGGACCGACGACCTGGTGAAGGTCGCGGGAATCCGCTGGATGCGGAAGGCACAGGACCGGTCGTTGTGGCGATGTTTGGGGGAGGCCTATGTCCAGCAGTGGACGTCTTTCGGCTGAAATGATGATGATGATGATATTAATACATAGGCTACATTTTATCCCAGGCAATCCATGATTTGGAAGGTCTTCAGGCCAACAACGATATGAAGACAGCTACAATTTCCTTATGAAGATAGAGCTACAATTTTAAAATTGTAAGTGGTGTTGATACTTTGATAGTGAAAAATTGCATTGCCTAAAATGATTTGAAAATAAATAAATAAAACAGCTCACATTACAATTAATTAGTTTATTGTTCACTTAGTGTGTGTAGGGGCATGGTGGGCCTGTGCAGCAGCCTTCCTCATCTGAGTGAGCACGTTGCTGAGCTCTTCACGCTTCCTCTTGGCACGGATGTGTGTGCCCAGGCGACGCTTCAAGAACTTCAGGGCGCGCTTGTCTTTTGACACCTGGAAGTAAGGGTTGGAATGTTATAAGAGAATGTTTAGAAAACTGGTCCACTGCTGGACATAGGCCTCTCCCAAGTTGCGCCACAACATACGGTCCTCTGCCTTCCGCATCCAGTCACCCCCAGCCACGTTCTTTAGGTCGTCGGTCCACCTGGCAGGGGGGCGCCCTACGCTGCGTTTGCCGATTCACGGTCTCCACTTAAGGACTCTTCTGCTCCAACGCCATCGGTCCTTCGACAGACATGACCAGCCCACTGCCACTTCAGCTTACTGATCCTACAAGCTATGTTGGTCACTCCGGTTCTACTCCGGATAATCTCTGTTACGAATTATATCCTTCAAAGAGACTCCAAGCATAGCTCGCTCCATAGTTCGCTGAGCGACTTTGAACTTGTGGACTAGCCCAACTGTCAGTGTCCACGTCTCGGCACCATACTACTAACCCCTAGTCTGCCTAAATGTGGTTCCACATGACAACAACATAATCACTGGATATAGGTTTGTCTTCTAGTAAATAACAGATATTCGGCAATGGTAGAAAGAGACAATATGTGTAAAATAACTCTGTCACTGTCAAGAGTGCAACAGGTGGCTGTACAGTAGTTTTTTTTTATAGTATAGGATGGCGAGGGGCTCGTAGCGAAGCAACGACTGCGCGGATTGTACGATCTGCAAGGTTAAGCTGCACTTACCGCGGTCAGTCTGTGGATGGGTGACCGTTTCGTTACACATCGAGACCCCTCCGTGCCTCGGAGAGCACGTTAAGCTCGGTCCTGGTTGTCATATGAATATCTATGGCAGTCATTATGGGTAGTCAGAAGCCTGAAAGTCTGACAACTGGTCTAACCTCCAAATGTCAGTATTACGGAGTATTACCCAGTAATTGGGTTGCGGGGGTCTGAAGGCAGTTGCTCCATGTAAAATACTGATGTTCAGCCGCATCTGGCTAGACTGGAAGCCGACCCCAATATAATTGGGAAAAAGGCTGGAGGATATAGGATGGCGAAATGAGCTAAAGGCCCACCTGATGTTATGTGGTTACCTTTGCCCATAACAACTGCAATACCACCTAGGCTGTTGCCTAAATGGTACTGCAAGTCAGTTCGTCAAACTGAGACATAAAGATGGAAAGTCTCATGTGATTAACCAAATTAATGTGATGTGATTAGTCAATTGTGCAAGCAAATTAGTAGCACGCATGCATGGTAATGGCAGCAAGATTCAGATGGATAGTTCATCTGAGGGGAAAGATGGCGGGGACTGCATGTTCTTGCTGTCTCAGTCATTCTTTAACATTCAATGTATCTTTATGTCTTGCTCACACTTACTACAAGACTGTACCTAGGTGCTCTTTCACAGTCTGATTTCAGAGATGCAGTTATATTACACATATTGCAGTGGTCCAAGCGTCATTTTCCTCAAAATAAAGATTGCCGACTGGACTTATTAGCTCTTACAGTATAATGTTGTCTGTGCAAATTTATGCTACAGGGTAGTCTTGATTTGTGTTCTGTACAACACAAATGTGAGTTAGCAGTGAGCAATGTAGCAGGCAAACAGTAAAAACCGTGTGGATTGGAATGTTTTTTCTAAACTAACACCAGTTGATGTTGGTCTTGGAGTTTGAGCAAATAAATAATATTAAACTGCAACTCACCTTCAGCAACTCCATAGCCCTCTTTTCATACTGAGCGTGTCCAACAACCTCACGGACCAGGTCACGCACAAACTTTGAGTGCTTGGTTTGAAGCTGAAAACAAAGCACACAGAACAATTGATCAATATCAATTTTAGTGTGTGTAAAATCTTGTAATGGCAAAGTACTACTATGTTGAAGAATTTAGTACACAGGTAATATTAAGAATACTAAAATACGGGTGGTATCTAAGGCGACTCTCTGATGTTTTTCTTTTCAATCAGGTCAGAGTTTATTATGGATATGCACTTATGAATAAAATTGCGGTTAAGAGCAGATCTAAATTTGATAAAAAAATAAAAGAATCTGCTGTGGCAGTGTTTTGAAAGTAGAGACAAGGAGAATGTCACAGATAAAGTAATGCTGAACCATCACATTAAATAATAAATAATAATTTTTTTTTATTTCACATAAATGGTGTACAGTAAACACTTAAAAATAATAGTTATACAATTTCTCGGTATGAAGTGTTTGTTTGAACTCTGGTACCCAATGTTTTTTTTTTTTTTTTTTTTCTGTTTGTGGATCTGCAATCAGTACTCTAGTACTATAAGCGGATGTTTTGTGGGCTGCTTGTCTTTGTGAGCGTGTCCTCCAGTGAGGGCAACTACTCTTATAAGTATCACCATTCATGGCGTTAAGATGTCCTTTCTTTTGAGCCGTTTTTCATAGCTTCTGGTGATCAGCTTTGCCGCAAGTTTGTTTGGATGCCTTTTTAGTCTCTCTTGGTATCTTTGGGTGGAATTGAGGATTTCTTCCTTAACACTGTTCATGCCCAGATGTTCATGGATTTCAGTGTTTCTTGTAAACCATGTTGCATTGCATATTGTTCTTAAAATTGTATTTTGCATTCTTTGCAGTATTGAGATATTGGAGTTGCTGGCGCTTCCCCATAACTGTATGCCATACATCCATACTGGCTTTAGCATACTTTTATATATGAGGAGCTTGTTGTCGGTGGACAACTTGCTGTTTCTACTCACTATCCAGTACAGGTTCTTGTACCGTATGTTTAGCTCCTCTCTCTTTTTTTTAATATGGTGGCTCCATGTAAGGCGTCGATCAAGATGCAATCCTAGGTATCGCACGCTATCGTGATGCGGGAGTGTGACGTTTTCTAGCTGTACGGGAGGACAGTTCCCGTTTCTCAGGGTGAAGGTAACTTGTATGGATTTAGACGCACTCGCCTTAATCCTCCATCTCTGTAACCACTTAGTTATCTCATGAAGTCCTTTTTGTAGCACTAAAGATGCAGTAATGGGGTCCTTGTTGCTCGCAAGAATGGCTGTATCGTCAGCGAACGTGGCAGTGGTGATACCATCCATTTTTGGTAGGTCCGCCGTGTAGATTGTGTAAAGTACAGGGCCGAGCACTGAGCCTTGAGGAACACCAGCTTTGATTTGAAACAGCTTCGAAGTTGTTTCCGTTTCCTTTACTCGAAACAAGCGTTCTGTTAAGTATGAGTTAAATAACAGGTAGAAGCTATGAGGAAGGTAAGTCCGTAACTTATGTAACAGTCCCTTGTGCCAGACTCTGTCAAAAGCTTGCTGTATATCTAGGAAAACAGATGAGCAGTATTCTTTTTCCTCAAGCGTTTTCCTTATCCTGTCGACTACTCTGTGAACTTGTTCTACTGTTGCGTGTTGTTGCCTAAAGCCAAACTGATGATTAGGTATCGCGTTGGTCTCCTCAAGGATAGGTAAGATTCTGCGCAGCAGAAGTTTTTCGAAGAGTTTCGACAGTATAGGTAGTAGACTGATTGGTCGATATGAGGTCACTTCATGAACTGGCTTACCCGCCTTGTGGATCATTAATATTTGTGATACTTTCCACAGACTTGGGTAGTATTGCACTCTTAGTATGCCATTATACAGCGTCGTCAGGAAAACTACAGCCTTTCTTGGCAACTGTTTTAGGATTTCCTTTGTTATAAGGTCGAACCCTGGCGCTTTTTTATCTTTGAGATCCCCGATAGTTCTCCAAACTTCTCGTACCGATACATGGGCTGGAGGTGGTGACATTTGAAAATCTTCATTAAGGGTGTTGTCGATTTCTTCCTCAAATTCTGTGTCGCACGTCTCGTTCGGGCAGAATACTTTCGCCAGGTGTTCTGCGAAAGTATCAGCCTTTTCTTGAGACGTTCGTGCCCATGTAGAATTTTTTCTAAGAGGAGGTTTAGCCATTTGCGGTCTGTCGTAATCTTTAGTGAATTTCCACAGTGAGTAATTAGTCGCCGCAGTTGCAGTTACAGACTCCATTTGTGTCTCAAGCGTATTATTATGCCAGTTGAGTAATAACAATTTCAGTTTTCTAGCCTCTCCATTCAGCGTTGTTTTGTCTACTGCTAATCTACTTTGGTGCCAAACTCGTCTCAGTCTTCGTTTCTCAAGTATAGCGTTCTTGATTTCAAGGGGATAATTTTCATGGTGCTTTGTGAAGTCGATTACCGGAGTACTCAACCAGCAGGCTTCTTGAATTAGGGTTGTAAGGTATTTTGTCGCATTTTCGATGTCATCAGGTGATTTAAGAGCAATTTTTAACTCAACCTTATTATTCAAGAATACTCTGAAAGACTCCCAGTCGGTACATTTGTTGTAAAGTGACAGTGGCCGATCACACTCTATCAGCATTGTGCTTATAGTTAATAACACTGGAGTGTGGTCTGAGGAACTGTCGTAACATGGTTCCGGCTTCAAATAGTGTTTCGATAATCCTTTAGTTATAAAGAAATCAATAAGATCAGGGATTTTATTAGGATCTTCTGGCCAATGCGTCGGTTCGCATGTAGAAGTTGCCAGCAGTTTATTGCTGTCAATGCTTGCCTTTAGCTGTCTTCCTCGGGTGTTCGTTAGTCTTGATCCCCAGTGTGTGTGCTTCGAATTCCAGTCACCACCGGCAACAAATCGATTTCCAAGAGTTTTAAAGTATTCAGAGAACATTATATCGGTAACTTTATGCTTGGGAGGACAATATATCGCTGAAACATTAAGATATCCAGTATTGTCTGTAACCGCTATTGTGGTTGCTTGAATGTGGTCAGTTTTATACTCCGGCATAAGGTGATGTTTAACAGTCTTTCTTACAATCACAGCCGTGCCGGCGTGCCCAGTTCCATCAGGATGTTGTGTGTAGTAGCAGTAGTAGTTCTTGAATTTGACGCTCGAAGCTGCAGTACAATGTGCTTCAGAAAGAAGAAGTATGTCCAGCTTATGTTCACTTAGGAGTAGTTCGACCTCATTTTTATGTGGAGCAAGGCCATTTATGTTTAGGGTTGCTAGTCTCATTGAGGTCATTTTGTAATTTTATCAACGAGTTTTGTCAAGAGTGCCAGAACGGTACTCATTTGTTGTAAGATGAGATCAAATTTCTCTGATTGTTTTAATATTATTTCTTCAACTGCTATAGTGGAATGTCTGTGCGAGGTTTCTGCAGGATATTGGTTGGTCTCAACTATATATTCTTTGTTATGTCGTAATGCTTCCGCGAAGGTAGTTTTGCCGCTTTGGGATCTCTCCTTGGCAATATTGCCAATGACACTGGTAGAAGTTTCTCTGTCAATGCTAACAGGGATCTGGTTCTTGTCTACTTTGTGTGAGGACTTTTTGGTTCTGCGAGCCAGTATTTCTTTATATACGTCACAGCCTTTATAATTTGCTGGGTGGGGCCCATTGCACAGAGCACACATTGCTGGAGTGAGGCGATCACGCTTCTGGCACTCTGAAGTCTTGTGGGATTGTCCACATTTTACACAACGGTAAGGACGCATGCAGTAATTCTTAGAATGGCCATATTGCTGGCATCTTTGGCATTGAACAATCGATTTTTTCCTTCTAGGATCTTCAATGATAATCGATTGGTGATAAATATATCTGAGATCTTTCACCGCTTTGTTATTTGGGCCTGCAGCTAGGTTAACAAAGTATGTAGAGGTTGATTTCTTCTCAGGACCGAATTTCGCATTAATTATTTCTCCGGTAACTGTGTTCCCGGTGGCTTCTATCTCTTCCTTGATAAAACTAGTGGGTGTGGAAGGATGTAGATTACGTATTACTATTCTATAGGGTCTCGTATCCTTTCTGTTAAATGTATGGCCTATAAGTCCATTTTCCCGAACAAGAGAAATTAACTTTTTGTAGACTTCAACGTCTGAGCAACTTATTCTTAATTGGTTTCTGTTTACGCATTTATATGTGAATTGGTCTCTTTCAGCTACTGTTTCTAAGAGCTCAGTTAGGGTTAGGTACCCAATGTAAGATTTAACTTGTGTTATGGGTACCAGCGCTCTCAAATCCACAGGGGGTTACATTAATTGCATCAGGAGGTGGTTACAAGAAAGTGCAGTTGAGTAAATGGGTAAATTACTGTTGTATAGACGGGTAACTCAACAAAAATTTGTGAGCATCACATGTGTGAACCGGCTCGCAGTTCAGCTCCAGTTATGCGTCTGCCTACTGCGAGTTATGATCTGTGATGCAAGTAGTCGAGTGAGAGTGTTTCAATCTGTGTTACTGCACACTCGCTCATGCACTCCATGACTCGCTGGTACCTGTTGCAGAGTCGCAGCACACCAGTTAATACAAGCTTTCATTGGTATGCTATGGACATACTATGTGGGGTTTTATTTCTTCAACTTTGTACGAAACATTTGTATCAACTCAAAACAGTCTAAACTTTACTAGAGTATTTTAATTACGTTACATGTTCGTTTCAACAATGACTAGATATTTCCAAAGAGTAAATACCAGTAGTAATCATTATGTTACATCGTTATAATAATTCATTCATCATACTCTGTGCCGTGCATTGATTGCAAAACGATACCGCAGTTATTTTTATTGGAGCTGCAAGCTGCTTGTCATTGAGCTTCAGCTCAGCGGTTCAAGCTCATGTGATCTGCATATTTGAACCGGTTCTGAGCTGAGTTACACACCACTAGTGTTGTATCATTATAATGGCAATAGAGGTTATGTTTTGAAACCTTGTTTAAGTCCTGAAAGTAAACTTTGTACCGAATAAGATTAAATCAAATGCTCAAACAAAACAACTACACATTGATTTGGTAAGCTAAATCACGTTTACAAGACGCAAAACATAACCTCTAATGATCTTGAATTGTTATGAATGTCTTTTACTTACACCCTTTAGCCTGGCGGGTCTGATTTTGATGGCTTTGTCTGTAATACCCTTCCTGCCAGCGGATATTTTAGTCGTTTTGTGCCCCTTTCGGAGACCGACTGCTAACTCAAACCGAGGAGCCATGCTGAAATAACAAATACACAAACTATGAGGACGAAATAGACACACAAGCACTATTTTCTTTTAATGAAGATTCTTAATTCACTACAATAATTAGCGAACACATTTAGATTACATTGATTTTATGGAATTTATTTTATAAAAACTCCTTTACGTACATTTCGGATTGACAGATCCGACCAAAGAGAATTTTTACTTTTTTTATTTCTAAAAAGAGATGTAACAGAGGTATAGAACTAGGACATTGTTTAGTCGATTTGATGGCGATGTTGACAGCACAAAAAAGTTACTAATGTCGTCTATGTAATTAAAATTACTATTTATGTAATATTAAATGTATTGATATGATATGTGATCTAGTAAAGTGTGACATTCCTTTAGTACAAATGTAATTTTATAATTCTATTAATACAAAAGCGTGTATATAGCGTCAATAGGGCTCGAACAATGATTGTTTTGAGCAATCGGAAGGTGCCAGAGCCGTGTTCAGTTATATTGCCCGACGTCGTTCGACGATGCCCTGACCCGGAGTCGTTCACAACGCAAACAACTCAACACACAACTCAGGGCGATTACAACGTTCCGAACTTCCGAGCGTAGTTCGACAACATCGGGCGATATAACTGAACGTGGCCCTGTGCTTGAAAGTTACATTATTTCTTTATGCCTTGGCTGTGTGCTTGGCCGCGTTCAGTATTATCGTCCGACGACGCCCGGAGCGTACTTTGGTCGTTCAGTTACAGCGGTTACACGACACGTTACACAGACAGAGCGATCATACAAACTGATACAAACGAACGCCCAAGGAAAGCTCCGAGCTCAGATTATTATTAATCTGTGGCTCGAGCGTCGTCCGACGACGTCGGGCATATAATGTACTCTGTGCGTCGGGCTATAGTACTGAACGCAGCCCTTGACTTGACAGCTAACAAATTGTTTGTTAGTGTCACTGTCAGTATTGTTAGGTGTCAAGTTAATGTCAAAAACTGTGGTAAAAAATTATCGAAAAGTCGAACACGAGTTAAAATATTTTTAACAAAACTCAATTTATGTTAACTGCATAGGGTTATGCAAAGTATTGATACAAAACTTCTACATAAAATTAATGTGGCTCCATACAGTGTTTGACCCACCTTTGAAGAATATAGTTAATAGTAATATATTTTCCATCTTGATAACCTAATATTTACAGAAAAGTAATAATATATTGAGTCAAAATGGAAGTAGGAGCAGTAAAACAAGCCTTCAATAACGAGGTAAAGGAAGTCAATAATTCATTCGGTTATCTAAAATACACAATCATGATTATTTTATTGCTATTTCTCAATATTACTTTACAGTAGCATAAAATATTTTGTTAAATGTTATTCCATACGTTAACTCACAGACATAGTCAAAAATATAGACGAAGTGCTGTGAATAATCATAGTGAAGCCAAAAAAACTATGCTCCTTCATGTACAACCTGCGCTCACGCACACACCATGCATCTGAAGGATATTTTCTTTGGTGATGCTTACTGGACGATGCCGCGACATGTGTACTGCCTACTTTACTTTACTGTACTTTGACAAGGGTGAGCACGGCTTGGGGTGCATGTGTGTGCATGAGCGATGGTTGTACACGAAGCAGCATAGTTTTTTTGACTTCAATAGATTGTTTGCAGTACTTTGTCTATATTTTTTACTATGTATGTGCAGTAACTGTGTTATTCATTAGACATTTGTTTTATAAATAATTTCCACTGTAAAAATTCTTTATGTGGTGGAGATAAATGAATGATTTATTATTATTATAAATTATCTCATTAGTTCAATATTTGTCTTATATTGAGCTGGGGCCTTACTCCCGACTGGTTCAACTCCTGAACTAGATCGAGCTAATGTCAATTCCTAGAGAAATGCAGTATGAATTGACACTAATTCAAATTCGATTGAAACAGAACTCGATCCAGTTGAGATTAAGGCCCCTGGTGTCTGTGTGTGTATTTTCAACTAATTATTCTTTCAATGTTTAGAACTGGAAGATTTATCTCATTTTGCACTACTAATAATTGTTTACTTTTCATACTCATTTCAGGTCATATTACTCAAAAAGAAACTAAACCAAGCTAAAATACAGATTATCCACAAATTAACTAGAAAGGCCAAACAACTGACGGAGAAGAAAGCTCCAGAACAGCTGAAAGAAAAGCTAAGAAGGAAAGCGGAGTCTGCTGTGAAAGAAGTTTTGATTATAAAGGTAACCTGTCAATAGGTACAAAGCTGGCGACCACTGCAAAACAATAGGAAATGCCCCTAAGGCAACACTCTGACCAATCGCTTGTCTAATTCGTCGTTCTGAGATGAATTAATCATAATTTATAATTTGAATAATCATCATTCTCCTGGTCATAATTATATTGGGGTTGGCTTCCAGACTAACCAGATGGTGCTGAATATCGGTAGACACCTGCAACCCAAATATTAGGTATATTATATTAATTAAAATTTAATTTAATATTATAAATTAAATTAAAATAAAATTATTAATGCAGGACCGGTCGCTGTTGCGATGCTTGGGGGAGGTCTATGTCCAGCAGTGGACGTCTTTCGGCTGAAATGATGATGATGATGATGAATGCGGCAAAAAAAAAAGACATTATTTTAACAATCTTTTAGGTCATGCTGTGGTATAAATATCAGCCAAACAGCAAGGTTGGTATTAAGGCTGAATGTGCCGATTTAATTGAGTATTGCCACTCATGGGGGCTTTTAACAATTTAATGGTGACATTCATCTTGGATTTCATTGCAGCATTATAATATTAATCCTTTTTGTTTATACTTTACAGAAAATAAAAGCGAAGGACCTAGCCAAATTTATAGTAACACACAAAGGAGAATTAAATACTTACTTAAACAAACCTCAAGTAAATGAAGATAGAGCATGTGCCAGATTATTATTACATAAAGTTCTACAAGACAAGCATAGATTTATCAGAGGAAGGTTCTCCAATGTACCCATACAAGACCTATTTATGTCCCGATTGGAAAGAAGAAAGATAAAGAAAGAAGCTAAAGAAAAACAAAAGAATAAGAAGAAAGGAAAAGATAATAAAGTTGTTAACTCTAAAGGCGATTGGAATGTCGAAGATGTTGCTATGGCTGATGATAGCAAACTTAGTGATAATGAGGAAGAAAATGATGTATCTGGTGATGAAGGTAGTGAAAATGAAGTTTCAGGAGTTGAAAGTGAAGACAATAAAGCATCCGGTGATGAATTAGAGGCAGCAGATGAACCGAATGATGATTCTGAAGCTAAAGTCGTAGAAGAAAATAATGATTCAGAGTCTGATGTAGGAAATAGTGATAATGAAACGGATCAAGATGTTGATGAAATTGTGAAACCAATTTCGAAAGTCACGCCATCAATCAAGGCAGCCAATATTAAATCAAAAGCAGTTATAAATGAAACTGTAGAAACTAAGCCAATTCAACCTAAAGTTATCAAGAAAAAAGAAATAGTCAAGAAAACTCCAGTTCAAAAACAAAAAGAATTGAATAAAACTAAAACCTTCAATGAGAAAATATTGCAAAAGAAATTAAAGAAAGACTTGGATGCTCCAGTAATTGAAAATAAAATGGTAGATCCATTCTTTATAACAGCTACAGGTGAGAATTACATGTCTGTGGTTGAGCCAAGAGCACCTGATGAAATCAAAGATGAACATTTCCAAGGGAATAGGAGACTTAGAAGAGCTGTTAAGTTTGGATATGTCCCTAAATCTAAACTAAAACAAAACAATAATTATTACAATGAAGACAATAGATTTAACAAACAGAACGGTTATGAAAAAGGAAATAATTTTAAGAGCAAATTCAATGATAGACCTCAATTTAATGATAACAAGAACTTCAATGATAGGAAGAATAATTTCAATAGTGATTTCAATGACAAAAGAGGTTTTAATAATAAGAATGATGATAAACCAGAGAAATTGCATCCATCTTGGGAAGCTAAGAAGAAGAAATCTGGTATTTTACCATTTGAAGGTAAAAAGATTGTTTTTGACTAAAGTTGATTGAATTAGGAATAAATTATATATTTTGGTCTTAAAATTTGTGGTTGTTTTACTAAAGATTTAATT
Source organism: Asteroscopus sphinx (assembly GCA_949699075.1). Classification (NCBI taxonomy): domain Eukaryota; kingdom Metazoa; phylum Arthropoda; class Insecta; order Lepidoptera; family Noctuidae; genus Asteroscopus; species Asteroscopus sphinx. Next base: position 22,538,134 of record OX453016.1, on the reverse strand, counting down.
TGTGTTTTTGAAATCTCCAATAAAGGCTGGCAATAAATAGTATTATTTAATTAAGAGGACGCTCCGAAAAAATAGTTCCCACGCTAGCTCCTCCCTTACACCCCACCACCCGCTAGCTACACTTGTCACTCACCGCTAATATTGAAATATAAAGTCAACACGGCGAACAGAGAAACCATGGAATTGCCTACTAATAAATTTGAATTATACTCACCTGACCATTTTTGTCCTTTTTCCAGAAATATTCTTTTCTTGTCAATTGCTTTATCAATACGATCCATTTTAAAAGGAGCTATGGGACATTTTACTTCTACAACCATATCGACAATAATACCATCTCCAAAAAAGGGATATTTTTCGTCTATGTAGAGGCCACATTTCTTAATTTCAATATTTTGTAATTGTGATAATTGCTCTAGTGCCACTGCTTCATATTGTCTTCCGTACTGTATGAAGGAGACATGTTGGGCAATTGGTGTGCTGTAAAGTATGTTTCTTAAAATATTTCTACAGCTTTGAGTCCTTCTACGTTTTATTACTTTACCAAAATTTGTTCTAAGCTCAAGCCACTCACTGCACTGACTTTGTAAAACTGTCTGTTGACTAATACGGTTGCGTTCTAATTCAGTCTTACGCAAATTATCTATAAAAGTTTCCTTTGACAGTTTGAAAGTTTCTGGATCGATATCTGGCTGCTCTGCATTTTCACCATAATTTAAATCGGAGGGTTTGGTAGCAGTAAATCAACGTTTCTTTTTTTGTTGTGCTAGTCTAGTTCTTTCCCTTGTCAGATAAATTTTATCTTCGCACTTCTTTGTGCTAGTCCTAGATGATGTCTGGTGAATATTTTCGTGGACTGTCGATAGCAATCTTTTTGTGTTGAAAGACACTACTGCTCCCCCGCGCATCGAGTTTGGTAGCCTCGGCGTTATGAATAATTTATTCGCTTGTCACCATCTTCACAATCACGGAATTAAATTGTTAATTTCTACTATGTTGCTATCAACATCTTCAATGAGACTTTTGCCGCAAGCATTTTTATTCTTTGGCAGCGTAATTCGTTTGATATGAACGGCGACACCAACACCCATCTACTATGACTTCAATCATCGGGATGCCTTTCTGTCTCACCAGCCTTCTTCATTTCATCCCAAGCTGTTTTCTCCCATTCTTCTGCTAAATTTAATCGCAAATAGAGTCCGTTTTGGTGTTCAGAAACCACTTCAACAGAACTCAACCCACATTTAAAAAGGGCGGCGTGATCGGCGATAGTTTACAAATTATCGAAAAAACGTTGTGTGTTCACCATCCGTCTCCCACTTAGTATTTTGCTTTCCTAAAACGAAGGCATAGATGTTAGTGTAATCACAATAAATATTATTAAAGTTAGTATCCCTCTTGGATACTTTGAAACAGAGTTGCAAAAAACAGGAAATTTAAAATGAATGGGATATTGCGTTCGCCTTGGTAATGTCAAACCAAGGCGAACGCAATATCCCATTCATTGCTTGTTTTTTTTTTTAATTATCTCATCGTACTGTTATACGGCCAACCCCGGTTGTCTTTTTACAAAAAAACTTCAATGACCTACAACACTATTTATTTGGAACACAAACTACGTTACACCGAATTACGTATGACTTCCCAAACTTTGGTACTGCACGCGGTGATGCCCAGATTCTAACTGAATTTATTCAATATGTTCGTCTGAGTATTAAAATGACCAACTAATGAAATTGATACTCAGCACAATATCTATGAACATTTATGACAATAACAATAGGAGTGCTGATGTAGGCTTTACTGCCTTATAATAAGGGTCATAACAGTACGCAAAAGTATGATAATTTTGACGTCTGAAAATTAACCCTTTTTTTCCCGTCCCGGCTTGCCACAATTCAAGTAGGCGAGCCCCTTATCCCCGTGCGGCCAAACGTTGGCCGCATCGACAAGGACCAGCGGCCGTCAGGGACACGAGGACATTTTCTGGCCCAGCACCCCACACGCTAGACCCTAGATACATACATACATACTGGGTTTTAAGTCTCAACTATCTCAATATATAATAGAACATTTTTCACCTTCCTTTTGAGGCTATGAAACTATTGACTGTGTTCGGCGACTATTAGAATAAGTTAACTAAAATGTTAAAACTATTTTCATGTAAGTGGCATATTTTTTCTTTTTTAAAATAAATTTCTTTAAACCGAATTCAAATAAAATATCAGCTGGCGCTAGGGGTGAACGATATCCGCTTGCATACGTAGTCCATGTCGTAGCGAACGTAGGTATGTTAGGTACTCGCGGCATTGATCCCGAGTTTTGTACGCTTTACATAGCGGGTTTGCAAAATACCAAATTACTAAAACAATGAGTATAAGGCTATTGGTTATTGGTATTCGATTGTGTTTAGCTAGTATAATAATAGCCTTTCAGTTTCGGGAGCGTTTCCCTGACACCTAGTATGTATTATCAAGCCTGTTTCCCATTGGGATAGGCAGCCATCTCTTTTATTTCATCTACGTTTAATAAACTCGTCATGCATATATTATTAATTAAAATACTTTGTTTTTTACGGACAACATAATCCAAGTATACAAATATGATGTTTGTTGTATTGGTCGTGGACCTGAAAAAAGTTTGTTACTTTGAAACCACTGGAAAAGCCCAGCACTGTGTACCGTACTAGGCCACTGTGATGAGATGACCTTTTTGACGTACTCATACGATAATTTTTCACATAATAACTCATAATTTAATTTTAGAACGTCAGTATGATGTCCCTGATGTAACGTTAATGAAAATCAGTTGAATTAAATGTTCCATAATTGCTGTTTTATTTGTTAATCTAATACTTTGTTTAAAACATGTTTTAAACACATTGGCAAAAAAACATTGTTTTTTCCCTCGTGTTTTAAATCAGTTGGTGATTATATTAATCAGATTCAATAGTGTTTAAAACATATGTTTTTTTCGTAACAACTCTGCTTTGAAAAAAAATATAATTATAAACATACCATGTTAGTCGTATCCTGTAACAACTCCATTTTATTATACCTCTCAACAGTTTCGGGAAGAATATTTTCTTTGATCCCATCGTTTCTTGTATTTGCCTTAAAATTAAATGTTTTTATAACTAATGATGTGCATACCTCATCTCCAAAAAACTCAATCTATTTTATTATTTTAAAACGATTGTAGCCTAAAAAGAAAGTACCTAATATACAAGCTTCTAGTACAGGTGATTATTGGACGCCATAGAACAGTAAGCCTCTAGACGCCGCTTCGCTGGACACCCCCGGTCACAACGCATATGCTCTACCACTGCATATCATACGTCACTCCGCCAATCGGAACGTCACTCAGTCAGCGAGCGGCACCAATCATAAGGAATCATACCACCGAACTTTTGAACCGGCCAATCATAACGCGCCGTCCGCCCCCCTGACCCCACCAACGTTTTACGACTGCGTTTGAATACAAAACTTTGTTTATGCGGAGTCTTGAAGCTTACTGGTCTGTGTTGGACGCTAAGAGTGGGGGCCTCGAAGCGTCTACTAAGCGACCCTGGGGTGGACAGCAGTACGTGGTGGTCGCGTGCTACTGTGGGGGAAACAATATTGTTTTCCCGGAACGTGCCAAAAGCATAGCACTTGAGGGGCTCCGGCACGGTCCAATAGGATTCCCGGAGCTCCTCGATTTTGTGCAGAGGATGGCCACCGTGTGGTTTTAGTCGGTAAGAGGCCGACATACCCCTCCGCCGTCCCCACACGGAGGGTAACCATGAATCTTTCAACAGAAAAAAAAGGTCTCCACCTTGATCAATTATATTATCAGTGTGATTAGAGCCAAAATTCAATGCTGGCAATCTAAAAAAAGTTAATTAATCATTTTTACATAGCATGGGTACGATGACAGCAGGACAAAACGATGCCTTATGAATAAGGGTAAAAGAGACTCCACTACTAAACATGTATTTGACACCTGATCCGTACCCATGCTATGTGAACAAGATTATAGGTAGAGATTTTATTCTATTTTCAATAAATATGTTACGAGTTATGGCCATTTTCAATAAAAACACAATCGGTTGATTTGCTTACTCAATAAGGATTTTGACATAACTTGTTCAATCCAATCACAAGTTATGTCAAAATCCTTATTGAGTAAGCAAATCAACCGATTGTGTTTTTACTTTTTGTTTAGCGAGATTCCGTCCGCCTTTTTTATTCATCCAAGGTTTTACATAAGTAAACAAACAGTAAAGCACCCATGACATGACAATGACCAAAATGGCAGAGGTTATGGTGCCTTTTCTTTGTCTCGCAGACATTCAACAATCGTGTGTAGGTATACATACTTGTAATACATAAGAAACACGCAGACCAACACAAACATGTTCAACAAATAAATACTTGTGTCTTGTGGGAATCGAACCCACGACCTCGTGACCAGCAGTCGCACACTCGAACCACTAGACCACAGACGTAGTCAAAGTAGTAGTTATAGTTTCATTTCAAGTTTGGCCCTCTCCTAACCTATTCCATAAATTCACGCTGTATAAACCGCTAATACAATATTTCGTGTGTTATACCTACTCAAGTTGTACAATTTTACACTATACATACCCACTTTTCTTTACGTAATAATACTGGAACTAGAAGTAAATTTTTAAATTAATTAGTTCAACTGGCGACTCCGGTAGTATCTCTGTTCCGAACAAGTAAATTGCTTCCTATAAAGAAAACGTTTATATTTTAGTTTTATTAAAGCTAAAATAATAATAATACATTTTTAGAAATAAAATAGATAATAATGCACTTACCTTTTAGATTGTCTAGCGCTCATACTTGCTTCTTTATAACGTTTAGCAATTTTTCTTTTGAAACATATTTTATATTAATTTTATTACCCATGACAATAGTAAAAGACGTCAACGTCTGTCAGAATGATTTTTAAATATTTTATGCTAGTTTTATGGCTATAAAGTCTTTTTTGTTTACGGTATTAAATATTTTCGTAAATTCGTGATAATTCACGCATAGACGCGACAGACACAGACCCTTCCTCTATAGCGCAATGCGCGGCACTGAATGTGAGCATTGCGGTTAGCTCTCGTAAATTTTATGTTAGCTGCAATAGAGCTCACTTTCAAGTAAATCATTCTCACGCGTTTTACCGCGGAAGTAAAGGCCGTAAGTCTCAAAACAATTTTCGTTTATTACATAAATAATAATTAATCAATAGAAATTTCCTTAAAGCTGTATTTAATATACTTTATTATCTGCCTATCTCCATAAATTTTATATACCTAACTTAAATAATAACGGAGAAATATTCGAAAAATCTCTAAAAACGCATGATTTTGAAAAATTAAAAGCATCGAAAAAAAAACAACGAATCATGTAACTGGGATAGTCAAACGGTAGATAAAGGTTCAAAATAACATATGTTTAAATTTGAAATTCATCAGGCATGTGTACGACTCAGCATATGTTTCCGAAAAGTCACCTCATTTTGGGAGCCTAGTCTTAAGGTATCCATACTCTTTCATGTCAGCTAAAACTTCAACTGCTGCCCACCAACCTCCAGATTGCTAGAATCGTCAATATTAGCGTACACATTGTCTTGCAAAAAATAATTTCTAGAATCCCTAATTTTTTTTATTAATTTAGACCACTGTCTACAGAAGCGTCGTGTATAAATTTGAAAACTATTAATGAAAAAGGCAAAACATAGCAGCACAGTACATATTCTTCTTATTCAGTTTGTGAGGAGAAAATAGTCGAGAGCCAACCCTCGAATTACGGCTTTTTTACCCGACTGCGCCAGAAGGAGGGTTATGTTTTTCGAGTGTATATATGTATGTATGTATATTTCTTTGGCACGCTCTGTAGCCTAAACGGCTTGATGGATTTGAGATTGAGAGGTGTCGTTAGATTCGTCTTAATTCTGAAAGTGACACTGGGTATATCAAAATTAAAAAAATTTAAATGGCCGCTTTTTGGCGCCATATAACCTCTTCAAAAAATTTTTTTTTCCGTCAGAAACTATCGAGTGGGGTATCAAAATAAAGGGTTTTATAAATGCTTTACAAAAATATATACAACTTATACGTTTAAATGTAATTTGGAATGAAAAATGCTAAAAAACAACAAAATATTCAGCGTTAAAAATGAATTTGACGTCTCAAAAAAAAAAACATTAATAGTATGATAAATAAAACATGACAAAACTAAAAAAATTCAAATAAAAAAACTAATTAACAAAAACAAAAAACCCGACTGCGTGTAAAAATAACAGAAAAGATATAGACAAGACTTATCAACACGCAGGCGGAGGCTACCTATGAACTATTATGTAATTTATAACCAAAAACATACGTAGCCTCCGACTGCGTGTTGATAAGTCTTGTTTATATCTTTTCTGTTATTTTTACACGCAGTCGGGTTTTTTGTTTTTGTTAATTAATTTTTTTACTAAGGCTATTCAGTCGGAACCGCAGTTGTCCTTATCGCACTTATTTGAGGCTGAGTGCTCGCAAAGCGACAACGATAGTTTCTTCAAATACCTAGCGCTTAAAACGCGCTGCACCTCACTTCTATGGTGTCGACATGAGCTACATAATGCTAATAGCTCATGCCCGTGGGGAAAAGATTAGCCAGTCAGCCGGTTGGTAGCGGGGCTGACTGCCCAGGGTGCGCCGGACGATCAATTAAATATCGTCACTCGTGGAGGCTCTTTTAATGCACTTTACTAAAATCAGTAGTTTTGTTTTGATGACATGAATGGGGAGTTTTTAGAGCCCTTGCAGACTAAATTGTCGGCCGACAGGTCTGCCGGTGTGCGACTCTCTTATATCGTTCTACTGATTAGGAATCCAAATATTGGCCGAATCGGTCTGCAGTCTGGAGGGGGGGCAGGGGTCTTTTGACTGAAAGATTTAAGGCGCTACTAGGGGTTTGTGTCCACGGATCCCGGGATCAGACTGAATTAGCCACGGATCCCGAAGCGTTGTATCCACTGATACCGTTAGCTAAATGGCGTCCCCATCAGTAAAAAAATAATTACTCGAAAATTCGGTTTTACTGGTTGAAGTAAAGGTAGGTACCGTAGTTTAATCAGAAACTATTTAGGTACTCAGCAAATTATTGTTAGGTGTAGTTATAGATAGAAAAAATGCGAAAAACGGCCACTTTTGGCACTTTTTCTACCTATAACTGCAGCAAAATACTGGGTGTCAGGGAAACGCTCCCGAAACTGAAAGGCTATTATTATACTACCTAAACACAATCGAATACCAATAACCATTAGCCTTATGCTCATTGTTTTAGTGATTTGGTATTTTGCAAACCCACAATGAAAAGCGTACAAAACTCGGGATAATGCTGCGCGTACCTAACCTACCTACGCTCGCTACGACACGGATTGCGTATGCGAGCCGATGTCGTTCATCCCTAGCGCCAGCTGATATTTTATTTAAATTATATTGCGAACCTTAAAAAATTAAGTAAGTAAATAAATGGGGTTTATTTGCAAATCAGTTTTATTTAACTGCCCAAAGCTGGCTATGTATGAAAAATGCTAAAAAAATTTGAAAAAATCTAAAAAAGAATCACATATTTTTTTGTGGTTTCGTATCAGTAATCACCAGCACTATCACCTATCTTCGTTTTCGGAAGCGTTTCCCTGACACCCAATATATTCTACAGAATTAATAGTTTCTGATTAAACTACAGTAGGTACATTTACATTTAAAAAAAAAATGTAAAAAAAAAAAAAAATTAAAATAAATAAATGTAATGTTTTGTAAACCGATTCGATAAATTTTAATGATGTACTCGGCGAGTAATTATTTTTTTACTGATGGAGGCGCCCTTAGTTTCTAGTAGCGCCTAATTGTTTTCGTCTTAGGGTGGTATGCCACTGGTCAAACTTTGTCCAATGTCTTTGTCCAATCCAATTTATTTGATGATCAGTGTTTAATTATACAACGTGGATATGACAATACGACAACAAATGAAAACACGGTTATTACTAGTCTATAGAAGCATTTTAATCACATAAATAAGTTGTTTATCGAAAATAAAAATAAACAATTTTTTTAACTAAATAAATACTAAAACATCGAAATAATAAGTAACACCCTTTGTAATCATCTTTAATCATTGAGAAAGAGAGTTTAAAATTGTATGGACTCGCAAAGGTCGTTGACCTAACCATCTTGGCCTAGAAAAATGGTCCTATGTTCAAAATTAATGAAATTAAAATAATTTCTTGTGGCTAAGCTATTAACTGGATTTGATTAATTTTTTGTATACGATAATAGGACATGATACTCTGTACGTCTCAGATGTACGTGGTTTTATTTAATGTCGCATTGTCATAATCACCCTGTATACAACAAATGATGAAAATCATCAAACTTCTTTGATCAAAGTCACATTGGACTTGGACAAAGAAATTTGATCAACGTCTGGTGTAGTGGTTCGAGGGCCGGACGGCTGATCAGGAGGTCGTGGTTTCGATTCCCACAGGACAAATATTTGTGTGATGAACATAAGTGTTTGTGTTGGTCTGGGTGTTTCTTATGTATTATAAGTACCTATGTATTTACAAAAAAAAGTACATAAGTATTATATCCATTGTTTAGTACCCATAGCATAAGCTCTGCTTAGTTTGGGACTAGATGGTGCTGTGTAAAAATGTCCCAATATATTTATTTATTTATTTTTAACACATTTACGCATGCGAAGCGGTGGCTTAGTGGCTAAAGCACTGGCGTATTGAGCCAGGAGTCGCAGGTTCGAATTCTGCTCGTGGGCGATTTTTTCTTTCCACAATTTAAATCGTTATTTATTATTTTATTTATCCTAAGACCAGACGGTTCGACCTATCTGACGGTTGTAAAACTTGCCTGCCAAAAATATTTTTAATTTTGGTAAACAACTTGTCACTAAGTCTAGATTAATTTACATCACAAGGTAGTCCAAATTACGCTAGACCGCAAGAGCATTGGGTATATATGCCTTTGACCCAATTGTGGCTTGAGCGAGGCCCAACAAAGCCGACATACGGCCAAGAATCTACCTAGATTGTAGGTAAGTATCAATATATTAGTTGGTTTAAGAATCTAGTAAGCGGTAGAAGGTCGACCTAATGTAAAACCGGCCAATTGCGAGCCGGACTCGCGCAGTAAGGGTTCCGTACCACCCATCGACCTGATACCCTTTAGAAACTGCTTTAATTCATGAGAGTTCATCAAAAGACATCAAAGTAACGTTCGCGAAATATGAATATTTGCATCTCATTCTTACGCAGGTACCACCACATGTGTCTATGTTTGTCCTATTTTTACTATTTGTTGCTAAACTACATAATATGCACTATAATCTGACCAAGTTTGACGCTGGTATATGTATATTACCGTTTCGAAGATAGAGCAGGAACAAATACGTTGAAAAAAATGCATGTTTTTTTTGAGTTTTCTTGTATGGGGACCCCCTTTGGTTTTAGACTATTTTTTTGTCGTGATAGGTGTCATAGAAACACATATTCTGTGAAAATTTCAACCGGTTACCTATTACCGTTCAAAAGATACAGCCCTGTGACAGACAGACGGACGGACAGCGTAGCGAGAGTAATAGGGTCCCGTTTGGCACCCGTTGGGTACGGAACCCTAAAAAGTGTCGAATAAAACAGTGGCGGCGTAGCATGGGTTGGCACCCGGGGCGGTTTTCTATTAAGCCCTCCCCCCCACCCCCAAAATAAAACAACAAGAACTTAACGTGCATACGTGCTTTATTTTGCTCAAGTATTCAATAACCGTGTGGTGCCGGACGTAAAGAATTGCACCACCCTATATCTTCTCATGGGTGTCGTAAAAGGCGACTAAGGGATTCACCAGAGGATGGGCAGCAGCGTTCTCTGAGTATTTAACTAACTAACTGCGATTGCCAACCCGCCTGCCAAGCGTGGCAATTACGGCATATCCCCCCAACATGCTTGGGGGAGGCCTGTGTCCAGCAGTGGACGTCTTTCGGCTGATGATGATGATTCAATGACATTATCAAGGTTAGTCGCGCTTAGCTCATTGCGGATCTTAAGCAGTGTTGCCAATGCTACGGCAATTACCGTGTTCCACGGTTTTCAGGCCAAAAAATTACAAAATCCATGGCCTACGGCTGTAACGGTTACACCCGTAGGCCATGGATTTTGTAATTTTTTCAACCCAATATCACAGAGGTAATAGGTATGTACTACGTAATAGAGAAGACACCTCAAACAAAATATTTGTAGCACGTTTTAGAGCTCCTGCACTCTCACTCGCTTAGCCACGCTTGCGCCGCGCTTGCTCCGCGGCCAGCAAGTTGAGCGATATTTTTTGTTTGTAATGTCTACTCTAGTGCACAATATTACCTTCTATATGTCATAGGATAATCGGAAAAATCAGATCTTTGCGAAAATCCTACGACGATTGCAAAGGACCATAATAATTGGAATCTATGAAAGTTTTTCGTTATCATCCGAGCAATTTTTAGGAGCATTGCAAAAATCCGGCTTACATTAGGTTAGTCGCGAATAACCGCTCACGTAATGACCGCTGATTGGCTGATATGAATGTTATGCACTGACGGATGCGCTGATTAGCTTATGGCTACATTCCTTTGTCTTTCGAGCTATGTTCTGACCAGCCAGAATGTAGATGTTATAAATCAATTCGTAGATTAGCCAATCAGCGTTCAAGTTTCCAATCGTCGTAAACAAACTGGGATTTTTGCCACGATTCTAATAATAGCTCGTATGACAACGAAAATCTTTCTGAGATTCCAATTAACCGGTCTTTTGCAATCATCCTAGGATTTTCGCAAAGATTCGATTTGACCGATTTTCCTACGATATATAAATATGTACCTACAACTTACAGCGACAGTTCAGAATTACGCCATCCGAAACACTTTAAATTCCTGGCAAATAAAAGAATGTTAGCTACAATACTTAGGTACCTACATCTGATAGCCGTTCCGAAATTACTTCGACAATCATAAATAGCTTCGGGCAGCAAACAGTATTGCTTCCTTTTCCTTATCAGGTTTACAGTCGTATTGCAGTCGAGGGCAGTTCAGGGTGTGGGGCGACTTGTAATGAAGAATTTCTCAGCTCTGACGCGATTTATCACAGAGTCCGGTTAACTGCGAAGCCATGTGTGAATACACGACGTAGCACGGCGTACATTTTGCAAATACTGGTGTAACACCTGGATTGCTGCTTAGATTTGGTCGATTTATTGTGAACTATTGTATTGTTGCTACTGGTAGTTAGGAGGTATCTGGGTTAGAAATTTGTGAATTTGATAGTTGAATTGTTTTGATAGTAGTATTAATGACGGTTGTTTGGTTTGGTTGGACACCGCCAACCAGCTCATTCTATTCAATTCAATTCAATTTTATTTATTTGCTAACATGGGTACAAAATGGTGTTATAAATTTTATAATAATATAAATCATCGCCATGTTATAGCTTTCGCTGTGCAAAAATTAAAAAAAAAAAAAAAACAAAAACTATTTTAATTATTATTTCCTTTATTCACAAATATACCATATAAATTTACATTTTTAAATATTTTTGTATAAAAAGGAAAAACATTTAAAATATAAAAAAATAGTATGCCACCGGCATCGGGAACAAGGTCCAAGCTACCGGCGGTCAGGGCCCCAGAGAAAGGAACCTCCTCACAATACGTGCCGTGTCGAGGAGAACCGCCTTCTGAATCTGGCCCTTGACCCAGCCACCTAACGAAAGCCTCTGAAGGTGTTGGTCGAGGCTTTTGGCTATTAAGCCATTGGCTGAGACAACTATCGGCACAATGATTGCTAATTTTTTTTTTTTTTTTATTACATTTTTTCATGATTAAGGGCTTCAGTTGAGTCCGAGACTTGGGCACACCCGATGGAATTACGTGAGTGAAACCGTTTATATAAATAATTAGAAAGTTTGTTTGTTTAATTATACCTCAGCGGTGTAATTATGTTTTACCAGCAACCTTTTCAAGAAGGCATTCTTGTATTTTATTTTTATTTTTTTACCCGACTGCAAAAGGATTATGGAAATGTTTTTACGAAAAACTTTTCAGAATATGTAGAGTCTAGACAGTGGTTCCCAAACTTATTTTGTCTACTCGAAAGTCGAGAGTTCAGTCGGTGTCTAAGGCCAGTATTACAGAACGACACTCAAGCATTGATCTCTGTTTAAATCTAGTTTAAAGTTGAGCTTTGATTTTAGAACGTTCTTCAAGCAGAGATTTGTTGATCACAGTTCAGCTGAGTTTAGTTTTGTTTTATACTGTCACCTGTTTCGGTATTTGAGCTGAGATTTGATCTGTAATCACTCTAGTGTGGTCCAGACTACGCTTGAGTAGAGATTTCTATAATATTTCAGGTCAAATTCATGTGTTATGTTGTTGAATTAAAGTTTATAATTACCGTTCTGGAATAAGGCCGATACTTAAGTTACGATTCTATCCTTAAGTAGTGATCAGGTGATTGGAGTTTAAACTGTACTTGAGGAAGCTTCTGTAATACGGGCCTTAGAGTCCTCCTAGCTAGATTAAATTACAAATCGCCCCCCAAGCCTTTACACAACGACCCCATTTTATTTCTGGGTCTAGGGGGGCCCCTTTAGGCCTGCAGCGGCCACAGGGGGCCGTTATCGCCCACTTTGGGAATGGCTGGTCTAGACTATCCTCATAAGTAGGTCATTATTTTATTTATTTATGCATCCTTTTAAATAACAACTTTGCACTAGAAAACTTAAAGAAAAGTTTCAACAAGGTAAACCTCTATAAAATCATCCGGGCCATGACAGTTATTTGCATTTACGTTCTGAAGACACCCTTTGCGGGCCCAACTTGCGGAAAAACGTCAGTCGCTATAATGAACACTATTAACTCTGGCTTTAGATGAAAAAAGCTATGGAAAAAAGTAAAAGTATCTTGTCTCTGGCAGTCGGCTTTCTTCCCTCGCTTTCTTTGAAATAAGAATCTTGTTTGGTGAAAGCGTTGTGACACTGTGAATCATTTCATCCTGAAAGTCGTGTTAAATGTTTCTGGTTCTCTGGTTATGAATAGAATCACATTTTTAACTGTGGGCTTGCTTAGGAGTTCATCTGGTAAACAAAAAAATGTTTATGATACAACTTGTAGTTAACAGAAAAATTAAGTTATGTTTGGGAGAGCTTATTCACAGAATGTTATCGAACAACTTTTACTACGGGTCAACCCAGAAAATCGCCAAAAATAAATCGCCCTTCCATTCATTTCGGTTCAGTAGAAATAGCACTTTTCTATGAATCAGCTGCTTTTTAGGGTTCCGAAGTCCTACAAGGAACCCTTATAGTTTCGTCATGTCCGTCCGTCTGTCCGTCTGTCCGTCTGTCCGTCTGTCCTAATCCTTTACAGCTTAATAACTTCTACAGTTATAAACATAAGTAAATGAAATTTTGTTAAAAAATAGTCTACATATAGATCTCAATTTTAAAACAATAAAAGATTCGTTTTTGCGTATTTAAGGGGAGGCGTCCATACATGTGAAATGGAGAAAAAAAATTTTTTTTCGCTGCACCCCCTCGTGTGGGATATCATTGAATAGGTCTACTAAAATGAAGGTAATGTTTCATACACCACTTTTTTATCAGGTGTACCACTGCGAAATATAGCCCGCCAAAGTGGCTTGCAATGTGTCCCCCCCCCTGCCATTTCTAAACTATGCAATGTAGAAACTTATAATCTTCCACATTGATAGACCTTTGTAAAAACTCTCTTTAAAAATTATTTCGAGTATAATGTGATTATAATTTTTTGAGTTATAGAGAGAAAACTGAAAAATACTTAAAACGTCCTAGTTCAAAGGTCATTGACCTTAGAGAAAAATTATCGTAGCAAATAATGCTCCTTTAGCTACTTTCTATTTGAAAAAATCACAAAAAGTAACTTTGAAATGACAAACGTCTTAAATTTGGCTTCTTGAATTTATCGCTAGATGGCGCTACTAACAACACGCTCTGAGTCGCGAATGCTGCCGATTATTGCAAAAACTAAAATAGCCATGATTAATATTCGATTTGATTCGTTTGTAATTACACCTACTTAAGGAACCCTATAATACTGAGCATGGCCCGACATGCTCTTGGCCGGTTTTTCACTATTTCAGGGTTGTCGCCATATTAAAAGTCGTTTTGTGCTATGCCCTAAATGAGCTCTCCAAATATGACATCACTTTTCTTTTACACCTTGTATAGGGTCGTCTATATCTGTGAAAATATGTAACAGAGAGATTTTCAAAGTAAGGATTAAATAAAAACATAGTGCTTTCAACGCGGTTACATAGCCGATTTGGTCCTTTCAACATAGCGGATCTGGATAAAGGGACCAAGAGAAATGTTAGAATGGCTTTGTTAACATAACATAACATCACGCCTGTATTTCCCCGAAGGGATAGGCAGAGGTGGTCCCATGTAATAGGGGGCGAACCTATTGCCATTGACCGGGCACACATCCAGACTCCGGGCTGCTACTGAAAATTTCCTAATGAAAAAACCCAATAACACTATGCCCGACCCGGGAATCGAACCCAGGACCCCACGCTCAGCAGTCGCGCTTGTAACCACTAGACCAACGAGGCAGGGATGGCTTTGTTATGTGGTATAATTGTGTACATCACGGTTGTGTATCAAAAATTGGTGACAAGATATGATTGAACTCCCACGATAACTGCTCCGGACTTCAATACGTCTGGGAAATTGCAATCCAAACCATAAATTTCAAAACAATGCAGCATGAAGCTAATACATAATACAACTCTGTAAGCGGGTTGTCTAGTTGTAATTAGAAGTGGGCGTTTAAACAAAAAGCGCTTAAAAAAGTCTAATAAAAAAAAAAGCGTATAAGCACGCTTTGTGATTAAAGCAGATTTCGTTTAGACTTTTTCGTAAACCAAACTTATGCTTTTAATAGTACGATTGAAATGTAACCTTATTTCTATGAATGTAAGACTCAATTTCAAAGTTGACTGGTGGTGGTTTGAAACCGGCAGAATTAAATTGTATTCGTGTACGTAAAATTTGTTTAGAGAAAGCACTTTTTTATTTTGTTGATTATTTTCGTATCGTTTAAACATTTTAAACGTTTTTGACCTTGATTGATTTGCTTTTGCTTTGGCGCTTAGTTTATTTTTCGTCGTCAACGAGTGAATGCGTTTTTGAATGTTCTCCTTGGTGATTAGTTAATTTCGCGACGATTGTAGTTTAAATGTAAATAGAATAGTGTAATTTAGAATTTAGACAAATAAAAGTCAATTTTTTTAGAAGTGAAATACGAAAAGCGGCAATAGCGTAAAAAAATTCGTTGGCAGAAAAAAGCACTACGTTTAAACACGCTTACGATTTTAAGTCGTTTTTCCCAACTTTAGTTGTAATACAGACATTCACATACAGGTGGGGCGTTGCATGCGGAATTTGTAATACCGAATGTCGCCGGCTACGCGGTGACCCGCCATTAATTTGTGTACAGCGTTGATTCAACGCGGGAATGCTTAATTACATACCAACACAGCACTTAACAGATGACTTGAAGCGATTTACGGCCGCCATATTGGATTGGTTGAGTGATGGCGCGAACGCAGTGAAGAGGTCGTATATCAGTTGCAATCTCCTTAGATATTGCTAGAATTAATTGTTGATGGCCTGTTAGTAGTATTGTAGTTAATAAATCATGAGATTGATGTGGATATTATTACTGTATTTAATTGCCTTTTTATAACTTAAGAGGGCAAACGATTTTCATTTTCTGTCCAGTTCATTCTTGTCCATCCTAAGGTTGCCTGGAAGAAATCGCTGATCGCGATAAGGCCGCCATTTGTACAATAGTTTAAATGCATATTCAATGTAATGTCTTTTATGGTGTACAATAAAGCATATATAAATAAATAAATAAACGATCATGCGGGTCACCTGATGGTAAGCAATCTCCGCCGCTCATGGACAATTGGACATACGTCCGCAACACCAGGGGAGTCGCTGATGCATTGCCGAACTTTTAAAAAGACGTATGCTCTTTTCTGGAAGGATGTCGAATTTGTTCGGGAAAACCGCTGACGGAAGTTGGTTCCACAGTTTTCCTGTACGAGGCAAAAATAGCGTGTGAAACGAACTGTAGTTGACCGCCAACCATCAAGACGGTGAGGATAGAATTTTGATTTATGGCGAGTGGTACGATAGTGAAAGTCTGCGGCTGGTATAAGGTCGAACAATTCCTCAGAGCACTTCCCAATGTATAGGATACATAGTGATACAACGCAACTTTGCGATACCTGTCCATACCTATTTACTTCTTACCTTACCTTTACCTCATCTCCATATCCTCAGCTTCACATAGCCCTCTTTTAAAAAGGGTTAATGGAGCCACTGCTTAGGTATCTAAAATTCTAAACCACAGTGCTCATGTGACTTATTGATTGCAAGGACTTTCTTCTAATAGACACCAGGGGGTCTACTCCCGTTCGACGATATAAGATAAATCGTACGATTCACGCACAATTTGCTACTCCGATCAACCATCGTTCCCTTATCGCATGCGATGATCGTGTTTTGACGTTTGTTTTTCTCATCTCCTGTAAATTGTATACGACTATGAACCGTAGTCTATCTTAATTGTGCCTTTTTTATGTGCCTATCTTTATTATATAAGTATCAGTCGGAACGAAAGTTCGTACTTCGTTTGTCGTTCGTAAAACGCGAGTAGACCTACAGTGACTTTTTTGCCTGTGGGTAGTCACACAATTATTTTGAACCTGAACCCCATTTTGAAAAACGCCATAAAAGACTATGACAGGCTGAATGAATAATCTCGATTACATTTTAAAAACCACGTCCCATTCCATATTCAAATCTCTTTCATCCAATCCAACATCACGACCGAACTAAAACGTCACACTTATATAGGTATGTACTACCAACGTGACAAGAAAATGTCGCATACACATGACAGGGAAATATTGTACACATTTTTTACGCGGACATCGATGCAGTGGCTATAATTTAGCCGCGTCACTGGGTGGCGGGCCGCAATCAATCGTTCTAGGTAGAAAAGGCAGTTGTGGGACTTTATATTTATTCTGGCCTATAAAACATTTAATTATTATGTGGTACATAGAATACACCTTTTTTCCACACGGTGGCCGTCTTCTGCACAAAATCTCTATTTTATAGCTCCTCTGAGCTCCGGGAAGTCCAGTGGAGCGCGCCGGTACCGCTCCAGTGCTACGCCTTTGGCACGTCCCGGGGAAACAACAAGGTTTCCCCAACAGCAGCACGCGACCACAACCACCCACGATCCCGAAGATCCCGCATCCCCCACCACAAAATGATGGTGGGGGATGCGGCGATTCGCCCCAAAGAGAATAGACCCACTACTTTGTCTCCAAGCAGGATCAGCCTTCTCCCGATCCCGCTCTGACACAGAATATACCTAATAAATAAATTATAAATATCTTCGGGACATTTTTTTACACAGCACCATCTAGTCCCAAACTAAGCAGAGCTTGTGATATGGGTTTGACGACGTCTGTGGTCTAGTGGTTCGAGTGTCGGATTGCTGATCACGAGGTCGTGGGTTCGATTCCCACAGAACACAAATATTTGTGTGATGAACATAAGTGTTTGTGTTCGTCTGGGTGTTTCTTATGTATGTATTATAAGTATGTATTTACAAAAAAATAAAAAAGTATTTAAGTATTATATCCGTTGTCTAGTACCCATAAAGCTCTGCTTAGTTTGGGACTAGATGGTGTTGTGTAAAAATGTCCCAAAAAGTATTTATTTATTTATTTATGGGTACTAGACAATGGATATAATACTTATGAACTTTTTTTTTTGTAAATACATAATTATAAATAAATAATTTATTAAGCGAGCGTGAGGGTTCGATTTCCAGGTCGAATGTCGTATTTTTCTATTAGAAATTTATCAGTTATGGTCTTATGTTTGGAAATGTGCTCAAAAGGCGTACATTTGATCCCCTCCGTGTGTGTATCCTATGCGTGGGATTACCACAAACACCAATATTTTTGTCTATGGTTGGAAATCGTCCAATCAACAAAGCGAAACACTTTGTACCATGAGAGACTGAATAATAAGAAATCAAAATTATTCACATAACCTCTTAATGAAAATTCAGACAATGTTAAACAAAAACTTTTCCTTAAACAAATCTAATATCCCTCTATTTAGATTTACAGTGTTGGGTAAAAAACGGGCAACATTCGGTCAGAGGGCAAACGTTATTCGAGCAAAAACAATTTGTAAGTTTTTGTTAGAACCCTTGGGCCCTTTTGGCTGAATACATGAATACGTTAAGCTGTAAATGCCCTTTATGATAGCTATGGTTTTTCACAAAGCGTGTCGGGTAAACTCTATAATGTATAAGAGATTGTATTACGGATGTTAGGTTCCTAAGGCGGTAAGCTTTTTACTGGGCTTGACTTCTGGGTAAAGTTTTTGAAATACAGAACTATAAATACAGGAAATCATAGGTGTGATGAAATTGTCTTCGTTCGATGGACATCAGCATCTCCTTAGTTCTGAATAGCAATTAGCGCCCTACGCTGCGTTTGCCGATTCTAAATTAAGTCTATTTGAATAAAAACATTTTCAATTTGAATAGGCATGATAAATTTCGGAGCGATTACCTTTTCTTCACTCCTTCAGAATTTGGGATTTTTTTATTGAACTGTCTTCAGTTGGATTAAGCGTAGGTACCTACCTACTTTTTTAAATGAAGGTGGACAAAACGGTAAATAGTTGTTTAATCGAAGCAAGTTTTTGAAAATCAGCTTTTTATAAGTACCTACTTGTTTATTGTTGATTTCAGATTGGAAATATTTATTTATTTAATTCTTTATGCACAACTGGGTACAAAGGCGGTCTTAACGCCATAGGCGTTCTCTACCAGACAACCTTAGGGTAATGCAGAGACAAAGAATAAGGTAGATGCACCAGTAAAGTAGTAAAATATGTTTCGTACAACGGACTTATAGTAATAGATAAATACCTATGTACATTATACATATAATAAAATATACATATTATACATACCTACATATATAACTATAAATATATAACATCAAGATAAATCAAAGTCGAGCTGAATCTGCTAAATTGTTTTCACGGAAATATTTCCAAAGGCGAGCTGACTGTTAGCCATCCCGATTTCATGAAGAAGCGCATTCCATAATAGGATAGATTGCACCACGGAATACTTGAATAAGAATGGAATTGGTATAGTACACAGTTTCTTCGGAAACCCGTGTCGCCTAACTCTCCCACTATCCGTCTCACTACTACATAAGCACTGTATCTAGCTTGTATCTAGATATCTAAACGCATACGCGTGCAAGAAATACTACACTGAACGCGGCCCTACTATTAGCTGTCACGTCTGTCACTCATAAACGTCGACCATGTGCGAACGCATCACTACATTCGAACAGGTCGTTAGTGATGTCCATGTACAAAAAACCAATTTTATGAATGTTGTCGATATTTTCAACGATTTTCGCATATGGTCTTGGAATAAAAATAATTTGTCCTACATAAGGAATTGGAAAGTTACTGTTTCATGATATACTTAATTATTGAAAAGAACGCCTGACACGTTTTAAAATAAGCAGCGCGAGGTATGGCGAAAAATAAAAAGTAGTTTTTCGATTTTTAACCTACTTTAAATTTGTTATAAGATCTGGTTTGGTGTTTTGCGTAAATAAGATATACAATTCTGCATATTTACGGATTGGTTTTCTTTTTAAATCGTAACTTATAAAATAATTACTGCCCAACATACTAAAGTCGTCAAAATTTGTTGGTTTTTTGTAAACTTTTTGTTATTTTGTATTGTATTGTATTGAAAACTAAAAATAAAATGATATGCCCCTTATTACGAAAGTTTAGACCACGTTTAAGGGGAATATAGCAGCCAAGTGGCGCCCCAATCAGTAAACAAGTTATTACTCGCTGAATACAAGTAGGTACAGGTACTGTAGTTTAATCAGAAACAATTAACTCTGTAAATTATACTTCGCTGTAATTGTACATGGAAAAAATGCGAAAAACGGCCACTTTTGGCATTTTTTCTATCTAAAACTACAGCGAAATATGTTTTACAGAGTTAATAGTTTCTGATTGAACTGTACTTTAACTTTTAAAAACGAATTTTCGATAAATTATGTATTCAGCGAGTGATATTTTTTTTTACTGACGGAGGCAACACTTGGCTGCTACATTCCCCTTAAGCACTTTTTAAAACCGGGTGTAATACAAACTCCATACATAACAAAGGTATTTAACCACCAAAACGAAGAGGAGAGGATATGTGTCGAACAACCAATAGGATTGCGTTATTTTCATATTTCACCGCCTAGCTTCAACATTATTTATTTATTTAAACTTCATACAACACATGTACATAGGTGGACTTAATGCCTTTGGCTTTCTCTCCCAGTCAACCAGCTATTCTATATCTAACGCAGTCTTATTGGTGGCTTGCGACACATCTCGTCACATCTCTTCTCTGCGTTTTGGTGGAAACCGAGCCTAAAACCCGATTTTTAACCGACTTCTAAAAAGGAGGAGGTTCTCAATTCAATTGTATGTTTTTTTTTGTACGTTTGTTACCTCAGAACTCCGTCATTTATAAACCGATTTCGAAAATTATTTATTTATTTGAAAGGATATACTTTCAGATTGGCTCCATTTTCATCAAAATCCAGTTTTGATGATGGGATCCATGTGAAATTGAGGTAACTTCTCAAATATTATAGGCATACACATAGCGATTTTGGTATATTCATCAACAAGTCAAGCATTTGCATTCAGAAAAAATCATTTGGTGAAGATCTGATGAAGGTCATAGGAGATAAAGAGGGAACTCTTCAATGGATGACAGCATATTATCGGGGATTATAGCAATCGCTTGTCTTTCTATTGTTAATTCCACTCAAAATAATAAACAAAAAAAAACCGACTTCAAAAAAATAAAACAGTTTTTTTAAATTTTTATTCATTTTTTTCAGTTTTTTCTTAAATCTATCCGAATCAAAGGCACTTTGCTTTCACTCCCTAAACTGTTTCACACAAATTTTATTTTTTTATTCTTTTTTAAGTCGGTTTTTACTTTTTTTAATGTGGTTTATGTTTATGATAATTATGATAATTGATAAATATCAAAACTCGAAATTGCGAATAAATAATTAAAAAAAAAATCTACCTAAAAATAAAATTATTATGCATTTAAAATAATAAAAATGAGGAATATTTATTTTAAAACAGAAAGTATTCACCGAATTAATTATATCGATAATGCATTCAATATGTTACTACACTATCGATACACGGGATTTTGGTGACAGTCAGGCAAATAAATTGAAGGCGACATCGAAAGAAACGCAATACATTACGCGGTTACTCACGTAGTGAAAGTCGATATCCATGTTTTATAAGCAATGTATATTTTTTTATCAGTTTGCGATAACATCGTTTTTGTCATGAATCACATAATACTAAGAAAATATTTGCAAATATCACAACTAATTAAAAGTTTTTAGACTTACCGATGAAAAGAAATCCCTCCTTTAGTTAAACTACACACCTCGCTATTTTTTCGGCATGATATAATGGCGCAAGACGGCATAATTATTATTTTTTCGCACAGCAACGTACTCTGTCACAGCCTGGACGCAATGTCGCGGATTTTGGTTACATTGGCGCGTCTGCTCAAAAGCGCGGCGCGCCTATCCCGCCCACAATTCCCCTCTATTATATTCATTTCCTCTATGGATTGCACGAAGAATGTAGAGTGAACGAAGTCAGAGTGGTGAGAAGGACATTGGAGAAGACGATTATTAGTGGAGCGGAGATATTTAGTGACTCATAGATACTGAAAATGAGAAGTAAAGTAAGAATGAGAATTGGGAGAGAAAAGTAAAGAGAATAGAGTAGTTAATGCCCTCATAGGTATGCCTACGTTGGCGGATAGGCAACCATTTTAGAAGCAAACGATACTCAGGCACATGGTCATATTTACGAAGATCAAAAACGAATCGAATACAGTTATTAGGAAGGCAATGCAGTTATTAAATATTGAAATAAAAGACAATTCAGCACAGTGGGATTCAACAAAATACATTTTCTCATCACATTTTTCAGAATTTTAATCACAAGTCAAAGGGACCACGGCAAATTGGAATGGAACCATGGGAAATCTGAAACAATGGACTTTTTTACAGCTATTTTCCGTTGCAGCCGCACACACATGCACTGTTATACGGAGTGCCTATTGTGCCTTATGCAATTACATCCGGCTGATAGGCCTTTGAGTTTTTAAGAGGATTCTAGAAAGAACGTAAGTAGTGATGTATCTCTGTAATCAAAATCGTGATTGTTTTATTTGATCATGGTCATCGTGTATTTCCCGGTTGACTGCCTCGTTGGTTTAGTAGTCGCAGGCGCGACTGCTAAGCGTGAGGTCCTGGGTTCGATTCCCGGGTGGGGCAAAAAGAGTTATCGGGATTTTTCTGTCAAGAAAATTTCTCAGTAGCAGTCCGGAGTTTGGAAGTTGGCGCTGCTACAGCCCCGTGCCTCGGAGAGCACGCAAAGCCGTCGGTGCTGCGCTTGATTTCTCTCCGGTCGTGTTGGATTGCCGTCCCATCGGGTTGTGAGAGTGAGGGCATAGAGAGGGCACCTGTATTTGCGCACACACTTGCACTATAATATGTCCCGCACAGATAGCTAGTCTCCGTTGAGATAGGCCGCCGTAACCCAAATTCGGCCGGGAGGACATTATTATTATTTCCCGCCAAAGACGAACGATTAGTTGGACATACCAGGTACCTTTGTTCTCGTAAGACCGCTGTCACTAAAGTTAATTCTTTGGTTAATCAACCGTTTATTGAAAGAAAGAAAAGAAAGAAAGAAAGAAAAAGATTTTTATTCTTGCGCTCCATTTGACGCACACACTACAAAACTTATACATAATACTTTACAATTTCATGACAAATTAGTATAGTTACAGTTTTTTGTTATTCGAAAACATTACTAGAATATTAGGTAAATAACTGTTCAATCAGACAGTTATCGTTGGTGGCATGGGTGTCCTAAAATATGGACATCGGATCAACAAAACTTTTCGGACTCATGTGTGGATCAGAATTTGATTTCCACTTGCTTTAACGGTGAAGAAAACAATTGCGAGGAAACCTGCACACCTAAAAGTTTTCCCTTAGATTAATGAGTTTTCCATACAGTTTATTTATTTATTTATTTACTAGCTGTACCCGTGGCTTTGCTCACGTTATCATAAGGTAAACTTTCAAATAAGTCAAATTTCAAAGATAATGGACGAATGATAGCAATAATTAATTTTTTGCCATTACTTTTTTGTTAAAACGCTGGACGCAAAGCAAAGTCAAAGACTAAAACGTAAACCGAGAACCTAGGTCACAAACAAATTTTGAGCATAATTTACAAAAATAATACAGAATGATGTGAATGTATACAATAAAACGCCTTTTTACAAAACTTCTCTTTAAACTATATTCGAGGTTTTACCTTCAGCAGCCAAAATGTACAGAGTGTCAGCGTTGGTGACGCGGGAGCAAGCGACGTACAGTTGTCCATGTGAGAAGCAGCTGGTCCTTAGGTCGACAGCCGCAGCCTTCAGTGTCTGCCCCTGCGACTTATTGATGGTCATCGCGAAGCACAGACTCACAGGAAACTGTATGCAACAGTATTGGAAAGGGTAATTGTGGGGAATCAGTGGTATACGTGGAATAAACACCGTCTCGCCAGCGGCACACCCAGTGAGAATCTCTGCCTCTATAATGTGCCTCTTCAAGGATATGACTTTGAGGCGGGTCCCGTTACACAGCTTAGGCGGTGTTAAGTTCCGTAAAAGCATAATCGGGACACCGACTTTAAGTTTGATAAGATGGGCAGGAAGTCCACTTGCAGTGTGGGTAGTGAGTAGCGTCATCTAGATCCAAAACGGTGTTTATAGAAGTATAAACCACTTCATTCTCTTGAATTTCTTAGAGAATGCTATCGTTAATCGCAGCGGCTTGGTAATTTTTTGGTGTTAAAATGGCCCTCTCACGCAACCAACAATTCTGCTGGTGTGAGATTTGGCTGATGTCCCCATAAAAAGAACGAATTAGGTCCTCTATCGTAGAGAACACTCTACAAAGCGTTTCCGGTAGGTCCACCTGGCCACTCTCCTCTGGATAAGTTCCTACTCCAATGTTTCATCATCATCAGCGAATTCTTGAGCATGTGAATTCCCGCCAAGCCGTGCTCTCATGTTGACCGTCAAGCACAATCTGTGAACTTGCGACCAGAGAGTAGAGCGTTTTAACCAAGCATTCACCTCATCAGCCCTAGTACCTCGCGTCACCACAGGCAGCGTCTGCCGGAAATCGCCGCTAAAGAGAACTGTAACCCCACCCATGATGTTGTGGTTCCTGCGGATGTCTTGCAGAGTTCGGTCAACAGCCTCCACTGCCTTTCTGTTCGCCATCGTGCATTCATTCCATACAATTAGAGAGCAGTCTCGTAGAACAGCGGCCTTTTCACTGTTTCGTGAAACTGCGCAAACGGGCGTCTCGTTGCTCTCTAAGTCTATGGGAATCTTAAACATTGTGTGCGCAGTTTTGCCACCAGGGAGCAGTGTTGCGGCGATTCTGGAAGAAGCTTCTGCGAGGGCTATTTTTCCTCGCCTTCTGACTTCTGCAAGGATGCCTGAAGTAAGAAAGGTTTTGCCTGTTCCTCCAGGACCATCCAAAAAGATTTTTTTCACTTGGTAGAGTTCAACGCTCTGCAGGATAATTTCGTGTCTTTGCTCTGAGATGAATGATGAATAATGACAGACATTGCGCCCGGATTGTAGTCAGTTTCGGCGGCGTATTCACGATTAACGCCGGGATGATGAGCCACAGGTTGGGGAGTCGGTAAACCGTACTCACCCAATGAATTGCAGCCGATCGAAACGACCATGTCTTCAAGTGAACAAAGACAGCTATTCAAAACGCGTTCATCTTATCAACATAGGTCCGTAAGAATCGCCAATTGGTCAGGTGTAAAATATCGCAATTCGTAGTTACTAAGTATTTCAAGACAACCAAAGAAGCAAACACAAAGACAACAAAGATAACCCCGTTCCTCTACCCATAACATCACATTTTGTGAACGAAACCATAGCGCGATCTAATTCGACGTTAACGCCATCTGGTTAGGAAAGAAGTATATTAAATTAAGTTAATTATTTTACAAAACTAAGTAAGCGGGAGACGTCATCGTAAATTGGTTATATTATCCATAGGTTAAGGATAACAATACAAATAAATTTTCACGATTTTTTTGGTTAGGGGACTCAGCAGTTAGTAAAATAAGTGGTTCAATGGCACTTTCTGCACCGATTTCAATATTTGTTTCACTGTTACAAAGGTAAAGCACTTTTTAGCAAACAATACTTTACTAAATTACTGTTAGATAACTACTATTTGTGGTAGAAAGTAAAATAAATTCGGAAGCTGAAAAAAATCGACACAATGCACTATTGCTCACCCCTCATACCAAATAGCGTGATCATGTGTTTTATAACTTAATAATCCGCTCTTTAGCCGACGTTGTTGCTAAATAACTTAATTTGTTGAAGAATGTTGAAGTTGTTTTGTTAAAATAACAAAATGCAAAAAATAATTCAAAAACTAAGATTGAGGCTGAGATTCGATCTTAGAACAACACAATCGTGATCCACACGCCAAGCCACCAGGATGAGTAATTATTTACGGGAAACTACGAAATAAGCATTTTCATTGTTAACATCTGTCGCTTAGCTCCCTTTATATATAGCGTGATGGTTATTTTTTCTTAAATTAATTTTGACGTTCTGATAACGAATTATTTTAGTCTTTTTTAGTCTATAAATTATAACATTTCAATATATTAGCTGTAAAACATAACTTTGTAGACATTTTGTTACTCTAGTCACCTCCCATGTACAAAAGCGTGATGATTTGTAGCCTATAACCTGACCCGGTCTGTAACCGAAATTTTTGCCAAATTTCTAACTAAACTAATTCTGTTCAGTAGTATAGGCGTCATGCTCAAACATACAAACAGATAAACAGACAAACAGACAGAAATTCTAAAAATTGTACTTTTGGCGTCAGTATCGTTCTTAGTATGCGCAGCAGTGATTTTTTTCCAAAAATATTCAATGTACAGTTTTTTCATCTCTACGATTTTATTATATGTATAGATAATTAGGAAAACCAACAGCTATATAAAAATTAATAAACAGCTAGCATAGATTACATTAAGCCAATTACAGGTTTCCACGGATAGTAATAGGATAAATTAACACTGATTTTAACGATCACTAGCAAGCACAAAAACTACAATTGATTAGAGTTGAAAAATATTACATAAAATACTTGAATATTAATTATTCAGTCATTCTAAAGAAGTCAAGGTTTAGCATATTACGTACCGTAGAGCTTTTTGAAGTAAATGGGTCAAATGAGAACTCTTTACAAAGTTCATTAGAGTCTTTGCTCGCCCGCTCGATATATGAATTTAGCCTATAGTTCGTGGAACAAAAGGGGATGGAGATAGGTGGATTGAACCTAATCATTTTTCGGGGAACATTAAATCGTAGCTTTTGTAGAAGATCTGTGCAATCAATTTCATTACGCAGTATTTTTAATAGAAATGTGCAATCAGCTAGTCGACGATGATTTACAAGTGGCTGTAAGTGAAACTTCCTGCAGAGATTTATGTAATTTTCAGAACGATATGGTATTCGTAGACGAAAACACAAATAACAAATAAATCTTTTTTGGATATTTTCAATACGATTGATGTATTTATCATAACACGGTTTCCAAATTTGTGATGCATATTCAAGGTGACTCCTTACAAATGAACAATACAAAATTTTAAGGGTTTTGGCTTTTTTAAAACATCCCGCAAGTCTCATTACAAAGCCCAATGATTTTGAGGCTTTAGCTACTATTTGCTCAACGTGTACGTCAAATTGAAGTTTAGAATTAAAGTTTCAGTTCTCAAATGTGTGTGTGTATGCCGCCAACCCGCACTAGGCCAGCGTGGTGGACTAAGGCCTGATCTTTCTTGCATTGAGAATATGCCCATTTCTAGCAGTGGGACGGTAATGAGCTGATTATGATTAAACAAATAGTTAGCCAGGAGCATTTTCCTGTTAGATAATGGCAATACTTAGTTCGGTATTCCATCAAAGTTAATTCTCTGACTAAACGGTCGATTACTCGACCATATTCCTGGAATTGTAGTTAGACGGTCTTTGAATTTCGGATTATTTATTTATTATTATTATTTAACCATAACATAACATAACCAGCCCACTACTGTCCCACTGCTGGGCACGGGCCTCTTCTCAGTATGAGAAGGCTAAGGCCTTAGTCCACCACGCTGGCCTAGTGCGGGTCGGCGGACTATACACACCATTGAGAACTGTATGGAGCACTCTCTGGTGTGCAGGTTTCCTCACGATGTTTTCCTTCACCGTTAAAGCAAGTGATAATCGAATATAAATCCGCACATGAATTCGAAAAGTCAGAGGTGCGGGCCGGGATCGAACTCACACCCTCCTGCGTGGAAGGCAATCGTTCAACCGCTAGGCTATCACTGCTAACCATAGAAGAACGTTGGTGCCGTTTACAAGGCTAGTTATGAGTTTTGTTATCTTTGTCCGAATTGTGTAACTCACTTGCGATAGCAATCATGTTGATTACAATATGGTTCATTACTACGTATGTTTTAACATCCGTCTTATCGGTAACTAGGTACCTATGCAATAAATATTGCTGTATTATCGAAATGCAATTAACCCGCAAGTTTATGTTAGGGAAGGCTAGTGATATGGCAGTAGGCGGCAGCGCTCTCTCGCTTTCGGCTCTTTCCTTAGTCACGAGTGAGAGTGCTTGGGAAGGTGTCGTCTCCTTCTGTGAGGAGGTGATGCTCGCGAAGGAGGCAGCGGAAAGGGCCCGAGAGGCAACGATCTCACCCCACCCTCAGGAGACAGACTGGATGCTGCAGGAGCCGCGTACGCCGACCTCCAACTGCTCCAACCACCCTCCTGCGGGTGGCGCACTCTGGGTAGCCCGCCGCCGCCCGACCAGTTAGGGTTGCCATCTGCTACTTTCTGTTATAAGGGTTACCATCATAAAAAAATACGGGTTTCAGATTTTTGTACGGGAGACAATTATAGAAACTTTGTTTTAAGACGATATCTTTATTTGGAAAATATTGCACCGCACATAGATCATAATAAAAAAAATTTAACAAAAAATAAAACCGACTTCAAAAACCTTAACTAAAAAGTAAAAAATAATCATTGTATGTATTTTAAAATCTTAACATAAACAACATTTTTAAGGCGGCGCGTGGTTGACCCTTTGCGTCATGTAATGTACAGTCGAGCGCAATATCTATAGTAAAAACAGTTTATGTGAACGTACATGAAAATCACGCGCCGCCTTCAAAATGTTGTTTATGTTAAGATTTTAAAATACATACAATGATTATTTTTTACTTTTTAGTTAAGGTTTTTGAAGTCGGTTTTATTTTTTGTTAAAAAAAAATTATTTCATACTTTTTAGATGAGGGTTGATTCATAAATGTTTATATAACCAATTTGAGAATATATTTTTTATTAACCTTTGCTATCCCACTGCTGGGCAAAGGTCTCGCTCATGTTCTTCCAAACTTCCAATCACTATCGTGAAAAAAAAACACGCATATCGGCCAAGAATTCTCAGAAAAACGAAGCAATGAGCAGATCATCTAGATAGGCCAAGCTAAAATAAACTGATTTATTGAAGCTAGTTAAAAAACTACTCAACCTAAGTCAATAAAATTTATATGGGACCACCGCGCGGACTTTCTCTACCAAATAAAAAAACAACCACGTAAATCGGCCCACAAATCTCGGAGTAATCGGTGTACATACATGAAAAAAAAAAAAAACCCGCGGAATACATAACCTCCTCCTTTTTTTGAAGTCGGTTAAAAATCAAAAGCCAATTCGTTTGCTTTGTGAATATTCGTTTACTTTAATATATCAATAAAAAAAATATGTTACATATCCTGCCATAGAAGCATGCAAAACTTAACAGTAATATCAACCCCGTATTTTATTTTGCTAAATACGGGTTCATATATTGTTATTGTCTGAAAAACGGCAGCGCGTATCCCACGCCCTTTGGCTATAGATAGTTATAGGAACACTGTTGAGTCGGTAAGAGTCCGGCACTGGCTCCGGCTTACTCGAGCGGAGTGCGTCCAAGAGGATTTCCCCACGTAAAAAGTGTTATGGTTATTAATAGGCACTTAAGTATACCCTTCCTCATTCGAAATCCAAATTCCATTTAACTCCACACGAAAAATACGACATTAAAAAAATCCACATCCGTTATCTATACCTTATCTACAAGGCTACCAGTAAAATGAATAGGCTTTTTATATTTATAATATCGCTAAGTCCACGCAGTCACGTTTCACGGAATGGGATCACGTAGTAAACGCATAATTACAATGAACGCTCCCGTTAGATGCAAAGGACCGTGGTACGGAGCGTTTAAAAATATGAGTCGGTCCAATGTTGGCGTCAAATGTTTTTGATGAGAGAATTTGAATGCGTTCGAATAAACGTTTGCCAGAGTGCAGTAATACGCCACGGATTTGTACGTAAAGGTGTGCATAATACTGAAAAAATGCCTGCTGGTGATGTAGGTACTGGTTTCAATAAAACATATCGATACCTAAGGTTCACAGATTACAGCCTAATAAGGTACGTCTGCGATTTAGCAAAGGTTGTAACCTTTGCTAAATCGCAGACGTACCTACTTACTGCACGTTGGAGCTGCATTTGATGTGGACAAGCGTTTTTCAAAGTATTTTCTTTGACCGAGAATCACTTTTAAAAAAAAGGTTTATAAGATAAGCCTTTAAATATTTCCACAAAATCTTTAATTATATGAAGGTTGAATGGGATTATAATTAGTTGTTTTTCATGAAGAATTAACATTTCATTATAATAAATGAAGGGGCTAATCGAGGGCAATCTAATAAATTCCCGATCATTGACAGGTACAAGCAAGGACGAGTAAAAAGAGGTAATTATGTCTTCAAATAAGTAGGTGAATAACATAGCTACTTTGAAATTACTATTTTAAAATACCTTTCTTAATCGACAGTAACTGCGTACCTATTTCATTGAAAACATGACACCTAATTATCTTCAATGTAGTTAGTAACAGAGTTTGTACATTTTATAATCAATGGTTGAGTAATTTAACTTGAGGCAAGGAAATCTTGTTCTACAATACTTATTCGTAAATCTTAATTGGCTGTTATTATTTTAGATGGTATTTTATGTTTAAATATTGAGCAAATAGTAGGAATATTAATTTTTACAGCTTGTCTTAGGAAAATGACAACGAATGTAATTATTTTATCTGTTTCGGCTAATACTGGCTTTCGGCCACTGCATATTATCATGAATATTATTAGATCATAGTCTATTAAAACCATCAGCCAATGTTGCTCAAACGTTGGTTCAAACTCGCGAAGCAAGGGTAATACGTCAGTTTTTAATCCGTTTTTCAAATTAAAACTCGGACGTGAACCGTTTGGGTTTTATCGCTGGCCAGTTTTTTTTTATAACAAAAAGGTATCTAGGTACGAATGACTTTTTCGTAGATTTATTTAATGATTTAAAAAATATTTTCTGTGTAGCATTTTTGAAATTCGAATGACATAGATTGTATGAATTTAGAAATTTATCAACGTTCTTATTCTTATTCTTTATTGTACACCAGAAAGAAATACAGTAAAACTTATAAATAGAAATTACACGTACAAAGGCGAGCTTAACTCAAAAATGAGTTTACGTTGTCTTAGGGTTCGATTTAACTATACGTAACGAACGTACGTTTAAAAAAAAAGTATTAAATAAAGTAGGTAGGAAATAGAATTTTTTTTTTGACTGCTTTGCATGTTGTAAATGACATATTATGTATATCTTTATCTATCACACTCGCAAAAATGCCAACAAAGTTATTTTTCAATTTGGTATAATAATAAATAAACACCGTATTATAATTTACACGCTTAAGGGGCCATAAAGGAAAGTGAAATGAAGAAACAAAAGGTTGAAAAAAATACCTATGTAGTTTATTCTATTATCACGGCACTATCTACAATCATATTGAATACAGTTACTATTATGTATTAGTACATTTAAACGACAAAATAAAGCACGTAACATACTGAAGGCGGAGCGAGAGCTATCTTGTATCGAGCGGGGTCTTTAAAGGAACATAATGCCAACAAATAATTTTTCAATATTGACTATCGCACTGACATTTTTGTTGACCGTTTTCTCGGAACAGCCCATCTTAGAATGGACTAATACAGATATTGATACAGACGTGACATAACCTTATTAGGTATTTAGATTTCTATGCGATTAAAATGTTTGTCTTTCTCACTCGCACTCAGTGTTCAATGTGACACGCGCTCGATAGTCACACATTAATTACTTACTTAGTATTTAACTAAAATAATTATGTACCTACTATGTGTCTATAATTGCTTTGTATTTTGTACATTAAAAATAATATTAGAGATATTTTTAATACGAAAACATAATTTCTTGTACCTACCACACTCATTATCAGATCTCGATTCAGTTGAGATGAGGGAGATAATAAATACACACTTTTATAAACTAGGGATTCATGAAGAATTTGAATTTTTTTTTTTTTTTTTAAGTTAAGAATAATGTGGTATAATGACTTGGGGTAAGTCGGGACATGGGGTAAGTACGTTCAAATGGATTTTCCGCAGAAAGTGACGTCACAATATTACGACGCGCACTAAAGTGCTGTGTTCTCTAAGTGTTGTGTGTGTATATAAATTGATAAATAAATAAATAAAAAATAAATAAAGTGGGGCGTAGGATAAACTGACGTGACACGCAATAGCAATTTTTGATTATGGCGGTAATAACCGCCAGCAATCAAAAATGTCAACACACTGCGTTAAATACAGTTGAACGAACTTACCCCATGTCCCGACTTACCCCAAGTCACTTTATATACGTCTCATTTAATAAACAAGTAATAAATAATTTTTTAGAAATATTTGTAACGACGCTTGTCATCTTAGTCTACCTGCGACCACGAAATGCTGCAAAGCTTTCGAAACGTCAGGGAAACCAATTTAAATAATATACGCGATTTAATCCGGTTAAACTTTGTTTTATTATAATGTGTAGTGATCGCGAAAACCTAAGAAGTTATTAAACAAGTAATAAATAAGAAAAATGTGCTACGTTTTATTTACTAAACAAACAGTAAATATGACAAACAATGAAAAATGTGGTACGTCCCATTATCGTCACAATAACACATTGGATCCATTGTTGTCTTAAATAAATGAATTATTATTATTATTCCATAGATTTATTTATTAATCTAATATCTTATACTTGAAATGTAATCTTACAATAATTACCTAATAATAAAATCACAAGCCTTGCTTAATTGTTAAAATATAATTAATTTTAATAATTTTACATGACGTCATCCATGATTGTTTTAAACTAAAGCATTTAAACAAGAGACACTGCTTGTTGGTTGGTATGGACTACCTTTTGGTTGGTGATTACTGCAGTATAGCTGAGGCTGGTCATCCTTCTGCTATCCAAGTGCCGTACTAGAGTTAAGCTGTTTTATTTGGTATAACTACATAATACAATATGAACCACAGATAGATAGATACTACACAGGGTGTCAGGGAAACGCTTCCGAAAACGAACACAGGTGATAGTACTGGTGATTACTGATACGAAACCATGAAAAAAATGCGATTCCTTTTATAGTTTTTTCATATATTTTTTGAATTTTTCATTATTTATGAGTTTTATTTAACTGCCCAAAGCTGGTTATGTATGAAAAATGCAAAAAAATATGTATGAAAAAATATAAAAAAAGAATCGCATTTTTTTTCGTGGTTTCGTATCAGTAATTACCAGATAGGTATCATCGTTTTCGGAAGCGTTCCCCTTACACCCAGTATATGCGATATGTAGATTCTGTCCACATGACAAAAAAAGCAATCAAAAGGACATCGCTAAAGTTCCATTAAAGTCCAGTCTATAGAAGTTATAACAACGTCATTTCAAAGCCTTTCTCAGTAAGCCTTATGACTTGTTTCTGTAAATACTGTAACAAAACCCCACAAAAATGCCTTATTGTGCTGTTTCTAACTGCAGAAAAAAAAGCTAAAGTACATTTGATTAAAGTAAATTTTTGAAAATTAATAACGTTGTGGCGACATCTATCTCACCACATGGAAAAACTAACACTGACTTAGCGTAGACAATGACAACAGAAATTCCGAATCACGCACAAGAGTGATGTAGCGACATCTATCGCGTTACATGTGAACTAAAGCTGACGACGTAGTATGTGACGACACGAGTCCTGAATCGCGCTATCAAAGTTTACCGCGCAGTTAGCATAAATACGGACGCCCGACATCAACCGCTGGGGGCCGGCGCGCCCACCAGGCGCAGACCCAGCCTGGCCGGAGGATCCTCCCTTTATGTTGGAGGGACATGACACCTCGTTCCTCCACAACGTCAATATGTAAGGCGTAGATTATTCGAAAGTTGCCACGCATGAATCGCAAGTAAAATTGTGACTACAACCATTCTACTCTATGTATTTCTATGTCCCACACTATTGGCATGTATACAAGCGGGTTTTCACAAAATCCACTGTTCATTTTGTGATGGCCAAGCCGCTACTGGTTATTTACTGCCTCAATAGCATGCGTCAGTCTCAAAGATTCTAACCATTGGTTTGGGTTGGATTGAGTAGTGGCTATTGAGCCACGAAACTGAAGCTTCAAGTGAATTAAATTTACTTCGAGCGTCTAGTTCATAACATTGAGACCATTGAGTGTATGAGCTCGACGTTTGATGAAGCTTACAGCGTAAAGCTAATTCGCTTGAAACGTCAGTTTTTTGGCCGTAGAGGACCACCTGTTTCACTATAGGCTGATGAATGTGTCTAAAGACAATCACTATACGTGCCTACTATAAAACAGGCAAAAAGTAAGTAATTTTATCTTAGGCTGCCTCATAAAGAAACTAATGAATGAATTTTGTTACAAATTCACAACCAGTCTGTGTTGTCCATTTGATTTAAAAAAAAGACACTTATTAAAAAACAAAACGACTTTCCAGATAGAACTTTGCCAAAGAAAGTTGATAACGTTGATAAAAACAGGAATAAAAATATCATAATAATTAGTGAAACAGGCCCTTATTTACAAATGTCACTTAACTTTTTTTCGGCAATAGCCATGTCTCCATTCAGCCTCTTCACAGGCTTTGGCTTAGTTCATCAACGAAATAACTGATGAAAACAGCCGTCTAACACGAAAATTTTGTACTGTTAAATGGTTGTTTACAAATTAATCAAGTGTTATTTTATTGGTGAGCTTGGCCCGAACAAATAAAACGCGACAAATGCGAGACGCGATACTTCAAAACATTTTGTTTTCTTTAGTTCATAACTTTGTTCCAACCATTTTACTTTGGCTGAGCTTATTATAACCTAGTTTTGTTATCCGTTGTCCTTTCTACTGTTTCCTCCACATCCCTTCTTTTGTCTTGATCCTGAGCTTCTTTTAGGGAGTCTGGTAACTTCATATTGTTTGTCTCTGGCAGTGTCAGGACAAGGAATCCTGATAGTGCCGCCATCCCGCCGAATATCATTGTTGGAAGGTACTCGTAGAACCTCGTCTGTGGAAGAAAAAGTCAAGAGATTATAGTTAACCTTTAAATCCGTTGCAGAACTTGTTTCTCCCCTACAGAACACTGACGAGGTATCTTCACAGAGATTATTATTTTAACATAGTGATGACGTCATTTTACGTATTTATATAGGTATAGTATAAAGTAGTGATAGCCTAGTGGTTAAACGCTTGCCTCCCATGCAGGAAGGTCTAAGTTAGAATCTGATCGACCCGCACTTTTCGAATTCGTGTGCGAATCAGAATTTGATTATAGAAAAGAAAGAAAGAAAGAAACAATATTTATTTGCGTCAAGAGCAAAGACTAATAACTCTATGGTATATACCAAAGACTTTGTATATACTGAATAACTCTATGGCATATACTGGTCAAGAGTGACGAACAAATTTACCAGAAAAATAAAGAAGAACACAGAACAAATACAGGTACAGAGTCAAGAAGTGTGGTAAGATATGCATTACATTCGCATAAAATGGCCAGAGCAGAGCCACAATGCTGGTTTTCAGCGACAGCCAGCGTAGACAGAATAACATCGATCAGTGCGGCGTGATATTGATATTATCACTTGCTCTAACGGTGAAGGAAAACATCGTGAGGAAACCTGCACACCTGAGAGTGCTCCATACAGTTCTCGATGGTGTGTGTAGTCCGCCAACCCGCACTAGGCCAGCGTGGTGGACTAAGGCCTTAACCTTCTCATTCTGAGAAGTGATCCGTGCCCACCAGTTGGACAGTACTGGACTGATTAATATAAGTACATCATATGCATTTTTTTAACGACTGCTTGTTGACGATTAACAATCCA
Source organism: Asteroscopus sphinx (assembly GCA_949699075.1). Classification (NCBI taxonomy): domain Eukaryota; kingdom Metazoa; phylum Arthropoda; class Insecta; order Lepidoptera; family Noctuidae; genus Asteroscopus; species Asteroscopus sphinx. The sequence goes on along the minus strand of OX453016.1, from coordinate 22,502,360 downwards.
GAGATGTCTCTGCAATATAAGTTACCTAGTGTGTTGACACCCGAAAGAAAATCAAAAAACTTACCAGCAAAGGTGTTTGAGGAGCAACAGTAGACCCTATCCTTCCAATAGTAGAACACATTGCTAATAGCGACGTTCTGTAGTTTGTAGGAAACACTTCTGCGGCGAAGACATACAGCGAATTATATGCTAACGTTATGAAGAACTTTCCTCCAAGGTATAAGAGTATTGACCAGTTGCCAGCTGTAAGAAAAGACGAATTAAATATTAATGACGTAGTTTATAGTAAAAAAATTCTATGCGGAAGACTCTTAAGGTTAAATGCCCGTATGAAAGGGAGGAAGGATTTTAACCGAAAACATGACATGGAATGAATTAAAAACTTATCACGTAATTATTTGATGAAAACATTGTAACACGGAAGGCTCATAAGGTTAAAGGTGAGTTTTACTAAAAGAAAGCGAGGACGGCTCTAAACAGAATACTTTTGAACCTTGAACCTTGTGTGGCCTCAAATAAAAACGAACCGAATAAAAATCTCACCATACCAAAATCTTTGTATATGAGGCCCGAAAAGACGGAAATGCAAGAGTAGGAGGCCAACTGTATTCAAAGTAGAACGAAACTTTTTGACAGTTTTCTAATTCTAAATAATAATTATTGGTGACAAACCGCGTCTTATTTTTGCAGTTGGACCACTTTGGATTGTGGAATAGGGCACAGACAAAGTACAAAGATTGAATACTAAAACCTAATTGCATTTTTTATTGCTTAAATGATGATGTTTATCGTAAATCATAAATGGTACTCGTAAATATCTCGTTAACGATGGCATTGAAAGCTCACTAACATTATAAATTAAAATCGAAACCCACAAAGTTTCATTTGTCAATGAACTGTTTTTACATCAGATAATTGGTATGAGGAAATAATTATCTTATTTATCTAATAAAATAACTATTTGTACAAACGCATAAAACGTTTACACTGCAGTTTACAGTCTGTTATGCATACGGCATGAGGTAATAACAAGCGTATAACTAATAATTGGTTGTAATAGACTCATCATCATCATCATCTTTCTAGCCCAGTATCACCCAATGCTGGGTATAGGCCTCCTTTCTTTTTTGCCAGCCTCTTCGATCTTGTAATAGACTAGTTCTGCTTAAATCATGTCAAAGTTGATTAAAATTTCACCCCCTACTGACAATATCAAACCCTTATTACAATTTCCAATAAAACGACTCTTGAATTTAAAAACCAGCCAAGTGTGAGTTGGACTCACACAGTAAGGGTTCCGTAAATCAGTTTCTATGGGGTATCAGGTCAATGGGTGGCCATTGACCTGATACCCCATAGAAACTGATTTAATTTACGAGAGTTCGTCAAAAGACATCAACGCACCATGCTTTCTTACGCACATATGTCTATGTTTGCCCTATTTTTAGTATTTTCTGCCAAACTACATATTATGCACTATAATCAGACTATGTTTGACGCTGGTATGTATTGACTTTTTGAAAAAAGAGCAGGAACAAAAACATTGAAAAAAAAGGTATTTTTTTCGAGATTTCTTGTATGGTGTCCCTTGAATTTTAGTTTTTTTTTTAGTTTTTAGTATTTGTCGTGATAGGCACCATAGTAACACATATTCTAAATAAATTTCAACCGGCTACCGTTCAAAAGATACAGCCCTGTGACAGATAGACGGACGGATGGACGGACGGCCGGACGGATGAACAGCGTAGCGAGAGTAATAGGGTCCCGTTAGCACCCTTTGGGTACAGAACCCTAAAAAAAGGCCTCTTAAGCAGTAAAAGATAATGTTTAGGTATGTACACAATTTTTTATCATTTAAAATATTAACCAGAATCTCACCTGGAACAAATCCATAGTTTATCAAAATCAATGCAGTCATGAAATACGCAGTAGCAATCACCCTCTTTCTACCAAATCTATCCAAGAATATCAACTTGCAGACATTAGCCGGTGCCTCTATCACTATTATCACTATGTAGTTCACATAACTGTTACCAGACAATTCTATGGCATTTATGGAAAGTCCATAGTACACTAGAGTAGATGATATCCACAGGAAAGAGCAAGTGAACAGTCTTTTCCAAATCATTGGCGAAGTTAAGAGCTGGCTGAACGTTGATTGATTTCTTTCAACGTTCTCACATTTTCTCTCGTCTCTCTGTTTCGTTGCATGCTTCTCAACTTGCTCATAATGATCTTTAGGAACATTGGCTTTATTCATCTTTTCTGATTTATTGAGAACGTTTAAACCGTCTTCATATCTTCCTTTGCTGAAGAGCCATCTGAAGCTTTCGGTGAGGGTCCAGATGTAGATGAAGACGAAGACGGCAGGAGTGTAGATGATGAAGAGGAGGTATCGCCAATTCAGGAGCCACCAGGATAGTAAGGTGACTGTAACTCCTCCAAGGATGAACATGGTGTTGAAGAGAAGGCTCACGAAGACTCTGCCTTTTGGACCGACGAGCTCCAATGCTGTAAAGAGAATATATAATTTAATTTTAACTGTCCATCGTTTGTACCAAACAAATCTGGAAAAAGTTTTACATTACCTAAAAGTGGTTCTTTAAAAAATGTATATCATTATAAAATAATGATAAAATTAGTATGTAAAAATGCTTCTATTTTTAGAAAACCCAAGTTTTGATGTTCAACTAATAACAATTGATGACTCTTCATCAATCTTTCCAAAGTTCAAACATAAATAATAGTAGACTCGTGATTACAATCCTTTACCGCTTCACAGATAATTCGCAAAAAGATAAAAAGTGTGAATTGCAATTTTTTTGGTTCCTTCCCATCCGATTCTACCCATGAAACTGATGACAAAGCTGAACTACCGGTTTCTCCCATGGACACTATGCAAGAAAGGATCTAAAACAAAGACCGGAAGAAGACGTACCGCAAAAAAGTAAATTAGTTTCAACTGAATTATTAGGCAATCAGTCGCGAAGGTTATCTGGGTGCTGATTGCTAAACATAGATTTGTATTGTTTGATGACGTTTGCAATTAAATTAAATTCAAAAGTTATTTTTTCGATTAAGCACTTTCAAAACGTTGATTATGAACCTAGTTGCACGGTTCCAAAATGCGTTGGTCCTGTGGAGAAGAGCCGGCAAGAAACTCCATGGATATACTCTTTTTAAGTAATAAATGGTACAATATTTGTTTGTTACACAATTTGGAGTCCAGTTAGATAGGTCCAACTTCGAGAAAGAGGTCAATTGTCGAATCGAACTCGGTTGGGCAGCGTTCAGGAAGCTACGCAATATTTTCTGACCTTGACCAGTGTGTGTTGCCAGTAAATACTTACGGGACTGAAACGTGGTCGCTCATAATGGGCCTAATAAGAAGGTTCAAAGTCACTCAAAGGGCAATGGAGAGGGCTATGCTCGAGTGTCCCTGCGTGATCGAATCAGAAATGAGGAGATTCGCAGGAGAACGAAAGTAACTGACATAGCCCGAAGAATTGCCAAACTGAAGTGGTAGTGGGCGAGGCACATTGCTCGCAGAACGGATGGCCGATGGGGCAGTAAAGTTTTGGAGTGGCGACCGCGTACTGGAAGGCGCAGCGTGGGTAGGCCCCCCACAAGGTGGACCGACGACCTGGTGAAGGTCGCGAGAATCCGATGGATGCGGAAGGCGCAGAATCGGTCGTTGTATGCTTGGGGGAGACCTATGTCCAGCAGTGGACGTCTTTCGGCTGAAATGATGATGATGATGTTGACATAATTTGGAAAGCTTCGTTTGAGAACAATGAAGGTTACTGAGTGAGACAAATTCACTGAACTAATTGAAGATTAATAATGTATGTCTAGGCTCGACCATAATAGGAGGGAAACCGACAGTCCGATACTCTTTGCAGTTAATGGCTACATTGTGCTCACATTTACAATGACCAGTAAGTGTAAACCACTAGTCAGCAAATACCAGGTTGATAAGGAAAATGCCACTGTTCATTCCAAAATGATTCTGAGAAAATATGAACTCAAAAAAATACGAAGTTTGAATAGATAGGGTATTAATTCCAAGAACGTATTGCACAAAAAACATATTGCATTGCAACGTTTCAGTTTTGCGACTGCCAAATCTCGTGGTGCACATTTTTTCTCAAGAGATTTCATTTATCATTTTGTATAACATTTTTTATAGCAGAACCAAAGCTATATGTTAATTTAAATTCCTAGTAGGTACCTACTCATTACTAACGAAATAAAAAATAAAAATACAGTGAATGTTAGTCTTTTTGTGTGCTAGAAAAACAGCTTCAAATCATTCAGAGTTTCAGAGTAATCATTCGAAAGTAGGTAATAACAAAAAATAACTTCTGTTCAGTTGATAAAAATATTCTGAATGAATAGAGACATTTTAAGATTGCTATAACGGTAATAGTGATAATGGTCATTGAGGCGGCTAATAGTTAAATTTTTTTTAACCGTTTCATTGATGTTGTGGTGCAAATCTTAAGATCCTAGATTTGATAATGATATCCATGTTTGTGACAATTTTATTTGGTTTTATGTGATTGCCTCGTTCAGCAGCCCTACTACCTATATGGGACTTATAACAGGTGAAATTTGGATGTACTATAGGTACACATCTGCCTTCTGTTCGGGGAAATACAGGCGTGATGTTATATTATTTGTTATGTTAGAAGTTTCCAGTTTAGAATGTTTAGATAATAAAAAATTTGATGTTTTTTGCCAACAAAATCGAGTGTTATGAATTTCGTAGTAAGGAGCTTCGTCTCGAGAGTTTAATCAATGTTACTTTGAAATAAGTGTGTATTTTGCCCGAATTTTAAATTTTCAGCTCGTAATAGATAATCTAGTTAAAGTTAATAAGATAGCAAGTACCTAGGTTTTTGGTGCGGCTTTTACACGAACATAAAAGTCACTTACAAAGTCAAACACCATTTCACATTCGCTGTCATTGAAAATTCTCACTTAAAAAGGACCCAAACAAATTCTGTTTCGAGGTCACGATAATTTCGAGTCCGCAAATATTATTATAGAGATGTTACTTAGGACCAAGTATTTGCTAAGTAAGGTCCTAGCCAGCTTGTTTAGGACCAATTTTAACAAATTTTGGTATTTGCTGTTACATTAATTTGGTGACAGAATTTTGGTAAATACTGCTGTTTTACTTTTTGAATTGAGTTGAAGAGTTAATTAGCAAAAATATAATGAGAGAGGTTCTGGAAAGTCTCCTTAGGCTGTGCCTTAGGTTAAGCAAAAATATAGCAAGAACATGTCATCATCATCATCAGCCCATTACTGTCCCACTTCTGGGCACGGGCCTCTTCTCAGTATGAGAAGGTTAAGGCCTTATGCAAGAACATGTACTTGGGCTAAAATATTCCTATTGGTACTGCAAAGAAGATTTCCATTGATTTATACAACGTGTTATTAGAATAACTTAAAACCTCTTAGTGTACTCATAAGTATGAACAACTTTTACTATGGGGCCAACCCTGAAATTGCGAATTAAAATCAGCTGATCCCTACATTTGTGTTCACATATACATCTATCAAATGTAGGGATAAGCACACAAAAAGTTGTTCATATTGATGAGTACAATGACACCTTAAGAGGTTTTCAGTTATTTCAATAACACGTTATAGAAACAGCTCAGTCTACGTCCGAAACTTAAACGAACACAATAGAATACTCTTGGCGAAATTTAACATGCTCACACGTCATTTGAACTAAAATTGTTAGCATGAACAACCTATTATTAGACACGTAGATAAATTATGGTTAAGGTACGAAGGAATTTTTGGTACCTACATATTTATACTAAACTATAGCTAATTCTATTTCTTCGGATGCCATGGACTGCCATGAGAACTAATGAGTCTATACTGGAGGAGCTCAACATCATCAAGCGGCTATCTGAAAATCCGAAAAGGGTGCTTGCAGCCTTTTTTTTAGGCATTGCAACTTGGGGCTCCCAAGTTGACTACGATAGGCTGAGTTGATTGATTGATAGGCATTGTCTGGAAAGGCTCATGATACTGGGCCGAATTTGACAGCACGCTTAAGGTAGAGCACCGGCAAGATGATCAGACGCGATCAAGAGGGCTTTCGGAGGCGGCTTGTAACGAGGTGTTCACACTGCAGAAAACCACATAGCTTGGAGACGCGTCGTATGTGGTTTCGATCCGCAGCAGTGAGGGAACGACGGAGAAGAAGAAGATAACTAGATAACAAGTATGTTCTTGGTTCACAAGTCGTAATACCATATGAAAATGAAGCTTTCAGTACAAAATCACCTAAATTTGACCAATCAGCACATTCATTACGACAGTGTCAATTATCCAATATATGAACTTATTACCTCCATTTATTACCAAAACCATTTGCTCGATGACTTATCAATAGATAAATAGGTAACAGAAGTTTCCATAGTAATAACTGCGTACTTAAAACCCAAATTCCTTTGCAGTTTAAAGTCCTTAGCACTAATTGTAAACAAGACACTTATTGACAGTGGTACGGAAACTGCCAATCTACTCATACTAGGTACTAAGTCAATGAATGCTGGTCTTTCGGTACTAACGCTATTAGCAAATGTTTGGTCCAGTATCCAAGTCCAAGGACCAACCTTATAGAAAGAGAATTATAAATTGTAATTAGTCTTTGTAACAGTCTATTCAATTTATCTCAGAAAGATGTTATCGCGCATCCTTCGGGAACTGTTTATCTTCTCGGGATAAAAAATAGCCTATACAATGTGCGTTTTCATAAATTATACATAGGAAATTGAGAGAAACTAGACAAAATTTTACCGATATGAAAAAAACAACTTGGATTTACAATAAACACCAACTCTTTTTATCAGCAACTCTGGACCCTTTTTGAAGAAAACGTAATTTTTAACGAAGTGGTCTATGATGTTAAAACAAAAACAGTAATGATTGTTAATAACAATAAAATACAATTCTTTCCAAAAAAATACTGTCATTGAGAATTTATTCAATTATTTTTAAAAACACAAAAAATCTGATTTTCAATAAATTCTTCCTTAGTTTTAATTTATTTGTGGGTAAATTGTGTTTCAGCATCATTGCTTGTTATTTACAATAATTTCTGTTTTTGTTTTAACAATATAAGCCCCTTGGTTCAAAATTCGGTTGGTGATAAAAATTTTAACGTTTCTAAATCTAAGAAAAAAAAGACTAGATTTTTTTCCACCGACATAATTATGTTTAGTTTAACCCAATTTCGTATGTACACTTTGTGAAGACTCCCACTGTATATTAATCCGAGTTATGGTCTATCTGTGTGCCATCGTCCAATCCGGACAAACCAAGGACTTTGTATATACAGTATAATAACTTTATGGGACAAACCAAATTACGTCAGTATAATAACTTTATGGGACAAACAAATATTCACAAAATAACTTCTTAGGTTTTCGCGATCACTACACATTATAATAAAACAAAGTTTAACCGGATTAAATCGCGTATTTTATTAATCCGGTTAAACTTCGTTTTATTATAAATATTCACAAATTCGCATTTATAATGTAAGAAGGATTGAAATCATCAATTACCAATTACTATTATAACATACTATGGCTGCTTATAAGGAAACGCATGCCTTATTACATTGCGTTTTATCTCCAATTTCAAAACATTGTAGCTTAGGTTAGCAATCAATAACATTCCATTTCCTACGATTACTTATCGATAGGATTTCAATTAATTTTCGAACGTTTTAAGTAAAGTCTGGAGCAAGAATGATTAAAACTGGAATGTTATTGGAGTGCTCCATTAAATATGTTCTGTATGCAAGGTATCTTTAAAAGTTTCATTCCTATTATTATTCCGTTTATTCATCAAAATACATTTTTTTTTACATTTTTAAATATTTTTAAAAACAAAAAGAAATAAAAACATTTAAAAATATATAAAAACAGTAGCCCGTCGGCATTAGGAACAGGGTCCAAGCCACCGGCGGTCAGGGCCTCAGAGAGAGGAACTTCCTAACGATACTCGCCGTGTCCAGAAGTACCGCATTCTGTATCAAGCTACCTAATGAGAGCCTCTGCATGAAAACAATATGATGAATACTATGAAAACAAGTAAAAAATAAAATAATAATAAAAGGCGCCCTAGCTGTCGAAGTGTAACTCCATATCGCTGTCATCTGGCATAATACTCAGAAGACTAGAATTACCTATTCAATGAATTACGGTCGAATTTCGATCATTGGGCGACCTGACTCACTGACTGTCTTATCAACGCCCAGCCCAAACCATTGGACCTAGAAAGCAGTCGTTTTGCATACAGGTTCGCTTAATGATGTAGAAAAGGAATAAACCTTACGGATTTTTCGAAATTTCCACGGGTTAGGGTATAAAGAAAACGCACGCGGACAAAGTCTTAGGCAAAAGCTAGTTAGATATACAACACTTCTTAGGTTTTCGCGATCGCGTTCCAGGATCAATCAACTTAGCATAATACAGTCCACTGCTGGACATAGGCCTCTGCCAAATTACGCCACAACACTCGGTCCTCTGCCTTCCGCATCCAGTCCCCCCCAGCTACTTTCATTAGGTCGTCGGTCCCCCTGGAAGGGGGGCGCCCTACACAGCGTTTGCCGATTCGCGGTCTCCACTCAAGGACTCGTCTGCTCTAGCGGCCATCGGACCTTCGACAGACATGGCCAATCCACTGCCACTTCAGCTTACTAATCCTACAAGCTATGTCGGTCACTCTGGTTCTTCTCCGGATAATCTCGTTACGGAATTTATCCTTCAAAGAAACTCCAAGCTCGCTCCATAGCTCGCTGAGCGACTTTGAATTTGTGGACTAGCCCAATTGTCAGTGTCGACGTCTCGGCACCGTTCCAGGATATTACGAGAATAATATAATTGATACTGGTAGGTACCTACTCTATTAATATGTCATGGAATATTTACAACATAATCAGTGCCTATGGCTGGTTATTTCCGTTAGAACTGTCACTTCGCCTTCGCCGTTCGAATCTCAAGGAAAATGGTGGTACCTATACCTCTGAAGCCAGTGTTCCGCGTATAGTGACCTTATCCATTGAGCCGTGATTGAGTAGCGGTAGATATATGCATTCTAATACAATAATTTTAAGCTAAGCCACAGATATTAAAACATAGACGTAGTGCTACGAACAATCATAGTGAATCCAACAAAACCATGCTCCTCCATGTACAATTAATCCTCCATGCACACACATGCACATCACAAACCGTGCTTAGTGCTTACCACTCTCAGTTCGTACACATGTTACGGCATCGCTGCATCGTCCAGTAAGCTTCGCCAAAACAAATATCTTTCAAGCGCATGAGTGTGCGTGAGCGCTGGTTTATACACGGAGGAGCACGGTTTTGTTGGCTTCACTATGATTGTTCACAGCACTTCGTCTATATTTTTTACTATAATTAAAGATAACAATATATATCCCTCAATAAATAAAATAAATAAAACATTCATGTAACAACATACGATTCTACATAAAAAAAAATAGTTTATAACAATACTCACCAAGAACAAAACACGCCGTATAAACTCCCCCACCAAACGCTGGCTCCAAAAATTCAAATACAACGAACATGTCGTAATTAACCGACAGTGCCCGAATGACTCCGAAGACCCCATTGGCTACCGAAGCAAATATGACGGCGGGACGGCGGCCATACTTGTCTGATATCAGGCCGGTGAGAGGGATCGCAATGAAGAAACCAGCGTTGTGGACTGTACCCACTAACGACCGCTTCCAGTCCTGGCAGGCGAGGTCAAACTGGAAATAAAGAAAGAAAACATTGTAGTTGAGGCATAACATGAAATCTAAAAGACTGGTCTTTGCTGTGCTTTGCACTTCGCGTGACCACAGGGCTGGCTTGTTCTTTGGGCAAAGAATAAGCGTTGCCATTCAATGCGGCAATGCTGCCAGCCTTTTGGGCACGCTACCGGATGACAGTGATGTGGAAGTCCATTTTTATGATAGTATTTAATATGTATTTTATATTATTTTTATTATTTTTAACGCATTTACGCATGCGATGCGTGAGCGATTTTTTCTTTCCACAATTTAAATCTTCATGTATTTTATATATTTTTGTGTTGTATATATTGATGTATAGGTAGTAATAAATTAAATTTTTAAGTTTTTTTTTTTTTAAAATAATTAATTCAAATTTTATCGAGCAATCGACAAGTTTTAATTTGTCGATTGCTCGATAAAATTTGAATTAATTATTTAAAAAAAAAAAACACTTAAAAATTTAATTTATTACTACCTATATACAACAAGTTTTAATTTGTCGATTGCTCGATAAAAATGTAGTCGTGCATTTATTATTATCGTCATATGTATAAAGGCGCAAATGCAACATGAAATCAATTCAACGAATGACGTAAACAAGGGTCCTATCAGTGAATAAATCTGAACTTTTGTTTTCATAAGAATGTTAAATATTGAATAGGCCCTTCTCCATAGGCTTTACCATTGGCTTAACAGCAATCTCCTAATTTCTGGGAGAGGCTAATTAATGTCCAACTCCAGACGTAAGTGCATTAGGTAATGTCAATGAAACAAAATAATCGTAAGATCGGAAAAAAGTCCCCAATATCAATAAAATATCTGCCTTCTAAAATTATGCCTAGTTTACACGGTGCGAGCTACTCGCCTGAGAGTAGACAGCAACTCGCATTGTGTATTCGCATGACAGTAGATCGGTAAGCCTTTGCTGTTTACACGATGCAAGTAGCTGCCTAGTCTCATTGCGAGTCCTGTGCTGGCTAGTTACTACCGAACGCGTCCAACCGATGCGAGTGATTTGCGAGCTGCTGCCATGTGAGTTGTGGGGGAAGGCGAGCAGGCGAGTGAAAACAATAAATGCATGCAAAAACGCATGCGAGCTACTGTCCAAGTAACTCGTATGATGCGTCTACACACAGGTGAGTTGCTGCACTGCAGCTACTCCCTAGGACGACTCACACGCTAGCTCGTACCGTGTAAACTAGGCATCCTGTGTTGTGTTGTAAAATTCTTAAAAAGAACATATGAAATAATCGAAGTAATACAAGGACATAACACCATGAATTTCCCCCAATCGTAACTAACATATTAACAAATTGGAACATGTACTAAATTAGTCAAAGGTATACCAAATAGGTCTCCACTGTGAAATTAGATTATTTATCAATACATTCAAAACGTGATCAAAACGTGATCAAAACGTGTTCATTATTCACGGTCAACGAAATTACATTGACATGCTTTTGTGTTAACTGTGCTTATTGTTCGGTTTTGACTGTAAATTATTATCACCTCATTATTTCCCACGGCTAAAGGTTTATTCCAAATTAATCTATGCCCATGGTTTCGCGCGCGTTTTCATACGTGTTATTAAAATAACAGAAAACCTCTTAAGGGGTCACTGTACTCATCAGTATGAACAACTTTTACAATGGGACCAATCCTGAAATCATGAAAAAATATCAGTTGTCCCCTACATTTTTGTTCACATGAATCGACAAAATGTAGGGATCAGCTGTTTTTTTTTCGCGATTTCAGGGTTGACCCTATAGTAAAAGTTGTTCGTACTGATGAGTACATTGACCCCTTAAGAGGTTTTCAGTTATTTCAATAACACGTTGTATATCGACGACGACGACGTCTGTGGTCCAGTGGTACGAGATTCGGACTGCTGATCACGAGGTCGTGGGTTCGATTCCCACAGGACACAAATATTTATGTGATGAACATAAGTGTTTGTGTTGGTCTGGGTGTTTCTTATGTATTATAAGTATGTATTTACAAAAAAACAAGTATGTAAGTATTATATCCATCGTCTAGTATCCATAGTACAAGCTCTGCTTAGTTTGGGACTAGATGGTGATGTGTAAAAAAATCCTAAAATATTTATTTATTTATTATATCATAACATAACATAACATCACGCCTGTATTTCCCCGAAGGGGTAGGCAGAGGTGTAATAGTACACCCACATTTTGCCAGTTATGTTATAGTCCCATGTAATAAGGGGCGAGCCTATTGCCATTGACAGGGCACAAATCCAGACTCCGGGCTGCTACTGAGAATTTCCTAATGAAAAAACCCAATAACACTTTGCCCGACCCGGGAATCGAACCCAGGACCCCACGCTCAGCAGTCGCGCTTGCAACCACTAGACCAACGAGGCAGTTTATTATATCGATATAATTTTAACAGAAATATAATTATCGCACTTCCCTCTGGAACTGGGGCCTTACTCCCGAATCGAGTTCTGTATCAATCGAATTTGAATTCGAGTTAGTGTAAATTCGTGCTGCATTTCTCTTGGAATTGACATGAGCTCGATTTGGTTCAGAGCTCTTGTTTATCTTCCCGAGATAAAAAGTAGCCTATATGTTAATCCGAGTTATGGTCAGCGTTGCCAGATTTCTTTTTTGCCAAGTCGGGATTCTGTAAAATTTTGAGTGAAAAAAGCGGGATTCTTTCGTCGAAAGCGGGACATAGTAAAAAACGTATGTAATCAGAAGTTTTAAATTGTGGAAAGAAAAATTCGCTCACGAGCAGGATTCGAACCTACGACTCCTGGCTCAGTAAGCCAGTGGTTTAGCCATTAAGCTACCGTGTACACTGCTCGTGGTATCGAATTTAAACCTGGTAACGTTTTTGGGTGACGTCAACAATATCTTATTAAGAAATAGCGCCGGGTGGGCGGCCAGTCCACACTTGTCTGTGCCACCTGGCCGCGCTTCCTCAGCATACTGCACGCACGGTCAAGTTATTCCCGAAAAGCGGGACTGAGCCTGTCCCGCGCGGGACATTTAATTTTGATTAGAAAAATCGGGACGTCCCGCCAAAATCGGGACGTCTGGCAACGCTGGTTATGGTCTATCTGCGTGCCAAGTTTTATCCAAATCCGTTCAACGGTTTACGCGCGATTGAGTAACAAACAACCAAACATCTCTATCCTACTAAAATTATTCCCGAGAGATGCGAGTTATGTCTTTCTGTGATAAATCGAATTACATGCGGGAGAAGCCGCGGGCAAAGTCTAGTTTATAATATTAGTAGGATTAGTAGGAATCAAACGGAAACCCCAACAGAGTTTGGCCAAGACACATCACAGACATAGTAAAAAACATAGTAAAAAATATAGACGAAGTGCTGCGAACAATCATAGTGAAGCCAATAAAACCGTGCTCCTCCGTGTACAAATCAGCGTTCACGCACACAGATGGACTTAGGTGGCGAATTACCCGAAACAAACTCACCCGAAAGGATGAATAGCCACCTCTTGTATTTTTAATAAACGTTAGGGGTCTGTTCAACTGAACCGAAATATATGGTGGGGTGAAATGACGCCTTTTTCTTTTTGTAAAAATTGAAGCGGTCAAATCACCCGAATTCAACTTAACACATTAAGTACAGTCAGAAAAAAACTCCACCGGGTAATAGAAATAGGAAAATGCTATAATTTTAGAATATGTCCTTTAGTCATAAATAAAAATGTGAATTAGTGTTACAATGGTGCACAATTCACAGATATTAATAAAATGGCTGTTGCCTACATTTGTGTTCACATAAATTGACAAAATGTTTTTTTTCGGGATTTCAGGTTTAGTCCCATGGTAAAAGTTGTTCATACTGATGAGTACAACCCCTAAAAAGGTTTTCAGTTATTTCAATAAAACGTATAATATTTTTGTTTTCAAAACTATTAGCCTTACATAATGATTACACTTGATTGTGTTATTTGGTTGTGATACTCGATTGTATCCCCCCCCCCCCCGCCAGGTGGACCGTCGACCTGAAGAACGTGGCTGGGGGGGACTGGATGCGGAAGGCAGAGGACCGAGTGTTGTGGCGCAACTTGGGAGAGGCCTATGTCCAGCAGTGGACTGCGATAGGCTGAGTTGATGATGATGATGATGACTCGATTATGATTCTTATTATTGTGATACTGGGTTGTGATACTTAAACTATCATAATCAAGATTAAGACTAGATTACTTGATTGTGATATAATGTTGCTATTTCTTTTACTTTCATTGAAATGAAAAATGTGTCTAGTTTAATGGAGGGTTGATAAACATCATGATTTAATAAAATAATAAATAAATATTTTTGGGACATTTTCACACAGCACCATCTAGTCCCAAACTAAACAGAGCTTGTGCTATGGGTACTCGACAATGGATATTATACTTATACACTTTTTTTTTGTAAATACATAAGAAACACCCAGACCAACACAAACACTTATGTTCATCACACAAATATTTGTGTCCTGTGGGAATCGAACCCACGACCTCGTGATCAGCAGTCCGACCCTTGAACCACTAGACCACAGACGTCGTCAAATGATTTATTTGTTTAAGATTGTTTTTTTTTTTTCACTTTTTATTTGACTTTGAAAGATTTTTACTTTTTTTTTATTATTTACATACTCATAACTGATAATATTTCAAATATTGTCTCAAAAATCGCAATGGTTCCGAAGAAAAAACTAGATAAGTAAAAAAGACATATTTTTCTCCAAAATTAGTAATAATTTTTTAATGGTTTTCGTAAATGTAAATCTACTGAAATAGAATCTTCCATATTTATGACGAAAATTGCTATGTCAACATAAAAAAATCGGCCAAGTGCGAGTTGGACTCGCGCAATAAGGGTTCCGTACCACCCATCCACCTGATACCCCATAGAAACTGATTTAATTTACGAGAGTTCATCGAAAGCCATCAACGCACAGTGCGCGATATATGAATTTATGCATCTCTTTCTTATGCAGGTACCACCACATATGTTTATGTTTATCCTATTTTTAGCATTTCTTGCTAAACTACATAATATGCACTATAATCTGACCAAGTTTGACGCTGATATATATTTCCGTTTTGAAGATAGAGTAGGAACAAAGACGTTGAAAAAATTGCATGTTTTTTGAGGTTTCTTGTATGGGGACCCCCTTTGGTTTTATACTTTTTTGTTTTTAGTATTTGTCGTGATACACCCCATAGCAACACATATTCTCTGAAAATTACAACCGGTTAACTATTACCGTTCAAAAGATACAGCCCTGTGACAGACAGATGGACGGACGGACGGACGGACGGACGGACGGACAGCGTAGCGAGAGTACTAGGGTCCCGTTTGGCACCCTTCAGGTACGGAACCCTAAAAAACAATACTTGAAGAAGACCTACCTACTCTTTATTTACATAAATTAGCTTAATGGCTAATGGCTGTAATTGGCTTAATGTAACCTATGCTAGCTGCTTATTAATTTTTATATAGCTGTTGGTTTTCCTAATTATAAATAAATAAATAAATAATAAATAAATAAAATAAAAAACTCTTACCTACTTGTTCACTTATTATGAATATTTTTACGAAAAGTTTTACTAGTATGCAACTTTGTAAGAATAAAAAAAAAACAAAAGCAAATCTTAGTATGACAGTAGTAATTAAGTACAGAAACGTAGGAAACAGTTTATTCAAACTTCTAAGACTTTTTACTGGTCTATCTATATATAATCAGTTCCGAAAAGTAAATTCTCTACTAACTCGATGTTCTTGACTATTTATAGTTTGTTATGGCCATATTTTTATTCAATATTCAGTAAAAAATAAAAACTGTTTAATATTTAATATGAATTTTTCTTTTCTAGTCCCATAATATTATGATTTAAATAAATCCATTGAAATTTTATGGAAAAAATCAAGTTTATTTTAAATCACTGGTTTTTATAAAAAAAAAACACTTGATTTAAATCACTCAACCCTGGTTTTAAGTATATATTTACTAGTGATTGTGATACTATTAATATGACATTTCCATGTTCCATGTTCTATTGTTGGCATGTTGATTTTTTTTTTTTTTTTTTTTTTTTTTTTACACAGCACCATCTAGTCCCAAACTAAGCAGAGCTTGTGCTATGGGTACTAGACAATGGATATAATACTTATATACTTTTTTTTTTCGTAAATACATACTTATAATACATAAGAAACACCCAGACCAACACAAACACTTATGTTCATCACACAAATATTTGTGTCCTGTGGGAATCGAACCCACGACCTCGTGATCAGCAGTCCGACTCTCGAACCACTAGACCACAGAGGTCGTCAGATATTGTATATTATGTTTTTATAATTATGATTATTGTGAAAAATATGATTCAAATTAAAGGAAAATTGCTATCGTATAGTTTGTATTTTATTTTAATTCCCTGTACACAAACACTTTTGTGGCAACTGTTCTGAATGACTACCTACGTAAAGTTGATTTCGGGTGATTCGACCGCTTCAATTTTTACAAAAGAAAAAGGTGTAATTTCACCCCACCTATGTCGGTTCAGTTGAACAGACCCCTAACGTTTATTAAAAATGTAAGAGGTGGCTATTCACCCTTTCGGGTGAGTTTGTTTCGGGTAATTCGCCACCTAAGTCCACAGATGCACCTTAAACCGTGCTCACTCCTCTCAGTACACATGTTGCGGCATCGTCCAGTAAGCAGCGCGAAAACAAATATCCTTCAGGTGCATGGTGTGTACGCGAGCACTGGTTGTATATGAAGGAGCACGGTTTTTGTTGGCTTCACTATGGTTGTTCGCAGCACTTAGTCTTTATTTTTTACAGTGTCTGTGCTCTGCATAGGAATAATGGCAACACCTCAAACAATAACTATCAAAATCTTCGGAGTATTCTTATTATACCAATGCAGAGTTACTTTTGTTATTATATTATCTGTGCTTTTGTGAAACTGAGCAAGTACAGCCCAGGAAAAGGTAACGCTACATTGGAATAATAGGGAAGGTGTTAGAAAAACGCTTCGTGGATAAGAATGTAATATTAATTTGCACGCGATTACCTAGGAACGCGTGCGCTATTAAAAAATGCCTGTCTCAGTACAATGGCGCCATGCCGACTGCACGCCTATCAGCCTAAAAATGTCTGTTAAGTGCGGCAAATGCCTATCATATGGCAACCCTAATTATATACGATAGCACAGTAATTCAGCGATTATATTATTATGTTCCAATCGAACTAGCTCCGCCCGCGATATTGGTTGCGTGGACTTAGTGATTATTTCTTTGGTAACTGTAACTATGTTAAGTATTGGGATGAATATTTAGTTATACGGGATATCTCAGATCGATGGTCACCCAATGTTCGAAATTTGACCGTGATTCATAAAATGATTATGATTGAACTATACCGAAAAAAAAAATCATTTCCAACTTGTTTTAATAACACTAATGTTTGTCAATAACTTCTAAACAGAAAAAAATCGGTTAACAAATAGAGAAAATGGTACTGAACTGTTTTTTCTTTGGCTATTTATATATAGACGAGAGATTGCCAACTGTCGAAATTCGACCGTAATTCAGTAAATTTTTATGATTGAACTATGCAAAAAAAACCATTTCCAACTTTTTTTTTATTTCTCGTCAATAGCTACTAATCGGTGACATAGGAGAAAATGTGAAAATGGTACTGAACTGAACCGTTTTTTCTTTGCCTATTTATACAATGTGTTATTGAAATACTTAACTGAAAACCTCTTAAAAGGTCATAGTACTCATCAGTATGAACAACTTTTACTATGGGACCAAACATGAAACCGTGAAAAAAAAACAGCTGTTCGCTACATTTGTGTTCATATAGATCGACAAAATGCTGATCAGCTGACTTTTTTATTCGCGATTTCAGAGTTGGTCCAATAGTAAAAGTTGTTCATACTGATGAGTACAATGACCCCCCTTAAGAGGTTTTCAGTTATTTCAATAATACGTTGTATATAGATTTGACAACAATTTTAGGGACAGACGGCGAGTGACGAGACACAATATCCCAGTGTCCCGGAATGTGTAAAATATGTGTGTACTAACTCCTACCATTAAATATTAAGTTCACTCAAAAAAAGCACATTAAGTATTATATCCATTGCACAGAGTACTTTTTAATATGATCCATTGTCTAGTAGGTACCCATAACACAAGCTCTGCTTGGTTTGGGACTAGATGGTGCTGTGTAAAATGTCCCAAAAATATTTATTTATTTTGTTTATACAGGTTGTATAAACGTCAAAATTATAAAAAAAATAGGTAGGTACGTACATATACAACTCTAATTATTTATTATTTTTAACGCATTTTACGCATGCGAAACGAAATCTAACGATTTAAATTGCGGAAAGAAAATATCGCTCACGAGCAGGATTCGAACCTGCGACTCCTGGCTCAGTACGCCAATGCTTTAGCCACTAAGTAATCACGTAGTGTTCACAGTAGCTTAGTGGCTAAAGCATTGGCGTACTGAGCCAGGAGTCGCAGGTTCGAATCCTGCTCGTGAGCGATTTTTTCTTTCCACAATTTAAATCGTTATATACAACGCTATTAATTTTTGCGATACATATTGGTATTAAAATTCTTTATCGTTGATCCGTATCGGATCCATGCACGCTTGCATCGGTTCAATTTGGTGCGTATTTCAACTGGTTCATAGCAATTATAACACGTGAAGGGCATATGCGACAGAACATCGATTCGATACATTCTGGATTATTCGATTAAGTAGGTAGGTATTATTTCTCAGACCTGTTCATTAACAGCTTGGTGGTTTTGGTTATTTATAAAAATTATGAATCATTGAGTGTAGCTCAAACAAACTTACAAATAAAGAAGTCCAGTTGAAAACCAGCGCCAGAAACTAGTTGTATGGTATTTATGCTGAACTGGGCCTATTTGGTGCAGCCGTGGGGCACACAATTATACTTTAAGGACATGTATTAGGTATATAAGTATAATAAAATTGTATATTATTGTTGTTGTGTGCCTCTGACTGTACTAAATAAACCATTTTTCTTTCTTTGTTTCTTTCTTCTTGAAGAATAGCGAGCAAGAGTAAAGCTAGAACTACTTTAGGTCGACATGGGCTACGTACGGATCATTCTCGTTTCGTTTCGTTGGATCCATAGTCCAGATCCATGATGGATCTATGGAGAATTATTTTCTCATTAGAACCAATTTTGAAAAAGTGGATCTGCTAAGAACTTTAATTCTCGTTAGATCTATTGTGTAGATCCATGAGATACATGATGATTCTATGGAGAATTATATTTCTCATAAGAACCAATTTTCAAGAAGTGGGTCTACTGAGAACTTTCATTCTCTGTAAATCCATTTCTTTGATTCTTTGTACGACGATCTGGACGCATCGGCGCCCAAATATTTTATATGGTAACTAATCGTGTACCTAGAGCTACATCATTGATGGATTGATGATGTCGGGCCAAGGTTGCTTTGGAAAATACCTGCACAGAGTGGCGAAACGGGAGACTAATACTCCCGTGTGTAACTAGTACAGCTGTAGTGAGGACACAGCCCTTCATACTCTGGCACAGTGCCCCGCCTGGACGTCCCAGCACAGTGGAGGAAGTTATCTCGTAGAAGGAAGCGGTGGAGTGTGTCAGGGAGATAGATAGATAGATAGATAAAACGTTTATTTAGTACAAAAACAAGACACAGGACATACAGGTAAAAATACAATAAGAAAGTGTGATATGTGTCTCAATATTGTACCAAATGGGTGTCCAGCTCAGCATGTGCCAGGTATTATACCTGACGCTGGTATTCTGCTGGATCCCTGCAGTGACATACGGACATAGGGAGAAAGACTCCTTCGCGGATCCGATCCACCACAGAAGGACAGTTCGGCGCAGGTGTCATTATGGCGACCTAATGCCACCCTAAAAGGGGCTAGTGGGTGATAGATTGGGGGTCTATCGTCCGCATTGCACGGCTTTCGAGTTGCGGTGATGTCCCAAGTGTGCCCGGATATCGCCGAAAGAGCGAAGTCAAGGAGGAAGAGGAAGGCTTGGAAGTGGGTCGTGCTGGATGTGTCACGAATGCGATGCACTGCAGTTCTCGTGGGTCATTCATCTCATCGTGGTGAGAGTAGGCATATGGCGGAGTTTTTAGCGGGTGCGAGTCCTACATAACCACGCTGGTGGCGTGACATGAGACAGGCATTTTCTCCGCATCAAAAAAAAGAAAAAAAAGGGGGATGGTCGATTATGATGATATGGAACAACTATGTAGTATCTTAGGTACTGGTTTTTTTAACAGGAATAAAATTCAGTTTACAGAATAATATTCGTTATTGAGATTGGCATTGGAACTTTATCAGCGTTCTATTAAATTCCATTGAGTGAGGTAAATTGATTACAGTAACGACTAACCCAAGCTTGCAATCAATGACTACTTATGCACAGTTTTACTGTGTAATCCATTTTTACACTTGCTATTACTACTGTGGAAATGTGGCCAAGATAGGCTAAATATTGATCGATCACTCTGCAAGATTACGCTGCGTTTGCGCAGGTTAACAACCGTTTTCTATACAATAAGACCGCTTCGTGTATCGAAGAACCTGTTTTATTGGTCCCGGTTATCAGGTGTTATGGGCAGTCAAAGGCCCGACCACAGAAATAGATAGAATGGTTGTAATCACAATTTTACTTGCGATTCATACGTGGCAACTTTCCGAACAAACTAAGCCTTACATTTTGACGTCATTATTTTTTTAAAATTAATTTTAATCAAATGTACTTTACAGCCTTTGTTGCTGTAATAAGAAACAGCACAATAAGGAATTTTTGCGGGTTTTGTTACAGTATTTATAGAAACAAGTCATAAGGCGTGCTGAGAAAGGCTTTGAAATATCCTGCACTATGGTGCATGGTGCTGCCACGCGCGTCCTGCCCACATGTTCATTCTATATATTTCTGTGGGCCCGATGCTCTGGCAAGCAAACTAACCTTAGGCTACATTCCCGTATAAATACTGATAAGTTGAAATGAGAGTCAAGCTATATTTTTTTGCGAGGAGGAAACCTTCAAAAGGCTGCCGGCCCTCATGGGGGATGGAAGGCGGGGTGTGTGGGATTTTTCCGCACTTAAATCCCCCGGTGGCCGTCTTCAGAAAAATAAACTATGCCTCCGGAGCCCTTTCTGTGCTACATCTGTCAGACACG
Organism: Asteroscopus sphinx; assembly: GCA_949699075.1. Classification (NCBI taxonomy): domain Eukaryota; kingdom Metazoa; phylum Arthropoda; class Insecta; order Lepidoptera; family Noctuidae; genus Asteroscopus; species Asteroscopus sphinx. The sequence goes on along the minus strand of OX453016.1, from coordinate 22,481,279 downwards.
TCTCAAGAAAGACCTTTTGTCTCCCTGTACACCTTGCCAATGTGGTTCGCATGGCGGCACGTGACCACTTTCTACACTTTTGGTAAAAGATGATTATGAAGGTGATTATGATAAAGGTGACTTGTGATGTGACTACCTAGACGTTTTTCTCTAATGATGCGACATCTATGTGACCTTTCGAAACTGAGGGTAATTGTATTAAAAAAACAAAACGATCTTTAAGCGTCTATGGTACGTCGACCTGAAGTCAGTGGTAATAAGAATAATCTTTATTTTCTTAATGGTTTACAGCCCCCTAGCCAAGTTGACAATCTACAATCGTCAACGCTAACAGAAAACAATCAAAATGTATGTGAATGACATATCTCAACGAATGACTTTTTCGTCAACATGGCTAGGGGGCAGGTTACAATTCGCATAAAGCTAGTATTACAAACTGTACTTATTGCTATGGTAGAGCAAAATGTATGTGAATGACATATCTCAACGAATGACTTTTTCGTCAACATGGCTAGGGGGCAGGTTACAATTCGCATAAAGCTAGTATTACAAACTGTACTTATTGCTATGGTAGAGCACCTGCATTTCAAAGACTTCCTGCCATAATACTTGAATTACAAAACCACTCTTACTGATCAAGAAATAAAGACGCTATCAAGGTCAAATTTTTACCACCGACGTGAGGTCGGCTGTACGTATATCGTCTGTTTTATGTCTCTCAAGATCATCGTGGAAGATTTTCCATAAAAAACACAATCCATCAAAATACACAATCATAATTATCTTTTCATTATTATTAAAAGACAATAATATTGCATCGACGGATGTTGGTAACATCAAAGAAACTTACGTAACCATGTAAGAACTTATCAAAGGAAATCGTGAATTAAAGCGTACGACATACGAAGTGCAATTAGCCTAGCATACAGACTTTTTGTAGACCGTACTTTATAGGATATTTTCCTGGTGGTGCTTGGGCATACACATCAGCTACATACAATATGTAACAAAACCCATGTTGTTCTTGTGAGGTACGTTATCAGAATCATTCATACGTAAGGACACAACTCATTTGGAAAAACTCTTCAATAAAAATATTAATTATGTAGCTCATGTCGGCACGATAGAAGAAGAATTCACAATTAATAATGATTTAATATTTAATTTGATTATTTTTATTGAAGAGTTTTGTGAGTTTTTACAAATGGGTTGTGTCCTTACGTATGAATATCGATTCTGATAACGTACCTCACAGGAACAACAAGGTTTTTGTTACATTATGTATAGCTCAGGATTGGATTGGATGACAATGCAACATTAACTCGCATTCTTTAAAAATCGTGGTTTAAAAACATCCATTTCATCAAATTATTTTTAACACATTTTTATCAATCATGTCTATCTGTTTGGTACACATTTTGCAATCGGTTTTTATCTAACTTCCCCATGAGCTAGAGACTTGAAACCTTAAACATAGCGCAGGATTGGATGACAATGCAATATGGATCCATTTTCATTTTAAAAATGCGGAGCGGTAAAAAAAAAAAAATGTCAAATTGTTCGTATTGTTTTTACTTCTTTTAACTGCGTATTCAGAAGTGAGTTTATTAGTGAGATCTTCCAGAATAGCACTGCCGTTTAAAGTTTTGCAATATCTTTTAAATTAAAGAAATAATCAACCGGCAATGATATTTAAAAGTCGTCAGTAATATCAAACCGTAACAAAACAAACAATAAAAATGTTCCGTTCGCAGCGGCAGCACAATACACATAAACTAGTACACACGGCTACACATCAAGCTGTAAATTTCCAGTATAAGCTGACCTCGCATTGTATAGGTTTTCCTTACAACGCGAGGTCAGCCTATACTCGTTTTGTACAGTTTGATGTGTAGCCGTGTGTACAAAGTAAGTTGGATAATTCAAGTTATTTTCGCGTCATAATTGGAACACTTTCTGTACACACACGACAGCATTTTAGTTTTTTTTTGTCACTCGTCACGCTCGGCGCTTTGCTTGATGTGGATAAATAGAAAAACATAGGACGTTTTCAAGTCTTCAGACTGCGAGCGCAAGTAACATATCTGTACTTTTAAATATCATTGTCAACTAGACAATCTTATAATATCCATCTTGTGATTTAAGAACTGTTTTGTACGTGAACGTGCGCAACCGAGGCAATTTAAGTATTTACCCGAACAATGTGTTGCTTGTATAGTAATTTACGCGAAACCTATTTATCACGGAGGGTTATTATAATTTAAAATAGTTATAGCGCTCACAGAGGCGTTACGAAATAAAGGAATTATGTATAATGAAGTCGTTGTAATGTTGTAAAATGCATTTGACATAATTAGGTATTTAGCTGTTGATTTATTTATGACAAATAGGTGTTTTGTTTACGGACGTAAAGAATTGCACCACCCTATTCTTCACATGGGTGTCGTAAAAGGCGACTAAGGGATTCACCAGAGGATGGGCAGCAGCGTTCTCTGAGTATTTAACCAACTAACTGCGATCGCCAATCCACCTGTCAAGCGTGGTGATTATGGTATAACCCCCAACATATGCTTGGGGGAGGCCAATGTCCAGCAGTGGACGTCTTTCGGCTGTAATGATGATGATGCTTTTTTTTTTTTTTTTTTTTTTTTTTTTTTTTTTTTTTTTTTTTTCGAATGGGCTCTCGCAGGTGGGACCGAAGTCCCATTTCTGCTTAACCGGACTTAGTTGGCGGAGAGTCCCATGTGGGACTCCATTCGCCGAAGGTTTTTTCCCTACATACTTACAAACTAGATGCGCGCGGCATCAATACCGCGCTTAATCGGGCGGGCGCCCCCCAAGGGGGGGGCTCGAACCTCGCTAGGGCATTGCAGGGGGACCCCGCAGTTCCTATGTCCCCCTAGCAGCCGTTGCTGCATCGAATTGGTTACCTCGAAAGTAGCGGACTTTCGGTCCCTATCGGGTGACGTGCTAAACGCCGTGAAGCGGCAAGCCTCGCCGGCGAGGCTAAGACCTACCTAGAAAACCTAACCAGTGGCTACGCAATAGCCTGCTCCTAGGAACTACTCTAGAGCATAGGGCCGGTCTCGCGTGACGAGAGTATCTCCGGTTGCTTACACCGTGAGGGCGTCCCCAGGGGGGAGCTCGGACCTCGACTCAGGGTGCAGCAGGGGGACCCCGCCACTGATCCCCCCAGCAGCCGGTGCTGCGTCGGCATGTGTTACTGTTTCTCGAGAGTCGGACTCTCGGATTCTGTGTGTGTGTCGCGTCGGTCCTCGCCGGCGGGGACGATATTTTGGACGACGGCGTCGGAGTGTGCTTGTACTTTTATCTGACTCCTGGAGGAGTGTGATATCGTCATCGGGCTCAATGAGTGTGTGTCTGGGACGTCGGGTTTTGCTGATAGCGGATGGCTGGTAGACGGTGGCCGCCACGACCAGGGGGTTGGGGTGCTTGGGAGCGGAATCGAAATAGCGTTTTGAGACACGCTTGAAAAACTGCTTGATGGTCGGCAGTTTGAAATCTAGGTGGAGGTCGACGTTGCGTACGTACCAGGGGGCGTCTACAGCCCTACGCATGAAACGGTTTTGGATGGTTTGGAGCATGTGAATTCTCACCGGCTTAACGTGTGCGAACACAACGCTAGCATAGGCGAGTATGGGGCGGATACAGGTGGTGAATATCCTTACTTTGAGATGAGTGGGCAGCTTACTGTGCGCATTGAGAAGGGGGTGGAGACGTGCGAGGACGAGGGCGGCACGGTTTTTCACCCTGCGGATATGCGGACGGAAAGTCAGTCTACGGTCAAGGATCACTCCGAGATATTTGGCTTCTCGTTGCCATGGGATCTGTTTTCCGAACATTGAGACTGGTACGCTCAGTTCTTTACGGTACTGTGACAGGGGTCTCTTATCGAAGAGGACCGCTGCACTTTTTTCGGGATTTACTTCGATTCTCCATTTCCGGAACCATTCACCTAGGGTGTTGGCCGCGGATTGGAGGGTACGAGAAATAGCGACATGGGTCATGCCGGAGTAATAGATTGCCGTGTCGTCGGCGAAAAGGGCCATACGGGCTGCACCGCATTTTGGAATATCGCTGGTGTACAGCGTGAACAGTAGGGGGGAGAGCACGGAGCCTTGAGGCACACCGGCGTGAATGGGATGGGGGGAGGAGAGAGCCCCTTCTATGCGATAGCAAAAGGTACGATTCGACAAGTAGTCTCGGATGATGAGCACGAGACGATGTGGCACATTCATAGTGTACAGCTTATATAATAAGCCGTTGTGCCACACTTTATCGAAAGCCTTTGCTACGTCGAAAAAGAGAGTGCCGGTCATTTGACCGCGTACGAAGCCTGCACTGATGTGTTCTACAATGCGGTGCAGTTGATTAACGCAGCAGTGCTTTGTACGAAAGCCAAACTGCTCGTCGGGAAGGAGTTTATTTGAGTCGGCGAAATCTTTGAGTCGCTTATAAATAAGCTTCTCGTAGATTTTACCGAAGACATTGAGGAGACTAATCGGCCGGTAACTACTCGGCTCGGCTTTTGGTTTGCCCGGTTTGGAAATACCGATTACCGTAGCCTGTTTCCAAGCCTGGGGGAAGATGTTGTTTTTAAATGCCGCATTGAAGATGACGGTCATTAGAGCGATTAGGGTGGCAGGGAAACGTTTCAGCACCTTATTGGTGATGCCGTCTGCGCCGGGGGCTTTTTTGGGCTTAAGATCCTTGACTATAGAGAGAACTTCGTCAGGGGTGATCGGTGGGAGCGGGTCATCAGGGTCATCTATTGGGGGGGGGGGGAGGGCTGACCTACGCTCTACTTCTGAATTGACCTTATCAAGGTGGGTTTGGCTTACGGGAAGCGTACTGAGAGTGCATTGAGACTCCAAACTGTCGGCTAAGCATTCGGCTTTTTCGTCGTCGTCAAAGGCCGGCCTTTGATTGGGTCGATTTAGGGGGGGCATAGTTGCCGTGGTCTCGCATTTAAGTCTGCGTTGAAGGGCCCAGAAGGCTACATGAGACGGTTGGATTGCGCTGACTTCCTTGTCCCAATGCTCCTCCCGTACCTGAGCTACACGTCTCTTTACAGTATTCTGTAAGGAGCGCATATGGGCACGATTGGCTTCATTGGGAAAAGCGTCATAGGCACGGATGGCCGCGTTCCTCTCGGTCCTCAACTCATTCACATCGTCCGGCAGTTTCAGACGCTGGTCATCCAGCATCGGAACCTGCCGTGAGCATTCGCCCACTACGGACTGTACATGGTTGGTGAGCGAGGTGATCGCGGCCACCGTGTCCGCGACTGTCTCAATGGAGTCAGGGATTGAATCTAATTGGGGGGATGAGGTAGATTTGAGGCGGTCCTCTAATCTCCTCCAATCGGTTATCGTTTTTGTTATGGGTGGGATACCGGGATCCGAGGGACCACCTCGGGGACCCAGTTGAATGATCACAGGGCGATGATCTGAGTCTAATTCTTGGATTACCTCGATAGAGCGAATACCGAGGTTTACGCGCTTTAAGAGGGCTATATCTAGGATGTCGGGCCGGTGCCCTACTGTGTCAGGATAGTGAGTGGGACGCATCGGGGCGATGACGTCGAAGGAAAGTTTGTCGCTAAGTGCTCCTAATTGAGTGCCAGTGGCGTTATTGGAGACACAGCTCCATGAACGGTGTTTGGCGTTTAAGTCGCCTGCAATAATTACAGAGTTACTAAGATCGAGTAGGGATTTGAGGTCGTCCTCGAGCAGACTCGCGGGTTTGTTTGCGGATCTATAGGCCGAGACTATGGTGATGGGCTGGTGCCCTGTCATGCCTAGGCGACAGATTGAAGCCTCCAGGCATGCTAGCTCTGGGGGATCAATGGGGATGCAATACAATGAATTTCGGTAATAGATGAGCGTTCCGCCTAGTGCGGTGTGTGCTCTGTCGTTTCTTATCAGCCTATAGTTGGCTATATTGGGATTACGACTATGGGGTTTGAGGAAAGACTCTTGAATGAGTAAAATATCGATTTGGTGCTCACGCAAGAAGACGGCTACGTCGTCGCGTTGACCACTAATGCCTCGGGCATTAAAAAAGCCTAAAATTAGGGAACGGGGTTTGAATCTTTTGGGTGGGGCCGTATTATACATTATAATTGGAATTAAGTATTCTATAGATGTCTTGGTACTTGGTAAGTACCTGAAGGCGCTGCTCATGGATGCCTTGGGTAAAGGCCCAAAGTCTAGAGTAGGCGTCAATGCGGGATTCCCCTGACTGGGGTTCGAGGTATTCTCTCGGCAGAAGGCCGGGGGAGTTTACCGGAGGGGGGGTTCTCATGGGGGGGGGGGCTTTAGCTGCTGGTGCAGTTTTGGGCCTGAGAGAAGGTGCGGGGATGGGTATGTTCATCAGCGCAGGGGGCTCTGAGGCCGGGGGCGCGAGACGAGAGGGCGGAAGAGGTGGGGAATGGGGCTTTTGGTTACCCTTAAACCAGGGGTTGGGCCCGAGTGGGCCGCGGAAATTAGGGGAGGGCCCGAGTGGGCCTCTAGGGTTTGGTGGTTGGTACTGGTAGGGGGCTGCGTAGGAGGGGGCTTCCCTCGCAACGCGGTCGGAGGCGCGTTTCGCCGATTTGGCGTTGCGCATTTTGGGGGCTTTGGGGCATCCGCGATAATTCGCTGGATGCCCGGATTTGCCGCAAAGGACACAGCTAGGGGGCTCCGTGCACTGGTCCCTCTCCTTGGGACGCTCGCAATTGGAAGTCCCGTGATCGCCTAGGCACTTAACGCACCTAGGCTTTGCGTAGCAGTTACGCTGGGAGTGACCATACAGCTGGCAACGGTGACATTGACCAGGCTGGTTTGACTTGTGGGGGCGCTCGACCGTGATGCCTGATAAGTTGCATACGGTCTTTATGTTATATATGTTTTTGGCGCTTTCGCCAGGGTGACAGATGACAAGAACCATATTGTAGGGTTCACCGTGCTTACCACGGTACATTCGGTGGGTTATTGCAACCGGGATCCCTTGACGATCGAGGTCGGCGTGCACTTCCGTGCAGCTGACTTCGGTCGGAATCCCTCGGATCACAACTCTAAGGAGTCGGTCCTCTGGGAGTGCGTAGGTGTGAAAAGACACACCACGCTCGCGTAGCAACCTGGTAAGGTTGCGGTAATCGGTGGGGGTGGGGACAACTACTTTAATGCCCTGCTGCGTGGGGCGGGCACTAGTAAAATTGATTTTGTTTTGATTGCACCAGTCGGAAATTCTGGTCCAATATGCCTTATCCTGGATGAATAAGGGAGGCGGGATGGGTACCTTCTTCTGGGAAGATGAGGTATGTTCATGATCGTGAGGGGAGGCAGGCCTGTTATCCTGCGAGGAGGAGTAAGAGGCGGGACGGGGGGTAGGGGCCGGGGCAGAGTTTGCCTCGGACAGTTTAAGTGCTTTTGAGGCGAGAGCCTCGGCCTTATTTGTCTTTCGGCTGCGTTTTTTACCTTTACCCACTACCGTGGTAAAGGCGTCGGCCTCGTCTGAGTTGACCTCACTGTCCGAAGACATCTCTTGGTCTGATGGGATCGGGGAGCGATCGGGGTATTGAGTGGGGGCTGGGGTGGGGAGAGGTGAGGGGGTGCGGTCCTTATGGTCCAGGCTGGCTGAACGCCTAGGCGGACCACGCGGAGACCTCGGCCTCTCCTCATCGCTGTCGGAACGGGCGGGGCGCCTATTCCTCTTTTGGGGTGGGGGGGTATCGGGCAACTCAGGAGAGTTGGGGGATTCGGACGTTTGAGGTTTGATCACCTCATCGTCGCAAAAGAGGTTGCCATAATTGGCTAGGAAGTTGGGGTCCTTGAGGAGGACGTTTTTCAGGATGCTCAGGAACTTGGCATCAGACACCATCGTACAGATGATGACTAAGCCAAGCCTAGCAAAATGAGAGGGAGAGAAATTAGTGGCGTACTAACATGGGGGTTTGCTCCTCGGGTGGGTGTTCCCGGGAGTGTGTTCAAACCCTCCCCGTCGGGTATAGACGGGGAGGTTGTGTGCCTACTGGTGAGCCCTAAGCTTGCACTCCTGATTGCCAGTCTTAATGTGCAACCAGGTCCCTAAGTCTCTAGTGTGCAATGGGTGTAAACCCCTAGAGAGTGCTAGATAGGACGAAACGGGGTTAAAGCTAGGGAAGACTAGGAGATCCCCCAAGGCCTTCTGGCCCTAGCTTCTTCCAATTTTGCTTTGCCCTTAAGGAGCGCAGCTGGCGTGTCGGGTCAACGCCCCTCAGTTCGTTAGCACCGTTAGGTATCCACTGAGGACCACAGTAAATAAGTGGGTTTTTCCTGAAGGGACACTACGTTTTTGACGAAACTCTGTCTAAAGAGACAAAAGCGCGCTCGCTGTCTTGAAAAAGACAGCGAATGTGCTTATCGGGCTGCAGTCGGCGGGGCGACTGCGGAGGACGCTACGGTGAGCCGTAGCGAAAAATATTCGAGCACTTAATTCGTCACGAGAGGACGGAGCGGAGCAGCACGACCTCTCGGGGCGAGTGTCAGAGCGTGAATGAGTCGATGATGATGCTCAGGTGTTTTGTTTATATATTGCTTTTCACGACATTTTCAGCTTTTTTAGGGTTCCTTACCCAAAGGGTGGCAAATGGGACCCCATTACTCTCGCTACGCTGTCCGTCCGTCCGTCCGTCAGTCATAGGGCTGTATCTTTAGAACGGTAGTAGGTAATCATTTGAAATTTTCTCATATTATTATTATTTTGCTATGTTGCTATGCTATCAAAACAAAATTAAATACTAAAAATAAAAAATAAAAAAAACCAAAGAGGGTCCCCACTTACAGTATAATAACTCTATGATACTGCGTTAGTATAATAACTCTATGGTCCCCACAAGGTGGACCGACGACCTGGTGAAGGTCGCGGGAATCCGCTGGATGCGGAAGGCACAGGACCGGTCGTTGTGGCGATGCTTGGGGGAGGCCTATGTCCAGCAGTGGACGTCTTTCGGCTGAAATGATGATGATGATGATGATGGTCCCCACACAAGGGTTTTTGTTCCTGCTCTAATTTCAAAACATACTGCATGAGTCCGACTCACACTTGACCAGTTTTATTAATATATATTAAACTTACCTCCTTAACAATAGAATGTTCCTCCAATAGACGTAGGAATAGAACTCGTACTCTGTCTAAGTGTCAAAATAGTGCAGGAAACACTGGCTAAGTTGGCAAAGTGCGATACGTTCGCAAAGGGGGCGTAGCGCACGCACTTTGCCGAGACACCATCATTGTCATGTGAGGTCTTGTGAAGTTGTTTATTGAGCCTAAAAGACTCCCCTTCTTTTATTACTTATTTTTTTATACATTTTAAACTTACCTCCTTAACAATAGAATGTTCCTCCATATAGACGTAGGCATCGCACTCTACCTCCGTCGAAGTATTGAAATAATGCGGGGAACACTGGCTTATGTTGGTGAAGTGCGATAGGTTCGCAAAGGGGGCATAACGCACGCACTTTGTCGGGACTCCATCATTGTCATGAGGGATTGTGAAGTTGTATAATGAGCCTAAAAGACTCCCCTTCTTTTGTTACTTATTTTTTTATACACGTTAAACTTACCTCCTTAACAATAGAATGTTCCTCCAAATAGACGTAGGCATCGCACTCTACCTCCGTCGAAGTGTCGAAATAGTGCGGGGAACACTGGCTTATGTTGGTGACGTGCGATACGTTCGCAAAGGGGGCGTAACGCACGCACTTTGCCGGGACTCCATCATTGTCATGAGGTATTGTGAAGTTGTTTAATGAGTCTAAAAGTCTCCCCTTCTTTTGTTACTTAGTTTTAAATATATTTTAAACTTGCCTCCTTAACAATAGAATGTTCCTCCAAATAGACGTAGGCATCGCACTCTACTTCCGTCGAAGTGTCGAAATAGTGCGGGGAACACTGGCTTATGTTTGTGACGTGCGATACGTTCGCAAAGGGGGCGTAACGCACGCACTTTGCCAGGACTCCATCATTGTCACGAGGGATTGTGAAGTTGGTGTGGTGAGGGCTGTCTTCGCATTCTGGTACTGAACATCTGGAAAAGAGAAAATGATCATTGGATCAGGTATCCATCGATATAAAATTACCAGCTATGGTAATTTTTTTTCAAACGAAGCTTCTGTAGCGTCGTTGCGCACTCGGTTGCCACCGCGCGTGGTAACTAAACTGAGAAAAATGTGACCATAAATATTTTCAGTACTTAGTTAGAAATATTGCATTTGCGAAAGGGGCCGAAATGGGGGTCCAAATTTCAAATTAGGGGACTAGTTCAAATGGGGTATCATATGAAAGGGCTTTATTTGGACATTCAAGAAAAGGATTTTATTTTTAATATTCCACGTAGGTTTCGACTTATGATGTTCTTTTTACAGACTTCAAAAAGAAGGTTATTTTAAATACGATACCTCCCTTATCTCCGAAGTTTTGAACGAAAACTCTTAAATAATTACAGTTGATACAAGTTTATGTAAATTTTATAGGAAAAATTGAACGATGTTTCTATCTAGCACAAACATAGTTATGCGGTCCGGTTTTTTAACATGACAGCTATGGCCCAAACTTCATCATCATCATCATCATTATCATTTCAGCTAAAAGACGTCCACTGCCCACGCCCAAAGGTACGGAACCCTCGGTGTGTGAGTCCGACTCGCATCTTTTTTAATTTTTTTAAGGTCCTTACAAGGAAGATCTAACATAACATAACATCACGCCTGTATTTCCCCGAAGGGGTAGGCAGAGGTGTATACTACACCCACATTTCGCCAGTTATGTTATAGTCCCATGTAATAGGGGGCGAGCCTATTATATATTGCTATTAACCGGGCACAAATCCATACACCGGGCTGCTACTGAGAATTTCCTAATGAAAAAACCCAATAACACTTTGCCCGACCCGGGAATCGAACCCAGGACCCCACGCTCAGCAGTCGCGCTTGCGACCACTAGACCAACGAGGCAGGCAGGAAGATCTAGTTTCCTATTTTTCATTTAACATGAAAAGAGTATTTCCATGGAGTTTCTTGCCGGCTCTTCTCCATAGGACCAACATTTTGGAACCGTGTAACTAGATTCTTAATGTTTTGAAAGTGCATGTAAATGCTTATTTGAAATAAAAAAAATTGAATTTGAATTCCCTACTATTCTCATGTATAGAATGTGTCATATCTCAATAATGCTAACACCGACTAGATATAATATGATTGCGTATAATATATCGCCACATAATTTAAACAACACGTGTGTTCCACGAAAGGTGGACAAATAGAAGGGTTTCATAATTATTTTATAATAGACTAATAGTAGGTATCACTATCGCAATCTACAGTCACCACAGACAAGTAGAGGCTTACCTGGTCTGTGTCTGTTGTGACAGTCACCCAACCCAACGACATAAGTATCCGCAGGATTGCCAATATACAAGATGTTGATCTATATCCGTGCCATATTTAAGACGCTGACAACAGCCAAATACCCCAAATAGGCTTCTTTTAAAATCATTTTTTGCTGTATCTATTCAGTTTGTGGCAGTAAAAAAAATATATGTTAATCTTGATCGTATTTTCTGAAACTGTATTGTGCCCAAAACACGTTTTCTTGAAGTTTTCTCGATAGAAAAGAATTGTAAACTAACCTCTTAAAACATGCTTTAAAGCAAACAATCTCTATTATTTACTAAATATTATAAATAAAATTAAGAAAACATTTGAGAAAGACAATAAAAAAACATTTGTTGTTTCTCTTTTTCAAATAAGCTTTTAGTTTTTTATTTAAAAAAAAAATTGTTAATTTTCATTCAAGTTGAGCGGCGTATCCGACGTCCCTCGGCTCGTTGCCTCTCTTTCAGTTCTGTACGAAACGACAGTGACCGCAGAGGTCTGATTTTTTAGGTGTTATCAGCCTCTTAAGGAGTTGACTGTACCACTAATACTGAACACGAAGCAATAAAAAAATCAATACCAAATTTTTATTTATTTATTTAAATACCTATTCGTAAACAAACAAATTGCCTCCGTGTGTCGCGTGTGACACAAAAACGACGCGTGCGAAACCACCAAAAAAATTTGCAGGCATTTTCCACCCTTTGACAATGCCGCCGATGACTTATTTTCAGAGTCGTTCGGAATTTATTCTCAAATCCTCGCTATGTTTCGAAGTGAAAATTTGGGTATTAAATAATCGTGGTTTTTTAGTATTTTTAGATGACCAAGCAAATTATTTATTATTTGCTCTAGAAATATGGCACGGTTACGGATCGATATCTTGAAGAAGAAGATTTCTCAGGAGATTTAATTACGGATGTTTTCGAGTGGATTAAAATTTAAATAACGGAAAAGTTAAACTGTATTTAAACAGAACCCTATTCAAACCGTTGTATCATAACTTTATGAGAAATTTTCATCTACTCGCTGAAAATTTAGTCGATTTGAAAACGGGAACAAACATTTTTTTGGTTAAATTATAGGATGGCTAAACGAGTTACAGGCCCACCTGATGTTAAGTGGTTACCTTTGCCCATAACAACTGCAATACCACCTAGGCTGTTGCCTAAATGGTACCGCAAGTCGGTTCGCCAAAATGAGATATGAAGACGGAAAGTCTCATCTGATTGTAATTTAACCGGCACCCGTATCCTTCAGACCGTAACACAACACAGCAATGCAAGCATCACTGTTTGGCGGTGAAGTTGGTACGGTAGTAGTACTTCCCCAGACGAGCTCTTTCACAAAGGAGCTCTACTACTACAAAACAAAAAAAAAATGGCCGTCCCATCGGATTATGAGAGTGAGGGAATAGAGAGTGCACCTGTGTTTGCGCACACACTTGTGCACTATAACATGTCCCGCGCAGGTGGCTAGTCCCCATTGAGCCGTGACTGAATTTCAGCCGGGACGACATTATTCTATGGAAATGCCGTTACAGTATACTGAAACAATTTGAAGTTTTTTTTTTAAACCACGTTTTTTAAATAGAAAGTAGTTGATATTGCATTGTCATCCAGTCCTGAGCTATGTTTAAAGTTTAAAGTCAAAAAGTAAGTATGTATTTTAAGTTTGTTTTTGTTTTTAGTTTTTTTAAGTTTTTTTTATGTTTTAAGTTTTTGAACTAGAGCTCATCGGGAAGTTAGTTTGAAATCGATTGCAAAATTTGTACCGAACAGGCAGACTGAAAGAGAGTTACTAAAAACGTGGTAAAAATGACGCTTGAAATATTTCTGCACTGATTGATACTATATGATACTATATTTATTTTATACTAGCTTTTACCCGCGGCTCCGCTCGCGTTAGATTCTGTTAACCCATGTCGTGACGGATCCTGTTAATAATTAGGTGCTTTCCTGTAACTATTACAAAACTGTAAATGTCTGTTTGTTTATTCATTCGAGAATCACTACTGGACCTATTTTTTTTTTGTGTTTTAGACTTGTAAACAAACAGGTACTTATGCATTATATGAAGAAAAAACAAGATTCCTGTAGGATGAATTGAAGAACCACGGAGCACCACGGGAAAAGTATATAGTTTGCCACCACAACTAACAACTTCTTGTTGTATTTTTAGGAATTTGCCACCAACCAACAATCATGACTTCTACTTTGTATGCAAAACAATTTATTTGAATAGAGTTCGTCGAGCCCTTTCATTTGAGTACCAACACCGAGTGCCACCACATTCCCACCTCGTTCCACCTCATTCCCACCTCGTTCCACCAAATTCCCATCTGGTTCGACATGATTCCCATCTTGTTCCACCCTATTCCCACCTCGTTCCATCACATTCCCACCTCGTTCCACCTCAATCCCACCATTATCTCATTCCCACCTCCTTCAATTCATTCCCACTTCATCCATAACAATCCCACCACATTCCCACCTCATTCCACCTCATTCCCACCTCGTTCCACCTCCATCCCACCTTTATCTCATTCCCACCTCCTTCAATTCATTCCCACTTCATCCATAACAATCCCACTACATTCCCACTCATTCCTAACACATTACCACTCATTCCTACCTCGTTCCACTTCATTCCCACCTCGTTCCTCCTCATTCCCACCTCGTTCCACCATATTCCCACCTCGTTCCACCTCATTCCCACCTCGTTCCACCAAATTCCCATCTGGTTCGACATGATTCCCATCTCGTTCCACCCTATTCCCACCTCGTTCCATCACATTCCCACCTCGTTCCACCTCAATCCCACCTTTATCTCATTCTCACCTCCTTCAATTCATTCCCACTTCATCCATAAATAACAATCCCACCACATTCCCACCTCGTTCCACCTCATATTCACCTCGTTCCACCTCCATCCCACCTTTATCTCATTCCCACCTCCTTCAATTAATTCCCACTTCATCCATAACAATCCCACCACATTCCCACTCATTCCCACCACATTCCCACTCATTCCCACCTCGTTCCACCTCATTCCCACCTCGTTCCATCTCATACCCACCTCGTTCCACCTCATTCCCACCTCGTTCCACCTCATTCCCACCTCGTTCCACCATATTCCCACCTTGTTCCACCTCAATCCCACCTTTATCTCATTCCCACCTCCTTCAATTCATTCCCACTTCTTCCATAATAATCCCACCACATTCCCACTCATTTTCACCACATTCCCACTCATTCCCACCTCGTTCCACATCATTCCCACCTCGTGCCCACCACATTCCCACTCATTCCCACCTCGTTCCACATCATTCCCACCTCGTTCCACACCATTCCCACCTAGTTACCGGCACATTCGCACCACGTTTACATTCCGAAATCATTCCACCTCAACCCACCTTTATCTCATTCCCACCTCCTTCAATTCATTCCCAATTGATCCATAACAATCCCACCACATTCCCACTCATTCCCGGGGCCGGTGTCGGTGACACTGACACTGACACCGACACTGTCACCGACACTGAAACTGTCACCGACACTGAAACTGACACCGACACCGACACCGACACTGACACCGACAACGACACTGACACCGACACCGACACTGACACCGACACCAACGTTGACACCGACACTGATACTGACGCCGAAACTGACACCGACACTGACTCCGACACTGACACCGACACCGACATTGACACCGACACTGGCCTCGACAATGACACCTACACCGACACCGACACTTACACTGACGCCGACACTGACACCGTCGGTGACACAGACGTTGCCTTCGACACTGACACCAACAATGACACCGACACTGACACCAACAATGACACCGACACTGACACCAACAATGACACCGACACTGACTCTGACACTGACACCGAAACTGACACCGACGCCGACTCCGACGCTGACACTTACACCGACACTGACATTGACACCGACACTGACACCGACACCGACGCTGACACCGATACTGACACCGATACTGACACCGACACTGACACTGACACTGACACCGACACTGACACTGACACTGACACCAACACTGACACCGACACTGGCCCCGAACCGACACTGACACAGACTGTGACACTGACACCGACACTGTCACCGACACTGTAACTGTCACCGACACTGAAATTGACACCGACACCGACACTGACACCGACACTGACACTGAAATTTACACCGACACCGACACTGACACCGACACTGACACCGACACTGGCCTCGACTATGACACCTTCACCGACACCGACACTAACACCGACACTGACACCGACAACGACACTGACACCGACTCTGACACTGACACCGACACTGTCACCGACACTGAAACTGACACCGATACTGGAACCGACACCGACAACGACACTGATACCGACACTGACTACGACACTGACCCCGACACTAACACCGAAACTGACACCAACACTGACACCGACATAGACTCTGACACTGACACCGACACTGTCACCGACACTGAAACTGTCACCGACACTGAAACAGACACCGACACCGACACTGACACCGACACTGACACCGACAACGACACTGACACCGACAACGACACTGACACCGACACCAACGTTGACACTGACACTGACACCGACACTGACACTGACTCCGACACTGACACCGACACTGACACCGACACTGGCCCCGACACTGACAATGACACCTACACCGACACCGACACTTACACTGACGCCGACACTGACACCGTCGGTGACACAGACGTTGCCTCCGACACTGACACCAACAATGACACCGACACTGACACCAACAATGACACCGACACTGACTCTGACACTGACACCGAAACTGACACCGACGCCGACTCCGACGCTGACACTTACACCGACACTGACATTGACACCGACACTGACACCGACACCGACGTTGACACCGATACTGACACCGATACTGACACCGACACTGACACTGACACTGACACCGACACTGACACTGACACCAACACTGACACCGACACTGGCCCCGAACCGACACTGACACAGACTGTGACACTGACACCGACACTGTCACCGACACTGTAACTGTCACCGACACTGAAATTGACACCGACACCGACACTGACACCGACACTGACACTGAAATTTACACCGAAACCGACACTGACACCGACACTGACACCGACACTGGCCTCGACTATGACACCTTCACCGACACCGACACTAACACCGACACTGACACCGACAACGACACTGACACCGACTCTGACACTGACACCGACACTGTCACCGACACTGAAACTGACACCGATACTGGAACCGACACCGACAACGACACTGATACCGACACTGACTACGACACTGACCCCGACACTAACACCGAAACTGACACCAACACTGACACCGACATAGACTCTGACACTGACACCGACACTGTCACCGACACTGAAACTGTCACCGACACTGAAACAGACACCGACACCGACACTGACACCGACACTGACACCGACAACGACACTGACACCGACAACGACACTGACACCAACGTTGACACTGACACTGACACCGACACTGACACTGACTCCGACACTGACACCGACACTGACACCGACACTGGCCCCGACACTGACACTGACACCGACACTGACACCGAATCTGACACCGACACTGACACCGACACCGATACCGACATTGACACCGACACTGGCCTCAACAATGACACCGACACCGACACCGACACTTACACTGACGCCGACACTGACATCGTCGTTGACACAGACGTTGCCTCCGACACTGACACCAACAATGACACCGACACTGACACTGACGCCGACACCGACACTGACTCTGACACTGACACCGAAACTGACACCGACACCGACTCCGACGCCGACACTGACAACAACACTAACATTGACACCGACACTGACACCGACACCGACACCAACACTTACACTGACGCCTACACTGACACTGTCGTTGACACCGACGTTGCCTCCGACACTGACACCAACAATGACACCGACACTGACACCAACAATGACACCGACACTGACACCAACAATGACACCGACACTGACTCTGACACTGACACCGAAACTGACACCGACGCCGACTCCGACGCTGACACTTACACCGACACTGACACCAACAATGACACCGACACTGACACTGTCACCGACCCTGACACAGACTCTGACACTGACACCGACACTGTCACCGACACGGAAACTGACACCGACACTGAACTGACACCGACACCGACACTGACACCGACAACGACACTGACACCGACACCAACGTTGACACCGACACTGACACCGACACTGACACTGACGCCGACACTGACACCTACACCGACACTGACACCGTCGACGACGACGACGACGAACAAACTACTACGTGCGACGACATACATACAACGTACATACATACAACGTACATACGACGTACATTTATCGACGTACTCGTAACTTTTAAACCACAGACATAGTATAAAATATAGACTAAGTGCTGCGAACAATCATAATGAAACCAACAAAACCGTGCTCCTCCGTGAAAAAACCAGCGCTCACGCACACACATGCTCTTGAAAGATATTTTTTTTGGCCATGCTTACTAGACGATGCCGCGACATGTGTACTGAGAGCGGTGAGCATGGTTTGATGTGCATGTGTGTGCGTGAGCGCTGGTTTGTACACGGAGGAGCACGGTTTTGGTGGCTTCACTATGATTGTTCGCAGCATTTAGTCTATATTTTTTATTATGTTTGTGTTTTAAACTTGAACTAATGGTACCAGTACCATGCCATGTTGCTTTGCCCAGGCAAAGATCTCAAGTTTAAATTTAAGGCCATTGACGCCGTTCAATCACCCTGGCATGAAGATAATCGTACTATTTATAAAGCGAGGCCTGTGCGAATGTATCGCTTTTGTCCTAATAGGTTATCAAAGAGTTCACAAAGAAAGATCACATTTTTGAAGATAATGATTATTGATGTATTCCGCCCGCGACTTCGTTAGACTTCCGTCAACTTTAGATGATTAGATCGCATCATTCTTTTTTTTTGTGGGGAAATCCTCATAGACCACCCGAAAGCGGAACTAGTATCAGACTCTTACCAACTAAAACCACCTCCTCTCTCCTTCACCCCTGGCCTACATTATAAAATAATAATTGCATAACATCAGGATAGGTGGCGGTCAAACGAAAGCATGTTAAGAATAAAAAAAAAATGCCATCCTTTTATTATGCGAATAATCATCATCATCAAAATTTCAGCCGAAAGACGTCCACAGCTGGACATAGGCCTCTCCCAAGCATCGCTAAAACGACCAGTCTTGCGCTTCCCGCATCCAGCGGATTCCCACGATCTTCACCAGATCGTCGGTCCACCTTGTAAAAAGGGCCTGATAAGAAGGCTCAAAGTCACCCAAAGGCTAATGGAGAGGGCTATGCTCAGAGTGTCTCGGCGTGATCGAATCAAAAATTATGCGAATAATAATATTTTATTATTAATGCCTTTTATTTTATTATGATAACTTAATATCTCCGTCCGATCTCTAAGATCAATTTCATTATATCCGTACGGTAATGTATGTCAAGGCATATCGGATGTTATTACAATCTAAGTAGTTTAAAATAAACGGTTATAGTATAAACTACCTATTGGCCAAAAATGCGATGTAAACAAGTATAGTTAAAGACACTTTAACCCCGAGCGGATGCGTGTGTGAATTTCTTGTCCAAACATAATAATATATGGTGTAACTTAATTTTAGCACTATTTACAAGGTGAGGGATATGCCAAGGACTCTACTAATATTATTGAGTTTAAAAAGACACGTAATAACAAATATTGGCACACATGTGTGTATACGACTGATGTCAGAATGCATGGAAAATCAACATTCATTCATTGAAAGAATCGAGTTACAGATTACAACTCGTATTATGTACATTTGGCAGAAATATTGTGGGTCAAATTCTATGTGGTTGTTACTAAAATGATTAAATTCGACATGGAAGCCTTCAAGAAAAGAGTATACAACTTTTTTAAAGGTCGGAAACGCATTAGCGACTCCCCTGGTGTTGCGGATGTCCATGGGAGGCGGAGATTGCTTATTATCACAGATTTAGGAGTAGGCAAACAATGCCTGTTTGCACAACAACAACAGCAACCGGAGTATCTTACAAAATTATAAAAATTTCATGGAAACGCGAGAAAAACCACGTATAAATAAAATAATTTGCTTTCTTTCTTTTGAATATGAAAGACATCAACGTGTAGTGGTCAACCTTTGGTACCTTTTATAAATTATTATGTAATTATATTATAGATATTCGTATGGCCACCGGGACCGACAACTTCACGTGCTCTCCGAGGCACGGAGGGGTCTCGATGTGCAACGAAACGGTCACCTATCCAAAGACTGCCCGCGGCTAGTGCAGCTTAACCTCGCAGTTCTTACAGGTGGAAATTGGCAATAGCGAGCTCGCATTTGTACATGTCTGTCGAAGGACCCATGGCCGCTGGAGCAGATGAGTCCTTAAGTGGAGATCGCGATACGGCAAACGCAGCGTAGGGCGAACCCCCGCTAGTGGACCGATGACTTGAAAAACGAGGCTGGGGGGACTGGATGCGGAAGGCAGAGGACCGACTGTTGTGGCGCAACTTGGGAGAGACCTATGTCCAGCAGTGGACTTCGGTAGGCTGAATTGATTGATTTGTACATGAACTGTCCTATTCTGTGTCGTCACTGTGTATATGTGTTTTGTACAATAAATAATAATAATAATAGCGTGTCTCATCCTCAAACAGGGACTTAAGTACCAGCTGGAAGTAATCATCATCATCATAGTCAGCCAAAAGACGTCCACTACTGGACATAGGCCTCCCCCAAAAAGGGGGGAAATGCCATAATCGCCACGCTTGGCAGGCGGGTTGGCGATCGCAGTTGGTTGGTTAAATACTCAAAGAACGCTGCTGCCCATCCTCTGGTGAATTCCTTAGTCGCCTTTTACGACACCCACGAGAATAGATAGGGTGGTGCAATTCTTTATGTCCAGCACCACACGGAACACAAACAAACTTTACTTGAAGCACAGATAATACATGCTAAAATAAAAGGGTAATTGTACTCATAATTATGAACAATTTCTACTATGAGACTAACCCTGAAATCGCGAAAAAAAAAATCAATTGGTCCCTAAATTTGTGTTCACTTAAATCGATAAAATGTAGGGACCACCTGATATTTTTTTCGCTATTTCAGGGTTGGTCCCATAGTTAAAATTTCAACATGTATAATACTATACAAGAGTATTACACATTGTATTCATAAACGAAGCAAGTCGCCAAGAAAGTAATAATTTTCGCGTTGCAGCACTTGCGCGTGTCAAATATCGAGCGACGCATCACTTTACGTTTACTAACAAGACCATTATTTTTATACCTGACCTATACAAGTACATACGGTGTATTTAAAGAACGACTTTTATGCAAAGTATGATTCGTTATTTTGTTCAACTATATTGAAACTAGCTAAACCCGCGGTTTCGCTCCCGTGCTACCTGTGTCGATAAAAAGTCTTACCTTATGTGTTAATCCAGGTCATGGTCTATCTATCCCAAATTTCATCTAAATCCGTTCAGCCATTACAGCGTGTTTGAAGGACAAATAAACAAACATCGCATAAATTTGAATGCTACTATAATAATAGGTCGGGAAAAAAGTCTTTCCGAATTTTGTATGTATAAAATTGAAGAAAAATCTCTTCGGTTATACTATTTGTATCTGGCTGGTTGTAATATCAATAAAAATAGAACAATATAAAAAAGACAAGTAAAACGTGAAAACTTTCCCGCCATTTTTCAATTGTTTTTTTGTCCGCCAAAATGAGTGAATCTAACGAAGAAATTCGATACATTCTGAAGTTTTATTACAAAAAAGGGAAAAATGCGACGCAAGCCACGAAAACATTTTGCAACGTTTTTTTGCGTGATTTATACTATAGGACCAAACCTGAAATCGCGAGAAAATATCTGCTGATTGACATTGTGTTCACATAAATCGACAAAAACCTTGAAATCGAGAAAAAAATATCAGCTGACCCCTTCATTTGTGTTCACATAAATAGACACACCCACTGCTGACTGGCTAATCTTTACACCACGACATGAGCTATTATCATTATGTAGCTCATGTCGACACGACAGAAGGAGAATAGACACGAATGTAGGGATCAGCTGATATTTTTTTCGCGGTTTCAGGGTTGGTACAATAATAAAAAAAAAACATAATTATGAGCAGAGACTACCCTTAATTTTTTTCTGGTGATTTTAAAGTAGAGGTGTATATGTTATAAGAAAAATAAATAAATAATATTATAGCAACTGTATTCTGCACAATTTTCGAACAGAATTTAATCTCAACTTTTAATAAATGATTGCAAAAATTATTTCTATGCAGAATCATTAGCCATCTGTTACACGTTCTATTTTTATTTATTTTTTATTTTCGGTTGGAAATCCTCATGGATACCCTTCATCTGGGGAAGGAGGAAGGGTGTGTTGGACTCATATTGACTAAAACCACACGGTCGCTGACTTCAGCACAAAATAGAGGAGCTCCGGGAACTCTGGACCGCTCCAGTGATGGTATACCTGACCACGCACACAACGGTGCGGTGTTCCACATTACGGGTTAATACAAATGTAAAGTATATACCACATAACATAACATAACATCACGCCTGTATTTCCCCGAAGGGGTAAGCAGAGGTGTAATAATACACCCACATGTCGCCAGTTATGTTATAGTCACATGTAATAGGGGGCGAGCCTATTGCCATTGACTCCGAGCTGCTACTGAGAATTTCCTAATGAAAAAACCCAATAACACTTTGCCCGACCCGGGATTCGAACCCAAGACCACACGCTCAGCAGTCGCGCTTGTAACCACTAGACCAACGAGGCAGTCAACAAGTATATACCGTTTTAAATTATTGACTTCCATATCCAGCAGTGGACCGAGCGATGTGGCGCAACTTGGGAGAGGCTTATGTCCAGCAGTGGACTGCGATAGGCTGAGTTGATTGTTGATTGATATCCAGCAGTGGACTGCGATAGGCTGAGTTGATGATGATGATATCGATACTAAATAAATAAATATAAATAGTTTTGGGACATTTTTCACAGCACCATCCAGTCCCAAACTAAGCAGAGCTTGTACTATGGATACTAGACAATGGATATAATTATTATATACTTTTTTTTGTAAATACATACATTATAATACATAAGAAACATCCAGACCAACACAAACACTAATGTTCATGACATAAATATTTGTGTCATGTGGGAATCGAACCCACCACCTCGTGAACAGCAGTCCGACACCCGAACCACTAGACCACAGAGGTCGTCATTAAATGTATATAAAATCATAATTTAACGTGAAAACAATTTATTACTTTTATGTTTAGTAGTAGGTACCTATGTTGCAACATAATGTATGTCCACAGATATGATGTAATCGGAAAATGTGTTAAGAATTAATAGATTTATTTTATAAGTTTATCAGTTACAGTTTTCTTACGCAAAATATGCATATAAGTCGCGAAATTTGTTTGAGAAAATAATTCATCATTTCAGCCGAAAGACGTCCACTACTGGACATAGGCCTCCCCCAATTAAGGGGGGGATATGCCATAATCGCCACGCTTGGCAGGCGGGTTGGCGATCGCAGTTGGTTGGTTAAATACTCAGAGAACGCTGCTGCCCATCCGCTGGTGAATCCCTTAGTCGCCTTTTACGACACCCATGAGAAGAGATAAGGGTGGTGCTATTCTTTAAGTCCGGCACCACACGGACTTAAAGAAAATAATTACTTGTAAGTAAAGTAGAATATTTAAAGATGGTTAGTAAAATATCCTTCATTTCCACCGAAGCCTTTTTGTTAAGTTTTCTAAATAAAATTCTAAGCACAGTCTAAACTGGTAGGTCTAAGAGTATGAAATTTTGCACAGGAGTTCCTTAGACAACGTTAGTGAGCACTAAGAAAGGATTTTTTTTAATTCATCCCCTAAGGGGTTAAATAGGGGTTGAAATTTTGTATGAAAATCTGTCATTTTGTATTAAAGTTAGATCTATGAAAATTCGTATTTGGCTTTATGGTTGAAAATACAGAAAATAGGTACGTTTCAGTATTTTTTGTAAAATCTACCCTCAAGGGGAGAAAGATTATTTGGAAAATTTGTTTTTTTTTGTCAAAGTCAAAGTATTTATTGCTTTCATTCATGTGTACTTATGATCTAAACAATACAATTATTATAGAAACAACATGAAACCCCGTCAGGGCACAGCACTTTAAATTACACAATTTAATAAAAAATATGATAATTATTTTATTTAATCCTTAGCTAAAACAATTGTATTTTTAATTTACGAATTATATTCTAGTAATTACATTAACGGTGTGATTATTATTATGTACTATATATATTACATTGTTATCATCAATATTATTATTATACATTATAAAATTATTATATTTATACTGTTTAAGAAACCATTTTATTGCACAAAAATTTTCTTACTACCTAATATAAATCATTTTGTCATCGAAAAACTCCTGCAGCGTATAGTAGCATTTTTAACCGACTTCAAAAAAAGGAGGAGGTTATGTATTCCGCGGGTTTTTGTAATAGATATTTATGTAATTTATTTTTGAAAACGTTATCATTAAGACTTTGTTTTAAAGTTTGAGGTATTTTATTATATATTTTGATGCACACGACATATGGATGAAATGAAATATGGATACGCTGGATATTGGTAACGCTAAACTGTATTGGTTTCGTAGGCTACGGGGTTGAGTGTAATAGTCTTTAAGTTATAATTTAGTGTATTTGTGTCATTCGGAGACCCCTCTATACCTAACCTACACTACCCGTTCCTTATCAAAACGCAGGTCCTTCCCCGGGCGGAGTGCGTCCATGAGGATTTCCCCACGTAAAAAAAGGTCAATAATGCATGTTTTCAACCACAGAAGAGAAGAAATGTGTTTTCAACAACATGATGTAGATTTCCGAAATCCACCCTAGAGAAGCCGCGGGAAAAAGCTAGTCAAATAACTCAGAAAAATAATTGTTACTTTTTGTTGTATTACGAAAATAAACTCACCTATATTTGAGATCCATAACTTCGAAGTTGTAAACAGACGAATACATTCCCGCCATAAACACAGGGAGCAGTATCAACAAATAATTATAAACATTAAACTTGCCGAAAGGCCCTAAAATTGTCAAAATATCGTCCACACTCACTTCAGTACTCTGTTTTTTTTCGGGATCCATGATAACACACGTAACATAAACTATAAAGTTACAATTAAAAATAAAAATATTACAAATAACCTTACTCTACGTAATTGATTGTAATTTCTGTTTGAAAATGGAACGCGCGCGCGCGGCATCGGTCCTCCGACCGATAGTGCCCGCGAACGAACCGATCTATGCTTTTTATTGTTTATGTAATGTTAAATCATTGCCTATCGAAGCGGGAGTTTACTTACGATAACAGTGTCTAGGAAACTTTTAACTACTTACAGTTACTGTTACTATGAACCGTACAGTTATTGACTAAAGATGACGCTGTTTACATATTCGTCAATTATTTATTGTATCTCACATTAATCCTATTTGTTTTTTTTAACAGCTGCTTACTGTACTTACTGTTGCCCAACACGTACAGTAGGCCAAGTTATAATTTAGGTACATACTCTTATATATATAATTCTTATAAATCTAATCACTTATAGCAGTGATAGCTTAGTGGTTGAACGCTTGCCTTCCATGCAGGAGGGTGCGAGTTCGATCCCGGCCCGCACCTCTGAATTTTCGAATTCATGTGCGGATTTATATACGATTATCACTTGCTTTAACGGTGAAGGAAAACATCGTGAGGAAACCTGCACACCTGGGAGTGCTCCATACAGTTCTCGATGGTGTGTGTAGTCCGCCAACCCGCACTAGGCCAGCGTGGTGGACTAAGGCCTTAGCCTTCTCGTACCGAGAAGAGGCCCGTGCCCAGCAGTGGGACAGTAATGCTGAATATAGCTGGTTATGTTATGTTTATGTAATCACTTAAAAATTGATGACAAAAGCTGACAAATTGGTTTATTTTGGTGTAAAAAATATAAACTTCTGGCTGCTGAGATAGATATATACGTGGGACACTCAGAAAGTTTTGCGAAACTAAAAAAAATTGTTCTATACGTACATATATTTTTATCAAATCTTTTCAAAGTACTTTCCACCAGCCTCTATACAGTAGCCCGCGGAGCCCTGTGTTTGGTCGCTTGTTGCTTATAACAGAGAAAACTTCTGGCAAACATTTGGTAGTATACCATTCGGCATTAATGCTTCTTTGATCCCGTAAGGGAATTGATACCAAGTGGCCAGTCAAATTAAAAAAGCTAGCGATCAAAATCTTACCCCCGCTTCTAGATCGCTTCACTTTGGTAGGCGTTGGCTCATTTTGAAACACCCAAACAGTCGACTGGCGCTTGGTTTCTGGGTCGTATTGATAAATCCAGGACTCATCACCTGTAACGATGTCGTAAACACGCCGAGACGAGCCTGCTTCAAATTTGTTAAGCATATCACGGCACCATTCCACCCGGGCCTGCTTCTGAGCATCGGTGAGGTTGTGCGGCACCCAGCGTGATACTATCCTCCTCACGCGAAGATGGCTGTGTAGAATCTCGTGAACGCTTCCCGATCCAATCTTCAATATGTGTTGAATCTCCTGATATGTAATTCGCCTATTGTCTTGGATTAAATTTTTCACTGCTAGCACGTTTTCTTCGGTAACAGCCGTCAAAGGGCGACCGCTTCTTTCGTCATCCCCCAAAGTTGGTCGACCGCGCTTGAATTCGTTATACCAACGATACACGGTTGCCTTGGAAGGGCCTTCATCCATGAATGCCATTTGAAGTCTATCGTACGATTCATCCGGTTTCAGGCGACACTTGAAATCGTATAAAATCATAGCTCTAAAATGTTCCCGGCGCAGATCCATATTTCAGTGAGACACAATACTTTGAATTAACTCGCAAAAAATGTGGAGGGAAATTTTGAAATTGGAACTTACTTATTTTTACTTATAAATAATCATATTTTCGAAAAACATTATAACTGGCCAGTCTCCCATATATAAAAACTTTTTTTCGCAATACTTTCTGAGGGGCCTGGTATATGGCTGTTATGTAGTATATGTATTCTATTATGCTGTTACATTGCGTGCTACCCCTCTCTTTACTTGCCCATATTGTCCATCCTAAGGTTGTATGGAAGAAATGCCTTGACCGCCCATTGTACATAATATATTCTATATAACTCATGTATGTTGCTTATTTATTTTTTGTGTACAATAAACAGTATTTCTATATATTTATTTATGTTCCGTGTGGTGCCGGACGTAAAGAATTGCACCACTCTATATCTTCTCATGGGTGTCGGGATTCACCAGAGGATGGGCAGCAGCGTTCTCTGAGTATTTAAACCAACTGCGATCGCCAATTCGCCTGCCAAGCGTGGCGGTTATGGCATATCCAAACTGCTTGGGGAGGCCTATATCCAGCAGTGGACGTCTTTAGACTGAAATAAGGAAACAGTATTTGTATTGTATTGTAAATCGTGAATTAATAGGTTATTAAATAAATAAAAAATAAACAAAATATCTTTGGGACATTATTACACAGCACCATCTAGTCCCAAACTAAGCAGATTATGGGTTAGACAATGGATATAATACTTATATACTATTTTTTTGTAAATACATGCTTTTTTTAATCAAAAACGGCCGCAAAACCACCATGGTGTTTCTCTGACTACCTTTGGCCGGGGACGTTGGATAGTGTGTCGACTAGACCCACACCCATTCCCTTGGTCTTTTACAACTTGAAGACCAAGTGTATCCAACTAACATTACCTGTATTACTTTGTTGCTATTACTAGCTTTTTATTACTAATTGTTTAAACTAAGAGTATGTTGGTGTAAACAATAAATTACGCAAAGGCTTTCCTTTCTTAAATGGAAAGTTATGAAGTACTTAGTTCATCTAGGTAACTTGTCTGAGGTAACCACAAATGCTTAAGGTGATTACTTCCCGCGATATTCAAAATTTCGTGCGTTTTTTTTCAAATTATAGCTCTATTTCACGTTGTATACATGCTGAAAATTTAATCGCTTCTTTCCCGAAAAGGGGTCATTGTACTCAACATTATGAACAACTTTTACTTTGTTTTTTCGCGATTTCAGGATAGGTCCTATAGTAAAAGTTGTTCATAATGATAAGTACAATGACCCATTTTCGGGTAAGAAGCCATTAAAATTTCAGAATGTATTGATCTAAATATGTTTCGCGAAAATAATCACAATATGTCTACTTAATAATAGGTATTCATGGATGTATACCTAGGACAAACTGTCCAGCTAGGTAAGTCCAACTTCGAGAAAGAGGTCAATCGTCGAATCCGACTCGGTTGGGCAGCGTTCGGGAAGCTACGCAATATCTTCTCGTCCAAAATACCGCAGTGTCTCAAGACGAAAGTCTTTGACCAGTGTGTGTTGCCAGTAATTACTTACGGTACTGAAACGTGGTCGCTCACAATGGGCCTGATAAGAAGGCTCAAAGTCACTCAAAGGGCAATGGAGAGGGCTATGCTCGGAGTGTCCCTGCGTGATCGAATCAGAAATGAGGAGATTTGCAGGAGAACGAAAGTAACCGACGTAGCCCGAAGAATTGCCAAACTTAAGTGGCAGTGGGCGGGGCACATTGCTCGCAGAACGGATGGCCGATGGGGCAGTAAAGTTCTGGAGTGGCGACCGCGTACTGGAAGGCGCAGCGAGGGTAGGCCCCCCACAAGGTGGACCGACGACCTGGTGAAGGTCGCGGGAATCCGCTGGATGCGGAAGGCACAGGACCGGTCATTGTGGCGATGCTTGGGGGAGGCCTATGTCCAGCAGTGGACGTCTTTCGGCTGAAATGATGATGATGATTCATGGAAAATATTAACTTAACTTCACAATCTATATTTGGTCGATAATCGAAATTTGATCATCATCAGCCTATATTAGTCCACTGCTGGACATAGGCCTCTCCAATGGCACGTCACTGACATCGATCCTCGGCCATTCGCATCCAGTTGCTACCAGCCACCTTGCCAATATCATCGCTCCACCGAGCCTGAGGGCGTCCTACCCTATAACGTTTACCGCACATAAATAGATAGAATGGCCAAGTGGGCAGGGCGCGCGTGCCAACACTTTACACCATAGTGCAGGGCATTTCAAAGCCTTTCTCAGTACGCCTTATTACTTGTTTCTGTAAATACTGTAACAAAAACCCGCAAAAATGCCTTATTGTGCTGTTTCTAACTGCAGAAACAAAATCTGTAAAGTACATTTGATTAAAGTTAATTTAAAAAAATTAATGAAGTCAATATGGGAGACGTAGTTTGTTCGAAAGTTGCCACATATGAATCGCAAGTAAAATTGTGATTACAACCATTCTATCTATTTCTCTTGTTTACCGATTCGCGGTCTCCACTCAAGAACACGATTATCCATACAGCTATCGGTTCTTCGGCTAATGTGGCCGGCCCACTGCCACTTCAGCTTGCTAATCCTGTCGGCTATGTCGACAACTTTGGTTCTCTGGTTCTCTGTTGGATAACCTCGTTTTGGATTCAATCCTTCAGAGAAACTCCGAGCATAGCCCTTTCCATGGCACGCTGAACTACTTTAAGTTGTGGATCAGCCATACCGTCACACCATCAGTGTCCACGTCTCGGCTCATGGCAAGTCATTACGGGCAGGACGCACTGATTGAAGACCTTAAGCTAGGAACAAATTATAAGACGCGACTTACGGTCGTGACCGTCGGTCGCGGCTGATGCTGTATCTGGTCAATGAAGTTGCACCTAGCTGTGCAAACTGTCAGCCATAAGTCGCGGACGTGAACTTGACATGACCTTGAGCGCTCGGACGTCTGACGAAAATCTGGCTCGCCGGATGTTTCAATAAGTTGCGGACGCCTCAGCCGCATGTGCACAGTGATCGGTCGCGTCCGAGCGGCTGTCAGTCGCCAGCTGTTAATGACGAAGGAGATTTGACGTATATTGTATGTTTTTCACAGTTATTTGCTTTATTTTGTTGTTTAATGCATCTGACTAACGTACAAAAAGTTATTAAATAACCAGTTAGTACTTTATAATTTTCTTTTGGCATAATAATAACATGTAGAAGTTGCTATCAATTCAATACGTAGTATCTCTATGTAGACTGTGGTTCCGTGTAAGACGGTGAAACGACCGAGTGAGGCGACCAAAGACAATAGAGACGCGACTGAACACGCCGTCTGATGCGATCGTGCACACTAATAAGACGCGACTGTCGGCCGCGACCGTAAGTCGCGTCTTATAATTTGTTCCTAGCTTTAGTCTTTAATAAATAGTTAGAACTGCAAAGTTTGTCCCAAGGTAAACAGATTCTCGGACAACTTCGACAGCGTCGCCATTGACAACCAGCTCTGGAGTTACATGCTTATTGAACATAAGTTGGTTTCATTCAAGTACATCCGGAGACTGATGCGTAGGGAAGACTCAGCTAGGCCAGCCAACATCCGTTGCAAGTCCTGCAGAGATTCAGCCATAATGACGACTTCGGCTACAATTCGCAAGTATGAGATGGACTCGCCGTTGATATTTATGCCGCATCCATTCCAGTTCATCATCATCATCGTCCAATGCGTTGGAAAACAATTTTGGTGAAATCACGTCTCCTTGTCTTACCCCTCGAAATTTTACAGTAAATTAATATTATAAGAAATTTTGAATATTGTGAAGACATTATCAGGAAATCCAGAGTGGTTCGGTAAAAGGACATAACAATTTGGTGAATTGGAAGCTTTAAGATAGTTTACTGTGACTGCCTCGTTGGTCTAGTGGTCGCAAGCGCGACTGCTGAGCGTGGGGTCCTGGGTTCGATTCCCGGGTCAGGCAAAGTATTATTGGGTTTTTTCAGTAGGAAATTCTCAGTAGCAGCCCGGAGTCTGGATATGTGTCCGGTTAATGGCAATAGGCTCGCCCCCTATTACATGGGACTTACAACATAACTGGCGAAATGTGGGAGTACTGTTACACCTCTGCCTACCCCTTCGGGGAAATACAGGCGTGATGTTATGTTTAAGATAGTTTAGAAAGAAATTACTTTTTTTACTTTAAAAATACTTAGAGAAACTCCTTACTTGTGTCCCTGTTTGGAAGAAAACTATGTCCCATGGGTGCCATGATGTATAGAATCCTACTAATATTATAAATGAGCAAGTATGGATGTTTGTTTGTTCGTCCGAAACATGTCTGATAACATCTTTCTGTGATAAACCGAACTATACGCGGGCGAAACCGCTGGCATAGGCTAGTGTAAAATTATATATCTATAATTCTATAGTAAGGGACTGAAGAACGGACGACTTGAAGGTCCTTTGGAGCAGGAAATTACTCCGATGGTCTGAAAAAGCAACCAAATGGAACAAAAGTCTTGAATCTATTTTAAGATTAAAGCAGATAAGCTACGCGATTCGTTCATAAATCAACGTGGATATAGAAGAATTATTTTTAAAGATGTAGGGCAGTGCTATTTAAAAGTACAGTAAGTTGGGTTCCCTCCTATCATGGTCGAGCCTAAACTTAAAAATCATTATTAATCTTGAATTAGTTTACTTCAGTGAATTTTTCTCAGTCATTAACCTACATTATTCTCACACAATTCTTTCCAATTAATCCTGTAACAAATCATTGTACTATTATTATTTGAAAAGAGTATAATCCATGGAGTTTCTTGCCGGCTTTTCTCCATAGGACCAACTTTTTGGAACGGCGCAACTAGAATCATAATTAACGTTTTGAAAGTGCATGAAAATGCTTATTCGAAATAAAAACTTTGAATGAAATTGAAAGTGTGTTTGTTGATTTGTTCCTCTTTAACACTGTAACGGAGCAACTCATCGAAAAGCGCTATACTTGTACTTTTTATCCTGGAAAAACTGACGAGCCCTGTGAGATAAAAAACCACGGGAGCGAAGCCGCAGGTAAAAGTTAGTAGTAAATAAAATTATCTTTGTTAAATGAGATTTAGAATAGACTATTTAATTTTGTACAAATTACAATTAGTACTAAAATTAACAACACTATTGTGAAAGAAACTCTATTTGTACCTACCTATATAAAATATTAAGACCAGCTCTCACGGTATAACCCTGCAAGTTTGCAGTTTTTAATTAAATTTCAGGTGTGCATTAAAAAAAGCCTCCACGAGTGACTATAATAGTTAATTGATCATCCTGCGCTCCCTGGGCAGTCAGCACCGCTATCAACCTGCTGACTGCCTAAACTATTTCTCACGACATGAGCTATAATATAAGAAATATATATGAGCTATAAGCTGCTAAGCGTGGCGATTATGGCACATCCCCCCTTTAGGGGAGGCCTTTGTCCAGCAATGGACGTTTTTCGGCTGAAATGATGATGATGAGCTATAATATTTATGTAGCTCATGCCGACACGATAGAAGAAGACTTACATGTCGCGACAACAGTTCATCAAACAGTTAAATAATGCAGAGTGGAGAGTGGGAGACTCGAGGCGTCTATTAAGCGACCCTGGGGAGGACAGCAGTACGTGGTGGTCGCGTGCTACTGTGGAGGAAAAAATGTTGTTTTCCCGAGACTTGCCAAAGGCTATACTAGAGGGGCACCGGCGCGTTCCAATGGTGTTCCCGGAGCTCCTCTATTTTGTGCAGAGGATGGCCACCGTGTGGTTTTAGTCGGTTAGAGACCGACATACTCCCCCGCCGTCCCCAGACGGAGGGTATCCATAAGGATTTCCACACGAAAACAAAAAAACCGGCCAAGAGCATGTCGGGCCATGCTCAGTATTATAGGGTTCCTTAAGTAGGTGTAATTACAAACGAATCAAATCGAATATTAATCATGGCTATGCTTTTATAGTTTTTGCAATAATCGGCAGCATTCGCGACTCAGAGCGTGTTGTTAGTAGCGCCATCTAGCGATAAATTCAAGAAGCCAAATTGAAGAAGTGTGTTCAACATAACACAAAGTTACTTATTGTGATTTTTTTCAAATAGAAAGTAACTAAAGGAGCATTATTTGTTAAAATCATTTTTCTCTAAGGTGAATGACCTTTGAACTAGGACGTTTTAAGTAATTTTCAGTTTTCTCTCTATAACTCAAAAATTATAATCACATTATACTTGAAATAATTTTAAAAGAGAGTTTTCATAAAGGTCTATCAATGTGGAAGATTATAACTTTCTACGTTGCATAGTTTAGAAATGGCAGGGGGGGGACACATTACAAGCCACTTTGGCGCGCTATATTTCGCAGATGGTACACCTGATAAAAAAGTGGTGTATGAAACATTACCTTCATTTTAGTAGACCTATTTATTGATACCCCACACGAGGGGGTGTAGCGAAAAAAATTTTTTCATCTCCATTTCACATGTATGGACGCCACCCCTAAAATACGTAAAAACGATTTTTTTATTCTTTTAAAATTGAGATCTATATGTAGACTATTTTTTAACAAAATTTCATTTACTTATGTTTATAACTGTAGAAGTTATTAAGCTGTAAAGGATTAGGACAGACGGACAGACGGACACACGGACAGACGGACGGACATGACGAAACTATAAGGGTTCCTTGTAGGACTTCGGAACCCTAAAAAGGGCGGTGCGTCAGAGTGACGTCAAAGTGGTTACGAGGAAGTTGTAATGTTATCCAACTGACACAAAACGTCACACTGAAAGCAGTTATATCGGGGCCCGCTATTAAAACGCTTTAAAACTGACTGCCATTAGTGTGACGTGCGCTGCTTATGCCCCACGCTGTTAAACAGCCGTTTCCTTAAAATTCTAGTTTCTAATCAGCTAGGCTGTACAAATTGCATATTTCTATGCATTAATCTATGACTTAAGACAGTGAACATATTTAAATGACTACCCAATCCTATGGCCTATTGAGAAAAACCTTGACGTAATCACACAGTACAGTTAAGCGCATATCGATGGTGAGGTAACTAGTATAAGTAGAGCCTATCTTGTATGAAACTTACAAACTAAGACAGCTCCGCTTATAATAGTTTTTTTACTATTGATATATTGTACGAGTTTTCTTCTAACACGCCCAAATAAATAAAGTGTGCTTGGTATATTTATTTGGATCGTTGGATTGTCCTTAATTTTTGGCACACTTTCTAGTATTTCATTGGTTTGATTAAACAGCGAATTGAAGGACATTTACAATCCTTACTAAAATAGCGTATGAATATAAGAACGTTGACTAGAATTAAAAATAACCAAAACCTTTTATGAATGAAGTTTTTTAAATCCTTTTATGGCGGAAATATTCTAAAGTTTGTTTCGTTGTCTCCGGTTGAGTCCAAAGCAATCAGCTATTTCTTTCAGGATTTTTTAATAAAGTGATTGAAATTCTCTGTGAGCTCTTCAACTGGAAATTTTTACATTGTAGTACTTTGAATCAACTATTTTCTCAAATTCAAAATATTCCTCAAAATATTAAATACAAAAAAGTGTGAATTGCTGGTATCCATATAAAAAAAAAACAATTAGTTATACGGAAAGAGCTATTTTTCTTCCAAATGCACTAGGTTTAGTTGTAAAACAACGCCTTTTGATGGATAGACTAAGCGCCATACATTAGAGGGCATTGTCTTTTCAAGGGCCTAACCCACCTAGCCTGCAGATTTGGATAAATGTATCGTGTAAGACCACACTAAGATTAAGGTTAAACAAAATAATACAATTTGTAATTTTATTACCTAACTGAAAACCACAGCACTTTATTGAAGATGTTTTCGTCATGAATAAACCCTGCACCTAATAATAATTGTGGCTGCAGTAATGGTACTCACTGAGTTGGGTATCTCTTACCAGTTTTAATATTTTGTAATAAAATTGACGGTGAATATGACAATTTTGTGGCTACAATAATAGATGGATATTGAACTGCACGTGACGAACCCGACTGCAAATCGTTTTATTTGTCGTTGTACCTTTTGTTGATTGTACTGTGGACAACTGATACTGACTGCCTAAACTAGACCTAAGGCCTGTATTTCAAGACACCAGGTCTCCACACCTTGGCACCAGGTCTCCTCTCCTTGACACCAGGTCTCTAACCCCTTGGCACCAGGTCTCTACCCTTTGATACAAGTTCTTCACCCCTTGTCACCAGGTCTCAACTATATCTATCGAATAATTGCACCGGCTTATAAACAGGCAGTCGTCTTGCACGTGATGACTGACATCAGTGTGGGGAATCTTAAAACTAGCAGTTCAAAGAATGTAGTTTGTCATTATTAGGTTGACGTATGAACGTTGGATTTTGTACGATTTCCCGTGATAAATAATAAATAAATATCTTTGGGACATTTTTACACAGCACCATCTAGTCCCAAACTAAGCAGAGCTTGTGCTATGGGTACCTACTAGACAATGGATATAATACTTATATAATGTTTTTGTAAAACATACTTATTATAATACATACATACATACTTATAAAAACTTTTTAACAAAAAATAAAACCGACTTCAAAAACCTTAACTAAAAAGTAAAAAATAATCATTGTATGTATTTTAAAATCTTAACATAAACAACATTTTTAAGGCGGCGCGTGGTTGACCCTTTGCGTCATGTAATGTACAGTCTATATTATCTGTGGTACAGTCGAGCGCAATATCTATAGTAATAAAAACAGTTTATGTGAACGTACACGATGAAGTCGGTTAAAAATCACGCGCCGCCTTCAAAATGTTGTTTATGTTAAGATTTTAAAATACATACAATGATTATTTTTTACTTTTTAGTTAAGGTTTTTGAAGTCGGTTATATTTTTTGTTAAAAAGTTTTTATTTCATACTTTTTAGTTGAGGGTTGATTCATAAATGTTTATATAACCAATTTGAGAATATTTTTTTTTATTAACCTTTGCTGTCCCACTGCTGGGCAAAGGTCTCGCTCATGTTCTTCCAAACGTCCAATCACTATCGTGAAAAAAAAAACACGCATATCGGCCAAGAATTCTTAGAAAAACGAACCAATGAGCAGATCATCTAGATAGGCGAAGCTAAAATAAACTGATTTATTGAAGCTAGTTAAAAAACTACTCAACTTAAGTCAATAAAATTTATATGGGACCACCGCGCGGACTTTCTCTACCAAATAAAAAATCAACCACGTAAATCGGCCCACAAATCATTTACAAGTTCAACGCAGTTGGTTGACTAAATATTCAGAGAACGCTGCTGCCCATCCTTTGGTGAACCTCTTACACGCCTTTTACGACACTCACGAGGAGAGATGGGGAATATGGATCTTAGTCTTCCTTAATTCGATCAATCCTATGTCTCTTTAATCGTCAAATTCTACAAATTCAAGACAAAATTCCTCCGCCAACATGATATAAGCATATAATGCAATAGCGCTAACAATTTACATCGGTGGGCGCACACGACTTGTATTGCAAGAAGTTTCCGTGTTTTATACCGTTGACGTGAACCAGTATTCGATATTGCGCTTCCTGTGGTTGAGTGATGTGTTTAATTTTTATCGATATAAAAGAAAAAAACTTTTATTAGCAACTTTTTTATGAATTTTTAGATTTTTGATTTTCGTAAGGAATAAACCACATTTCTTTTTTAAGACAATTAAAAGCACTGTAGGCCTTATCAGGCCTAATAATTTGCGAAGCATGGGATAGTGGCATTTTCCCAAAAGCAATGTTCGTCCCTTGGGGTTGACATTGAAAACCAACGCTGTGTTGTGCTTCACGTTACAACATAGCATAATGCTGAGAGTCAAGCTCTGCCGCTGCTACGATGTGCATGCTGTCTTTTCATAATCTACAGTTTAATAAAAGTCTTGCTTTTATATATTTTTTGTTAAATGCAGATATTTAGTTCGTATTATGTACCGATGCTTGTCTAAGTGTGGCAATAAATCGTTTTTATTTATTTCTTTTTTACTTTCAATAGGACAATCAAAATTACTAATCATGGGGTAATTAACCTTGATTGCAAGAAGACTTAATGTTCAAGAGTTACTTGCAAATATTTATCAATACTTTAAGTGGCTATTTCTTTCGTTAATAATAATTATCATCTCATCAAACAAAAGGAGAAGGTGATCTTTTGTACTTATTAAGTATGTCCGAAATTTTCTTCGGTATGAATTGCGTTTTTGTTTAAGTAATCTGAATAATATATTTCAAAATACAAGCTTCAGTAGCTTATTGACATTTATAAAAAAGTGCCTTCCAATGCTTCTAGTAAGATAGTGACAAAACGAGGCGATATTAAAAATGCCTACGCTAAATGCCTATGTTTGAATTTAATGTGCTTCGAACAAACAAGAACGAACAGATATACGAAAACAGTTTTATAGTTATTATGAGTTTAATACATTCGAATATTTTCATAGCTTTCGTCGACTTTCATTCATAAATCAGTAGCGCCCCTGGTGGATACGAGGGGAACTACTGATTAATGAATGAAAGTCGACGAAAACTATGAAAGTATTCGTAAGTGTCAAACTCGTACTCGGCTCCCTGAAACTATCATGACAACTATAAAATAAGTGTGTTTCTCTCAGTAACAAGTATATTATTATACAACTTGTACCTAATAAGGTGTCTCCTACATTATTAAATTCAATTCAGATTTTAATGGTGGCTTGGTTTATGATAAACTAAACTAAATTTAGGTAATAAATATGAGGGAAAAACACTTGATGAATAATGGAGTCGTTGCTACTTCTCTAGTAACAACTTTGGACCGCCAATGAGAATAAAGATATGATTCTGAAATGATTCAACAATCATTAAGGAACGACCTTTAATGATTTTACACTGAAGATCATGTAACAAGTAAAGTTTTTATTATTTGAAAAAAAAATGTTAAACTAGAAAAAAATCTAAATAATGTATTAATTGTTTTAAATAATATTTACATGACATAGTTTGTAAAGTACATTAATTGGACTAGTGGTCGGAAGCGCGACTGCTGAGCATGGGGTCCTGGGTTCGATTCCCGGGTCGGACAAAGGATTATTGGGTTTATTCATTAGGAAATTCTCAGTAGCAGCCCGGAGCCTGGATTTGTGCCCGGTTAATGGCAATAGGCTGGCCCCCTATTACATGGGACTTTTAACATAACTGGCGAAATGTGGGTGTACTATATGATGCGTGATGTTATGTTATGTTATGTTATGTTATTAATTTGTAAAGCTATGTCTAACACGGACATAAAAACGAGAGTCGTACAAAAACTATCGAGCGTATTTTTATGAATTTTTCCCCATTTCACTAAAATTGTGTACTAAAATGTGTTTCTTTTAATGTAAAAGTTTTATAAAGTCAAAGAATAATATAAAAATTAATATAATTTTACTTTATTGTACGTCGGTGACGGCTGGCAGTACAGGACAGACATACAAAAGGAGAGATAGAGAAGGAGATGCTCAAGATTGCTTATATGTGCCTCATTCGGACAATTCGTGTCGCCTAGTCTTAAATAGGACAGGAAACCCAGTTTTCAATCAAGATTTCGATTTGACTTTTGATCAAATAGGTCTTACGGCCAAAACTAATATCCAATCTATCCACGATTTACCCTACTAGAGATAGAGTTTTGACATATTTTGTATGGAGCTTATGTCAAATTCCTATCTCTAGTTGGGCAAATCGTGGATATATTGGATATTAGTTTTGGCCGTTAGTCATATTTATTTGTCCATAATGTGTTTTTATAAACAACTACAAACACAATTTTAGTATCTTAAGATAAAAAAAAAAAAAAAAAGCAAAAAAAAGCATAAATTAAAGCATAATCTTTCGAATTTAGGATCAGGAGTCCATTGCGCGACATCTTTCTATAAATAATATAAAAAATGCCGTCGCTGCCGTATAATAAATACATGCTGAATTTTTGATCGCTGCTTTCCGAAAAGGGGTCATTGTACTCATCATTATGAACAAATTTTACTATGGAATCAACCCTGAAATCGCGTAAAAAAATCAGGTGGTCCCTACATTTTATCGATTTAAGTGAACACAAATGTAGGGACCAACTGATTTTCTTTTCGCGATTTCAGGGTTGGTTCCATATTAAAAGTTGTTCATAATGATGAGTCTAATGACCCCTTTACGAGAAAGAAGCCATTAAAATTTGAGCATGTATAAATAATGCCATCGTGCATAACAGATATATTAGTCAGTTAGTCAGTCAGTCGTCAGTTATATTGAAACTATTATCGATATTCTTCGACATGTCCCGTCCCTATACGACTCTATTCTGAAGGCGAGCTCTTTGTGGGATTGAAACTTTTTGACTCAGAGGGATTGTTATCCGGAAAGTAGCTTCAAATGTATTCTCTGACTCCCACTTTCGTGTTTTGGATATATACTATGATTTTACAGATTTTACTACCTAGTTTTATTAAAAAATATTTCGTAGTTTGTGATTTTTGGTGTCGATGGAGTAAAGAGTGGTAGGAAAGAATGGTGTCTGTTTACATGCTGAAATTTTAATCGCATAATTCCCGAAAAAGGGTTATTGTAGTCATAATTATGAACAACTTTTACTATGGGACCAACCCTGAAATCGCGGAAAAAAATCTGTTGGTCCGTACATTTTTGTTCACTTAAATCGATAAAATGTAGGGACCATCTGATATTTTTTTCGTCGTAGAATGACACCTTTTCGGGAATAAAACGATTAAAATTTCCGCATGTATTTTACATATTATTATTACTTAAGACGATTTTAATTCCAAATGTTTGACGACACGATTGGCGCAGTGGTCGAGTCATAGAAATCTAAATATTAAGGTAATAGAAGTGATAAAGGCGCGTGATCTTGTCGCCGCGTGCAGGTGTCTCGTAGGTCACCAGTGCGCGAACGGTTTGCTTGATCATCAGTGCTGTTTTGGACGAGGAGTTACTAAAATTGCATTTAGCAGAAAACATTTTTAGCCTTAATTTATTTTGCATTGAATTCTAGAAACATGGTGGGGGTAATGGCGTGTTTGTGTGTTGGTAGCGGCAAACCTGCAACACGCGTTCCGGTGTTAAAATACAGTAGATAACATTTCTATGGGTCGAGCGGTCGACTTCTGCGCTAATGGTCGCTTGCTTTAAATCGATCAAATTCAAATAAAATAAATAAATAAATGTTTCAGGACATTTTTAAACAACACTATCTAGTCCCAAACTAAGCAGTGCTATAGGTACTAGACAATGGATATAATACTTATACACTTTATTTCGTAAATACATACTTATAATACATAAGGAACACCCAGACCAACACAAACACTTAAGTTCATCACACAAATATTTGTGTCCTGTGGGAATCGAACCCACGACCTCGTGGTCAGAAGTCAGACACTCGAACCACTGGACCACAGACGTCGTCTAATTGAAATTAATGTTTTTTATTTCAAATAAACCTCATTAGTTTGCTCTATAAATATGGCACGGTTACAGACCAACATCTTGTATATTTTGTTTGAATATTTTGGTGTTTACATAGAACAGCTGTTCTTTTTCAGGACTTCAGTATTGCTGCCATACTAAAGTCCGTATTACGGAACGTCCCTTAAGTACGGTTTGTTCTTTAATCTCCTGATCACTACTTAAGCATAGAATCGTTACTTGATCATCGGTTTTATTCCCAATTCTCATACGGTTATTATCTATAAACTTCAATGCAACAACATAACACGAAATAGCAAGGAAAGGGCTATATCGACCACACTCGTGTGATTACAGATCAATTATTAGCTCAAAGACCTAAATAGGTAAGAGTTTAGAATAAAATTTAACTTAGTTGTTCTGTGATCAATGACTTATGCTCAAGACGCTCAAAATTCATAATTTCAGACGGAAAATAAAACCATTATGAGTTTGATTTGTAGATAAGATATTGACGTCATACTATTTGGAATTGAATTATATCTAGGACATGGCTAAGTTCAGATAATTTTCTCATTAAAACGGTTTTTATTTGGGCCTTTTTTAAGGTTCCGTACCCAAATGGTGCCAAAAGGGACCCTGTTACTCTTGCTACGCTGTCCGTCCCGCCTATCCGTTCGCCCGTCTGTCTGTCACAGGGATCTGTCGTATCTTTTGAACGGTATCGGTAATAGGTAGCTGGTTGAAATTTAATTTTCTCAGAATATGTGTTGCTATGAACACTATCATGACAAATACTACTTTTCTGTTACACTGGATTGTAAGACTTGATGCTGTACTTAAATTTAAGTGTAAATAAATTAATAAAATGCTCGGTTAAAGATAGAATTGATTTATAATAATACCTATAATTCATATAATTAAGTAATAGTTATCCTAAGAATTAGTTTTAACCTCAGTCTTTATTGATTTATCGTCTAAAACATCAGTTAATGGTGATCATTAAAAATTGAGTACTTAATAGCTTTTGATAATGGATTGGTACAGATAATTAATATAAGTATTGCATTGGCGTGTGAAATGTAAACCATTGTAAACGACGAAGATAGTTATGGCTGCGTCTTTTGTAATAGTTTAAAGATAATAATAAAGTTAAGAGTAAATAATAGAAAATTTACAATTAAAAAAAAATATTGGGACATGTTTATACGGCACCATCTAGTCCCAAACTTGCAAAGCTTGTGCTATGGGTACTAGACTATAGTTTTTTTTTTTTTTTCGTAAATACATACTTATAATACATAGGATACACCCAGACCAATACACACTTAGGTATGTTCATCACTCAAATATTTGTGTTCTGTGGGAATCGAACCCACGACCTCTTGATCAGCTTTCCGACACTCGAACCACCAGATCACAGACGTCACCATATATGCATATGTGAGTAACATAAAGTCGATTTTATGAAATCTTCGTAATTTATTGAAAATCTGGTATCCGGGTATAGTAAAAACCGGCCAAGAGCATGTCGGGCCATGCTCAGTATTATAGGGTTCCTTAAGTAGGTGTAATTACAAACGAATCAAATCGAATATTAATCATGGCTATTTTAGTTTTTGCAATAATCGGCAGCATTCGCGACTCAGAGCGTGTTGTTAGTAGCGCCATCTAGGGTTAAATTCAAGAAGCCAAATTTAAGACGTTTGTCATTTCAAAGTTACTTTTTGTGATTTTTTCAAATAGAAAGTAGCTAAAGGAGCATTATTTGCTATGATAATTTTTCTCTAAGGTCAATGACCTTTGAACTAGGACGTTTTAAGTATTTTTCAGTTTTCTCTCTATAACTCAAAAAATTATAATCACATTATACTCGAAATAATTTTAAAAGAGAGTTTTCACAAAGGTCTATCAATGTGCAAGATTATAAGTTTCTACATTGCATAGTTTAGAAATGGCAGGGGGGGGGACACATTGCAAGCCACTTTGGCGGGCTATATTTCGCAGATGGTACACCTGATAAAAAAGTGATGTATCAAACATTACCTTCATTTTAGTAGACCTATTCAACGATATCCCACACGAGGGGGTGCAGCGAAAAAAATTTTTTTTTCTCCATTTCACATGTATGGACGCCACCCCTAAAATACGGAAAAACGATTTTTTTATTCTTTTAAAATTGAGATCTATATGTAGACTATTTTTTAACAAAATTTCATTTACTTATGTTTATAACTGTAGAAGTTATTAAGCTGTAAAGGATTAGGACAGACGGACAGACGGACAGACGGACAGACGGACGGACATGACGAAACTATAAGGGTTCCTTGTAGGACTTCGGAACCCTAAAAAGGCCAGATAGGTCGGATACCGATAAAAATCATTATCATCTAAGACTTCCATTATTGGTCCTTCAATAATTTTAAGAACGCAACAATCCAAGTCATTGCCTTCAACTGTTCCCCTCGACCTTCACCAGGTCCTCTGTATAACATCTAGTCATCTAGTACGGTGTGCGGGGCGTCCCACGCTAAAAATAATTACCTACCCACACCAGTCATTGAACGACAAAGCTACTTTTAATTGCAAAGACTTGGCTTTTAATTTTTCGTTTTTCTTACACTTTTTACAAACTTTACTGAAATAACTATAGATAAAAAATGTACGGGTGGATTCGTACAGTAAAAATATTGACTTTCATTTCGATTCTTAAAAAGTTGGTGTTACTTTCTTAACTAATCAAGGTTAAAAGCTATTATTGTTGAAAACAAAAAGGCGATTTTGAAAAAAAAAGGCAACTTTGTAATTA
This sequence comes from Asteroscopus sphinx, assembly GCA_949699075.1. Classification (NCBI taxonomy): domain Eukaryota; kingdom Metazoa; phylum Arthropoda; class Insecta; order Lepidoptera; family Noctuidae; genus Asteroscopus; species Asteroscopus sphinx. The sequence continues at coordinate 22,438,468 of OX453016.1, read as the reverse complement.
TGTAATGAGAACTTGTAACTAGACGGTAGCCTAAAGTTTTAGGGTTGCCTCCCGTCCATTTTTTCTGGAATCTTGCCTTAATATTCCGTAAAAATGAAAATGGAAAAAAAAAACCTATACTAGTTATAAGGGTAATAACTGTAATAAGGTAATAGGACGTTTTAAGCAGATACACAAAACCAAGAAAGAAAGAAAGAAAAAAACATTTATTGCCACAAAAACAACGTGCAACAGCATTGTGAAACGTCATGATTAAAAAAAAAACTCATAAAAACATGCAAACAAAAGACTAATAAAAAATGACTTCTGTTAACTTTCAGGTCATTTGGCCAATTGCATAGCCGCGACAATGAGGTTCCACTCAGCATGATGCTCTGTTGCAACGTAAACCACATCACAGCACTAGTTTTTAAACTATTACAAAACTGACTAGCTAGCTAGCTAGTAGTGTAGTAGATCTCCTTGTGAAAGAACTCATCAGGGGAAGTACTCAAATACTTATTTCTACCGTCAAACAGTAATGTTTGCTGGCTTAGTGACTTGCAAGTTGACCAGGGAAGGTTATATCCAACAGGAAGGTGCTCACTCGGCTTGATATACCGCCGTACTTACTTGTGCCACCAAAAAGTTATGCTTGCATTGCTGTGTCCTCGTGTGAAGGATGCGAGTGCCAGTGAAATTACAATCACATGAGACTTTCCATCTTTATGTCTCAGTTTGGCGATCGCGACTTGTTGTACCATCTAGGCAACAGCCTATTTGGTATTGTTGCAGTGGTTATGGGTAAAGGTAACCGCTTAACATCAAGGGGGCCTTTAGATCGTTTTGTCATTCTATAATGCAGTTAAAAAATCCTAGAAGAAGAAAATACTTTTGCTAGGCAAGTGTGTATCATCGTCGACCGCGCCATCGCTTATCAGGTGAGGTGGTGGTCAAACACGAACCCAAAATAAACGTGCTCAAGTTTCAAATTAGCCAGTATTTTATTTACATTTATTTTACGAAACTCAAAAAGTGGCATGCTTCTATTTGCTGCAAATATCGCATTATTTGTACTATTCATATTTTTTACCATTTTTTTCTAGGATTTAATTTCTTCTTTAACGTAGTCGTGGAGGAATCAACCAGCAGCCAATCCTTAAGCCATTAAATAAATACATTTTCTTTTCGCCACTAAAGATTACAATTTTATGTCTGATACACATTACATCACAATTAAAAGGGGGAAATTAAAAGAGCCTCCACGAGTGACGATATTTTATTGATCGTCCGGCGCGCTTTGGGCAGTCAGCCCCTCTACCAACCTGCTGACTGGCTAATATTTTTCCCACGGCATGTACTATTAATATCATTATGTACTTAGCTCATGTCGACACGTTAGAAGAAGATTAAATTACAATTAATTTTGTGGTGGTTACATTGGGAAGCACAAGGTTTTAATCCTATCCCTACCTTTCTGAACCCATCCCGAAACAAAAAATCAAATCAAATAATTTATTTGCTACTAAGTGTACAATATGTAGTTCTTATTTATGTAAAAAATAAAACCGCCTTACAACGGTGTGCCGTTAAATTATTCAATTTTCCATAAAATTTACTTGCCAACCCTAGAGCTTCCCAAAGGTCTGAGGACGAATGGTAATTTTCTTGAATAAGTTCTGAATTATGAATACTGAAAATCTGACCCGAGAGTGTTGTGGAAGTTCCTCGGAATTACAAGTACCTACAGCCGAGGGTAAACAGATTACCCGCCTTATTTGAGACGCCTTGAAAAGGAAAACGTAATGATTTATAGCCATTTGTATGATAAAATTATTCGAAAATTTTAAGTGTGCTTAAAGAAGAAAAGAAGAATTAAGTGATAGAAAATTATTTTAATTTATACAATGTGTTATTGAAATAACTGAAAACCTCTTAAGGGGTCATTGTATTCATCAGTATGAACAACATTTGCTATGGGACCAAAACTGAAATGGCAAAAAAAAACAGCTGGTCCTTAATTTTTTTAGATTTATGTGAATACAAATGTAGGGATCAGCTGACTTTTTTTTTCGCGATTTCAGGGTCGGACCCACAGAAATAGATAGAATGGTTGTAATCACAATTTTACTTGCGATTCATGCGTGGCAACTTTCCGAACAAACTGCGACTTACATCTTGACGTCACTATTTAAAAAAAAAAAAAAAAATACAAACGTACTTTACAGCTTTTGTTTCTGCAGTTAGAAACAGCACAATAAGGCATTTTTGCGGGTTTTTGTTACAGTATTTATAGAAACAAGTCATAAGGCGTGCTGAGAAAGGCTTTGAAATATACTGCACTATGGAGCATGGTGCTGCCACGCGCGCCCTGTCCACATGGCCATTCTATCTATTTATGTGGTCGGTCCCATAGTAAAAGTTGTTCATACTCATGAGTACAATGACCCCTTAAGAGATTTTCAGTTATTTCAATAACTTGTTGTATATCCATTAAGTTTGGTTGAGAGATGGCTATGGAGGGCTGTGGAGAAAGCTATGCTCGGATTGTCCCTGCGTAATCGAATCAGAAATGAAGAGATTAGCAGGAGAACGAAGGTAACCGACATAACCCGAAGAATTGCCAAACTTAATTGGCAGTAGGCGGGGCTCAAATGCTCGCAGAATGGATATCCGATGGGACCGAAAAGTTCTGGAGTAGCATCGCTTACTGAAAGGCGCAGCGTGGGTCGTGGCCCCCACCAAGTAGATCGACGACCTGGTGAAGGTAGCGGGAATCCACTGGATGCAGGACGCGCAGAACCTATCGTTGTGGCGATGTTTGGAGAAGTCTATGTCCAGTAGTGGACGTCTTTCGGCTGAAATGATGAAGTTTGGTTAAAAATATAAAAAATTATGTAAAAATGCAAAAGTTCCTAGTTATTAGTATAATTTGCATGCTGTTAATGATGGCTAAATGGGCTTGAACATTTTTTTATCATGTAGCAACATTGGATGTATCTACCCTATTTATTGCAAATAAAGAATTTGAATTTGAGTTTAAAGAAATAATTCGTATCGTTTGTTTTAACAACACAAACCACGGGCGAAATGTTATATGAAAGGTATCGTGTTACTATAAAATAGGGTCTTATATAAACTATCGAAAGATACACCGTTACCTATTTTTGTAATACCAAAAAAACTAAATATAATCTCTGCTCATCAATTTGCACAACTTTTGCTACGGGACCAACCCTGAAATCGTCGCTGAGGTAACGATCGTGAAAAATACGAGGGTCATGACAAAAGAAATTAGATACTCTTTACTCATTTGTTTCACACGGTCAAGTTATACTCTATCGTAAAGGCTGGATAATTGCTGATAATTTAAAAAATGTAACAGTTATTAAAACGAAATAGTTTTTTGTAAATGTATTTTTTCCGAGGGAATCCGGCGGGAATTTGATTGCAACAATGGAGCTCACTCGACATGATTTTCGCGTTATTAATTAATATGACTATAACTTTTTTTAAACCGCAAGCATGTTTTAAACTTTTAGCCACAACTTTAGATAAGTCTGCTTGTTCACGAGCAACAGTTTTTAATTGGTTTGCTGAATTTAAAAGAGGACGAGATAGTTTTGTATATGAGGCGAAGACAAACTCGCTCAGGCTGTCGAAAAAAATATTGGTGACCACCGATGAATTACATACGTAAAGCTCGAGCGAGAACTGTGTAGTTGATCAGCAGCATTGGAAATTATTATTCATGGGCAACTGTATTTCTGTAAGCGTTTTTTAGATTGGTGCCACACAAACTTAAAAATGAGCAGAAATAACGTAGTGTGGATTGGTTCAAACTTATGATCGACAAATTCGCCGCCGGCGAAAAAAAAAGTACGATATACTGGCAGGTGACGAAACATGTTTAAATAACTATGATCGATAATAGTATGGTGCATTGAAGTCGAGCAGACTCCAAAGAAATGTAGCCGTGCGCAAAAAACACAGAAAAAAATGGTGACCACATTTTTAAAAAAAATGAGACATACTGCTACAATGGTGCTAGAAGACCAAAGGACAGTTAACTCTGAATGGTATGTGACAATTTGTGCCCCAAAACTTTTGTCAGCTTGGAGTGACAAGCGGCTTAAGTCAGGAATCTCACCTTCACTGGCAACACGACGACACTACTCCGCACACTTCCACCAACCAGAACACTCGAGTATTTTAATTTAAAAAACGTGTCTATCCTACTATACCCACCATATTCCCCTGACCTAGTATTTTGTGATTTTTACACCTTTCCAAAAATTTAAAGTCAAATCCAATGTCAGCTCTTGTCGGCCAAACTATTCACAATCAATCACAAAACTTGACATGCAATTTGATAGTTGATTTGTTAATTTAAGAGTTGTTCAGCTTTTTAGAAACTGGAGGGAAATGCTCCGCGGGTTTTTCGACTACAAAACACAAACTGCGAAACGGCACGATGCCAATTTGCAACGCAGAAACCTGCGACGCGATTTGCTACGTTGCGATGCGATACGATTTCGTGCGGCAAGGCGTCATACTGGCCGTAGTTCGGGCACAGAGGTTCGGGTAACCGTTACATTGAAGGAATGCGCGATGCCAATAATGTCGCAAATTTTTGCGAAGTATCTTGCGAGCTCGTAGATTTCTGCGATGCGACATCACACCGCAATTTGGTGTTCTGAGCCTTAATTCATCAGTCTCAACATTGTATACACACATTATAACAATTATTCTCTTTAGACAGGTACCTCAAATTAGTTATTATTTAAGCAGCAAACATTTCAAATCCCTGTAGGAGCATTATTCTCTGGAACTAAGTGCGTCGTCGTGTCGGGAATATTACACGTACCTGTGTAATTTTGACACATACTCGTAGGTACGAAGTATTATTACTCTCGAATGAGCACCTTGTTTAGTACAAAACAACCTTTTTTGAATACGAAAATGGTGGAGCTTTATTATGAAACATCACAGCACTAATAATTTCTTACGTTTTCTAAACGTCAGGATAACCTATTTAAATAATATACGCGATTTAATCCGGTTAAACTTTGTTTTATTATAATCACAGCACTACTTAAAAAAGTTATATTAGCACATCGAAATATGTGTTATCACGAAGTACCTACTTAAAGATCGCTGTATTAGCACTTATTATAATTAAATCAACACACAAGTAAAAACATAAAATAATATAACTAACTCAGACATAATAGGTAAAAAAAAAAAAAAATTCTATCAAATAGTAATTATTTTTATTTCGATCTATAAAAAAATATAGACAAGCAATTTATCGTCAAAATTTGAATATTTTTAATAAATCCATATTGTAGTGTAGGGATTATTTAATGAGATCCGCACACCAACATTTTCTATATCACAAAACTCAATTTTATGCATCGCGAACGGGGTCTGAGGTGCGGGCGGCGTGACCGCACGGAAGCCCGCCACGGACAGTTAGCGTCAGCAGTAAGCGCTGTGATTGGTCACCGCATTGACAGGCTCACTTGGCGCGATATTCAAACTGTATGCGCGCTACATCCTCCTCCTCCAAGTCACGACATCGACCCGAGAGTGATTTGGGCTTAAATCTAAGAGCGCGCCTTCCCTTTTGTCTTAGGCGGCCGACCTCGCAGACGGCGAGGCTGGTCCGGCTCAATAGATTCGGTTTGGTTACAAATTGTCTTAGGCGGCCGACCTCGCAGTCGGCGTGGTTGTACCGGCTCAATTGTTTCAGTGTGGTTACAAATAAGAGCTGTCAGATCCGAAACATGAAAACGACCTAACAACTGATCCTGACTATCGACCAACTCATAGGCTGTGGGGCTAATAACTCTTTTGATGGTATATGGCCCATCTCTCTGGTGTAATATTGGTGTCTGCAAAAGACCGGTGGGTTTCTGATTGGAGAACTTATACCTTTGGCAATCAACACAGTTCTTGAGGTAGTCTGTGACGTACTTACGCATACCTGTAAAGTAGTATCGTTGCCTAATACGGTCAATTGTACGATCCACGCCTTGGTGACCAGCAGTAGGAGCGTTATGGAACTCATTCATAACATCCTTGAGCATGGATACGGGAATTACCAACTGCGGCTCCTCGGACTCAGAGTCGGGAGCGTGACGATAGAGGACACCTTGGTCCATAAGATAACCGCGCTCTAACCAGCGGGTAGAGGACATGGGGTCCGTGGTGCTTTCTATATCCTTGATAACCTTACTCACCTCAGGATCGTCTAACTGAGCAGATCGAAGATCAGCTGCACTCTTGCGCGGTATGTCTATGATAACCGAACAAACCCCACATGTTTCTTGAGTAGCCTCGTTGCAGATAGGGCGGCTAAGCGCGTCGGCAATGACGTTGGCCTTACCAGGAGTGTACTCATATTGTATATCAAAAGCTTGTAATTTGAGAGCCCAGCGCATCAACCTGCCGCTGGGAGACTTTAAGGTTAATAACCACTTAAGTGGTTGGTGGTCACTACGCAGAATTACAGGATGACCCTCAATGTATGGGCGATACTTTTCTGCGGCCCATACTACGGCGAGAGCTTCTCGCTCAGTAGTGGAGTACTTGCATTCCGCAGAAGTTGGTAAACGACTGGAGTACTCGATGGGGTGCACGTCGTTACCTTCACCTTGCAGGAGGACGGCACCCAATGCATAGTTACTTGCATCGGTATGGATAATAAATGGTTTACGGTGGTCTGCCTGTACGAGGACTGGTGCTGTGATGAGCCTCTTCTTCAGCTCATTAAAGGCTCGTCGCTGGTCTTCGGCCCAAGCCCATGGTTCATTTTTCTTAGTAAGCTTGGTGAGCGGTTGAGCTATTTCTGAAAACCCTGGCACAAACTTCCTGAACCAAGAACACGTTTGTAGGAAGCTTTTCAAGTGTTTGAGGTTGGTCGGCTCATTCATCTGCTGAATAGCCTGCACCTTGGACTCATCAGGCATAATACCCTTAGGAGTAATAAGATGGCCTAAGTACTTAACTTGGTTACAGGCAAAGTTGCACTTGTCCCTGTTGGCACGTAACCCAAAAACACGTAGACGGTTGAATACGGCCTCCAGATCTTCCAGGTGTTTCTGGAAGGGCCCATCCGACAGGATCAACAGGTCATCTAAATAAACTAATAAGGTAACGTCCTTCAAAGCACTTCCAGACCTAAAACGGTCCATTAACCTCTGGAAAGTGGCGGGGGCGTTCTTAAGGCCGAATGGCATGCGAATAAAACGGTACGTACCTAAAGGCGACACAAATGCGGTCTTATCCCTGTCCACAGGTGATACGCTAACTTGCCAGTAGCCTGACCGGAGGTCTATGGTACTCATGTACCCTTCCCTCTTGGTGGCGTGGAGGAGGTCCTCGATGACCGGCAAAGGGTAAGTGTCACTTTTAGTAATAGCATTAAGTCGACGGTAGTCGACGCAGAACCTATACGTACCATCTTTCTTAGGGACGAGGAGGGCGGGTGCAGCCCATGCTGACTCGCACTCCTCAATCACACCATCAGTTAACATCTTGTTGATCTCTGCCTCCATTGCGGTCTTCTTCGCGGGCGTGAGGCGGTATGGGGGCACTGCGATAGGTGAATGACCTCCCGTGTCAATATGATGCTCGGCGAAGCGAGTCGCCTCTCCTCCTAGACGAAAGACGTCTTCATGGTGCTGAAGTAAATCTGTGAGCTGCTGGCGTTGGTCACAGGTTAGCAACAAGCCCTCGTCAGCCCTTAACGACATTGAAGACACAGAGATTGGATTGCGCTGTGACGTTGATTCTCCCTCATACTCGAGCGGGTAAGTCTGCGTGCACCCAGAAAAGCGCCAAGAAGAAGCAGAAAAATCAATAACCATACCTGCGGCGTTGAGGAAGTCGATTCCCAGAAGAGTTTCATTGTTGTCAGCTTCAGGAAAAATCACGAAGTCCACTCGAACACTTTTGTCCACAGAGATGATGACGTCAACGCCTGCCACCAGGACCTCGCGTGAACGGACAACACCATCAGCCAGCTTTACGTTAACCTGCTTAGAACCAAAGGTAAGTCCCTTTTCTTTAAATATTTTATACAGTGCATGTCCGGCTATTGAGCACCTAGCAGCTGTATCAATCAAAGCTATGCCCCGTAAGCCAAGAACCTCAATACTGAGCACAGGTCTCTGCTGCGTTGAATGCACGGTCGTCGTCCGCAAAACGCGAGACGCAGAGAGAGGGACCGCAGGCTTAACACCACCCGAAGAAACAGTATTTGTCGCCGCAGTGTCGGCGCAAAGTGAAGAAACTACTGAAGGCGTGTTAAACTGATCAACGTTAGAGCAGCACAACCCATGAGTCGGGACGATAACAGGTGAGTTCACCCTATCAGGTGACAGACTATCACTACATGTGATAACAGGTACGTCTACCCTATCAGGTAAGACACTAACATAATTACCGATAGTTGGGGAATTCACCCTACTAAGTGAGGTACTATCACTACATATGACAACAGGTACCTCTACCCTACCAGATAAGTCATTAGCGTGATTGCCGATATTCGGGGTTTTTACCCTATCAGGTGAATCAACAAGAGTACCCGAAATCGATTCATTAATTACCGGAACATCCGAACGCACTTTATCATCACAATAACACTCGCATGAATTACATGTTATAAGTTGAGATCGACAATCGCAACAAAAATTATTATTAAAACCATCACGATCGCACGGTTGCGATTGTAGGCAAGATGATCTACGGTAACTAGCACGCGTATCATATTCGCGTGTATGTTTACATAGATAGACACTATTACTACTATTATGGGTAATATCATGACTTGGAGTGTTATCCGAGAATGTAGTAATATGATTGTATTCACTTACCAAATCTGGTGAATCTGTTTCGATTGAAAGAGATGAAAACGATAAGTTATTGTTACATTTAGGGCATTGCGACCTCACTACCCCTTTCGCTCCGCAACCGTAACAATAGAGAGACTTATCATTACCACCGCACTTATTCAACTTATTACAATCTTCACGTACGTGTCCGTATTGTTTACAATATACGCATCTAGGTTTCGCGATATGTTGATTCGGACGCGGACTAGCGTTATTATCATGAACAACCGTTGAGTGTCGTGACGTCGTAGATGTATTCGACGGTGGCGCTGCGCTGACCGAGCTCGGCGCTGCTGGCGGCGCGGAGCGGCGCGGCGGCGGCGGGGCCTGCGCCGCGCTGCCACTGCGACCGATGACGTACGCTGACTTTACTGACCGGGCGTTGGACAGTGGGCCGGGCTGCGACTGGGTACGCGCATCGGATTCTTCAATCTCGATGGAACGGGCGAGGCGAAGCATACCAGAGAAATCCTTAAAATCTTCCCTCCTCAGATGTTTTCGAATCCGTGCGTCCAGTAGGCCGTAAACCATGTCGACTTGCGCCTTTTCAGTTATGTCGCCGACAGGAATCTTAGATAATAACGCACGACATTTGGCGACGAACACGTCTGTGTTTTGATCACATTGTTGTTGTTCAAACAATTCTTTATAGATACGGTGCGGGGGTCTCCTATCACCGTAGGTATTGATCAATAAATCTATGGCAACATCCCATGTATGTATCTCCTTTTTTACTCCCTGGTACCATATTGCGGCGTTATTTGTGAGCACCATAGAGAGGCCCCTGAGAGCGTTCTCCTCTGACACATTAGCGCAGTCCTTGAAACTTTGAATGGCGTCTATAAAGGCGTCCACTGACTCGTCGGCGTCACCGCCGAACCTGGCGGTGCAGTGCGTGAAGGTGCCGCTGCCGACGGGTGCAGAGTTTTGAACTGGGGATGACGGCTGGCGACTTATTACTTTGTCCAGCAGGCGCTCGAACGCTTCGGTTTGGGACTGCTGCATGGCGGCCATCATGGCAGCCACCTGTCCTGACGAAAAACTTGCGGCGTTGTCGGTGCCCTTGTCATCGTCGACGTCCACGGCGACCTCGTCGTCCGAGGGCGTCGCCTGATCCCTGCGCGTACGTGGCATGGTGATGATGAACACACGCGAATTATGTAAATTACGGTACTAACAACAATAACAATGAGTTCGAACGAGCACTTTAGGTATCTCGCGGCACGTTGGGCAGCCACTTGTAGTGTAGGGATTATTTAATGAGATCCGCACACCAACATTTTCTATATAATATCACAAAACTCAATTTTATGCATCGCGAACGGGGTCTGAGGTGCGGGCGGCGTGACCGCACGGAAGCCCGCCACGGACAGTTAGCGTCAGCAGTAAGCGCTGTGATTGGTCACCGCATTGACAGGCTCACTTGGCGCGATATTCAAACTGTATGCGCGCTACAATATATTATACGGTATTTTATTTTTAAATTATACAAATTTTGTAAACTGTAAATACTGTTTTTAGTTCCATTTCTAATATTTCCTTCCAAAACAGCAAAACACTTTTGTTTAAATTTTATCAAAAATACTTTTCATTCTATTTATATACCAGGCCCCTCAGAAAGTATTGCGAAAAAAAGTTTTTATATATGGGAGACTGGCCAGTTATAATGTTTTTCGAAAATATGATTATTTATAAGTAAAAATAAGTAAGTTCCAATTTCAAAATTTCCCTCCACATTTTTTGCGAGTTAATTCAAAGTATTGTGTCTCACTGATATATGGATCTGCGCCGGGAACATTTTAGAGCTATGATTTTATACGATTTCAAGTGTCGCCTGAAACCGGATGAATCGTACGATAGACTTCAAATGGCATTCATGGATGAAGGCCCTTCCAAGGCAACCGTGTATCGTTGGTATAACGAATTCAAGCGCGGTCGACCAACTTTGGGGGATGACGAAAGAAGCGGTCGCCCTTTGACGGCTGTTACCGAAGAAAACGTGCTAGCAGTGACAAATTTAATCCAAGACAATAGGCGAATTACATATCAGGAGATTCAACACATATTGAAGATTGGATCGGGAAGCTTTCACGAGATTCTACACAGCCATCTTCGCGTGAGGAGGATAGTATCACGCTGGGTGCCGCACAACCTCACCGATGCTCAGAAGCAGGCCCGGGTGGAATGGTGCCGTGATATGCTTAACAAATTTGAAGCAGGCTCGTCTCGGCGTGTTTACGACATCGTTACAGGTGATGAGTCCTGGATTTATCAATACGACCCAGAAACCAAGCGCCAGTCGACTGTTTGGGTGATTCAAAATGAGCCAACGCCTACCAAAGTGAAGCGATCTAGAAGCGGGGGTAAGATTTTGATCGCTAGCTTTTTTAATTTGACTGGCCACTTGGTATCAATTCCCTTACGGGATCAAAGAAGCATTAATGCCGAATGGTATACTACCAAATGTTTGCCAGAAGTTTTCTCTGTTATAAGCAACAAGCGACCAAACACAGGGCTCCGCGGGCTACTGCTCCACCACGACAATGCACCTGCGCACACCGCACTCAAAACGAGGGACTTCCTGGACAGCACGCCAGTCAAACTCCTGGGTCACCCTCCTTACAGCCCTGATCTAGCACCGTGTGACTTCTTTTTATTCCCAAAAATAAAAAATCAGCTCAAAGGGATACAATTTTCGTCGCCGGAAGATGCGCTGGCTGCGTTCGAGCAGGCTGTAAACGAGGTGTCTGCGGCGGACTGGAAAAAGTGTTTTGAAAACTGGTTTAGGCGCATGAATCTTTGTATAGAGGCTGGTGGAAAGTACTTTGAAAAGATTTGATAAAAATATATGTACGTATAGAACAATTTTTTTTAGTTTCGCAAAACTTTCTGAGTGTCCCACGTATATAGTGTTCTATTCTTATTTAGTTTATTAATAATGAATAACAGCAAACAGCACAGTTATTAAAAATGCCGTAAAAACTGATGCTATGCTAGTAAAATAAACACATCAAGGTTTTCAAGAAATTCTAAACTTCGCCGAAGCGAAGTTATCAAAAAATTGATTTAGACTCATTTGAGTGTCCCCCTCCACGGAAATCTTTAGTAAAAGGCGAAAGATTTATGCGTTTTGAAGGGAAACCAGAGATAGTTAATATGTTGGATCGAATTAACCCAACCAAACGGCGGAGAGTCTTAACACCGCAATTCAGAAAGCGGCCAGAATTGTACACTGACATCTATTGGCCAATTTTGGAACTTTATGTCATTCACCTATTATGATCGATCGTCAGATATTTTTCTTCACAGAGTACAAGTAAGATGAATTTCAAAGCTTGAAATACAGATATGTTTAGCTATTATTGTTTAGTTATTTGTTTTGTTTTTTCATTAATGATAAATAAATAATAATAATTAATAGGTATCTTTGGGACATTTTTACACAGCACCATCTAGTCCCAAACTAAGCAGAGCTTGTAGTATGGGTACTAGACAATGGATATAATACTTATATACTTTTTTTTTGTAAAAACAAATGATGATGAATGATGTTTTTATTAAATGTATTGCAGTATTATTTACGAAATGTATCATCCTATTATTATTGATCGTAGATCCCAGATCCTATGTTAAATACATAGAGTATCAAAAGTGGCATTTTGGTTCAACATGGCTTCCAAAATGTGTATGGTTGAAAAGTACCAAATTTTCAAGTCATTAATTTAATACAAATAATTAACTTATAAATACGTCAATCACAACCGCGCTCGCCTGCTGGCTGTGGGAGAATGGGAGACAGACCTATGGCTTCAGGCACTTCCGACGCCAACATAGGCACTATGTTGGATAAAACCATCTTCAGACTCGATGCATGCCTTCGTTTGGGTGCTCCCTGCTGTGCTCCGCATCGCTGTCACTGTGGTGAAGATGTCGATAGCCAAGGACACCACGGCTTGTCTTGCAGCAGGAGTACAGGTCGTATGGCACGGCACGCTAATATAAAATATACACCATACATAATTTCAATTCTTATAAGATTAAAACTCTAAATTTTAAACCGATTTATTGCTAATTTTGCATTTAAAAGTACAAATTGACACTAGGCCAATAAATAAATAAATGAATATTTTTAGGTCAATTTTTACACAGCACCAAAACTAAGCAGAGCTTGGTACTATGGGTACTAGACAATGGATATAATACTTATATACTTTTTTTTTGTAAATACATACTTATAATACATAAGGAACACCCAGACCAACACAAACGCTTATGTTTATCACACAAATATTTGTGTCCTGTGCGAAACAAACCCACGATTATTTCAATTTAATTTAATTTAATTTTTTATGTATTGTATTAATTTAACACTAGTTATGCCACTTTATGCTGAGAATGACGAGTTGTCAATAGATATTTCACATTCGTTTTGGTTTTTAACTAAACAGAGAAATACACAGCATGACATAACGAAGGACTTATTCAAGAATATGGTAGAATGTGCGTACATAATATTAAGAAAGTAGTGATGAAAAAAATATCCCACGATAAATCAACCTCAGAAACCTTCATCGATATTTATAATTAAGTATGAATGCCTATAAAATGAAGTATCGCGTGACATTAATAAGATTTTATATCTTCGATTCCCGTGCCGCTTTCTTCAGGACTGGCAGCAGCATCCCTGTTACTACCTAAAACTTGCATAAGTTTTGTTGCGTGATTTTTCAGTCAGTCTTCTTGGCATGTTACCAGTGGACACCGATATATGGAAGAATTTGTTAATGCTCTCATGTAGCTATTAGTTTTAACTATTTATAATGTAATGTGTAAGTAGGTTTGTAAATATAATTCATTTTAATCCTTATTAAATAACTAAATGAGCTATGGAGCGAGCTATGCTTGGAGTTTCTTTGAAGGATAAAATCCGTAACGAGATTATCGGGAGAAGAACCGGTGTGACTGACATAGCTTGTAGGATTAGTAAGCTGAAGTGGCAGTGAGCTGGCCATGTCTGTCGAAGGACCGATGGCCGCTGGAGTAGACGAGTCCTTGAGTGGAGGCCGCGAATATGTATCGAAATATATATTTATGTATCGAAATTGCACATCTGACAACCCCATTTTCTGTCCAGTTCATTCTTGTCCATCCTAAGGTTGCCTGGAAGAAATCGCTGATCGCGATAAGGCCGCCATTTGTACAATAGTTTAAATGCATATTCAATGTAATGTCTTTTATGGTGTACAATAAAGCATATATAAATAAATAAATAAATAAATCGCCAAACACAGCGTCGGGCGCCCCCCAGCCTGGTGGACCGATGACCTGAACTTTGAGTAATTATGTACTTACATATTTACTCAAAGGACCTGAAGAACGTGGCTGGGGGGGACTGGATGCGGAAGGCAGAGCACCGAGTTTTGTGACGCAACTTGGGAGAGCCTATATCCAGCAGTGGACTGCGATAGGCTGGGTTGATTGAAATAAATAAAAAATCTAGAACACGTTTACTAAAACTCTATTTTATTTAATTGTGCACTGAACGCACAGAGAACGTAAGATATTACGTAAAGCAATGTAACTGTTATATTGTGTGACTTTTTTGCGTATCTGTGTTTAAAGAGCTGTTTTCAAAGAATTTGCGTAAATTAACAGATGTTATTTGATTATAGTCTACTTTTGTTAATTGCGTAGACTTTAATTAAATAACACCATTTGGTTTGGATATAATTATACAACGTGTATCAGAAATGCGTGGTCATATCGCACACCCAGAACAACACTGTATTATGTCGAAAAATCTCAAAATTGAGTTATGTCTATGGACGAATAGCCAAAAATTTGCCGCGCATACCACGAAGACAGGCGTATTTCTATTTACAAAAATGTCCTACAGATGGCACGCTAACTCTCTATTGGTGAAGACGCGCTGCCAGAATCATACCACGAACACAAAACTATTTCTAGATGCAACTTGTCCACCTTAGAGAACAGCACCATACCCTTTACGCAACAGTGAATTATTTTGTGATAATGCACTGTTGTTGAATGTAGTACGAAAATTACTCCGAATTATTTAGTTTTAATTCAGTATTGGTGACTGTGCTTATACAACGTATTTGATATTATTTCGAAATAGTACTCTGTTGTTGACGAAGGTATGTCAGATTTTTTGGATTATTCCAAAATGGTTCAGTGTTGTTCGTAAAAGGTGAATATCTGTGAAATGATGCACTATTGATGGTAAATATAAATGATGTCCTAATTTTATTAAAAAAACATAATAAATATATTTTTTATACGCAGAACTGTTACTTGAATTATATTTAAAAGAAATGTATTTACAATTTATGTTGTTCTTTAATTACAAGAAGATTAATCATCTTTTTTTGAGATAATGCACTATTGTTGAATTTGAAAAATTTGTAATTGTTATTTGGCAGATGATGAGGGGTTGTGGTCTCCTGTTAATTAAAAAGGCAATGCAAGCAACCACAGTAGAAACCTGACCTTCTGTTCAACAAAACAGCGTGGAAAAGGATAACTATTGTAGCATCAACCGATGAAAGATCAGCGTTGGCAGCATCAGCCGATGAAGAAAAGAATATTTTACTCTGATACACTTTTTCTGCCTTTTAAACAAATACCTTGGCCTCTTTTAATCCCTAGAAGATTATCTTCTTCTTCCTCTTCGAACTCCTCGTCAGACTCCAGCTCGCCATCGTCAAGCTCCAGCAGCTCAAGTAGTTCATCTGATAAAGAATCTAATAGAGCGGGTCATTCTACAGCGAATACTCAAGGAGATTCCAATTCTACTCCGACAAACGCACCATCAACTTCTTCTGCCATTGATACTGCTCCATCAGTGATCGAACCCAAGTTAAGTAGAAAGAGAATAAGAAATCCTGCTGGCTAGAAGTGTAAGATTGCTAAGAAAACTTTGCGGAATACAGGAAAAGCGTATGTTTCTTTAACAAACCTTACAAAACTAATCGCTGAGTGTCAAATCCGGATTACTATTTTGAAATAAATAACAACAGGATTAGGGCATGTAAAGAGTTTTTAAGGCTACTCTGAAAATCTGTGATAGATATGATATTAAGTAGGTCTTAAAAGAACATGGACAAGACAAAGGTTATGTCGAATTCCTTTCTTAAACATAAGAGAATCTACACTCGAAGTTGTTGACGATTACCGAAAAAACACATAGGACAAACTGTCCAGTTAGGTAGGTAGGTCCAACTTCGAGAAAGAGGTCAATTGTCGAATCCAACCCAGTTGGGCAGCGTTCGGGAAGCTACGCAATATCTTCTCGTCCAAAATACCGCAGTGTCTCAAGACGAAAGTCTTTGATCAGTGTGTATTGCCAGTATTTACTTACGGCACTGAAACGTGGTCGCTCACAATGGGCCTGATAAGAATGCTCAAAGTCACTCAAAGGGAGAGGGCTATGCTCGGAGTGTCTCTGCATGATCGAATCAGAAGTGAGGAGATTGCAGGAGAACGAAGGTAACCGACATAGCCCGAAGAAATGCCAAACTTAAGTGGTAGTGGGCAGGGCACATTGCTCACAGAACCGATGACCGATGGGGCTATGAAGTTCTGGAGTGGCGACCGCGTACTGGAAAGCGCAGCATGGGTAGGCCCCCCACAAGGTGAACTGACGTCCTGGTGAAGGTCGCGGGAATTCGCTGGATGCATAAAGCGTAGGACCGGTCGTTGTGGCGATGCTTGGGGAGGCCTATGTTCAGCAGTGGACGTCTTCCGGCTGAAATTATGATATTAAGACGGCGGTTTCAAAGAAAACAGATAGTGGTTTTATGAAATCTGATGCACGCCAATCACCGCAAAATAGACTCTGAAATAAAAGATAGTGTGACTAATTTCATAAATTCTGTTCCTAGAATAGAGTATCATTACCTAAGAACTCAAACTACAAGAGAATACTTCTCAAGTGATAAATTAGGCCGTTATTGTATATTGAATCTCAGTAAAAAACAGTAGAATAATAGTGCATTATTTCAGAATCAATCAGTAAAAAGCACGTAACTCGAAATAATTGTTTTTTATTTTGTTCAGTCATTTCACAACAGTGAATTAAGTAAAAAAATGCATTATTTGGCTTTATTAACGCGTTTTGAATCGACTGAACTACATAATGCTGATACGCATTGGATTCTTCACATGCAATGTTCAAAACATTTGCAATAACTTTGACGTAACATGAGATAACGGTTTTTCGTCGATTCTGAAAAATGAGCTATTTTGACTTAGTGCAGTATTGTTCTGGGGGTGCGATATTTGAAGAGCTTATTCAAGGGATGCTATCGATCAACTTTTACTATGGGACCAACACTGAAATCGCGAAAAAAATATCAGCTGATCCTTAGATTTTGTCGAGCGACATCGATGATTTAGTAGGGATCAGCTGATATTTTTTTCGCGATTTCAGGGTTGGTCCCATAGTAAAAGTTGTTCTATGCTATGCCCTGAATGAGCTCTTAAAATATGACCACGCATTTCTGATACACGTTGTATATATTAAGTTAATTTTGGAAAATCCGTTTTTTTTTCGTACTACTAGGTACTTATATCCCCTCCATAGACCAAACAGCCCAATAGACGCCTAATGTTGAATATAATTCAAGATGAAGATTTTTGCAGATAGCGTGCTTACTGAACGTTCATCGAAGTGTTTTAAAAATAATTCGGTACACGCTGTAATGTAGCTATTTGAATACATAATGGATTTGTCATCATCATTGGTTTCCGTAAAGTAACACCTGTTTAAGTTATGCATTTGTCGAATGACTTCATTGTTTGTACCTACTTATGTACAAACATGTTAATATGTTCAGGACTTCTTTAAAAAATCTTCTCATGTGTGTGTACCTAGGTACTTACTTTTTACTTCAATCTGAATTCATTGATCTGAATTGGTATTAAAATAGTGTAATCCTACTTATACATGTTAAAATATTAAAGGCTTTTTTCTCAAAAAGGGGTCATTGTACTCGTCATTACGAACAACTTTTACTAAGGGACCAACCCTGAAATCGTAAAAAAAATCTGCTGATCTTATACTTGTTTTTCACATAAATCGACAAAATACAAGATGTAGATCTGTATTCGTGCCATATTTAAGGAGGTATAGTTACCACTGATACTGAATAAGAATCAATAAAAAAATTAATAACAAAAAAAATATGTTTTATTTAAATACCTATTTGTAGCAGCCATGTCATGACCAAGCAGTGTTAGCCTAGTGGTTGTTGAACGCTTGCCTTCCATGCAGGAGGGTGTGAGTTCGATCCCAGCCCGCACCTCTGACATAAAATAGATAATATACTAGTATTATTGTCTATTCTTATGCCTCTGACTTTTCGAATTCATGTGCGGATTTATATTCGATTATCACTTGCTTTAACGGTGAAGGAAAACATCGTGAGGAAACCTGCACACCAGAGAGTGGTCCATACAGTTCTCAATGGTGTGTGTAATCCGCCAACCCGCACTAGGCTAGCGTGGTGGACTAAAGCCTTAGCCTTCTCGTACTGAGAAGAGGCCCTTGCCCAGCAGTGGGACAGTAACGGGCTGGTTATGTATGTATGTAGCTATTTGTTAACAAACAAATTCCTCCCGTGTGTCGCGTGCTACACAAAAACAATGCGTGCGAAACCACAAAAAAATTTGCAGGTATTTCCACCCTTTGACAATGCCACCGATTACTTATTTTCAGAGTCGTTCAGGATTTATTCTCAAACCTCGAGCTATGTTTCTAAAATTTTGGTATTAAATAATCGTAGAATTTTTCAAGTATTTTAAGATTACTTTATTTGTCATTTGCTTTAGAAATATGACACGGCTACAGATCAACAATTTGAAGATACGAGTTGATGGGCCGGAAAGAAACATAGGCTACTGGTTTCTTCTGTTCTGTGGCTACATAAACAACCTTATTCTTAGTTTATACCCCTCTTAAGGGGTCATTATACTCATAATTATGATTTTTTTTTACTGTTAGACCTAAATTTAGCATTTTATTACCTACGAAGTTTTTTTTAAGCAGTTCTGTGATGTGATGGAACTGCAACATATGTATGTTGCAGTTCCCACCATTACTACATACATACGCCTGTTTCCCATTGGGGTAGGCAGAGACTATGGATTTCCACCTGCTACGATCCTAACACACCTCTTTCGCTTCATCTACGTCCATTAACCTCGTCATGCATGCTCGTCGGTTTAGAGTACTGTTAACCTGGCATTTTTTGAGAACGTCGATTTGATCGCGATACGTTTGCCGAGGTCGTCCCCTTCCAACTCTTCCATCCACACTCGTATACTTGTTTCGTCAATCTCCTCTCGTCCATCCTCTCTATATGTCCAAACCATCTTAACATACCTTTCTCAATCTTTGTCACTACATCTTCTTTCACTCCACAACGCTCCCTTATCACGTTATTCCTTACCATCACTATTCCTGCTAAAATTCTTAGGTAGGTATACATAATAATGATGATAACTTCCAATATTTAATATAAAAAGTTCACATCATCATCATCATCATTTCAGCCGAAAGACGTCCACTGCTGGACATAGGCCTCCCCCAAGCATCGCCACAACGACCGGTCCTGTGCCTTCCGCATCCAGCGGATTCCCGCGACCTTCACCAGGTCGTCGGTCCACCTTGTGGGGGGCCTACCCACGCTGCGCCTTCCAGTACGCGGTCGCCACTCCAGAACTTTACTGCCCCATCGGCCATCCGTTGTGCGAGCAATGTGCCCCGCCCACTGCTACTTAAGTTTGGCAATTCTTCGGGCTATGTCGGTTACTTTCGATCTCCTGCGAATCTCCTCATTTCTGATTCGATCACGCAGGGACACTCCGAGCATAGCCCTCTCCATCCATCCATCTCTCCTCTCCAAGTTCACATGGTCTGTCCTAAATCCGTATTGATGTTACTAACTTTCAAATTATTTAATCGTTAGTAGGTTCATAACGCAGCATAGGGCGCCCCCCCGCCAGGTGGACCGAAGACCTGAAAAACGTGGCTGGGGGGGACTGGATGCGGAAGGTAGAGGACCGAGTGTTGTGGCGCAACTTGGGAGAGGCCTATGTCCAGCAGTGGACTGCGATAGGCTGAGTTGATAAGTTCATAATCATGTGTTAAATTTTCATGTACACACGCTAAATTGCTTGTTGGAATAAAAACATATTTATTTGTCGATGATGTGGTAACATAGAAATCTAAATAATATGGTAATAAAAGTGGTAAAGGCGCGTGAAATTGTCGCCACGTCCAGTAGGCGTAGCATGACCGCTGTAGACAAAGCTTATGTCGACGGAAGAATAGACAAAATGACGTATTGTAGAAATATTTCTTCCGTCCGTAGCATGCCGATGTCTACAACGTGTATCAGAAATGCGTGGTCATATTTATAGAGCTTATTCAGGGGATGCTATCGAACAACTTTTACTATGGGACCAACCCTGAAATCGCCAAAAAAATATCAGCTGATCCTAACATTTTGTCG
Source organism: Asteroscopus sphinx (assembly GCA_949699075.1). Classification (NCBI taxonomy): domain Eukaryota; kingdom Metazoa; phylum Arthropoda; class Insecta; order Lepidoptera; family Noctuidae; genus Asteroscopus; species Asteroscopus sphinx. The sequence continues at coordinate 22,418,052 of OX453016.1, read as the reverse complement.
AGCGACATCGATGATTTAGTAGGGAACAGCTGATATTTTTTTCGCGATTTCAGGGTTGGTCCCATAGTAAAAGTTGTTCTATGCTATGCCCTGAATGAGCTCTTAAAATATGACCACGCATTTCTGATACACGTTGTATAATGAAGAAAAGAAATGTTTCTATACTTCGATCGACACATGTTTTCTCTACTTTTAACAGTTAGGGGTAGACATGTTTTTCTAACACTAACAAAATGTTTCAAAACTTATTCGATTCTCCTTTTTTCTAGATAACGAAACGTAATAATTAGGTAGGATTTGGTAGAATTTGTACGGCACTAGCTACGTTCTCGTTGCTATGGAAAAAGATCTGTCACTTTGTCTACGTAGAAACTCGAGTCGACGGGTCGCCTCATGCTCGAGAAGAAGAGATATCTTGACGTATAGAAAGAACTTTGTCTACTCTTGGAAGAATAGACATAGAATTGGTCATGCTACGCCTACAGGTGTCTCGTAGGACATCAGTGCTGTTTTGGCCGCGGAGTCACTATAATTATATTTTGCAGTATATCTAACAGCGGATTTTTTGGCTTAATTTATTTTGCATTGAATTCTAGAAACATGGTGGGTATCACAGAAATGGATAGAATGGTTGTAATCACAATTTTACTTGCGATTCATGCGTGGCAACTTTCGAACAAATTTCGCCTCCCATATTGACGTCATTAATTTTAAAAATTAACTTTAATCAAATGTACTATACAGCTTTTGTTTATGCAGTTAGAAACAGCACAATAAGGCATTTTTGCGGGTTTTTGTTACAGTATTTATAGAAACAAGTCATAAGGCGTACTGAGAAAGGCCTCGATTTTCTTCTCATCGCCCCGCAAGGGGCGCGAGGAATCGGGCTCAGGGGTTAGGGCCCCCTTTCCCGAGGTTGCGGGGTCGCGGCCCATAAACATATGGGCCGGTAATGGGGTTGGGTTGTAACCCTTACGGCTGGCGGGCCGGATTAAAGAATGGTCCCTATGGCCGCGGGATTTCTCCGCGGCGACGTGTGTAATTATTTTGTGTCTGTGGGGGCGCCTGAAGTGTTTCACGCTGCCTGAGCGACCAGTCCCCCGCTAGGTGAGACCCAGTTACCTGAGGGAGGCCCGGTGAGAGACGATCAGCTACAAAGGCAGCGGCTTTGTTTGGCGCCTGCCTACAGATAGTGATTGTCCCGTGACTCACTGCGTTCTCAGATCTAGCCTATCGCGCTCCGAGACACGGGACGAATATGTGTGTGTGAGCGACATTGAGGTGTGAGTACGTCGCTCTGTGAGTGTACACTATTATACGCTCACCCGCCCGTGAGACGTAATCGGTGTACGTCAGTATTTACTTTAGCGTGTAAAGTAGTGCGTGTGTGTGCTACGCATATTTGCGCCTAAGAGAACTTAGTAGCAATATGCGTAGTGGGTGCGAGTATCGTTGTGGAGTCATTTTGTGTGAGCAGACCACTGAGAAAGGCTTTGAAATGCCCTGCACTATATTGCAGAGTGTTGGCACGCGCGCCTTGCCCACTTGGCCATTCTATCTAATTCTGTGGTGGTTATAATTGCGTATTTATGTGTTGGTAGTGGCCAACCGACGACACGCGTTCCGGTATTAAAGATAGTAGATAGGTAACATTTCTATTACCTTATTTTTTAGATTTATACGGGTGGTAAGAACAAACATCATCAACTCAGCCTGTCACCGCAGTCCACTGGACATAGACCTCTCCCAAGTTGCGCCACAACATTCGGTCTTTTGTCTTTCGCATCCAATTTCCCTCCAGCTACTTTCTTCAGGTCGTCGGTCCATCTGGCTGGGGGCGCGCTACGCTGCGTTTGCCGATATAAGAATAGACCACCCTCTACTCATGGGTGTCATAAAAGAAGACTAAGGGTTAATATCAGGAGGATCGCCTGCAACGTCTTCGATATACACTAACAACAACATCTTGCAAAATCACTCACTGCAGTAACCAACCCGCCAAGCGTGGTGAATATGGGCATACATCCCTAATGAGTACACACGGCTACACATCAAGCTGTAATTTCCAGTATAAGCTGACCTCGCAGTGTATAGGTTTTCCTTACAACGCGAGGTCAGCCTATACTGGTTTTGTACAGCTTGATGTGTAGCCGTGTGTACAAACAAAACATAATTTAATTTATCTACAAGATGTTGATCTGTAATCGTGCTATATTTCTAGATCTGATGACAAATAATGTGCTTAGTCACCTAAAAATACAAAAAAAAAACAACGATTATTTAATACCTAAATTTTCACTAAGAAACATAGCGAGGGTTCGAGAATAAATGCCGAACGACTCGGAAAATAAGTAATCGGCGGCATTGTCAAAGGGTGGAAATACCTGCAAATTGTTTTGGTGGTGTAACACGCATCGTTTTTGTGTCGCACGCGACACACGCGGGGAATTTGTTTGTTTACAAATAGGTAGTAAAAAAAAAAAGATTTATTTTTGATTTTTTTACTGATTCGTGTTCAGTATCAGTGGTATAGTCACCTCCATAAATATGGCACGAATACAGATCAACAATTCAACACGTTGTATAAGCTAATACTTTTATTTTCACACACTTAAATGAAGCCGGATACCGGATACTTAGTTGCCGAATATCCGTTTCATTTCTACAAAAAAACACTGAAAACCTTTTACAGAAACTAATTAAATCTCGATTTCAACTCTAATTTATCTCTAAATGTACTAAAAGAACGTTCAAATTAAACTAAATCGGTACCACAAGCTACTAAAACCTCTTTTTAATTACTCCGTCGCTTATAAAATGTAGTATGAAATAGAATCAAAATGTCCTTCCTTATAAAACTCGTATCAAGTAAATCTGTTTCTAATATCATCGGATAGTACTTTGGAGCATCTTGCAAGAAACTTGTACGCTTCTATATTGCAGTTTGGTACAATCTAAAACTACTGCTTAGGTATTAACAATACTTGGCTAGGAAGTTTCCTACTCAAATGACAGAGATTTTAGTACAATGAAGATATAAGGTGTTTTACCTTTTTTTTCGAATTAAATAAATTGAACAAGTTCTGGCGAAGGAAAACCGATATGTACCTAGAATGCTCCGTGAGGCTATTGAAATTAAAAAAACATCCTAATTTTAATAGAGAAGATGGTTGGCAGCTGCCACCTGTTTGGAATCCATCAGTCCTAAAAATAATCAAGTCCCATACAACACGCAACACTGTAAAAGATAATGATATTGTGAGTGATTACTGCGTGCATAGAAACGATTTTAATTAATAAATATTGTACGGTAGATTAAAATATATTTTTTAGTAATATCTGTAAAGACGATTGTCATCTTAGTCTACCTGCGACCACGAAATGCTGCAAAGCTTTCGAAACGTCAGGGAAACCAATTTAAATAATATACGCGATTTAATCCGGTTAAACTTTGTTTTATTATAAATAAATTGACTTCGTAAATATGGGACACTTGAAAAATAGGGAAGTATTTTATAATTATTACAGTAAAATTACAAGACTAAACTAGTTTAGATAAGATTACGTAATTACGTAATACAGATGTCAGGTACAATTTTATTGAGTACGGCATATTTACCATAAATAGCATGCAAATGATACACTTTCTAAATTGCGTTAAAATTTTTGATATTTAATGCATACTCGAGTACGGTCGACCGCACGTCTGTAGTAACAGTTTGACATTGACAGCGCCTTTATTTCGTAAGCAGTAAGGGCGGTTTTCTAATTGAAGTATTACCACTGTCATGCAGTTGACTGTACAATCTGGAAAAAACGTCTTTTGGAACTAATTTTCTATCTTAGCCAGTATTGTGTCAATCAGTATTTTTATCAGGAAAAAAACGGGCCTGTAAACACATAATAGTAGTTTATGAAACTGTTGCATAACAGGGGTTATTAAAACACGAGTGTGAGTTTAAAAACCGAGCCGCAGGCGAGGTTTTTAATAGTATCACACGAGTGTTTTAATACCTAATTATGTCAGTTTCATACACTATTTTATCTACACTCATACAATTTTAAATAAAATACTAAAGTCAAAATCTTGGTAACATTGTCGTTGTTTTTCTTGATTTCTCTGGTAAAAGATTGTTCGTCATTTACGTTGCTGCATCCAGAAATTCAGGCGGGGTCATATTCTCCTCAGTTCAGTATCATTGCTGTAGTCAGATATTTTTGCCCAGAATAAAACTTTCGACACACAAAACTATAATAATAACGTAAAAAATAACAATAAATTTACAAGCAACGATGTCCAAATCCAGTAGGCCGTGGCGCGCGGCCGCGCACGCGCGCTGGTGCGCGCCTACACAGATGATAAAATATAGTCTGGCGAAAACATTATAATCGGAACTAATTTTCTATCCTTGTCAGGATTCCGTCAATCTCTGTTTTATCGTACAAAAAATATGCCTGTAAACACTTAAATATAATTAAAAGCAATATGACAATCAAAAGTTCTGCCAAAATCGCGATTTTAAAGGATAAAAAATTTCAATGTATGACAAGTGGCGCCACCCTGAATTTTGTGTACTCATTGGTGCCAAACTGTACGACTGCTAAAAAAAGGTTTGAAAACTCCTTGGTTAGGTCGAAGTGGCATTAAAAACTCCTTAGTTAGGCTGAAGTGTGCGGTTATGGAAAAAAAAATTAAATTACCGCATTGTTTTGTTCAGCAAACTGTATCGTAATGAAACTTTTTAAATCCATAACAGGTGCATGTGCGTAAAGTATGTAATTATGACATTACTTTCGAGTTCATAATTCGAATTTTACGATACGAGTGTAGATAAACACTTAAATATAATTAAAAGCAATATGGCAATCCAAACTTCTGCCAAAAACGTGATTTTAAACGATAAAAATTTTCAATGTATGACTAGTGGCGCCACCCTGAATTTTGTGTACTCATTGGTGCCAAACTGTACGACTGCTAAAAAAAAGGTTTGAAAACTCCTTGGTTGGGTCGAAGTGGCATTAAAAACTCCTTAGTTTGGCTGAAGTGTGCGGTTATGGAAAAAAAAAAAAATTACCGCATTGTTTTGTTCAGCAAACTGTATCGTAATGAAACTTTTTAAATTCATTACAGGTGCATGTGCGTAAAGTATGTCATTATGACATTACTTTCGAGTTCATAATTCGAATTTTACGATACGAGTGTAGATAATAGTACATTATGATACAAGTGAGCTAAGTTGACTATTATACTCGAGGCTGGATTGCAGCCCGAGCCGAAGGCGAGGGCGTAATGGAGCCGAGAGTATAATAGTCAATGCTCACGCGTGTCATACGACGTTTTTCAACACACTTGCGAGGAAAAAACATACACATTTTAGACTAATATTGGTTTGTGAAAAATGGCGCACGGATTACTGTAATCGCACGGTGACATACAGCAGGCTATGCGCGCGCAGGTGGTCAAAGGAAACCACCAAACATCCTAATATTAATAATATAATAAATTGTATTTTTTTTGTTTATAACACAAATTAATGTTAATTTGTTGACAAAAATAAATATATTGATGAACTAAAATGTTTATTTGTCATATTTTTATTAATACAGTTGATTTATTCCCAAAAACGTTTAAATTTGTTTAGGCATAAAAACTCTTTGCTGTGATTTAAAAATAAACTGTAAAGTAAAAAGCATGCCTGTGTTATAAGCTATATTATGAACCTAAAAACGGTGCAATAAGAGCCACTTTACGAGCAAGTGTGTTGAAAATTGAATTTACACCACTTTAAAAGTTTAAATTTTTCAATGTGTGACTAGTGTGACTAGTGGCGTCCCCATTTTGTGTACTCTTTTATGCCAAACTGTATGTACGATTGTTGATTGTTTTGATTATGTTATAATATTAATATTATGGTTGATTTATATAATCATTTTTTTTGTGTTTTAATTTTTGACATCGTATCGTATCTATGATTTAAATTTGATTTGATGTATTAATTATTGCACTAATTTATGTTTCTGTTTTTTAGGGTTCCGAAGTCCTACAAGGAACCCTTATAGTTTCGTCATGTCCGTCCGTCTGTCCGTCTGTCCGTCTGTCCTAATCCTTTACAGCTTAATAACTTCTACAATTATAAACATAAGTAAATGAAATTTTGTTAAAAAATAGTCTTCATATAGATCTCAATTTTAAAAGAATAAAAAAATAGTTTTTACGTATTTTAGGGGTGGCGTCCATACATGTGAAATGGGGATGCAAAATTTTTTTTCGCTGCACCCCCTCGTTTGGGGTATCATTGAATAGGTCTACTAAAATGAAGGTAATGTTTCATACACCACTTTTTTATCAGGTGTACCATCTGCGAAATATAGCCCGCCAAAGTGGCTTGCAATGTGTCCCCCCCCCTGCCATTTATAAACTATCCAACGTAGAAACTTATAATCTTCCACATTGATAGACCTTTGTGAAAACTCTCTTTTAAAATGATTTTGAGTATAATGTGATTATAATTTTTTGAGTTATAGAGAGAAAACTGAAAAATACTTAAAACGTCCTAGTTCAAAGGTCATTGACCTTAGAGAACAATAGTCATAGCAAATAATGCTCTTTTAGCTACCTTCTATTTGAAAAAATCACAAAAAGAAACTTTGCATGAAACACTTCTTAAATTTGGCTTCTTGAATTTATCGCTAGATGGCGCTACTAACAACACGCTCTGAGTCGCGAATGCTGCCGATTATTGCAAAAACTAAAATAGCCATGATTAATATTCGATTTGATTCGTTTGTAATTACACCTACTTAAGGAACCCTATAATACTGAGCATGGCCCGACATGCTCTTGGCCGGTTTTTTTATTATTATTAATATTTTATTAATATTTCGTATGCCTATCGGCGGGACATGGAGATTCTGTATTTTTAAATAACTTCTTGATTTAACCTGTGTGCACGAAATAAATGAATTTGAATTTGAAATTTGACTAAATAATAATTATGTAGGTGGCCACTGATTTTTTAGAAGTCATACATAAGTTATAGAACAACGCAGAATGCGTGACATATATAACGTGTATCAGAAATGCGTGGTCATATTTGAAGAGCTTATTCAGGGGATGCTATCGAACAACTTTTACTATTGGACCAACCCTGAAATCGAGAAAAAATATCAGCTGATCCTTACATTTAGTCGAGCGACATCGATGATTAATTTAGTAGGGAACAGTTGATATTTTTTTCGCGACTTCAGGGTTTTTCTATGCTATGCCCTGAATGAGCTCGCATTTCTGATACACGTTGTATACTTGTTATAATTGCTAGGCCCCATTTGAATTTTAAAGAGACCCAATCACATAACATAATTGTTTTTTGTGAATTTGAATGTACGATTACAATTAACGACGTCTGTGGTCCAGTGGTTCGAGGGTCGGACTGCTGATAACAAGGTCGTGGGTTCGATTCCCACAGGCCACAAATATTTGTGTGATGAACAAAAGTGTTTGTGTTGGTCTGGGGGTTTAAAAAAAAAATTGTCAATGTGTGATTTTGGCGACAGTTTTACCCGTAACAATTAATCGTAAGGGCATTTCTACTTGTTTTTTTTATTTCGTGTTTAATACCAGCCATCTATTTCTCACTCCTACACCCAAAGACTTACAAGTTGTAAGTCTTTGCCTACACCTCGTGCTTTCAAATAGCTGCCAAGTTAAAAGCATATGTACCACGTGTACTACCTTTAATCTTGATCAGCATAGTGAGGAGTGAGGTGATAGCAGGTAGGTCCCGTGGTCCCGGTCTCCGCTTCAATCACACAAAGAGCTTTTATACTGGTGTCAACCTATAGTGATGGGAACGTTTCTCGCTATCGACATTGATGTTAAGCACGATTTACATTGGTCAGTGAAGTAAATAAGTACAGTGGGTAACGGCAGTAGTGTAAACTGACATTGTTCTGAGGTGTAAACCAATAATAATAGTGGCGAGTCAATAGTGTAAACCATCTGTCCTTACCTAATGTACTTATTGATTTCGCTAAATACTTGACCCATGTAAATCGGGCATAAGAGCTTTTATGTAGATTTAAATAGCACTTATGTAATGATTCATAAATACCTTAAGATGGATAGATATTAATGGGTGATGCCCTATCTCCCCAAATTCCTAGTTCCCAAAATGATTTTTCATACATTCATTCCCAACGTCCCCAAAAATAAAATAGGTACTAGACAATATATCTTTGTTAAATATACAGACTTAATAGGGTTCTAGATTATTTCCAATTACTTTAATAAGGCGTATCGATACATAATTATCTTATTACATTTGCCAACAATAGCACATTGTTGAAAAGCAGTAATTAATTTTAGGCTCTGAAATCCATGACTAATTGACTCAGAATAATAAACTGATACATATATAATTATTTTACCTTTTGTAACGCAAATAAGTCTAGAAATACGCAATTATTTATGTACACGTTCTCGTATTATATTAGGTTATCGTATTTTACGGATAATTTAGTATCGGTTTAACCAACGTGCTGCACTAATCAGTGTTGAAACAACACAATAAAATTTTCCAAAAATAAATATAATAAAATAAATTAAAGAATTGTTTATAATCCCCTAATGGCTAGGCGAAATTTCTGATTGGAAACGGTTATTGTAATAACGGGGTTTTATACATCGTCAATGCAATGTGAGTGTAAAGATAAATAGATGGTTCGATGAATTAAGCCGTGGTGCCTGATGATATTCCTCCTTATATGAACTAGTCACTCAACAAGACAAATATAATTTTCGAATGACGACCATGAATTTAAGGTAAAGATAGAGGAGTATCATTGAATAAACAGACAACCAAGCAAAGGTCTGCTTTATTTATTTGCTAATACGACTACTATAAAAACCTATGAAACCAATGATGCAGATATCTAGAAGTGGTTTTATAGTCACCAATGTTATTGAAGACGAGCGAGTTTTTCGTATTTTCTATCGATACATGTCACATCCTTACGTGGCGATTTAGAGAAGTGCAATATTTTGGGCAGCGCCGCGACCCGTGTGTTGTACACAAAAGGACGGGACCGTGCCTTTCTTGCATACCCTGATACGAACGCACCGACTTAGACTTGAGACGTGGACGGCGAAGATTTACAAAGTACGAGGATGTGACTAAATTCTGGTTGGGGGACCAAGATTGATCGTTATTATTAAAGTAATTGTTACTGACCATTCTCATACAAATTACATGTGAAGAAAATATTCCTGTGAAGACTGTGAAGACACCTTTTTCTCTATGTAGGTACAGTCAGAAAACTTTCCGGTGAACCACCACTAAGGCTAAAATCGCTTGCACTCAATTTTTAATGGCAGCCGTAGGTACGTGTAATTTAACAAAATCAAATCAAATCAAAGTCGAAAAAATGTACCACCGGGAAGTATCGTGACCGTACATACTACTTGTCTGTTGTGAGAATGCTGCGGTCGAACGATAAAAATGACGTCATAAGGCACTTTACAGCGTTGCTATTGGATATTATCTGTGCTATTGGTCAGTATTGGTACTAGCCGGGCCTGGCTTGAGGTACGGTACGAGGGCGCGGGAAGGGAAAACGGCATTTTATTGATTTAATTTAGAGGCTTGTAAAATCAAGAAACCTATATTGCGTCCGCCTTTTTTATTTGTCCATGGTAAATGGTTGGTAAATTCACGTGCGATTTGCCATATCCATACTTTCCATGATCTACGGTTCATTCCTTCTAGCTGCATTGTTACGTAGAGCGCTAAAGTTTGCTGTAGGCCGTTTTCACACCCCAAAAAACACGGTTTGTGGCCATGCGTCTAGTTTTAAATGAGAAACAAGAAAAAAATGCCTCGGTTTTGTTCGTAGGAGGCTATTTTTGTGTAATTAAAATGCTTTGTGGCGTGTCGAGAGCATTGAGAGTAATGTGTGCTGTTTCTTCGAGTTTGAAGATGTTTTAGTATTTTCTTGTTATTTTTAATATTATGTCATACGTGTAATAAATACTGATAGTGAGTCAACTCCTTTCTCACGGCGTAAAATGCCGACGGGTGACTACCTACTACATAGTAGCTAAAATATGCAAGGGTTGTTACAAAAGAAGATATCTTTTGCAAAATAATATTACATTACCTATATCAGAATTTGTATCCCTCTTAATATATTATATTCTATATGTACTTACAAGCTCTACCTTGGCTGGCTGGCTTCGCCCAATTCACCGTGATTAAATAACAACAAAACATCCAAAGGCTTTCATTAAAAGTTTTGCATTTAAAATATTTGGTAGTAGGACAGAACAAAATAAAATAGGCTAAAATATACATTATGTTTATTAATTTATCCGCCTCGATACAGATGTGCAACCGGTAAATATTTGGGATATTTATTATTAGATGTTTTTAATTGTCTTTTATTGAACCTATTCAATTAAATAATTCAATTAAAAATCAAACACGTGATAGTGATCACAGACTACTAGGGGAGTAGTGATTTCGTGTACCTGACACACCTAAATGGGAGTACCGGCGGGCAAGCGATGTCGAGCTGGACTACCGCAGGCGTCGCGGGCAGAGGGGGAGCTCCGCTCTCCTTCATACCGCACCCCATCGTTGCTGTCTGGCGGCCGAGTTGAAGGAGAAAATAGTCGAGAAACAAACCTCGTGACTTTTTTACCAAGGCTATTCAGACAGAGCTACAGTTGTCCTTATCGCACTTATTTGAGGACTAGAGCTCGGAAAGCGACAGCGATAGTTTCTTTAAATAGCTAATTTTCTAGTCTCTATACCAACAATTCCTCTTAAATCTGCCTACCAGAAAAGGCAAGTTTTATAGAACTAAATAATGACACCAAACAGATTCAAACTTACAACCACACTCTTAGAACAAATTCTGATTATTCTCCGATGTAATCATGATTTCACCATACACACCACATCAAACGCTCAACGCGTCAACTAATGCGATTGACATATCAAGTCCTTAACCTGTAACCGCGACCACATTTTGCAGCCACTAATTAATCACGAAGAACATCAATGTCATCGCACCGCTGGCGCTGTGCATACTTAAGTAATTACTTAAGCTTTACTTAAATATTTAAAGTTCGTCGGCGTTGCGAGAAAGTTTAATGAGTAATGTTCAGTCAAACTATTACTATGGTAATGATACTTGAATAAAGGCAGGCATTGATACATAATATATGTAAGTAGTTGAAGTTAAAAGATTGGTTCGTTGGTCTAGAGTTTGCAAGCCCGACTGGGTCCTTGGTTTGACTCCCGGGATGTCATCATCAACTCTGCCTATTGCAGTCCACTGCTGGATATAGGCCTTTCCCAAGTTGCGCCACAACCATAGCCACAACATTCGGTTCTCTGCCTTCCGCATCCAGTCCACCCAGCAACCTTCTTCAGGTCGCTGGTTCACCTGGCGGGGCGCACCCTACGCTGCGTTTGCCGATTCGCGGTCTCAACTCAAGGACTCGCCTGCTCCAGCGGCCATCGGTCCTTCGACAGACATGGCCGAGGCGTTCAGAACTTCAGAGGGTAATCATCAAAGCCAAACAAACAAATTATTTAAAAAAGTTTATTTTACAAATTGTGTATTCAACAAATGTATTTGTACCAAATACAAATCGAGTAATAAATAATAGGTATCATAAAAGCACAATAATGACAATCACTGATGCACTACTAAATAATAATATTATTATAATAATAACTGTATCAATAAAATACTAAAAATGTATTTTAATATTAACTAAAAATGCTGGGTATTGTAGTAATTCGGTAGTAGATATCACTACAAGGGCATGTCCATAAACTACGTCTCATTATGCTTTTTGTCTCATAATTTTTATAAGTAAGGCAAAATTATTAGGTTTTTTTCATGTTTTTTTCTTTTATCTAGGTGTTGTTAGTAGCGCCATCTAGCGATAAATTCAAGAAGCCAAATTGAAGAAGTGTGTTCAACATAACACAAAGTTACTTTTTGTGATTTTTTCAAATAGAAAGTAACAAAAGGAGCATTATTTGCTAATATGATTTTTCTCTAAGGTCAATGACCTTTGAACTAGGACGTTTTAAGTATTTTTCAGTTTTCTCTCTATAACTCAAAAAATTATAATCACATTATACTCGAAATAATTTTAAAAGAGAGTTTTCACAAAGGTCTATCAATGTGGAAGATTATAACTTTCTACGTTGCATAGTTTAGAAATGGCAGGGGGGGGACACATTGCAAGCCACTTTGGCGCGCTATATTTCGCAGATGGTACACCTGATAAAAAAGTGGTGTATGAAACATTACCTTCATTTTAGTAGACCTATTCATTGATACTCCACACAAGGGGGTGCAGCGAAATAAATTTTTTCATCTCCATTTCACATGTATGGACGCCACCCCTAAAATATGTAAAAACGAATTTTTTATTCTTTTAAAATTGAGATCTATACATAGACTATTTTTTAACAAAATTTCATTTACTTATGTTTATAACTGTAGAAGTTATTAAGCTGTAAAGGATTAGGACAGACGGACAGACGGACAGACGGACGGACATGACGAAACTATAAGGGTTCCTTGTAGGACTTCGGAATTCTAAAAAAGATACGCATTTTTTTTCGTTGTTTCGTATCTGTAATCACCAACACCTATCTTCGTTTTCGGAAGCGTTCCCCTTACACGCAGTATAGGTTGTATTTAATTAAAAAATATACCCAGTGGTATAGGTATGTAAATTATGTAAATGCACTACTGTCATTATTGTGATGTACAGTGATTTACAAAATAGAAATCACACACGAAAAATAATGATTATAATAATGCAGCAATCAAGGTGACATAACAATCATATTATGTCATGGATTAGTCATAATTATAGACATTAATTAAAGTCATCATTAATTTTATCACACCATTTGTTATGCTTGTCATGTATAGTAAGATATGCACATGCGCAATGGAAAACTTTGCTTAAATAATTTTTTTATCGGTGTTTTGTAATTATTACGAAGTTTTGTGATAATTATTGTTTTTTACTACCTACGTAAAAAGTTATGAAGAAAGGGCATTTTGTAATATCTACTTTATTAAATATAAAATAAAATGTAATTGCGTGTGATACATAATACGTAGAATTAGTATGTGATGATTTATGTAAATAATATGCTATTTAATATTTAATTGGCAAATGTTATTGTATTAAATGCATGCACTTTTCAGTAACATTGTATTATAGCATAACCTATTCAATTTGTTCAATGAAGGAACTACTTTATTGAACAATACATTTTTAATTTTTATTAATTTAACGCATTTACGCATGCGATGCGAAATCTAACGATTTGAGTCGCAGGTTCGATTCCTGCTCGTGAGCGATTTTTCTTTCCACAATTTAAATACATTTTTAATTTAAAAAGTAAGTAAATAAATTTGTGACGTAGTTTATGGACGATGGTTTATTTATATTGGTCCCACACTATTCTTAAAACTAAAACATTATAAATGTGGACACTTAATACAAAAATACTGTTAAATATTAACGTATACATAATTAAATAATTAGTTGATATAATTGAAATTATCAGCAGAAATTATAAAAATGTTATAGGTACAGTCAGAAGCAATAATAGGTAGTTATCTGCATATCCACCGTTTCAAAATCTCAAACAAGATCTTTGTGACTATGGATAGAAGCTATAATAAATAGTTGAAATAACTAAAAACCTCTTAAGGGGTCTGCAATTGTCCTGACCAACCCTGAAATAGGGAAAAAAAACTCCTGTTCCCCTTCATTTGTGTTCAGATAAATACAAAATATAGGGGAACAGCTGATTTTTTTATTAGAATAAAAATAAAATGTGCTGATAAATTCAACATTTTGCCCAACAGTGGCTAAATATACAACGTGTTATTGAAATAATTGAAAACCTCTTAAGGCATCATTGTATTCATCAGTATGAACAACTTTTACTATGGGACCAAACCAGAGACTTGATCTTGAAAATTTTGTCGATTCACGTGACTGTTTTTTCGCGATTTCAGGGTTGGTCCCATAGTAAAAGTTGTTCATACTGATGAGTACAATGACCCCTTAAGAGGTTTTCAGTTATTTCTATAACAGATTTTTTTCATTTTTATTAATATTCAATAAGTATTCACCTTTGCGGCGCAAAGTTATGTGAATGATTTCTTTTTAATATAGAAAATAAGATATTATTTAAGTAGAAATTAAGTGATTTTAGTTTCATATTCGAGTTAAGTAACCGATAACATAAAATTGTAAATTATGTAAGTACCAGGCCCCTCAGAAAGTATTGCGAAAAAAAGTTTTTATATATGGGAGACTGGCCAGTTATAATGTTTTTCGAAAATATGATTATTTATAAGTAAAAATAAGTAAGTTCCAATTTCAAAATTTCCCTCCACATTTTTTGCGAGTTAATTCAAAGTATTGTGTCTCACTGAAATATGGATCTGCGCCGGGAACATTTTAGAGCTATGATTTTATACGATTTCAAGTGTCGCCTGAAACCGGATGAATCGAACGATAGACTTCAAATGGCATTCATGGATGAAGGCCCTTCCAAGGCAACCGTGTATCGTTGGTATAACGAATTCAAGCGCGGTCGACCAACTTTGGGGGATGACGAAAGAAGCGGTCGCCCTTTGACGGCTGTTACCGAAGAAAACGTGCTAGCAGTGAAAAATTTAATCCAAGACAATAGGCGAATTACATATCAGGAGATTCAACACATATTGAAGATTGGATCGGGAAGCGTTCACGAGATTCTACACAGCCATCTTCGCGTGAGGAGGATAGTATCACGCTGGGTGCCGCACAACCTCACCGATGCTCAGAAGCAGGCCCGGGTGGAATGGTGCCGTGATATGCTTAACAAATTTGAAGCAGGCTCGTCTCGGCGTGTTTACGACATCGTTACAGGTGATGAGTCCTGGATTTATCAATACGACCCAGAAACCAAGCGCCAGTCGACTGTTTGGGTGTTTCAAAATGAGCCAACGCCTACCAAAGTGAAGCGATCTAGAAGCGGGGGTAAGATTTTGATCGCTAGCTTTTTTAATTTGACTGGCCACTTGGTATCAATTCCCTTACGGGATCAAAGAAGCATTAATGCCGAATGGTATACTACCAAATGTTTGCCAGAAGTTTTCTCTGTTATAAGCAACAAGCGACCAAACACAGGGCTCCGCGGGCTACTGCTCCACCACGACAATGCACCTGCGCACACCGCACTCAAAACGAGGGACTTCCTGGACAGCACGCCAGTCAAACTCCTGGGTCACCCTCCTTACAGCCCTGATCTAGCACCGTGTGACTTCTTTTTATTCCCAAAAATAAAAAATCAGCTCAAAGGGATACAATTTTCGTCGCCGGAAGATGCGCTGGCTGCGTTCGAGCAGGCTGTAAACGAGGTGTCTGCGGCGGACTGGAAAAAGTGTTTTGAAAACTGGTTTAGGCACATGAATCTTTGTATAGAGGCTGGTGGAAAGTACTTTGAAAAGATTTGATAAAAATATATGTACGTATAGAACAATTTTTTTTAGTTTCGCAAAACTTTCTGAGTGTCCCACGTATATGTATGTATATCGACATCCACATCGAAGAAAGTTGTAACGTGATTTAATGAGTTTTGAAATAGGAGCAAAAACATGTAACAAAAATGTTCAAGATACCATATAAAAATAAAAATAAAATCCCGCTAACTTTGTCAATAATTATGTTAGAAATACGTCGATTTAACCATGATATAATAAGATGTTTCACCAGGTACTCTCTTTCTGTGACAGCTAGGTCACGTGATTGCCTCCGTACTACGTCATCGGCTGTGGAGCCAATAGCGGGCTGTTAGCGTGACACTTGTTTTTTTTTTTTTTTTTTTTTTTTTTTTTAATTTATTCATGACTATGGATACATGTCCTTCAGTCGTAATCATTGAACATATTAACATTGTACTTATATCCTAGTAAAGTGATGGAAACTTTACTAGGTTTCTGAGGAGATGATGAGATAATACGAAAGTCATGTTTTTCAACTTTGTACCATTTATCCACACTTGTACACGTTAACGAACACTTAACATTTAATAATCCACCATTATTACACATTAACACTCGAAGAAACACAAATTTTGGAAAATAATAAAAAATCTACAACACGATCTTTACGAATTTTCCCGCCAACCCGTGACACTTGTCAGTTTGATGTGCTGCCACTTTGTGTAAATAAATTACCCGAACAAAATGCATTTTTTCATTTACTTGCTAATCACTTTTGAACTAGTAATTTTATACAGTTTCTTTTAATAACTAATTAGATTAATAACACGAGATAACAAATAGTTAGGCTAGTTAGGAATTTATTTTATATTCATTATGAACAAAAATCTCCTTAAATATATTGAAGATATCAATCAATGGCAACACTGATCGTTACGTAGCTTATAGGCATCGCGCTGTCATCGCAGGAAGAGAATACCTGGTGAAACATCTTATTATACCATGGATTTAACAATCTTAAATGTTTTTTAGGGGCTATACGTCCATGGTAAAAACTCATTTTGGACGTAAGTCGGGTTACAACGTTCTCCGATGCGGGTGTCGATATGTACAGTCAAAAAAGGTTTTCTGGGTTTCATTTCTAGGCTTACATTTAGAGACGAATCTAAGTGTGAACTTATGCTTCCAACTGTCAAATACCAATGCATTTTAACAGTGTGAAGCAGGAGTTCACGCTTTTATTCGTCTATTTTATTCGTTTCAGCCTAAATACCTGCCTAAATATATGCCTGAATACTCGGCAATCTTTTGTAACATACCTACGCCTAGCTAGGTTTAAGAACCATAAACTAAAATAATCCTTTTTAGGGTTCCGTACCCAAAGGGTGCTAACGGGACCCTATTACTCTCGCTACGCTGTCCGTCCGTCCACCCGTCCGTCTGTCTGTCACAGGGCTGTATTTTGAAACGGTAACAGATAACCAGTTAAAATTTTCACAGAATATTTGACACTATAGCGTCTATCGCGATAAATACTAAAAATAAAAAAAGTCTAAAACCAAAGGGGGTCCCCATACAAAAAACCTCGAAAAACATGCATTTTATTCAACGTTTTTGTTCCCGCTCTATCTTTAAAACGGTAATACATAACAGTGTCAAACTTGGTTTGATTATAGTGCATGCTATGTAGCTTAGCAACAAATACAAATTATATAAAAATAGGGCAAACATAGACATATGTGGTGGTACCTGTGTAAGAAAGAGATGCAACAATTCATATTTCGCACACAGTTGATATAAATTGAACCCTCGTAAAAATCAGTTTTTATGGGGTATGGTCGACGGGTGGTTAGGAAACCTTACTGCGTGAGATCGACTCGCACTTGGCTGGTTATTAAAATACGACCACAAGAATAAATATCGGACAATTAAATACAATGTATCAAAATATAAAAGAAGGAGGCTGGAGTTTTGTCTCTTTGTTAGAAAAGATATCAAAAGAACATATAAAATAGCTATTCGAGTTTGTATTTTGTAGCACAAGTTTTCTAATTTATCGCACTATGGTAAAGTCTACATGGGTTTATGATTATCGAGTACTCGATAACAAATTGGGAAGGCGTTTCAGTAATATACAACGTATATACACGCTGAAATTTGAGTCGCTTAATTCCCGAAAAGGGGTCATTGTACTCATCATTATGAACAAATTTTTCTATAGGACCAAACCTGAATTCCCGAAAAAAAAATCAGGTGGTCTCTACATATAATTGATTTAAGAGAACACAAATGTAGGGACCAACAGATTTTTTTTTCGCGATTTCAGGATTGTTCCCATAGTAAAAGTTGTTCATAATGATGAGTATAATGACCCTCTTTCGGGAATTAAGCGACTCAAATTTCAGCATGTATATATATGACATGACAATATGACATTAAATGAAAACACGTTTATAACTAGTTTATAGAAGAAGTAAGTAAGTAAGTTGATAATCGAAAGTATAAAAAATTAAATTATTAAGCAAAATAAATATATAAATATCGAAATAATAAGTAACACCATCTGTAATCATTGAGAAGAAGAAATTAAAACAATATGGATCCACACAGGTCTTTGACCTAACGATCTTTGCCTAGAAAACCGGCCAAGAGCATGTCGGGCCATGCTCAGTATTATAGGGTTCCTTAAGTAGGTGTAATTTCAAACGAATCAAATCGAATATTAATCATGGCTATTTTAGTTTTTGCAATAATCGGCAGCATTCGCGACTCAGTGTGTTAGTAGCGCCATCTAGCGATAAATTCAAGAAGCCAAATTTAAGAAGTTATGTCATTTCAAAGTTACTTTTTGTGATTTTTTCAAATAGAAAGTAGCTAAAGGAGCATTATTTGCTATGATAATTTTTCTCTAAGGTCAATGACCTTTGAACTAGGACGTTTTAAGTATTTTTCAGTTTTCTCTCGATAACTCAAAAAATTATAATCACATTATACTCGAAATAATTTTAAAAGAGGGTTTTCACAAAGGTCTATCAATGTGGAAGATTATAAGTTTCTACATTGCATAGTTTAGAAATGGCAGGGGGGGGGGACACATTGCAAGCCACTTTGGCGGGCTATATTTCGCAGATGGTACACCTGATAAAAAAGTGGTGTATGAAACATTACCTTCATTTTAGTAGACCTATTCAATGATACCCCACACGAAGGGGTGCAGCGAAAAAAAATTTTTCATCCCCATTTCACATGTATGGACGCCACCCCTAAAATACGTAAAAACTTTTTTTTTATTCTTTTAAAATTGAGATCTATATGTAGACTATTTTTTAACAAAATTCCATTCACTTATGTTAATAACTGTAGAAGTTATTAAGCTGTAAAGGATTAGGACAGACGGACAGACGGACGGACATGACGAAACTATAAGGGTTCCTTGTATGACTTCGGAACCCTAAAAATGGTCCTACATTCAAAATTAATAAAATTAAAATAAATTCCTGTGGCTAAACTATTAACTGGATTTGATAGAGTTTTTGTGTACAGTCAGAGGACGTGATACTCTGTACGTGGTTTTATGTCATATCCACTTCGTTTAAGGTGTAAGGTTCTTTATGAATGTACTCATCACAACTAACTTCTTTCATGGGAGCAACCCTGATATAGCGAAAAAACTGCAGTGTCATGCATTTTGTCAAGCGACTATCCGTGTCGGGGTGACCCAAGTTCCCGAGCTTACTGCCCTCCCATCCTTCAAGTCCAAGAGCAAGCAAAGCAAGCTCAGGAACTTGGGGCACCCCGCCGCTGTTTCTGTCCGCGGTTTTAGGGTTGCTCCCATATTAAAAGTTGTTCGTTATGATGAGTACATTTCCGCTTTAACATTTTCAACGTCAGAGCTTCGTAGATGCTTTCATGCCCTCAGCGCCACGTCTTTTATAGAAGACAAATATTGTATGGACATTAGTACAAAGTAATAGACAGAAGAAAATAAAGAAAGAACAATGATTAATTACCACAAGACGACATGCGGTAGGTGAACATAAAAAATAACTCCATTACATTTTAGGAATTATAGTGATACATAGTTGTGACATCATAAGAATAGTAACTTTGAAAGAAAGAAAGAAAAATGATTTATTGCCACAACAAGACCACATGCGCGCGTGAAGACATGCATGCTTTGCAGCTTCAGCAAACAGGTTGACACTCAGCATGATGCTGTGTTGTAACGTGAGTCACAACACAGCGCTGATTTTCAGTGTCAACCCCAAGTGACGAGCGGGTGCCAAGCCAGTAAAAGAAACCAATGATTGTATATGTATACCCAAAAAAATAAGGACAATATTATAAAGAGGTAAGTGTTACAAATACTTTATATTAAAGACGTGGCGCTGAGAGCACGACATTGTTTGTCTTCTATAAGTGACATTGGCGATGAAAAGTTTGAAGGACTTTGGATGATAATGTTACAACCTTGTATATCTTTCTTTTTTCTGAACTTGGCTAAATAATTCTGCTGGTTTTGTTTTGAATCCAATAATTTTATTGCCATAACCATAGAGTAAAAAAAGTTGAAGCACAAAAACAATCGACGTGTGCAAGCGGCACGTGAAATGTTTGCTGACACACACATAGGCGTGAATTTGCTTCACTTTGCGTGTGATTACTGTAGTTCTAAGTCTAATTTTTTAAGTCTATGATTGTTGAATGTGATCGTGTATAAATTGTACTCGGGCACTTATGGCTTAATTAATTAATCAATTGGAAAATATACAAAGGGGTTTAATTTTTTAATTTAATTCTTTATGCACAACTGGGTACAAAGGCGGTATAAACGCCATAGGCGTTCTCTACCACACAACCTTAATCTTAGTGTTAATATTCGTATGTGAATTCATAATTGAAATTTACAGGTTGGATTATGTCATTTTAAAATGGCATTCACTGTTACAAAACATACGCCTTTATCAACTTTTCTAAGCGATTGAGAGTGAAACTCAACTTAAAGTCGAGGATTTAAGTGATTTTGTAAGGAGACTCAAGTTTTTCAAGAGTAAATTGTTCGTAAGTAATGATTATGACTTTGTAAAGTGTTCCTATAGTAGTCTACAAAGTTATAAACGAGAATTCAAATCCGTTCTGCTGTTTAAATTTATAGGCTTTCATATTAAATGACGTGACAGAATTGTCGGTAAAATCGATATTGTTGGACCCGAATTTATTTTATACTTCTATAGTATTTAAATAATAATAATTACTAGAAAAGAAGACTATTTTAAGAGATAGTTAGAGGCTAATTGTAAATATCCGACAAAAGCGTGTTAGTTTTACTGTCGGATCCGACATAAAATCAGAATTGTTAGATCACACATAAAATTGATTTTGTTGAATCCGACGTGTATTTTATACTTCTATAGTATTTAAATAACAATAATTACAGGAAAAGAAGAAAATGTTAAGAGAAAGTTTATAAGCTAATAATAAATGTCCGACAAAAGCGTGTTAGTTTTACTGTCGGATCCGACGAAAGCGTCAGTACAGAAAGTGTCTTTTTATACTAGAAATGTTTAAGTATTTTGTGTAAGTACTTAGTCTTGTAAGATTAGTAGATAAGTATATTATAAGTGCATTGTAAAAAAGAACTACACATTAACATAAAAATACATTATCATTTCTATACAACCGGGGTATAAGTCGGATCAACCGGCGATCCTTCACATTTATTTCAAGAGGAAATGCGGGCAGAGGACTTAGGTATTTGAAGAAACTATTGCGGTCACTTTAAGAGCGCTCGGCCTCAAATAAGAGCGATAAGGACAACTGCAGTTCGGACTGAATAGCCTTAGTTAAAAGTCATAATTCGAGATTTGGCTCTCAACTATTTTCTTCTCTGAAACTGGACCAATTTAAAAGATATTTCATAAACTGAATAAGGAGAATATGTACTATGACGCTATGTTTTTCCTTTTTCATTAGTAGTTGTCAAATTTGACTCCCGAATTCCTCTTAAACTGAAGGGGAAAATCTATAAGACCATGATAAGACCTGCTGTCCTGTATGGATCGGAATGTTGGGCTACGAAAGGAATTAATGAAAGGCAAGTGCATGCAGCTGAGATGAGAATGTTAAGAGGAATGTGTGGTATAACGAGAATGGATAGGATAAGGAATGAATATGTAAGAGGGAGTCTGAAAGTAGCGCCAGTGACAGAGAAGTTAAGTAGCAACAGACTATCATGGTATGGACATGTGATGAGGAGGAATGGGGAGCATGTTACGAGGAAAGTTTTAAGTATGAATGTTGATGGCTATAAGAAAATAGGGAGACCGAAGAAAATATGGATGGATTGTGTGAAAGATGATATGAATAGAAAGAAAGTAAACACAGAAATGACGGCTGATAGAGATGTATGGAAGAAAAAAACATGCTGCGCCGACCCCAAATAAATTGGGATAAGGGCAGGAGGATGATGAGTTGTCAAATTTATACACTAGGCCTCTGTAGACAGCGGTCTAAATAGGCAATTTTGAGATTTTTTTCGGGCTTCTACAAATAATTAACCAACAAAAATTAAAACATAGGGTCGTAGTAAAAGATGATATTTATTTCATTGTAAAAAATCATTGCTCTAGGGTTATAAATCAGAAAGAAAACAGTCGAGAGCCTTTGTATGGAGAAAAGACTACCCGAATTTCCTCTTAAGCGTAGGACACACAGCGAGCGGTTTACAGTTCAAAGTTCCAAGTTTCACGTACACTGTAATCTGTGCGATAGTTTTGATCCTTACAAACATAAAAATACTCGCATCACAGCGGTCAGAGGACGAACATGAAACTCGGATTTTTGAAAAAACCGCTTACTGTATGACAGACGCCTAAGATTTAAAAAAAAATACAACCACAGGGTTTTCAAAACTCCCGTTCTCTAAAAAAAATTACCAGCTGCATGTTTTCAATAAAAAAAAAAAGTTCCCTGATGTCTTTATAAATTTGGACATTTTAATACCTACTTAATTAAATTTTTAGAATATACAGCCTCAATTTTAGGTCTTCCTTCTGGAGAGTGCCTCTGCCTCTTCAATCGTGTCTGGTAGTCTCATGTTCCTGGTTTCCGGCAGCATGAGGACCAGGGTACTAGATATCAGGCACATGGCTGCGAAGATCACCGTCGGCATTGATTTGTGGTATAAAGACTGCAAAAGTAAAAGTATTGGTTAATTTCTGGACAATACTGGAATAAAGGATTCTTTGACCTTATAGGTCTGCTGAGGAAAAAGTATTCCTGTTCTGTAGAAATTGAGGAAGCCACAGTAACTTGAAAAATACTTCTGTAAGGGCTGCATCGCAACTTCCCTTACTAGTTTTATAATATTGAGACCTTTAGCAACAAAAAAAGAGAAAAAACTTAAAATATTATTTATATAAAAAAAACCGGCCAAGAGCATGTCGGGCCATGCGCAGTATCTATCGGCTTCCGTAGGTACGTGTAACCACAAACGAATCAAATCGAATATTAATCATGGCTATTTTATAAGAATCCTAACAAGAACCCTTACTGGACACTGCAAGCTGAACAAACACCTTCACAGGATGGGCCTCAGTGATACCACAGTTTGCAGGTTTTGTCGCGTAAAGGATGAGACGCCCATCCATATCCTATGCGAATGTGATGCAGTGCACCACATTAGAAGCCAGCATCTTGGAGGCCACGTCATCTCATCGCAGGAGATCAAATCCTCCTCCCCCAAGGTCATAGTCGACTTCATGATCGACTTGCAGCTTGGGGAAGTGCTGTAATGCTGCAAGAGGCGTCACAATACATCTTATCAGGTCGCATTGGCTTAGGGTCGTTCAAGACCCCTACCCCTTTCCTCAAAATAATAATAATGGCTATTTTAGTTTTATCCCTTTTTGCGATAGACGGCAGCATTGGCGACTCAGAGTGTGTTGTTATACAATGCCATCTAGCGGGCCAAATTTAAGAGTGTGTCATGTCAACATAACACAAAGTTACTTTTTGTGATTTTTTCAAATAGAAAGTAACTAAAGCAGCATTCTTTGCTAAGATCATTTTACTCTAAGGTCAATGACCTTTGAACTAGGACGTCTTAAGTATTTTTCAGTTTTCTCTCTGTAACTCGAAAATTTATAATCACAGGGTTTTTACAAAGGTCTATCAACGTATAGGATTATAAGTTTCTACGTTGCATAGTTTAGAAATGGCAGGGGGGGGACACATTGCAAGCCACTTTGGCGGGCTATATTGCGCAGATGGTACACCTGATAAAAAAGTGATGTATGAAACATCACCTTCATTTTAGTAGACCTATTCAACGATAACCCACACGAGGGGGTGCAGCGAAAAAAATTCCCATTTCACATGTATGGGCGCCACCCCTAAAATACGTAATAACGATTTTTTTATTCTTTTAATATTGAGATCTATATCTAATCTATTTTATAACAAAATTACAGTACTTATGTTTATAACTGTAGTTATTAAGCTGTAAAGGATAAGGACAGACGGACAGATGAACGGACATGACGGAACTATAAGGGTTCCTTGTAGGAACTAAGGAACCCTAAAAAATAAAAATAAACTATGGATAAAATTAAAGTAGATATCGACCTTGTATTTTTATGTCCCAACGCGAAAGTAGAAGTATTCATCTCATACTTACCAATAAAGGAGTCATCGGCGCAATAAGTGATCCAATCCTTCCAGCCATGGAACACATGCTGATGAGCGTCTGCCTCATGTTTGTGGGGAACACTTCAGACACGTAGATGTAGACCGAACTGTAGGCGAGGGTCACGGCCCACTTGCCGACCAGGTACAGGGGGATCGACCAGTAGTCGTCTGGAAGGAGAATGGGAGTTAGTAGTCTTTCAAATTATAGATCGAGAAGGTTGATACGAAACATACTATTTCTCTATTAACACTTTCCCTATCCAGAGTACCGTATATGATAAACGACGTTTGTTTAATTCTCAGAATGTTGCCGGAGGTTTGATCAATGTTAGGTTGCCGGAGATTTGGTCAATGTTAGGTTGCCGTAGATTTGGTCAATGTTAGGTTGCCGTAGGTTTGATTATTGTTAGGATGCCGGAGATTTGATCAATGTTAGGTTGATCCTTTTAGGCCTTTCCTTTTACTGTGAAATATCCAGGAAAACATGTCAAAGTACTTCATACTCGTTTGCTGATTTCCATAATCGTATAAACAAAACCGCAGGAAACCGCTTCTATAAATACATAACATAACATAACATAACCAGCCCATTACTGTCCCACTGCTGAGCACGGGCCTCTTCTCAGTATGAGAAGGCTAAGGCCTTAGACCACCACGCTGGCCTAGTGCGGGTTGGCGGACTGTATACACCATCGAGAACTGTATGGAGCACTCTCAGGTGTGCAGGTTTCCTCACGATGTATTTCTTCACCATTAAAGCAAGTGATAATCGAATATAAATCCGCATATGAATTTGAAAAGTCAGAGGTGCGGGCCGGGATCGAACTCACACCCTCCTGCATGGAAGGCAAGCGTTCGACCGCTGGCTATCACTGCGTCTATAAATACTATAAAACTGAGCACATATGTCAAGATACATCTTTATGTAATATTTTAGAATGTGCTACGTTGCTTACGCGCTACGTTGTCGTACTGGGCATATAATAACACAATCACAAACTCTGAAATCACGAAAAAAAATAGCTGTACCCTAAATTTTGTCGATTTATGTAAACAAAAATGTAGGGAACAGCTGTTTTTTTTATCGATTTCAGGGTTGGTCCCATAGCAAGAGATGTTAATACTGATGAGTACAGTCTAGCAAGTCAATTAGTATAGGTACAGGGTCGCCAGATATAGATGAAGATTTCTCAGGAAGTTATTATAGAACGGTTTGATTAGGGTTTTGTATAAATACAGTTTAACTTTGTCCGTTATTAAAATGATATTTCACTCGAAAACATCCATAATCTTCAGAGAAAACTTCATTTATATTTCTCTACCCTGTATACCAATTGCTCTGTTAGATTGTACAATGACCCGAGGGTTAAGAGGGTTTCAATTATTCCAATAGTATAATACCGAATAAATGTTTTTTTTTGTTATAGGATAGCGAAACGAGCTAAAGGCTCAACTGATGTTAACCTTTGCCCATAACAACTGCAATAGCTACTACTCGTACCTAGGATGTTGCCTAAATGGTATTGCAAATTACTTTCACCAAACTGAGACATGAAGATGGGAAGTCTCATGTGATTGTAATTTAGCTGGCACCCGTACCTTTCGCACCGGAACACGGCAATTACATGATATGATTGCAAAAAATAGGATTTGGGATTAACAAAAATAGGGAGTTTTGATTTAAAATATTTTCATTTGTGGACACGATGTAGATCTACATTTGATATACATGATTTTCCATGATATTCACTATATTATGGTTTAGGGAAAACACGATTCAATAAAAAATTCTCGATAGATTTATTTTACAAAGCAAGGTCTGTTTTTGCACTATTTCGCCTGGCATTTGGAAATCCCAATAGTTTTTCCTATATTTTTTTGCGAATAAGATATATCTTGTAAATTTCTAGATTCCGGCGTATTAACAGATTGCATTGATGCAAAAATTTTAAAAACATCAAAACTGCGCTATTCCGTTCAGTTCTCACGCACGCAATTTGCCGTTTGGTGGAAAGGGACAGTTCCAAAACCAATGCAGCACAACGTAAATGTACTACAGTACACACGGCTACACATCAAGCTGTACATTTCCAATAAACGTTGACCTCGCATTGTATATGTTTTCCGTTCAATGCGAGATCAGCTTATACATAAATGTACAGCTTGTTGTGTAGCCGTGCGTACATGTCTGCTTACGTCTTCAGGAAATTAAGGCGTGAAGTGTTTAATTAGATAATATTTTTATTGTCACCTCTTTCGTTCAAGATCGTGATCGAATGTTTACTGTAATAAGTTTCACAACATTCACAAGGTCGACGTACGACTTGTCAGCGAAGACCACTTTCACATTAGCGATTTGTCGCGCGACTTTTGAAAGTAACTAGATATTTTATGTGGAATCGTTTAAAGTTATGTAATAGAAGATAGTGTATAATTAAGAGGCTGACAACACCTAAAAAATCAGACCTCTGCGGTCACTGTCGTTTCGTACACAACTGAAAGAGAGGCAACGAGCCGAGGGACGTCGAATACGCCGCTCAACTTGAATGAAAATTAACAAATTTTTTTTTTAATAAAAAACTAAAAGCATATTTGAAAAACAGAAACAACAAATGTTTAGATTATTGTCTTTCTCAAATGTTTTCTTAATTTTATTTATAATGTTTAGTAAACAATAGAGATTGTTTGCTTTAAAGCATGTTTTAAGAGGTAAGTTTACAATTATTTTCTATCGAGAAAACTTCAAGAAAACGTGTTTTGGGCACAATACAGTTTCAGAAAATACGATCAAGATTAACATATATTTTTTTCACTGCCACAAACTGAATAGATACAGCTAAAAATGTTTTTAAAAGAAGCCTATTTGGGGTATTTGGCTGTTGTCAGCGTCTTAAATACTTTAGATTGAGTGCTGTAACGTTTTGTACGGGCAAAAAGTAAGCTACGGACATCGTAGACTAAAAATCTGTTTAAAATGTATACGAAACTCTAGTAGTTTTTAACTTTCCCAGACATATACAATATAAATATAGAATAACATAGAAGCAAGCGCATTTATTTTTGGATGCTGTTTTTTTTTGTATGCATATGTAATAGCATATATTTTATAAATACTGCAGCTGATAACAAATTGTGTCTTAGCTTGCAACGTGTTGTCGTTGAAATAAAATATTCGCGCGACCAAACCGCGTATCTGAAGCCAGCCTTAATTAAATCCATTTGTAAACTTCATTATATCCGCATTTGTTTCCATAGTAAACTAATCTTGTTTGTAAACGTACATAATATATTAATAAACCAATGTTTTTCTATAGGTTTGTTTGTAATTGTGACATGATAGCCTTGTTGATAGATGAGGCAATATTTTTTTATAAATAAATATCAACAAAGTGAATTATTATGTGTAATCTAACATACGATTCGTTTTTTATTGAGGTAGGTGCAAATTATATGATGTTTCGTGCTATAATGAAATTTTGTGAAAACGAAAGTTTTTTTTCTTTTTACATGACATTTTTCATTCGTAAACTTTTAGTGCCAAAGGACGAATTCTACAGTACACACAAATTAAGTACATAAAACAAAAGATCGTATCAAGTTCTAGCAGTATTGATAGTAAAAATAAAACACAGAAAGTCAATCTTTTAGTATTTAAGTCAGTCATTGCACACGTAGTAATTTTTATATCACGATGTCGCGTCGCGGCGTCGTCGTGACAAACAGACGATAGGTCGAAAGATGAGTTTTATTTTATCGATAGCACGATGAAAATGAGGTACTGGTATTGTGTTAATTTAATGATAATAAGTGTAGTCTTAGTGCTGAGTAGTGTTGACTGCGGTTTTGTCAAGGAAAATAACATTTTGACGTTTCCCGAAATGCCCACCATGAAGTTAGCCGAGAAAATTTCAGTTCTAACGGCAATCACGTGATCAACTAAAAAGGAACCAAAAAGTAATTTTGCTAAAAAATATAACCCAAAATACTTACTTCTTATAATAAAACAAGTTTAACCGGATTACATCGCGTATATTAACGTGAATATGCCCTAGATAAACCCAACCATTTTCTTCAAATTGATAAACCACAAGTCCTGGCGAAGGAAAACCAATATGTGCCTAGAATGCTCCGTGAGGCTATTGAAATTCAAAAACATCCTAATTTTAATAGAGAAGATGGTTGGCAGCTACCATATGTTTGGAACCCAGTTCTAAAAATAATGAAGTCACAAACAGCACGCTACATTGTAAAACATAATGATACTGTGAGTGACTACTGCGTGCATCGAAACGATTGTAATTAATTAAAAGTTGTACGGTACATTCCAATATTTTTAGAAATATCTGTATAGTCGCTTGTCATCTTAGTCTTCCTGCGACCACAAAACTCTACGAAGCTTTCGAAACGTCAGGAAAACCAATTTAAATAATATCGATGTAATCCGGTTAAACTTGTTTTATTGTAATGTGTAGTGGTCGCGAAAATCTAATAAATTATTACTTACTTCTTGGCAAGAATGCGAACAGCAAGCTCATCAGCGAACAAGTCAGATACGTAGCGACCAGCGTCTGTTTCCTTCCATACTTGTCCAGCACTATCACAACCACGATATACGCCGGGATCTCCACCAGTGTCACCAGCATGAAGCTCACGTACCTATTACTGCTCAACGAAACAGAGTTTATCGACAACCCATAGTACACCAACGAACAGGTCATCCACAAAAACGAGCATATCATCAGTCTTTTCCAAATTATACTAGATCGAATTGCTTTCGAAAACTGAGACTTTTTGTCTGTAGTCTGACTCTCAACCTTCAATAGAGGATCACCTAAATAATCCAACTCAAGATTTCTGGGATCCAAATTGTTGATTTTAGCTGCATTCTTAAGTACTGATACAGCTTTATCTCGTTTGCCTTTGCTGAGGAGCCATCGGGCGCTTTCGTTCATGAACCAAATATAGATGACGACGATTAGGGCTGGGCAGTAGAGTATGAGGATGTAGGTACGCCAGCTGTCGATAACCCAAGCGAGGAGTGCGATGAGGACGACCCCAATGACGAAGGTCATATTGCACATGGCGGATACTATAACTCGTTGTTTGAGGCCGACCAGCTCGATAACTGTAAAGAATAAATTAGTATTAATATGGTTACAGTTGTGAGAAACTCCGTATATGTAAACGATATTGAAGATAAAACTTATTGAGATGTTTTCATTTTTAAGTTTAGAAGAACTTCAAGCAGAATTAATAAAAAGAGTATTAATATTAGTTTAGAAATTTAGACCTCGATTATACTTATGTGTGGTGTTGTTTATGAGTTACTCTGGTTTCCATTATGGAAACAAAGGGATTAAATCATGACAAAGTTCAATTTCAGTGATATCATACTAAGATCACTAACTTGGTTTCCTACTAATAGTGGACATTATTGTTTCTAAAAATATTTTTGATATAGTTATTAAAAGTACGTTTAAAAATATTTTTTTTTGGTTGATTCGGTTGACGTTTATAATAACATGATACCAAGATTTACCCATGGGCCAAATAATCTAAGGATCCTAGCAAAATACTTATTGCAAGAACAACTTTTTATAACACCCTAAATATATTGAGCAAAGTTGGCAACTAGCTAACTTGCTGAGTTGCTACGTTGTTAACTAACTCGGAATGCTTTCCCTAGGGAGGTAACTTGGCTGCTCCAAATAATCAGGTTTTTAACTTTAGATTATAATAATTCCTGAAATAGTGTTGCTGAATGGCCAAAAGATTAGGGAATATACATTTTGATAATTGGAATCTTTATACTTCCTACGTTGATTTTATATTTGAAAATTAATTTAGCCTCTAAAAGTGTCCTTAAGCTAAGAAATGAAGAATATACCTACATTGATATTACACAAATGGCTTTACCTATCTAAAAACTGGATACTCACTGAAAACATAAGCCGACGGGTACAATCCACCACCAAAAGCTGCCTCCAAGAAATGCATCGCGACATAAGTCAAATAATTTGGCGCAAACGCTCTCGAAAAACCAAATATAAAGCTAGTTATAGCCGCAAATCCAACCGCAACCTTTCTTCCAAAACGATCAGATATGGCTCCAGTAAACAACATGGCAACGAACATCCCGCAGTTGTGAATAGTGCCGACCAAAGCCCTCTTCCATTCCTGGCAGCCAAGGTTGAACTGGAAGATGAAAGAGAGTAAAAAGATGTTCAAGTGTCTACAAATTAAGAAGCATGTTTAGAGCGTGGAGTTTACATATTAGGTGCAGTGGCGTCCACCTCCTGTACTTCGATTACTGCGGACAAATATAGTATTATTATGTAAAGCCAATAATATTGTTATGAGTCTATATGTAATTTGTTATACTACAAATTACATGTAGGCTCAGACCACAATTGCCCACAAAAATGGAAATTCTTGGGCGAGGTTGCAAATGTGAAATGTTTGTTAAAGAACGAAGGTTTATCATAAACCATTGATATTTCGGAAAGCAATGAACGTATGTAATACATTTAAATGGTACAAGGCTTTTTTTTGTGCCAAATCAACAAAATTCACGGAGCAATTGATATGAGAAAGTGGAATAAGCAAACAGACACAGTTTCACATTACACAAATAAGGATAAGAGTTTCTTCAGCATTTTGTTTTTGTGTTTACAGAACGAGAATTGTTACTGGAACTATGATGCGTTGGTTTCTATTTAGAAACAAACCAACCAACGCATTATAGTATCATGGGATAGCTATACAGCATGACTGGGTGAACAAGGGACATATTCAATAATATGGTAGCACAACAAACAATGAACAAAAATATGGTGAAAATAATATTCCACGATAATTGACGCGTACAGGAGAAAAATGCCCGCACAAGCTTTGACTGTCTAGGGGTCTGCTGTCTACAAAAAGCGGACAGGATAGAAATAGCGACCAATGGACACTGCTATGCTAGGTGCATCATCTGAGTGCATGAAACATTGAATTGTAAGTGCGGAATAGTGTCCAGAGTTAAGAGAAATATATATATTTGGAACGAGAATCTAGTACTGAACAGCCTCCTTTACTAAGTCCCTCGTTCAACTAGTCAACCGTAAACTTTAATGTTATCATTTGGATGGTCAGAAACATCGAATACAGAGCTTAACATACTAGACAGTTCTTAGGCTGGAGTAGCATTTCGACAATTGCTTCTTTCAAGAACTAAATCCTAGATTTTTACTTAAAAACTACATATAATTTGTCTTTTTTAATCAACTGACCTCTTTAACAAGGGAATGTTCATCCTCATAGACAAAGCTGTCACATTCCATGGTTTTGTTCAAGTCAAAGTTGTGTGGCATGCATTGGAACTCTGAGTTGTTGAGTGGCATGTACATCTTGCAAGACTCTGGCTTGTTTCGCTCATGGTCAGTTGGTATAGCGTACTGGATCCAAGAGGTGTCGTTGAAGCGTTGCTCGCAGCCGTTCACATCGCATCTGTTGAGGAATTTTTAGTTGTTAATAGATCACTGCTTGCCTTCCATGCAGGAGGTTGCAAGTTCGATCCCGGCCCGCACCTCTGACTTTTCGGATTCATATGCGGATCAGAATTTGAATATCACTTGGTTTAACGGTGAAGGAAAAATATCGTGAGGAAACCTGCACACCTGAGAGTGCTCCATACTGTTCTCGATGGTGTGTGTAGTTCGCCAACCCGCACTAGGCCAGCGTGGTGTACTAAGGACTTAGCCTTCTCATACTGAGAAGAGGCCCGTGCCCAGCAGTGGGACAGTAATGGGCTGATTATGTTATGTTAAAAGATCACATTTCGACTTTAGGTAGCGTAGTTTCTTAATTTTTAATATAATGTAATGGTGAGTGACGTTGAGAGTTAATGTGGTGAAAATCGGCCTAGTTTATTTTGATCAACTGGTATAGAAATTAAACCTTAGTTATCCCACTTCCTACTAAATATTATAAATGCGAAAACATGGATGTTTGTTCTTCAATCATCGTTAAAACGGTTTAACGGATTTATATGAAATTGGGCACACAGATTGACTATAACCCGGATTAACATATAGGCTTTCTATCCCGGGAAGATAAACAGTTTCCGAGGGATGCAACATAACATCTTTCTGTGATAAGTCAAATCATACGCGGCCAAAACTGCCGACAAAGGCTAGTAACTACTAAAGGAACTGATCGTGAGCTTACTAATACATGCAAATAAAACCAAATTTATAAAAATGTTACGGTAACTCAATGGCAGCGCAAAAATTGATTAGTTCTAAGCGCAAGACTGAAGACTGATGATAAAATTAAACCTGATCAAACTAGTAGATACACAAAAGTTTCAGCCGTTTTTAATCCTTACTAAACCTTAAAATAGGATTCTCGGAATAAGAAACTAAATAAGGAAAATGAGCACTGAAATTATTTTGGTATAGACTTTGAGATCAACAACCGGAGCAAGTTGAAACAGTACGCCAGCTACTGATCCTTAAATAACATTAAAAAGTATAGTTCAATAACCTATTAACAAAAAGAAAGTAAACTTAAGAAGAGCTACTTCTTAGATTGAAGTCGATGATGAACGAATGGACTTAAGCAAATAAGTTATTAGAATGAATGAAATTATGTTTGTTGCCTTAATAATCAATACCTATGAATGAGAAACTGCATTCAAGGATTTAAAATAAAACTGATAAACAGCGCGGGAGAATCATAATTGAATTATAAATCGGAATACGAGTATCGCAATAGATCGGTATAATATAATACTAACAATTACATTTTACTATAACATGAATAATTAAAAAAACAAAGCTATCTTGATATAAAATGCAATTAAAATGTATTATGAAGTGTTTTAATACTAGCTAGCGCATTGTTGTAATAGAAAGGTGTTAATAAAAAGTATAAAAACGCTTAGAATACTGATATGATTGCATGAAGGGTATTAATAAATTGGGAGGTAATACAGGTGTTTCAATATGTACATTTATGATTTTGATTTTGAGGGGGTAAACAAAAAACCTAACCTAAAATGCAGAAGACTTAATAATAGGCGCCGAAAAGAAGAAATAGAAGTAAACAGTAAACGGGTTTTAAAAAACAAGTCTTGATGTGTTCGAATTTCGAAGCTAAGTTTATTTTTTTTAGTCAATGGCAAGACCATTTTGACCGCTACCTCGCCTGGTCTGTCAGTGTGTCCTTGTAACCGTGTAATCAAATTAATTAAAAATAAATCCATAAAGTTTGTTTTGAATTTTTGCACCGGTAACGATTGAAGACGTGTTATGGCGTAGTGTTGGGTCCACAGAAATAGATATAATGGAAAAGTGGGCAGGACGCGCGTTCCAACACTCTCCACCATAGTGCAGGGCATTTCAAAGCCTTTCTCAGTACGCCTTATGACTCGTTTCTGTAAATACTGTAACAAAACCCGCAAAAATGCCTTAATGTGCTGTTTCTAACTGCAGAAACAAAATCTGTAAAATACATTTGATTAGTCTCAATTTTTAAAAATTTATGACGAAATATGTAAGGCGTAGTTTGTTCGAAAGTTGCCACGCATGAATCGCAAGAAAAATTGTGATTACAACCATTCTACTCTATCTATTTATGTGGTTGGGTAATGACCCAACCACATAAATAGATAGAGTAGTCTCGACCACAATAAAAAAAAAAAAAAAAAACCACAGTAACACAGTAAAAATTTCATTATTAACCCTAATCGAGCCTAAACATGTCATTATTAACCTTAATTATTAATTATTTGATTTTAGTGAAATTGTTTCACTGTTCTCACACAAATATTGCTAAAATATGGAAGAAACATTGTACTATTTATTTTTTGAAAAGATTATTCACGAAGTGTCTTGCCGGCTCTTCTCCATAGGACCAACTTTTTGGAACCGTGCAGCTAGAGTCGTAACGTTTTGGAACCGTACAGCTAGAGTCGTAACGTTTTGGAACCGTGCAGCTAGAGTCGTAACGTTTTGGAACCGTACAGATAGAGTCGTAACGTTTTGGAACCGTGCAGCTAGAGTCGTAACGTTTTGGAACCGTGCAGCTAGAGTCGTAACGTTTTGGAACCGTGCAGCTAGAGTCGTAACGTTTTGGAACCGTGCAGCTAGAGTCGTAACGTTTTGGAACCGTGCAGCTAGAGTCGTAACGTTTTGGAACCGTGCAGCTAGAGTCGTAACGTTTTGGAACCGTGCAGCTAGAGTCGTAACGTTTTGAAAATGCATGTAAATGTATGTAGGTATTCCAAATAAAAATGTTCGAAGTTCGAATTGAATGAATGAGAGTTAAGAAGTAATTAGTTAGTACCTAAGAAACAAATAGGTTATTATATCGTAGAATTCGTAGAAAATCTATACCTAATAGAAGGTGAAACATAAAATTTTGTCTGACTGTAGAGGTCATTGGAGGACGATTTTAATTAACTGAAACCAGCAAATAATAATTTAACAGAAGAATCTCTTCAACACAAACAATTGTATGGCCATTGTTTGTGTTTCTAGGTAAATTTAAAAATAAATCAATTGATTCGCAAAAACAGAACTACGTGAATGAAATAATATGGAAATATAAATCATCATCATCAAAATTTCAGCCGAAAGACATCCACTGCTGGACATAGGCCTCCCCCAAAAGGCAATATGGAACCATGGGCCATAGGGGGATATGCAATAATCGCCATACTTGGCAGGCGGGTTGGCGATCGTAGTTGGTTGGTTAAATACAAATAAATCTAAATAATTAATAATTGAAACTAAACATTTGTATGTATTCGTGTAGGATCACCAGGTCAGAATGGTGGACTAAGGTCTAAACCCTTCTCATTATGAGAATGTGGAACGAGATGACTATGCTATGTGCCACTACCGGGAGCTGTGTGTCATCATCGTCCTTGCCTTTTTCCATGGCTTTTCCCATCTGGGGGTTGGCTTCCAGTCTAACCAGACGCGGTTGAACATTAGCATTTTACACGGACTGACTACTATCAGGCCCCCGCAACCCAGTTACTGTGTTATACCAACATTCGGAGGTTTGACCAGTTGTTAGACTTTCCGGCTTCTGACTTCCTGTAACGACTGCCATAGATATTCGTATGGCAACCGGGACCAACAGCGAGGCACGGAGGGGTATTGATGTGCAAAGAAATGGTCACGCATTCACGAACTGACCGCGGCCATAGAATCTGGGAACTATGTGTGTGGACCTTAAATATCAAACGTCAAGACAGCCAAACTCACCTATATGCCAGTTCTTGGGCTTCAAAGATGAACCCACATTCAAAAAAGCTGCTCAATAGTACAGGGAAAAGCAGTAATACGAAGTTTAGTAGGTTGTATCTGCCATAAGGCCCCAAACTCTCGAGGATCGAGTCCAAATTGATCTCCTTCTTGATCTCTTCCATGGTTCAATACTTCGCTCGGCTAGACGATTATCTGGAAACAAAATTTAAAACATCAATAAATAAATCAATACTGTAAAAAGTATTTGAAGCTGAATTTGATGGCAATATTGGAAGATCTGCCTCGTCTATACACAAAAACTCAATATCATTAAGAGTTTTTAAGTACGTTTACGTGCCAGTGCTCTTTATTTGCAATCTTTAATCGAGACCTGACTTTTATACTTTTTTTATATTTGATGTTGTTCTATGGTCTAGTAGATATATCTGTTGTTTCTTGAGCAGATGTGTGTATGTTGCTTCCTAAACCATGACTGACATCAAAAAGAAAGCCATCTGTTATAGATACTCTGTTACTAAGCATTATTTTCCTTAAGTTCTATATTATGTGCCAAGTCATGAGCTGCGGTTAATATATGATATTGTTCGTTACTGATGGCCAGTGCCAACAAATATCTTCTCCAATAGATAAAGATCTTATTGGTCCTCAGTTAGTATGTAGATTCTGAACTCATTTGAATAGTAAAAGGATCAGAAACAAGTTTTTTGTTACTAAACTTTTCAGAAATTAAGAATCTCTGCCACAATCCCACATATTTACTCTGTTTAAATTAATAATTAACATAATTTCTCAAAGAACCGGTTTAATTATGAAGATCGCGCTGCATTTTACAACAAATTATAATTTAAATCTTATTCATGTTGCGAAGTATTTGGGTCAAATTAAATTATTATTCAAATTCATTATTCGAGTTTTTATTCACCCACGCGCCGTAATAATGCAAATTAGCCATTGTTTTATATATTACATGCAGAGTAACTTCACTCTGAATATTGTTGTGTCCAATCCTTTTTTTATCATCTACCGGTGGTTTCGGTTCTATTACTGTTTTATGATGATCTTTGTTTTTAGATGAATTGTCCTTTGTGTGAAAATAATTGATTTGCCGTTGTTTCTGCTAACTGTAACTCTAGAAAACGTTGATTTTCAATTTATTATATTAGTTTAATTTTGAGATTGAAGGCTTTGGCTTATAGTAAGTAGTGTTGTAATCAATGGCTTGGGGCATTCCTATCGCATTTGACAAAATCCCCATGTTGAATAATCATAGATATT
The DNA here is from genome assembly GCA_949699075.1 of Asteroscopus sphinx. Lineage (NCBI taxonomy): Eukaryota > Metazoa > Arthropoda > Insecta > Lepidoptera > Noctuidae > Asteroscopus > Asteroscopus sphinx. Next base: position 22,381,282 of record OX453016.1, on the reverse strand, counting down.
AATAACTTCATTTCATTTTGTATTTTCCTGTCTAATTATTACTTTTTCCTGGGTAAACCCTGGATTTCTAAATTTAATGTTTTTGAGGGCTTTACTTTTAATCGTGACAAAGTTTGAAGCTATGGCCATGGGTAGGCCTTTCTTACTGTGCTAGCAAACTCAGTTCTGAATCCGCAGTGAGAAGTAGTAAAAACAATACCAAATTAAAGATTTTACTGTGGATCACAAGCGAGCTGTTCAAAGAGTTGCTACAGAATAGCCTGACTGGTTTGAATCCCACATCGTTCGTTACACGTCACACGAATACTAATCTAATGCGAATGATTCACACACTCTACATAATACTATGGACTGTGGCGCTTATTATAAATGCGGTTGGATTGTGATGGTAAGTTAATAATAATAAGTGTTGAGGTTCAGTGAATTTGTTTCAGTCATTAACCTACATTATTCTCACACAATTCTTTTCATGTAACAAATCATTGTACTATTATTATTTGATAAGAGTACTTCATCGTCGACTCGATGCCGATGCGGCAGGTTCGAATCCTGCTCGTTTGCGATTTTTTCTTTCCACAATTCATGTCTTTAGATTTCGCTTCGCATATTTACGCATGTGAAGCGTTCAAAATAATAAAATAAAACACGATTTGGCTAATGGCAACCCTTAAATAATTATTATTTGGTAAATGCTAAATACTTACGTGATTCAAAATTATTTAGCATAAAAAACCATTACCATTACCCATTTCATTTATCCTAAAACAATACTAATAAAAGTATAGCTTGGCTTAAGAGTACATAAAATAGAGGCACCACTGGTCATACATTGATAAATTTACAACGTTTAAAATCGCGTTTTGGCAGAATTTTGTAAAGCCAATCATATAAATTCAATTTAAGTGTTTACATCTCATGCAAGATAAAACACAGATTGACTCAATACTCTTAGAAAATATACAAAAATTATATTATTAGGTACCTACATGGAAAATTAGTTCTGATTTTAGACGTTTTTGTCAAATTGTATTTACGAAAAAACAAATATGGGGTAAAATATTTTTCCCATACCTAGCAACATTTTCATTGTTATGGCGTCTGTCAAGTTTATGAATTATTTTTGTGTTTTGACTCAAGATTATAACATGCCAGGTTGTACGTACCCCTGAATAGAGATCTATAAATGTTTATTGTTATTATGTGACGAGTTGTGACACCCTTTCACTGCACAGTAAGTCATTTTTTTAATAAATTGCGGGAGCGGTTCGCACTAAGGCCCGTATTCCAGAAGGATACTCAAGCGTTGATCTCTGTTTAAAACTAGTTTTAAGTTGAGCTTTGATTTTAGAACGTCCCTCAAGCAGAGATTTGTTGATCACAGTTAAGCTGAGTTTAGTTTCGTTTTATATTGTCACCTGTTTCGGTATTTGGGCAGATATTTGATCTGTAATCACTCAAGCGTGGTCCAGACTACGCTTGAGTAGAGATTTCTATTATATTTCAGGTCAAATTCGTGTGTTTTGTTGTTGAATTAAAGTTTATAATTACCGTTCTGGAATAAGACCGATACTCAAGTAACGATTCTATCCTTAAGTAGTGATCAAGTGATTGGAGTTTAAACTGTACTTGAGGAAGCTTCTGTAATACGAGCCTAAGACTTGACCTTGAGCACTGACGTACTGATAGGCTTGGTTAGCCTTTTAAGGCTAACCTGGATTTGCGTCGCTCTGTGTGCGTCTACTGGGTTTCTATGTGTTATATTTCTATGAGAGTAGGTATATCCATGGAGTTTCTTGCCGGCTCTTCTCCATAGGACCAACTTTTTGGAACCGCGTAACTAGATTCTTAAATAACGTTTTGAAAGTGCATATAAATGCTTTAAATTCGAAACAAAAACCTTTGACTTTGATTCGCTCAGCCTAAGTTAGTTTGCTTTTCGTCGCTCGGCAGTGAGAACCTCATAAAGAACAATTCGATGTTTCATCTTTGTATCATTATTCGTTGGATAAATGTAATAAACAAGAGAATGGTGAATGTGAATGTTCATAGATGGAGAGGGAGAGGAAGACCAAAGTAAAGATGGATGGTTTGCGTGAAGAATGATGTGGTTGACAAGAGAGTAAATGATGAGATGACGGCTGATAGAGGAATATGGAAGCAGACTTGTTGCGCCGACCCCAAGTAATTTAGAACCAGGGAAGGAAGATGATAATGAAATGTACAAAATTCGATGTCATTGGCAAATCTGACGTCACCATTGAATATTTGATCTCTATGTAATTATTTATTTTTACCAGATAAGGGTAGCTTTCTTTTCTCGTGTTGTAAAATTAGGTTCTGGACAAATATGAGTTTATCACTGTTGGCCGACGTTTTGAACATAGGCTTCTGCTATTAGCTATGTGGCCTGTGATGACAGAATACCTAGTTCTATAATTTAAACTTAAAAGCCTTGAATTTCATTATTTGTTTCAGATGTGATGTATTGCTGTTCTTGCGTGCGTTCTTACAATACACTGGACGTTTGACGTGGTATTGGTAACCGAAGTAAGTATGTTGTTTTTCCTGAAATAATCCCTTCGTTCTAAGATATATTGCATCAGGGTAATTATGTCACAAAGAATAATGTATATTGCACACACCCCACCACCTCACACAGACACCAGCAATACTAGCCACGCCAACTACACCAGGCAGAAGACCACCCTAAGTCCACCGCTTGCAGGGCTTATCCTCCCGTAATTTTTTATAGAGGTTTTCTTCCTCATCTCTCATGCTACACTGTGCCCTCTGCTAACTTCAGAGGGACACACGGAGTCACTCCCCAAGTCCCCATTGGCACAAGCAATAAGATCCCCCTAAAGATAATATTGTCCCTCGAAAGGATATTTATTGCCCGTTCCCAGGATGCACTGCCTAATAACTGCCGAATCCTCCAGACGTGTCCAGAAGGACAAGCAGCTGTCAGACACACGTAGAGGTTTTTTGGCCAGCACCCCATAAGACTATGAACCGTAGTATATCTTTATTGTACCTTTTTTATGAACCTATCTTTATTGTGTAGGTATCAGTCTGAACGAAAGTTCGTACTTCGTTTGCCGTTCGTAAAACGCGAGTTGACCCCAGGGGGGTGATTCTCGCGTCGTAGACATTATCTCGAACTCGACATAATGTCGAAACAAGATGGCGAATGTCGATTGAAAATGAATTTTCGTACCTAAAAGAAAAATGAATGAATGAATGAGTGTCACGTTAGAGATATATCTACGCCGAGCGCTCTAAATACAATGAGTGGTTCATAGCAGTTGACATTATTGGCGACATTTTTTGTGGATATTTAAAATTCGAGATTATATAAATAAAATAATAATGAAAGAAGATGTAGTGACAAAGATTGAGAAAGGTATGTTAAGATGGTTTGGACATATAGAGAGGATGGACGAGAGGAGATTGACGAAACAAGTACACGAAGCGAGTGTGGATGGAAGAGTTGGAAGGGGACGACCTCGGCGAACGTATCGCGATCAAATCGCAGACGTTCTCAAAAAATGCCAAGTTAAGAGTTCTCTAAACCGACGAGCATGCATGACGAGGTTAATGGACATAGATGAAGCGAAAGAGGTATGTCAGGATCGTAGCAGGTGGAAAACTATAGTCTCTGCCTACCCCAATCGGAAAAAGGCGTGATAATATGTACATATGTATACAGTATGTATGTATGTAACGCGAGAATTGTAGCTTTGCTCGTGAGCGAATTTATCTTTCAACAATTTATATCTTTAGGATTAAGTTGTTTATCCCTCTTCCTACAATTCAAACTACATCATATGCAAGCATAGAGGTAATTCCTAGTTATCTTAACTGTATAAATTAATCGTCCAATTAGTAATTAAGGCGATTAGCCCGTGCTCGATACACTAATTGACCTTTTAATTTATGAATGAGAGTCACTTTATTAGCTAGGATTGTATGATTCATAAGATGGGAGATTACGAATATAGGATATAACCTACTTATAAGTTTCAATAGCAACTTCTGTATTTACTTATTACATTCTTTATTGTACATGAGTCCCGGTTAGTAGAGCTTATTTGGTATGTTATGATCTGAACCTGGTGGCTGGTTATGGTATGATTTGGCTAGAGAGATTGCAATGAAACCGTAGGTGGCGGTTAACCACCAACAACAGCATTCCCAAGGAGGGTTGATGTCAGGCAGGCGGCCGGTCGTAAAACTGAAGCCGAAACCCTTAGCAGCATGATGAGTATAAAAGATTGTTGTGATGTTAGGACTAGGGCGTACCCCGTAGGCGACGCGCAGGGGCAGCACCCGGCCACTGTGGGAAGCGGACAAGGGTTGTCGCACCATAACGGGCGGGTGCGACGTAAGAAGCAAGCTCGGAGAATGAGGGATGTTAGACTGAGGTGTGCGAGTTGGAATATAGGTACGATGACTGGAAGAGGAAGAGAGTTAGCGGATGTGTTAAAAAGACGACGAATAAGCATAGCGTGTTTGCAAGAGACTAAGTGGAAGGGTTCAAAGGCGAGAGAGATAGGAGAAGGTTATAAGTTTTATTACTGTGGAAGCGATGGAAAGCGTAATGGTGTAGGCATAGTGTTAGATAGTGAGTTGAAAGAATGTGTGACGGATGTTATAAGGGTTAGCGATAGAATAATAGTTGTAAAAGTGATTGTGGAGAGTTTGGTCTTGAATGTAATTAGTGTGTATGCACCCCAGACAGGGTGTGAAGATGTAGTGAAAGAAAAATTCTGGGAGGACTTTGATGCTATGATGATGAATATATCAGAGAGTGAAGAGATATTTGTGGGCGGTGATTTTAATGGGCATGTAGGCAAATGTAATCAGGGGTATGAAAGAGTGCATGGGGGGTGGGGGTACGGAAACCGTAATGCCGACGGCGAGACACTGTTACAAGCTGCTACCGCATTCGACCTGGCGATAACAAACACGTGGTTCAAGAAAAAAGACGAACACCTCACAACCTATAAAAGTGGCCACCACACGACTCAGATTGATTACTTTCTCATTAAAAGAAATAGTTTTAATCGAGTCAAAGACTGTAAAGTGCTGCCTGGCGAATGTTTAGTCTCGCAACATAGACTGCTCATAATGGAGGTGAAAATCAGTGTCCCGCTTAACAGGAACAAAGAACGGCCCCCACCTAGAACAAGATGGCGCATGTTGGAAAAGAAGGAGTTTGCGAGTGTTTTCAGGGAAAAAGTGGTAGATAAAATGATAGAAATGAAGGAAATGGAAGGGAAGTCTGTGAATGAATGTTGGAATGAAATAGCGGATGGTATAAGAAGAATAGCAAAAGATGTGTGTGGAGAATCGAAAGGAAAGGGTATAATTGATAAGGATACATGGTGGTGGAATGAAGAAGTGCAAAAGATACTTAAGGAAAAAAAGAGTGCGTTTAAAGAATGGCAGGATGTTGAAAACATAAATGTAGATTTGAAAGAGATAAAGAAGAATATCTACAAAGAATGGAAGGGAAAGGCAAAAAGAACAGTAGCTGTGGCGAGAACTCGGGCTCAGGATGACTTGTATAACTCGTTAGAATTCCCTAGAGGCCAGAAAGAGCTCTATCGCATAACAAAGTCTAGAGAAAAGAGAGCAAGAGATATAATTCATATAAAATGTATAAAAGATGATGCAGGTATGGTCTTAGCAAAAGATGATGAAATAAAAGAGCGTTGGAAGGTATACTTTGAAAGGTTGATGAATGAAGAGAATGTATGGTCTGGCCTACTTAAAGAGGTGCATGTAAATAGGGGTCTGGTGAATGAAATTAGTATGGATGAAGTCAGAAGGGCGATTCGAGGTATGAAAAATGGGAAAGCAGTGGGACCAGATGGTATACCAGTAGAAGTATGGAAATTATTAGGAGAAGATGGATGTTACTGGCTGACTTTATTCTTCAATAAGTTGTTGCATGAAGAAACGATCCCACAAGAATGGTGTAATAGTACGCTAGTGCCCATCTTCAAAAATAAGGGTGATGTACAAGACTGCAACAACTATCGAGGAATAAAGCTCATGTCACACAGTATGAAAGTATGGGAGAAGGTGATAGAGAAAAGATTGCGAGAGGAGAGTGAGATCACCCAAAACCAGATGGGATTTATGCCAGGTCGTGGGACAACGGATGCCATATTTGCACTCCGCCAAATATGCGAAAAGTATAGACGTGCGCATAAGAACTTGCACATGGTGTTCGTTGACCTAGAGAAGGCGTACGACAGAGTACCCCGCGAGGTCTTGTGGTGGGCGCTGATAGAGAAAGGTGTGCCTGCAAAGTATGTGGAGTTAATTCGTGCTATGTACAGCCAATCTAGTACCCACGTTCGGTCGGCCGCTGGCAACACCGACGAGTTCAGTGTGGCTGTAGGCTTGCACCAAGGGTCGGCTCTAAGTCCTTACCTCTTCTTGCTGATAATGGATGCTTTGACATCAGAAATCCAGGAAGAGGCACCCTGGTGCATGCTGTTTGCTGACGACATTGTCCTTGTTGGTGAAGATGGACTTGAGGTCCAGAGTAGATTGGCAAAATGGCAACAAAATCTGGAGAACGTTGGCTTGAAAATCAGCAGAACTAAAACGGAATACATGTTCTGCGATTTCGGCGGTCTTTCCGGTTTTGTTGCTATTGCGCTAGATGGCGTGCCCTTGCCAGTCTGCTCCGACTTTCGGTACCTCGGTTCACTTGTGCAAAGCGATGGCGAAATTGACCGGACAGTCAAGCACCGAATTAACACAGGATGGTTGAAATGGCGGCAGGTCACGGGAACTACATGTGACTCCCGAATTCCTCTTAAACTGAAGGGGAAAATCTATAAGACCATGATAAGACCTGCTGTCCTGTATGGATCGGAATGTTGGGCTACGAAAGGAATTAATGAAAGGCAAGTGCATGCAGCTGAGATGAGAATGTTAAGAGGAATGTGTGGTGTAACGAGAATGGATAGGATAAGGAATGAATATGTAAGAGGGAGTCTGAAAGTAGCGCCAGTGACAGAGAAGTTAAGTAGCAACAGACTATCATGGTATGGACATGTGATGAGGAGGAATGGGGAGCATGTTACGAGGAAAGTTTTAAGTATGAATGTTGATGGCTATAAGAAAAGAGGGAGACCGAAGAAAATATGGATGGATTGTGTGAAAGATGATATGAATAGAAAGAAAGTAAACACAGAGATGACGGCTGATAGAGATTTATGGAAGAAAAAAACATGCTGCGCCGACCCCAAATAAATTGGGATAAGGGCAGGAGGATGATGATGATGATTCTTTATTGTACATACTCCAAACGAAAACAAAAACAGTAGTTTACAGAAAGGAAAGATTTTTTATGTACAATGGGCAGTCTTATCACACAAGGCAATCTCTTCCAGACAACCTTTGAATGGACTAAAAGAAAGGGAACCGATCGTGGGTAGTTACGGTGTACAAGTAGGTACGTTTCGTACATAATATACTTAAATATAATAATATAAAGTACATGGCATTTACTTAAATAAGTATTAAAAATATATATAACAATATATACTAATAAATACAAATGTTAAAATAATAGTGTAGTAGTTAAGCAATTTCAAGAAGTCTGTAGTCTATAGTAATAATCCTACTAATGTTATAAATGCGAATGTATGGATATTTGTTTGCCCTTCAATCACTCTAAACGGCTGAACGAATTGGGATAAATTTCGCACATAGATAAACCATAACCCGAATTAAAATATAAGCTAATTTTTAGCGGCCAAAATTAATATCCAATCTATCCACGATTTGCCCTACTAGAGATAGGAATTTGATATAAGCTCAATAGAAAATATGTCAAATTTCTGTCTCTTGTAGGGTAAATCGTGGATAGATTGGATATTAATTTTGGCCGTTAGTCAGTAAAATAAACAGTTTCCAATGGATGCACGATAGCGTTAACATTCTGTTATAAACTGAATTATATGAGGGCGAAGCCGCGGGCATAGGCTGGTAAGTAGGTATGAAGCAAGCTTAGTCATCAAGGGTATACTGAAGCTCTAATAAAAATACTTCTATGGGAGTTTCTTTCCTTTTTGTTTATGAGTGGAAATTCTCATGGATATACCCTCCGTCTGGAGAAGGTCGAGGGTATGTTGAACATCTACCGACTAACGGCCAAAATTAATATTCAATCTATCCACGATTTATCCTACTAGAGATAGGAATTTGACATAAGATCCATACAAAATATGTCAAATTTCTATCTCTAGTAGGGTATATCGTGGATAGATTGGATATTAATTTTGGCCGTAAAACTACATGGTAAATACACGTGAGCGAAGCCGCGAATTATCTCTAGTTGAATATAAACATATGGAAAAAGATTCAAGAACGCTTTTTTCATACAAGAATCTAAAAATATGTAATCAATCTAAAAAATAAATGGGTAGGTAACAGAAATATTGTGATCTATTGTCACTGCCGGGCAATGATATTAAAAAGTACAGATATGTTACTTGCGCTCGCAATCTGAAGACTCGAAAACGTTTATTTAGGAAGTTTATATTAATCCGCGTTAAGTAAGGCGCCGAGCGTGACCGGTGATAAAAAATAAAATTAAAAATATGCCGTCGTGTATGTACAGAAAGTGTTCGAATTATGACGCAAAACTTGAAGTAACCAACTTACTTACTTTGTAATAGTTTATATGTATTGTGCTCCGCTGCGTACGGAACATTTTTTTCGTTTGTTTTGTTAGAGTATGACATACCTATCTATACTCTTAAATAAAATTGCTGCTGGGCTGTTTGGCGTCATCTAATATACACATAATTGCTAAAAGTGATTCATGTACCACACCACTTATGGTCATGCCTACCATATAAAGAATGAGCGTGCAATAATTTGCAATGCAACAACATATACCGGCTATGACCGGTTATCAAGTTTTTAGAACCGGTATTTTCCAGTTCAGTATTTTGTACATTAAAATTTTTGGTTACAAGAATGCCAAAAATGCATCAATTGGTTTGTATATAAAATCAAATATTTGTTGTTTGTTGAACTTTTAATGAAATGTCCAGGATGAATCCTCTCAACCTGGACAGATAAATTATTTCTTTCTTTCTTTCAATTTGGATTTATTTCATTTGATTGAGAAATAAACCAGTGCGCAAGTCAACAATTTTGTCCAATAGTCCTTTTTTTGCTTAATCAACGAAGCACTACAAAAACATCGGTTTCAAAATTCTGGTATTTTCAAAACAAAAAGAGCCAATCGGATGTTCACCCAATCAATTTTGCAGTCGGTTAGTTATGCAGTACTTTGTATGGCATTAAACATGATGTGATGCGCACTCAAGCGCAATTCCCTGTAGACTAACCGCGATCCAAGGCCGGTGTCGGATGACCGCTTGTAAAATACTTTGTAGTAGGATGATACATGTATTAAAATGTATTTTGTGGTAAAGAATAGAGTTTGATCGTGATTCGTGATAGGAAACAATGGGAACTAGAGATAAACACTGTATATTAAAGACGTAATTAGGTAGAAGCTGGGGATCTACTCGCGTTCGACGATATTCGATTAATCGTATCGTTCATCGCACAATTTGCTACTCCGGTCAAACATCGTTCCCATATTGCATGCGATGATCGCGTTTTGACGTTTGTTTCTCTGTTCTCTGATCAATTTCATACGACAATGAACAATAGTCTATCTTTATTGTGCCTATTTTATGTGCCTATCTTTATTGTGTAGGTATCAGTCGGAACGAAAGTTCGTACTTCGTTTGTCGTTCGTCAAACGCGAGTAGGCCCCCTGGTCTTGGAGGTAAGTGGCTTCCTTCTGCGAGACTGTCATGCTTCAGGAGGCCACAGATCGGAATCGGGAGAGGGCGCGGGATCCCGGTATGGAGGCGAAGGCGCTGGAAAGGCAACCGCCCTGGCATAAGGCCCAGACAGGGCTACAAGACGCATCCCCCGCCGCCACATCTGGCAGAGACTTTCGGAATCGTGGACGTTGAGTTGGCGGGATATGCCATAATCGCCACGCTTGGCAGGCGGGTTGGCGATCGCAGTTGGTTAGTTAAATACTCAGAGAACGCTGCTGCCTATCCTCTGGTGAATCCTGTAGTCACCTTTTACGACACCCATGAGAAGATATAGGATGGTGCAATTCTTTACGTCCGCGTCCGGCACCACACGGAACTAAAATACTGAAAGGAAATCTTAGACCGGTCCATTCACCACCAAGCTCATACATGATATGATAACAAATATTACTTAACTAGTGCTTTCAGCACTTATTATGCAATTTGCAATTATTGTCATACGGTTGTATTACTCTGACGGTAATAGCAAATATCATTACAATAAATAATTGCAATTGCGCAATCATCACTAAACCGGTTGTTGGTTTTTTTTGAAGAGTTGAATTAAAGATGGTGGGAACTGTTCTTATTAAATAAAAATAATTATCATAATCATCATTTCAGCCGAAAGACGACCACTGTTGGACTTAAGCCTCCCCCAAGCATCGCCACAACGACCGGCCCTACACTTTCTTAGTCCAGCGGATTCCCGTGACCTTCACCAGGTCGTCGGTCCACCTTGTGGGGGGCCTACCTAAATAGCAATAATACTGGGTGTAAACAGACTAAGACGAATTCTAGGCAAGTTGTACATACTATTAAGTAACATTGTACAAAAATAAATGAATTGTTGGGAATTGAATTGAAATTTCAAGTATTATTAATTAAGCTGTTATCAGTATGCCACTATATCATCATCACCATTCCAGCAGAAAAACGTCCACTGCTGGACAAAGGCCTACTCCAAATGGGGGGATATGCCATAATCGCCACGCTTGGCAGGCGGGTTGGCGATCGCCCGCTATGTAACGCATGCAAATTACTGTACCTACGTGTGTGTAGAACGGGACGGGTGAGCCAACCCACACCTAAATACGCCATTAAAATTGTCTTTGTCCTTCAATATCTCCATTACCAGTCGGTTCCCAGGTATGGCCTAGTACAAAAAAACAGTCATAATGATGGGTAGAATACGTAGCTTTCGGTTTTGTGTAGTGACGGTTCTTTTTACACCCAGTTACACCCAGGTACCCAGGCAGAGGACCGCTTGTTATGGCGCAACTTGGGAGAGGCCAATGTCCAGCAGTGGACTGCGATAGGCTGAGTTGATTGACACCCAGGTAAACCCAGGTACAACTGATAATAATAGGCACAGTAAGCTAATAATTGTTTACTTAAAATAAGCATCTAGTAGATGTCAATGAGATGCACTGTATTCGATCATTTGTTTTGTGAATTATAATAAAAAATAAAAATAAAACTATCGATTTTCAAAGTTTCGTTTCAGATAATGTAAATAAATTTCTCCAAGCAGAAGACTCTAGCCATTAATATTGCATGATTGATGATTCAAATCGTAAAGCTTCTAAATATAACACAACTAAGCTAATTAAAATAAGGCTTAGCCAGAAAGCGGTTTCCTGGCTGCAAGCCAAGTTACTGTAAAAGTCGAGTGGACAATTCGAACGGATTCCGTGGCAGAATTCAAACGTACCTATCTCGATAGTGGAATTAAGAGTAGATACTAATTTATCGTCGCATCAGACGACAAATACTCGGAAATATACAGGTTTAAAGAATTTTATTTCTCATAAGAACTTACAAAACAGTACGCTTATAATGAGAAACGAAAGTACTTACAACTAAATTATGTAATATATAATAATAATAATAATAAATTTATTTATTTGCAACCCACACAATACAGTATTTTGTACAAGTTATAATCAAAGAATAATTAGAAAATTGGGTATAAGACATTCAGGAAGGTAAGGACGCTGATATCGCTGGAAAATATTAATACTTGTGTATGTAAATGTAATTGTTGGACTAAGACCAATGATAATTAAAAGTACAGATATGGATATGATTATGAGTAATTTATTTCGCAAAAAATACGGGTCCAGACAGACAGATGGATAAAGAGTCACAGTTAGTTTCCACATATTTTGCCATAAGTGGCACGCAAAAAATTTATAACAACAATAATTAAAATCAGATTAACATAACATAACCAGCCCATTACTGTCCCACTGCTGGGCACGAGCCTCTTCTCTTTATGAGAACGCTAAGGCTTTTAAAAAAATCTGAAAAAATATCTTATTAATTTGGCATAAAAGAGTATACAAGATATGCCACTGAGCTCGCAATCTGAAGACTCGAAAACGTCTTAATTAGGACGTTTTTCTATTAAACCGCGTCAATAAAGCGCCGAGTGTGACCACACAAAAAAAATGGCGTAGTGTGTTTACAAAAAGTATTCCAATTATGACACGAAAGTAACTTGAAGTAATCAACTTACTTTGCACTAGTTTATGTGTATTGTGCTGCCGCTGCGTACGGAACATTTTTTTCGTTGGTTTTGTTAGGGTATGTCATATTTATACTTTTAAATATCATTGACCAAGACCTTAACCTTCTCATTCTGAGAAGAAGCCTATGCCAGGCAGTGGTACATTAATGGGCTGCTGATGATGATTCGGCCGAAAGACGTCCACTGCTGGACATAGGCCACCCCCAAGCAACGCCACAACGACCGGTCCTGCGCCTTCCGCATCCAGCGGATTCCCGCGACCTTCACCAGGTCATCGGTCCACCTTGTGGGGAACCTACTCTCGCTGCGCCTTCCAGTACGCGGTCGCCACGCCAGAACTTTACTGCCCCATCGGCCATCCGTTCTGCGAGCAATGTGCCCCGACCACTGCCACTTAAGTTTGGCAATTCTTCGGGCTATGTCGGTTACTTTCGTTCTCCTGCGAATCTCCTCATTTCTGATTCGATCACGCAGGGACACTCCGAGCATAGCCCTCCCCATTGCCCTTTGAGTGACTTTGTGCCTTCTTATCAGGCTAATTGTGAGCGACCACGTTTCAGTACCGTAAGTAATTAGTGGCAACACACACTGGTCAAAGACTTTAAGATAATATATTATGTACCCATAATTCCAGTACATATTTAGAGTAATCGGTGTTGATGAACACCGGCTTTAGGCTTGGAAGAAGACACGAATAAGATCTTTATTGACCACGAAAACAACACGTGGTTCGGATAGGTCGATTTGTTACTTATTACTTTCAGATAATTAAGATCTCAGCTATATCAGTTTCAAGTCTAGACTATATTTAAGATAACAGTCGCCATTATAATCCTAACCTTGACCAACAGATACAAGTTCTGTTATCTATTGGTCAAGATTAGGATTATAAATCGAAGGTCTATTAAATCGAAATAATGATATGCAATTTGTAAGTAAAAGAAAACTCATCAGACGTACACTACGATGCAATCTTCTTTCTCCGAGTTGGGTCGGCTTCTGGTCTAACCATATGCGGCTGAATATCAGTACTTTACTCGGAGCGACTGCCATCAGATCCCTGCAACCCAGTTACTGGGTAATACCGACATTCTGCGGCTAGACCAGTTGTAAGACTTTGGGGTGCTGGCCAGAAAACCTCCACGTGTGCCTGACGGCTGCTAGTCCTTCTGGTCACGTCTGGAAGGAACGGCAGTTGTTAGGCCGGTGTATCCTGGGTACGAGCAATAAATATCCTATCGAGGGACATTATTATCCTTCGGGGGATATAATTGCCCGTAGAGAATATTTTGGCCCGGGAGGGGCTCGATCTGGGCCAATGGGGCGTGACTCCGTGTAAACCTCTGAAGTAAGTAGAGGGCAGAGTGGAGGATGAGGGATGAGGAAGAAAACCTCTATAAAAATTACGGGAGGATAGGCCCTGCGGGCGGCGGACTCGGGGTAGTCTGCTGCCTGGCGGAGTTGGCGCGGCTGGTGTTGCTGCCGTGGCTGGCAAGGCTTGCGAGGCTGGTGTGGCTAGCGTAGGCCCCGTGGCTGACGGGAGGTTACTCCCGTATACCACCAGTGCGGCTGTAGTGAGGAAATGGCCCTGTGCTTCATACTCTGGCGCAGTGTCCTGCCTGGATGATGCAGCACCGTGCTCTCACTGCGGCAATCGGGGGATACCTATCGCTGCCTAATCTACCGTATTAGGGTATAGTACGTGTATGGTCGATGATTTCCAAAACCTGTTATTAACCTAAATTTTTAAACCTGTCCAAATGGATGTGAAGGTAGTGTATTTGATTGTTCGTATTACATCCAAGCTTTTAAAATTCTCTAAATGGTCTGGAAACCACTGACGTATGATTTGTTATAAATCTTCAATGCGCAGAAACGTTGAAATTAAAATAGTATAATTATTAGTTTGACTAAGGGCCGGTCTTTCAATAGCTAGTTAACTTTTAACTGAGGAATAGATTTGACATTTTGACAGTTGTAGTATAGAAAATCTGTCAAGACGTCACATTTATTCCTCAGTTAAAAGTTATCAGACTATTGAAATACCGGCCCTTAAGTTGGTATTTAATTTTATTGTGAGAAACTTTATTAACATTATTCTGGATTTTATTTTATTTTGTGTTAAATTAATTTGTCGTCTTACATAATAATATAAATTATCATTTTTTTTATGTAAAAAATTTAGACACAATTTAAGATTGTTATTGAATAAATGAATGAATGAATTGCACTTACTTGATAATAATTTCCATTTCAAAATCGTTTCAGTTACATTTAAAAATTCTCACAAAATAAGTAGGTAATGAAAACAACCTTGGCCTATTGCAAAACGGGCCTGCGCGTATAGTTGATAACATTCTGACAGTTCTTGAAATACTAATTTAGTCATTTAGATGCTATTGTTTTATTCTTTTAGTGTTTTTGTCATGCTTGTCATCCTAAAAGGAAAAGTAGCAATGACATTTTATATTCTTTGTCATTGGTCAGTCATCAACACAGCCTATCGCAGTCCACTGCTGGCCATAGGCCTTTCCCAGATTGCGCTACAACACTCGCTCCTCTGCCTTCCGCATCCAGTCCCCCCCAGCTACTTTCATCAGGTCGTCGGACCACCTGGCTGGCGGGCGCCATACACTGCGTTTGCCGATTCGCGGTCTCCACTCAAGGACTCGTCTACTCCAGCGGTCATCGGTCATTCGACAGACATAGCCAGCTTACTGCCACTTCAGCTTACTGATCCTACAGATCCTACAAGCTATGTCGGTCACTCTGGTTCTTCTCCGGATAATCTCGTTACGGATTTTATCCTTCAAGAGTTTTTCCAAATGAGTTGTGTCCTCACGTACACACGGCTACACATCAAGCTGTGCAAAACCAGTAAAGGCTGACCTCGCGTTGTAAGGAAAACCTATACAATGCGAGGTCAGCTTATACTGGAAATTTACAGCTTGATGTGTAGCCGTATGTACCTATACATATCGATTCTGATAACGTAGCTCACATAAACAACAGGGTTTTGGTTGCATACCGTACCAGGCCCCTCAGAAAGTATTGCGAAAAAAAGTTTTTATATATGGGAGACTGGCCAGTTATAATGTTTTTCGAAAATATGATTATTTATAAGTAAAAATAAGTAAGTTCCAATTTCAAAATTTCCCTCCACATTTTTTGCGAGTTAATTCAAAGTATTGTGTCTCACTGAAATATGGATCTGCGCCGGGAACATTTTAGAGCTATGATTTTATACGATTTCAAGTGTCGCCTGAAACCGGATGAATCGTACGATAGACTTCAAATGGCATTCATGGATGAAGGCCCTTCCAAGGCAACCGTGTATCGTTGGTATAACGAATTCAAGCGCGGTCGACCAACTTTGGGGGATGACGAAAGAAGCGGTCGCCCTTTGACGGCTGTTACCGAAGAAAACGTGCTAGCAGTGAAAAATTTAATCCAAGACAATAGGCGAATTACATATCAGGAGATTCAACACATATTGAAGATTGGATCGGGAAGCGTTCACGAGATTCTACACAGCCATCTTCGCGTGAGGAGGATAGTATCACGCTGGGTGCCGCACAACCTCACCGATGCTCAGAAGCAGGCCCGGGTGGAATGGTGCCGTGATATGCTTAACAAATTTGAAGCAGGCTCGTCTCGGCGTGTTTACGACATCGTTACAGGTGATGAGTCCTGGATTTATCAATACGACCCAGAAACCAAGCGCCAGTCGACTGTTTGGGTGTTTCAAAATGAGCCAACGCCTACCAAAATGAAGCGATCTAGAAGCGGGGGTAAGATTTTGATCGCTAGCTTTTTTAATTTGACTGGCCACTTGGTATCAATTCCCTTACGGGATCAAAGAAGCATTAATGCCGAATGGTATACTACCAAATGTTTGCCAGAAGTTTTCTCTGTTATAAGCAACAAGCGACCAAACACAGGGCTCCGCGGGCTACTGCTCCACCACGACAATGCACCTGCGCACACCGCACTCAAAACGAGGGACTTCCTGGACAGCACGCCAGTCAAACTCCTGGGTCACCCTCCTTACAGCCCTGATCTAGCACCTTCTTTTTATTCCCAAAAATAAAAAATCAGCTCAAAGGGATACAATTTTCGTCGCCGGAAGATGCGCTGGCTGCGTTCGAGCAGGCTGTAAACGAGGTGTCTGCGGCGGACTGGAAAAAGTGTTTTGAAAACTGGTTTAGGCGCATGAATCTTTGTATAGAGGCTGGTGGAAAGTACTTTGAAAAGATTTGATAAAAATATATGTACGTATAGAACAATTTTTTTTAGTTTCGCAAAACTTTCTGAGTGTCCCACGTATATGAAGAGTATGAAAGTGAATAAAATCAACCTTGGATAAAATAGAGATCTAACTCAATCCTTTATGATCTGAAGCCGATTACTTCAGAGTATATAAACCGATTTATTACGAACTACTTACTTATCAATGCCATCCGAGCGACTCGTGATCGAATCATTCGATCCATTTAGATCCTATTGTTCAATTCTCATTGACTATTTAATAGTTCTTAGTGATGCCGAAACTTCGATAGTCCTGCTATCGATAGTCGACCTTGAAAATCAGTTAGGATATAGATAGTATCGATAGCGTGGTACAATTGACTGCATGACAGTGGTAACACTTGAATTAGAAAACTGCTCTCACTGCTTATGAAATAAAGGCGTTGTCTATGTCAAACTGTTGCCACTGGCGTGAGGTCAACCGTACGTGTTAATACTATCGATAGTAGGTACTATTACTATAAGTGTCAGGTGACACTAATAGTGATAATGTTATTGATAGTATCGATATTTCCTATTGGACACTAATAGTGACTATACTATCGATAGATGTTGTTTTTTCGTAGACTATCGATAGGCTATCGATAGACAATCGATAGTCGCCTATCGTGCATCACTAGTTTCAATCTGCGTTGTGGATTTATCAGTTGCGGTCTTCGGAATACGGATACATAATAAGTAGGTTTATACCTACTGGAGGTAGTTATTGAGTCAGAATTGAATGTGGTCTTCTTCTATTATTTATAAACTCCTAACACTTGTGGTAATCAAGGGAATTGGGTTAATAATAGTTTTAATATCTATTATAGCCGGTCATTACCACGTTATTATTAAATCGCTTTCCTTCTTGTTTGTTCTAACTTCTCGATGAGCCAGATATAGTTTTTTTACAATGGTACAGGCATTTTTTATAGTATAGGATGGCGAAACGAGCTAAAGGCCCACCTGGTGTTAAGCGGTTACCTTTGCCCATAACAACTTCAATACCACCTAGGCTGTTGCCTTAATGGTACCTACCGCAAGTCGGTTCGCCAAACTGAGACATAAAGATGAAAGTCTCATGTGATTGTAATTTCACCGGCACCCGTACCCTTCATACCGAAAGACAGCAATGCAAGCGTCATTGTTTGGTGGCAGAAGTACTTACAGTATGTCTACGTCTATTTGTCTATTTAAAAACACTATTGTAATATATTTTTAATTACACAGTCCTTTATTGTTTTATTGTGAAGAGAATACATGAACGTTTGAAAATACAACTTCACACCCAGATCGGAATGAAATATATTAGTAAACAGATGAATAAATACGATAAATACACTTTCAAATGAATAATATATCTGGTATCTAAGATAACAAAATTTCTTTTCAAAACAACATGCAAATTGTAAATAATATTGTTATGGAATGGTATTTTAAATAGCCTATAAATCTTTGGGAACCTTAGTTTATAGAGCGATAATATTAAGTACTTTAGTAACTAGGTACTTGAAAGTGAGAATCATGATTTCTCTATCAATATACTGGACGATTTTGAAGTTTTAGATTAGCAATTGTTTACGGGATGATTATACTCATCAATTTGAACAACTTTTACTATGGGACCAAACCTGAAATCGCGAAAAAAAAAACAGCTGTTCCCTGAATTTGTATTCACATAAATCGACAAAATGTAGGGAATAGCCGATTTCCCGATTTCAGGCTTGGTTCCATAGTAAGTATAATCATCCCTTAAATAATTGTTAATGACTTCAAAATCGTCCAGTATTGCCTTATTTTGTTTAGCATCACTAGATTGCATAGCATTGACCGATTATATTAATTTATTTATTAATTAATTAATTTTTATTTGACGACGTCGGTGGTCTGGTGGTTCGAGTGTCGGACTGCTGATCACGAGGTCGTGGGTTCTATTCCCACAGGACACAAATATTTGTGTGATGAACATAAGTGTTTGTGTTGGTCTGGGTGGTACTTATGTATTATAAGTATGTACTTACAAAAAAAAAGTATGTTAAGTGTTATATCCATTGTCTAATACCCATAGTACAAGTTCTGCTTAGTTTGGGGCTAGATGGTGAAGTGCAAAAAATGTCTTAAAAAAATAAATAAGCAGATCATTAAAATTGTTATATCTCAGACTTTATGCCAAAAAGAAGAAGATCCTTAGGCTAAATACATAGTTACCACTATCAATTCAATAGTTTATTGCGAATATAGGTAAGGTAGGTGTTACATGAATATTGTTATATTGTTATGTTTGTCGTCCAGAATAATACAATATCTTAATGTCAAAGTGAATATGAAAGCATGTCAAATGTTAATAATTGAAAGTGATTTATCGTGATGTCAAAACCTATTATACAATGCCAACGTAGATTTAATTTTTCATTAAGATATCCAACCACACTATAAGATGCCTTAAGGCGCCATAGGTTCAACGAAAAATTTGATGTGAGGGGGTGAAGCACGGTCGCTAAGCCCGCCCAATGAGGGGAGCGCGGGAGCTACGAGTTGTAGTTTTGTTTCGTGCAAAACTTAAAAAGAAACTAATCAATTTAGATATATCTACATTCGAACAATTCAATATATTTGTAGGAAGATGATTATAAATGCGAGGCGCCATACAACATTATGAAAATAAATATTTGATGAAAATAAGAGACATTTCTTACATTTGGTTCATTTTCCGTTCCACTTTGTTTCAAAATAAGCCAGCACTGTCACCAATGGCCTTTATCAGAACACTGTGCCTAAAATGCCAAATTTAGCCTATAATATACCTTTGATAGAGGACATCGGGGACAAAGTTGAACTAAAATAACATCAGATAACGTAAATCCCTAAAGAGAAATTTCTATATTTGATTTTTCACTTTAATTATCATTGAAAGCGAGTGAGATAAGATAAAACTGACATTTTAAGTTAAACAAATATTATCGAAAATATTTACTAATTGTATATCTATGGCAGTCGTTACGGGTAGTCAGAAGCCTGAAAGTCTGTCAACTGCTCTGACCTCCGAATGTCAGTATTACCCAGTAACTGGGTTGAGGGGGTCTGATGTAAAGATGCGCCGAATAGTGGTTTCACCGAATAACCGAACACCGAATATTATTCGGTTTAACCTTTACCGAACCGGATATTCGGCCGAATTATTCGGTTTACCATTACATTGTTTTGCCGCGTAAACAGGTTCTAAAATGTACGCTACGTGTCGCTGCTGGCTAGATGACGAGCGAGCCGTACCTCACCGCTTGCTACCCGCTCACACACCGCGCTGTCACTTTGCTTCAAAACATCGCACGATTAAGATACAAATAAAAAAAATGAGGTCCTTATCATTACAAAAATATTAAAATATTGATAATATTAACTTCATTGTGTTTGCAATATTGATAATATTAACTTAATTGTGTCTACACCATGTCATGTAGCCAAGAAAATAGAAATGCTTGAACCGAATATATTCGGCAACAAAACCGAATAATTCGGCCGAATACAAATAGTGGAAAAGATGCCGAATACGCCGAATACCGAATACCAAACGAATATTCGGCGCATCTCTAGTCTAATGGCAGTCGCTCCGTAAAAATACTGATGTTCAGCCACATCTGGCTAGACTGGAAGCCGACCCCAACATAATTGGGAAAAAGCTCGAAGGATGATTTACCAATTGTAATGGGTTTTTAATAACGAAATTTTTAATTTTTTATCGTGCTCTATACGGGATTTTAATTCAATACCAGTTTTCATTAAAGAAACACAACATAACAACTTAACATACCATAACATAACATCACGCCTGTATTTCCCCGAAGGGGTAGGCAGAGGTGTAATAGTACACCCACATTTCGCCAGTTAAACGAAACATTATTCAAGAAACGCTTGTCCAATCAAAGCTGCGCTATTATGTCATATCATATAATATAAAAAATCCATCTATTGTATCAATAAAGTCCATGTATGAGTCCTTTGTGCCAATAACAATAAGCTGATTTTATAGCTTCGTATGCAAGTTCAATAACTTGAATACAGATAGGTACCTAAGTATAGATAAAAATAGATATGTCGATATGGATAGATAAAAGTACTCGATACGTAGTGTTGTAGATAAGAAAGGTTTTATTAAGGCACGGAATAGCTGACACATCGGTTTTTGTTTTGTTGAATGCGTAGTTTTATTGTAGAAATATGTGTCAATCTGTTAATTCGTGTTGAATTTGACTGTGGCTAATGATAGTGCGAGGATAGAAACATAAGAAATTATACCTCAACATACCCGCCATAATCTTATCGGAATTAACCCAACGCTAAAATAAGTCCCTTTTAGCTTCTGTTCACAATATCAACGGTAGATTTATTTTAAAAACACCATCGTCAACCCAGACGAATAAAAAAGGCGGACAGAATCTCGCTAAACAAAGATTGAAGCACTTATTTTTTTCCTAAACCCACTATAATTTCGAAAGCATTTTAATATACCAGATTTATATTGTTATTTTATTTGTGAAACAACAACTACCGTCACACTAGATTTTTTACGTAATCGCGGCTTTTTGGCATACTATGGATGTGAATGTGTGCGTGCCAGCCCGCACTAAGCGAGCCGTCTTACTATGGATGCTTCACTTGTTGCTTAGCGAGATTCCGTCCGCCTTTTTTATTCGTCTGAGATCGTGAAATGTAAAGAGAGATTATTTCGTGATATAGGTAATGTTGTGGCACACCTCGGACACTCAATACAATATAAATGCTAGCACCACCTACATACACAAGTTTACGTCTCTATACGACCGCACACACACGTGTAGGTTAGGGATGCTCGCCGCTCGTAATGCCGACTCGCTTCTCAGTAGTTCTCAGAGATGGCGTGCTTGTATAGCGACTGGTGATTGACATCCATTGCAATCTTGCAGTCCAATTGCTGGCAAACTGTGAGCGGGTGCGGGGTGCGGGCGAGGAATCTTAAATAGGCGGGGGGCGGTGAGTGGCCGTTTTGTACGTTAGTACTATTAGATATTCTGTGGTTGTGGTAACATTGGTTTTAGTTTTGTTAAATGCGTAGTTTTGGTTGTAGAAATATGTGTTAATCTGTTAATTCGTTTGAATTTGATAGTGGCTAACGACAGTGCGAGGATAAAAATATAGGAAATGTGCTTCTATATATCGATCGCCAACCCGCCTGCCATGCGTGGCGATTATGGCATATCCCCCCAACATGCTTGGGGGAGGCCTATGTCCAGCAGTGGACGTCTTTTGGCTGAAATAATGATTATAACCTCTACATACACGCCATTATCTTATCAGAATAAACCCAACACTAAAATAAGTCCCTTTTAGCTTCTGTTCATAATAATTGACGACCTCTGTGGTCTAGTGGTTCGAGTGTCGGACTGCTGAACGAGGGTTCGATTCCCACAGGACACAAATATTTGTGTGATGAACATAAGTGTTTGTGTTGGTCTGTGTGTGTTGCTTATGTATTATAAAAGAAAGAAAGAAAGAATCATTTATTTGCGTAGAATACAGGTGGTACCAGATATAAAAATTGGTGATTTAGGAACAGTGCTATATTCTGCTTGTATATAAGTATGTATTTACAAAAAAAAAGTATATAAGTATTATATACATTGTCTAGTACCCATACCACAAGCTCTGCTTAGTTTGGGACTAGATGGTGCTGTGTAAAAATGTCCCAAACATATTTATTTATTTATTTTATAATATCAACGGTAAATATATTTTAAAAACAACATTGTTATATTATAGTAAAGAGATATTATTTTGTGATATAGGCGGTAATGTTGTGGTCTTTTGCTATGCGTCTATTAACGTGGCGTTGCCTGTCACAAATTGACGTGAACACGCGTATAGGCTACCTCGCTCACACTTTACTGCTTGCCTATACGCGCTTTCACGTCAATTTTGTGACAGGCAACGCTGATAGACGTTTAAAAACATATCACAAAATTATCGATATCACGAAATAATCTCCCTTTGCCTATGTTATGCATGATAAAAAAATACTATGCCAGAAAATATGGCGGATCATGTAGTTCATAAATAATAATTGTAAAACCTTATTGTAACATGTTTTATGCAAATAAATAATAAACTAAACTAAACTACTGTCACACAATTTATAATGCACTCATAAAACCACATCTTGAATACCTAGTCGAGGTCTGGGGGTGTGCCGCAAAAACCAATTTAAGTAAATTACAAATCGCACAAAATAAAGCAATTAAAACACTATTCAAATATACCTTACACCTACAATTGAACTTTATAGCAAAAATAAATTTTTCAACATAAATCAAATATACAAATATTAAACATGCATTCTCATCAAAAAAATTACAACAAATAAAATTCATTCGAATATACAATTTACTAAAAAGAATCACAGATACCATACAAGAAATAAATATATGCTAAATCTCCCTTTTCCAAGGACGGATTATGGTAAAAGAAATTTAATGTATGAGGGGGCCCAAATATTTTATAAAATACCCAGAAATATTATAGATATTGCTTCGATTAATATGTTTAAGAAGAAATTAAAAGAATATCTCCTAAGTCATGCTTAACACCTGTACAAAAATTATCATGAACCCGTAGAATTCATGTATAGAATGTAGATACTATAGATACCCTAGATTTACTTTAAGGTGTGCGATGTCGGATGTCGGTTCGGTCATCAGTACACCTACTTATTTAAATTACTTCTTTTTTATATCCAAATTATATAATACTATTAAGGCTAAACTAACACTAGCTCTTAAGATCATCGACTAACCTACTTTTTGTATTTTCAATTTTTAAGTTTCTCATGTTAAGTGAACTCTGTAAGTTCTTTGTGAGAATAAATGTCTTAAACCTCAAACTACCAATCCTATCCTATTTTAGGAATTATGTCATTTATTTGTAGAATTCAGTGCATACACGTAATATTTCCGCTACCAATAAATTATTATAGGACAGCTTACCCAACCCGCACTAGGCTAGCGTGGCGTGGTGGACTAAGGCCTTAGCCACAGAAATAGATAGAATGGAAAAGTGGGCAGGGCGCACGTGCCAATACTCTGCACCATAGTGCAGGGCATTTCAAAGCCTTTCTCAGTACGCCTTATGACTTGTTTCTGCAAATACTATAACAAAAACCCGCAAAAATGCCTTATTGTGCTGTTTCTAACTGAAGAAACAAAAGCTTTAATATATTAATAGTTTTTAAAAATTAATGACGTCATTATGTAAGGCGTAGTTTGTTCGTAAGTTGCCACGCATGAATCGCACGTAAAATTGTGATTACAACCATTCTACCACAGTTTTACTATCTATATTGTTAAACTGTGATTCTACTCTATCTATTTCTGCGGCCTTAGCCTTCTCGTACTAAGAAAGTCTCAAAATTATCAAAAGTCTGGAGGAAAACCTCAGATGAATCTTCATTATAAACATGTATGAGCAATATGCGATAACCTAAACATTCCCGCATATTATTTCAATTATAATTTCATAATTAATTCTGTTTAACCTTATCTCAGGAGCGAGACTTACTACATTGTTAAATGTACCTAATATACAGTAATAAATAAAACTCTTTATCCAATAAATTGCCATTAATTTTATTACATACATACACTGTCATAAGATTATAGTAATTAATGAACAAACCCACTGTTTACTTTTAACCTAAGCTTGTATGGTCTGATGATATAATTTGACCTTAAACCGAGATAGTGAAAAGGAGTCTTGTATTAGAGATTTTTATCCTTGGTTGACATGATTTATTGATGGTCTTAATTAGAAGACTTGCTCATTGAATGCATCAGATACGAGTATCTAAAGGTATTTGACGGGAGATGTATTGTTAGTATTAATTGTGTCTCGATTTAAGTAACATAACATAACCAGCTCATTACTGTCCCACTGCTGGGCACGGGCCTCTTCTCAGTACGAGAAGGCTAAGGCCTTAGTCCAACACGCTGGCCTAGTGCGGGTTGGCGGACTACACACATCATTGAGAACTGTATGGAGAACACTCCGGTGTGCAGGTTTCCTCACGATGTTTTCCTTCACCGTTAAAGTAAGTGATAATCGAATATGTCATGAATCGCACATGAATTCTAAAAGTCAGAGGTGCGGGCCGGGATCGAACTCACACCCTCCTGCATGGAAGGCAAGCGTTCAACCACTAGGCTACGAGATGTTGTCTGTCGGAATTACGTGGTAGAATCATCACTGCTTATGATTGCGATATAAGTAATAAAAAAAAAATTGCATCATGGTCAAGGATTATCACATTAATTTCTGTAAACGAAATATATTTTTTAGTCTTGTCTGTCCGTTACAAATTCTGCAATCGATTTTTAAAAATATCTTCCAGACGAGCTAGAGACTTGAAACTTTAAACATAGCTCAGGACTGGATGAAATTGCAATAGTAACTCGTTATCTTTTAAAAAACGTGGTTTAGTTAAATATTTTTCGTATTTTTTTTTTGGATCAAGTTGATATCTTTTTAACGCTGCGGACGCGCATGTGGCTTCCACGCCATATTGCGCAAGCGGAGTGTCCGGTGCAGGCTGCCATGCTTTGCAGAGTCCACGGCAGCACTAACAACATCCTGACGATGATCTCGAGCAGGCTGGAAAGTCACTTTAGCAGGCACTGGAACAGCTTGCTTTTAAGTGTGTGTGTGTGTGTGTATACCTATTAACACAATTATGTAAGTTTTACTGTTCTGTGCAGCCTTACACAATGTGTTAGTGTCCAAGCTTCTCAGTAGGAAAACCAAACTTCGACCAATATTAATGTACGCTTGTGAGGCTTGGATACTAATGCTTAAGGAGGAGGACAAGCTTTTGGTTACAGAAAGGAAAGTACTCCGTAAAATCCTGGGGCCAACAAAAACACAGCATGGAACGCTGAGAGTCCGGAAGAATGCCGAAATCGAAGAGCTAGTCATCATCATCATCATCATCATTTCAGCCGAAAGACGTCCACTGCTGGACATAGGCCTCCCCCAAGCATCGCCACAACGACCGGTCCTGTGCCTTCCGCATCCAGCGGATTTCACCAGGTCGTCGGTCCACCTTGTGGGGGGCCAGAAGAGCTAGTGGACGAGCCTAATATAATTGGCGTGATCAAAGCACAACGTCTGTTCTATGATGGCTCGGCCACGTCGAACGCATGGGGGAGGATCGAGGAGCCAAGAAAGCGTATCTGGGCCAACTAATCGGACAAAGACCAGTGGGTCGCCCCAGATATCGTTGGGGAGATGCTGTGGAGGCTGATCTGCGTGAGCTTCAAGCTACCAACTGGCGTGATATCGCACAAGATCGAGGAAAGTGGAGAGTTCTCGTTTCGGAGGCCATGACTCATTTTGGGTCGCCGAGCCAGATGAGTAAGTAAGTAAGTAATACTCTTGTCTCTTTTCTGTCTAATTATTGTTTTAATTTAATGAATCGTGAAGGCACAAAGTAGGTCTGAGTGAAATGTTTATTTTTATTAATTACTTCTTTTTTTTCTTCTTTTTCAGTGGGTGGGGCACATTTTTCGCTGAACGGATGGCCGAAAAGTTCTGGAGTGGCGACCGCGTACTGGAAGGTGGAACGTAGGTAGGCCCCACAAAAAGTGGACCGACGACCTAGTGAAGGTAGCGGGAATCCACTGGTTGCGGAAAGCACAGGACCGGTCGTTGTGGCGATGCAAAGACATGCGATGCTTGGGGGAGGCATATGTCCAGCAGTGGACGTCTTTCGGCTGAAATGATGATGATGACTTTTTTTCTCAACAATAGCTTGTTTGTTTGTTACGTAAATATGCAGGAAATTCTAGATATACTGTCGTACTTTTCTTGACAATTAAGGTTAAAGTCACCTGTTTCATTTGTACTTGAAGTGTTATGATAATAGTTTCATCATACTACAAATATTATCAAATGTTTACGTTTCGTAACATGTAATTATTGATAATCCTACTGTTATTTTACGAAATACTGCTTATCAAAATGTATTAATAGTAATGTATTTAACATAACATAACATAACATCACGCCTGTAATGTAATGTATTACAGGAGGAGGAGGTTTATGTATTATTATTATGTTTTGTATTTTATTACTGTAGGAATGTATTTTTAATATAATATAATCTTTATTGGAACCAAAAAACACATTTTACATTAACTATAGTGTTCGATAATAACTACATTAGTTTATCACTGTGTCGTAGCTATTAGCGCCCACCTCTCAGAGGGAGAAGACGTCAGCGTTCCGATTATAAAGTAAAATAAAACAAACAATAAAAAAATTGAAATTAAGACTAAGAAAGTGAGTGTGGTATAAGGTGCTATGGTATGTTTGTTTATGTATTGTGTGTGTGTAAGGGTAGAGTGGTGGGTGCGTGTGTGAGAGTGTTAGAAGGAGATGAGTCGTGTTTAGTAGTAAGTGTGTCTGTGTTGGAATGAAATTCGGACTAGAAATCTTTAAACTTTTACTAAATTCTCCAGTTCATCGTACGTGAGGGTAGCAAGCCATTTATCAGCAAGTCTCTTGCATTCCCTAGAAGAATGTGGGTAAATATTTAGTACCCTATTAACCCTGTTGTATAACGTGGGGCTAAAAAACATATATTGACGTCGAACAACTTGAAGTTTAGTAAGGTATGTACGGCAGACTATGTCTGATCTCCGTTTTCGTCTACACAAATCAGGGTCAAAAAACAAATCAGCATGTCTACGCAAGATAGTATTGAGCACGAAAGAATGTCTCACTCTAGGTAGTTTACACTTTTACACAGCTCATATAATTCGTTAGTAGGAAAGCGAATGGGCTTCTTGGCCATGACCTTAAGAACAGCCCTCTGAGCTCTCTCCAGACGCAGCATTAAACATATCCCAGCATTACCCCAAGCTGGTATACAATACGTCAGAACGGAGTGGGCAAGGGCAAAGTAGACAGTCCTCAAAGTAGGGAAATCGGCTGAGCTTCTTAAGTTTTTAAAAACAAATATGAGCTTCCTAACCAGGGAGTTTATTTGTTCACCCCATTTCAACGTACTATCAATCATGACACCAAGATATTTAATGGAGTCGGCGCGTGTAATTTTGGTACAACTACAGTCAACTTCCGTGGCTGGATTGCATTTGTGAGCTGTCAGACTGAAGGGGGAAATTGGTTGTGATACAATACTTGGACTAAATGTGATAAACCTAGTTTTAGTCAAGTTTAAGGTAAGCAGATTTTGGGCTAGCCATTTCATTGTAGTTCGCAATGCAGACTCTGCAAACAAGAGGGTCTCGGTCCAATCAGTGCCACGCACAAGAATTACTGTGTCATCAGCATAGGAAAACATTTTAGAGTTAGCTGGGGCGAGATTGCAAAGATCGTTAATATATATTAGAAACAGGGTAGGTCCGAGGACACTACCCTGTGGTACTCCAAAGTTAAGAAACATTTCCTGACTGGTGTGGTTATCTATTTTAACGACCTGAGAACGACCACTCAGATAACTCCTAAAGATATCATGAGGTAGGCCCCTAATACCAATCCGTTCCAGTTTCTTGAGCAAAAGGGGTACAGAGACAGTGTCAAAGGCTTTAGAAAGGTCAAGAAAGATTGCAATAGACTTGGCTTTGCTGTTTATATTTTGAGCCACTGAACCCAATAATTCCAAGACAGCATCTTCTGTATTTTTGCCAGCTCTGAACTCAAATTAATTATCAGCAAGTATATTTTTACAATTAAGATAGTCAAGCAATCGTTTGATAAGTATTTTTTCTAGAAGTTTAGACAATACAGTTAAAACAGAAATGGGTCTGTAGTTATTGACACTGCCTCTGTCTCCACTTTTGTATATGGGGTGGACTATGGCTTTTTTGAAGACGGAAGGGAAGATTCCAGATGTTAGGGCGAGATTAAATACGTGACAAATGACTGGGACAAGAATATTCCTGGCAGCACTAATTAGAGTAGCAGGGATACCATCCCAACCTACAGCGCTATTAAGTTTAAGGCCAAGTATGAGACGTTCAATCTCATCATTATCTGTGCTAAAAATAGCCATAGAGTTAGGATGGTTACCAGGATCGCAAGAATTATAACAGACATCTATTAGGGGACTTACAATTTGCGATGCCAGGTTTTCTCCGACGTTTGCAAAAAAC
This sequence comes from Asteroscopus sphinx, assembly GCA_949699075.1. Lineage (NCBI taxonomy): Eukaryota > Metazoa > Arthropoda > Insecta > Lepidoptera > Noctuidae > Asteroscopus > Asteroscopus sphinx. The sequence continues at coordinate 22,352,393 of OX453016.1, read as the reverse complement.
TTGTTTACGACATTAACTGATTGCAATGGATCTGTCGTAATGGATAAAAGCTAATATCAATATTTATATGTATATTATTGATACTGTACAACGTGTTATTGAAATAACTCAAAACCTCTTAAGGGGTCATTGTACTCATCAGTATGAACAACTTTTACTATAGGACCAATCCTGAAATCGCGAAAAAAAAACAGCTGATCCCTGACATTTGTGTTCACATAAATCGACAAAATGTAGGGGTCAGCTGATATTTTTTTGCTATTTCTGGGTAGGTCCCATAATAAAAGTTGTTTACACTGATCAGTACAATGACCCCTTAAGAGGTTTTCAGTTATTTCAATAACACATTGTATAATATTGATACTATATTTAACGATGTTAGTAATAAATGAAAGTGACATGAGACGGTCTTTTAATCTTATCGTACGTATTCAATAGAAAAGGAAAGTTTTGTAGGTTTCTTGTGATAGATTTAAAGAGCCTCCAGGCACACCTCGGACACTCGTACAATATAAACGCTAGCACCACCTACATACACAAGATTACGTCTGTATACGAACGCACACACACGTGTAGGGTAGGGATGCTCGCCGCTGGTAATGCCGACTGGGTTCCAAGCGCTTTTCAATAGTATTCAGAGATGGCGTGCTTGTATAGCGGCTGGCGATTGATATCCATTGCAATTTTGCAGTCCAATTACCGTGAAACTGCGGGTTTGTACGGGGCGCGGGCAAGGAATCTTAAATTGGCGGGGGGCGGTGAGTGACCTTAGTACTATTAGATATTCTGTACACCAGGAGTGTACGTTCGCACTGAGCAGTTATCCTGTTATCCTGTTGAGGCTATTACTATTCTTCTTTTGAGGAAAAAGGTAGTGGTCTTGAACGCCCCTAAGCCAATGCGACCTGGTAAGATCTATTGTGACGCCTCTTGCAGCATTACAGCACTTCCCCAAGCTGTAAGTCAATCATGAAGTCGACTATGACTTTGGGGGAGGAGGATTTGATCTCCTGCGTTGAGATGACGTGGCATCCAATATGCTGGCTTCTAATGTGGTGCACTGCATCACATTCGCTTAGGATATGGATGGGCGTCTCATCCTTTTCACGAAAAAACCTGCAAACTGTGATATCACTGAGGCCCATCCTGTGAAGGTGTTTATTTAGCTTGCAGTGTCCAGTAAGGGTTCTTGTTAGGTATCTTATGCGGTTCCTGTTCAAAGAAAGCGCTTCTTTCGTAACCCATTCTTGAAGCCTACTAGAAGCGCTTTCGAGTGTTCTTGTCACAGAAATAGATAGAGTATCACATAACATAACATAACATCACGCCTGTATTTCCCCGAAGGGGTACGCAGAGCTGTAATAGTACACCCACATTTCGCCAGTTATGTTATAGTCCCATGTAATAGGGGGCGAGCCTTTTGCCACTAACCGGGCACAAATCTAGACAGAGATAGAGTAGAATGGTTGTAATCACAATTTTACTTGCGATTCATGCGTGGCAACTTTCGAACAAACTACGCCTTACATATTGACGTCATTAATTTTAAAAAAATTACTTTAATCAAATGTACTTTACAGGTTTGGTTTCTGCAGTTAGAAACAGCACAATAAGGCACTTTTGCGGGTTTTTATAACATTATTTACAGAAACAAGTCATAAGGCGTACTGAGAAAGGCTTTGAAATGCCCTGCAATTTGGTGCAGAGTGTTGGCACGCGCGCCCAGCCCACTTTTCCATTCTATCTATTTCTGTGGTTCTTGGCCTGGGGATTTACCAAATACACCGTATAATTGTTATAATTGAAGCATTACGTCAAATTAGGGGCCTATCAATAGACATAGATGTTGCAGTTTCGTTGTATCCGCTCTGGGTGAAAAACGCACATTATGCTTTAGTTTATTATCAGAATTTTTTGGAGGAACAAGCTTTTTTGGAGACAATTATAAAGTCAGCTGTATTCAAACCTATTGAAAAGAAAAAGCTTTAAAAAAAATGTGTTTCCTGAGATACAGGTTATCACCTAGTTCAGGAGACAGAGCTCCTATGTTTTGAAAAATATTTGGGTGCTAATAAAACCTTTTTTTTACGCTATTTAAAAAAAAAAAAAATGGCTATTTTACATTGACCCATTGCTTTATTTGTTATCTTGTCTCGTTATTGTTGTTTTAAACTTGTTCCTGTCTTATTAAACAAGATTTTCTCTTCCATTTTAAGGTTTACTGTTAGATAACTCATGTTTGAGTTAAGCTCGCTTGGATACAGTCGACCGCAAGTCAGTGGTTACAGCTTGACTTTGACAGTGTCTTTATTTCGTAAGCAGGGTTGACGACTGACTGACCGACGTATAGTCAATGTAATTTTTGCGTAATAGTAGTTTTTTTGTCTTCGTGATTCCAAATACCTATCGTATTGTTTTAACCGCGGAAAATGTAACACTCGGACTCTCGGACAATAACTGTTGCAGCTTTGATATTTGGCGCAAAAAAATAAAACAGATGCATCAGAAAATTAAATCTTTGACTAAATATAATTTTTTTCATTTCCAAACAAACGAGGAATTAATTAATTAATTAATGAAATACATAAATGAATATTTATCAACTTATATAATTTAATAGGTACTCTAAAATGTGTAACTTCACATTGAAAAAAAAAAAAAAAAAGTGGAATAATTTAACATTATTTTTGGCAAGAATTTATATATTATTATTTATTTATTTTTATTTATTTATTCTTATTTTGATATAGATAGCAATATTTTTGAAGGCTAGGTTAAGGCGAGGTAAGTTCTCATTATTCCGTAAAACGTCCAGTTTTTCGTTGGAAAGTTAGCCGTATCCGTACATACTACAAACTCAGACTACAAATCAGAAAAAAATACAGTGTGTGTTAATGGTTATATGTGAAATGTCTTTGGTAGAGAATGACCCTCAGTTTCTGGAAGGCTGATCAATTTGATCTATTGTCAAATCTAATGTCAGCTTCTGTGATTGGCCGACGAAAATGTTAACAACCAATCACATCGCTTGACCTGAGATTTGACAGACGATTAGTTAATTTTTGTGATGATCAGCCTTCCAGAAACGGGGGGTGAGTCAATAATAATTCTTAGAAATGGCCTCGTATATTTAAAAAAAATCGAAGGTAAACACGAAAAAAAAAATCCTCTCAAGTTGCTCAATATTTTGAGCGACATGTATCATACTTTTTATTACTATTAAAAAGGTAATTTAATGTCCTACAAATTAGTAAGAGTATGTGCAGACGGGCCCGGGCTTTTTGATCAAATATTGGGTGTAAGGGGAACGCTTCCGAAAACGAAGATAGGTGCTGGTGATTACTGATACGAAACCACGAAAAAAAAATGCGATTCTTTTTTTAGATTGTTTCACACATATTTTTTGCATTTTTCATACATAACCAGCTTTGGGCAGTTAAATAAAACTCATACATAATGAAAAATGCAAAAAAAAAAAGATAAGAAAATAATCGCATTTTTTTTCGTGGTTTCATATCAGTAATCATCAGCACTATCACCTATCTTCGTTTTCAGAAGCGTTTCCCTGACACCCTGTATACTATACGTGGGACACTCAGAAAGTTTTGCGAAACTAAAAAAAATTGTTCTATACGTACATATATTTTTATCAAATCTTTTCAAAGTACTTTCCACCAGCCTCTATACAAAGATTCATGCGCCTAAACCAGTTTTCAAAACACTTTTTCCAGTCCGCCGCAGACACCTCGTTTACAGCCTGCTCGAACGCAGCCAGCGCATCTTCCGGCGACGAAAATTGTATCCCTTTGAGCTGATTTTTTATTTTTGGGAATAAAAAGAAGTCACACGGTGCTAGATCAGGGCTGTAAGGAGGGTGACCCAGGAGTTTGACTGGCGTGCTGTCCAGGAAGTCCCTCGTTTTGAGTGCGGTGTGCGCAGGTGCATTGTCGTGGTGGAGCAGTAGCCCGCGGAGCCCTGTGTTTGGTCGCTTGTTGCTTATAACAGAGAAAACTTCTGGCAAACATTTGGTAGTATACCATTCGGCATTAATGCTTCTTTGATCCCGTAAGGGAATTGATACCAAGTGGCCAGTCAAATTAAAAAAGCTAGCGATCAAAATCTTACCCCCGCTTCTAGATCGCTTCACTTTGGTAGGCGTTGGCTCATTTTGAAACACCCAAACAGTCGACTGGCGCTTGGTTTCTGGGTTGTATTGATAAATCCAGGACTCATCACCTGTAACGATGTCGTAAACACGCCGAGACGAGCCTGCTTCAAATTTGTTAAGCATATCACGGCACCATTCCACCCGGGCCTGCTTCTGAGCATCGGTGAGGTTGTGCGGCACCCAGCGTGATACTATCCTCCTCACGCGAAGATGGCTGTGTAGAATCTCGTGAACGCTTCCCGATCCAATCTTCAATATGTGTTGAATCTCCTGATATGTAATTCGCCTATTGTCTTGGATTAAATTTTTCACTGCTAGCACGTTTTCTTCGGTAACAGCCGTCAAAGGGCGACCGCTTCTTTCGTCATCCCCCAAAGTTGGTCGACCGCGCTTGAATTCGTTATACCAACGATACACGGTTGCCTTGGAAGGGCCTTCATCCATGAATGCCATTTGAAGTCTATCGTACGATTCATCCGGTTTCAGGCGACACTTGAAATCGTATAAAATCATAGCTCTAAAATGTTCCCGGCGCAGATCCATATTTCAGTGAGACACAATACTTTGAATTAACTCGCAAAAAATGTGGAGGGAAATTTTGAAATTGGAACTTACTTATTTTTACTTATAAATAATCATATTTTCGAAAAACATTATAACTGGCCAGTCTCCCATATATAAAAACTTTTTTTCGCAATACTTTCTGAGGGGCCTGGTAGATGCACGATCACCGCTCGAAACTCGGCACGGCATGGCGGCACCATGAAAACTGTGCAATAATCAGTCGCGTGCACAGTTTAGCTCCCAGTTGCTTCACCACCGCGCTAGCGCATAGATTATGCACTAATATGGAAACGCTAGCAGTGAGACGTTTCACGATGCTAAAATGTGTAGAAAAATTATATAAAAACTAAAATTCCAAATGTGCAAACAAAGGATGAAGGGTCGTACTTGTCGTTGTCGTAAACATAACTACTAGAACATTTTATCGCGGAGCCTTTTTTTGTTGGGTTTGATTTTGTACAATACAGTGCATCTATAGTATACTTGATTGAAGGCGTGAGCCGGACAAAATTCGAGAGAAAAAAATCCTATACACACGTTACACGTAGAACAAAACGACAGCCCGATGCGCGATGGTGCCCGGTGGACACCGGCAAGTTCGTAGCGAGCGTGGGAACAACAGATAGGAGCCGTCATTTTTGTCCGACGGACAAAATGACCTTCACGCTTTTTTATATATTTCTATAGGATGGCGAAACGAGCTAAAGGCCCAGCTGATATAAGCGACTACCTTTGCCCTTTGCCTTCTGCGCAGCACCCAAATATTGAAAATATGCTTCGCGATTTATGCTATTTTTAGTCAAATTATCGTATCCGGTAAAAGGCAAAGAAAGATGACCCAAACACTCCCCAAGAACTCTTTCATTGTTTGTTAACAAGAAAGTGAATTAAATGAAGGTGCCACCAACGTCATAGCAATTTATTTTTATAATAAATATTGGTTTAATATAAAGCCAATCAACCGTAAGTGTAGTCTATTCACTACATAATTGAATTCTCTTTTTTATACCACGCACTCAACATTCCATGTTTTCTTTCACTCTCGAATGAACATGGTTATAAAGAAGCAACTGTTACATACCTTCACATACTTACAAAATAACTTTCTTATTTTTATTATAGGTAGGTTATAAAAAAAGACCTTGAATACAGGTATTTCTTAACATACATTAAGACGAACAATTTTGAGGGGTCCCAAGATAATCCCTTGTGGAATGAAGGGAGCAGGTAAGGATGTATCGAATTTAATCTGGGTCGACATCGAATCCGAGAATAAAGGACTGTCTCGTCAAGTATGGGAATGGGACTGAGAATTCAGAGATTAATAAAGATGACTCAAATACTTTACAATCTGTTATTAAGGGAATAAAAGGCGAGAGTAAGATCAACAAAAGTAATGAAATTTTTTCGTAAAATAAATTTAATTCAGTTTTTGATTCAAATGACTAAAAATTTGAGAAATGATTGAGATATATTTTTTGCTAAAATAAATGCGCCGAAATTGAAAGATTCTTGAATCTTGGTTGGTATAATTTTATTTTAAACTACTTAATGCATTTTCGAATACAATGTAAGTATCTCGATTCAACCGGGTTGATGGATGCGATTCGGAAGAAGGCCATATGGTCAGTGTCAGGTAAATAGTTGCCTAACATTGTGAAATATCGGTATGTTTATCTACATAGTATATTGATGGCTTAATTATCAGATTTCGTAACTCCGTTTTGACCAATTTTACAGGAAGTAGATTTTTTTTCGAATTAAGGCACTATTTCCATGTTTTTAAAATGAATATTGTAATATAATAATAATTGATTACTATGTCATAATTGAACAATCTAATACAGCCTTTCCCGCCTTCCCTGGTTTGTGGGTGCAGAGATGCATCGAAGGGACCTTGTGACAGCTTTCAGGCTTCGTTCTGGACACATACCCCTGAACAGCTTTGCCTTTTTAATGAGAAAATGTGAGTCACCTAATTGTTCAGAATGTGATAAGGTAGAGGACGTTACGCATATTTTAGCTGAGTGCGTCCGGAACGAAGTCAAAAGAATCATTTTCATGTTAGAGAATGATTTAGATTCACGTGATGTTGGTATATTTAATTGCGTTTTGGCTGCCCCTTTGTCTAAGACAGCCAAAAAATTGTATAAAATAGTACAACTAAGCATTAAACGTAGATAATGTATGTATTGAGTGTAACTATGAGGGTGACATGTTCTTTTAGATCAAACCCTCCATAAATAAATAAAGATTAAAAAAAAAAAAAAAAAAAAAAAAACAATCTAATAATATTCGATCAAAAACGTATAAACAGTGCCTTAACTAGACTTTTTTTCTGCCCCCTGTAAAATTGGCCAAAACAGATTTACGAAGTCTGCTAACTAAGCCATCGATATTATATGTATATTATGATAACGGATATGTAGGTACTTTAAAATTAATTAAATTCATTATCTATGAGGATTTCACTGTTTTTCCTACACAGTATAGTATTATTATATTATCTGTGACAGTGTATTGTGAACACATGTTTGATATATTATTATTATTGCAGTTAGTATCAAACTCACGACACGTTCAGAGTTTCTCATAATGACGAAACATTATGATATTGCTGTTATCAAAAACGCTTTGCTCCTTTGTCACTAAAAGTTTACCTCCCTGCTAACCCTATTTATTGAAGGCCCTTATCCAGAAGTGAACAGCGATTGCATGAACAATTTTAATAATGAACAGATTTGTGTAATAGCTTCTTAATAAAACTCTAAAACTGACTGACAGACAACACACCGTGTGTTCCGTGTGGTGCCGGACACAAAGAATAGCACCACCCTATCTCTTCTCGTGGGTGTTGTAAAAGGCAACTAAGGGGTTCACCAGAGGATGGGCAGCAGCGTTCTCTGAATATTTATTCAACTAACTGTGAATTCCAACCCGCCTGCCAAGCGTGGCGGTTATGGCATGTCCCCCATTTTTAGGGGAGGCATATGTCCAGCAGTGGATGGCTTTCGGTTGAAATGATGATGAGGCAACACACAGCCTAAGCCCGTGTGTCTAGAAGCATGTTATTTTGCACAGGAGTTCCTTAAATAGCGTAGGTGAGCACTAAGAAAGGATTTTTGAAAATCCACCCCCTAAGTAGTAACAGCTGCGAGACCGAAGGCCGAGCCCCCATAACATAACATATAATAGTCTACGCGAACGAAACCGCAGGCAATAGCTAGTAACATAATAAAATTGTGTAGTTGTGAAATCAATTATTATTTTTGTGACCAGAATTGAGTATCGCAATTTCATAATCTTGACATAACGTATAATTTTCAAAACCACAAAATAGATAGCAACAAAATTACTCCTAATCCTACTACAATGGACAATAACAAGCTAACATTGAGTGAGCGGAACAAAAATATTGCTGCAGCGTGTGCGAACTACGTTGCAGTGTTTCGAGACTGTTCTGTGTTATTTACACCACTATTCATGTCTACTTTATCGTGGGTTGTTGGAAGTGGGCTTTCTGTATCGTGAAACCCAGCTACCAGATCAGATTGAACTTAATTTGTACACTCAGTTTGTACACAATCGTCCTCTTTGACTGCAGTGACATTCGTTTCTTATCAAAAACCAAATATTGCGGTTCATTCATCAGTGTTTTATCAACGTTGCTACGTACTTTTTACAACAACGTATTTGTTTATGTTGTATGGAAACAAAATCTTTCATTGAATACTGGTCAATCTGCAAAGGTTTAATCAAAAACAATCTGGAAACCATTGAAAATCTTAGATCAATTTGTCCACCAATTATTATCGAATTAACCCTTTTCTCTTGTTGATTTTAATTACTTGCAATGCAGCTAATGTTTCCAGTAATTTTTATTGTACATCCAGATTAGGCTGTACGTATTTTTATAATTATTAATTTAGGGAAAATAAATCGATTTCGTATCCTTGAGATTTTCATGATTATTAAATTTCAATAACGATTATACCATATCTAATGTAGGTACTATTGTTGGGTTTCCATTATCAGCATTAGGTACGCAAATGGAATGTTGTTAAAAACGTGTTAGTATTATTTTTTATTCAAGTCGATATTTTAATTGATTTATAATTAATAAATAACATTTTTGTCTTAAGAATCTGGACATAAAATAAGTACGATTTTTTGTAATAATTTAAAGGATTTTTATGTTATTACATAAAGCCTTCATAAAAAAAATCAGTTCTAACGAATATCCTGTAGATTAGAAATAAGTTATAACTTATAACTTAGCTTACCAAGTTAGTTTAGCTTCTATGAATGTTTCTTTGTAACGGTTGCCTTGTATGATAAAAATAATTAGCGTAAAGATTCATGTGTTGATTCGATTTAAAATAACTTTCAAGTGTATCAACTACATTGTTAAAACCATACGGCCATACGATTAAATAAATTGTTAAAACCGGCCAAGAGCATGTCGGGCCATGCTCAGTATTATAGGGTTCCTTAAGTAGGTCTAATTACAAACGAATCAAATCGAATATTAATCATTGCTATTTTAGTTTTTGCAAACTGAATGAATGAATGATTTAAGAAGTGTGTCATTTCAATATAACACAAACTTTCTTTTTGTGATTTTTTTAAATAGAAAGTAACTGAAGGAGCATTATTTGCTGAGATCATTTTTCTCTAAGGTCAATGACCTATAAACTAGGACGTCTTAAGTATTTTTCAGTTTTCTCACTATAACTCGAAAATTTATAATCACACTATACTCAAAATCATTTTAAAAGAGAGTTTTTACAAAGTTCTATCAATGTGGAAGACTATAAGTTTCTACGTTGCATAGTTTAGGAATGGCAGGGGGGGGGACAGTGCAAGCCACTTTGGCGAACTGTGTTTCGCAGATGGTATACCTGATAAAACAGTTATGTATGAAACATTACCTTCATTTTAATAGACCTATTCAATGATTCCCCAAACGAGGGGGTGCAGCGAAAAAAAAATTGTCATCCCCATTTCACATGTATGGGCGCCACCCCTAAAATACGTAATCAAGATTTTTTTATTCTTTTTAAATTGAGATCTGTATCTAAACCATTTTTTAACAAAATTTCATTTACTTATGTTTATAACTGTAGTCCGTGTGGTACCGGACTTAAAGAATAGCACCACCCTTATCTCTTCTCATGGGTGTCGTACAAGGCGACTAAGGGATTCACCAGAGGATGGGCAGCAGCGTTCTCTGAGTATTTAACCAACCAACTGCGATCGCCAACCCGCCTGCCAAGCGTGGCGATTATGGCATATCCCCCCCTTAATTGGGGGAAGCCTATGTCCAGTAGTGGACGTCTTTCGGCTGAAATGATGATAACTGTAGAAGTTATTAAGCTGTAAAGGATTAGGACAGACGGACAGACGGACGGACATGACGAAACTATAAGGGTTCCTTGTAGGACTACGGAACCCTAAAAATGGACTGTATAAATCGTTTATTGATTTTTTTTCTGTTCTTTATTTAGGATTTATAGGATAAAAAGACCAATGTTAAGGTGACGAGCTTATTGTAGGTTGTTGCGCTCATTATTATGACAAGTACTGATAGTGATTGTTTTGGCTAGAGTTTTTAGGCCACGAGAATGATAACTGTTAGGTTTTGCCGAAATTATTAAAACATTACTATGATTACTAAAGCCAATTTCGGAAGGCATATTCCTAATTACTGGGCTTAATTTAAATCCATCAGTCATATAGTTAAATCCAAAATAGGAAGAATCAAATCCAACTTTGCATTATATCATTGCTGGAAAATTATGAGGTCTTGTATGGACGATGGTTAAATCCAAGTTAGGAAGAATTAAATCCAAGTTTGGATTTTATCTTGGCTGGCATATGAGGTTCTTCTTCTTAGCGAGTCAATGGCAATTTTTTTCAAATTTTGTTGGCTCAGTGTTCCGCAACGCGCACTTCATTGTGGTTGAGGTGTTTCAACACTACTCCAATCGAGAATGAAGAAATCTCAAGTTATGAAACGTTGTATGAATATTAAATAATCCTACTTAAGCATCAGAATAACAACCTATGGCTGAACCTGAACAACGTATGGTCGAAGGATAAATCCAAGATAGGAAGAATCAAATCCACGTTTGCATTTTATCTTCGCTGTGTTATTTATATTTCTATGTTCGCTGGCAAATGAGGTGTTTCAACTACTCCATTAGAGAATGAAGAAAGAAATCTCAATAGATGAAACGTCGCATAAACATTAAATAATCCTACTTAAAGGGAATGCAGTAACCAAGTAGCGCCCTCATCAGTAAAAAAATTATTACACGCTGAATACATCATTTATCGAAAATACTTTTTTAACGATTGAAGTACAGGGGGCCTAGTACGAGTTTGACACTTAAGAATACTTTCATAGTTTTCGTCGACTTTCATTAATAAATCAGTAGTTCCTCCTCGTATCCGCCAGGGGCGCTACTGATTTTTGAATGAAAGTCGTCGCTTTCGATGGAAGTATCGGTAAGTGTCAAACTCGTACTAGGCCCCCTGGTACCTACTGTAGTTTAATGAGAAACTATCAACTCTGTAAATTATATTTCGCTGTAGTTGTAGATACAAAAAGTGCCAAAAGTGGCAGTTTTTTGCATATTAAGGTGAATGCTACAGGGCAGCCCGCGAAATTCAAAATTTCTTGCGTTTTTTTGCTAATTGTAGCTCTGTTTTGAGTTGTATATCAATCAAAATACGATTTGCGGTAGTAATAACAATATATCTACTGACTAATACTTGTAAAAAATATAAACCTAGCTTTATAAGCTCTAGAAGCTCGATAATTGATAATTTGATCGTAAATTCATATAATCGAGCTTGTACAGCTTATAGAGCTAGGTTAATATTTTATATGAGTATTATTCAGTAGATATATTGTTGTTACTACCGCAAATCATATTTTGAATTATACACAACGCTAAATACAACTACAATTTGCAAAAAACGCAAGAAATTTTGAATTTCGCGGGCTACCCTGTAGCATTCGACTTAAGAATAACAAAGTATGGCTGCATGATCGAAGGTTGAATCTGAGATAGAAATACGTAATCGAATCCAAATTTGCATTATAACTTCGCTGGCAAATGAGGTGTTTCAACTACTTACTCCATTTGAGAATGAAGAAAGAAATATCAATAGATGAAACGTTGTATATAATCCTACTTAAAAGGCATCAGAATAAAAATGTATGGCTGTATGGTCGAAGGTTAAACTCGAGATATGAAGAATCAAATCCAAGTTTGCATTTTATATTCGCTGGCAGATGAGGTGTGTGCATCAGAATAACAATGTACCAGGCCCCTCAGAAAGTATTGCGAAAAAAAGTTTTTATATATGGGAGACTGGCCAGTTATAATGTTTTTCGAAAATATGATTATTTATAAGTAAAAATAAGTAAGTTCCAATTTCAAAATTTCCCTCCACATTTTTTGCGAGTTAATTCAAAGTATTGTGTCTCACTGAAATATGGATCTGCGCCGGGAACATTTTAGAGCTATGATTTTATACGATTTCAAGTGTCGCCTGAAACCGGATGAATCGTACGATAGACTTCAAATGGCATTCATGGATGAAGGCCCTTCCAAGGCAACCGTGTATCGTTGGTATAACGAATTCAAGCGCGGTCGACCAACTTTGGGGGATGACGAAAGAAGCGGTCGCCCTTTGACGGCTGTTACCGAAGAAAACGTGCTAGCAGTGAAAAATTTAATCCAAGACAATAGGCGAATTACATATCAGGAGATTCAACACATATTGAAGATTGGATCGGGAAGCGTTCACGAGATTCTACACAGCCATCTTCGCGTGAGGAGGATAGTATCACGCTGGGTGCCGCACAACCTCACCGATGCTCAGAAGCAGGCCCGGGTGGAATGGTGCCGTGATATGCTTAACAAATTTGAAGCAGGCTCGTCTCGGCGTGTTTACGACATCGTTACAGGTGATGAGTCCTGGATTTATCAATACGACCCAGAAACCAAGCGCCAGTCGACTGTTTGGGTGTTTCAAAATGAGCCAACGCCTACCAAAGTGAAGCGATCTAGAAGCGGGGGTAAGATTTTGATCGCTAGCTTTTTTAATTTGACTGGCCACTTGGTATCAATTCCCTTACGGGATCAAAGAAGCATTAATGCCGAATGGTATACTACCAAATGTTTGCCAGAAGTTTTCTCTGTTATAAGCAACAAGCGACCAAACACAGGGCTCCGCGGGCTACTGCTCCACCACGACAATGCACCTGCGCACACCGCACTCAAAACGAGGGACTTCCTGGACAGCACGCCAGTCAAACTCCTGGGTCACCCTCCTTACAGCCCTGATCTAGCACCGTGTGACTTCTTTTTATTCCCAAAAATAAAAAATCAGCTCAAAAGGATACAATTTTCGTCGCCGGAAGATGCGCTGGCTGCGTTCGAGCAGGCTGTAAACGAGGTGTCTGCGGCGGACTGGAAAAAGTGTTTTGAAAACTGGTTTAGGCGCATGAATCTTTGTATAGAGGCTGGTGGAAAGTACTTTGAAAAGATTTGATAAAAATATATGTACGTATAGAACAATTTTTTTTAGTTTCGCAAAACTTTCTGAGTGTCCCACGTATGTAGTTCTACATTAATGCTTTTTAATTATAGACTTGTACATTTTATGGTTCCATAAAATGCAAGAAAGTAAGCCTTGCTATTTCAAATTAAACATCGTTTTTATTCTACATGTGCTACTTCTCATTTGGTAAACATTCCATTTTGTCAACTTTGCTTTTTGCTTTGCTTCGAAAATTAATTTGAAGTTAACAAAATGTGATTTCTTGTATGTAATAAAATATTTACAAAATCGGATATTTACCAAATGGGATATTTAAAAAATGAGATGTTTATTAAATAAGATGTTTACCAAATGGGATGTAGGTAACCTTTTTCGACTTTCTTATTCTTATTATTTGTGTGATGAACATAAGTGTTTGTGTTGGTCTGGGTGTTTCATATGTATTATAAGTATGTATTTATAAAAAAATAAAAGTATATAAGTATTACATCCATTGTCTAGTACCCATAGTACAAGCTTTGCTTAGTTTGGGACTAGATGGTGCCGTGTAAAAATGTCCCAAAAATATTTATTTATTTATTCTATGCATTTGCAGTGTCTTGTTTGATACTTTCTGACTATTTATTTTTGAACCTAACTGCAACAAATTGTTTTTTTAAGGGGATTTTATCGAAAATTAATTTTTAACGTTTGAAGAACAGGTACTTTAGTTTGCTGTAGTGGTAGACATGAAAAGTGCGAAAAACGGCCACTTTTGGCATTTTTCTTGTAGCTATAGCCAACTATATTTTACAGAGTTAATAGTTTCTGATTATAATACAGTACCTGTACTTCAATTGTAAAAAACTAATTTTCGATAAATAATTTATTCAGCGAGTATTAATTTTTTTACTGATAGGGGCGCCACTTGGCTGCTTTATTCTCCTTAAGGAGCTACTTCCTTTTTACTTATGACCTTTAAATTTTAGATCATTATTATTTTCATCATTCCGATAGTTTTTAGTCGCTACGGTAGTTCTTCTAGTTACGTTACGTATGGTTATGCTATTCATAACGCAATAACTCACATAGTGTGTCGGTATTGTTAAGAGACGTGTCAGGTAATTTTTAACAATACGACGATACAAACTAGCGAAGACAATGAAAGTGTATTCACGCATAAAAACGCTTTTTCAAACATGAAGCCGGGGTTTAATCTGTATGTTCAAGTTGTAATCAATAATAACATAACAAACATAACATAACATCACGCCTGTATTTCCCCGAAGGGGAAGGCAGAAGTGTAACATCCACATTCACATTTATCATATCACATCATGTACATCCACATTTCGCCAGTTATGTTGTTAATAAATAATAATAATAATAAAAAAAAATGTTAAGACATTTTTACACAGCACCATCTAGTCCCAAGTTAAGCAGAGCTTATGCTATGGGTACTAGACAATGGATATAATACTTACATACTTTTTTTTTGTAAATACATACTTATAATACACAAAGAAACACACAGACGGACACAAACACTTACAAATATTTGCGTCCTGTGGGAATCGAACCCACGACTTCGTGATCAGCAGTCCGACACACAAACCACTAGACTACAGACGTCGTCAAAAATATGATGAATTTTTAACAACAGTTACATTTATCGCTTAAGGGGAATGTTGCAGCCAAGTGGCGCCCCCATCAGTAAAAAAAATATTACTCGCTGAATACACCTTTTATCGAAAATTCGTTTTTAACAATTAAAGCACAGGTACTGTAGTTTAATCAGAAACTATTTACTATGTTAAATATAGTTTGCTGTAGTTGTAGATAGAAAAAATGCCAAAAGTGGCCGTTTTTCGCACTTTTTCTATCTACAACTACAGCGAAGTATAATTTACAAAGTTAATAGTTTCTGATTAAACTAAAATACCTGGACTTCAATAATTAAAAACTAATTTACGATAAATAAATAAATGATGTATTCAGCGAGTAATATTTATTTACTGATGGGGGCGCCACTTGGCTGCAATATTCCCCTTAAGAACGAGTGACTGTTATATGGTTATGAATGACTTCTGAAGTACAAAAGCCCCAATGAGACAATAGGTTTTTTTTTATACCCAGTTGTCAGGTAATAGAACCGTATGTTACAACACTTGGAACTAGTCATTATGATGCTACGTGGAATTAATAATCCAATGTAGTTGAAACATGTGTTACAAAAACACTTAGATATAAAAGGAATAAATTTTAAAATAGACACAACATATCTTCACCATATGTTCAACTCATGTATAGACTAAAAATAATCGATTTAATTTAGGCGTACTAAATTAAGGTACACCGCCACTACAACTCTGATTTCACATTCGATTTTCGAAAGAATTTAAAAGGAATACTTACACAGAAACGTATAAAATATACACCATGACCCAATTCACAGAACACCACGTTGATATCTGCAGCTTATAACCTTAAAACAATCACGGGGACACTTGAAAATGCACCAGTTTTGTACACGATATTGTGGAATGGAGTTTAAAAAGTAGCTGGTGTTTAATTGACACGAATTTTAGTACGTTATTTGAGTAAGAATGGCCGGCCGGCGAAGCGTGCGCGTCGGACTGAGGCAAAACGTCTAGCGGGCTCGACCAACACTGCATTGGCTCCGAGCGAGTTGGACTTGGCTGGCTCGTCACACAACGTCATTTTATCGCGCTACGCGCTTACGCCGCTTTCCTTTCAAATCGTTTGTATCGCTTGCACGTACTACATGCTTGTTTGTTCTAACGGTTTATTTACGTATTCCCTTGTGTGAGCGGCATCGGATAGCAAATTTCAAGAAATCCGCTTGCTGTGTCTTAGACTGTTGATGTGTTGTATTGTAGTCGATACGTGCAATCTGCGCTTATGTTTAATGCATTTTAATATAATCTCATCATGCACATTGTTTACTGCGGTGAGATATAATACCTCAAGTTCCTTTAACTAGGTACATTAATATCGATATTATATGCTACCTAAATGAAAAAGTGACGATGACCCCATTCGATATTTTTTAGGCGAGTCGATAGCGTCAGCGTGATTGTCACGTGATCGTGTGTACGAAAAACCATGCGTTGAAATCGCTCAAGCAATTATGATTGTTAATGCTTTATGATAAGGTGTATATCACTAAAAATTAATAAATCAGCTGTTAATGAGTCAGAAACGAGCTAAAAGTAACAGTATAGTATTCACACTGGGTTGTGATCTAGGCATATTTATCAAAACATGAAAAAAATGCCTGGAATTACACAAACGGCATAAAATAGAAATGCTTAAAAATATTAATAAAACGAACGTTCTTGATAGCATGGCACTTGTTTAATTTATAATTTCTGATGCTGTTTAAAAAAAGGCCACATATTGATAAACTCCTACTTTATTTCTGTGTATATTCAAGTTCTACCAATTTAATCATTAAATGGTAGATTGTAGCTTAATTACTTTCATGCACTCCTGTTTAAAGACAATTAAGGTAGGTACCTACGTAAACAATAACAATTTATTTAATATTAAAACGTTTCCAAATTCAAATTAAATGGTTAAGCGCTACAAGTATTTTCATTTTCCTCTTGTTTTGGGGAATTTCTATTATAATAAAAATAATAATTAAAAATAATTAATTAATGAAAGAACCGATTTTATTAAGTTATACTAATATTTTTTATAGTTATAATTATTACTCACAATTTATGGTAAACCTACTAAATGTGCTCTGAAATAAAATGATTTGTTTATTTATTGCTTTTTACTCTTTTTATTTTATCATCGTATAATCCATATACATATTATTCTCTTCTACTGATAATTTTATGCGACTGTCAGCCTTTTTTATCTTTATTCTTTATTATGCTTAAGGCGCATGTAGCAGCCAAGTGGCGCCCCCACCAGTAAAATAATTATTATAAAAGTGCCAAAAGTGGCCGTTTTTCGCATTTTTTGTATCTACAACTACAGCGAACTATAATTGACAGAGTTAATAGATTCTGATTAAACTACAGTACCTTTTTTTTGTTTACGTATGGAAATCCTCATGGATACCCTTCGTCTGGGGAAGGCAAAGGGGTATGTCGGACTCCTACCGACTAAAACCACACGGTGGCTGACCTCAGCACAAAATAGAGGAGCTCCGGGAACTCCTGTGGACCGCGCCGGTGCCCCTCTGGTGCTATGCCATTTGGCACGTCCCGGGAAAGCAGTACTTTCCACGCCACAGCAGCACGCGACCACCACGTACTACTGTCCTCCACAGGGTCGTGTAATGGGCGCCTTGAGTACCCCACTCTTAGCGCCCACGATTCCCATGGGTAGCCAGTACAGTACTTCAACTATTAAAAACGAATTTTCAATAAAGCGAGTAATATTTTTTTTTACTGATGGGGGCGCCACTTAGCTGCGACATTCCCCTTAATTAATAAAACTTCATAATCTTTGTAGACTTTGTAGTATAAAAAAATGGAAAGTTTTTTTTTTTTATTGTTTCTATCGGATTGTTATTATAATTGGTAATGAATAGTTAATGTTAAGAATTATTTTATTACGTGTATTGATTATTATTGTAGGTACCTATATACCTTGTATTCCTAATCATCTAGTATTGTTATTATTGGTAATGAAATATTTTATTGTACTGTTTTGATTAATTATTATTGTATATCTTAAATTGCTAATCTTTAATTACTTTTGTGATGTATTTTTTTTCAAGTTACCTATATTTCTGACACAATGTAATATTGTTTGAGAATAAATAAATAAATAGTACAGTCGACTGCATGACAGTGGTAACATTTGAATTAGAAAATCGCCTTTACCTTTTACGAAATAAAAGTACTGTCAATGCCAAACTGTCTGTGTATTTGTGGTTATTGTACTTAAAAACCTAGTCGTTTTTATTCAAAAGATCAATACCTACTCAAAGACATTAAAATACCTAGGTCTACTATTAAATAGACCTAGGTACTGCTACTATTAAATCTCTTTGTTAATAACCCCCATTTGCTATCTCGGAAAATAAAATTGTTTGTATGATTGGATCTATGAAAAAACACAATTTGATTACATTATAGTCATTATTGACGATTTTATTTCTTACTTTTTATTTAATTAAATAAATTAAATATAAAAAGGAATAAAATTGTTTGATAATAGTACGTTATGATACAAGTGAGCTAAGTTGACTATTACACTCGAGGCTGGATTGCAGCACAAATTAATATTAATTTGTTGACAAAAATTAATAATTTGATGAAATGAAATGTTTATTTAGCATATTTTAATTAATACAGTAAAGTAATTAGTAAAGTTCTGGAGTGGCGACCGCGTACTGGAAGGCGCAGCGTGGGTAGGCCCCCTACAAGGTGGACCGACGACCTGGTGAAGGTCGCGGGAATCCGCTGGATGCGGAAGGCACAGGACCGGTCGTTGTGGCGATGCTTGGGGGAGGCCTATGTCCAGCAGTGGACGTCTTTCGGCTGAAATGATGATGATAATGGTGAATTAATACAGTTGATTTATTCCCAAAAATGTTTAATTTAGTTCAGGCATAAAAACTCTTTGCTGCGATTTAAAAATAAACTGTAAAGTAAAAAGCACTAGTGCAATAATATAATGAATAAAACTTTTTAACAAAAAATTGAACCGACGAAAAGTGAAACTGAAAAGCGAAAAATAACTAATTATGAGTCGGCGCCAAACGAACTTTTAACAAGCAAAGTGCGTGTAAGTTGCAAGTGGCCGAGCGGAGAACGCATTTTTGGAAACTTATTGTTTATCGTTGAAAATTTCACGTTGTATTTGATGTGACTTTGTTTTTATTATTTATTTAAAGTAATTTAATGATCTTCGTTGATTGGTTGTTTGGCGCCGACTCATAATTAGTTATTTTTCGCTTTTCAGTTTCACTTTTCGTCGGTTCAATTTTTTGTTAAAAAGTTTTATTTTTCATTTTTTTGTGGTTAAAATCTAACTCCAGGTCTCCATTATGTCGTAGTGTCTAGAACTATATTTATGTGTGTCAAGTTTCAACAGAATCGGTTAACAGGTAAGAATTCAGTGGGTGAACAAAAACTCATCCCCTGTTTTACTACCCTTAGGGGTGGATTTTGATTTTGAAATTTAAATGGGACCAACTTCAAGATATACCCTATCCATTAAAAAAAGAATCATCAAAATCGGACCACTGTGTAAAAAGTTATGCGTGGTCATACATAAAAAAAAAAAAAAAAAAAAAACAAAAAAATATATATATATACGCGTCGAATTGAGAACCTCCTCCTTTTTTTTCGTCGGTTAAAAACCCGGCCAAGAGCATGTCGGGCCATGCTCAGCCTTAAGTAGGTGTAATTACAAACGAATCAAATCGAATATTAATCATGGCTATTTTAGTTTTTGCAATAATCGGCAGCATTCGCGACTCAGAGCGTGTTGTTAGTAGCGCCATCTAGCGATAAATTCAAGAAGCCAAATTTAAGATTTGCGTCATTTCAAAGTTACTTTTTGTGATTTTTTCAAATAGAAAGTAGCTAAAGGAGCATTATTTGCTATGATAATTTTTTTCTAAGGTTAATGACCTTTGAACTAGGACGTTTTAAGTATTTTTCAGTTTTCTCTCTATAACTCAAAAAATTATAATCACATTATACTCGAAATAATTTTAAAAGAGAGTTTTTACAAAGGTCTATCAATGTGGAAGATTATAAGTTTCTACATTGCATAGTATAGAAATGGCAGGGGGGGGGACACATTGCAAGCCACTTTGGCGGGCTATATTTCGCAGATGGTACACCTGATAAAAAAACCGGCCAAGAGCATGTCGGGCCATGCTCAGTATTATAGGGTTCCTTAAGTAGGTGTAATTACAAACGAATCAAATCGAATATTAATCATGGCTATTTTAGTTTTTGTAATAATCGGCAGCATTCGCGACTCAGAGCGTGTTGTTAGTAGCGCCATCTAGCGATAAATTCAAGAAGCCAAATTTAAGACGTTCGTCATTTCAAAGTTACTTTTTGTGATTTTTTCAAATAGAAAGTAGCTAAAGGAGCATTATTTACTACTATAATTTTTCTCTAAGGTCAATGACCTTTGTACTAGGACGTGTTTAGTATTTTTCAGTTTTCTCTCTATAACTCAAAAAATTATAAACACATTATACTCGAAATAATTTTAAAAGAGAGTTTTCACAAAGGTCTATCAATATGGAAGATTATAAGTTTCTAAATTGCATAGTTTAGAAATGGCAGGGGGGGGGACACATTGCAAGCCACTTTGGCGGGCTATATTTCGCAGATAGTACACCTGATAAAAAAGTGGTGTATCAAACATTACCTTCATTTTAGTAGACCTATTCAATGATATCCCACACGAGGGGGTGCAGCGAAAAAAATTTTTTTTTCTCCATTTCACATGTATGGACACCACCCCTAAAATACGGAAAAACTATTCTTTTATTCTTTTAAAATTGAGATCTATATGTCGACTATTTTTTAACAAAATTTCATTTACTTATGTTTATAACTGTAGAAGTTATTAAGCTGTAAAGGATTAGGACAGACGGACAGACGGACAGACGGACAGACGGACAGACGGACGGACATGACGAAACTATAAGGGTTCCTTGTAGGACTTCGGAACCACCACCTAAAAAGCACGCGTGCGTTATAAGGCACATTATGAACCTAAAAGCGATGCAATAAGAGCCACTTTACGAGCAAGTGTGTTGAAAACTTCTTTATCGTCAATTTGACGTCTTTTAAAATTGTTTATCAAAACTGAAATGAAAATAAATTCTCAGTACTATGAAATCCGTTGTGTCTTATAGAATTTTATCGAATGCCTGCATTACTACACATATGGTAAAAGAGTTATATCCAAGTACCATATATTGATGGCGACGTCTAGACGCGGTTCACAAGTCAGGGGGCTGATTCTACAAGTAGCTATAAATTGTTTACAAATCGTAACTAAACCACTTTCTTTGGTAGTTTTGGTGTCCAGTGCTTTGGTTCAGCTAAAGATCTAACTTTGTTTCATTTGTGCACCTGTACCAAAAAATTTACAGAATTGTTTTTGAATTTTAAAACCAAAATAAAAAACAGAATCGGACGTGAATCGAAACTGGATAATTAAAGTTTAAAGAATCGGCCTCCTACCACTAGACGCACCGACTCGATGTGTTGAGTCATTTGTAAAATATTGATAGTGTTCTTTATCAGTTTACTCAGCGAAGTCACTGGCCTGTAAAATTTAAGTAGATTCACGTCAGATATGCTTATACGGATAACACATATTGTAAAAAGTAAAAGTCACTCAAAGTCACTCAAAGGGCAATGTAGAGGGCTCTGCTCGGAGTGTCCCTGCGTGATCGAATCAGATTCGCAGGGGAACGGAACTAAGGAGATTCGCAGGAGAACGAAAGTAACCGACATAGCCGAAGAATTGCCAAACTTATGTGGCAGTGGGTGGGGCACATTGCTTGCAGAACGCATGGCCGATGGGGCCGTAAAGTTCTGGAGTGGCGACCGCGTACTGGAAGTCGCAGCGTGGGCAGGTCCCCCACAAGGTGGACCAAAGACCTAGTGAAGGTCGCGGGAATTTGCTGGTTGCGGAAACCGCAGGACCGGTAGCTGTGGCGATGCTTGGGGGAGGCCTACGTCTAGCAGTGGACATCTTTCAGCTGAAATGGTGATGACGATGAAAAAGTAAAAGTAGGTTTAGTTTTTACAATATGTGTTATCCACAGATATCTGAAGTAAGGGAGGAATGTCTACCATATAAAGGTGGCGCATCGCCGTGCGTCTGGTTGTCCGATGATGTAAAGGGCTTGGAGGAATTAGATCGTGTAATTCCAACGCACACTCACTGAAAAGCAACCGATAAAAAACCAAAATGAGTACCTATGCATCAAAAGAGCTTCCACGAGTGACGATATCAAAGTATGTCTAGCGCACCCTGAGCGGCCCCTCTTACTACCTTACTTCCTTCCTGACTCCTGACTGACTTCCTTTCTGTTCCGTGTTGACTGATAACTCTTTAATCATAACAGAAGCTGTTAAGCTGTCGTTTGGTTTGTTCTGATATGAGAGAAATGCCTTTGCTTCATTTATAACACACTAGATGATAGTCGCGGCTTGGCTCCCGTGATATTGTTGATAAAAAGTATTTAATATTTAATGTGATGGTTTATATCGTTCAGTCGTTTCAGCGTGATTGAAGGCATTATAGAAAAAAGAAAAAAAAACATGCTGTATTTTTGTAAGCAATTTGATATTGAGAAGTAATATAAATTAGTTGAGGGTATTTGAGAATTTTTGCACGGGGCGAGCGAGCGCGATGCGTCGTGTTCACCCACCCACATCTTGTTGTAATGAATGTTGACGGACCAAGCGGAGTACAGAAACACCTAAACTGGTTTATGTTCTACACTGTATCTGCCAAATGTATGTATTTTTTTGTGGAAATAAATAAATAAATAAATAAGGACCCACAAACAAATCATCAAATCTATATAAACAAACAAACATTCATACTTTTGCATTTATAATATTAGTAGGACAATAAACTACAGCCTTTCGTAAAACCAGAACAGAATGACTCAAAATGTTTTCATTTTATACCAAATGTTTTAAAATATTTAATTAACCTTGTTTAAGTAACCTTGTTCTGGAACAAAACTTTTGGAAATAAGATCAGTGGGGCAATTGTGTATTGTATTCACTTTGACATTAGGTTTCATTTTGAGATTAAAGAAATATTCATTGCGTTGTACATAGTAGCCGATAACACGGATTGTCCAAACACACGGAGCAATGAACATTGAAATCCAGATTGCGATCGCGAGTGAGTTACGCAATTCGGCAGCAGCTCCACATGATACGCAGGTTCAATCTCAGACATTATGGCATGTCGTTTCATTCTATGGTTTCCTTCCCAAGTTGTCGGCACAAGTCGTGGGCAGATTCCACTTGTGAGTTGTCAAATATCTGTTTACAGTACAACAGACCAGACAACGACGCTCTCGATGGCTTAAATAATAAACGATAATACATATTTGAATGAATACAATTAGAAAACTAATTAGTAATTACTTACGGCACTGAAACGTGGTCGCTCACAATGGGCCTGATAAGAAGGCTCAAAGTCACTCACTCAAAGGGCAATGGAGAGGGCTATGCTCGGAGTGTCCCTGCGTGTCAGAAATGTGGTGATTCGCAGGAGAACGAAGGTAACCGACATAGCTCAAAGAATTGCTAAACTTAAGTGGCAGTGGGCGGGGCACATTGCTCGCAGAACGGATGGCCGATGGGGCAGTAAAGTTCTGGAGTGGCAACCGCGTACTGGAAGGCGCAGCGTGGGTAGGCCCCGTACAAGGTGGACCAACGACCTGGTGAAGGTCGCGGGAATCTGCTGGATATGGAAAGCGCAGGACCGGTCGTTGTGGCGATGTTTGGGGGAGGCCTATGTCCAGCAGTGGACGTGTTCCGGTTGAAATGATGATGATGATGAATTAGAAAACAGAATAAAAGAACATGTACAGGACAGAAAGTCTTCTTCTATCGTGTCGATATGAGCTACATAATGATAATAGCTCATGCCGTGGGGAAAAAATTAGCCAGTCAGCAGGTTGGTAGCGGGGCTGACTGCCCAGAGTGCGCCGGATATCGTTACTCGTGGAGGTTCTTTTAATGCACCCCACACAGAAATTACAAAAACACACTAGGACAGAAAGTACTGCATAAGCACATAACACATATGGCACAAGTAGGTACAGTTTGTGTTCACGACTCGTGCCAACAATCATATTTTAACAAACTTTAATTTGATGGGTGTTGTGCACTTCTAATTTGTTGTAATATTACACCCCATGTACTTCAGTCTATTAAATAAAACGAGCGTCACCTAATTACCTATTACTACTACATATGCAAGAATGACTCTGTAAACAAATGTTGATTGATATGAATGTGTGCCTGAATGCTTGTTAGGTGAATCAATTGTTTGTTCAAACACTGGTGTGTGGGGTCTTATTGGGTAAATTTTTTGGGGATGACTGCCGATGGCTGTTCGCTTTCTCTCTTCTTATAATCCATCCATCATCCATTCTTCGCATCCTTCTTGGCGCTAATATTAACATTCTGCAATTAAGGCGGTGAGGCAGCTCCTGCCCTTATCCCAATATGTATTTTTCTTCCATATATCTCTATCAGCCGTCATCTCAGTGTTCACTTTCTTTTTATTCACATAATTTTTCACTCAATTGTAACTGGGTTGCGGGGTTCTGATGGCAGTCGCTCCGTGTAAAATACTGATGTTCAGCCGCATCTGGCAAGACCCAATATAATTGGGAAAAGACTAGGAGAATGATGAATGAATTTTTCACACAATCAATCCATGTTTTCTTTGGTCTGCTTCTTTTCTTATAGCCATCCACATTCATTCTCGTAAGATTATTTTAAACTGAGCGTGCAGTTTTATACGTGAATAATTATTTGCTGCTTTTTTTAAACCGTATTTTTAATAAGAAAAATTGGTTTTCATAAATTTTTTAAGTCTCTAACTCATCGGCGAATTAGTTTAATCAATTACAAAAAGTGTACCGAACAGACAGACATGACTGAAAGCAAGTTAATATAATTTTGGTAACTTCCTAAAATAGGTAGGTTCGCGGGTGCGCGTGCAAAAAGTAAAAAAAAAATTTTCGTTACGGAAATTGAAAAGGTCGAACCTGCTTTACACTTTCTTTATTTTAGTAGAGGTTGAAAGATTAACTTTGGATAGTATATTTAAGTACCTTTTTAGGATTCCGTAGTCCTACAAGGAACCCTTATAGTTTCGTCATGTCCGTCCGTCTGTCCGTCTGTCCTTATCCTTTACAGCTTAATAACTTCTACAGTTATAATCATAAGTAAATGAAATTTTGTTAAAAAATGGTGTAGATATAGATCTCAATTTAAAAAGAATAAAAAAATCTTGATTACGTATTTTAGGGTTGGCGCCCATACATGTGAACTGGGGATGAATTTTTTTTTTTCGCTGCACCCCCTCGTGTTTTGTATCATTCAATAGGGCTACTAAAATGAAGGTAATGTTTCATACATAACTTTTTTATCAGATATACCATCTGCGAAATACAGTTCGCCAAAGTGGCTTGCAATGTGTCCCCCCTGCCATTTCTAAACTATGCAACGTAGAAACTTATAGTCTTCCACATTGATAGACCTCAAAAACTCTCTTTTAAAATTATTTCGAGTATAATGTGATTATACATTTTTGAGTTATAGTGAGAAAACTGAAAAATACTTAAGACGTCATAGTTCAAAGGTCATTGACCTTAGAGAAAAATGATATCAGCAAATAATGCTTCTTTAGTTACTTTCTATTTACAAAAATTACAAAAAGTAACTTTGTGTTATATTAATATGACACACTTCTTCAATTTAGCTTCTCAAATTAAGCACTAGGTGGCGCTGTTTGCAAAAAAACTAAAATAGCCTTGATTAATATTCGATTTGATTCGTTTGTAATTAGACCTACTTAAGGAACCCTATAATACTGAGCATGGGCTGACATGCTCTTGGCCGGTTTTTGTTTGTAAAATATTATTGATTTAATTAATAGTAAAATATTAGGCCTAAACAACCATAAAAGCCTTGCCAGAATACAACAGCCGGAACTTAATTCGTAATTAGTAATCTTGTCCATTGTCTTGAGGCCCCATAAATATGTAGGAACATGTGGCCCTTATCCATAAGTCTAATTTTAGTCGGTGACTCATTGGTATTACGCATTTACATTGTGTAGGTACCTGACGTTATACCACAGTTTTACTTTTAAACTGTGGTTATACCCTATTGAAACGACATCTATCTCGCCATATGCGA
The DNA here is from genome assembly GCA_949699075.1 of Asteroscopus sphinx. Classification (NCBI taxonomy): domain Eukaryota; kingdom Metazoa; phylum Arthropoda; class Insecta; order Lepidoptera; family Noctuidae; genus Asteroscopus; species Asteroscopus sphinx. The sequence goes on along the minus strand of OX453016.1, from coordinate 22,326,170 downwards.
ACAGTTGGCAGTTGGAGACGCCTCATAACTAGGGGTGCTACCTTTAAAAATGGGTAGGCCCGGAGATTTTGGTAAAATAAGGAGAGTTTTTTTTATAAAACCGTAATTCCGTATTTGTCTCACAGCATCTGCAAAAATTGATTTTGCGGGATGTACAATTTTTTCATGAATACACACTACTAAAAGGAGTTACCGACGTTTTAGTAAAACGTCGAGCATGTACACACGTGGGGAGCCGTAGATAATTCCTTTATTCTTGGTTCAGTGTTATTTATTGACACAATATTCTAAAAATAACTAACAAAAGACAAATACGGCAGTATTATAAATACTTTTTTTTGTCATTTAACCTTACAACAACACGTGTTACACATGTGCGCAATAGTTCTTTTTACGTATGTGTGTGACTGTACGTAATCGCTTGATTCGATCTTGTCAAGGTGATAATTTACAGTGTAGGATAATTTACAATGTTCCCATGGCCGTTTTGTTGCTAAGTGACTGTGAGTTCGAGTCCGGTTGCTGGGAAATTGTAACAAAGTTGCAATTTTCAAGATTTTTTTTAGGAAAAAAGAATTAAAATCAGTAGGTAAATTCTATTAGATTTTGTAAAATTAATTAATATGCCTAAAGACTAAGGCCTGAACCTTCTCATTCGGAGAAGAGACCCGTGCCCAGCAGTGGGACAGTAATGGGTGATGATGATGAATTATTAAATCCTATTTTAAAAAGAGTATATCCATGGAGTTTCTTGCCGGTTCTCCTCCATAGGAGATACAATTTTGAACCGTGCAACTATTGCCTGACGTTACAAAAGTGCCTGTAATTAAGTTTATTTGAAAAAAATAAAAAAATAATTTGAATAGAATTTTAGGTTATCAAAGTTAACTTTGGAATTGTTATCATATTTACGGAAAATTCAAATCGGGTTCAGTCAGCTTGCGACATAGCTCTCTAAAAGCTGAGATTAATAACACACATAATTAATATGTCGGTTCAAGTCCAAAACAGTAGGAAATTTACAAAACATGCACGTGAAGAAAGATCGTTTAACACTTGATTAAATATTCCACCAAAGCACTTTCTTCATCTCAGCCTATCGCGGTCTTCTGTTGGACATAGGCCTCTCCGAAGTTGTGCTACAACATTAAATTTCATCTTCCGTTTTCCGAATCCAGTATCCCCAGGTACCTTCTTCACGTAATCGGTCCATCTGGCTAAGGGGCACTCTACGCTCTAGGGCTTCGATTCCGAGATTCCGAGATCTCGAAATATCGGAATCTCGCTACATTTTCTACGTATTTATAATATCGGTAAGCAGTGATAGCCTAGTGGTTGAACGCTTGCCTTCCATGCAGGAGGTTGTGAGTTCGATCCCGGCCCGCACCTCTGACTTTTCGAATTCATGTGCGGATTTATATTCGATTATCACTTGCTTTAACGGTGAAGGAAAACATCGTGAGGAAACCTGCACACCTGAGAGTGCTCCATACAGTTCTCAATGGTGTGTGTAGTCCGCCAACCCGCACTAGGCCAGCGTGGTGGACTAAGGCCTTAGCCTTCTCGTACTGAGAAGAGGCCCGTGCCCAGCAGTGGGACAGTATTTTTTTTTTTTTTTTTTTCGAATGGGCTCTCGCAGGTGGGACCGAAGTCCCATTTCTGCTTAACCGGACTTAGTTGGCGGAGAGTCCCATGTGGGACTCCATTCGCCGAAGGTTTTTTCCCTACATACTTACAAACTAGATGCGCGCGGCATCAATACCGCGCGCAAGCGGGCGCCCCCCGAGGGGGGGGCTCGAACCTCGCTGGGGCATTGCAGGGGGACCCCGCAGTTCCTATGTCCCCCTAGCAGCCGTTGCTGCATCGAATTGGTTTCCTCGAAAGTAGCGGACTTTCGGTCCCTATCGGGTGACGTGCTAAACGCCGTGAAGCGGCAAGCCTCGCCGGCGAGGCTAAGACCTACCTAGAAAACCTAACCAGTGGCTACGCAATAGCCTGCTCCTAGGAACTACTCTAGAGCATAGGGCCGGTCTCGCGTGACGAGATTATCTCCGGTTGCTTACACCGTGAGGGCGTCCCCAGGGGGGAGCTCGGACCTCGACTCAGGGTGCAGCAGGGGGACCCCGCCACTGATCCCCCCAGCAGCCGGTGCTGCGTCGGCATGTGTTTCTGTTTCTCGAGAGTCGGACTCTCGGATTCTGTGTGTGTGTCGCGTCGGTCCTCGCCGGCGGGGACGATATTTTGGACGACGGCGTCGGAGTGTGCTTGTACTTTTATCTGACTCCTGGAGGAGTGTAATAGCGTCATCGGGCTCAATGAGTGTGTGTCTGGGACGTCGGGTTTTGCTAATAGCAGATGGCTGGTAGACGGTGGCCGCCACGACCAAGGGGTTGGGGTGCTTGGGAGCGGAATCGAAATAGCGTTTTGAGACACGCTTGAAAAACTGCTTGATGGTCGGCAGTTTGAGGTCTAGGTGGAGGTCGACATTGCGTACGTACCAGGGGGCGCCTACGGCCCTTCGCATGAAACGGTTTTGGAGGGTTTGGAGTATGTGAATTCTCACCGGCTTAACGTGTGCGAACACAACGCTAGCATAGGCGAGTATGGGGCGGATACAGGTGGTGTATATCCTTACTTTGAGAGGAGTGGGCAACTTACTGTGCGCATTGAGTAGGGGGTGGAGACGTCCGAGGACGAAGGCGGCACGGTTTTTCACCTTGCGGATATGCGGTCTGAAAGTCAGTCTACGGTCAAGGATCACGCCAAGGTATTTGGCTTCTCGTTGTCATGGGATCTGTTTTCCGAACATTGAGACTGGTACGCTTAATTCTTTACGATACTGTGACAGGGGTCTCTTATCGAAGAGGACCGCTGCACTTTTTTCGGGATTGACTTCGATTCTCCATTTCCGGAACCAGTCACCTAGGGTGTTGGCCGCGGATTGGAGGGTACGAGAAATAGCGACATGGCTCCTGCCGGAGTAATAGATTGCCGTGTCGTCGGCGAAAAGGGCAATACGGGCTGCACCGCATTTTGGAATATCGCTGGTGTACAGCGTGAACAGTAGGGGGGAGAGCACGGAGCCTTGTGGCACACCGGCGTGAATGGGATGGGGGGAGGAGAGAGCCCCTTCTATGCGATAGCAAAAGGTACGATTCGATAAGTAGTCTCGGATGATGAGCACGAGACGATGTGGCACATTCATAGTGTACAGCTTATATAATAAGCCGTTGTGCCACACTTTATCGAAAGCCTTTGCTACGTCGAAAAAGAGAGTACCGGTCATTTGACCGCGTACGAAGCCTGCACTGATGTGTTCTACAATGCGGTGCAGTTGATTAACGCAGCAGTGCTTTGTACGAAAGCCAAACTGCTCGTCGGGAAGGAGTTTATTTGAGTCGGCGAAATCTTTGAGTCGCTTATAAATAAGCTTCTCGTAGATTTTACCGAAGACATTGAGGAGACTAATCGGCCGGTAACTACTCGGCTCGGCTTTTGGTTTGCCCGGTTTTGAAATACCGATTACCGTAGCCTGTTTCCAAGCCTGGGGAAAGATGTTGTTTTTAAATGCCGCATTGAAGATGACGGTCATTAGAGCGATTAGGGTGGCAGGGAAACGTTTCAACACCTTATTGGTGATGCCGTCTGCGCCGGGGGCTTTTTTGGGCTTAAGATCCTTGACTATAGAGAGAACTTCGTCAGGGGTGATCGGTGGGAGCGGGTCATCAGGGTCATCTATTGGGGGGGGGGAGGGCTGACCTACGCTCTACTTCTGAATTAACCTTGTCAAGGTGGGTTTGGCTTACGGGAAGCGTACTGAGAGTGCACTGAGACTCCAAGCTGTCGGCTAAGCATTCGGCTTTTTCGTCATCATCAAAGGCCGGCCTTTGATTGGGTCGATTTAGGGGGGGCATAGCTGCCGTGGTCTCGCATTTGAGTTTGCGTTGAAGTGCCCAGAAGGCTAAATGAGACGGTTGGATTTCGCTGACTTCCTTGTCCCAGCGATCCTCCCGTACCTGAGCTACACGTCTTTTTACAGTATTCTGCAAAGAGCGCATATGGGCACGGTTGGCTTCGTTGGGAAAAGCGTCATAGGCACGGATGGCCGCGTTCCTCTCGGTCCTCAACTCATTTACATCGTCCGGCAGTTTCAGACGCTGGTCATCCAGCATCGGAACCTGCCGTGAGCATTCGCCCACTACGGACTGTACATGGTTGGTGAGCGAGGTGATCGCGGCCACCGTATCCGCGACTGTCTCGATGGAGTCAGGGATTGAATCTAGTTGGGGGGATGAGGTAGATTTGAGGCGGTCCTCTAGTCTCCTCCAATCGGTTATTGTTTTAGTTAAGGGTGGAGTACCGGGATCCGAGGGACCACCTCGGGGACCCAGTTGAATGATCACAGGTCGGTGATCTGAGTCTAATTCTTGAATTACCTCGATAGAGCGAATACCGAGGTTTACGCGCTTTAAGAGGGCTATATCTAGGATGTCGGGCCGTTGCCCTACTGTGTCGGGAAAGTGAGTGGGACGCATCGGGGCGATGACGTCAAAGGAAAGTCTGTCGCTAAGTGCTTCTAATTGAACACCAGCGGTGTTATTGGAGACACAGCTCCATGAGCAATGTTTGGCGTTTAGATCGCCTGCTATAATTACAGAATTACTAAGATCGAGTAAGGATTTTAGGTCGTCCTCGAGCAGACTCGCGGGTTTGTTTGAGGACCTATAGGCCGAGACTATGGTGATGGGCTGGTGCCCTGTCATGCCTAGGCGACAGATTGAAGCCTCCAGGCATGCTAGCTCTGGGGGGTCAATGGGGATGCAATATAAAGAATTGCGGTAATAGATTAGCGTTCCGCCTATTGCGGTGTACGTTCTGTCGTTTCTAATCAGCCTATAATTGGCTATGTTGGGATTACGACAGTGGGGCTTGAGAAAGGACTCTTGAACGAGTAATATGTCAAGTTGGTGCTCACGCAAGAAGACAGCTACGTCATCGCGTTGACCACTAATGCCTCTGGCATTAAAGAAGCCTAAATTTAGGGAACGGGGTTTGAATCTTTTGGGTGGGGCCGTATTATACATTATAATTGGAATTAAGTATTCTATAGATGTCTTGGTACTTGGTAAGTACCTGAAGGCGCTGCTCGTGGATGCCTTGGGTAAAGGCCCAAAGTCTAGAGTAGGCGTCAATACGGGTTTCCCCTGACTGGGGTTCGAGGTGTTCTCTCGGCAGAAGGCCGGGGTAGTTTACCGGAGGGGGGGTTCTCATGGGGGGGGGGGGCTTTAGCTGCTGGTGCAGTTTTGGGCCTGAGAGAAGGTGCGGGGATGGGTAAGTTCATCAGCGCGGGGGGCTCTGAGGCCGGGGGCGCGAGACGAGAGGTCGGAAGAGGTGGGTATTGGGGCTTTTGATTACCCTTAAACCAGGGGTTGGGCCCGAGTGGGCCGTGGAAATTAGGGGAGGGCCCGAGTGGGCCTCTAGGGTTTGGTGGTTGGTAATGGAAGGGGGCTGCGTAGGAGGGGGCTTCCCTCGCAACGCGGTCGGAGGCGCGTTTTGCCGTTTTGGCGTTGCGCATTTTGGGGGCTTTGGGGCATCCGCGATAGTTTGCTGGATGCCCGGCTTTACGGCAAAGGACACAGCTAGGGGGGCTCCGTGCACTGGTCCCTCTCCTTGGGACGCTCGCACTCGGTAGTCCCGTGATCGCCTAGGCACTTAACGCACCTGGGCTTTGCGTAGCAGTTACGCTGGGAGTGACCATACAGCTGGCAACGGTGGCATTGACCAGGCTGGTTTGACTTGTGGGGGCGCTCGACCGTGATGCCTGATAAATTGCATACGGTCTTTATATTGTAGATGTTTTTGGCGTTTTCGCCAGGGTGACAAATGACAAGGACCATGTTGTAGGGTTCACCGTGCTTACCACGGAACATACGGTGGGTTATAGCAACCGGGATCCCTTGACGATCGAGGTCGGCGTGCACTTCCGTGCAGCTGACTTCGGACGGAATCCCTCGGATCACAACTCTAAGGAGTCGGTCCTCTGGGAGTGCGTAGGTGTGAAAAGACACACCACGCTCGCGTAGCAACCTGGTAAGGTTGCGGTAATCAGTGGGGGTGGGGACAACTACTTTAATGCCCTGCTGTGTGGGGCGGGCACTAGTGAAATTAATCTTATTTTGATTGCACCAGTCGGATATCCTGGTCCAATATGCCTTATCCTGGATGAATAAGGGAGGCGGGATGGGCACCTTCTTCTGGGAAGGTGAGGTATGTTCCTGAGGGGAGGGGGGCCTGTTATCCTGCGAGGAGGAGTGAGAGGCGGGACGGGGGGTAGGGGCCGGGGCAGAGTTTGCCTCGGAAAGTTTTAAAGATTTTGAGGCGAGAGCCTCGGCCTTGTTTGTTTTCCGGCTGCGTTTTTTACCTTTGCCCACTACCGTGGTAAAGGCACCGGCCTCGTCTGAGTTGACCTCACTGTCCGAAGACATCTCTTGGTCTGATGGGATTGGGGAGCGATCAGGGTATTGAGTGGGGGCTGGGGTGGGGAGAGGTGAGGGGGTACGGTCCTTATGGTCCAGGCTGGCTGAACGCCTAGGCGGACCACGCGGAGAGTGGGACAGTAATGGGCTGGTTATGTTTATGTATAATATCGGTATTAGAAAGTAAAATCTCGGAATTCCGATATTTTGAGGTCAATATCGGGTCCAATTCCGATATTAGAAAAAAGGGCGATATTGAGAAGCCCTACTACGCTCCGTTTCCCAATTCGCGGTCTCCACTCAAAGACTCGTCTGCTCCAACGGCCATTGGTCCTTCGCTAATTCACCTTGTTAATTCTACATGCTATTTCAGCTTTATTGATCGAAGTATTTCAGTCAAGAGTGACTGACATAACTTGTAGAATTAATTCTACAAGTTATGTCGGTCACTCTTGACTAATATATCTGCTTATTATTATAATATTATTATACTTATATAATAAGTTAATAGAAGTGGTATAGTTCCCGGCACAAGACGTGAGCACAAATTGTAGGTACCTGCGTAATATTATTTGCTGCGTAGTATTTATTTTATTTTTATTAATCAAATTGTAGATTGTAGATGAATTAATTATCAAAGGTTTTAATGTTAGATACGATAATTTATATTGAATTTATTTTTATTTTGAAATTGTGAGTTTTATTATGTTCATTATGAATAATGAAATATGTACTTATATATAAACTGTGACGTATAATTTTAACAAATTATCAATAAAATGTTTATCTGTTTATCTGTTTTAATAGTCTCTGTCGTCACCGTATTCTAGTATTCCGTTTTCTACGTATATTTAATTATGCATTATCATGTAATTCCGCCTATGCAAGTGCCAGTTTCTGGTTTGTTGTACTGGGAACAGAGATTCGACCACTTACGTAGTGGAATCTGTGCTCACGACTCGTGCCGGCAACTATAAAGCTGGGCACTGACGATGTATCTATTCGGACGTCGTTTTAATGACGACATCCAAAAAAGCTTGACTTGTTCTAGAAATAACATACGTTTTCAACATTCACGGACAGATTTTGGAATGCGGCTACGCCATTAACACGTTTGGAAGCATCGTCAGTGGCCACCTTAAAGGCACGTGAACTTGTTGCCGCGTGCAGCAGGTGTCTCATAGGACACCAGTGCCTTAACCGTTTGCTGATCATCAGTGCTGTTTTGGACGCGGAGTCACAAAAAATGTATTTTGCAGCATATCTAACAGCAGAATTTGTTTTATGCTTAGTTAATTTCGCATTGAATGCTAGAAACACGGATGACGTAATTTTTGCGTATTTATGTGTTGGTAGCGGCAAACCAGCGTCACGAGTTCCGGTATTTAAAAGACAGTAAATAACATTCTATTACCTTATTATTTAGATTTCTATTGTCACTATGGTTCATCATTCATCATCATTTCAGCCGAAAGACGTCCACTGCTGGACATAGGCCTCCCCCAAACATCGCCACAACGACCGGTCCTGTGCCTTCCGCATCCAGCGGATTCCCGCGACCTTCACCAGGTCGTCGGTCCACCTTGTGGGAGGCCTACCCACGCTGCGCCTTCCAGTACGCGGTCGCCACTCCAGAACTTTACTGCCCCATCGGCCATAGGTTCTGCGAGCAATGTGCCCCGCCCTCTGCCACTTAAGTTTGGCAATTCTTCGGGCTATGTCGGTTACTTTCGTTCTCCTGCGAATCTCCTCATTTCTGATTCGATCACGCAGCGACACTCCGAGCATAGCCCTCTCCATTGCCCTTTGAGTGACTTTGAGCCTTCTTATCAGGCCCATTGTGAGCGACCACGTTTCAGTATCGTAAGTAATTACTGGCAACACACACTGGTCAAAGACTTTCGTCTTAAGACACTGCGGTATTTTGGACGAGAAGATATTGCGTAGCTTCCCGAACGCTGCCCAACCGAGTCGGATTCGACGATTGACCTCTTTCTCGAAGTTGGACTTACCTAGCTGGACAGTTTGTCCTAGGTATACATAATCGTCAACAACTTCGAGTGTAGATTCTCCGATGTTTACGGGAATGGGTGCTATATGGGAATTCAACATAACCTTTGTCTTGTCCATATTCATTTTAAGACCCACTCTATCAGAAGCTCTACTGAGGTCATCGAGTATTGTACCAAGGTCCTCCATGGTCTCAGCCATGACTACTATGTCGTCGGCAAACCGAAGGTGAGTGATGTACTCGCCGTTTATGTTAATGCCTAGCCCCTTCCAGTCCAGAACCTTGAAGACATCCTCCAATGCAGCAGTGAACAGTTTCGGAGAGATCACATCTCCCTGTCTCACACCTCGCTGCAGAAGGATAGGTTTCGAGGCTTGGTCCTGTAATCGGACTGACATAGTGGCGTTTTCATACAAAGACTTTAACACTTCGATGTACCGATAGTCAATCTGGCACCGTTGAAGAGACTGTAGTACCGCCCAAGTCTCGATCGAATCGAAGGCTTTCTCGTAGTCCACAAACGCTAAACAAAGAGGCAAGTTATACTCTTCGGTCTTCTGTATAACCTGCCGCAGCGTATGTATGTGGTCTACGGTGCTAAAGCCTTTTCGGAAACCGGCTTGTTCGGGAGGCTGGAAGTCGTCAAACCTGCGCGAAAGACGGTTCGTAATGACTCTCGAAAACAGCTTGTAGACATGGCTCAGAAGTGAGATGGGCCTATAATTCTTCAGTAGAGCATTATCGCCCTTTTTGAAGAAGAGTACCACCACACCTCTGCTCCATGCCTGTGGCGTTCTTCCCTCGAGAATGACGGAATCAAACAGCTTCTGAAGGGCCTTAAGGATCGGTTTTCCACCCGCCTTCAGGAGTTCGGCCGTAATTCCGTCATCACCCGGTGCCTTGTTGTTTTTGAGCTGCTTCAGAGCCATCCTAATCTCGTACAGGCTGACGTCCGGGATATCTTCGGTATAGTGTCGGGTCAATCTAGCTCTTGGGTTGTGAGCCCGATTTACAGCGGGTGTCCGGGTGGACGTGTATAACTGTCCATAGAACTTCTCGACCTCCTTCAATAGCTCTGGCTTGGAGGATACGACTCTGCCATCGTCGGTCCTCAGTTTTGCAAGCTGGCTCTGCCCAATAGACAGGTCTCTTGCGAAGACTTTGGAGCCCTTGTTCTTCTCTATCGCGTCTTTAATACGTTCCGTATTAAATTGGCGTAGGTCACTTTTCAAGGAATTTGAGATCTGTCTATTGAGCTGCCGGTACTTAGTCGCATCATCTGAGGACTGCAGAATCATCTCGCGTCTTTCCGCCATAAGCTCAAGGGTGTGGTCAGAGAGCTTTTTGTTTCTATTTGTACGACGGGTCCTAAAGATCCTAGACCCGACCGTATGGACAGTTTCCACAAACCCATCGCTGTAATCGTCCACTGAGCTCCCTAGGCATTCGAAACGATTCTGAAGTTCGAGCTGAAAGCTCTCGGGGTTTTGGATTTGGATCGGTGCTGGACGGAGCGTAGACTTCATCAGTCGAGATCTTTCCAGCTTGATGTTCAGATTCAATGTGCCTCTTACCAAACGGTGATCGCTTCCGGTTTTGACCGCGTTGATCACAGAGACATCATTGAATATTTGCTTCTTCGTCGACATAATGAAGTCAATCTCATTTTTTGTTACACCATCAGGGCCCAACCAGGTCCACTTCCTATGCTCACGCTTTCTGAAGAAAGAGTTCATCATATAGAGTCCCTCCTTCTCCATAAAGCCGGCCAGTAGATGACCCCGGTGGTTCCGATATCCATATCCAAATTGCCCCACTCGCAGCTCATCATCGTAGCGATTGCCCAGTTTCGCGTTGAAGTCTCCCATGACAACAGTGAAGTGAGTTTTAGAGCCATGCATGGCTCTCGAGATATCCTCATACATGGTCTCCACCTCATCGTCGGGGTGATTCGAGGTCGGGGCGTATACCTGTATAACCTTCAACGAATACCTTTCGGTTATTCTGAGTATAAGGTACGCCACCCTGGTCGAAACACTCTCGATCTTCACTATGTTGTTCACAAGAGACTTGTGGACGATAAACCCGACACCGCCCTGGGAAAGTTGATCGCCCTCCCGGAAATAGAGCAAGTTACCGGATTTGAGGATTATCGTGTCCTCCCCCTTTCTTCGGACTTCAGATAACCCTACGATATCCCATCGTAACCTACTCAATTCTTCCTCGAGTTCGACAAGCTTCTCGTCGGTCCGCAGTGTACGTGTGTTGTATGTTGCCAGGTCCAGTCTTTTTTTGTTATGGTAGCCGGATCTCTGCCGGGGATTCTTAGCACCCCCTGCCCCGCCGTTACCTAGGCCGCTACCGTAACCAGGGCTAGCGGGGCCGCCGGGGACTAGGGGCCGATTTTTTATTGTGCTTTGCATGAGGGGATATGCCATAATCGCCACGCTTGGCAGGCGGGTTGGCGATCGCAGTTGGTTGGTTAAATACTCGGAGGACGCTGCTGCCCATCCTCTGGTGAATCCCTTAGTCGCCTTTTACGACACCCATGAGAAGATATAGGGTGGTGAAATTCTTTGCGTCCGGCACCACACGGACGGTTCATCTCTGGATAATCACGTTACGGCAATTTATAGCGTTGCCAGATCCGTTTTTGAAAATCGGTACTTAGATGAAAACAAAAACGGAAAAATGCATAGCTGTAGTTTTTTTTTTGAATTAATTATCTATACTTATAACTTACCTATATACTTATGTACTTTACTTATATAATATAATTATAATCTATACTAATACATATTAAAAAAACGAAATATTTGCTTGTTAGTTTGTAATTGATAAACTCTGAAACTACTGAACCGATTTTAATAATTCTTTCACCATTAGAAAGCTAATGCATCAAGGAGTAGTATAGGATATATTTTATTTCAGTACGTGGGCGAAGCCGCGGGGAAAGTCTAGTAGTAGTTATTATGCTTCGCTGGCCGATTTTTTGAAATTCGTACCGCGCCAAATTAGTTATTTAGATAAAAAAGCGGGATATTGGACGTCCCACTCAGGGTCCTGAGAGGGCTGAAAAACGGGACATCCTGCAAAAGGCGGGACATCTGGTAACGCTACCTACAAAGAAACTCCGAGCATAGCTCGCCCAGAGCATAATCAGGTTTCCAAGAGACTAGTTCTCATGTGATTAAAATGTGAGATTCCCACCGTTTCGTGCTACACTGCAACTTAAAACTACCTAATAAGTATGCAACTATGCAATCTTTGCGATCTTTCACACAGAACGAAGCTGTGAGACGCATTCACGCATACAGAACCATTGAATCTTGTTGATCACTAACCGTCCTTTTATTTTAATCACACGCCTTCACGAGGAAAAACATACCTACTTACCATCATAGGTACCTACCCAAGTGGAAGTAAATGAAGGATGACAAAACCAAACAAAACACAATAGATCGATCTTGAAAATAGTTTCGATCATAAGCCAGTTTTGATTTCAAAACAAAACATGTTATTTAAATAAAATATAAATCTATGCTAATTTTAAATCATTTGTATTGCAATAATTTTCCCGATAAAATGGAATCAATTTTCCACCAATTTTGCATTCAAAGGAGAATGGGCCAAAACACATACACGAGACATGTGCTAAATTCTAGGCATTTGGGGTGCATTAAAAGAGCCTCCAGGAGTGACGATATTTAATTGATCGTCCGGCGCACTCTGGGCAGTCAGCCCCGCTATCAACCTGCTGACTGGCTAATGTTTTCCCCACGACATGAGCTATTATTATTATGTAGCTCATGTCGACACGAAGAAGAAGAAGAAGAATTCTAGGCATTCACGATTCGACGTCGTATCGTATGTATGTTTTGGCTCTGATCTCCAGTGGGTCTGCCTTCGCTAAAGCAGATCCAAGGGCTTAAGTCCAAGCATGGAGAGATACGTCTGCAGATGCCGAAGAACGCAGTACACGTCTTCACACACCACTCGCCTCACAAATGCGGCATTCAACATGGATATGACATCGCATCGCGACCTGACAACGCAACGTGTCACGATTTTGGACATTTTCAGAGCGAATATCAAGTCACCGAATATAATATGATCCCGTTCTATTCGTTCTGGGTCAAAAACACCCATTCTTCTTTAAAACAGATTCTTTGTTACTACCTACAGATCACATTTTCCATTGAACTGGTGACTAGAAGAGCTTGGTTTATTTAAAATTCCTAATGGGCTTCTATTTGACCACCACCTCAAGTAAATGGTGCGGTGGACGATGATACATAATTATAACATAATAATAATAATAATAAAACACACTCAGAACTTACTTTCATACCAAAGCCAAACACTCATCATTACATAAACACGTGACAGAATTAGATATAAAACTTACACCCCTCAACTTACAAGACAGAAACACACAAGCGAATGAAAAAATCACAAACACAGAACAAACAATCGCAGCATGGGCTGGAAAATCTCTTCACGGGAGACACCGATCTTTCTTGAGCCAACCACACGTCGACAAAGAGAAGTCGAACGAATGGCTCAAGCGAGGTGAACTTTTCCCTGAAACAGAAGGCTTCATATGTGCGATTCAAGATCAAATAATAGCCACCCGTAACTATAGGAAGTATATCATAAAAGATCCCAACCAACAAACTGACTTATGTAGACACTGTAATACTGCATCAGAAACCATTCAACACATCACAGGAGCTTGCAAATCATTAGTACAAACTGACTACAAACACAGACACGACCAGGTTGCCGCAATTATCCACCAACAATTAGCATATAAATACCAGTTTATAACAGAAATGTGCCCATATTACAAATACACACCCGAAACTGTCTTAGAAAATAGAAACTACAAAATCTATTGGGATAGAACGATTATTACAGATAAAACAATCCACTACAATAGGCCCGATATTACTGTTCACGATAAATCTAACAGAATCATCTACTTAATTGACATTGCTGTCCCGAACTCTCACAACATGCAAAACACTATATCAGAAAAACTTTGTAAATATCAAGATCTTGCTATAGAATTAAAAACTCAATGGAGAGCACAAACAGTCCATATTGTCCCTATAGTCCTGTCATCCACAGGACTTATTCCGAAGTCCCTTCAACAAAGCCTAAACACCTTACAGCATGTGGAGTGTATATGTAGGCAACATATACACTCCACATGCTTCAAAAAGCCACCATTCTTAACACCTGTCGCATCACCAGAAAATTTTTAACATCTTCTACACTATCATCCACTTATTCTATTTAATCATCCCCTCTTAGGCTTGGCTTCGGCCCGCAGATGAGGTTCTTCGCCCTCCCAAAAAGAGGAGAAAACAAAAAGATATCAAAATAATAATAATACCGATAATAACTATATCGGTCTGTGAGGTCTAGGATGCCCAGCCGTCTACTGGTTGAGGTGAAGTGATGATGTATAGCGCCTATTATTTTTGCATTAGCAGTCTGTTGTATAACATGCTCATCCCGAAGATAACTTGTGTAGGTATTGTATGCAGTTAAAGTTTGAATTGTACTTTTGTAACTTCGGAACATAAACTACATTAAGTAATAATGCGTCACCTTTATATGGTAGACATTCCACCCTTACACACGAAGCGATTTGCTAATAGCTTTATCATGTGTACCGCTAAAGAATGGAATTCTTTGCTGTCTGTGTTTCCAGATAAGTATAATCTGATGGTCTACATCGCCACCGTCAACCCAGGTGAGGTGGCAGTCAAACGCAAGCCCACTAAGAATAATAAAAAAAGGTTTCATTCATTCAAACTTGTGCTGAATATATTTTGTGTTCAAATCTCGATCAATAACTATAAATAAAATAACAATTTGAGATTTGATACTTTTGGTCTATAAAGTTCACAATTCATTCTATTCCATATTATCGGAGAGCACGTTAAGCTGTTGGTCCAAGTTATCAGACGAATATCTATGGCAGTCGTTACGTGTAGTCAGAAGCCTGAAAGTCTGACAACTGGTCTAACTTTCGTATTTTGGTATTTGATAATCATTTTATAATGTACCTACACTTATAAACAACACAGCTTTGCAGCAGCGGTCACTTATCACAGTGTAAGCCACGCCCTATGAACGCGGCCTTTCCTCCTTCTCTTTGTATAAGGCTAGGAGGGAGACATTGGCCACCTTCACAACCTTAAACCTGACTCCGGGAATGTCACCAACGGCGTGTCCCTTACGACCGAATCCTGCTACTAGTACTTCGTTGTTTTCTTCAATGTGGTTGAGACAACCATCCCGGGGCACGAATGCTGTTACTTTCTTGCCATTTTTGATCAGTTGTACCCTCACACACTTAAGTACATCATCATCATCATCAGCCCATTACTGTACCACTTTCACCTCAAGTACATCACCATCATCATCAGGCCTTAGTCCACCACGCTGATCTAGTCTCAACTACATATCATAAGAAAATTGTTAAGAATACAGTTTTTAGTAACTGCCATGGGGTCTGATTGCAGTTGCTCCTTGTAAAATACTGATGGTCAGCCGCATCTGGTTAGAAGCTGACCCCAATACGAAGAAAAGTTGGGAAAAGGCTAAGAGGATGATGGGTGGATTATCGCATTTAAATTGTGTTCACAATTTGAAAAACAAAACAACAATAACTAATTAGGAATGCAAAGGTAACAAGTAACAACTGTTATTCTATCTTTATTCACCACGCTGGGCCAACGGGATCGTGTCTGCAAACCGAATTTGGGTAGTATCTGCAATGATTATGCTGCGTAAAGCCTTCAGGCGAGTCATCATCATCATCATCAGCCTATAGAAGTCTATTGCTGGACATAGGCCTTTCCAAAAGCATGCCACTGACCTCGACCCTGGCCACTCTTATCCAGCTTTAACCAGCCTCCTTGCGAAACTCGTCACTCCACCTAGCCTAAGGGCGTCCTACGCTACATTTGCCTATTCGCGGTCTCCACTCAAGAACATGTCTACCCTAATGGTTATCGGTTCTTCGGCTAATATGGCCGGCCCATTGTTACTTCAGCTTGCTTATGCTGAGAGCTATGTCGACAACTCTTTGGTACTTAGGTCAGTTGGTAAGTAATACTAACAGTTACAACACATGTGAGAAAGTTTAATGGCATGTCACATTCGAGAATATTGCTATGAAATAAATTATAGGCGTTCACGATTTATAGTCACACACAACAGATTTTGATTTTGAAAATAAGTAAGTAGGCATACAATAATGGTTTCCGCAACGCTGGTCTGGTAACACTGGTGCTTGAGCAAGGTCCTCCGTATGGTGCCCTGACGGGGCTGGATCCCATCCTAGGAAGAGTAGGAAGGGACTTCATCTCAGATCGACCCTTGTTGATGTTCGCGCTCTTCGATACTGAGACAAAAAGTTGGAGCGCAGCGGAAACCCATCAAAGTAGGTATGTCCGACCAACCTTATATCTATGGTAACATAACCATTATAAGCGGAACTGGCTTAGTATGTACGTTTCATACAAGACAGCCTCTGTTTATACTGGTTTTTCACTATAGATATTGCTTGACTGTATAGTAAAAATCAAGAGTTTGTGCCTTCCATACTTTGCTTTGCAACATTCCATTAAAAGACAACCGTTTGCTTGCGTGCTACCTAATTACCAATAAATAATTATCATCATGGGTAGGCCCCGCATAAGGTTGACCGACGACATCGTAGAAATCTAAATAATAAGATAATAGAAATGGTATCTACTACCGGAACGGGTGTCGCCGGTTTGCCGCTAGCTGCTTCCAACGCATAAATACGCAAGTAGGTACGCCCATGTTTCTAGCATTCAATGCAAAATAAAATAGGCCAAAAAAAAATTCGCTATTAGATATGCTGCAAAACACAATTTTAGTGACACCGTGTCCTGATGATCAAGCAAACGTTTCGCGCACTGGTGTCCCACGAGACACCTGCACAGGGCGAAAAGTTCACGCGCATTTACCATGAAGAGGATTATTATTATTATATTTTATATAGATTTGAATCTCTCCCATTTCTGAGGAAATACGCCAAAGTTGCGGGCTTTTGGCACAGACATAGTAAAAAATATAGACAAAGTGCTGTGAACAATCATAATGAAGCCAATAAAACCGTGCTCCTCCGTGTACAAACCAGCGCTCACGCACACACATGCACCTTAAACCGTGCTCACCCCTCTCAGTTCACATGTCGTGGCATCGTCCAGTAAGCATCGCGAAAACAAATATCCTTCAGGTGCATGGTATGTACGAGAGCACTGGTTGTACATGAACACACACACTATGGTTGCTCGCAGCACTTAGTCTATATTTTTTACTATGTCTGTGGCTTTTGGCCAAACAACCTTGGCGGTATAGGTACTGTTTAGTCTATTGACAGAAACTTTCTGACGATTCTGCATGTGTTCAGTATGACTGCTTTCTGTAGGAGTGTAAATGTGAGTGGATGAACATTTAATATTATTACCACTTCTATTACCTTCGTATTTAAATTTCTATGGACGGCCTGGTAAAGGTCGCGGGAATCCCGCTGGATGCTAAGTAGGTAAAGCAGTGGATCTTTTTTGGCTGAAGTGATGATGATGATGATGATAATGAATTATCATTTTGGCTGCCGACTGCCAAAATTCATTAAAAAAAAGAAAACAGTCAAACTCGTGCTCTGGAGTAAAATTAAGTAATTAATCGTAGTACGTACTTAGAGAATTTCAAAGGTATGAATAAAATAAAAAGCTGTGTCTCTGAAGCTGGTTGAGGTAATTCTTTATTATTTGTCAGAGGTTTAATTTTGTACGTTCAGGTTTGATTAACTTACAGTTCAAAATGATAAATATGCTTTTCATCAAAGTATAAATTAATAATCGGTTTTACCAAAAAATAACATAATTTTATATTTGACAGTCATACTTACTTATTTATGATAATAATTATGTTTTCTTAAGTTATTATTTCCATAGTTTTTAATCATTAAATGATTATTTACTTTACATTTTGGCACTCATTAAAAACGATACTCAACTTTCTCAAGCTCGCAATAAATGTAAACATAAATAAAAATTATGTTAATTAACGTCTAGTTAACCACCTTAACATTCATAATAAAAAGTGTAACTTAAAAAAAACTTCGACACAACCCATTCCCTCATTCATTCTTTCATTCAATTTACACATACATCACTAATTAGCCACAACCGATAATACATCCGTTCCATGTGGTGCCGGACGTAAAGAATTGCACCACCCTATATCTTCTCATGGGTGTCGTAAAAGGCGACTAAGGGATTCACCAGAGGATGGGCAGCAGCGTTCTCTGAGTATTTAACCAACCAACTGCAATCGCCAACCCGCCTGCCAAGCGTGGCTATTATGGCATATCCCCCCAAACTGCTTGGGCGAGGCCTATATCCAGCAGTGGACGTCTTTCGGCTGAAATGATGAAAAAATGTTGACAGTACATCGTATACCAAAATTTTATATCGATTGAACGAGTAAAAGTTGCTAAAAACCCCAAAAACAATTTAGAAATGATAATCAAACGAATATTCTTGGAAAAAGTGGTGAGCTATCAAGTTGAAACCTTAAAAACACGCATGAATGTAATAGAAGTTTTTAAACTTTCGCGAATTTCACTCATATTGAACTAAGTTTACGGGACTTGTCGCGCACAATTAAATCAAAATATAACAAACATTTTGACTAACCTCGACGTTTCGGTCAAGTTGCATTAGCCGTGGTCACGAGCAGACTGAAGTATGTGGGTGTCATCGTCTTGAGCGGCGGGTGTTTTCTCGAACTACCCGCGGTTGGTTTTTCGTAACGTCGCTGTCCGTAACAAGATATGCTGAATCACGACACACATTGCTGACAGTTTCGGCGGACATACATGTAGACATACCACGACGCGAACACTTCTCGATTACCGGATTCCACGAGGAGGACAACCTATATCCATCTTCCCGATTGAAATTTTCGTCGAGGTTAGTCAAAATGTTCGTTATATTTTGATTTAATTGTGCGCGACAAGTCCCGTAAACTTAGTTCAATATGCATGAATGTGTTATTAATTCCATTTAGTGAGTGATTATGTGATAATTTTACCGAAATTAGGTTTGTTTACCTTTCTATTTAATTGAACTGACGTAGACTATAAAACAATCATCATTATAAACTAGTCTTACTTGATTTTCTCTCTTGTGCTACTATAAATTGTTACATTATTACCATAACTTACAATAACATAACCAGCCAGCCCATTACTGTCCCACTGCTGGGCACGGGCCTCTTGTCAGTACGAGAAGGCTAAGGCCTTAGTCCACCACGCTGGCCTAGTGCAGATTGGCGGACTACACACACCATCGAGAACTGTATGGAGCACTCTCAGGTGTGCAGGGTTCTTCACGATGTTTTCCTTCACCGTTAAAGCAAGTGATAATCGAATATAATGAATTACAATAATTGTGATTAAATAATCATAAAATAATAATTATTTAAGGAAATCCTTAAATATGTCTATCTATTTTAAAACGAACGTGGGTAGAAAAATGGAAAACCTGTTAAAAAATGTAAAGTGTTAAATTAAATACAATTTAGAATAAGTTATTCTAAACAATACATAAGAGCATATCACAACGCATCACATTCATAGCATACACTGGTTTGTGGGTGTCATAACCACGAAATAAAGAAAAATAAACTTAAATAAAAGGAACAAACCGACTTCAAAAAGAATTAAATAATTTGTGTGAAACAGTTTTGGATGTAGGTGGTGCCTTTAATTCGGTTTGATTTAAGAAAAAATTGGCACCGAATTCCTAAACTGTTTCACACAAAATAAATAATTTTATTCTTTTTGAAGTCGGTTTTTACGTGTTTTAAAGTTTATTTTATTATTCAATGTTTTTTTTTTTTATATTATAGGATGGCGAAACGAGCTAAAGGTCCACCTGCTGCTAAGCGGTTACCTTTGCCCATGACAACTTCAATACCACCTAGGCTGTTGCCTAAATGGTACCGCAAGTCGGTTCGCCAAACTGAGACATGAAGATGGAAAGTCTCATGTGATTGTAATTTCACCGGCACCCGTACCCTTTAGTGGCATTAACAATAGAAAGATAAGCGATTGCTGCGATCCCTGATGATTTGCTGTCATCCATTAAAGAGTTCTCTTCTTTATCTCCGAAGATCTTAATCAGATCTTCACGAAATGATACATTCTGAATGCTTGCTTTGTTGATGAAAATACCAACATCGCTATATGTATGCCTGTAATATTTGAGGAGTTCCCTCAATTTCTCATGGATCCCGCTATCAGAACTAGATCTTGATAAAAATGGGACCAATCTGGAAGTAGGTATATCCTTTCAAATGAAAAAATAATAAGAACAATTATGTGATTGGGTCTATTTAAAATTCAAATGGGGCCTAGCAATTATATAAAGTTTTTTTTTAAACAAGTGTTAAAATTAAAGGCGTTTTATTGAAATTCACCATTACTTTACACAAAGAGGTGATCATAGAACAAGCGGTGATATAATTAATCTCTATCACAATAATTTTTAGGGTTCCGTACCCGTAGGGTGCCAAACGGGACTCTATTACTCTCGCTACGCTGTCCGTCCGTCCGTCCGTCTGTCTGTCACATCATCATCATCATTACAGCCGAAAGACGTCCACTACTGGACATAGGCCTCCCCCAATTAAGGGGGGGATATGCCATAATCGCCACGCTTGGCAGGCGGGTTGGCGATCGCAGTTGGTTGGTTAAATACTCAGAGAACGCTGCTGCCCATCCTCTGGTGAATCCCTTAGTCGCCTTTTACGACACCCATGAGAAGAGATAAGGGTGGTGCTATTCTTTAAGTCCGGCACTACACGTCTGTCACAGGTCTGTATCTTTTGAACGGTAATAGGTAACCGGTTGAAATTTTTTCAGAATATGTGTTGCTATGAGGTGTATCACGACAAATACTAAAAACAAAAAAAGTCCAAAACCAAAGGGGGTCCATACAAGAAACCTCAAAATACATGCATTTTTTTTCAACGTTTTTGTTTTTGCTCTATCTTCAAAACGGTAATATATATACCAGCGTCAAACTTGGTCAGATTATAGTGCATAATATTTAATTTTGCAAAAAATACTAAATATAAGACTAACATAGACATGTTTGGTGGTACCTTCGTAAGAAAGACATGCAAACATTCGTATTTCGCGCACTGTACGTTGATGTCTTTTGATAAACTCTCGTAAATTAAATCAGTTTTTATGGGTATCAGGTCGTTGAGAGGTACGGAACCCTTACTGAGCGAGTCCGACTCGTACTTGGCCGGTTTTCGTTCTGCTATCATTATTACACGTTAAAATTACACAATAAGTTATAATCTAATATTTTACGTAAGCATTCTTGAATGTTTAACGTCTAACGTCAACGTTTATGTGTAACGTCTCGACGTTATAGTGTTGCAGCGAGAAACTAAGCGCGATGAGGACGCTCCCAAAACGTAATTCCCACCCTCGCACTCCCCTTACACACCGCAACTGCGGGCCGCTCTCGTCAATTTTATGCGAGTTGCAATAGAACTCATTTTCGAGAAAATCATTCTCGCGTGTTTTAACACGGAAGTAAATGTCGTAAATCTCAAAACAGTTTTCTTTTTATTACAAGAATACTAAACAATCTATACAAATTTCCGCTAGCTAGTATTTAATAAACTTTATTATCTTCCTATTTGCATATATTTTATATAGCTAAGTTAAATAATAAAGGAGAAATATTCGAAAAATCTCTAAAAACGCATGATTTTCAAAAAATAAAAGTGTCGAACAAAAATCAACTAATTATGTAACTGTCTAGCCAAACGATGGATAAAAGTTCAAAAAAACATGTATCTAAATTTGACATTCATCAAGCATATGTTTTCAAAAAGTCACCTCTGTTGCGGATCTGCGCTTAATTGTGCCACGCGTTCGGTAGCCGTATGCCGCTTTCCCCTGTTTTCTTTATTCCGTGGCCATAACATACACAAATCACATACATGGACACACACATTTGCCAAAATGTAGATTTTTGTGTCTTTGCTAATTAATAATTAAATAATTAAAACAACATTATGGTAACTTTTACACCTAGTCATGAGCAAAGGATCTTGTGCGCGTGGAAGGTAACCACCATTCTATATTCTAATTTTATTAGGTACATACATAACATTATAGCTTTACATAGATAGCTGTAGCATTTTTAAGAAATAATATAATTAGATGAAGATTTTGGTAAAAAAAAAAACTCGAAGAATTTTATCTGTGAATTGGAATTCAGTAAAATTATTTCATACCATAGGATGGCTTAGTCTACTTACTTTTGACTAATCTTATGACGCAAATAATGCAGTTTCAACTGTTGGAATACAAAGATTTTGTACATACCTAAATACAAATAAATGTATGGTAATAACTATTTAAATGCATAATTTCATATGGTCAATAACATTAAAATACAAAAGACTAAACGATTAAATAAATAGATTTTACGTCCACCGTTTCGAATAAAATAAAGAGCTAGCAAAAATATTTCGCTCTCTTTCACACGCTCCAAAATGATAAGATTAAAGCGAGACAGCATGAAATTTTCTAACATAGAACACAACCTTTTTTGTTAAGCATCGGTTTTCCGAACTTTTTGTTTTGATAACCTTTCGGCTTCTTCAATGGAGTCTGGTAGAGGCACGTTGATGGTTTCTGGCATTGTGAAGACTAGGAGACCAGCTAAGATGGCTAAGGTGCCGAAGAATATTGCTGGCAGGTTGTCATAGTACAGTGCCTGGGGAGAGAAAACAATGATATCACAGCTTTATATTCAAAATGGTGGAACGAAAATTTCTATAGTAGCCTGTCTACTATGGGCCAAAAATCTTCCATGTATCATTAAAAATAACTGTTACAATTACCATTATGTTACGATACCAACATAAACATTTGAGTAACAATCTTCTCGTATTCCTTACATTCACAAAAATTCACTGCATCTCGTTGGTATTGGAAACATAACTAAAATGGAAGAAGTCAAAAACAACCTTCTTTATACTACTACTAGCTTTTTCCCGCGCGTTTCAGTGTAGAAGTCGAAAATGGTTCTAATAGGATTAATTGCTTTTTTACATTATTAATTTTGGTATAACATATAAATTATTATAATTAATGATTTAAATATTCTTTTATATTTCTTACATGTTTTTTTAAATATGGAATGATTCGTATAATTTATAACCAAAATGTTCTAGTCCTTACCATTTCAAATTTCGAACTCTACGTCCCTATGAGGCCGTGTCCTAAAAGTGCATAACCTCTTTAAGCTTAGAAACCTTCAAATAAGGTACTAATATAGTACGGTGACTTTCGAGACATTCCAATTTTAAAGAGTATATGCTTTAGTTTTTAAGTGAATTCAACCTTTTTTAAATAAAATCGGATTGAGTTTTCAAACATGTGTCAAAATAAAATGTAATTTAAATCAAAAGCACTAAGGAGTATTGATATCAGCTTCGAAGCAAATCACCGCCATAATAACTTTCCACCCTTTTTTAACCCCGTTATGGGATGAATTTCAATAAAATACGAAACACGTCTTCCATCAGTTTTGTTAAAAAAGGTTTATGCAAAATTTGATGTAGATTGGACCAAGGAATCACGTTGTCCCATACAAACTTTGTCCCCCTTTTTCGGGTAGAATTTCGGAAAATCCTTTCTTATCGGATGCGTACGTCATACAAAGAACACACCCTCCAAGTTTCAGGTCTCTACGATCAGCGGTTTAGGCTGTGCGTTGATCCGTCAGTCAGTCATTCAGGACAAAGCCTTTTATATGTATAGATTATGGAATCGTTTTCTTCTAAAAGCGTTGCAACAGCACAATAAAAACAATAATAATATAATAGACAATCAGAACCACAATCATCACCATCATCATTTCAGCCGAAAGACGTCCACTGCTGGACGTAGGCATCCCCCAAGCATCGCCACAATGACTGGTCCTGCGCCTTTCGCATCCAGCGGATTATCGCGACCTTCACCAGGTCGTCGGTCCACCTTGTGGTGGGCCTACCCACGCTACGCCTTCCAGTACGCGGTCACCACTCCAGAACTTTACGGCCCCATCGGCCATCCATTCTGAGAGCAATGTGCCGCCTACTGCCACTTAAGTTTGGCAATTCTTCGGGCTGTGTCGGTTACAATCGTTCTCCTGCAAATCTCCTCATTTCTGATTCGATCTCGCGGGATCAAACATTTCTGGATCGATCATTCAAACCACAATCACTTACCAACAAAGGAGTTAAAGGAGCTAGCGTAGACCCAATTCTTCCAGAAGACGAGCAAACGGCTAGCAGTGACTGCCTGACGTTGGTAGGGAACACTTCAGACACGTAAATGTAGACGGAGCTGTAGGCGACGGTGATGGAGAACTTGCCTGACATGTAGAAGACGAGGGACCACCAGCTTTGATCTGTGGGAGAATTGACAAATATATATTCAGTTTCTGTTTTCATCGGTTAAATTTTTTGTTAAAAAGTTTTATTTGTTAAAGTTTTATTTTTAGTGAGACTCCGTCCGCCTTTTTATTCGTCCAAGGATTGGTCATGGACTTAGTGATTAGTATCTCATAGAAAAATATTTTTGGCAGGATTTTGGTTATAATATGAACAACAAAATTATTGTGAGAGTGTGACATTACTGTATGCTCATAACTGCCTATATAAATTCTCTACTTTGGCTTTTGCAATTTATTTTTAATTTTTCAATTTATATGCCGCGAAATTTATGTATCGGAGCCTGTGAATTAAAATGTGTTTCAAATTTAACACTGTCACAACTTTCTATTTACGTAAGCTTCCATCTAAATCCTTAAATAAATACAAAATAATCAAACTTAAAAACCAAAGTAAATCAGAGATCATGATAATTACTTTTCGATTCCTAAAATCGAAATACCTAATTCATTTATTCATCCGAATGTTTGCAAAACAAACGATTTTGAAAACGCTGAGTTTGGTAAAACCGCGAAAATTATTTATGTTTTACTATTGCCGTTTGCGCCGTCGCCGTCGCCTTTGAAATCGGTTTAACTTGAATATTCCATTAATTCAGGCTGTTATACAAGCAGTGATTACTAAATAAACAGTGCTGGAGCAAAATTCCCTCAAAACTCGTGTTTGAGTTGGTTCCCAATGTCAAACGAGAAATTATTCTGTTTTTGTCTGGCCCGAGAATTTAGCGTATGGCTAAGTCAAATTATATGAAACAAGACGTTATTATAATCCTGTTAGACACTTTTAAGCGTGTTTATCATAATTCTCTTTTATCAATCGGTTCTAATAATCATTCTAATTGTGCTATAAGAACATTGACAGGCAGATTCATAGAACAGTATAAAATTATTTATTATCTACTACTTGTATGGAAAAAGACGTCCTTCTTATTGAGCATTTTGACGTTATGACAATGGAAACACTCCTTAGCCTCGTAAACTGTTCCAGGATTATCTAACTCGCCTTTTGTTACCGCCAAATTATGTTTGTTCGTTTGATTGTTAGCGTCGTAATTCTGAACACAAACTAAAACTCGTTTGGTTATAAAACTCAACTTGAATTGTTTGTGGATTTTTGGTTTAAAACATAATTGAAAATGAAGTAAATAATAAATGCCTCGTGTGTTTAAAGAGTATGAAAATAATTGAAATGGTCAAAATACTTCATGTTGTTTTATTTAAATACTAAAATTGCATTGCGCGCACACACATGTTAAAATAACCGCATGGCCTTATAAGAGTCTATGGAAATAGGCAATTAATAAAAAATAAAAAATGCACTCACCTTTAGGCAAAAACGATAAACTGATGCACAGGATTGCGCTTAAAATGTAAGTTGTAATCATAACCTTCTTTCTTCCAAATCTGTCTAACACGGACAAGCAAGCAAAATTCGCTGGAATCTCTATGAACGCCACCAGCATAAAGTTAACATACTTATTTCCTGCCAATGAAACCGAATTTATTGACAGTCCATAGTAAACAAACGTACAAGTAATCCAGAGAAACGAACACGTCACTAGTCTTTTTCTCATTATACTTGATCGAATCACTTGCAAAAATACAGAAGGTTTTTGTTCATTTTCATGTTCTTCTTTATCTTCTTGTGGTTTCTTTTCTATCTCTTGCAGAGGTGCTAAAGCTTGGTCTGATAATTCTACATTGTTCATTTTGGCTGCTTTATTTATAATTGCTATAGCTTCATCATGCCTGCCCTTGCTTAATAGCCATCGGATACTCTCGTTCAGAATCCATAGGTAAGAGAATATTAAACAGGATGGAGCGTATATTATTCTGAGGAGTGTTCTCCAGTCTTGCAATAACCAGGATAGTCCAGCAAGAGACATTAATCCACATACATATACTACGTTTATGAGAGTATTGCCGAATACCCTACCCTTTGGTCCCACAAGTTCCATAGCTGCAAAAAATAAATTGAATAAAAAAGAGGTTTTATTATTGAGTATAAGCTTTCGATAGCCTAATCTTCTTCAACACATCTGCCTTTCCTATGTTTGTTTATGGAATCACCAACAATACGAATCTAGCACACATGTAAAAATGCAGTGTCTGACGAGTGCGTCTTCCTATAGTTTATCTAAATAGATTTATTAGCTTTTAATCTTGCGCAAGAAGAAACTGTTCCAAAGATATATAGTTCGATATTCTTTAATCTATTTCATTCTTACCTAAAACAAAAGCAGTAGTATAAGCACCAGCTCCAAAGCCAGCTTCCATGAACTCCAGAACTACCATCATTATATAATTAACGGAGAAAGACCTCATAAAACCAAATAAACAGTTCATGAGGGCAGCAATAGACAGGGCCACTTTCCTCCCAAACTTATCAGAGATGATGCCAGTTAGAGGCAGGGAGAGAAATAGGCCAGAGTTGTGGATGGTGCCTATTATAGTCCTCTTCCAATTTTGGCAGCCGAGATCGAACTGAAACAAGCAGGAAGATGAAATAAATGTTGTTGTTGTTTTGTTTTTTCATTTCATGGTTTCAGAGTTTGTCCCCTCGTTTAAGTTATGCAGAATGATGAACAGAACTTATAGGTACCTATAGGTTTTATTTTGCTAAAAGCATCAATCCTTTTATGAATGACTTGAACCCAATAATAATAAAGATTGAATTGTCATCCAGTTCTGAGCTATGTTTAAAGTTTCAAATATCTAGCTTATCGGGAAGTTAGTTTAAAATAGGTTGCAAAATTTGTACCGAACGTTTGTTCAGTACAAATTCGGTTCGGTGTTCGGTCGTCTGTCTAGACAGGAATGATAGTGAGTTAATGAAAATGTGGTAATAAAAATTTAGACACATCTTAAATTTTATTCTAAATAACGTCAACTTAGTGATACCTACTATGTAAGATTAGTGATAACAACACCTTCAACCGTCGTCATCGCGTGAGTCGTGATCATCACGACGATGTCAACATTATTTTATCACCATGCAACAGATACGTGAGTATTATCATTATTATCAATAGTTGTGTTTTCCTCTCGTGTAAAATAATTTGTTTAGTAGGATTTCAGGGTTTTTATTCTGTTTTTTCTGGCATGTTGTATTGTATTTCAGAAATGCCAATTTCAATGCTTTAATTCTTTTGTTATTTCTTAAATTATTTTAACTGCTGGACGTCTGTGGTCAAGTGATTCGAGTGTCGGACTGCTGATCACGAGGTCGTGGGTTCGATGCCCACAGTCTGGGTGTTTCTTATGTATTATAAGTATGAATTTACAAAAAAAAAAGTATCCATTGTCTAGTACCCATAGTACAAGCTCTGCTTAGTTTGGGACTAGATGGTGCTGTGTAAAACTGTCCCAAATATTTATTATTCTTATTAACTTAACAATTTTATAAATATTTCTAGCAAATCAAATCACGCAACTCCCATCACTACCGATGCATTAGATCCATTCGGCCAGCACGTGCGGGCTTAACGTAAATAAAATTATGATAAACGAACAGTGTTGTGACACTGTATTGGTCAACTGACAAGATAACTGGTTGCCAGCCCAAGTATACGTCGCGTGACAATGACAATGTTTTACTAACTGTTCAGATAATTAGGTGAAAAAAAAAATCTGTTTGGATATGAGCAGTTTTGTTACATCTGCAAGTCGCTGTTAGTGTGTCTGTTTATATATGAATTATTAACTACTGTGGAGGAACGAGGTATTAGTCCTATACGATAATATCCCAATTTCTCTTTCCTACTAATATTATAAACTTGAAAGTTTGTGAGGATGTATGGATGTATGGATCTTTGTTACTCTTTCACGCAAAAACTATGTATGGATTTTTATGAAATTTGGCATACATATAAAACATAACCCGGAATAATATATAGGCTACTTTTTATCCCAAAAAGATAAACAGTTCCCGAGGGATGCGAGAAAAACGACATCCACGCGAGTGAAGCTGCGTGCATAGGCTAGTTAATAATAATTCTTGTATTATTAAGGTGAATGCTACGGGGTAGCCCAAAATCGATAATTTGATCGTAAATTAATATTATCGAGATAGTACAGCTAATAGGGCTAGGTTAATATTTTTACGAGTATTATTCAGTAGATATATTGTTATTATTTCCGCCAATCATATTTTGACCGATATACAACGCAAAATAAAGCTACAATTTGCCAAAAACGCCAAAAAATTTGAATTTCGCGGGCTATCCTGTAGCATTCACCTTCAGGCAATACTTACATCTTTTACAGCCGAGTCTTGTTCACTATACAAATAAGAAAAGCACTTTTCTTCTATCACAGTATCGAATACATCTGCCGTACATGAACTATTACTGCTAGTGATATTGCTCTCTATGAGAGGGTGTCTATAACATTTTGAATAAGCACCTTTTTCTTTTGGTATGGCATGTTCTAGCCATACACTGGTATTTGTGATGCTCTCGCATTCATTTACTAGGCATCTGAAACAAAGAAAGGATGATTTTAAAAGTCATGTCACATAATTTACATACATACATAACATCACACCTGTACACCCACATTTCATCAGTTATGTTATAAGCCCCAAGCACAGACATTACTGTCTGTGGCCCCAAGTAATAGGGGGTGAGCCTATTCCCATTACAAATACAGACTCACACAATACACTGAAGATATAAAACTTTTTAACAAAAAATTGAACCGACGAAAAGTGAAACTGAAAAGCGAAAAATAACTAATTATGAGTCGGCGCCAAACGAACTTTTAACAAGCAAAGTGCGTGTAAGTTGCAAGTGGCCGAGCGGAGAACGCATTTTTGGAAAGTAATTGTTTATCGTTGAAAATTTCACGTTGTATTTGATGTGACGTTGTTTTTATTATTTATTTAAGGTAATTTAATGATCTTCGTTGATTGGTTGTTTGGCGCCGACTCATAATTAGTTATTTTTCGCTTTTCAGTTTCACTTTTCGTCGGTTCAATTTTTTGTTAAAAAGTTTTATTTTTCATTTTTTTGTGGATAAAATCAAACTCCAGGTGTCTCCATTATGTCGTAGTGTCTAGAACTATATTTATGTGTGTCAAGTTTCAACAGAATCAGTTAACAGGTAAGAATTCAGTGGGTGAACAAACACTCATCCCCTGTTTTACTACCTTTAGGGGTGGATTTTGATTTTGAAATTTAAATGGGACCAACTTCGAGATATACCCTATCCATTAAAAAAAGAATCATCAAAATCGGACTACTCTGTAAAAAGTTATGCGTGGTCATACATAAAAAAAAAAAAAAAAAAAAAAAAAAAATATATACGCGTCGAATTGAGAACCTCCTCCTTTTTTTCGTCGGTTAAAAATGACAGCCCGTAGCAAAACTGTAGTTATTTATTATTTATTTTCCTCAAAAAAAAAAACATTCATTTTGCAGACACAGTGTAAAACATAAACCAGTTTAGGTTTTTCTGTACACCGCTTGGTCCGTCGACATATGGTCGACATTCATTACAACAAGATGTGGGTGGGTGAACACGACGCATCACGCTCGCTCGCCATATGCAAAAATTCCCAAATACCTTCAACTAATTTATATTACTTACTTCTCAATAGCAAATTACTAAGTACAGCATGTTTTTTTTCTTAGTGTTATAAATTACAAGTTACTTGATTAAGTTATCATCATTGAAACGTGGTCGCTCAATATTACTCAAAGGGCAATGGAAAGGGCTATGCTCGGAGTGTCCCTGCGTGATCGAATCCGAAATGAGGTGATTCGCAGGAGAACGAAAGCAACTGACATGGCTTGAAAAATTGCCAAACTTAAGTGGCAGTGGGCGGGGCAAATTGCTCGCAGAACGGAAGGCCGATGGGGCAGTAAAGTTCTGGAGTGGCGTCCGCGTACTGGAAGGCACAGCGTGGGTAGGCACCCCACAAGATGGACCGAAGACCTGGTGAAAGTCGCAGGAATCCGCTGGATGTGGAAAGCGCAGGACCGGTCGTTGTAGCGATGCTTGGGGGAGGCCTATGTCCAGGAGTGGACGACTTTCGGCTGAAATGATGATGATGATCATTATCATTTCCTGCACTTATCCTAATTTACTTAGGGTCGGCCCAGCATGTATTTTTCTTTCATACATCTCTATCAGTCGTCATCTGAGTGTTCCTTTCTATTCATATCATCTTTCACACAATCCATCCATGTTTTCTTCGGTCTGCCTCTTTTCTTATAGCCATCCACATTCATACTTAAAAGTTCCCTCGTAATATTCTCCTCATTCCTCCGCATCACAGAAGTCTGCAGTTACTCAACTTTTCTGTCACTGGCGCTACTTTCAGACTCCCTGTTACATACTCATTCCTTCTCGTAACTCTTTTCGTTACACCACACATCCCTCTTAACATTATCTCAAATCTGCAGTTAATCAGCATGCAAGCTATAGTGACAGTGCCGTGTCTGTGGAAGGACTGATGGGTGTTGGAGCAGACGATTTCTACCCTGGTTATAAGCTATGATAAAAAACATTGGGCTGATGCGGAAGGCGCACGACTGAGTGTTGCTGATAATCTTTGCTTTGGCCAAATTGATTGATTAGAACTTTTATAGTTTATAGGCCATGCAACAATAAATCGTCTTTTTCATCATCATCATCATCATTTCAGCCGAAAGACGTCCACTGCTGGACATAGGCCTCCCCCAACATGTTGATATTGTCTTCTTGATTATATTTATTTTTATCAGAAATCCTGATCCCGAATACGTTCCAATATTTATGTTCTGTTGATAAATTCTTCAATAAATACAATATAACATTTTGTTTACAAAGCTTTGAGACTGTAGGTAATGTTAAAATTTGAATATTATGTTTTCTTAAGACTGTTGGGTAAATACGAAGCTAGGACATTCAATGTTTCGATATTACGGCTTCAAAATAATTGGGTAACTACTAACGGCCAAAATTAATATCATATTCATCCACGATTGAGATAGAAATTTGACAATAGTTTCATAAAACTTAGAAGATATTAATTTTGGCCGTGAATCGTCCAAAATGATTATCTTCAAAGGTCCAAACTGACGACCAAGCGACAGTGTGACGACAGTAGGATGATTTAAGCTAACAGTAATAGTCACATCATTTCAGCTGAAAGTCGTCCACTACTGGCTTCTCCCAAAAAGGGGGGGATATACCATAATCGCCACGCTTGGCAGGCAGGTTGGCGATCGCAGTTGGTTGGTTAAATACTCAGAGAACTCATGTCCATCCTCTGGTGAATCCCTTAGTCGCCTTTTACGACACCCATGAGAAGATATAGGGTGGTGCAATTCTTTACGTCAGACACCATATGGTTTATTTGCATATCTTAGTTTAAATCGTTTATTAGGATTAAGTATAGGCTACTTTTATCCTCGGAAGATAAACAGTTCGTAAGAGATGCACGAAAACATATTTCTATGATAAACCGAATTATAAGGAGGCAAAGCACAGCAATAGATAGATAGAATGGAAAAGTGGGCAGGGCACGCGTGCCAACACTCTTTCTCAGTACGCCTTGAATTGTTTCTGTAAATACTGAGATAAAAACCCGCAAAAATGCCTCATTGCGCTGTTTCTAACTGCAGAAACAATAGCTGTAAAGGAAATTTGATTAAAGTTAATTTTTAAACATTAATGACGTCAACATGGGAGGCGTGGTTTGTCCGAAAGTTGCAACACATGAATCGCAAGTAAAATTGTGATTACAACCATTCTATCTATTTCTGTGAGGCAAAGCCACGGACTTAAGCTAGTTGTAGCCAAAGTAATCATCTTAAAATATATTGCTTCTCATTTTATCTACCCAAAAATCTTCAATAATTTATGCTAACATCGTTTTCAACGATCAAGCGACACTCAATCATCTACTGAAAAATATCTATTATATCTGTCGATAGGATTACGTAATGATAATTAATATCAGTCGGTTTCATGATTGATTGTTGATTGCCCAGCTGTTTGTGATGGCATCTCAAAATCATACAAGATTTGCTGGTCGAAGTAATAAACGAATGGAAGGGAGATGTTGAGCATTAATCTTATTCCATTTATAAATTTTATAAACTTATTAATTACATTTTTAAATATTTTTTAAACAAAAAAAAACATTTAAAAATATAAAAAATAGTAGCCCACCGGCATCGGGAACAGGGTCCAAGCTAGCAAGCCGGTGGTCAGGGCCTCAGAGAGAGGTAGAGGTGTGTAACTCAGTTCAGAATCGGTTCAAATATACAGATCAATAAGCTTGAGCTGTTGAGCTGCAGCTCAATGACAAAATACGCAGCTCACGGCTCAAAGAATAGTATCTATCTGTGCGACAACTTTTGTTGCACGGAAGATAAAAGATGTGTAGGTATATAGATAAAAACCTGTTTGAACCGGTGAGCTGGAGCGGCGACAGATCCGCGGTGAGTCGCAGAGTCAGCGAGCGAGCGCAGCTCAAACAGATCGAACGGTCTTTCAGCTCAGCGACTCGCATCACAGCTCATAACTCGAAGTAGGCAGATAAACAAATTGAGCTGATCTGTGAGCCGGTTCACAGCTCCGGCTCACTGACCTGAACCGTGAGCTGAGCTGCAGCTCACGCATTTTTGTTGAGTTACCCATGTCTAGAGAGAGGAACTTCCTCACGATACGCGCCGTGTCAAGAAGTACCGCTTTCTGCATCAAGCCCTTGACCCAACCGCCCAACGAGACCCTCTGTAGGTGTTGGTCGAGGCTCTTGGCTACTAAGCCATTGGCCGTAATGACTATCGGCACGATGACTGCTGAGTCAACGTCCCACATGTCATCAACCTCAAGTGCCAAGTCAAGATATTTAATTTCTTTATCTTTTTCGGCCTTCACGAGATTCCCGTCAAGCGGGACGATGACATCAACAATCATCGTGCGGCGCTCTGATCGATCTATCACCACTATATCAGGCTTGTTGTGAACAATAGTCCTATCAGTGATGGTAGACCGATCCCAGTACAATGTCACATGACCATTCTCAAGAACTGGGTCGGGCACATACTTGTAGTTTGGTACTTCTGTGTCCACAAGGTTGTACTTCAGGGCAAGTTGCTGGTGAATATTATTATCATTATTAGCTCAGAATTTAACTAATGATTGAAGAATTCTCGAGCAGACTTGAGTCTTTCATAATATCTGGTACTTATAGCTCAGGGTTTCCTTTTTTAAGTACCAGCAGTACAATATTTGTTAATTTATGTATATAAATTTGTAATTATCATGCCTGTAACATGTTTGGGCAACAATAAAAAAAAAAAAAAAAAAAAAAAAAAAAAAATACTCGGAACTGTGTAGGTCATGCAAATATTGTAGTTTAATGCGGGAACCACACCCGCTGTGGCTCAGACGTCAAGCAATGAGACACTACGTCAAACATGTCATCTTGTTACGGTAGGTAACTGTAATCAGTTTTGTCTTCTATTTTTTGTCGTTTCTAACTATAGTTCGTGCGAGTATAGCAAGGCAATAGCGGATATTAACCTTTCCTTACATTGCATTTACTGTCATTCTATTGTGTCAACAATGTCCTCGCGTACAATTGTTCCGCGAAAAGAGAAAAAATCTTATCACTGGCATATCGTAGTAGTAGTTACGTTCATAGACCCCTGAGTAAGTTAAGTATCACAACATGATAATGATTCATAATAATTGGTAGCGAAATATCGGGCAGGATAACATGGCAATAGCGGATGTTGACCCGGTTTTTATCCCAAAGTTGCAAATTTTATTGTATACAACAGTTTATGCCCGAACTACATAAATTGTGCAATTCAAAATCAAATCTTCATTCATTTATTTCTCCACCAGATAAAGAATCTTTACAGTGTAAACCATAAAAACAAATATTTGCTTAACATTATGTTGTGGAGACTGGAGCCTGTACTAGGTGAACCTGTGTTACAGGTCTCCAGGACTTCCAACTACCCGGACATAGTAAACAAAATCAATATATTATTTTTAAATTTCAGCATTATTCATAAAAATCTTGGTGTCACGGATGTGTACATAATTTATAGTTAAGGTAATAATAACAATGAAAGTGAAAGTGTAGTGTAAGGATGTAACAAAATGCGTTGTGTAATAAAGGGGAGTGTAGGAGTTGTGTGTGTGTGTGTGGGGGGGTTTTTGTCTGTGTGGGGGTTGTGTGTGGATGTGGGGGCTGTGTGTGGATATGGGGGCCACCCATGATGTTGGAGGTATTGTGTGTAAGGGAGCGTGCGTGGCTGTGTGGGTGTATACAATCCAGATTACATGTGTAAGGAAGATGGAAGCAAAAATAGGACAATCTATTGGATAATTCATGGGTCTTGTTCAAATAGAACGTAGGTGCAGGTCCATGGTGCAAGGTCTAACTAACCCTTTGAATCGTAGATCAGCCGTGCAAAAATATATTTTCTTTTGTATCTACTAATTGAGAAGAAGATTGAGAAATGAAATTATTAAGAACTTGTCCGTTTAATATTACAATCATGACTAAATGTTCTATTTTTATTTAAAGTTACTCAATTATCTTGATATTTTTAAACTCTGCTGATATATCCGTGTCACCCAAGGTCGGTATCGTACGACCTGGGTGTGATCCCCACGTGCCTGATAACCGAACGTTGGCCTACATCCCGGTTCTTGATATCATATCGGTTTATAGATTGTTTGTTTTGACTATGTAAAAAACAGTGGTAACCTGGCAATTAACGCTTGTTTTTATGAAGGGTTTGAGTTTGAGCCCGCTCTACTTTGAATTTTGGAATACGGATGATAGTGGACTAACCATGCTTACATAATCAGCTCATTACTCTCCCACTGATAGGAACGGGCATCTTCTCAATGCGAGAAGGGGCCTTATTCCACAACGCTGACTTAGTGCGGGTTGGTGGACTATACATGCTGAAATTTTAATGACTTCTTTCCCGAGAAGGGGTCATTGTACTCATCATTATGAAAAAAAATTACTATAGGACAAACGTGGGACAAACCCTCCCTACATTTGTGTTCACTTAAATCGATAAAATGTAGGGACCACCTGAGATTTCAGGGTTGGTCCCGTAGTAATGAGGAGTACAATGATCCCTTTTCGGGAAAGAAGCGATTAAAATTTCAACATGTATAATAAAAGCCACCGAGAACTGTATGGAGCAGTCACAGGTGTGCAGGTTTCCTCACGATGTCTTCCTTTACCGATAAAGCAAGTGATTATTAAATTTTGATCCGTACATGAATTCGAAAAGTTAGAGGTATGGGCCGGGCTCGGATTCAGACCCCAGAAAAAAAGGTTTGTTTCGAAACCTTGTTTAGTTTAACGTTGAGTCGAATGTAATTATTATTAATTTTGCTAAAGAGGTAACTGCCTAAAACTAAAATACGTTATTACGAAACTTGACTCTGAAAGATTAAGCCCGATTACTAAAAAATGGCATCGAATATCTTAATGTTTTTTTTTACATAATCCAGAGTGCATATCCTATATTATACTAATGATTCAGTCCAGCAAGACGCAACTTGCAGCAAGGCTGGTAAGGGTGCGCCAGACGTACCTACTCAAATATTGTCAAGGCTCTCTTTATGTATCTTTATTTTTCTGTTACGATCCTTACACACTTCATGAATTTTTCACGCACGTGTCATTACAACTGCGACGTACAGTTACGATCCTTCCCGGTGATACATTTTGTCGACAGTCCCTTGAACGAATCCTGCTACATTACACGTACAGTCGACTGCATGACAGTGGTAACACGTCAATTCAAAAACCGCCCTTACTGCTTATGAAATAGAGATGCTGCTAATGTCAAAGTGTTACCAACGACGTGCGGTCGACCGTACCTACGGCTGCCATAGAACACTGAGCGCACGATTTTAGCCTTAGTGGTGATTCACCGAAAAGTTTGCTGATAGTACATGACTTTTCTGGAGGCCAAACTTGTTATAAACCTTAATATATTTAAACTTCGTTAAC
Organism: Asteroscopus sphinx; assembly: GCA_949699075.1. Lineage (NCBI taxonomy): Eukaryota > Metazoa > Arthropoda > Insecta > Lepidoptera > Noctuidae > Asteroscopus > Asteroscopus sphinx. Next base: position 22,290,104 of record OX453016.1, on the reverse strand, counting down.
CATGGTATTTTGTAGTTTTTTCTTTAATAGACTTGTTGTGTTAAAACAAGAATTACAAATTACACGTGTCATGGACTCATGGATATGATGACGCGACTGATTCGGTCTAAACATAAATTTTTATGCTAAAATATCTTTTGTGGGATATATAAAAAATGCAAATTAAAAGATTTACATAGTCGCCTGATAAATTATTTTGTTTGCATTCATAATTCCAGTATATCACCATTTAACAGGTTTTTACGGAGTATCCTTTGCACACAATTTAAGTCGGTAGGACCTTATTTTTGGCGTGGGGATGTATTTACTCCGCCAGAGAAATAAATAGGCAGTATCGGACTCTTACCAAATAAAACCATCATGGTATTTATTCAACTACCTTTGGCCGGGGGCGTGGGATATAGGTACTCTGCTCTCTCCACCCACCCCCGACAGGTCCCGGCTCGCCAATAGTAGGCGAGCTCCTTCTCCCCGTGTGGCTTCAATGTCAGCTGCACCCTCCTCCTAACAGGCACGCGTGGAATACTGCGCGCACCACGTCACGGGCCTTGACTAGTCAGGTGGCGGGCTACCCCGAGTCAGCCGCCCACAGGTCCACTCCTAAGGTGGCTGGAGGTACAGTCTAGTAGTAGTAGAGCTCCTTTGAGAAAGAACTCGTCCGGGGAATTTTAAAAAAAAAAAAATTTAGGGATCAGCTGATATTTTTTTCGCGATTTCAGGTTTGGTCCCTTAGTAAAAGTTGTTCATACTGATGAGTACAAGTTTGTCAGTTATTTCAATAGCACGTTGTATACCTTTTATCCTTTACATAATACCAAAATGGTGACAAACTGCTGCCAAATTGCGTATCTGTCTCGCGATCGCAATTATCTGGTTTTCAATGTTCATTGCTCCGTGTGTTTTGACAATCCGTGTTATCTTCAACTACGAACCACGCAATGAATATTGCTTTAATTTCAAAATGAAAGCTAATGTCAAAGTCAATGCATTACACAATTGCCCCACAGATCTTCCATACATGGAATTAATTTTATTTGTTTGCAAGGACAAAACTACCTACCAATCTCGAAGAGTTTGTTATTAGTGAATATCTAATACAACCATTTGTATGCAAATGTAAACATTTTGGAACTAATACCGAGACCTTCTTTTTCTGCACATTTGGAGTTATAGTTTTTTTAATTAGTTTATATTAAATTTATTTTAAAGGCGTAATTAATCATATTGAAAACACGGGTATAAAAATCTTGGAAGAAAATAACTTGAAAAAAGTCTTCGTATATTATTGATAGTTTGATATAATAATAATAATAACATGTTTATTTTAATAAAATATCTTTACAGAAAAAAGGCAACGTTGGTACCTGTACTAATGAAAATAATAATAATAACTTCTTAGGTTTTCGCGATCACTACACATTATAATAAAACAAAGTTTAACCGGATTAAATCGCGTATATTATTTAAATTGGTTTCCCTGACGTTTCGAAAGCTTTGCAGCATTTCGTGGTCGCAGGTAGACTAAGATGACAATCGTCTTTACAGATATTTCTAAAAAAATATTTTTATGTACCGTATACCGTATTAGTTTAATCCTGTTAAACTTTGAAAATAATAATATTATTATTTTCTAAATTATTTATATTAAGTAGTTAGAATAGCACAACAAATCTTGTATTGATTTTATAAATAGAACGCCAAATGCGAGAGTATCTAATTCCCGCAGAAGACGCAAAATAATTATACGTATAAAAATAAAAATAATTGTGAATAGGTTGTTGGTGTGCCTTTTAGTAAATAAATACATAAATTAAAAGTTTAAAAAATCTGTATGTATCTATAAAAGATTACATATGTGAATTTCTATTAAAAAATAAAATAAAATTCACTTTTATTTGTCATTATATATATTCAATACAATTCTGTCATACTTGAATAAGTCTTGTCTTCGTAAGGTCCTACGGATCCCCTTAAGTCCAAAACATAAGTCTTCGCGGAAAGGTTCTAGGTACACGACTTTACAACTAAAACAGGCAACTTTACAAGCCAGGCCAAAACTAGGACAAATCCGCATAAGCTGGGACTGAAGTTGCCTAATCTCAGCTAATGTTCTGCTGATTAACATTTGCATACGGAGCCATGGAGGCATATGGAGCAGAATTCTACCCGTCATGTGCTACGTCACAGGTAAGATCTAACTTTCACAGTCCTTTATGTGTAACATAATAACTAGTGGTTCACCCGAATGGAAACGACGCGATAAACGTTCTGACAAACTAAATCATCATCATCATCCTCCGAGCCTTTTCCCAATTACATTGGGGTCGGCTTCCAGTCTAGCCAGATGCGGCTGAACATCAGTATTTTACACGGAGCGACTGCCATCAGACCCCCGCAACCCAGTTACTGGGTAATACTGACATTCGGAGGTTAGACCAGTTGTCAGACTTTCAGGCTTCTGACTACCCGTAACGACTGCCATAGATATTCGTATGACAACCGGGACCGACAGCTTAACGTGCTTCCGAGGAACGGAGGGGTCTCGATGTGTAACGAAACGGTCACCCATCCACAGACTGACCGCGGCAAGTGCAGCTTAACCTTGCAGATCGTACAATCCGCGCAGTCGTTGCATCGCTACGAGCCCCTTTAGAGCCATGAATCTATATAGTAGGAGGATAACACACTATATGACTTAAAACGAGCCCAGCGAGAGGTCCATAAAACAAACTAAATCAACTCAAAAAAATTATACACTTCGAAGACTATGGAATTGGTATTTTGCGTATCTTTTCCCAACATAAATCTTATTTTTGTTGAATATTGATTTGAATGTACAGCAGATTTTAAAAACTGGCCAGAAAGTCCAAGATAGAAAATGTTTTAGATTTTATTGCTTATAACTTTTTCTTACTGATAAATTATAAGTTTTAGTACAGGATATTACTGAAACGATTTATAAGTAATAACTTTTGACGTGGAGCCGTTTTTCAGATAGACCCCGGGACAACATAGGTCTAAAAACAGCGACTTCGACCACCAAATTGTTAATTGACCTATAAAATATTTCTAATAAAAGTAGCTTTATACTCTGTCACAAAAGTTCTTTTCAACATGCATTAGAAGAATGAAAATAGTAGATTATACAACAAGTGAAAAAAGAGGGAATTTAATTCGAGGGACTAAGTTGGATCCCGAGCAGCGAAGGATTCTAAGATTGAACCACGAGCGAAGCGAGTGGTTCAAAAATAGAATCCTGAGCGGAGCGAGGGATACAAGGCCCGAGATGAAATTTTTTTTCACGAGTTGTGTACTCTACTTTTTACCATTGACGGCGAGAAAATAAATAGTGGTATATAGCATGACTGGGTGAATGAAAGACATATTCAAGAATATGGTAGAATGTGCGTACCTACACATTAAGGAAAAAAAGATGAAAAAAATATTCTACGACAAATCACGCGTAGGTATAGTAGTCGAAATGCTCGCGCAAGCTCTGACTTTTCGGGGTCTGCTGTCTAGTTCAAAAGGCAAAGAGGGTGAAAATAGCCACCGATGGACACTGACCTAGCAAGGTGCATCACCTCACTGCATGAAATTTTGATGTGTAAGCGCGGAATAGTGTCCACAGAAATTTATGAAATCGATTTTAAAATATTTCAAAAATTGAGGTACAATTTTTTACACATATTTGGAACGAGAATCAAGTACTAAACATCCTCCTTCAATAAGTCTCTCGTTGAACCAGCTAACCTTTAGTATTTATTTTTTCTTAATTTAAATTTGATAGCTCCATCCAGCCAGCCAGTACGTACGGTCAGCACGTTTTATTCATTTCTTAGTACATAATTCGTGCTTGTTCCAAATTCAAAATGTTTTTATTCTCTTGTGAGTAAAAGAGAGTTTTATTCACTGTTATCGATGTATAAAATGCCCTTTTTCGAGTGGCAATGGTAAAAAAGTTATTGGTCCCTCAGACGAATTTTGCATGTATGGACGCCACCCTCAAATTTCATTTTATTAATTTTAAATATTATATTCGGCTTTGGCCTAAAGTTTTATGTCTGAGTTTTATGTATTGTGTGAAATTTTGAAGTAATTATATAGACAGACAGACAGACAGACAGACGGACAAGTGTTCAACAGCCTAGTCAACTCAGAGACCTCGCTTTGCTCGGTCAATAATTCTTTATTGGTCAGACAACAATTACAATTATTGGTCTATAATGTGTTAGTAACAATGTAATTTATACTATGTAAATAGCAATAAAATTAAAAATTTGCCAAACTTAAGTGGCAGTGGGCGGAGCACATTGCTCGCAGAACGGATGGCCGTGGGGCCGTGAAGTTCTGGAGTGGCGACCGCGTACAAATGTACTCTGTGACCGCATACTGGAAGAAGGCGCAGCGTGGGTAGGCCCCCCACAAGGTGGACCGACGACCTGGTGAAGGTCGCGGGAATCCGCTGGATGCGGAAGGCACAGGACCAGTCGTTGTGGCGATGTTTGGGGGACGCCTATGTCCAGCAGTGTACGTCTTTCGCCGAAAATGATGATGATGATGATGAAATAGCAATGACTTGGTCCGGTTGACCAGCGCCCACACAAGCGATCAATCAGGCCGAGTGGATATCGTGCATAGGATGGGATTGGGGCTGCCGCGCAGTTTGTTTCATTTGATCACAATTTCGGCATTCTGTAGGTGTTTTGAATAAAAATTATCCGTGGGATATATTTACTGAGATTATCCCACGTATTTTCCCTTTAAAAGTCTCATAGGTTTTAATATAATTGTACTATTTAACTTCCACTTCTGCTTAGGCATTCGGAACATATATGCGTGACAGATAGTGGAGAATAACATAATATCTTCCTTGTTCGCGTAACAAAATGGCACATCGCCGTGAGTTATACGAAACACAGCCGGCATGATGAGTGATGCAAATACATGCAAATCTTTCGCATCGAGTGTCTGTGACGGTGACTGCGCCTTTCGATGCAGTGCTTTCATGATTTGCGTTTAAGATTAAACAGTTCACGAAACGGGCCCTCCGATTGTCAAAACAACAGCTGCGTACAGTCACAGCTGCTATAACTGGCCACGGGTCCTTTAACAAACATCTTTTTGTCATAGGTGTTACGGACAGCCCACTGTGCAGAGCCTGCATGGTGAAAGACGAGACAGCAGCCCATGTGCTTCTAGACTACCCTGAGGTCGCCACATACAGGACCAAGTACTTCGGTAACCCAGGTACCCTCAGAGAGATCACCAGCAACACCAAGGCGTTGCTGGCCTTTTTCGAGGAGTTGGGGTGGATCGAGTAAATTCCCACCCGTACGCAAAATACACGCTTGGACGTGGAGTTGCGGAAACCAGCCCGTTATACTATATATACTATTCTATACTAAGATGAAACAGACATCTGAGATTGAATTACTTGTGTGTGTACTGTGATTGAAAATGAATAAAATTAATAGTATACTCTGAACTAAATATAGGCACCTAACCTACTTAATTTTAAGTTATGTATTCCCTTTTTTTTCAGGAACTGTATGGAGCAGTTGCAATACCTTTATAACTTTCATAAGCAAGGAATGTCAATATTTATTACATTTGTATTATATTGTATGAAAGAAAACAGCAATAGGGTATTTGACTACGGGTTTTTCACAGTACGGCTGCGCATCGGGCTGTAGGTTCCCGATGTGGGCTGGCCTTGCATTGTATAGGTTTTCCTTGCAACGCGGGGTCAGCTTGTGCTGGAGTTGTGTAGCTTCATGTGTGGCCGTGCGTACCATCACGTCACTTTAATTTAAGTTAGATGTTTTACTAGCAATAAGAACCAAATTAAAAACGAGCGCTAATCCCGCCGACAAACTGTTACACAGTTTGGCGGGTTTATACAATGTGTAAAAATGTTTTGGTCCTGAATAAATGATTTATTTAATTTTTTTTTTTTTTTTTTTGACTATAGTTTTTTTATTAGAAATCTTAAATATATTCTAAAAAAGTTGAGCAAAAATGGAAATAATAATTAAATATTTTTAACAACGTTTAAGTTATAAGCGTTTTTGTTTATTTACTAGACAGAGAGAGCACTATACTACCGACTGACGTCATAACGCATTAACGAACTACACACCACCACAAATTTGACATTTACCGCCGATCACCAGAGATTTAATTTCTTGATCTTTGATTTCTTGTTGTGCAATAAAGAGGATTTGTATTGTATTGTATTTAACATCTACTGCCGGCGGGTAGATGTCAAATCTGTGCCGATCACCCACCGTCCGTTTCACGCGACAAGGATAGAAAATGCCTCCTTCATAAAACTTAATGATTTATTGAAGCTGGTTAAAAAACTACTTAACCTAAGTCAATAAAATTTATATGGGACCACCGCGCGGACTTTCTCTACCAAATAAAAAAACAACCACGTAAATCGGCCCACAAATCTCGGAGTAATCGGTGTACATACATGAAAAAAAAAAAAAAAAAAAAAAAAAAAACCCGCGGAATACATAACCTCCTCCTTTTTTTGAAGTCGGTTAAAAAAAAAAAAAAAACCCGCGGAATACATAACCTCCTCCTTTTTTTGAATTCGGTTAAAAAGCGTGTATCTTTTCCATTTTGTGATTTATTTATATATTTTTTAAGAAAATATGTTATTTTTGTTCTTTCTTCAAAATAAATTTTTTAAATTTATAATTTTTAGTAGTAGTCAAATACACTATTCTCTCATCATAATTTCAAATATTTGTCCTGTGTGTAAATCAAACCCATGGTCTCTAGTAAAGAAGGCCATTTGCTCAGTCATTGTTCCAAAAGTGCCATCACACTAATATTATAAATGCGAAAGTAACTTTGTCTATCTGTTTGTTACCCTCTTCACTACTAAACCTTTGAACCGAAAGTAATGAAATTTTGCAAGACGGTAGTCTAGGACCTGAAAAAGGACACAGGCTACTTTTTATTCCGGGAAGATAAACAGTTCCCGAGGGATGCGCGATATAACACATGCATGCGGGCGAAGCCGCGAGCGGCCTCTGTCATTTCATTTGTAATACTTTAATCGCTTCACAAACAAAATCTAATAATGCTTATAATATTTATAACATCATAGCTTCTGCGAACTATTATTACAACGTTAGTATTGACTTAACTGTATAGGTATTTGTTTAATATTGAAATAACTATGTTTACTATTTAATTTATTACAATAATATTACGCCTCTGATATTACAGGGAAGGGTAAATAAATTTATAAGTGTACTTAAGGCCCACGCACATGAATCGAAATAAAGCCTTAATTCTATTTGGCTATAGACTGTTTACTTAAGAAAGTCCACTATAGTCTATTTATTACTGAAAATAATATAATTATTCATGTGGGTATAGCTAGACCTTATTTGAATACGTTTATAGCATAGTTTTTTTTAATGAAACATGTGGAGTTGGTGTACGCCCCAAAGAAGCGAAGCTTCTATGCAAGTGCGGATAGAACGTGTGTGCACAGAGCTGGGGGGGTGTGTGTGTGGGTTTAAAGGTGGCCACTGACGATGCTTCCAACCGTGTGAATGGCGTGGCCGTATTCCAAAATCTGTCCGTGAATGTTGAAAACGTATGTTATTTTTAGAACAAAACTTTTTTGGAAGTAGTCATTAAAACGACGCCGACGTCCGAATGGATACATCGTCAGTGCCCACCTAAAGAAAACTGCTTATTGTGGCGGCGCCATTGTCACGCATATGTACTTCCCAGTATGCTCCAAATAATAATGCTGTATCATTGCTCAACGCTCTGATTACACCAAAATAAACCAATTTGTCAGCTTTTGTCATAAATTTTTAAGTGATTGTAGGTAATTAGACTTATAAGAATTATAAATGTACCTAAATTATAACTTGGCCTACTGTACGTGTTGGGCAACTGGAAGTACAGTAGACAGCTGTTAAATAATAAATAAATATATTCCATTCTTTAGTATCAATAAAGTATAGAAATTCTTTAGTATAAAAAACCCTATTGACAGCTTGCTGATTCCTTGCTTTGCACACGATCTTTAATTTCATCAAAGGCGTTCAAGGAAAAATATTGTTACGCGTCTATAATCGCGCGACTGCATCGATGTACAGTCTTGTGTGAATTTTTTTTTTTTTTTTTTTTTTTTTTCGAATGGGCTCTCACAGGTGGGACCGAAGTCCCATTCCTGCTTAACCGGACTTAGTTGGCGGAGAGTCCCATGTGGGACTCCATTCGCCGAAGGTTTTTCCCTACATACTTACAAACTAAATGCGCGCGGTAACAATACCGCGCGCTAGCGGGCGGCCCCCAAGGGGGGGCTCGAACCTCGCTGGGGCATTGCAGGGGGACCCCGCCGTTCCTATGTCCCCCTAGCAGCCGTTGCTGCATCGAATTGGTTACCTCGAAAGTAGCGGACTTTCGGTCCCTATCGGGTGACGTGCTAAACGCCGTGAAGCGGCAAGTCTCGCCGGCGAGGCTAAGACCTACCTAGAAAACCTAACCAGTGGCTACGCAATAGCCTGCTCCTAGGAACTACTCTAGAGCATAGGGCCGGTCTCGCGTGACGAGATTATCTCCGGTTGCTTACACCGTGAGGGCGTCCCCAGGGGGGGAGCTCGGACCTCGACTCAGGGTGCAGCAGGGGGACCCCGCCACCGGTCCCCCCAGCAGCCGGTGCTGCGTCGGCATGTGTTTCTGTTTCTCGAGAGTCGGACTCTCGGATTCTGTGTGTGTGTCGCGTCGGTCCTCGCCGGCGGGGACGATATTTTGGACGACGGCGTCGGAGTGTGCTTGTGCTTTTATCTGACTCCTGGAGGAGTGTGATAGCGTCATCGGGCTCAATGAGTGTGTGTCTGGGACGTCGGATTTTGCTAATAGCAGATGGCTGGTAGACAGTGGCCGCCACGACCAAGGGGTTGGGGTGCTTGGGGGCGGAATCGAAATAGCGTTTAGAGACACGCTTGAAAAACTGCTTGATGGTTGGCAGTTTGAGGTCTAGGTGGAGTTGGACATTGCGTACGAACCAGGGGGCGCCTGTGGCCTTTCGCATGAAACGGTTTTGGAGGGTTTGGAGCATGTGAATTCTCACCGGCTTAACGTGTGCGAACACAACGCTAGCATAGGCGAGTATGGGGCGGATACAGGTGGTGTATATCCTTACTTTGAGAGGGGTAGGCAGTTTACTGCGCGCATTGAGTAGGGGGTGGAGACGTCCGAGGACGAAGGCGGCACGGTTTTTCACCCTGCGGATATGCGGTCTGAATGTCAGTCTACGGTCAAGGATCACGCCAAGGTATTTGGCTTCATGTTGCCAAGGGATCTGTTTGCCAAACATTGTGACTGGTACGCTCATTTCTTTGCGATACTGTGTCAGGGGTTTCTTATCGAAGAGGACCGCTGCACTTTTTTCCGGATTGACTTCGATTCTCCATTTCCGGAACCAGTCACCTAGGGTGTTGGCCGCGGATTGGAGGGTACGAGAAATAGCGACATGGGATATGCCGGAGTAATAGATTGCCGTGTCGTCGGCGAAAAGGGCAATACGGGCTGCACCGCATTTTGGAATATCGCTGGTGTACAGCGTGAACAGTAGGGGGGAGAGCACGGAGCCTTGTGGCACACCGGCGTGAATGGGATGGGGGGAGGAGAGAGCCCCTTCTATGCGATAGCGAAAGGTACGATTCGATAAGTAGTCTCGGATGATGAGCACGAGACGATGTGGCACATTCATAGTGTACAGCTTATATAATAAGCCGTTGTGCCACACTTTATCGAAAGCCTTTGCTACGTCGAAAAAGAGAGAACCGGTCATTTGACCGCGTACGAAGCCTGCACTGATGTGTTCTACAATGCGGTGCAGTTGATTAACGCAGCAGTGCTTTGTACGAAAGCCAAACTGCTCGTCGGGAAGGAGTTTATTGGAGTCAGCGAAATCTTTGAGTCGCTTATAAATAAGCTTCTCGTAGATTTTGCCGAAGACATTGAGTAAACTAATCGGCCGGTAACTACTCGGCTCGGCTTTTGGCTTACCCGGTTTCGGTATACCGATTACCGTGGCTTGTTTCCAAGCCTGGGGAAACATGTTGTTTTTGAATGCCGCATTGAAGATGACGGTCATTAGAGTGATGAGGGAGGCAGGGAAGCGTTTTAACACCTTATTGGTGATCCCGTCTGCGCCTGGGGCTTTTTTGGGCTTTAGATCCTTGACTATAGAAAGAACTTCGTCAGGGGTGATCGGTGGGAGCGGGTCATCTGGGTCGTCTATTGGGGGGGGGGGAGGGCTGACCTACGCTCAACTTCTGAGTTTACCTTATCAAGGTGGGTTTGACTTACGGGAAGCGTACTGAGAGTGCATTGGGACTCCAAGCTGTCGGCTAAGCATTCGGCTTTTTCGTCATCATCAAAGGCCGGCCTTTGATTGGGTCGATTTAGGGGGGGCATAGTTGCCGTGGTTTCGCATTTAAGTTTGCGTTGAAGTTCCCAGAAAGCTACATGAGACGGTTGGATTTCGCTGACTTCCTTGTCCCAACGTTCCTCCCGCAACTGCGCTACACGTCTCTTTACAGTATTCTGTAAGGAGCGCATATAGGCACGGTTGGCTTCGTTGGGAAAAGCGTCATAGGCACGGATGGCCGCGTTCCTCTCGGTCCTCAACTCATTCACATCGTCCGGCAGTTTCAAACGCTGGTCATCCAGCATCGGAACCTGCCGTGAGCATTCGCCCACTACGGACTGCACATGGTTGGTGAGCGAGGTGATCGCGGCCACCGTATCCGCGACTGTCTCGATGGAGTCAGGGATTGGATCTAGTAGGGGGGATGAGGTAGATTTGAGGCGTTCCTCTAGTCTCCTCCAGTCGGTTATTGTTTTAGTTACGGGTGGAGTACCGGGATCCGAGGGACCACCCCGGGGACCCAGTTGAATGATCACAGGGCGGTGATCTGAGTCTAACTCTTGAATTACCTCGATAGAGCGTATACCGAGGTTTACGCGCTTTAAGAGGGCTATGTCTAGGATGTCGGGCCGTTGCCCTACTATGTCGGGAAAGTGAGTGGGACGCATCGGGGCGATGACGTCAAAGGAAAGTTTGTCGCTAAGTGCTTCTAATTGAATACCAGCGGGGGTGTTGGAGACACAGCTCCATGAGCGATGTTTGGCGTTTAGATCGCCTGCTATGATTACAGAATTACTAAGATCGAGTAGGGATTTGAGGTCGTCCTCGAGCAGACTCGCGGGTTTGTTTGCGGATCTATAGGCCGAGACTATGGTGATGGGCTGGTGCCCTGTCATGCCTAGGCGACAGATTGAAGCCTCCAAGCATTCTAGCTCTGGGGGATCAATGGGGATGCAATATAGAGAATTTCGGTAATAGATTAGCGTTCCGCCTAGTGCGGTGTACGTTCTGTCGTTCCTAATCAGCCTATAATTGGCTATGTTGGGATTACGACAGTGGGGCTTGAGAAAGGACTCTTGAACGAGTAATATGTCAAGTTGGTGCTCACGCAAGAAGACAGCTACGTCATCGCGTTGACCACTAATGCCTCGGGCATTAAAGAAGCCTAAGTTTAGGGATCGGGGTTTGAATCTTTTTGGTGGGGCCGTATTATACATTATAATTGGAGTTCAAAATTCTGAAGATGTCTTGGTACTTGGTAAGTACCTGGAGGCGCTGCTCATGGTTGCCTTGGGTTGCGGCCCAAAGCCTAGAGTAGGCGTCAATACGGGTTTCCCCTGACTGGGGTTCGAGGTATTCCCTCGGCAAAGGCCCAGGGGAGTTTACCGAAGAGGGTCTAGCCTGAGGGGGGATTCTCATGGAGGGGCCTTTAGCTGCTGGTGCAGTGTGGGGCCTGAGAGAAGGTGCGTGGGTGGGTATGTTCATCAGCGCTGGGGGCTCTGAGGCCGGGGGCGCGAGACGAGCGGGCGGAAGAGGTGGGAATTGGGGCTTTTGGTTTCCCTTAAACCAGGGGTTGGGCCCGAGTGGGCCGCGGAAATTAGGGGAGGGCCCGAGTGGGCCTCTAGGGTTTGGTGGTTGGTAGGGGTAAGGAGCTGCGTAGGAGGGGGCTTCCCTCGCAACACGGTCAGAAGCGCGTTTCGCCGATTTGGCGTTGCGCAGTTTGGGGGCTTTGGGGCATCCGCGATAGTTCGCTGGATGCCCGGCTTTGCGGCAAAGGACACAGCTAGGGGGCTCCGTGCACTGGTCCCTCTCCTTGGGACGCTCGCACTCGGTAGTCCCGTGATCGCCTAGGCACTTAACGCACCTGGGCTTTGCGTAGCAGTTACGCTGGGAGTGACCATACAGCTGGCAACGGTGACATTGTCCAGGCTGGTTTGATTTGTGGGGGCGTTCGACCGTGATGCCTGACAATTTGCATACGGTCTTAATGTTATAGATATTTTTGGCGTTTTCGCCAGGGTGGCATATGACGAGGACCATGTTGTAGGGTTCGCCGTGCTTACCACGGTACATACGGTGAGTAATTGCAACCGGGATCCCTTGACGGTCGAGGTCGGCGTGCACTTCCGTGCAGCTGACTTCGGTCGGAACCCCTCGGATCACAACTCTAAGGAGTCGGTCCTCTGGGAGTGCGTAGGTGTGAAAAGACACACCACGCTCGCGCAACAACCTGGTAAGGTTGCGGTAATCAGTGGGGGTGGGGACAACTACTTTAATGCCCTGCTGTGTGGGGCGGGCACTAGTAAAATTGATCTTATTTTGGTTGCACCAGTCGGAGATCCTGGTCCAATAAGCCTTATCCTGGATGAATAAGGGAGGCGGAATGGGTACCTTCTTCTGGGAAGATGAGGTATGTTCGTGATCATGAGGGGAGGAGGGCCTGTTATCCTGCGAGGAGGAGTAAGAGGCGGGACGGGGGGTAGGGGCCGGGGCAGAGTTTGCCTCGGAGAGTTTAAGAGTTTTTGAGGCGAGAGCCTCGGCCTTGTTGGTTTTGCGGCTGCGTTTTTTTGCCTTTACCCACTACTGTGGTAAAGGCATCGGCCGCGTCCGAGTTGACCTCACTGTCCGAGGACATCTCTTGGTCTGACGGGATAGGGGAGCGATCAGGGTATTGAGTGGGGGCTGGGGTGGGGAGAGGTGAGGGGGTGCGGTCCTTATGGTCCAGGCTGGCTGAACGCCTAGGCGGACCACGTGGAGACCTCGGCCTCTCCTCATCGCTGTCGGAACGGGCGGGGCGCCTATTCCTCCTTAGGGGTGGGGGGGTGTCGGGCGACTCTGGAGAGTCGGGGACGTCCGATTGATTGGCGGCAAAAGCGCTGCCAAACAAGTCGCCATGATTGGCGATAAAGACTGGGTCCTTGAAGAGGACGTTCTTTAAAATGCTGAGGAACTCGGCATCAGACACCATCTTAGAGACGGTGACTAAGCCAAGCGCCTAGCAACAATGAGAGGGGAGAAAATTAGTGGCGTACTACCATGGGGGTTTGCTCCTCGGGTGGGTTTTCCCGGGAGTGTGTTCAAACCCTCCCCGTCGGGTATAGACGGGGAGGTTGTGTGCCTACTGGTGAGCCCTAAGCTTGCTCTCCTGTTTGCCAGTCTTATTGTGCAAACAGGTCCCTAAGTCTCTAGTGTGCAATGGGTGTTAACCCCTAGAGAGTGCTAGATAGGACGAAACGGGGTTAAAGCTAGGGAAGACTAAGAGATCCCCTAAGGCCTTCTGGTCCTAGCTCCTTCCGATTTTTGCCTTGCTCTGACGGAGCGCAGCTGGCGTGTCGGGTCAACGCCCCTCGGTTTGTTATCACCGTTAGGTATCCACCGAGAACCACAGTAAATAAGTGGGTTTTTTCCTGAAGGGACACTACGTTTTTGACGAAACTCTGTCTAAAGAGACAAAAGCGCGCCCGCTGTCTTGAAAAAGACAGCGAATGTGCTTATCGGGCTGCAGTCGGCGGGGCGACTGCGGAGGACGCTACGGTGAGCCGTAGCGAAAAATATTCGAGCACTTAATTCGTCACGAGAGGACGGAGCAGGAGCAGCACGACCTCTCGGGGCGAGTGTCAGAGCGTGAATGCGTCTTGTGTGAAAGGAGTCTAATGTTTATATAGTTTTGTTTGCTTTATTTTCTTAAGATAAGTAGACCTTCAAACTAGTATTATTTATTATGTGTTTGTTTTATAAGAGAGGTCAAGTGCAGCAGTAACGTAAATTACCATGTTAAATCAAGGTGAGATGGGGAAAACCAGAAAACCTCCTCGTGTGCCCTACGGCTGCTAGTGCTACATAACATGTCATATCTTAACATACATACATACATACATAACCAGCCCATTACTGTCCCACTGCTGGGCACGGGCCTCTTCTCAGTACGAGAAGGCTAAGGCCTTAGTCCACCACGCTGGCCTAGTGCGGGTTGGTGGACTACACACACCATCGAGAACTGTATGGAGCACTCTCTGGTGAGCAGGTTTCCTCACGATGTTTTCTTTCACCGTTAAAGCAAGTGATAATCGAATATTAATCCGCACATGAATTCGAAAAGTCAGAGGTGCAGGCCGGGATCGAACTCAAACCCTCCTGCATGGAAGGCAAGCGTTCAACCGCTACGCAAACATATCTTAACATATCTGTATTTTTAAATATCATTGTATTATTAATATATTTTATGCTTATATCGATGTGTTAGATGGATTTCATTGTAAGTTAGATCTTATGACCCTAAAAGTCAAGAAGATTGAACTATAGTTGAACTGTTGACCATGATAATTTAATTTTTTTACAGCTTTAAAGAAACAAAAGACGTTAACTAATTTTCTCGTTATTGTTGATAATTTGCTAAATATAGTTTATTGGTAGCGTTTGTAATAAACCCCGATGTTATTACGAACTAGGACACAAATTAATTATGATTAATTTGTTTAAATGATTGTGAAAATAAACATTTTATTATATTATTATTAAATGCAATTTTAGAAACAATTGAAAATGTTCGTTCCGATCCATTTTCTTAATACAGACTGTTAAGTTAATCACCTGCAGTATATAAGGAGGTGAAACAGTGTATGATATAGGTACGGTCGACCGCACATCAGTGGTAACAGTTTGACATTGACAGCGTCTTTATTATGTAAGCAGTAAGGGCGGTTTTCTAATTCAAGTGTTACCACTGTCATGCAGTCGACTGTACTAGTTATCCGAACCAATAAAAAAATAGTAGGTACCTTAATTTTTCACTAAACACATCATCCTCCGAGCCTTTTCCCAACTATGTTGTGGTCGGCTTCCAGTCTAACCAGATGCGGCTGAACATCAGTATTTTACGGTCTGTCAGTCTGACAGCTGCTTGTCCCTCTGGACACGTCTGGAGGGAACGGCAGTTGTTAGGCCGGTGCATCCTGAGTACGGGCAATAGAATCCTTTCAAGGGATTAACCTTCGGGGGATCTTCTTGCCTGTGGCGAATATTCCGAGGGTCTTGGCTTCGCCACTTGGACCGCGAGGAAGAAAACCTCTATAAAAAAATACGAGAGGATGGGACCTGCGAGCAACAGACTCGGGGTAGTCTGCTGCCCGACCAGTAGCTGGCGTAGCTGGCACAGTTGGCGTAGCTGACACAGTTGGCGTTGCTGGCACGGATGGCGTAGCTGACACAAATGGCGTAGCCTGGCATGCTGGCGTGGTAGCATGCTGGCGTAGCTGGCACAGCTGGCGTAGCTGGCGCATCCACGGACAGACCGCGGAAAGTGCAGCTTAACCTCGCAGATAAACCGCACGCTTGGTACTCAGACGAAAGACGTCCACTGCATAATCACCACGATTGGCAGGTAAGTTGGCGATCATAGGAGAGGTTTGGTAACAATGATATGTAATAGCACAGATAATATAATACTATACTAGAATAGTAATTGTTTGTGTATATTGACTAGGCAATTGTTTATCGTTTTAATGTAAACAGTTTAAAATATAATACGAGTACCTATGAGTATTGTTGTATACTAATACCGCTACTGTTTTTATTAAGGTATTGTATGGACTGTTTTGATTAAAAACTTTTTAACAAAAAATTTAACTGACGAAAACAGATAATGAAAAGCGAAAAATAAAATGAAGCTTATAGTCTTAATAACTATTCTCCTAGCTAAACTAATGTAAATAACTAAGACTATAAGCTTCATTTTATTTTTCGCTTTTCAGTTTCTGTTTTCGACGGTTCAATTTTTTGTTAAAAAGATTTAATTTTAATTTTTTTGTGTCTTAAATCTAACTCCGTTATGTTGTAGTGCCTAGAACTACATTTATGTGTGCCAAATTTCAACAAAATCGCTTAACAGGTAAGAATTCAGTGGATAAGCAAGCACTCACCCACTGTTTTCCTACCCTTAGGGGTGGATTTTGATTTTCAAATTTAAATGGGACCAACTTCGAGATATGCAATATCCATTAAAAAAAGAATCATCAAAATCAGACTACTCTGTCAAAAGTTATGCGTCGTCGAATTGAGAACCTCCTCCTTTTTTATCGTCAGTTAAAAAGTACGACTCGTTTATCTGCTGCCAAAATCAGGGTGCCTTTTTTCGTTTTTGTTTTTGGGTGGAAATCTTCATGGATATCCTGTCTGTGGAAGGCGGAGGGATATGTCGGACTCCTAAAGACTCCCTCCTGACCTCCTCAGCACAAAATAGAGGAGCTCCGGTAACTCCAATGGACCGCGCCGGTGCCCTTTAGTGCTATGCCTTTGGCACGTCCCGGGACACAATATTATTTCCCCTACAGCAGCACGCGACCACCACGTACTGCTGTCCTTCCTAGGGTAGCTTAATAGACTCTTAGCGTCCACGAATAGGCATATGTGGTGGTAAGGGAAACATCAGGGTGCCTAGTGCGAGTTTAACATTTTAATTGCATTCATAAATCAGTAGCACCCCTGGCGGATATTGGGAGGAACTACTGATTTACGAATGAAAGTTGACGAAAAACGACGACGCACTGCCTTAGAGATTTAAAATATGGAGGAATTATTTCTTCAGTACCCTAGAGGTGCACTAAGGTGGGTTTTTAAGTAAAACTTTTTTTATCGAATTACCATGTGAGGAGCAAACGGGTACTGAAGCCGCCCGAGTCTGCACTAGCTGCCTCATTTTCAATATTATAACCTACTGAGTTAATAATATTGTATTGTTTCTACAGGGTGGGTATGACAATACGACATTAAGTAAAACCTCGAACAGAGTATAACGTCCTCTCTGATCGTACCTATACAAAAAAAAAATCAAATCCAGTTGTTGAATGTAGGACCATAGAATAGGTAATAATACTCTTTTCTTATGGTAGGACCATGTTTCTAGGCAAAGATCGTTAGGTCAAAGACCTGTGCGAGTTCATATAATTTTAAACACTCTTTCTCAATGATTACAGATGGATTACTTATTATTTCGATGTTTTAATATTTATTTTGTTAAAAAATTTTTTTTTTAATTTTCGATAAACGACTTATTTATGTGTTTAAAATGCTTCTATAGACTAGTAATAACCGTGTTTTTATTACTTTTTATTTATTATCGTATTGTCATATCCACGTTGTATAGTGTTATAGTATAGCTATAGCAAAACAATTCACAACCGTTTGTGTAATTCGCCTCTTTGTAGGAACAGTTTTATGGTTTACTAGCCTTTGCCCGCGGCTTCACCCGCTTAAAATTCGGTTTATCACAGAAATACTTATCACGCAACTTTCGGGAACTGTTTATTTCTGCGGGATATATAATGATTATATAATAATCTACCTTTGCGCCAAATTTCATTCAAATCGTACTGAGTAACGAACATCCAAACATCTTCACAAAATTTCACATATAAAGTAAGGTATAGTTGCCGGCACGAGTCGTGAGCACAGATTCCTCTACGTAAGTGGTCGAATCTCTGTTCACAGTACAACAGAACAGAAACTGGCACTTGCATTGGCTTAATTACATCATCATCATTTCAGCCGAAAGACGTCCACTACTGGACATAGGCTTAATTACATGATAATGCATAATTGAATATACGCCGAAAACGGAATACTAGAATACGGTGACGACAGAGACTATCACGCAGGTACAATTTGTGCTCACGTCTCGTGCCGGGAACTATAGAATACTACGATAAAAGTACTAACTACCATTAATAAGCAAAATAATTTTCTTTTCAATAAAAGGATGACATGTATCCGTCAAATGACGATAGCATTATCTCGTACACAATAGCGTCTAGGACCATAAACGACAAACTGTATTATTGCGACTATTGACCACTGTCATGTACGTAATATGAATTTTTAGATTTTTTAACCGACTTCAAAAAAAGGAGGAGGTTATATTACAATAACTCAGGTCGGTTAATCAACTTTTTTTTGTTACTTTGTTTTAATCAATATTATAAAAACTTTTTATAAAAAAAAACCGACTTCAAAAACCATAACTAAAAAGTATATAAAAACTTTTTAACAAAAAATAAAACCGACTTCAAAAACCTTAACTAAAAAGTAAAAAATAATCCTTGTATGTATTTCAAAATCTTAACATAAACCAAAATTTTGAAGGTGGCGCGTGACTGTCCCTTTGCGTAATGTAAATATAATGTACTGTCGAGCGCTTATCTATAGTAAAAAACAGTTTATGCGAACATACATGAAAAACACGCGCCGCCTTCAAAATTTTGGTTTATGTTAAGATTTTGAAATACATACAAGGATTATTTTTTACTTTTTAGTTAAGGTTTTTGAAGTCGGTTTTATTTTTTGTTAAAAAGTTTTTATTTCATACTTTTTAGTTGATAATTCACAGAAAAACGAAACTATTAGTAGATCATCTAGGTAAGCAAAGCTAAATTAAACTGATTTATTGAAGCTGGTTGAAAAACTACTCGACCTAAGTCAATAAAATTTATATGGGACCACCGCGCGGACTTCCTCTACCAAATAAAAAAACAACCACGCAAATCGACCTAGAAATCTCGGAGTAATTGGTGTACATACATGAAAAAAAAAAAAACTAAAAAAAAAACCCGCCGAATACATAACCTCCTCCTTTTTTTGAAGTCGGTTGAAAATAATCCTTGTAAGGAAGTATTACAAAATCTTTTCATGAAACAACATTTTGAAGGCAGCGCGTGATTCACCCTTTATTAACGTATGTACATGTATTTCACGATCAATCATTGTGAGCGTCATGTATATATAATGTACAGTCGAGCGCATATCTATGGTAAAAAAACAGCATAAGTGAACGTACGTGAGGTGGCGGTCAAACGCAAGCCCATTTGATATAAAAAAAAAGCTGGTTATAAAACTACTCAACCTAAGTCAATATAATTTATATGAAACCACCGCGCGGGCTTCCTCTACCAAATAAAAAAACAACCACGTACATCGGCTTAGAAATCTAGGAGTAAAACAGTGTACAAACATGAAAAAAAAAAAGCCGCCGAATACATAACCTCTTCCTTTTTTTGAAGTCGGTTGGTTAAAAAGTTACCTATGTCCCTACTAACAGTACATACGAGTTTATCTTATAATTAATTAATTCTTCATGAAAATTGATTATTTTATTATAGGTACAAAGATTTTAATGTAAACATTTGTTTACCCAGTAGAACAACCACTACTGAGTTCCATATCGGGGACATCGATATCCCCTGAGTAAACAACTTTACAAAAAATTTAAAAATATATGATACGTCAGTCATTGTAAGTAATAGGTTAACATAAAAAAATAAATAAATAAAATAAATATCTTTGGGACATTTTTTTACACAGCACCATCTAGTCCCAAACTAAGCAGAGCTTGTGGTATGAGTAGGTACTAGACAATGGATATAATACTTATATACTTTTTTATTTTCTTTTTTTTTTTTTTTTTGTAAATACATACTTATAATACATAAGCAACACACCCAGACCAACACAAACAAATATTTGTGTCCTGTGGGAATCGAACCCACGACCTCGTTATCAGCAGTCCGACACTCGAACCACTAGACCACAGAGGTCGTCAAAAACATAAAAAAAAAAAAAACTTAATTTATTTTTATTTTTTATTGACTAGGCAAAACTATACTCACAAAAAGTTGATAGGCCGAGGCCAGATAAAGAACATTTTGATACATTTGTAACCGAAGGACCGATGGCCGCTGGAGCAGACGAGTCCTTGAGTGGCACCGCGAATCGGAAAACGCAGCGTAGGGCCATCGTCGGTCCGGGGCGGCGATCGTCGGTCCACCTTGCGGGTCGCGGGGGCCCCCCCGCCTGGTGGACCGACGATCTGATGAAGGTGCTGGCTGACGGGAACTGGATGCGGAAGGCAGAGGACCGAGTGTTGTGGCGTAAATTGGGAGAGGCCTATGTGCAGTGGACTGCGATAGGCGCAGTTGATGGTGATGCACATTTGGAATAGGTGCATATTATTATTATAAATGTTTCTTTGGTGATTAGGTTCGATTGTTATGGGTCTGGCGGAGTGATGTTTGGTATTTCTCTCTGCAGCATTTCAGAGTTTGGACCTACTCACATTAAAACTTTCGCGTTGCGTTGTTACTTATTGATTTAAAAACGCGCATATATCTAATTTAAGCCAGACGTTTCGACCAGCTGCTGATCGTGGTCACGAGCAGAATGGTGCAGATTGGCTGTGACATGGAATCCAGTGATTAAAATACCAAAACCACTATTTGCAATCGGTAAAATATATGGATACAGCGAGTGTGGTGTGTGTGTACCGACCTTACAACGAATTATGACAAATCGCGGGTGGGTGAAAAATCTTCCACCTCGGAATCGGAGTGACATCGCTGTATCAGTCTGTTTGAAATAAATAAGTTTGGAATAATAGTTATTCATAGGTATGGTTTGTCAAATGTAACATGGAACTGAATGCCATCATCGGTGAAATGTGGTCGCATTTCGATGACGAAGAGTGACGGGAACTCATATTTTGCCTACCAAAAATCACTAAACGCGTCTAAAGAAGTTTTCACTTCCAATTAGTGCTTATTTAGCTAAAGCCAATTATATTGAATCGAATCAGAAATGAGGAGATTTGCATTAGAACGAAGGTAACCGATATAGCCCGAAGAATTGCCAAACTTAAGTGGCAGTGGGCGAACCTATTGCCATTAACCGGACACAAATTCATTTGCCGGTTTAATCCTATACTAATATTATAAATGTGAAAGCTTGTGTAGATATTTGGAGGTTTGGATGTTTTTTTTTTATTGTTGTTTCTCAAATGGAGTTTTGTTTTTATTATTTGCCTCTAATTTGGTTCGCTGGGGCTTCTGCGATTGGATACATGTTACCCCGAGGTTGATGTTTTTTACTCAATCACTCTGTAAGGGCTGAGCGGATTTGGATGAAATTTGGCATACAGATAGAACAAAGCTCGGATTAACATATAGGCTACTTCTTCTCAGGAAGATGAACAGTTCCCGATGGATGGCGATAAACGACATCCACGCGGGCAAAGCCGTGGCAATAGGCTATTGTTTTCATATATATTTCTGTAGTTACGTAAACAAAGTCACAATCTAAAGCAGGTAGATTTTATTTCTGCAGTATAATTTTGTAATGCTCTTGATATTTCCGAACTCAAGATATTTTTATCTAGGTATTGCACGCAGTCATTTAAAATAAATTCTGAATCAACAATGTCATCTAATCTAAGACTTCTTAGACGATGTCTTCGAGGTGACTGACTTCGGTGACTGACTCCAATGTCAGCAGGACGTCTTCTGACTGATATCTTCTGTCAATATTACGTAAATCAATATTTATATTTATTAATAGTGTTGTGTAAGTGTTGTGATAGTATGAGTGATAGTAGGGGGTATTGAACAGAATGAAGATAAGGTAGGACAAATAAGAACAAGTGTTATGCATACATATAGCTATTTATTTTTAGAGTAGTCTTTCCATCTTCATGCCTCAGTTTGGCGAACCGACTTGCTGTACCATTTAGGCAACAGCCTAGCTGGTATTGCAGTTGTTATGGGCAAAGGTAACATCAGGTGGGCCTTTAGATGGTTTCACCATACTATACTATGAAAACCGGCCAAGTACGAGTGGGACTCACGCAGTAAGGGTTCCGTACCACCCATCGACCTGATACCCCATAGAAACTGATTTAATTTACGAGAGTTTATCAAAAGACGTACGATCGTACGCGAAATGTAAATTTTTGCATCTCTTTCTACAGGTACCACCACATATGTCTATGATTGTCCTGTTTTTAGTATTTGTTGCTAAAGTACATAGTATGCACTACAATCGGACCAAGTTAGACGCTGGTATGTATTACCGTTTTGAAGAAAGAACAGGAACAAAAACGTTGAAAAAATGCATGTTTTTCGAGGTTTCTTGTATGGGGGTCCCCATAAAACTTTTTTTTTTTTTGGTACGGAACCCTAAAGCTAGTATAAGCAGAGCCTGTTTTGTATGAAACTAAGGCTTACATTCAGCGACGAATCTAAGCGTGAACTCATGCTGCCAACTGTCAAAATGCAGTGCTTAGATTCTAAGCCAGTTGTTCTGCATGTAATGTGGTTCAGATATAGTTAAAGGGTCTACATTTTGGAGCTGTTGCGTTGCCACGCTTCTGCAGTGCGTCAACTATGTTTGCTGAGTCACGCACAGATAGTTTTGGTGCCATTTGGCGTAAACCGGCAGCCCCACTGCTAAACAGAGTCTGTGGGAGCACCAACAGCATCCTGAATTTGATAGCTCATAGGTTTGACAGCCCGCTGGTGTGGAATCTCATCCAGAGGACTAATATAGTTTTAACTGCTTACAAACAATATGTAATAGTTCTATGGTTGTCTGAATCAAGAATTGAATTATTATTATTGTAATGGTTTAGTTCGCAAATCGCGGCAAGTGGCGTTCTCTCGTTTCGGAGGCCAAGACACATTTTGGGTCGCTGTGCCAGCGGAGTAAGTAAGTAATTTCGCAAATCACTGCCAAAGATCGCGGCAAGTGGCGTTTTCCCGTTTCGGAGGCCACACACACATTTTGGGTCGCTGCGCCAGCGCGCAGCGGTGTGAGTACCGTAAACTGCCCTAACTTGGCCCACAAGCCCTACTTTGCCTACTTATTTTTTGAGTAAACTATAATAGCTATGATTTCCGTACTTGGGGAGCTTTGAAAACTATGACAACGCTAACATTTGGTTCAGTTATAAAGTGTCAGTGCGTGTAAAAATTAAGTTAATGCCTTAGGCAAAGTAGGCCTTGTTGGCAAAGTTAGGGCATTTTACGGTAATGGTTTAGTTACCATTTATAGTCAACAACGTCAATATATAGACACGCGATCTCATATAAGCAGCATGTTCCAAATTCAGTTGACGCAACCGTTGATAAAATTTACGTGTGTTCGCGAGACAGCTGTCAAGTGAACTAATGACAGATGACAGTGTGGTTCCGGAACCACAACTTTGTGTAACCATGTTGTTCTTTTGAACAGCACATCTAGTACGTAGTACACACGGCTACACATCAAGCTGTACAAAACCAGTAAAGGCTGACCTCGCATTGGAAGGAAAACCTATACAATGCGAGGTCAGCTTATACTGGAAATGTACAGCTTGATGTGTAGCCGTGTGTACATATATATCGATGTTTATAGTTTTATTCTAATATAATCAGAATTTTATTTTATTTTATTGAATTGAAATGTAAATGTAAACTCTTAACTATAAAAAAATTAAATTAGTAACATGATAATAATAATTGTCTAATTGAGTAATGAAGTCATAATAATTCATTTATTTATTTGTAATTCAAATTTTTGTGTATGACGTCAAACTTATGCCTTGCCTGAAATAAAGAAATTTAATTTATATTTTGTTATTTATTTATATGCGGTTGGCTATACTTATACTTGCTAAATAAGATTTATTTATTCATTTCATATGAGATAAAAATTAATTGAAAATATTATTGTATTGATGTCATATCTCTTCTTTTTGTGCTATAAGTAAAACCGGGTCTCCTGCGACCAAAATCTAACAAAACATTCTTACAAAACATGCTAACATTTTGCTTAGGCCAATTACATGTAGCCAAACAACTAGGCCACGCCCCCATTTTGTTAGAAACACATGTTAGATGTTAGAAATAACAAAAATATAGCCGCAAGAGACGCGGCTTAAGACGACAAACGGAACGTAAAAAATATAGCCGCAAGAGACGCGGCTTAAGACGACAAACGGAACGTAAAAATACTACTCGTTTGAATTCTCATTTTATATTTAAATATAAATAACATTGAAATTACGTTGTTGCTATAGATAGACCAAAAAACCAGAATATTTAATAGCAAACCACGGACGAATTCTTGCAAGTAGCAAACTAAATTATTTTTACATAAGTACTGAATTAATCTTTGTTTATTTTTTGCACACATAATTAACATAATCCTATCCTAAAATTCCTAAATAAATGGAAGTGTGTTTGTTGGTTTGTTACTCTTTTCGCAGTAACGGAGCAACAGATCGACGTGAATTTTTCGAGTGTCTTAATAAGCTACTTTTTATCCCTGAAAAATGCATGATTCCTGTGGGATAGATCTGCAGGAGCTTAATTTTTTACCTCTACAAGCTAAAATGGCAGAACGGATTTCAAAGAAATTTGTTATGAAGGTGTCTTAGGTCTTTGAATAACACATAGGATACTTTTTATCCCGGAAAAGTACACGATTCCTGTGGGATAGATCTGGAGCGAAATTATTTAATTGCCGCTACATTGTAGGTACTTATACAATAAAAAACCACGGGAGCGAAGACACGGTTAAAAGCTAGTTTAAAAATAAATGAAAAACATGCCTAAACCTGACATACATACATATTATCACGCCTGTTTCCCATTGGGGTAGGCAGAGACTATGGATTTCCACCTGCTACGATTCTGACACTCCTCTTTCGCTTCATCTACGTCCATTAACCTCGTCATGCATGCTCGTCGGTTTAGAGAACTCTTAACCTGGCATTTTTTGAGAAAGTCCGCGATTTGATCGCGATACGATCGCCGAGGTCGTCCCCTTCCAACTCTTCCATCCACACTCGCTTCGTATACTTGTTTCGTATACTAAACCTGACGTAATTTAAATATCTACAAATACATTAGAATTTTGTATCCTCTCGACTTTATTTAACTCAATGACGTTTCCTGCTAATATTTCACGCTTGACATACATAAAACTACGTTAAATAAAGGGATAACCATGCAATTTACTAAGTTTTAATCGATAATCCTCATTGTTAACATTGCATTTATAAATTATTAAAATTAAAGTTTTGATTTACAAGTAATCATAAAATAACTTCTTAGGTTTTCGCGATCACTACACATTATAACACCACCAACACCCACCAAACCAGGGAAACCAATTTAAATAATATACGCGATTTAATCCGGTTAAACTTTGTTTTATTATAATAAGTAATCACAAGTTTTTTTGGTTTAATCTGTGCCAAAGTTTTGGCCAGAAGGACCCCAATTTTATTCGTCAGCATTACGCATGCGCGAACCGGAATAAGGGTGGCGTGGAAGTCAAAATATGAGGCAATATAACCCCAAATCTAAAACAGACCAACATTTCCTTATTTATGCAAATTACTTAATATTTTTTAATGCCACGAGTTCAAACTGTTCAAAAGGCTTGACCAGAACTAGTTTAAAAATTACGGAAACAAGTTTATGTCTTAAAAGTTGAAAAATATGGACAAACCTGTAATCAATATCTGCTGCCTCAAACACGAAAACAGAACCATACATTCCCGCCAAAAAGCACGGAAATAAGTATAAAGCATAGTTTATGATGTTGTACTTTCCAAAAGGTCCCAATTCCTTCAGGATCACATCAAGCCCAACTGACGTTTTATCCTTAGACATTATAACACAGTTTTGATATTAGTCTTAATTAGAACACTTTATATATCACTTGGGACGATTTTATTAATATTTTAATTTATAAAAATACGATTTCCAATACGCGACGTCTAGTTCTCGCGTTTTCACGTAAACATTTGACAGTAGCACACGCATGCGTATAAGGAACTCTTTACGGAGTCAAATTTGCGAAAACAAAAAACGAACGAGCGGTCCCAGGAGATGTCTAAACTTGTGTACGTTTGAATCAAAAATAAACAAGAAATAAAAATTGGCTAGTGTGTTGAATGCAGAGAGATATCGTCTAGTTATGCAAAAGAGACAGAGTATATTTGCATTTGTAATTGTATGAGAGTGAATAAGATACATGAAGTTGGATAGTTGCGTTTCAAAATCGACGTGTGCTTTAAATTGTCGTAAGAATCATTGTAGGTATTGTAGTATTTTCTTAATAGGTGATTAGTTATTTTAATGACAGGGTGGATTGACCGAAAACATTGCTCCGTAGGTACGCGTTAGGGTGTTCTAAATATAAGTTTATGAAAATATTTTAGGCAATAGGTGATGTAATGTTTGTTTATTTTTGAACTTGGTTTGATATCAACGTGATTTCACGTTTTATTTTTATTTCTAGCAGAATGCGTAAACATCTAGTAGATATTACAGAGGTACGTAATGATTACAGCATGTGGAATTTGATAGTTTCAGCCAGGGCCGGATTAACCATATCGGGACCATTAGGCAATGCAATTGTCGGGGCCCCTTTTCAGCCGTTTGAAGATCATCAGCTCTTTTCAAGTTGATGAAGGGATCACGGTCGCAAAACTCACAAATCACAATTACAGATCAAGCATTTCAAAAACGATGACGCTACGTAACACCCATATTATTAGTTGTACAGTCGACGGCATGACAGTGGTAACACTTCAGTTCGAAAACCGCCCTTACTGCTTACGAAATAAAGACGCTGCTAATGTCAAAGTGTTACCACCGATGTGCCGTTGACCGTACTACTTGATACTAGATGGTTCTGTTCTGTACCTAGGTATGAAGTATTTCATCAACTGACAGGATGCGTTGAAAAAAAACAATAATACCTATTGTCATTGAGGATACAAATTTTCCAATTAAATTTTCACTGTATGAAACATTTTCAATTACTTTTGTGCGCGCGGGGGGCCCCTAGCCGATGCGGGGCCCCTAGCCAGTTGCCTACTCTGCCTAATGGTTAATCCGGCTCTTGTTTCAGCCTTACCTACAAATACTTAGACTAACCAGAGGTCGAAATTCGACCGTAATTCGTAATTTTTTTATGATTGAACTAATCTAATAATCTGAATCTAATCTTTTAAATAATATTGATGACACTAAAGCTTGTCAATAGCTACTAAACATAAAAAAAAAGAAAATCTGTTGACATACAGGGGAAAATGGTACTGGACCGTTTTTTCTATTGCCTATTTTGTATACAACCTTATTCTTAGTTTGTACTAAACCTCTTAAGGGGTCATTGTACTCATCATTATGAACAATTTTTAGTATGGGACAAACACTGGAATCGCGAAAAAAAAAATTGATCAATTTATGTGAATACAAATATAGGGCTTAGCTGTTATTTTTTTCACGATTTTAGGTTGTATATATGATGAACTATTTCTTAGATTATAATAATGATTATTTTATAATCCAGCAAACAAAAATCTTGCTTTTTATTTATAACTACGCGACGCGGACATACGTCAATGATATTCGCTATAAGTAGTCTTATTTAAATAATACTACGAGTATTTACTTGTATAATTTGTTAATGATATGTAAAAACATACAAACATGATAATATTTATATTATTATGTTATTTGTCAGTTAAGAATACCGAGCATTATTAATAAAATAAATAATAAGTATGTGTACCTATAGAAATATGATTTTATAATTAGCTTTTAGAATGCTTGTCTATACCTACTGTTTTATCCATGCTGATTTTAGTGTTAGTCCCATAGTTAAAGTTTTTCATACTGATGAGTACAATTACCCCTTAAGGGGAATGTAGTGAAGTAGCTAAGTGGCGCCCTCATCAGTAAAAAAAATATTACTCGGTGAATACATCATTTATCGAAAATCTTCTTTTAACGATTGAAGTACAGGTGCTGTAGTTTAATTAGAAACTATTAACTCTGTAAATGTTCCGTGTGGTGCCGGACGTAAAGAATTGCACCACCATTTCTCTTCTCATGGGTGTCGTAAAAGGCGACTAAGGGTTTCACCAGAGGATGGGCAGCAGCGTTCTCTGAGTATTTAAATAACCAACTGCGATCGCCAACCCGCCTGCCAAGCGTGGTGATTATGGTATATCCCCCCCCCCCTTTTTGACAAAGGCCTCCTTCAAAGGTGGGGAGGCCTTTGTCCAGCAGTGGACGTCTTTCGTCTGAAATGATGAATGAATGATGAACTCTGTAAATTATAGTTCGCTGTAGTTGTAGATAGAAAAAGTGCCAAAAGTGGCCGTTTTTCGCACATTTTGTATCTGGGTAAGGCCGTAAAATTGGCCTCATGTAACATAAAAGTAACTATAAAGTAAAGGTAGCTGGTAACTTAAAAGTTTTTAAAGGCATTTTCAGAACAAATTTTTCAAGCTTTATACCACTTTTATGTTACGTAATTTAAAAAATTTAAAAAAATGGTAACATAAGTCACATAAAAGTAACTTAAAACCTGACCTCTCGTCAAAAATTCTTAATTGTACGGAATTGCGACGTAAATATAGGCGCGTACGCAGCTTCTAACTATACCTTAAACATTACATTAATTATATAATTTGTGTTTTCAAGTAAAATATTAATATTTTCATTTAAATTAACCAGTACAATTTTTTTCGACGACAAATCACACAACCTCACCAAACAAAATGATGCACAATTACAAAAATGGCTGACTAGTGATAATTATGTAGCACACATATCATAGACAATAGTGCAGCCAAGGTATCAAAGCAGATTGTACTGCTCAGTTGATATTTTTTTGGGAAAATTTTGGTAACATAAAATAAGTAACTAAAAAGCTTTAAATATGCGGACACGATGTAATTTCCCAAAATAATCATTGTTTTATTTATCAAAACGGTCGTAATATATGTCATATTTTAGAAAAGGCGATAATCATTAAGATAAACTATAAATTTTAATAGAAATACAACGAAATTTCCAAATTCAATAATATTTGTACAAGGGTGAAAATTTGGGACACTTTTATTTGTTCTAGAAAATGTTATGTTCCAACAATATTTTATTTAAAAAAATACAAAGAAAATGTTTTTTAGATGTTTGTGGCATTTCAACAACTAGATAAGAACTTCCTTAATGTAGGAAAATAATAATTTTACAGGTGACTTATCGTTTTCATATTAAATAAATACCGGACAAAAAGCTATAGTGAAATAATCCCTTTTTAACGGCCTTACCCATCTACAACTACAGCGAACTATAATTTACAGGGTTAATAGTTTATAATTAAACTACAGTACCTGTACTTCAATCATTGAAAAAGGATTTTTGATAAATGATGTATTCAGTGAGTAATATTTTTTTTACTGATGGCGGCGCCACTTGGCTGCTACATTCCCCTTAAGAGGTTTTCAGTTATTTCAATAACACGTTGTATTATAATCAGCTTTTAAATTATAACATTTTAATTCTGTAATTTTAAATACTCTAGTTTCATTCAATACATTTTCAATTAGGTAGGTATATATTCTAAGTTATAAGACGAATTTCAATTAATAAATAAATATAATAATGAATAATTTTGCATACAATTTAGATGATTATAAATCAACATTTAACCGGATACGTAAAAAAAACATTATACCCAAATAATAAATTTAAAAAAATCTCGGTCAATTGGACCTACTGGATAACTAGACCACATCCTACTGTCTACAGCTAGTGTCTATGTACTCAACCTAATTACTTAAGCACTTTATTGTACAAAAGAGGAAGATGTCATCATTTAATTTGTTCAATTTGTGTGTGAAATTACTTTGCTCCATTAGATTCTAGAAATTCTATTCTAATTTGGGAGAAAATGCAGCCAAAAAACCTTGGAAAAAATGAATTTTTTCGAGGTTTCTTGGATGGGTCTTTTTCTGTTTTTAGTATTTCCCATGATGGATGAATTTTCACAGAACACGTGTCAGTGTGGAGTGACACATGTTCTGTGAAAAAGATACAGCCCTGTGACAGACGGATGGATGGACAGACGCTAGATGGTGCGGCCAACTATTAGTTATTCTGTGGTGTGGCGGTGTACGCAGAGTAATTCCGTTGGCACGCTTTGGGTACCTATGGAACCCCAAAAACGGAGATCTATTAAGCTATGTTTACGCTGGTGCGAGGGTCTAGGCTGGTGCATTCAGAAATGAGGAGATTCGCAGGAGAAAGAAGGTAACTGACATAGCTTAGAATTATGAAATTTAAGTGGAAATGGGTGGGGCACATTCCTCGCAGAACGGATAGCCGATGGGGCCAAAAAGTTCTGGAGTGGCGACCGCGTACTTGAAGACAATCCGCCAAGATGTCCAACGGCGGGAAGCGTGCCAGGACAGTTGCCGCCTCAAAGGATACCGTTCGGTATCCTCGTGCCTGTCACCGAGATTATCTCATAGACATTGCACAATGGCGCGATGGTCTTGCCACGTGGAATAGATAACGGTGTGGCTATAGTTTCTTATGGTACGGTGTGGAACAGTGTTTTATAAACCCAAAATAATAATATACACGGAGCGCGTAGAACTAGTAACTGAAGCCAGAAAAAGGAATACCAAATGGAAAAGGAGTAGCTACTATTCCGCCCACAATGTACGCGAGCCGCGATCAGTCTAAAGCCCAAACTCCACCAAAGCGGAGATGTGTGAAGCAGAGAGGAGATAGTTATTTATACATCTCGTCTCCGCTTAGCTTCAGTGGATACGGTTGAGCAGAGAGGAGAGGAGATGTCTCATATTTTTATATGTTGTGATCGAAACAAAGATGTGAGCTGTGCCTCGAAAGCAGGCGGCGGTGTGCAGCAGAGATGAGAGGAGCTGTGAGTGACGTGCGGTGAGCGGCAAGCGGCACTGCTAATGTCCCCGCATCGCACAAACCACCCGCCGCCGTGCCCGAAAAAAATTAACATCCAACGCTCGCCGCACGCAGCTCGCAGCTCCGCTCTAGCCAGTACACTTCTTTTTTTTTTTTCTATTTGGCTTGTGTTTGACCTCCACCTCATCTGATGTTAAGCAATGGTGCAGTGGTGGTCTAGCCAGTACGCATCTCCACACAGCTTCGGTGGATACTAATGATGGATGCTAAGCTTCTCCTCTCTCCGCTTCACACGTCTCGGCTTTAGTGGGGTCCGGGCTTTATCCTCAAACCAAAATAATAAGATTGACGCTCCCAATCGCAGCTCGCGAACATTGTGGGCAGAATAGTAGGTACTCTGTTGGCATTTGGTATTCCTTTTTCTGGCTTCAGTTACTAGTTCTACGCGTTCCATCTGTCTTATTATATTAGCCTGAGTCAATGATATTACATAAGTATGTAAAATCATTGGTCGTAAGGTGTTTGTGAATTTCCGGGTTTTGCTTAGTTTGTTTTCAGTTGGTTTTTAAACAATTTTAAGTTTTACGGAAAATTTGTTTTTTAACACGTGGAGTTCTTGATAGGACTGGAGGGCAAAATCCGAAATATAGTTTCTTGCTAAAAAAACCATTCTTTATTTTTGTGCTACTAAAAAAAGTTGCTGATAAGGAACAGCTGCCGAATTGTGTTACTCACTCGCAATCACAATCAAGTTGATTTGAATCTACATTACACGATGTACCTATATTGTTTGTACACTCGACCAAACGGAATCATGACCCACCATAAGCTTAATTTTCTAGAAACATTCTAACATCACAACATTCTAGGTCGAATTTCGAAATTAAATTATGCGGAACTACAGTTAATTCGAAATTCAAAACATAATTCCAGTTCTATCAAAAACGGTATTTTCTATCCAATTATTAATCTATTGCATTCATAACAAAGCTCAAAATTGCATAGACCTCTGACCCGTATTAAAGCAGTTTCCTTAATATTCAAATTGTCCTAAGTGAAGCACG
Source organism: Asteroscopus sphinx (assembly GCA_949699075.1). Taxonomy (NCBI): domain Eukaryota; kingdom Metazoa; phylum Arthropoda; class Insecta; order Lepidoptera; family Noctuidae; genus Asteroscopus; species Asteroscopus sphinx. Next base: position 22,258,071 of record OX453016.1, on the reverse strand, counting down.
ACTGTAATAAGAAGAAAATTATGTTTTGACAATTTCATACGAATTATCGGCCGAGTGGGTCATGATTCAGATTGGTCGACTGTACCATGATATACAATGTATGTATGTATGTACAGTCGACCAATCTGAATCATGACCCACTATAGCGTCAAAGTTATTATTCGATATGCCATACATCATAGCACATGAATCGCAGTAGCTGATTGCAAATCATTCAAGTGAGATAACTTATTGATCTTTGTTATCTTTTACAATATACAAGTAAGTATGCAGTGTAGACTGCATTTTAGTATGTATCACTAAACATACGTATATGTATTTATAGTAAAACGAAAATTCGACTGCGAGCAATGCAATATTTGTCGTAACTTAGCGGTTAGTGCGATTGCAATGGTGTACTGAACCAGAAATAATTGGTTCGAATCCTGCTCGCGGACAAATAAAGGTTTGTACAAATCAAAAGCATGTCAGTAGCCACGCGGGGTATGAGTAGCGCGGCATAGGACACAGTAAGGGGCCGAAACCCGTAATTCAACAAACTAATGCGAATCCCGCTCAAAAACTACTCACTCTATGGTACTGAAATTAAAATACGTGTTACTCAAGGCTATCCTTGAGTAGCTTCCAGCATCCTTGCACGTCTATACGTGACAATATTATTAAGTCCAAAACATGAATGCACTTATTTGGCTCGATCATACAAAATTCCAAACATACCTCAGAAACTGTTTATTTTCAAACAGTTTCCTAAATATGTCCAACATTTATTGGTATTTTGGTATGATAGGTACCTAAATATTGTTTTATTATTTTGAAATAATTTAACTGAGCGATTTTATCGAAAATACACATATTTTCTGAGTAATATTTTTTTTTTCGCTTATAAATATGCACTTTTATTCGGAGTGGCGTCAACTTCAAGCCACACTACTCCTTCCCGGCAAGTCTCGTATTTTGCTTCTCGCTCACTCTCATTCCGCGGCGTTCTGGGCCCTTAAAATGCGGGCAGTTCGGCGGAACCGCGATAGAACTGCTTTCAGTGACGTCACACACACATACACATCAATAAACATACCTAATAATGATTTGACTAATGAGACCATCTGAACTGTTTTTCTCATCAGGAACAATGGTCTCGTCAATAATGACGTACCTTTCACATTTCATTTAGAACCTAACCAACAGCTGTATCCAATAGTTACAAGGAAATAAAAAATAACGAAGGAGGAAGGAACGCCTTATAAAGACCATCAATATGGCAGACTTCTTATGATCGAACAATAAATGGCAGGATTTTATGAACGGTTTGTGCTCATGTTAGTGTGTAGCTTGTTAACTTTTGTAGTGAGAGGCAAGTATCGATAGAAAACATCGATGGGGAGAGTCATTCTGGTAGGAATTGCAGCGTAGTTTGTGCGATTCTCTGTATGTTGTTGTCTGTTGTGTTTGTGTTATAGTAAAATGAATGAGTTTTATGGAAGGTAGGTGACAATCTTGCGTTTGTTCAAGACAATGATATTATTCAATCACCGCTGGACATTCCCACTGTCATTCTGATTTTGTACGATTTAAGGACAGATGAATTTACAATGTGATTTTAAAAAAAAAAGTAAGTTTGTCTAGCATTTAGTCGGACTTTAGAATATAATAGAATTTATTTATTTGTAAACACAGGTAAAAGGGTTGTTACAATATGTGAAGTTCATCCATGTTTATGTGTAGAACTAAGGTATTCTACTTATTTCACTAGGAATCGGTTAAAAAATAACATCTTGTTGGAACCCTAAAAAAGCAATGCTTGTGTGGATTTATTTAGTTTTTTTTTGCATATTTTTGGTGGACAGTCGATTTGGACGGAAACTGGTATCATATATTTTTATTGTATTTTAAATCATAACACTAAATTAAACAGTACAATGCACCACCGGTTCTTTCGGGCAGCAGCCACCACTGTTTATCGATAGAACATTTTGTCAACACTAGCTTGTTACCCACAAACATGATAATGAGCGATCTATATTTTATATCGGCACAAAGCGCACATTTTACGATATTTCCCTGAAAACCATACAAATCAGATGAAAGCACTTGGAAGATTTTTAGGGGAATCTAGTATGATTTTTCCCATGTTTATAATGATAAGGAAAATGTGAGTATGGGTTTGTGTATGTAAGTGATATTGGGTTTTTTCATGAATATATTTTTAGTAGTAGCCCGGAATCTGGATTTGTGCCCGGTTAGTGGCAATAGGCTCGCCCCTTATTACATGGGACTGATAACATAACTAAAAAAATAAAAACATAAAATCCGAAACGAGATTATCCGGAACCGGAGAACCGGAGTGACCGACATAGCTTATAGGATCAGTAAGCTGAAGTGGCCCAAGTGGGCTGGCCATGTCTGTCGAAAGACCGATTGCCGCTGGAGCAGTCTTTCAGTGGAGATCACGAATCGGCAAACGCAGCGTAGGGTGCCCCCCGCCAGGTGGACCGACGACCTGATGAACGTGGTTGGGGGGGACTGGATGCGGAAGGCAGAGGACCGAGTGTTGTGGCGCAACTTGGGAGAGGCCTATGTCCAGCAGTGGACTGCGATAGACTGAGTTGATGATAACATAACTGGAAAAATATGGGTGTACCTATATATTTACATCTGCTTAATTCTTCGGGGAATATAGTCATGAAATTATGTTATGTTGTTGCTATTATTTATGTATAATATCTAAGTGTCTCCTACACATAGATATTATACATAAATAATAGCAATATAATAATGTCTATCTTTTGTTTTGTTTCTTTTCTGTCTCCCGTTTGATTTGAGAAGTGGTAACGGCGTTTGAACTTGTCGCCACGTACAGGTGTCTTTTAGGACACCAGTGCACGAACCGTTTGCTTGATCATCAGTGCTGTTTTGGACAAAGAGTCACAAAAATTGTATTTTGCGGCATATCAAGCAGCGGATTTTTTATGCTTAATTTATTTTGCATTGAATGCTAAAAACATGGTGGGCGTGATTGCGTATTTATGTGTTGGTAGCGGAAAACCAGCGACATGATTTCCCGTAATAAAATGCAGTAGATAACATTTCTATTACCTTATTATTTAGATTTCTGTGGTTAATATTATATGACTGAGAGTATTACTGCGTGTGAAACATTTTTAGTTTTTTTTTCTTTGGGCATGACACCAAGGAAGACTTAATAAGCATTGGTCATAATTTAACTTTTTTTTTATTATGTTTATAAACACTGGTAGTGGTAATATTTTGACGACACAATTGGCGTAGTGGTTGAGGCATTGACTGCTTGCTGTGCTGTTGTCACGGGCTCGGGTACCGCGCGGTACGGTCTGTATGGCTAACAGATACATTTATTTTTCATGTGCCTTACACATGTGTTTGTGTTTGTACATATTTAAAACTATAAACCCGCCTACGACACAGTAACCTAACTAATGAGGAACGTTGAAAAAAAAAACACCATAGGTTGGTACCTCGGATGAATAAAAAAGGCGGACGGAATCTCGGTAAGAAAAGATTGAAGCACTTAATTTTTTCCTAAACCCACTATAATTTCACTAGCATTTTAACACACCAGGTATATATTATAATAAACTTTGTTTAAACTTTGTTTTATTATAATGTGTAGTGATCGCGAAAACCTAAAAAGTTATTATGTGAAACAGGTATATATTGTTATTTTATTTGTGACACTATGACAATGACTCCCGTCACACGAGATTTGTTGCGTAATCGCGGCTTTTTGTCTTACTATGGGTGTGAATGTGTGCGTGCCAGCCCGTACATTTAAGCGAGCCGTCTTACTATGGATGCTTCACTTATTGTTTAGCGAGATTCCGTCCGCCTTTTTTCATTTGTCCATGATTATTATTATTAAGCCTTTTTATTTCCTTAACTGACAATTATATTACATTTTTCATATTGGTGTACATAGATTCAAAAGTTAAGGCCCCTTTCGGGTATAGGCCTCCTCCAACTTTTTCCATTGTTTTTTCTCTTTCGCTATCTTGGGCCAGTCTTGTCCGGCAGTCTTTTTGACTTCGTCGACCCAGCGTTCCTTAGGTCGTCCTCTGGCTCTCTTGCCGTCTGGGCCTGACCATTGCGTCACCAAACTTGTCCATCTTCCATCAGTCATTCTTGCCACGTGTCCGGCCCACTTCCATTTCAGGCGTTTTGTATGTTGTGTTTGTCCATGATAGGTACCGTCTAAAATAGCAATAAGTATCTAGGGTCGCCAGATATAGGTAGATGAAGATTTCTCAGGATATATTATAGAACGGTTTGATTAGGGTTTTTTATAAATACAGTTTAACTTTCTCCGTTATTAAAATGATATTTCATTCGAAAACATCCACAATCTTCTGAGAAAACTTCACTTATATTGACTTGACTATGTGACAGAACTCACCACGATAAATTATTTTGAATACGTTTTCATTCCATAAATTGCGGCTAAACAGAGATTGGTAATACTGCCATCTGTTAGACAACGCGTGTACTATCGATTGTAAGTTCAAGCTTTACTCTCTAGTACTACTTGAGGCCCAATAGATGGCGCTGTGTAAAATAGCAACCGAGAAAAGGGGTTTTCATGGAAACTTATTTTCACTCCGCCCATGTAAATTGACTAAATTACAGGCTAACTACTTAATTAAACAATTATACATAGCTGTTACTGTGGATAGTTTTAAGTTTTCCGAGCTACAGGTTGAATTCTCTTGTTTGAGGTGTTGTGTAACAAACACCTTGGAAATTATCCATATTTCTCTTGAAATTTATATATTTTCATTACTAGGTTGATGTATACTGATCCTCCTGATCCTTAAGTATGTTCTGATAGTTAGTTCATTATTGATTTATATGAAAATTCCTGAAATAAAACAAATTTATGTCAATCACAAGTAACCTCATATTGAAATCAAAAGTATAGTGATTTTGTTCAAAATACTAATTTATTTTGAATTCTGTTGGTCAAATTAGACTATAATTAATCCTAGCAAATGTGTCTATATTACAGCCATTAAATTCATAACGTACAATAGAAATAAAATCATATAATGTAAAGTCAATTCTATTGTCCACTATTGAGAAAACTTGTTTTGTTCTTAACAAAGGAACTTATGAATTTATTAAGTTAATTATTAATAATCCCCTGCCTAGTTACCTTGAGAATTACTATTTTAGCCAGAGGCATATGGTGGGATCAATCATTTGGTCAATTAACTAGATTCAATTAAGGTTATATGGTAAAAATGCTTTAGACTAATATTTTTGTTAAACTTGAATAAAACCCTAGGGTTGTTATAGTTCTCATACTCACATTGTTATCCCAATACGGGGATAGTAAGAACTTTTAGTTCGACTACATAAATAAGTGAAAATATGGGAAAATGTTTTATTGTATTGTGACGGTTTTGTAGTCACAATTCTCTAGTTAAATACTTAACCGTTATCCAAAGTATATACTAATTCCTTACCTGGCATTACTAATTAATATAATGCTGCTTCACTTTATTGTAGATTCTTGCAGAATATTATGGAATTCTCTTCTTACATTATTGTATCTTCAAATAACCTCAAATATTGATTTTCTCTATATTCATTGAACTTTACCTGAAGTATAAGATACTTTTATATATTTATCAAAATGTAGAATTAAATACTACATTATAAAAATATTATAAATAATTTGAGTAAACGTTTCACCTCGCTAAACCAATGTTTTAATAATTGAGTTATTTAAGCGTCAGCTGATTGTAGTGACGTAGCAAAAATCTACAGATTATTCTAATTGTTTGGAATACGTTTCCAAATTTGAAAAAAAACCATAATAATATAAAGAAAATAAAAGTAATAATTTATGAGACAATTCGAATTTTGGCGCGTTGTGTTGAATACTTCGTAGCCTCCGATTGGTATTCGTAGCCTAGTCTGCAAAATCTAAGCCTACGGTTTTAATATCACTTTCTAATTGTTGAAACTTTAAATACAGTTGAGACTACAGTTTCAACAGATAATTACATAAATTGTTACGAGAATCAAGACTGAATATTAATATAATATACAGTTTTGTTAATGTCTTAATTTGGTCGGGCTTTTTTCCCGCGGTTTTAGTCCAATCAAGTCATTCCACGCAGATTCCAGTCCAACAGGTAGATTAGCGAAAGCCAATGATATTGACTTAAGCTAGGTCGACCAATGACAGGACAGGATTATGGTGTGCTGATGTGGCGTGATTTTGGTCGGGGAGATGGTGGTCGAAATGGCCTATATAAACGGCTGCTTCGGTCATTCGTGGCTTTTTTCGTCTGCTGCCGGGAGAAGGGGAACCGCCGCTTGAAGAGTCCCAGCTGGGTCTGGAGCCCCCGTTCCAGACCGCAAGTAAGTGAGTGTTAGGGTCGTTACTATAGGTCAGGGCGTAGGGAAATATTAGGGAACCTGATGTTAAGCTATTTAGGGATTTGATGTATGGTAGTGTGAAAGAGTTGCTAGGGCCCTATATATTGCATAATTGTATGTATATTTATGTATCTATTTATGTATATTACACTAAATACACCACATGAATACACGAAATTCACCTACCACATTAACATAATTGTGTAGCTTGTGATTTGATATTTGCAATAAATGTTGCATTTATCCTATTACAGGTGAAGTAAATCGTCGTTATGTAGTTCTGTGTGTTAATATCTGCATTTAATTACAACAAGACGGTTGTCTTATTGTGGGCATTATAGCACAGGATGAGGTAAAATCCATATCTAGATTTTCCTAAAAATTGTACCTAGAACCTGTCAATTTGGTCTGATTAAGTCCAGATTGGTGAATAACTTGCTGTGTTTTACTATAGGGTGTCCATATTTCTGTGGAATTTACAAGGAGACTAGTTGATAAGCTACCCATCTTTGATGGGAAAGTAACGCTTCGAGGGGTTTTGTGGGGTAATTGAAGAAACTTGCACAATAGTGTAATTCTTTATTGCCTTACGATTTCTCTTGGAGTATATCGATCGCTCAAGTGTGTGATGCGGTGAGATATTATTATCTATGACCTTTTTACTGATATTGGACTGGGATGACCTCCAATATGAGTGGAAGGCGGATATTCAGTATCAAACTATGCATTGTCACTTGTGTGAAAGCTAGGCTCTCTCCTCCCCCTTAATTGGGCCTGGGTTGAGCATTCCTTGTAAAAGCTACTAGCTGATGCTATCCATTACAGTAATGTATGGTATCGGTCAACTGTCCTCTTGCGTCATTATAACTGGTATGATCCTTGCTGGACTGATTGGCTTACCTACGACAAAACTAATTTAATAGAAAATCTAGATATCACGAAACTGTGAATATCTACGATTAAATTTGATTTCGACAAAATACTGTCGTTTTATTTATCTCTAGGGCAAGACGTAAGTCTGGTCCATAACCAAACAAAACCTATCCTCGAGATACCTGGCTTGATTGCACTGGTAATACTTTATTATGTGTTTTAGTTGTATAACTAACCACATCCTCTTTAACGCTACTGATTCTTGCGATCTGTGTCGGGAGCACATTCATTGGCTCACTAACCAGACCTACTATATTTATGGCGGTGTTATTGCAATGCCATTATGCCATTAGGGACCTTACCTCACACTTAGTATACTCGGTGTGAATCCTGGTCGTTAGTCCTGCTCTGGATCCCAATGTACACTTACGAACATTTGGGGGAGGAACACGATGAGTACTTGTGATTTGCCCGGTTGCTAAATTATGTGTGAACCTTCTCTTTCTTATTTTGGCCATGCTCTGACTACGGTTACCATGGATTTTAGAGTCAAACTGCTTGATGATGCCGTGTCTGTGTGTCCGGTCATACATCGCAATGAATCACGCACGTTAGATTGGATGTAAATTCATCTAACTATAAAATTTATAACAATATTTTATTTGGTGCTGGGTTATCTTATCCCACTCCTACCTACCTTGTTCTGATGGTACCTCAGAGACACTTACGTTTCTGTTGTATCTGGCTGTGTATAGCCCAACCCTTTAAACCATCTCCATGTTTCCGAGGAACCAAGTGTGTGGATGGGTTTCAGAGCTTAGAGCGGGGCGGGGCTCGTTAAGCACTCAAAATACCTCTTGTTGTTATATAATTATGTAATTATATAACTAATTCCTAATTCCAATTCCTACTTTACCTTAAAACCCACCAAATATATTAGTTACTTGAGTTATTTATTACAGAATTTATTATGACCTAAATTAAATTCAGGTTTCTCTCTAATTAGCCATCTTCCAGTAATTGCCGGTGTAATCAGATTAGGTTTTCCTATCTTGTACTCGAATCTCTATCAACACATTACACAAAGTACCCCACAATTGCATAATACAAATATTTTATCATTTAAATTAATTTACTTGTCATTTTATTTTCAGAATATTGTTTAAATTTAGTACTACTTAGTTTAGTTGTAATTTCATGCTCTCAATACCATATACTTTAACTTGACACAGCCACTTCCATAAAAAGAATCTAACGGTTATTACCAAACATAGCGGAAAGGTCCTGCCTTCTTTCTAGACGATCACAACTTTTAATATGGCCAAAATTCAGTTATACCTATATACTAATTTCTGATAGTATGTAGATATAAAAGAGAGAAGAACGAATGTTACAACTACAAAAGTTTTATTTCCTTTAGCATGTATTTTATAGTTTTATAAACATCATTTCAGCCGAAATACGTCCACTGCTGGACAAAGGCCTCCCCCAATATGCCATAATCGCCACGCTTGGCAGGCGGGTTGGCGATCGCAGTTGGTTGTTTAAGTACTCAGAGAACGATGCTGCCCATCCTCTGGTGAATCCCTTAGTCGCCTTTTACGACATCCATCTCTTGGATAGGGTGGTGTAATGTATATTTTATAGTTTACTTTCTGGAAAAATAATACAAAAATACTCCAAGAGTTAGTCATAAACTTTACAGCAACCTACCTAATTGAACCTATGTGATTGTTATACATGGGGCTCTAATTGGACACTACTAAATTATACAGGCCGTTATCTGGGCGGGACACACGCGTCGATAGCGTTACGTATTAGTTGAACATGCCTATGACTTTGATTAATAGTAGCTGAGCAGCTTCTAAGTTGAAGGGGTAGGCAGGAGTGGTGGTGACGGCGAGTTGGTTGAATTTAAGTGCTTTCGAAGTAGTGTTGCAAAGAAGAGACGAATAAAAAAAGGTGGATAGAATGTCGCTAAACAGTAAGTGAAACACCAATTGAAAGATGGCTCAGTTAAAAACATGGGCTGGTACGCACACATTCACACAATACCATACCAATAAAGGTCAGCAGACCTTGATTGATTTGCTTTCGCTTTGACGCTTAGTTTATCTTTCGTTGTCAACGAGTGAATGCGTTTTTGAATGTTCTCTTCGGTAATTACGCGACGATTATTGTTTGTTTGTATAGTTTTTAGCTCGGACGAATAAAAAAGGTGGACGGAATCTCGCTAAACAATAAGTGAAAAGACAAGAAAAAAAAAGAAGAAATAAAAATAAAAAAAATTGAAAAAGAAGAAAGTAAGACGGCTCGCTTACAAGTACGGGCTGGCACGCACACATAGTAACACAAAAAGCCGCGATTACGCAAAAATCTAGTGTGACGGTAGTCATTGTTGTGGTGTCACAAATAACAATTAAATCTGGTGTGTTAAAATTTTTCTTTGTTTCGAAATTATTTATTTATTTATTCTTTATTATATTCTTTATACACCAAACGTAAAAAAAATAGTATTTTACGGATAAATTATGTAAGTCCAATGGGCGGTCTAATCGCACGAGGCAATCAAGGAAAAAAAAAAAAAAATACTGGGTTAAGGAAAAAAAAAATTGCTTAAGTCTTTGTTTTCCGAGATTCCAACCGCCTTTTTTGTTCGTCCGAGGTTTTTAGTGAACTTTGTAAATATATAGTTTAATTGTAAATAGAATAGTGTAATTGTAGAAAAAGGAAAGGAAAAACTACCACAAGACTCATAAGCGTAAAAAAAATTCCTTGGCAGAAAAAAACACAACGTTTAGACGCGCTTACGATTTAAGCCGTTTTTCACAACTTAACTTGTCATACTCAGCTTGCGCGATTCAGTATTTGTAATGTCATCTGCTACATCAGTGTTAGTTCGCATGTAGCGCGATAGATGTCGCTAAACTATCTATCTTTCTGACACTGATTTCACACTTGCCAGTTGGTATTAATGGTATTTTTCTTAGTAAGATCGAAAGGTTTCGGATAAGTAGATTGATCAATTATTATTGAGGCCGTTAATGCACCCCCAATATGCCAACATGATAATAAAAGCGTGTTAAAAACCTTGTACCTGTGCTTGTACCGTATTTACACGTCAATATACATCGTATATAGATATATCAATATTATTCTGTTTACACTCTCCATGTACAGGTCTATATACATTTTATACAGGCACCTATGTCAATATTTACACTATTCAATATATAATAGGTTTGTTATAACCTTGAAACCTGATCGTGTTCAAAGTCCATTACGTGGCCTTTCTCACAAGTGCAAACACGACTATGATACGATATTCCATCATGGAATGCCAGTGCCTATCTTCCGGCTTCATCATCAGACCTTGAAACCTAATCGTGGTCAAAGTTCATTACAAGACTTTTCTAAGAAATCCAAAACAGCTATGATACGATTTTCCATCATGAAGTTCCAGTTCATATCTTCCGGCTCCATCATCAGATCAGTTCAACAGTACCATATTATTGTATTGTCATCAGAACTACATACAGCTGCCAATTATCATTACGCTACGACCGTTGGAAGGTGGTTAAGATAGTTACCTTTGATTTCATTACATAGTTAGTTACATACAGGTCGACCTAATAAAAGCGTGTTAATAATTAGAACAAAGATTATTGTGCTACATTTAGCTCAATAACATCACTACCACACACACCCATAAGAACATTTTATTTCATACAGGTATCTTCGTATATCTATGCAAAGGCAAAGCCGGCACACAGCTTATTGTATTCAGATATTAATTATCGCATCTCAGCTATTGCCGGTAATTAACTCGTTTACTCAAAGGTTAACTGGTTCACTTAACTTTAACAAAGGATTACGGCTAATTAAATATATCTTATACCTATATTTCCGTGCTTACTTGTGGAGGGTGTTCTTCACATAAATAGATAGATAGAATGGTTGTAATCACAATTTTACTTGCGATTCATGCGTGGCAACTTTCGGACAAACCACGCCTCCCATGTTCATCATCATCATCAACTCAGCCTGACGCAGTCCACTGCGGGATATGTTATGCCTCTCCCAAGTTAACAACACGTTATCAATTTTTAAAAATTAACTTTAATCAAATTTACTTTACAGCTTTTGTTTCTGCTGTTAGAAACAGCGCAATAGGGTATTTTTGCAGGTTTTTGTTACAGTTTTTACAGAAAAAAGTCAAGGCATACTGAGAAAGGTTTTGAAATGCCCTGCATTATGGTGCAGAGTGTTGGCACGCACGCCCCGCCCACTTTTCCATTCTTCTTTCTATCTATTTCTGGGGTGTGCTTTCATTATGGTATGGTGGCTTTTTATCCCAGGAAGATGAACAGTTCCCGAAGGGTGCGCGATAAACGATATTCACGCGGGCGAAATCACGGGCATTGGCTGGTTTATAATATTAGTAGAAAAAACCGGCCAAGTGCGAGTCAGACTTGCGCAGTAAGGGTTCCGTACCTCTCAACGACCTAATACCCCATAAAAACTGATTTAATTTACGAAAGTTATCAAAATACATCAACGTACAGTGCGCGAAATATGAATTTTTGCATGTCTTTCTTACGCAGGTACCACCACATATGTCTATGTTTGTCTTATTTTTAGTATTTGTTGCTAAACTACATAATATGCACTATAATCTGACCACGTTTCACGCTGGTACATATTACCGTTTTGAAGATAGAGCTGGAACAAAAACGTTGAAAAAAATGCATGTTTTTTGAGGTTTCTTGTATGGACCCCCTTTGTTTTAAACTTTTTTTTGTTTTTAATATTTGTCGTCGTACACCTCATAGCAACACATATTCTGAGAAAATTTCAACCGGTTACCTATTACCGTTCAAAAGATACAGCCCTGTGACAGACGGACGGACGGATGGACAGCGTAGCGAGAGTAATAGGGTCCCGTTTGGCACCCTTTGGGTACGGAACCCTAAAAAAGAATAGTAGAATTGAATGCTTCTACCCCCTAAAATAAATTTAGGAAAGGAATTTAGGAACATTTAATAAACGCTAAGTAAAGATGCCCGCTTTCCTCGAACACGCTACATTGCAAGGGCTATTACTGTAATCATGCCTGTCTGTCAACGCGGACTGTTTGTAGTCACGCTACAGCCGACAAGCTGTACACGATCGATAGTGTTTCCTTCTAAATACAAACAAACAATTAATGATTTTTGCCAGCTGAATGATAGAACAATAATAATAACATTATAATAAAACAAGTTTAATGGGCAAAACCGCCACTTTTGGCACTTTTTCTATCTACAACTACAGCGAGCTATAATTTACAGAGCTAATAAATTCTGATTAAACAAGAGTACCTTTACTTCAATTGTTAAAAACTAATTTAGCGAGTAATAATTATTTTACTGATGGAGGTGCCACTCGCGCATTATTTAAAAATTGGTTTCCTGACGTTTCGAAGGCTTTGTAGCGTTTGTGGTCGCAGGAAGATTAAGATGATAAGCATCTTAACAGATATTCCAAAAAAAATTTTTTATCTACACAACAATTTTTAATTTATTATAGTCGTTTCGATTCACGCAGTAATCACTAACAATATCATTATCTTTTACAGTGTAACGTGCTGTTTGGGACAAGATTATTTTTAGAACTGGTTTCCAAACAGCTGTAGCTGCTAACCATTTTCTCTATTAAAATTAGGATGTTATTAAATTTCAATAGCCTCACGGAACATTCTGGGTACATATCTGTTTCCTTCGCCAAAACTTATGGTTTATCAAATCGAAGAAAATGGTTGAGTTTGTCTAGGGCATGTTCACACACACTCTCTTAAACAGGGGGTCTACTCGCATAAACGATTGTTGATATATCGTGACATTTATCGTCTCGAAACCTATTCAAGTCTTGTCGATTTAACGATCGTTTATACGAAGCACCGAACGATACTAATCGTCAATTTTCGGTCGTAATCCTACTTTTAGTTGTAAATGTCATTGTCAGCATTTCTTTTGTTTTTGACTCATTCACTCTTCACTCCGAACATTGTCTATGACGTTGAAAAGTTCACAATATTTGTCTGTTATTTCGATAAACGACAGAGAATCCGAACGTTAAGTGGAGTAGGGTACGACCGATATATTCAGAACACTATCGTGTCATTTCGATTATGTCGTTGTCGATCTTGAAAGTAGACCCCCTGGCCTTTTTTGAGCACGTCCGTGATTTGGTTGCGGTACGTTCGCTGAGGTCACTCCGCAGTACGTTCGCCCAGGTCACCCCTTCCAACTCTTCCGCTGTCTTCAATAAGTAGCTTACTCATTTTGCCACTAAACGACCTGTAAGCAGATCCTGTAAATAACTCGATTAATAACTTAAGCAAATCCCAAACGAATAATTTCGGATATCACGGAAAATGTAAACAGAACTATAGGCAAACCCTATTACAATACATTTTGCCATTCACCATTGTTATCGGGCAACAATACTTCATGTATGGATCTCCATAATTCACTGGAACTGGATTAAATATTATATGATGAGAGCCCAAATAATGTGAGGGACGGGCCTATCGGAATAATAGGATAGCGATACCCGTTAGTTCTGGGTTTACGCCTGTTGAATTCGTCGGTATTGTATTTTGGGAAACTACTGGATGTTTAGACTTGGGAAAATAATATTTAATTCAGAATAACATTCCAACCATTCAATAATTATGTTAGTAGAAAATAAAGAAAGAAAATACATTTATTTGATACAACTGAGACACATACAATAGAAAGGATATACATGAACAAGAAATAGTTTTATAGACTTAAGTGTAGAGAAGAAGTAATACATGAGCACAGACATCATCCTCCGAGCCTTTTCCCAATTATATTGGGGTCGGCTTCCATCTAGCCAGATGCGGCTGAACATCAGTATTTTACACGGAGCGACTGCCATCAGACCCCCGCAACCCAATTACTGGGTAATACTGACATTCGGAGGTTAGACCAGTTGTCAGACTTTTCAGGCTTCTGACTACCCGTAACGACTGCCATAGATATTCGTATGACAACCGGGACCGACAGCTTAACGTGCTCTCCGAGGCACGGAGGGGTCTCGATGTGTAACGAAACGGTCACCCATCCACAGACTGACCGCGGCAAGTGCAGCTTAACCTTGCAGATCGTACAATCCGCGCAGTCGTTGCATCGCTACGAGCCCCTCCATGAGCACAGACATAGTAAAAAATATAAACGAAGTGCTGCGAACAATCTAGTGAAGCCAAAAAAAACTGTACTCCTTCGTGTACAACCAGCACTCACGCACACACATGCACCTCAAACCGTGCTCACACCTCTCAGTACACATGTCGCATCGTCCAGTAAGCAACGCGAAAGCAAATATCCTTGAGGTGCATGTTGTGTGATGTATTCCTTTGGATCCCTGTTGTGACGTAGGATGTCCTGCAAACTACACATTTGTAAAATCGTTTGTGAGTGTGTGTGTATTCTGATTGTGATTATGAATAGAAATAAATATTAAGTATGAGATAAATATGTGTGCCTCAATAAATAAAAAATATATTTCATTTACTAGAAAGATAATGATATTTATATTTGTTCGCAAGAATTATGGTTTACTTTCATATCAATAGTAAATCTATAATTAATATACTTTGTCTACTCTTGGGAGACTGGAGCTTGATGCTCAATAAAACGAAGAGAATGATGTGAACTATGAATGTATTACTGAGATAACACTTCGTTCTATTTAAATACAAATTATATAAAAAACCAAAGAAACAT
The DNA here is from genome assembly GCA_949699075.1 of Asteroscopus sphinx. NCBI lineage: Eukaryota > Metazoa > Arthropoda > Insecta > Lepidoptera > Noctuidae > Asteroscopus > Asteroscopus sphinx. The sequence goes on along the minus strand of OX453016.1, from coordinate 22,242,988 downwards.
GCATGGACCGATGTTCGTTCTCTTTTTATCAGTAACAACTAGGAACTTAAAAAACTATGTTAGTACATGTAGCTGACTAAGGGCTTCTAACACTAACGTTTCTCCAGCGTAGCCATTCGATAAACGTACTTGTAAACTGCGCTTGTAAATGATAATACCAAACTATACCTCGATCGCAGGGCGCCTGCGCGTCGCTAGCGCGACTACACGATGTGTGCGTCTCAATGTCGCGGCGGGCGCTGCGTATAAATGAATATAAATAAATATCTTTGGGACATTTTTACACAGCACCATCTAGTCCCAAACTAAGCAAAGCTTGTGCTATGGGTACTAGACAATGGATATAATACTTACATTCCTTTTTTGTTTGTTGTTGTAAATACATACTTATATTACATAAGCAACACCCAGACCAACACAAAAACTTATGTTCATCACACTAATATTTGTGTCCTGTGGGAATCGAACCCACGACCTTGTTATCAGCAGTCCAACACTCGAACCACTAGACCACAGAGGTCGTCGTATACATTTATCGAACGCCTACGCTGGATTAACGCTAGTGTGAAAGGGCCCTTAGGTAGTACATAATCCAGCCTATTTAAGTGCCATGACTGAGAGTCGTGGGCGGCGTGGGAGGCAGTCGCATCCTTCTGCGAAGACGTCATCTCGCAGAAGGAGTTATTGGAGCGGGTCAGCGAGGACAAGAAGACTCCCTCGTTGATTCAATTCGCTGCATCAGGACTGGTAAGCGCAGGCATCTTTATGGCGACCTGATACCGCCTTATGAAAGGCCAGCGGGTGAAAGATTGGGGAGTCTATCATTCCGAGATAAAAGATTAGCCAGTCAGCAGGGCAGGGCTGCCTGACGACCTAGTGTTCACCGGAAGATTATTAGAATATGGTCACTTGTAGAAGCTTTCGATGGAACCAATATCATCGTAATATTTGGTCATAAACTTCAACATAAAAGAAAACGTAATTCAATTTTTTTCCGATTTTCTTAGTTATTGCAGTCAGCACACGCTCTATTTTAGACTCAAGAACAATCGAAGACCACGGCTGTTCAACCGGACACCTATTGTCATTGATATGCACCCCCGTATATACATGCATGTAAAGATGTGTGAGTGTTGTGTGTATGAGCGTAGGTAGGTATCGTCGTAGTGTTGTGATTGTGAAGTGAGATGAAAAACTCTTTATGTTAGCTATTTTACTGTAGCAATGGTAAAAGATGATGATGAGATCGACAGAGGATGGGCAGCAGCGTTCTCTGAGTATTTAACCAACCAACTGCGATCACCAACCCACCTGCCAAGCGTGGAGATTATGGAATATCCCCCCTTTGGGGGAGGCCTATGTCCAGCAGTGGACGTCTTTCGGCTGAAATAATGATGATTTATTTATTTATATTATTGAGGACCTCCAACAAAAGATGTACACAAAAAATCACAAGTGACAGATACAAGATTCTATCTGGTGTACTCCTTCACTTACAGGAGGCCACAGCATGCACATGATGATGAATGGTAAAAACCTTCTTCATGTCGCCGCCACCCGAAGGGCGAGGGGGTCGTGGGCATTCATTTTTACTAACGGGGGTTGCGCTATGGAAAAGATTGAAAAACACTGCTCTAAAGTGTGGTACAATAAGTTTAAAGAAAATGATAAAATATAAACACTTATGCAGTTAGCGTGCAGGATCTTCATATCCCTTTATAAACAAAACACTCATTCTTTCTTCCATTACTACTTTGTCCCAACATGGCTACAAATATTCCGGCAAAAAATACAATTTATGGATTGATCAATATATTAAGAGCAGAAGAATTCGGACGAGCGACGTAATAAAGTAAATTGTGCGTAAAATTAACCTAGCATCCGGTAAAATATGGCTGCGCAAGAAAAGCAATAGGAAAACCGAGTAACGATGTTATTACGATAAATTCCATTTGTATTAAGATTTATGGTACTTTTGAGTATGTTTTTATTTTTTACCACATTTTTACTAACTCGCTTTTAGTGGTATATAAATAAATAAATAAATAAATATCTTCGACACATTTTTACACAACACCATCTAGTCCCGAACTAAGCAGAGCTTGTGATATGGGTACTAGACTTAACTTTTAACTTTAATTTACAGAAGGGTTATTCATGGTAACATCAAAGAAAAAAAAATGCCGAAAAGTTAATATTTGTAGTCACAGGACTTGAAAGATCATCACAGGGTGTCACTTTTTGAGATTTATTTTGAATCCTTATAATTTGAAAAGTACATGACCAAGTTTTTTTTTTATATTTTTCTTATAAATGTCAAAATCAAAATCAAAATCATTTATTTGTGATTCACATGTTACAAAAAGGTCTTATTTAAATATAAATTAAGTTCATTCTGTGATCAGCCTCATGGGCATACAAATGTCATAAAAATACATACTTAACTTAAAATGTCAATATATTGCAATAATTCATTATCCATATCAATGTTAATACAGTCAATCGGACATCAACACATTAAAAGCTCGTTAACAGAGTAGAAAGAGTGCTCAATGAGGAATTGGAATAGTTTATTTTTGAACACACAGATGTCTCTACAGTCCTTAATGTGATTAGGGATCTTATTATAACTCTTTGGCGCCATAACAAACAAACTATTCCCATATAGGGTAGTTTTATATTTCCTACTAAGGTTATTATATAATGTACTTCTGTTACGTGACGTACGAGGGGCTCGTAGCGAAGCAACGACTGCGCGGATTGTACGATCTGCAAGGTTAAGCTGCACTTGCCGCGGTCAGTCTGTAGATGGGTGACCGTTTCGTTACACATCGTGACCCCTCCGTGCCTCGGAGAGCACGGTAAGCTGTCGGTCCCGGTTGTCATACGAATATCTATGGCAGTCGTTACGGGTAGTCAGAAGCCTGAAAGTCTGACAACTGGTCTAACCTCCGAATGTCAGTATTACCCAGTTACTGGGTTGCGGGGGTCTGATGGCAGTCGCTCCGTGTAAAATACTGATGTTCAGCCGCATCTGGCTAGACTGGAAGCCGACCCCAATATAATTGGGAAAAGGCTCGGAGGATGACTTCTGTTACGTGACATATGCTCTAGCACAAATAAGGATGGATGATGCCTGATAAAATGACTTGATGATGATGTCATGACTTGGCCTATTGCCCGTTTGCAGCTTGACGTTGATTTCTGGGACACGTTGTATACATATGACTCGTTGATCCACCAATTTGACCCTCCAGTAGTACAAAATATTATTTTTTATGCCTCGTGGTCCCACTGGCCGGTGGGTCTACGAGTCATAAAAATCTGTTGGAATAAGTCTTGTCTGTTCGGTAGAAATGCAACCAATTTTAAACTAACTTTCTGATGAGCTCTAGCTTATCGCAAATAATTGAAAACCTCTTAAGGGTCATTTTACCCATCAGTATGAACAGCTTTTACTATGGCACCAATCCTGAAAACGTGAAAAATAAATCAGCTTTTCCCTACATTTTGTCGATTTATGTGAACACAAATGAGGGAACAGCTGATTATTTTCTTGATTTCAGCTTTAGTTCCATAGTAAAAGTTGTTCTTACTCATGAGTACAATGACTTCTTAAGAGATTTCAGTTATTTCAATTATTGTATAGGTACCCTTTAATCAAATGTAAGGCTGCTATAATAAGTATCAACACATTGTCGGCTCGTTACTGACCCACTCATGGTTCGGGTTAGCGGACTACACACATAATCCTTACAAAACTCAGACGTGCGGGCTAGGCTCAAACATAGCCCTCCTTCATGTAAAACAAGTGTTCTGATCTATCACTATGGCATCATCTTCATCATCATCATTTCAGCCGAAAAACGTCCACTACTGGACCAAGGCCTCCCCCAACGGGGGGGATATGCTATACTCGGCACGCTTGGCAGGCGGTTTGGCGATCGCAGTTGGTTGTTTAAATATTCAGAGAACGCCGCTGCTCATCATCTGTTGAATCCCTTAGTTGCCTTTTACGACACCCATGAGAAGAGAGAGGGTGGTGCAATTCTTTACGTCCGGCACCACACGGAACACTGCGGCATAAAACCTAGAAATCATTAGCTAAAATAACATTCCAAGTATTTAAATCACTACCAAAACCTTTAAATGAAAATTTCACAAAAAATCCAAGTCAAACACTCCATAATAGCAAACAAAATAATCAGTACGCTCGAATACTTGAACATAATCACATTCAGCTCGTCCGTTGTAAAATTTCGTTTTATCTCGCAAGCCCGGCTTGCGGATTTCGATTAAAGCTTCAAAGGTTTCTGGTACATTTATTCGGGAAAGTTAGTTTCGGAACGAGTTCGGAAGTTTATCAGCGGTCCCTACCATTTGTTATGCTGTTAAAACAAACAAAGTGTATCTCCGTATTAAGAAAAATTCTACGGAGAGTCTAGTTTGTGCCAAAACCAATATCAAATCACGTTTTTTTAAAGCAACTTTTTAGTTTAAGTAATCATGAACACACATATAATTATGTAATCATGAACATAAGTTATTTATAGGCGTTCAATGTGAAAATCTGGAATTGTTATACTATGAATCACTTACTTTCTCGAACATAACCTCCAAATATTAAAAAGTCAAAAATGCGAATTGCAGGTACCCATCTAAAACCGTTTTATTCTGCATCGAATACACTGCAACAAACTATTTTCAGGACTTGGGTTTATTCTGTTACACATTGTACATTTCCAACGCCAATTCATGACTAAAATTAAAACGAGTTACAACCGCAGTACAGTACTGTAGTAGAGGCTTCGTCATCTGAGAAGAACGGGCCGAGTCGCGATCCACGAGTATACGTGCCGCGTTTAAGTGTTTAAGATCTGGATTACGTGTTGCTGACTTTGGTTAATGACTACCAGGTGTTGTAGACTTCGGTTGATGGCGAAGAATTGTTGTTAACTTAGTTGATTGATAGTGGTCAGTTGTAGGTAGGGAGAGGTGTATAATAAGGTGGAGCGAAAAAAAGTTCTTTTTTTTATATTTTTTTATTATTGATCCATAGCCTAAGAAGCACTAGTGCAAAATTTCAGCCTGCTAAGTCAACATCTTGAGGTGGCGCACTAGACTTGAAGTTTTAAAAAGAAAATATGAGCTGAAAATAGGTGTCAGTATGAGATATGAACATTGTTTATTAATTATTTCTTTTAGTTAAGTAATAGAAAATATTTACAAACTACAAAATAAAATGATACAATATTTACAAAGTACAAAATAAAATGATATAAAAAGGCGCGCCTAGGCGTCAAAATATTCCTCCACACCGCTGTCATCCAGCATAGTGCCCAGAAGACTGGCAGCGTTGCCACGTTGAATGGCAACGCTTATTCTTTGACCAAAGAACAAACCAGCCCTCTGGTCACGCGAAGTGTCGACCAGCCTCTTAGAGATTTCCTTAAAAAGGGATCGCGCACTCGGACCCAATGACCCGAGAGTTTCGACCCCAAACGGCACAAAATCATAGTTACCTGATAGGTTACTATATTTGCGCCGCTTGAGGGCCTCCGCAGATGCAGCGGCAGCGCCAGCACAACCAGCCGAGCTAGAAAGATGTGAAGGAGCAAGGGTGTCGACGCACGTTGCGTCCCACACCAGAGGCCTACCCATCTTCCATGGCAATAACGACATGCCATCTGGTCTCTTCCCATCGTCTCGTACCAAGCCGTTGGGTTCTAAAACAGCTGGTACGCCAGCGGTGGCTAGAGCACGACGAATAATGTCATTAATGCTAGCGTGTCGTGCTAAGCGCCCCGCACTCCTGCAACAGGACAGGCCATGGTGTCCTAGGCTGTCGACAAGTTCACCGCAATGGCACCGGTGTGGAGCAACACAAGTTGCGCGTAGGCACGTAGCGAGCCGGAAACTGGTGTCGTCCAACATAGTACCTATGTTGGACGACGGAAGTGCCTGAAGCCAAAGGCCTGCTTCCCATTCACCCACAGCCAGTAGGCGAGCACGCTCAGTGGTATTAGTTGACGTATTAATTATATTATTCCGCATTAACTGAGTGGCTCATCCCACTGTCTCTGGGAAGATGGGTTGACAGGAAAGTCCGTGTTTGGGCAAGCCATTTTCCAGGCGTTCACAGCGTCGGTCACGTACGGCACCTCAAAGTCAACCAGTGAAGAAGGTAATAGTTTCCTGGTTAACTTATCAGTGCTGTAAACCGAGGACAGGAACGCGGCGTAAACTTACACTAGAAATTTTACGAACGCCGAGCCCGCCGAAACGAATGTGTCTTGTACCCACGCTCGGTCGTCCAGAAATTATTATTTATTGTACCGTAGTCTGGTTAACAACTGATTTATTACTTTTGTAGGTGATCGTACATTAATATAATATGAACTACCCACAACATCTCCCCCACAAACAATAACAATAAAGAGAATGAACTAAACATTAGGTGCTAATTAACAGTGATACAATTAATACAAAACCAGGGACCACGAAGACTATGTTATTTACTTGTATGATTGTAGATATCTAAAACCATATAAAGATTACTGCTTTCTAGCCTTACTACGAGTGTGCGGCGGTGAATAAGATCTTCGACAGCTATCATCTACACTTGTTTCATAGTCCTCACTGTCCTCTCCCGAAACGTAGACATCCTCATTCTCATCGGATACAACAATGTAATCATTTTTTACGTTTTCTACATGATCATTTACAGGCATACTTCTGATCAAATGTCGTCGATTACGACGGTATATACCTTTTTTATTTTTGACAATGTACGAACGCGGAGTTGTCGCCTTTGCTACGACTTTACCACGAATTCGTTCATTTTTATTTTCTAACATTATAACATCATCGCCCACCTTTAACTCGGGAAGGGGCTTACAATGCTGATCATAATATATTTTATTTTTAATTTGTTTATTTATTATATTTTTATATTGTAATTCATCATTACAATTATTTATTATATTTTTATATTGTAATTCATCATTACAATTTTTTCGCATAAGTAGATCGGGATGAACTGGTAGTCTACAATTTAATCGCCGTCCCATCATTAGTTGTGCAGGCGAATCCAAATTTTCCCGTGGTGTATTTCTGTAGCTTAATAAATTTAAATAAAAGTCTGAGTTACTGTCTATTGACTTCATTAACAGTTTTTTAATAGTTTGTACTGCTCTTTCGCTTTTTCCATGAGATTGAGCGTAATACGGAGACGAAGTGATGTGATTAAAACCCCATTCTGTTGCAAATTTCATAAAATTGCGACACGAATATTGTGGACCATTGTCACTAATAACTGTATCTGGTATTCCGTATCGTGCGAAATTTTCTTTCATAATCATTATTACCGAGTTGGAGGAAGTGTCTCTTAAGTATGCAACTTCTATGAAACCCGAAAAATAATCAACTAAAATTAAATAACTTTTTTTTCTGTACTCAAATATATCTGTTCCAATTTTATTCCACGGTAACTTTGGTATGGACACCGGTAATCATAGGTTCTTTACTTGGTTGATTTGAATTCTCCTGACATGCTTTACATCTCTTTACATAGCTTTCGATATCTTTCGTTATACCAGGCCAAAATAACACTTCACGAGCGCGTCTTTTACAGCGATTAATGCCTAAATGACCTTCATGAATAATCTTTAACATTTCATTTTGGAGTGATAGTGGTATCAAAACCTGTTTGTTTTTAAATATTACTCCATCTACACAATATAACTCTTCTCTTATTGACCAATAGTATTTTAAATCGTAATTTATATTAAACTTGTCAGGCCAGCCCTGATTAATATATTTTAATAGTAACTTTAGAATTTTATCCTTACTTGTTTCCTGTTTTACAAGAGTAAACTTATTCTGTGACATAGGAACATTATTGACAACCATTTTAATTTGACTTAGTATGGCCCTGCTTATATTATTGTTATACAAATCCGGAAGAGGCGCGCGTGACAGTGTATCAGGTATGTACATGAACTTTCCAGGCTTATATATGACTAACAAATCGTATCCTTGTACTTTTAATATCATACGTTGTAAGCGTGCTGGGACAGAGTCAAGCGATTTTTTAAAAATGCTTTCGAGTGGTTTGTGATCTGATTCTACAACTACACTATTTTTACCATAAATGTATTGGTGAAATTTCTCACATGCGAACACGATGGCCAACATTTCCTTTTCGATTTGTGCGTACTTTTGTTGCGTATCAGTGAGCGTGCGTGAAGCATACTCGACTGGACGCCCCTCCTGCATGATCACAGCGCCCAGCGCGGTACTACTCGCATCCACAGACAATAATACCGGACAACGAACATTATACAATGACAATACAGGTGCATTAGAAATCAATTCTTTTAATTTGTTGAATGCATTTGTATGTCCAACTTCCCAACTCCATAACGTATCTTTTTTTAATAATCGCGTCAGGGGAAAAATACGTTCAGAGTAATTTGGTATAAATTTGGAAAGATAATTTACTGCCCCTAAAAATCTTTCCAAGCCTTTTCGATCGGCTGGTTCTGGCATATCATTTATTGCTCTTACTTTCTCTGAATCCATTTTCATCCCATCTTTGTTAAAAATATGCCCCAAATAAGTTACCTCCTCCATACAAATTCGACATTTATCTTTGTTGAATTTTAAATTAATTTCCCGTGCCCTATTTAGCAACGCCTTTAACCGCATATCGTGTTCATCCTTATTTCTTCCCCAATAAATAATATCATCAATAAATGAATTTACCCCCTCTAAGCCTTCAAGAAGTTGCTTTATTTTTCCATGAAATACTTCAGTTGCACAATTCAATCCGAACGGCAATCGCAAATACTGATATCGGCCAAACGGTGTATTGGATGTACATAGGTTTGCACTTGCATTATCCAATTTTACCGACCAAAACCCTGAGTTTGCGTCCAAAACTGAAAAATACTTGGCACCGTGTAGCTTTGTTGCCAATTCATTTAATGTTGGTAATTGAAAATGAGCACGCTGTATAGCCTTATTAAGTGGCCTCGGGTCTAAACATATACGCAATTGACCATTTTTTTTAGCTACAACTACTAATGAATTTACACAAGGAGTTGGATGAGTCACCTTTCTAATAACTCCCAGCTCAATCATTCTATTCAACTCGTCTTGCAAATTATCGCGTATTCCTAACGGTACCTTACGAGTAGCGCAAACTACAGGCATGACAGTTTCATCAACTACAATATGGTATTCTCCCGGCAAACAGCCTAAGCCCTGAAATAAGTCAACATATTCATTGACATTAATATTATGAATTATTTTTACTAATCCCAAAGATAAACAAGCTTGCAATCCCAGCACACTTTGACAATCAATAATAGCAATTGCAAATTTTAATTCATACAAAACATTTTTAAACCACCACTTCAAATTACAAATACCTTTAATAGGAATAAAATCTCCACTATAAGATTGCAATTTTACATGTTGACTAATATTAATCAACTTACTGTCATATCCTAGTGATAAAAATCGTTTATACGATAAGACATTTATGTCTGCCCCCGTATCCAACTTAAATTTTTCAAAACCGCACTCCCCTCGAAGTGTTTCACACCAGTTCTCGAACGAGGAATTAATCTCAGATACATTATACAAGACTGATACAAAAAATGACTCACAGTCGTCTTCTTCGTCGAATTTATCTCTTGTAGTACCTATCTCGTACATTTGTTTTACATTTTTCTTTAACTTGCACATTCTAGCAAAATTACCATAATTTTCGCAAACATAACACTGCACAGAAATAGCCGGACACGAGCTAGGCTCGGAACAATGGCCACCGCACCTATGACATTGTCCCGATGCACCTGAATCGGTGAGTCGGCGCACGGCGCTGGAGCCGGCAGCAGCACCGGGCGCGCCCCGCCCGCGGCGCCGCGCGCGCCCGCGCCAGCCCCCGCGGCCGCCTCCACCGCGAACGCCAACCGTGTCGACCTGCACAGGCAGCGATGCTGCAGTGCCGGCTGCACTACGCGTCTCCAACAAACGATTGCTGTCATGAGAAATCTCATTGACTTGAACGATTTTAATAGCTTTGTCTAAAGTTAAATCTTCGGTTCTCAGCATGCGATCTCGTACAACGGTACTTTTTATGCCACAAACGATTCGGTCACGAATTAGCTCTTCCTCCAAACTTTTGAAATCACAAATTTTGCTTAATAATTTTAACGCTGTAACATATTGATCAATAGACTCGCCGGTTTCTTGATTCCTCGTGAAAAATTTGTATCTCGCCAAAGTAATATTCTGCTTCACGCCAAAATATTCATCAAACTTTTTCAGTAACAAAGTGACGTCATCCTTATCACTGTCACGTTCAAATGCGAAAGTCTCGTACACATCGAACCCTTCTGGTCCAATTAAATTGATCAATAAACTGGCCTGTACGTCACCTTCTTCTTTATGCACCCCAGATGCTTTTAAAAATAACATGAATTGCGCCTTCCATCGCTTCCATGCGTCGGCCCGGCCGACGGAGCTGCCTTCCAAACTCAATTCAGGTGGTGGTCGCGCGTGTTCCATACTGCCCCACAACTTTAAAACACTATTCACAGCACACAACAGCACGAATGTTAGATTTAAACCGTTTAAATCAATTAAAACACCGCTGTCACCATGTAGCGTAATGAAATACCGTCAACTGATTTATTACTTTTGTAGGTGATCATACATTAATATAATAACAGCCGTATTTAAAATTGATGTCAATGTGATTTTGATAATTTTGTCTATTTTTTCCAAAAGTTGTGGATGTTTCCAAAGATGGGAAGAGCGGAGAACTTACATGAATTTTGGACCAAAACAACAGTATCACATAAGAGTAAAAGCCGAATGTATATTAATTTGAAAAAGCCTTTCTGAAATGTCACTAAAAATTTTTTTTTCTTCAGTAAAATTTGGGAAAGATTCGTCTAGGATTGGAGACCCTAGAAGGTGAAGTGAGCTTTTTTTCATCAATTCTTATATTTGGGGCTAATGCATTGAATTTTGGGATAGTCAGTTGTCGGTCAGTCGTGTGTGGCAGATAAATTTCACATTTTGATGGGTTGAGGTCAAGGTCAATTGAGTAAAATTTTTCTTTTAAGATCTCTAGATCCTTAATGACTGTGTCCACGTCACCTCCTAGAGTCCCGACTAAAATAATAATATATTATAGGTAATATAATCAATCAATCAATCAACTCAGCCTATCGCAGTCCACTGCTGGACATAGGCCTCTCCCAAGTTGCCAGGTGGACCGACGACCTAAAGAACGTGGCTGGGGGGGACTGGATGCGGAAGGCAGAGGACCGAGCGTTGTGGCGCAACTTGGGAGGTAATATAATAAAAAATAAAACTTTAAATATTATTAAAACAATAAACATACAGCAAAACACGCTTTCAAAGTTATGTTTAATATAATATAAATTCATATATTTCAGAAATATTATTCCATAGCATGTACAAATATTTATAAAAGATGAAAATTTTAAACAACGTTGCAATTTTGTTTTGTCTAATGTTTAAAATTAATCATCATCATCATCATTTCAGCCGAAAGACGTCCACTGCTGGACATAGGCCTCCCCCAAGCATCGCCACAACGACCGGTCCTGTGCCTTCCGCATCCAGTCCCCCCCAGCCACGTTCTTTAGGTCGTCGGTCCACCTGGCAACTTGGGAGAGGCCTATGTCCAGCAGTGGACTGCGATAGGCTGAGTTGATTGATTGATTGATTATATTACCTATAATATATTATTATTTTAGTCGGGACTCTAGGAGGTGACGTGGACACAGTCATTAAGGATCTAGAGTTCTTAAAAGAAAAATTTTAGTTTCGTTGGTCCACCTTGTGGGGGGCCTACCCACGCTGCGCCTTCCAGTACGCGGTCGCCACTCCAGAACTTTACTGCCCCATCAGCCATCCGTTCTGCGAGCAATGTGCTCGCTTAAAATTAATAGTAGAAAATAAAAAATGTCAAACTGTTTAAAATTATTTAAAAATAATATTTAAAAATAACATGTCAAATTGATTGTCAAATGTTTCTAGTTAAGTACCTCTAATCAGAGACCTCCTAACTTCCTTTTAGGCGAAAACAGTAGGATTTGGTTTCAAAAAGTAGCAAGCTGGCTTTTATTCTGGTTCTTATAAAACCACATCTCTTGATTCTCCCACCCAAAATTCGCCAGTTATATTAAAAGTCCCGTGTTATAGGGGGCGAGCCTATTGCCACTAACTGGGCACAAATCCAGACTCCGGGCTGCTACTGAGAATTTTCTAAACAAAAAACCCAATAACACTTTGCCTGACCTTGAAATCGAACCTAGGAGGCATAGCAGTAGCGCTTGCGACTACTAGAACAAGGAAGCAGTGTAGTGTAGTTACAAGTTGATATAGCTGGACACGAAGGGCGTCTCACATTTTATTTGATGAATTGATAGAAGAACCCCCAAATACTCAAACGCAACTCAATTTTAAGTGGCCCTTATGTCCCATGCTATTACTGACACTCTAGATCAGTGGTCGTCAAACCGCGGCCCGCGGGCCGCATGCGGCCCTAGCTAAAGTCTAGTGTGGCCCGCAACCCTATTTTATAAGATCAACCTAGCACTAAGCCAAATACCAGGCCCCTCAGAAAGTATTGCGAAAAAAAGTTTTTATATATGGGAGACTGGCCAGTTATAATGTTTTTCGAAAATATGATTATTTATAAGTAAAAATAAGTAAGTTCCAATTTCAAAATTTCCCTCCACATTTTTTGCGAGTTAATTCAATGTATTGTGTCTCACTGAAATATGGATCTGCGCCGGGAACATTTTAGAGCTATGATTTTATACGATTTCAAGTGTCGCCTGAAACCGGATGAATCGTACGATAGACTTCAAATGGCATTCATGGATGAAGGCCCTTCCAAGGCAACCGTGTATCGTTGGTATAACGAATTCAAGCGCGGTCGACCAACTTTGGGGGATGACGAAAGAAGCGGTCGCCCTTTGACGGCTGTTACCGAAGAAAACGTGCTAGCAGTGAAAAATTTAATCCAAGACAATAGGCGAATTACATATCAGGAGATTCAACACATATTGAAGATTGGATCGGGAAGCGTTCACGAGATTCTACACAGCCATCTTCGCGTGAGGAGGATAGTATCACGCTGGGTGCCGCACAACCTCACCGATGCTCAGAAGCAGGCCCGGGTGGAATGGTGCCGTGATATGCTTAACAAATTTGAAGCAGGCTCGTCTCGGCGTGTTTACGACATCGTTACAGGTGATGAGTCCTAGATTTATCAATACGACCCAGAAACCAAGCGCCAGTCGACTGTTTGGGTGTTTCAAAATGAGCCAACGCCTACCAAAGTGAAGCGATCTAGAAGCGGGGGTAAGATTTTGATCGCTAGCTTTTTTAATTTGACTGGCCACTTGGTATCAATTCCCTTACGGGATCAAAGAAGCATTAATGCCAAATGGTATACTACCAAATGTTTGCCAGAAGTTTTCTCTGTTATAAGCAACAAGCGACCAAACACAGGGCTCCGCGGGCTACTGCTCCACCACGACAATGCACCTGCGCACACCGCACTCAAAACGAGGGACTTCCTGGACAGCACGCCAGTCAAACTCCTGGGTCACCCTCCTTACAGCCCTGATCTAGCACCGTGTGACTTCTTTTTATTCCCAAAAATAAAAAATCAGCTCAAAGGGATACAATTTTCGTCGCCGGAAGATGCGCTGGCTGCGTTCGAGCAGGCTGTAAACGAGGTGTCTGCGGCGGACTGGAAAAAGTGTTTTGAAAACTGGTTTAGGCGCATGAATCTTTGTATAGAGGCTGGTGGAAAGTACTTTGAAAAGATTTGATAAAAATATATGTACGTATAGAACAATTTTTTTTAGTTTCGCAAAACTTTCTGAGTGTCCCACGTATAATGACATTATCAGTAACTAAGAGACCATCAAAGAAAACAATTTTGGCTTCACATGAGCCCGATTGTAGAACAAAGGGATTTGACCGTTTCTCAGATCGTAAATTACTGTACTCACTCTGTGCTCAAATCATAAAGAAAGGATCGTAGGTACCTACTACAAAGGAAGTGCGATAGGGACGGACGTCTTCAGCCTGTGCCGCACCCGTACTTGCTCGCCCGCTTGGGTTCAGGTCATATCATGCCACTGGTCAGTGTCGACTGTTGATGTGGAATTGTGGGTCATGAACTGAGTTACGTTTGTCGTGTTATAAATCTTGATTTATTTACCTATTCTTTCTTGTTGCAATTATCTGCGATTATAATGGATGGCCTGTCGCCAAAAATTGCCACTAAAAGAAAGTTAAGTGACGAGAATACCGTTATAGTTTGTAGTCTTCACAATAGGTACTTACGGTTTCTCCACGGGATCGGGATCTACGTAAGTAAAGCTGTGTTGCTGTAGTTAATTTAGATAGGTGATAAATTAATAATAATAATTATGATCGGAACACATGCGGCCCGAGGTGCTGCCCCGCATGATTTGTATTGGCTCTTGGAAAAAAAAGTTTGACGACCACTGCTCTAGATGCATAAAAGCGAAGTAAGTCAAGCGTTGATGATGTGATGATGTAGTGTCAATCAAAATTGACAGAAAATAAATAACACTTTTATATCTTCGCCCAGGGAAAAAAGGTAGTACATTTGAAACGAAATAACATGTGTTTTATTCTTATAAAATTCTATAAAACTCCACCAAAAAAACTCCAATGAATCCCCATTACCCGATCAGAGTATTTGACAAAAAACTCTCGTAGTCGACAAAACTCGTGGCGAGTCGCGCCTTTCACTCCGCCACCGTCAAAATGGCGGAACCGAACTAACGAACCTCTTTGTTACACCTGTTGGACCGTGAATATAGAAGGGGGCGATATTCTTTAAGTGAGTGATAGTTTGACTTTTATGGATCATTTAATCAAGACATGGATAATGGATAGGCGAGAGGAGAAATGTTTTCCGTGGGGATATTTAATGATTATTGCGATTTAGGGGCTGTAGAAAATATTTTCTTTGTTCATTTATACACATACAATTTACATTAATATCACAATTTAGTAACAAGGTATGACCTTATAAATCAATGAAAATGCCTGAGAGTAAAATAATAAAGCTCATAATAATATTCATATTCATTTATTTTGCAAATTAAACTTACACGTTCTAAAAATTAATGCATTGTGATATGCATAAATTTATAGAGCATCGTAATTCATTAAAAGTTATTAAAAAAACAAAGATTGTACCAAAATGAAAACAGTAATTATAGGAATGTCAAAAGACACAACTACCCATACTACATAACATTAACTATACATTCAATGATATATGTTATGTAGGTATCTTTAAGAAAAGAGAAGCCAGAAAATTCGCACGAAAAAAATTGAAACGTAATAAAACTAACTTTATGTAAAGTAGGTATTGGCGTCGATTCTCTCGGTCACGAACTAAACTTATTTTGAACTATCGCTCTCTTTTACTGATAGTAGATACATGAAAGTGCTGGCAACAATTTTAGAACTGTCAAATTAGTTTACGTGTTCCGAGATGACGACCAAACTTGTATGGAAATTTAAATTCCGACTAATTTGACAACACTAAAGTTGTTGCCATGTCTTTTAATCGAATCGACACCATTGTAGGTCACTACTACACTAATCTTTTTGTCAAAGAAATTCCCTCAAAAAAATAAAAATCTCAGCTCTAGTCCTTTAATAGTAATAGTAATAATAGTAATAAAATAACAAAAGCAAAATAATCAATAATTAAAAAAAAATATATATTAATTAAACTAATTATTCTCAAGTCATCAAATTTTTTCATTTAATTTTTTATTTAATTCAAGTTATTTTTTTTAGTTAATCTCAAGTCTAGCCCAAAAAATAACTATACGAAAGTTAGTAGACGACTCCAAAGTTTTCTATATCAAGGGTTGTAAGCCTGGGAACTGAAACGAGACCATTATTTTAGGCTTTGCTGACCATTCACTGCGATACCTGCAGAGGTTTATAAAAAAAGAGTTGTGAAACCACCGGCGAATACTTTACAAGCCCAGATGTATGCGATTGGCATGTACAGTTGACCTCGCGTCAGTGGTAACAGTTTGATCTTGACAGCGTCTTTATTTTGTAAGCAGTAAGGGTGATTTTTGTGATTCAATTGTAACCACTGACGTGTGGTCGACTGTGCAGTCAAGCGCATATTGATGGTAACAATACCCGATTGTCATAGAATAGAATAGAATAGAACATACTTTATTGTACACCATAAAAATAGTAGTAAAAAGGACAAAGGTGCATAACCTGTCTTGTAAGTAACTTACAAACTAAGCCACTTCGGCTTTTAATGGTTTTGTTAGGGATGCTACACACATAGTTGGCCGACATTCGGACTTGAAGCAACTACTATACATCTTCGGCTTTTAATATCTTCTTTTTATTACGGTGGCAACAAGACCAAGAGTCCTGGTATAATCTGCTCTCCGTACCCTTGCTCGTTCCAGCATGAAGGTTGGCCGCATTGAGGATATTACCCCCGTGTCCTCTGACTCTACTCGCAGGAAGGGTGGCCGAAGAGGACACAGGCTGTAATCTGTTAGTTTTATCCGGCTCGTGCCGATCGGCAAAGCTACCCAATACATGGGTCACTTTCGGGTCGGCTCGGATCAAATTCGGCTTTCGTTCGGGCCACATTTTTATCTCTATTGAAGCAATGTCGATCGATCGGCAAAATAAGTCCGAGCAACATAAGTCGGCAGTTTATTTGTACCGCCTGGCTGTGCCGATCAATGCTTACCCGAGTACGATTAAGCCTAGTGGCCTTTTCCCGAACATCCACCCCTTACCATTAATAAGAGGTGCAGACAATGAATACCTAGGTGATCGTATAGTATGTTTGAAAAGGCTGAGGGCACGCTTTTGGCATATTGCGTACATAACCATACATTTATGAAATGACATATTCAAAGAGCATGTGAAGGTATTTACCACATATTATAATCAAAGGAATATTTTAATAAGGCACCTGCCGATCCTCGGTGCAAAGTCGATTTTAACGATTCCGTCATCCAACATCGTTATTTTACTTGTGTGGTGTGGTACAAATGAAGAGATTATGGATGTTTAAAAAAAGTTTTTATAGTGCTCATAGGACTATAATCTCTCAAGTTTATCGATTCCCAAAATATGATAAAGTTGGAGAAAGGTATTGTTCTCATACCTTTCTCCAACTTTATCATATTTTGAGAATTGGGGGAGGCCTACGCCAAAAGGGCGACTACTACAAATTAAATAATATAATATTCTAATCAAATAATATAACAATAGAAATATTCTTAATTAAAAATAATAATAATAATTTCAATATCATCATCATCATCATCATTTCAGCCGAAAGACGTCCACTGCTGGACATAGGCCTCCCCCAAACATCGCCACAACGACCGGTCCTGTGCCTTCCGCATCCAGCGGATTCCCGCGACCTTCACCAGGTCGTCGGTCCACCTTGTGGGGGGCCTACCCACGCTGCGCCTTCCAGTACGCGGTCGCCACTCCAGAACTTTACTGCCCAATCGGCCATCCGTTCTGCGAGCAATGTGCCCCGCCCACTGCCACTTAAGTTTGGCAATTCTTCGGGCTATGTCGGTTACTTTCGTAACCTTAATAATTTCAATATAATAATATATAATAATAATATAATTATAAAATCAAATAATGAAAGAATGCATGTAATTTAAATTCTTATTGGTAGTAGAATAAAGGCCTTTTTTATTTTATTTTATTTTATTTATTATTGTTCTCATAAAACCTTCATAAAAATATGCTAGAAAACTTTAGTAAGCGTTGTTACTTTATTATATTAGCTCTTTTATCCGCTGCTCCGCTCCCGTTTTTTTATCCCGCAGGAATCAATCAATCAATCATTTTTCCTGGATAAGAAGTATGAGTTTATACCGATGTCCCATCACTATGCTTCGTGGAAGGATAAGTATTTTAAATATTGGATATAAGAAATTTTACTTAAAATAGATCTCAAATGCAAAAAGTCACGTGCTCTGTTGCTGCGTTAAAGAGGAATAAACCAACAAACACACTTTCGCAAAATGGGACATCCTATAAATAGTAGCATATGTTAATTTACGGCCCATCATCCAAAAAACACGTCATTCTGTTGCCCCGTAGCCGTAGCTGCGTGAAAGAGGATCAAACACTTTCACAATGCACAGCGGTGACACTCCTTGTACGTGTGAGCTCGCTCGCCGGTGACCTTGAGCGAGCGCGTGAATGCAATTGTCACCGCTGTGCACAGTTTTACTATATAACCACTGTGCCTTGGCTGGGCAGCCGAGAGACTGCCCGTTCCAAACGCCGCGCACCGCACACGGTCCCCGCGCTCGCCGCGACCCGCACACATAGCCGCGAGCAGTTTTACGAGCACACATGCTTAAGTGTCACTTCTTGTCGTTAGTATATATTCTATGACAATGGGACAATCTGTATACCTGTAACTAGCCTATGTTACTTTCCGGTTCATCAACTATTTCAGTGAAAAAATCACGTCAACCCAATCTCCGCTGCTTCGTGATAGAGGAACAAACCAACAAACACACTTCCGCATTTATAAATATATATTAAGTAGAATAATCAAAAGGCAAAATAAATTGTTTTTAAACCTTCATAATTTTTTTAGCTTTTGTTTTCGGACGAATAAAAATTGCGGACGCAATCTCGCTAAGAAAAGATTCAAGCACTTCGTTTTTTCCTAAACCCCACTATAATTTCGACGTAATTTTAACACACCAGGTATATATTGTTATTTTATTTATAACACTACGACATTGATTACCGTCACACGAGATTTGTTGTGTAATCGAGGCTTTTTGTCTATGTGTGTGCATGTGTGCGTGCCAGCCCATACTTTTAAGCGAGCCATCTTACTATGGATTCCTCACTTTTTGTTTAGCGAGATTCCGTCCGCCTTTTTTATTCGTCCAAGGTTTTGCTTTACAATTTATAAGATCAGTAAGACCAAAAGACTGGTGTAAGGCCGTGATTGTGCCGCTCTACAAAGGAAAAGGGTCACAGCAAGACTGCAAGAATTACCGTGGCATTAGCCTTTTAAGTGTTGTCGGCAAATTGTATGCAAAAGTTTTGATTGAAAGAGTGATGAAAGTAACTGATGAAAAAATATGGGATGTGCAAGCGGGATTTAGGAAGGGCATGGGGTGTACGGATCAGGTCTTTTCCTTGCGATGCATAGCTGAAAAATGTTTGGCCAAAGGTCAAAAAGTCTATTGCGCTTTCGTGGATTTGGAAAAGGCCTACGACAGAGTGATGAGGAATGAACTATGGTCTGCTTTGTCTATCTATGGGGTGAATAGCAACCTGATTCAAGCGTTGAAATCTCTCTATGCGGATTCTAGCGCTTGTGTCAGGATTAACGGCGCCTACTCTGACTGGTTCAGCATCGATAAGGGTGTGAGACAGGGATGTGTAGCGTCGCCGTGGCTATTCAATCTATTCATGGACAGTTGTTTGAAAGAATTGAAAGAGAGTGAAAATGGTTTAGAAATGAATGGGTTACTTGTCAAATGTCTCCTCTATGCCGATTTTCAAGTTATCCTTGCATCGTCGGAGGGGGAGTTACAGAAGATGGTAACAATTATGAATGGTGCTTTGAAGAGTAAAGGAATGATAGTTAATGTTAGTAAGACAAAAGTTTTGGTTTTTGAAAAGGAAGAAGTTATGACAGAGTGCAATATTTTGATAGGTGACGAAAAGGTGGAACAAGTGAAAGATTTTGTATACCTGGGTTCCATGTTTACGAGAGATGGCAAGCATGTGAAGGACATTGAAAGGAGAGTGAGTGCTGGTAATCAGGTGAATGGGGCACTACACACCTTCATGAACAGCCGCAAAGTGTCGGAAAAGGCACGGCTGGCTGTTCATGGGGGAGTGTTAGTGCCTACACTTATGTATGGTAGTGAAAGTTGGGTATGGCAGAAGAAACATGAAAGCAGAATAAATGCAGTAGAAATGAGAGCTTTGAGAAGTATGTGTGGTGTAACTTTGAGAGATAAAGTAAGGAATAACATGATAAGGGAGCGTTGTGGAGTGAAAGAAGATGTAGTGACAAAGATTGAGAAAGGTATGTTAAGATGGTTTGGACATATAGAGAGGATGGACGAGAGGAGATTGACGAAACAAGTATACGAAGCGAGTGTGGATGGAAGAGTTGGAAGGGGACGACCTCGGCGAACGTATCGCGATCAAATCGCGGATGTTCTCAAAAAATGCCAGGTTAAGAGTTCTCTAAACCGACGAGCATGCATGACGAGGTTAATGGACGTAGATGAAGCGAAAGAGGTGTGTCAGGATCGTAGCAGGTGGAAATCCATAGTCTCTGCCTACCCCAATGGGAAACAGGCGTGATAATATGTATGTATGTATGTAGTAAGTTGTGTAGTTCTTTTTATTTTACCAGATTAAATCAACATGTCTTCATATTATATTTTTAGTAATCGCGTCTAACTTGAACCTTAGTTTTCAATTGCAAATATTTTACAAGACTTCGTTTTAATAAAGACTAAGACTTCTATCTCGTCGACGTCTAACATATTTATCAAATAACAGTCAATAGGAGGATTATTATGTGACAACATATATACGATAATATACTTGTGTGTGGGATATGTCTACGCGTGTATACATGAGTTCAATGGCGATACTATACAATAAAGATTTGAATAGACCATCGTTCGATGTTGAAAGTTCTCGACTAAAATAAGGTCCTTTCATATATCTCCGTACATTTTTAGGTTTCCGTATTCAACAAGGAATACTTATAATTTCACCACGTCCGTCCATCTGTCTGTCCGCGACTTAACTCGGACACTCTTAGTACCTACTAGAATGCTGTAATTTTGCACGGGAATCATATTAACCACGCCGACAGTAGTAAAATAAAATTTTGAAGAAAAGGTACCTCCCCTACACGTAAAGTGGGGATGTTTTTTTTCTAGTTAACGCATGGTATGAGGTGTCATTAGATAGGTCGTTTAAAAGTATTGTGAGTGTGTGAAAATCAGTTTTCAATTCAGGGATTCATTTGCGAAATATTATGCCTTAAAGTGCTAATATTCTTAGGAATCCAGTGTCTCCACCCCCTACAGGCTAAACGTCTAATTCTGAATACTTGAAAACTACTTAGAATATTGAAAAATATAACGAACTTAAAAGAAAAACTATCACACATGAGTAAGCTTGTCTAGTTAACAAGTAACAACCGACCAACTTAACCATGTAGTTGAGGCTGTATAAAGTCAATAGAAATTATTACAAATGAACTGCAAAATTATCTTTGTATTTTTAAAATATATCGAGTTTGGGCTCAGACGTCTTGTAAGAATGCTGTATAGCCTGTACTAACTACGAAATCCTACCCTGTGCGTGGTCAGATACTTGGCTGGTTTTATTTCCAATATTTTGACGACGTCTGTGGTCTAGTGGTTTGAGGTTCGGACTGCTGATCACGAGGTTGTAGGTTCGTTTCCCACAAGATACAAATATTTGTGTGATGAACATAAGTATTTGTGTTAGTCTGGGTGTTTCTTATGTATTATAAGTATGTATTTACAAAAAAAAAAGTATATAAGTATAATAGCCAATGTATAGTACCCATACCACAAGCTGTGCTTAGTTTAGGACTAGATAGTGCTGTGTAAAAATGTCCCAAATATATTTATTTATTTTATTTATATGAAAAAAAGCGCACCTACATCCCCTGAAATAGGTATTATTTCAGACTTCTGTTACACGTTATGCAACTTGGATATGACAATACGACAATAAATTAAAACACGGTTATTACTAATCTATAGAAGCATTTTAAACACATAAATAAGTTTTTTATCTAAAGTTTTTTTTTTTTTTACATAATAAATGTTAAGATGTAGAAATAATAAGTAACAACATTTGTAATCATCTGTAATAATTGAGAGTTCGAAATCATTAGGATTCGCACAGGTCTAATCTAATGATCTATACCAGAAAAATGGTCCTACATTCAAAATTAATAAATATAAAAAAATCCTGTGGCTAAACTATTAACTGGATTTGATTGATTTTTTTGTGTACAGTCAGAAAACGTGATATTCTTATACGTGGTTTTATTTAATGTCGTATTGTCATCTCCACTATGTATATGTATAATTGTGTGAAACACAAAATTTATATCAAGAATACATGTTATTTTAAGTATGGTCGTGTGTTTGACAAATACAAATCGTATTTGAATCGTTTTACAGAATGTTTTACAGTTACATTAATTAATTCAAAGTAAATGCAAGCAAATGGTTAATGTAGTGATGAACAGTTTCTCATAGTCTTTTAAATTAACTACTTACTTATTTAAACGTTAATTTTATTATGGTTATTCACAAACTTCGTTCTGAAAGAAAGAAAGAAAGAAAAAGATTTTATTCTTGCGCTCCATTTGACGCACACACTACAATACTTATACATAATACTTTACCATTCCATGACAAATTAGTATAGTTAAAATTAAATTGACAACTGACAGCACTGGACATAAACAATACAATACATGATCTGTGGTTATTACGGTACATCATCGGTTTTTTGTTCTACATTATAGTCTGTGATTTACAGTTAGTCAATCATTAATCTGAGATCAAAACAAAAACAATAATAAAAATAAATCGTAGTGATTAAAATTATTATCTTTGAATAAAAATGCTAGGTATTGTAAATACTACTGTGATCTTTGTGCGTCGCATGTGCGCAAAAATGTAGGTCATTGCTCAGCTTAATGCTGTGGCTTAGGACGGACCTAGTGCCAGCAGCGCTGATTTTCAGCAAAAACCTTCTGTGTGGTGCCGGACGTAAAGAATTTCACCAACCTCTCTCTTCTCATGGGTGTCGTAAAAGGCGACTAAGGGATTCACCTGAGGATGGGCAGCAGCGTTCTCTGAGTATTTAAACAACCAACTGTGATCGCCAACCCGCCTGCCATGCGTGGCGATTATGGCATATCCCTCCCCTTTGGAGGAGGCCTTTGTCCAGCAGTGGGCGTCTTTCGGTTGAAATGATGATTCACAAACTACGTAAAAAACCTGCTCTACAAACTAGAACCGACAAATTTTACAACATAAATGGGTATGCTGACATTTTATATTTAGTTGTTAGTTTTAAGAAGGATCTTCACTGTGATTATTAGGCTTAGATCCACTCTTATCGTTCCATTTATGAATCAACGAAAACGTAAATTCGGGCCTACGTAAACACTCGGCGGGCTTATTATTTGATTTCCGAGCGAATAAGTGATATCCTCGACCTGTAATGTGTGTCTAGACGAAGATTACTCAACTGAAAAGTATTTATAGGTTAAAAAAGTTATCTATTTTGAAAATATTTTATCCTCTTATTGCGTGAATGAGACTGGAATATTATTGCCTACTTATACCGTTGGCTCAGCGACCCAAAATGTCTCAGAAACGAGAGAACGACAATTGCCGTGATCTTCAAAATATTATTGATGTACCTGTTTTTTTGTTTTCGAGTGGAAATCTTTATGTAAACTCTCCGCCTAGGGAAGGCGGTGGGATATGTCAGATTGCTACCGACTAAAACTACAAGGTGACCATCCTCAGTACAAAATAGAGGAGCTCCGGAAACTCCAGTGGACCGCGCCAGTGCCCTCTAGTGCTGCACCATTGGGGCGTCCCGAGAAATCAAAATTGTTTTCTTTAGCCATTGAGGTAATATGAACGTACGTAATACATATTACCTCAATGACCACAGTATTTGTATTCATTAATTTATTTTATGATATATATTTCTAATACTTATTTAAGTAAATGCCATGTACTTACTTTATATAAATATTTAAGCATGTTATGAACGAAACGTATCTACTTTTCCCCGTAACTACTCACGATTGGTTTCGATTCTTCTAGTCTAGCCTTTCCCAAAGTGGGCGATAACGCCCCCTTGTGGGCGCTGCAGGCCTAAAGGCGCTAAAAAAATGGCGTTTTGTAAAGGCTTGGGGGGCGATTTTTAATTTCATCTAGCTAGGAGGACTCTTAGACACCGACTGAACTCTCAACTTTCGACTACAACTTGTGAACATCAACTAATATTAATTAAGAGATTGCTCAAACTTGGTTCGATATTTCTCTCCGCGTAGTTCATATATCTGTCCTGTTTTATTGAATAAATAAAATAAAAATCTTGTCAATCGGTCGCTCCGTTTTACAAACTTATTAAACAGCATCAGATTCATCCTTCACATTAGTTTTTATATAAGAATCGATCATGTTTGTTTTATTTTGAATAAAAGATACTCTGTCTGAATACTATAAAGTTGCTTTTTCAATAATCATTCTTATTGGCAGGTGTAGCCCGTAAGAGTTAACTTGATACCTGAGCGCCGTTGTGTACTACCTACTGCGCTTAGGCCTCAAGTTAACTCTAGTGGGTTATAGTAAAAGTCTCGTTTAGAATGAATATTTAATCTCCGCTAATATAGCTCACAATAATTAATTAATTTAATTTGAAGTTATAGTGGTTTTTAAGTAGGTGAAAAAATGGGGGCGCTAAAAAATAAGTTTGGGAACCACTGTTCTAGTCCATCCAAAAGTTGTCTGGAAGAGTTTGCCTTGTGCAATAATACCGCCCATTGTATGTACTTATATAATCTTTCTGTAAACTTCTGTCTTTGTGTTCGTTTGGTGTATGTACATTAAATAATATAATAAATAAATAAACATTTCTTTAGAAATTTTAGTTCTTTAAAAGCAGTAAGGGTTATTTATTTTTAATAATATACATTGAAAATGCTTTTATTTCATGGGTTTAACTATTCTTAATATTCAGTTTGTTGTAGCTTGTACAAAATTTAATAAATACAGAAAGATATTTGAATGAATAAGCTCACAAGTCTCACAACCTCACTAACGGCTAAAATTTATATTCAATCTATCCACGATTTGCCCTACTAGAGATAGGAATTTGATTTAAGCTTCATACAAAATATTTATTTATTTATTTATTCGCAATTTTTGTAACACCATAACAGAACTCATTCCAAGGGGATGTTATAAAACATAAAACAAAAAGTTACAATTATAATACTTAACAGTTTACAGTACTATTCCTTTTTCTATACACGTCTGTACTACTCCCATGAACTTGGGTAAACTATCAAAAAATATGTCAACGTATTCATCAACTATAATTTTATTAATCAAATGTGCGGCGCGTGACAAGGGGGTTAGTCCTAGCCGGCGCCACGCTGAGCAGCGCGGGGCGGCGGCGCGAGCCCACATACCCTGTGGGCACGCACAGCCGCAGCGTCTCCAGTACCTCTGGGTGGTGTACGGAACCACGCAGCACTCTAACCACATACCGTAAAATGCCCTAAAAAGTTAGGGTATTTTACGGTATGTGGTTATGCAAAGTAGGGCTTGTGGGCCTTTGCCCACAAGCCCTACTTTGCATAAGGTATTAACTTAATTTTTACACGCACTAACAGTTTATAACTGAACCAAATGTTAGCGTTGTCATAGTTTTTAAAGCTCCCCAAGTACGGAAATCATAGCTATTATAGTTTACTCAAAAAATAACTAGGCAAAGTAGGGCTTGTGGGCCAAGTTAGCCCTAACTTGGCCCACAAGCCCTACTTATGCCCAGTTTACGGTACTTAACCAGTGCAACGTCTCTCCTCACCGCCAGCCTGCTGTACCCGACCGTGCCTATGATGAACAGACTCGGATACATCAACGTAATATGTCAAATTTCTATCTCTAGTAGGGTAAATCGTGGATAGATTAGATATTAATTTTGGCCGTAAGTCGCTACAATGAGTTCCTTGACTTTAAGCATGATTTTAAATATAATATAATAGGATTAATTGATTATTATTATGTGATTGATAAATCACTCGTTTATTTAATAATTACTTAATAATTGTAACAAAAATTTATATTATATAAATAAAATTCAAAACGTGTACACAAGTTTGTGCAAACTGTTTCCCGGTTGGGTAACTCACTCATGAGTGCAATCGTGTTGATTTCAGTGTTCATTGCTCCATATATTTTGACAATCCATCTTATCGACAACTATACACCACCCGATGAATGTTGCTGTAATGTCGAAATGGAAGCTATTGTAATTGTGAGTGTGTTGCGCAATTGCCCTACTGGACGTATAAACTGAAGTTTTCGCATGCTTGCTAAAGGTGAGATGTGCTATTGAACATGTATAATATTATATTTTTAAGAACTTATGTACCATATCTTCTGCGAATAAATAACAAACTAACTAACTAACGCCGAGCTTTTCACCCATTGACACCATATAACTTATCCCAATACCCCAAATCGAATAACCAAGATACTTCCGACTTTCGAATCTACAAACTGATACGGAATTCTCCCTTTCAAGTTTAAAAGTTAGCAGATGTCCCAACTAGATAGACATAATGCTCCAACTTTTGGATAAGGTGCGCCCCTGGGGGCTTCGGTGATATGTAGACTCAAATCGATGTAGTATCATTTACAGATATATTCACCACTATTAAGTTTATAAATGGGTAACTGATTTAGAATTATATTAGCTGTTTGATCAGAAGTTTGACAGGTTCCTCCGAAACTTTTGAAAAGTTTTTATAATATGAAAGTAGTTGCTGTTGTCTCAAATTTTTTCACCTGCTCTCTTTGCTACACAACGACCGGTCCTGGGCTTTCCGCATCCAGCGATTCCCGCGACCTTCACCAGGTCGTTCGACCATCTTGTGGGGGGCCTACCCACGCTGCGCCTTCCAGTACGCGATCGCCACTCCAGAACTTTTTTAGCCCCATCGGCCATCCGTTCTGCGAGCAATGTGCCCCGCCCACAGCCACTTAACTTAATAAATTAAATGTATAGTGTGTAATATTTAATTTACATAGGTACTCATATAGAAAGATATAATGCTCCAACTTTTGGATAAGGTATGCCCCTGGGGGCTTCGGTGATATGTAGACTCAAATCGATTTAGTATTTATTCAGGTCAGGTTTGATAGGTTGCTTTTTTTTGTTTTCAGGTGGAAATCCTCGTGGATACCCTCCATCTGGGGGTGGCGGAGGGGTATGCCGGACTCTTACCGACTGCCGTTACCGCTCTATAGTGCTATGCCTTTGGCACGTCCTGGGAAAACAATGTTGTTACCCCCATAATAGTATGCGACCACCACGTACAGCTGCCTCCCCAGGGTCGCTTAATAGAGGCCTCGATTCCCCCCACTCTTAGCATTCACGATCCTGAATGTCAGATATGGTGGCAGGGGATGCGGCCCTTCGCCCTATCTGGGCCTTGCGCCAGGGCGGTTTCCTCTCCGGTGCCTCCTTCTCCGAGCGGGATAGGCCCGTTCCCGATTTCGCTCTGCGGCCTCCTTCTGAAGCATAACGGTCTCACAGATGGAAGCCATGGCCCTCCAAGCCGTCGGATCTGCCAGCATAGCCAACACTACTGCTGGCAAAGAAATATCCTGTCCGATCCGGCTGACCAGGTCCCGCCGTTCGGAGCCCCACGCAGGGCACTCCTCCAGCGTGTGCTGTGTGGTGTCCTGGTCACACCCACAATGTTGGCAATTTGCCGTGAGTTCGCGTCCGATCCTATTCAGGTACTCACCGAAGCAACCATACCCGGTGAACACCTGAGTAAGACGGTAGGTGACGCGCTCACTTCTCTCCAGCCAGGCCTCAATGCACGGCAGGACAGGTTCTTACAAAATTTTGATAGGTTTTTATAACAAGTAAGTAAGGTGTTATCTCTGATTCTTTCACCCACTGTTTTAATACAACTTCATAAATATCATGAATGAAGACTGTGATTTTAAGACTTTCTATCCTTACTTATCCTGTAGTATTTTGATTAAGAATATTTTGCGTCTTCTCCAACTTCTCCAACTTACTCATCCTGTAGTATTTTGATGAGGAATATCTCACGTGTTCTCCAAGAACTAGCTCCAATAAAACTTGATAAACTACAATTTTCCTGCATTTATAAATAGAAAAATCTTGAACTTTTATGACTTCTTTATAAATTAGATTTTACTCGCTAGCGTCGAGGCTAAAAGTTTTTTTACTGTTTCTTTACTCTCTACGGCAGTAGCCGAGTTGAGGAGAGAAAATAAATTTATTTACTTACCTTATTCTGAATCTTAGTTTAATTAGAGATACCTACAGTTTTAGACGGTTGCACGAGTTTTAGCGAATCATAATTCAAAATGTTGTTTTTAATCAAAAGATTCAAAGATATCACAGCGTAGTTAATTATCTTTTCTCCCACTTGCTCGGAAATTGGTTCATTATTTAAAAAAAAGAATACTACAATCGGCTCTTTTCCGTACGCAACGAAATAACAGGCCGGTAGTATCCAACAGGACAATAATAGAAATTGCTGGACACTTTTTATTTTTTAAATTATGCTACCGAGGTTTTTAAGTACACACTAACATAAATTAGGTGTTTTTAGGTACAAAATATTTATCATTATACAGGCTGAATGCGCATTTTTTTTTTCAAAACTTTGAAAATAGAACAAGATTCGCGCGCGGTATAATTAGTGTGAATGAAAATGAGATACTGTTGAATTATTTTGTGTTGTCTTTCCTCGCAAATGAGAGAAAAGTATACAAGTCACAAGTCTATACAAGTCTGGGCCAAAATAGCAATCAACGGCCTCGTTTAGTTAAAAAGGACTCGGCTTGCGCCTCGTCCTTTCAAAATCACTTGGGAAGTACTCGGCTTCGCCTCGTACTTCCAATATTACTCGGCCATAAATTGCTTCATTTCAGGCCTCGACAGTAATGTACTATTAGAATACAGTTACCTTTTTCTCAATTGAAAAGGGGAATATATTATGTCTTTAACTCCATAAGGGTGCTACTGACGATGCATCCAAAAGTCCGAATGTCTAGCTTTTTTTAATGTAGTCATTAAAACGACGTCCGAATGGATACATCGTCAGTGCTCATCTTTACGCTATGTAGCAAAAATTGTCTGCAACTACAAGAACCAAATAGTTTTTCTAATCCCGTTAAATGCACTTTGACGTCCAAACAGTAATATTTGAACAAAGTTAGAATACCCTCAGGAATCACGAACTAACCTCTTTCAAACACACACACCTTCGCAAACCTACTTTTGAACTCCACATGTAATTACTCAACCTGCTCATAGATGGCGTTAGCTGTACAAAACCATTCCGTACTACGGAAAACGCTGAAACTAGTTTTTTTAACCACAACTAAATACACAAAAAGTTTAACATTTATTAATGCACAACTATACTATGTACTGCATTGTATGTATGCTACGTCACAGTCAGAGCCTTCAGTCCGCTACGAGCCGTCGTAGCGTTGCTACGAGTCTACGGCGCCTCTACGCCGTATTACATAAACTAAGGACAATGTATTGTGACAATGCCGGTAAATAGAAAATATGTGTGAATAACATCATTATTAATCGATATTTCATATTTTCAATTTATTCAGGATATAAGTGAGTTCATAAAAGTGTTAAAACAGTGAGGTATCGTGATTATGTACCGGTTTTTGAGTCGGTCCTTCCGATTTTGAAAAGGAAATAAGGTAAGGCGTATTTTATTTACCGTTTAATTGAGAATTTGGAGGTATTATTAAAATAAAATGTGTTATACATTATTAAAAGGGGTCATTTATCATAATATTCTATGTTGTATTTTTTGTTGTGTTTTTATTACGCTCTCTTTTTCGTCATCCTTGATTTAATTTGACGTTTTGTATAATGGGATGTTGTGTCGAGTGTTTATTTTTTCAGGTTATTTAATTATATGAATTATACAAGCTAATATTTAATCAAAGTCACTTATCTCTTCACAAAAACGATTTTAAGGTGTTCTCAGCTATGGGTATGTAGGTTATGAAAAAAAAAAATTTAAACAATCTTACCATGTCTGTTTATTGTGAAATAAAAAAATACGCAATGAAAAAATCTAAGCTTACTTCATAAAAAAGTGTTTTAAATAATTTTCATTTCAGAACAATTCTTTTTTGAAATGTTATTTCATTTAGTATTTAAAATATTTTATTTTCTTCTTATATTACGTAACATCACGCCTGTATTTCCCTGAAGGGGTAGGCAGAGATATCTAATACTCCCAAGTCTCGCCAGTTTTGTTATAAGTCCCATGCAATGGGGGCGAGCCTATTGCCATTAATTAGGCAAAAACGCAGACTTTGGGCTGCTACTGAGTATTATAAAATGAAAAAACCCAATAACAGTGCCCGACCCGGGAATCGAACCCAGGACCCCATGCCTAGTAGTCGCGCTTGCGACCACTAGACCAACGAGGAAGGCCCACCTGATATTATGTTGTTATTTTGTCCATAACAACTGCAATAACACCTAGGCTGTTGCCGAAATGATATTGCAAGCCGCGTTCGCCAAACTGAGACATGAAGATGGAAAGTCTCGTGTGATTGTGATGTCACCGGCACCCGTACCTTTTGCACCTAGACACAGCAATGCAAGCATAACTGTTTGGCGGTAGAAGTAGATACGGTAGTAGTACTTCCTCGGACGAGCTCTTTCACAAAGGAGCTCTACTACTACAAGTAGATAAGTATTAGAAACTTGATAATTCGTTAAGCTTTTATTCTTTTTCTTCCTTTTTGCATGCCTTTTATTAGTTTTATTAATAACCACATTTTTGACGTAGGTAATTAGAATCGCACCTCGGTCTTGTTAATTTTATTCTGAAGGTGTCATTGTACTCATCAGTATAAGCCAATTTCAGTAATGGGACCAAACCTGAAATCGCGAAAAAAACAAATAAATAAATAAATATTTTTGGGACATTTTTACACAGCACCATCTAGTCTCAAACTAAGCAGAGAGCCTGTGCTATGGGTACTAAAGAATGGATATAATACATATACATTTTTTTCTTGTAAATACATACTTATAATACATAAGAAACACCCAGACCAACACGAACACTTATGTTCATCACACATATTTGTGTCCTGTGGGAATCGAACCCACGACCTCGTGATCAGCAGTTTGACCAACGAACCACTAGACCACAAACTAGACAAAACGTCAACACAGACGTCGTCAAAAAAACAGCTGTTCCCCATATTTGTGTTCACATAAATCGACAAAATGTAGGGATCAGCTGATATTTTTTTCACGATTTTAGGTTTGGTCCCATAGTAAAAGTTGTTCATACTGATGAGTATAATGATCCCTTAAGAGGTTTTTAGTTATTTCAATAACACGGTGTATACTTGTCAGCTCGGCCACATCTCACGAAGTTCATATAATTATTAATTGTACATCAGAGAACAAGAACTTCAATCGCTAAAACCTTTAGAAACACAAAACGGTCCGAAAATAAAACCCGGAACACATCATAGCGAGCAATAAACAAAGAACGAAAGTTACCTAAAATTCTTTGAATCCATAACATAATTATATGTCTGCCAATACCCAGCTTTATTCATTATCCGCGCTCGGAATATTTGGGACGCTTTTGTGCTTACCCCCTCATGCGTGAATTGCAATACAAAGCGTTTAATTGTGAAAAATTAATTAAATTCCCTGTTTTTGATATGTATGTAGCTGTTATGTTGGTTCCGTGATCGTTTTTTGTAGGGAAATAAGTACCTAGTGGGAAGTATATTTTTTATGAGTTTGCTAAGGATTTTAGCAAATTAGTAGTAGCAGAGCAACTTGTGAAGGATCTTGTCTGGGGAAGTACTACCGCCGTACCTACTTCTGCCGCCAAACAGTGATGCTTGCATTGCTGTGTTCCGGTGTGAAGGGTACGGGTACCGGTGAAATTACAATCACATGAGACTTTCCGTCTTCATGTCTCAGATTGGCTAACCGATTCGTAGTTCTATTTAGGCAACAGCCTAGGTGGTGTTGCAGTTTTTATGGGCAAAGGTAACCGCTTAACATCAGGTCCTATAATCCTAGAGTGCAGCGCTAAAAAATTAGGCCCTTTTCACACCCATACCAGGTTTCAGTTTATACGGCGACCGTGATGGTTCAGGGGGTCTATTTGCAAAATCAATAATCGACATATCGTGACATTTATCGTGTCGAAACCTACATTAAGTAATGTCGATTTAAACATCGTTTATACGAAGCAACGAACGAAATCGTCAATTTTCGGTCGTAACTCTTAGTTGTAAATGTTATTGACAGTATTTTTTTTGTTTTTGACTCATTCACTCCAAACATTGTCTATGTTCCGTGTGGTGCCGGACGTAAAGAATTGTACCACCCTATATTTTCTCATGCGTTAAGGAGACTAAGGGATTCACCAGAGGATGGGCAGCAGCGTTCTCTGAGTGTTTAACCAACCAACTGCGATCACCAACCCGCCTGGCAGCAACTAGGTTATTTCAAAATACTTACCAACATAATTCTGGTGAAGGTTTCTTAGCAAAGTCGTAACGCCCCGGTTTAAGAGTGCAGTTAGTATAACAATTTATAACTAATTGGTGATAGCCTAGTGGTTGAACGCTTGCCTTCCATGCAGGAGGGTGGGAGTTCGATCCCGGCCCGCACCTCTGACTTTTCGGATTCATGTGCGGATCAGAATTTGATTATCACTTGCTTTAAACGGTGAAGGAAAACATCGTGAGGAAACCTGCACATCTGAGAGTGCTCCATACAGTTCTCGATGGTGTGTGTAGTCCACCAACCCGCACTAGGCCAGCGTGGTGGACCAAGGCCTTAACCTTCTCATACTGTGAAGAGACCCGTGCCCAGCAGTGGGACAGTAATGGGCTGATTATGTTATGTTATGGTCATTAAATTAACCATTAAACTCCCACTTTAAGGAAGGTGTTTTAAATTGCACTTAATTTATTGATTTTTGGGTAGATTTGTTACAAAAATGCCTATTTGTACAGGTGAGATTACCTACAATCACATGAGACTTCATCTTTAGGTCTCAGTTTGGCTAATACGATTTGCAATAGACAACGCCCGCTTGGCTTCAATTCTCTGAATTTTCTGTCTAAAAATAATTCTGGATAAACATTCATCCGATTCAGCTATCGGAACTAAATAAATACTGACAATAAATGAACCGAGCCGTTATAAAGAGCGAGAAAACGGAAAATCTGTAAACTTCAACTTGTTCTAATTCAATTTATCCATTACATCTGAACTGAATTATAACAAAAGTTAAGCTTTTCTCAGAGTCGGAAAATCTTTGAAACACGACTCCATTCTTCCGAATAGATTTCTCAGAAACTAAAGTCACCTTTAAAAGAAAAACATTTTTTTTCGTCCAATATTTGGGCACGTCGCGTTCGAGTACACTCCTTCGACCAAATATTTAAGATAGAAAAAAAAATACAGCGATTTGATTAAAAATGTTTACTTAGGAGCAACAAATGGAAGGTAAGGGTCTTTTGCGCAGTATTTTTCATCGGCCGAAATTAGGGTATTTCACGGGGTACCCTCCAGATGTAATTACTCTATTGGGCTGAAAGGTCTCCCTTTTAGGCCCTTTGGTTGCTTTTTTGAAAGGTACATGGAGACCCATATTGTGACGTGCGCTGAATATGTTTCTATTGCATTCCGTATTGAGTTTGGGATGGTTCAAATAATGTTAGAGAATTTTTATTATTAGATACTCAGACGAATAAAAAAGGCGGACGGAATCTCGCTAAACAATAACTAAAGCATCCATACTGTCCCGGCTCGCTTAAAAGTACTCAAACATTGCATTTCGTGTTATTTTTTCATATCTATAGAATGCCAAAAAGCCGCGATTACGCAAAAAATCTAGTGTGACGGTAGTCATTGTTGTAGTGTCACAAAAAATAACAGTATAAATGTTAAATAAAATTCTTTCGAAATTATAGTGGGTTTAGGAAAAAAATAAGTGCTTCGGTCTTTGTTTAGCGAGATTCCGTCCGCCTTTTTTGTTCATCCGTGATTAGAGAAGTGATTTTCACGAGCAGCAGTGTAATAGTAAGCATCGATAGCTATCAGTGAAAACCTTCGACCTTTTTATGGTACGTCACCAAATAAAAGCCATGAACTTATTTTAAGAATTTAAAAGATTCAGTTCACTCAACGGTGACTGTATTAAATAAATTTCACAACGTGCGTACGTGTATTAAATCAATTGTTTTTTTTTTCTTTCTATCTTTCATTGGTCGTCTGGCATGCGGCAGATGTGTCCAGCCGAATTCCAATTCAGCTTGGCAGCTTTGTAGCAGTGATAGCCTAGTGGTTGACCGCTTTCCTTCCATGAATGAGGGTGTGAGTTTGATCCCGGAGTGCACCTCTGACTTTTCAAATTCATGTGCGGATTTATATTCGATTATTACTTGCTTTTACGGTGAAGGAAAATATCGTGAAGAAACCTGCACACCTGAGAGTGCTCCATACAGTTCTCAATGGTGTGTGTAGTCCGCCAACCCGCACTAGGCCAGCGTGGTGGAGTAAGGCCTTAGCCTTCTCATACTGAGAAGAGGCCCGTGCCCAGTAGTGAGACAGTAATGGACTGGTTATGTTGTATGGCAGCTTTCCGAGTGACATCAGTTATTTTTGTCCTGGAACGGATGATTGTATACCAATGGGACAAACGTACGACCCAATGGGCCCCCACAAATGGCAAACGCCAACGCCGCAGGCCCAGATGGAGATGGCGGGATGTACCGGACTCCTTTCAAAAAGACTGGTCCTTATTAACCACAGACAGAGAGGTGGAAGGAGAGTAGGGAGGCCTTTGCCCTGCAGTGGGACAGTACAGGCTCTTAATAATCATAATAATTTCTTTCATGCTTTGCAATCGAGCCTGAACAATGGTTTTGTGCTCATTAACAATGGCAATAATCACTTCTTCTGTACATTGTAAGACCTGTCTTAGATACCTACTTGTAAAGCTTCTGACTGCTTTATTATTAAAGGTCTTATTTAGCATCTAGATTCCAAATAGTTACCACGCATATGCAGTACTACTGTATATCATACGCCCCGCCGCCAATCGGAACGTCACTCCGTCAGCGAACGGCACCAATCATGTCACTGAACTTTTGAGCCGTCCAAACATAACGCGCCGACTGCCCCCCGGACCCCGCCAACTTTTTACGACTGTGTGCTCATGCAAAACTTTGTGTATGCGGCGTCTTGAGGCTTACTGCTGCCTAATTGCGTAACTCACGCGCGATCGCATTCATTCGGATTTCAATGTTCATTGCTGTGTGTGTTTTGACAATCCGTCATATTGACAACTACGTACCACGCAATGAATATTGCTGTAATTTCAAAATGAAAGCTGATGTCAATGTGAATGCATTACACAATTACCCCAGTGGTCTGTGTTTACCTTACAAAAGTGAGTGTCATTAATTTGTGACGAAGTTTTTTTTAGATATGGACAGCAGTTTAAACACATTACAGTTAATTTTTACGTTGTTCCTGTTTACTTCTATTTTCATGGTGTACAATAAAGTGTATTCTATCTTTCTATCTATCTATCTTTATATGTCAGCCATGTTTTTTTGATCTATTCTGAAATATTAAGAAATAGCAAGTTAAGTTTTACTAATGATTGCACGTGGTTTAGTTACCTCTTTCCGACTAACCTTACATAAATACATATATTTATAATATGTACTTTCATATTTCAGAATTGTTTCCTCCTACAAAGCCAGAGCTTAGGGTTAAGTTCCTAAACAGACGTGTGGCTATCAGGTACAAGTATCCTAGAATATATAAAAGCGAGGTCGGTCGATATAGAATATTTAACGCAAGGTTGTAGACACGAACTTGTATAGAAAATGCTGGTAAAAAAGATAAGAATAAAAAGTAGGAATAAGTGTAATATTTCGTGTTTCTATAAGTGGGCTGTGGTTGTCACATTAAGGGGAATGTTCAGAAGTGAGTTTGCGAGTGAGATTTTTCAGAATAGCACAGCAGGACTCTATGGCTCTTCCAGCGTGCCTAAGTAAATGTTTATTTTTCTTAGAAAAAGTTTTTCAGTTTCATTGGTAAAATCCACCTTTGAAATTTGGTGCATGTATTTAATTTTATCTTGTATTTATTATATCATAAGAATAAGTAGCAATTGCACATGATGTATAATCCCAGCGGCCCAATGTTGATTTAATATTTTAAAGTATGACCACGAGGACATGTATATCCTCGTGGTCATACTGGTATGACAAACTAGTATGACCATAAGGAAACAGCGGGAAAAACTGGTTTGTAGTACTTAAATGTTGATTTATCTACCTGTTACAATACAACCTTGATCTTAAAACCTTGAACTTGTTTGTAAATAATATCATTATATTGAGTGCATTAAGTAAAAAAAAAAAAATTAGTAGCCAAGTGGCGTCCCCATCAGTAAAAAAAAGTGCCAAAAGTGGCCGTTTTTCGCATATTTTGTATCTACAACTACAGCGAACTATAATTTACACAGTTAATAGTTTCTAATTAAACTACAGTACACAGTACCTGTACTTCAATTGTTAAAAAAGGATTTTTAATAAATGATGTTTTTTTTTTTTGAGTAATAATTTTTAGACTTATGCGAGCGCCACTTCACTTCACTTCGTTGTAATGGCTGAGTCTCTGGAACAACTGGGCGAAATGCTGCACAGCTTAAACGGAGCCTCTCGACGTGTCGGTCTCGGCATGAATCTGGACAAGACTAAAGTCATGTTCAATATGCATGTCATGCCGAGGCCAATATTCGTCGAAGGGTCGGCACTCGAAGTTGTAACGGAATACGTCTACCTAGGGCAGACAATTCAGCTTGGTAGATACATCTTCGAGAAAGAAGCCAACAGAAGGATCCGTCTGGGCTGGGCAGCATTTGGCAAACTTCGCCGAGTCTTCTCGTCGCCTATACCGCAAGTTTGAAGACAAAGGTCTTCAACCAGTGCGTCCTGCCAGTCATGACTTACGGTGCCGAGACGTGGACACTGACAGTTGGGCTAGTCCACAAATTTAAAGTCGCTCAGCGAGCTATGCAGCGAGCTATGCTTGGAGTTTCTTTGAACGATAAAATCTGTAACGAGATTATCCGGAGAAGAACCGGTGTGACCGACATAGCTTGTAGGATCAGTAAGCTGAAGTGGTAGTGGGCTGGCCTTGTCTGTCAAAGAACTGATGGCCAATGCACAACGACCAATAGTAAAAAATAAAAAGTGATAGTCTAGTGGTTGAACGTCCTTGAGTGGAGACCGCGTATCGGCAAACGCAGCGTAGGGCGCCCCCCTGCCAGGTGGACCGACGACCTAAAGAACGTGGCTGGGGGGGACTGGATGCGGAAGGTAGAGGACCGAGCGTTGTGGCGCAACTTGGGAGTGGCCTATGTCCAGCAGTGGACTGCGATTGGCTGAGTTGATGAGCGCCACTTGGCTAATACTAAATAATTATTAGATTACTGAAGAAACTTACGTATGACTTAAAAGTTCATGAAATGATCTTGTGTCTGTTATGTTTAATAAATCATAATAATAATTTGGATCAAAACATTGATTATCACTTGCTTTAACGGTGAAGGAAAACATCGTGAGGAAACCTGCACACCTGGGAGTGCTCCATACAGTTCTCGATGGTGTGTGTAGTCCTCCAACCCGCACTAGGCCAGCGTGGTGGAGTGAGGCTTTACTCTTCTCATTCTGAGAAGAGGCCCGTGCCCAGCAGTGAGACAGTAATTAATTGGTTGATGATGATGATACATAATTTACGAGTAAATTAAAAAAACATGCAAATTCGGCTAAATGGGCTATCTGGGCAAAGTTGGAGAATTTAACTTTAGAGTCAGTTGCACAAAGATATACACTTGGCGAAATTAAAACGTTAATTTAAGAAAAAGTAGGTATTGAAATCTTTCAATATTGTACATTTAGCATCTGATAATATATACGAATACCTGGTTTGTGAAATATAAAGACATAACCAACAAGTTTTTCCTAAAATTTGTGTTTAAATGTTGTTTGCATATACATCTTTGTGTTCTTTGTTCCGTGTGGTGCCGGACGTAAAGAATTGCACCATCCTATATTATTATCTTCTTATTGGTTTCGTAAAAGGCGACTAAGGGATTCACCAGAGCATGGGCAGCAGCGTTCTCGTGAGTATTTAACCAACCAACTACGATCGCCAACCCGCCTGCCAAGCGTGGCATTTATGGCATATCCACCTCATTTTTTTGTACGTACAAAAACCTAGCTCAACTAGCCCTTTTCTACCAGAGGTGCGCTACGCGAGGCTAAGGAAAAAATGAAGTTATCCTATTGGTAGATTTTTTCCTCGCGCACCGACTCGCTACCTCGCATATCTCTGGTGGATACGCAGCCGTAGTGAGTCCATTCCTTGTGAAACAATTCCATGTGTCACGTCGACCTTTACAAGATGCGTGGGACGGTAATAATCAGTTTATGTTTTACGTTGTCCCCAAGATACTATAACAAAGGTTATACCTTAAATAATTGATCATTAAATTCGGTCAAATACCTTTCATTATTATATCAAAGGTGAAAATTGGTAACAGACACAAAGAGCTCAGGTTATCCCTCAGCAAAATTGACAATAGTTTAATTCAATATTTTTTTTGTATAGTATAGGATGGCGAAACGAGCTAAAAGCCCACCTGATACTAAGCGGTTACCTTTGCCCATTACTACTTCAATACCACCTAGGCTGTTGACTAAATGGTACTGCAAGTTGGTTCGCCAAACTGAGACATGAAGATGGAAAGGCTCATGTGATTGTAATTCCATGGGCACCCGTACCCTTCAGACCGAAACACAGCAATGCAAGCATCACTATTTGGCGGAGAAGTAGGTACGGTGGTAGTACTTCCCCGGACGAGCTCTTTCACAAAGGAGCTCTACTACTACTATATTAAGATGATTTTATTTTAAAGAAAGCGGCGGCTTTGGTTTTTAACAATATCATCGGTTTCTGGATCGAGCGTTCTGACTCAAAAGAATTCTACTAGGTATGAATAAAGGGTCAAGTTCAACAACAAAATAACAGACGATTACTTTTTTAACAGCTGTTCAGCAAAACATCTTAAACTCCGGTTTATTCGTTGGTTTTTTTTTAAATTTTTTTTTTATTTAATCACATGTACAATTTCTAAAGAAATTTTACTAGTTTTACTTAACTAGAAAACTTGCCAAACTATCAAGTTTAACGGCGAGATGCGCTCATACATATGTATACTATGGTGAATTAGGGCGTTAGTCCAGTGCACATAAATAGATAGAGTAGAATGGTTGTAATCACAATTTTACTTGCGATTCATGCGTGGCAACTTTCGAACAAACTACGCCTTACATATTGACGTCATTAATTTTTAAAAATTAACTTTAATCAGATGTACTTTACAGCTTTTGTTTCTGCAGTTAGAAAAAGCATAATAATTTAAGGCATTTTTGCGGGTTTTTGTTACAGTATTTACAGAAACAAGCATGCAGCTGAGATGAGAATGTTAAGAGGAATGTGTGGTGTAACGAGAATGGATAGGATAAGGAATGAATATGTAAGAGGGAGTCTGAAAGTAGCGCCAGTGACAGAGAAGTTAAGTAGCAATAGACTGTCATGGTATGGACATGTGATGAGGAGGAATGAGGAGCATGTTACGAGGAAAGTTTTAAGTATGAATGTTGATGGCTATAAGAAAAGAGGGAGACCGAAGAAAATATGGATGGATTGTGTGAAAGATGATATGAATAGAAAGAAAGTGAACACGGAGATGACGGCCGATAGAGATGTATGGAAGAAAAAAACATGCTGCGCCGACCCCAAATAAATTGGGATAAGGGCAGGAGGATGATGATTTACAGAAACAAGTAATAAGGCGTACTGAAAAAGGCTTTGAAATACCCTGCGCTATGGTGTAGAGTGTTGACACGCGCGCCATGCCCACTTTTCCATTCTATCTATTTCTGTGGTTCAGTGCCTAGCATTTCAATCAACCATGATCACACTGCTGTGTTACTCCCTTCATTGCAGGTCAACTGCTCGGTATGGGCCTCTTCTCAACATGGGAAGGGTTTAAACCATAGAAATCTAAATAATAAGGCAATAGAAATGTTATCTAGTGTCTTTTACTACAGGAACGCTTGTCACCGGTTTCTGCTACCAACACATAAATACGCAATTACGCCCACCATGTTTCTAGCATTCAATGCAGAATAAATTAAGCCTAAAAACAATTCCGCTGTTAGATATACTTGAAAATACAATTTTAGTGACAGCGTCCAAAACAGCACTGATGATCAAGCTAACGGTTCGCGCACTGGTGTCCTACGAGACACCTGTACGCGGCGACAAGTTCACGCACCTTTACCACTTCTCATCATCATCATCATTTCAGCCGAAAGACGTCCACTGCTGGACGATGAGCATCCCCCAAGCATCGCCACAACGACCGGTCCTGCGCTTTCCGCATCCAGCATATTCCCGCGACCTTCACCAGGTCATCGGTCCACCTTGTGGACGGCCTACCCACGCTGTGCCTTCCAGTACGCGGTCACCACTCCAGAACCTTACAGCCCCATCGACCATTCGGTCTGCAAGCAATGTGCCCCGCCCACTGCCACTTAAGTTTGTCAATTTTTCGTGCTATGTTGGTTACTTTCGTTCCTCTGCAAATCTCCTCATTTCTGATTCGATCACGCAGGGACACTCCAAGCATAGCCCTCTCCATTGCCCTTTGAGTGATTTTGAGCCTTGTTATCAGGGCCATTGTGAGCGACCACGTTTCAGTGTCGTAAGTAATTACTGGCAACACACACTGGTCAAAGACTTTCGTCTTGAGACACTGCGGTATTTTGGACGAGAAAATACTGCGTAGATTCCCGAACGATACCACCACCACTTCCACTTCTATTACCTTATTATTTAGATTAAACCATAGTCCACTTGGTCTTCAACCACTGCGTCCTGCATGTCATGACTTACGGTGCCAAGATATGGAAACTAGCGGTTAGGCAAGTCCACAAATTCAAAGTCGCCCAGCGAGCTATAGAGCGAGCTATGCTTGGAGTTTCTTCGAAGGATAAAATCCGTAACAAGATTATCTGAAGAAGAACCGGAGTGACCGACATAGCTTGTACGATTAGTAAGTAAGCTGAAGTGACAGTAGGCTGGCCATATCTGTCAAAGGATCGATGGCCGCTGGAGCAGACGAGTCCTTGAGTGGAGACCGCGAATCGGCAAACGCAGTGTAGGGTGCCCCCCAGCCAGTTGGACCGACGACCTGATGAACGTAGCTGGGGGGGACTGGATGCGGAAGGCAGAGGACCGAGTGTTGTGGCGAAATTTAGAAGACGCCTATGTCCAGCAGTGGACTGCGATAGGCTGAGTTGATAGTTCACTTCCTTAGTTTATGACATAATGAAGACACATTGACAAAATCTATCGCACCTGGGAAGCACACGGCACCATAACTCAAAATATTACAACAAAATAATTTCAATTTATTACGTAACAATTTTTCATATGTCACCGCTGGGTTCCGCAGAATCACGTGCAAACGATTTATCTCTTGCCGAATATTCAGTCATGGAAATTGTGAAAAAAGTGCTTCGACTTTTCTCAGTTTAGGAACACAGTTATATTAAAAAAGTTCTGACTCAATGTTGGGGACAATTGGTGGGTATTAGCAGGTGTTTTGATTTATTATAGGAATAGGTATTATAAGTATAGGCATATTACAGGTGCAGAAATTATGAATTAGCATAAATTGAAACATAAGTTTTTTTATTTTATTGTACAGGATGGCGAAACGAACTAAAGGCCCATCTGATGTTAAGCGGTTACCTTTGCCCATAGCAACTGCAATACCACCTAGACCGTGGTAGTGTTTTGATAAATGGTATAGGTTTATTATAAGAATAGGTATTAGAAGTATAGGCGCATTGCAGGTGCAGAAATTATTTATTAGCATAAATTGAAACAAAAGTTTTTTTTATTTTATTTTACAGGATGGCGAAACGAACTAAAGACCCATCTGATGTTAAACGGTTACCTTTGCCTATAGCAACTCCAATACCACCTAGACTGTGGTACCACTTGCCTTAATAGTAGCGCTAGTCGGTTCGCCAAATTGAGACATGAAAATGGCAAGTCTCATGTGAAGAAGTAGAAGTTTTAAAAGTATTTGAAGTTGAACATGAAAGTAAATGGTTGTCTAATAAAATAAGCAAAGGAATTTGGAAATATGTATAAAGTATGAAATGTTTTCAAGCGCTTTTTCCGTAAAATGTTAAAACATAAAAACGGTATTTTGATTCGGTATGTTAACCACTAAACTTTGATATATTTCATAAAAATCATAAGCTATATTCAAGATATACTAGGTGAACATCACAAAGGTAACATATGTGAAGTAGCGGTCAAACGCTAGCCCACTCAGTAAGAGAAAAAAAAAACAACGTACGATACAGTCTAATTTCATGTTGATGAATAAAATATCGAAGCGGACTTTTGTGGCTACATTTATAATACAGAACGAGTAGGTCGTTTCCTATTATAACTAAAATTAGGAAAGTGGTACCTCGGCTCCACACGTTGGCACGAACGTTCGCGCCAACGGTATTCAGCCAGCGTGTGGATCGGGAAAATGGCGTTGTCCCGAACGTTGGGGCGAGCGTTGGTAGTTGGCCGTCGAGTGTCGGTTTTGTCAAAGGAATTATGCACCAACGTTCGCGATGCATCCACACGTTGGCGGTTTGCTCAGTCTTGCTGCAGCATTCATGCAGTAAGGTGCATCTAATGAGTTTGTCCCTAAGATTACCGCGTCATTAAAATTGTCATCCACGTGGATGGACGCAACCGTTATATAATTTCTAGAAATAAATATTTTTGTT
Organism: Asteroscopus sphinx; assembly: GCA_949699075.1. NCBI lineage: Eukaryota > Metazoa > Arthropoda > Insecta > Lepidoptera > Noctuidae > Asteroscopus > Asteroscopus sphinx. The sequence continues at coordinate 22,200,014 of OX453016.1, read as the reverse complement.
TATTATCAAATTACCTACAATGATATCCAATTGTCTGTCAAAATATTTTTCAAAGATGACGTCCATTGTTTAACTATTATGTTATTTTAATTGACAGTTGAGTTCTTAAGCACTCAATAATCTTAAAGTGCCCAGTGGAACTTCTTTCAGACGTCTTTACATTGGGTCTGACGGGAGTAAACTAACATTATCTCCAACGTGTGGACGCTAGGCATAATTTACGGGCCAACACTGCACTGGTACCAACGTTGCGTTGGGGCCAACGTGTGCAGCCGGCCTTATGCTAATAATGGTAGAATTACAAACACGCAAGATTTAAAGACTTCCCACCATCCGAATATAACGACCATTTGATAGAACGATTCCAATCCGAATAAAAAAACTCCGAAACTCGAATATAAAAAGAGTACAACCATAAAAATGTAGGCATTAAACGTTTTGGTAATAAATAATTTATGGTTTTACCCGCTTCCGTTCCCTTGATAAAAGTTTCATGAAAACGCTGAGCGTATGGGTTTTTCTAACCATAACTTGTAAGCACGTATTACTTATCAATATGATAGATATATTTTTGAGCCTATATTTTATAAAGTTGATGATTTCGGGATTCATTGCTGTGTAAAAGAAAATGGAGTAAGGCAGCTGTTTATTTTTGTGCGAGTGTTTTTTCAGGGTACGGTGAAATATTTGGCTGTGGAAATGATCATTTCGTGGGGTTTATTTCATTAGTTTTAGGTGATGAATTTTGAAAATCGACCACTTAGTCAGGTCTACGACACTTCATACTAGCGAACCGATTTATTTACATACACTCCTACAGAAGTGTTTGTCTATCCGTACATGTACGTGTGTGTGCGTACTCAGTACAGCGTACTGCCAGCATAGGTCTGCTTTCGGGAGACGCTAAACTGACATGGGAGGTGATTGTCGCTTCTTTACGTAGTAATTGTTAGTATGATTCCAAGTTCATCTAACGGTTGTCTGTAAGGCCGCAAACGCACTGCCCGGTGCCTCGCTTAATACCTGGCGTCTAGTGAGATGTCAAGAGATAAAGAAACGTACGAAAATATACGGGAGCGGTCGCACTGCGTACTAGGCGCCCTCGCTAGTCACCTGTATATTTTCATACGTGTTTTTTATCTTGGCGTCCTGCTTGACGCCAGGCGCTAAGTGAGGCTTCCGGCAGTGCTTTTGCAGCCTAAGAAATTACTTTAAGCGATAAGACCGCCAATTATTAGTATTGTGCGTATACTTGTTATAAATTTAGTTTTATTTATATGGTGTGCAAACAATAAAGTATACTCCATCTATCGATTCCTTGATTAAGGTTTGAGTTGAGGACATGTCTTTTATACCTTACTTGTCTCTTTTTTAAGTCTTAATGGGATTGCGTTTGACCGCCACCTCACCGCAAAAACCTATTCACACAAGCCTAGAAGACCACCAGATTATAACTACTTATTTCATCTTCTATTCTCTTTATTTCTTCTCTTCTTTATAACTGAGTGATAATTGTAGAGCCTTTATACGTTCCTAATGTACGGTGCCTTTTTGTTAATACGCGGCGTAACCTCCAACACTCCACAGCTTTTATTGAAGCAAGACTTGTACTATTCTATTGTATAATTTTAACTAATTATCAATAAAATGTTTATCTATCAATTTTAACGTAAATAACATACTAGCAAGCAAGTAAATACTTCGATACTGTACTGTGGCGCTGATGGTAAGGGTGAAATTTTGGTACATTCTAGTATGATATTGGGATCTAGTTATGTTTCCAATTCCGTATTAAACATAGCCATTGATAATCTAGTATAAAATGTTGTTACCCTAATTATACGGAATGGGGCTTGACGCGATCGACACGATCCAATATAAAATTCCAATTACTGGCCATCGTTAGAATATAAATTTCCGATATTCTTTGGAATAATCTGAAGTAAAAGAAGTAAAGATACTGGATGAGACTTACTTATTCTTCTTGGAATTTTCTTTCGTACCGAGACGGCGGGTTTTTATCATTATTTGTTTCTTAAAGTTATAGCTACACTGTGGGAAGAAAAAATTGCTCACGAGAAGGATACAAGTATGCGACTTCTGGTGCTGTTGCTTTATCCGCTAAGTGACAATATTTAAATCATACGTTCATATTGAAGGCTTAGTTATTCAACTTTGTAACTCCGTAGTAACCAATTTCACAGGAAGAAATAGAAATAGTGCATTAATTAGACTGTCTTTTCTTCCTTTTGTGAAACTGATGAAAATGGAGTTACGAAGTCTGATATCTAAGCTAACATCACACTACGGGTATGGGTCAATTCTAAGGATCATGCTGACTTGATGCGGGTTGGAAAACTACGTCATGTACTCGAATTCGCGAAGTAAGCGTTCAACCACTTGACTATCACTTTTTATTTTTTACTATTGGTCGTTGTGCATTGGCCATCAGTTCTTTGACAGACAAGGCCAGCTCACTGCCACTTCAGCTTACTGATCCTACAAGCTATGTCGGTCACTCCGGTTCTTCTCCGGATAATCTTGTTACGGATTTTATTCCTAAAAGTAACTTCAAGCATGGCTCGTTCCATAGCTCGCTAAACGACTTTGAATTTGTGGACTAGCCTGTCAGTGTCCATGTTTAGGCACCGTAGGTCATGATAGGTGGGATGCACTGGTTGAAGACAATCGTCTTCAACCTTTGCGGTATAGGAGACGAGAAGACTCGACGAAGTCTGCCCAGCCCAACTGGATCCTTCTGTAGGCTTCACAAGCTCTACTATTCTTAAAAAAAAGTACATTAGAGATCATCAACTCAGTCTATCGCAGTCCACTGCTGGACATAGGCCTCTCCCAAGTTGCGCCACAACACTCGGTCCTCTGCCTTCCGCATCCAGTCCCCCCCAGCCACGTTTTTCAGGTCGTCGGTCCACCTGGCGGGGGGGCACTCTACGCTGCGTTTGCCGATTCGCGGTCTCCACTCAAGGACTTGTCTGCTCCAGCGGCCATCAGCCCTTCGACAGACATGGCCAGCCCACTGCCACTTCAGCTTACTGATCCTACAAGCTATTTCGGTCAATCCGGTTCTTCTCAGAATAATCTCGTTTCGGATTTTATCCTTTAAAGAAACTCCAAGCATAGCTCGCTCCAAAGCTCGCTGAGCGACTTTAAATTTGTGGACTAGCCCAACTTTCAGTGTCCACGTCTCGGCGCCGTAAGTCATGACAGGCAGGACGCACTGGTTGAAGACCTTTGTCTTCAAACTTTGCGGTATAGGCGACGAGAAGACTCGGCGAAGTTTTCCAAATGCTGCCCATCCCAAACGGATCCTTCTGTCGGCTTCTTTCTCGAAGTTGTGCCTACCAAGCTGAATTATCTGCCCTAAGTAGACGTACAATATAGATACAGTAACAATATCTCATCCGTTATATTGATATCCGTGGTCCATTGAAAGTGGGACTCTAACGAGGTTGAATGTATGCGCATACATTTGCCACTCCCGATTGAATGGAACAGCGTTTCGGATTTGTGTGTTGTGTTTGCACTGGATTTGTTGGAGATAATGTCAGTGAATATAAAATGTTGGACGGTTCATTGGTCATGAATCATGAAGAACATTGAATTTGATTAATGGTTCAGATTTTGTCATGATTACAGCGATTGATGTTAATCTTACTGATCGTGTAAGAAACTTAAGTTTAATGCGTTCCAAAACAAATTGCTGACGTAGTTCACACAGCTGCCAAGCTTAAGTGGAACTGGCCTAGTCACATTTCCCGCATATTGGAGGAGCTATGGACGAAAACAACAACACTGTGGGTCTTAAATAGAAGCAAATGAGAGCGTGGCAGGCCCAGAAGGAGGTGGCGGGACGAACTTGACTCCTGTCTGGACTATTGGCCCCAGGTAGCAAAATGCAGGGATGGGTGGAAAAAGGGAAAGAAGGCCTTCATTCTGCAGTGGGTCAGGCTAATCCTACTAATAAATGTGAAAGTAGGGTATGTTTGTTTGTTTTTTGTGTGTCGATCAATCACGCCGAAGCTGCTGAACGGATTTACAACATACAACCAGTGGGGTAATTGTGTAATGCATTCACATTGACAACAGCTCTTTCATTTTGAAATTACAGCAATATTCATTGCGTGGTACGTAGTTGTCAATATGACGGATTGTCAAAACACACAGAGCAATGAACATTGAAATCCAGATGATTGCGATCGCGAGTGAGTTACGCAATTCGGCAGCTGATAATAATGATTATCATTTTTATTTGTAGACATTTCAAAAATGTTGTTACCTAACTTTTTAGATGTATCTTCCTCATGCATACAAAGTTTCATTAAAATTGGTTTATTCATTTCGAAGATTAGCGACATAAAAATTCGTATGAAAAGCCGTGAGGCATTAACGCTCTTAAACGCATACAAAAACCATCCTAATTGTTTCTTTTTTATCAGTTTTCACTTGTACTTGTACTTGAAGGGCGGCTTGCCCTACCACTGCTGAAGTACGTAAATATAATATTCTATCGCACTAAAATAGACTCTACCTATAGAATCTTTATATAAATGTATCTTGACGTATATGTTGGTATACTTTAGAGATACCTACAAATGTCTATGTACAGGGTATAGATCCTTCTCAATAGCCCAGTAATGACTGCTCGCCGGGTCATCGAGGACAAGTGTCATTGAGCTACCCATCAGACCTTTAGAAATCAATCCGGAGCAATTCATATTCGACCTATCCTATAAAAATATTTAAAAAAAATATCTTAAAGAGTTTATGTGTTGGTAAAGGCTTGATTGTGAGCACAGACATAGTAAAAATATAGAAGAAGTGCTACAAACATAGCGAAGCCAAAAAATCCGTGCTCTTCCGTGTACAAACCAGTGCTCACGCAAACGCATGCACCCCAAAAATATTTATTTTTGGCGATGCTTACTGGTTTTTTTTTTTTTTTTTTTTTTTCCGACTGGATTCTCGCAGGTGGGACCGAAGTACCATTTCTGCTTAACCGGGCTTAGTTGGCGGAGAGTCCCATGTGGGACTCCATACGCCGAAGGTTTTTCCCTAATCCTAAATACTTACAAACTAAAGACGCGGTTTCAATACCGCAAGCGGGCGTCCCCCAAGGGGGGGGGGGCTCGAACCTCGCTGGGGCATTGCAGGGGGACCCCGCCGTTCCTATGTCCCCCTAGCAGCCTTGCTGCATCGGATTTTTCCTCGAAAGTGGCGGACTTTCGGTCTATCGGGTGACGCGCTAAACGCCGTTAAGCGGCAAGCCTCGCCGGCGAGGCTAAGACCTACCTAAAACCTAAACAGTGGCTACGCAATAGCCTGCTCCTAGGAACTACTCTAGAGCATAGGGCCGGTCTCGCGTGACGAGATTATCCTCCGGTTGCTACACCGTGAGGGCGTCCCCAGGGGGGAGCTCGAACCTCGACTCAGGGTGCAGCAGGGGGACCCCGCCACTGGTCCCCCCAGCAGCCGCTGCTGCGTCGGCATGTGTTTCTGTTTCTCGAGATTCGGACTCTCGGATTCTGTGTGTGTGTGTCGCGTCGATGCTTACTGGACGATGCCACGACATATATATTGAGAGTGGTGAGCACGGTTTGATGTGCATGTGTGTGTGTTTGAGCACTGGTTTGTACACGAAGGAGCACGGTTTTGTTGACTTCACTATGATTGTTCGCAGCACTTCCATATTTTTTACAATGTCTGTGATTGTGAGTCCTTTTCCTATTAATATTATTATGTGAAAGTTTGTGAAGATGTTTGGATGCCATATTAAAATATGGCTTACTTTTTATCCCGCGAAAATAAATAGTTCCCGAGGGATGCGCGGTAAGTTTTTCTGTGATAAGCCGAATTAGCCGTGGCAAAAGTCTAGTTGGAGTATACTTCTTTTATTATTTACATGAACAATTTATGCAACCTCTTGGGGGACCTATTTCTTCTTTGCCTGCTTTGTAGCTAAAGTTGTAACACTCATGTCCCGCAGCGGATGTTCACGGGCTATCGCCTTATCATCATCATCATCATCATTTCAGCTGAAAGACCTCCACTGCTGGACATATGCCTCCCGCACGCATTGCCACAACGATCGGTCCTATAGTCCTGTGCTTCCCGCATCCAGCGGATTCCCGCGACCTTCACCAGGTCGTCGGTCCACCTTGTCAGCCTACCCACATTGCACTTTCCAGTACGCGGTCACCACTCCAGAAATTTTCGGCCCCATTGGCCATCCGTTCTGCGAGCAATGTGCCCCGCCAATTGTCACTTTAGTTTGGCAATTCTTCGGGCAATATTATGGCGGGTATATTCGTTATCCTGTAAATCTCCTCATTTCTGATTCAATCACGCAGGGACACTACGGCCATAGCGATATGCATAACTTTGAGCTTTCTTATCAGGCCCATTGTGAGCGACCACGTTTCAGTGCCACCTGTCACGATGGAAAAAAACTTTTTTAAGTACAATCTCGATTAACACAACCGTGACACGCCAATAAAACAAAATAACAACCAAACCATAAATCCAAATACCTCTTCCACAATAAATTTACAAAACGCATTCACTGATAAACAACGAACAACAACGCGAAGCAACATATTCCGAATCACGTCATACAATAGTCCACGCAATGCATAAAATTCAACAAATTACTGTCGTTGCGGGCAACGATTTCGAATGTCATGTGTATGCACATAACAGTAATATATTGCGGCGATATGTGATTTATGCGACCAGGCGGTATTGGGCAAACAAATTGATTCAAATGCTTGTATTGAACTGTTCCCAAACAAGTTTTCGTAACGTTTTTGGTGGGCATATTTGGGGGGTGATATTGTTTTAAAAGGTGATAGGTAGGTCAAGTAAAATGCAGTGATAACCTAGTGGTTGTATACTTGCCTTCCATGCAGGAGACTCTGAGTTCACACCCGGCCCGCACCATTCTTTTATGTGCCGATCAGAATTTGGTTACACTTGCTTTGACGGTGAAGGAAAATATCGTGACGAATCCCACACGCCAACTGTCCCTCTACCGGTAATAGGCCTCTTTTAAGCATGAGAATGATCTGTTCATCATGTTAGGGCGCAGATAAGCGTCAATGACCTTGAGCATCCCCATCTCTATCTCTCCCGCCTCCCGTCTGTATGTCTGTCCAGTACTGCCATCCATCGCGCACGTTCAATATAATCAAATTATTAACTTTTTATATTATTCTTTGATTTAAAAAATCGTCATTAAAATGGTAAAGAATTGATAAAAATACGTTTGATAGTTTCTGTGTGATTCTCGTTTTTATGTTCGCGTAAGATATAAATTTATACTAAGTAAATATAATATAATCATATATCATATATCACATATTGAAACGTGGTCGCTCACAATGGGCCTCATAAGAAGGCTCAAAGTCACTCAAAGGGCAATGGAGAGGGCTATGCTCGGAGTGTCCCTGCGTGATCGAATCAGAAATGAGGAGATTCGCAGGAGAACGAAAGTAACCGACATAGCCCGAAGAATTGCCAAACTTAAGTGGCAGTGGGCGGGGCACATTGCTCGCAGAACGGATGGCCGATGGGGCAGTAAAGTTCTGGAGTGGCGACCGCGTACTGGAAGGCGCAGCGTGGGTAGGCCCCCCACAAGGTGGACCGACGACCTGGTGAAGGTCGCGGGAATCCGCTGGATGCGGAAGGCACAGGACCGGTCGTTGTGGCGATGCTTGGGGGAGGCCTATGTCCAGCAGTGGACGTCTTTCGGCTGAAATGATGATGATGATGATGATATATCACATATTACATATTAAAAATTATTTAGTACTATTTTCTCCTCTGCTTGTTAGCCAATTTTTTAAATTTTTGTTTAGTAGCTATTGACGAGCTTTAGTGCTATCAATAAAAAAAATTGAAATTGTTTTTTTTTCATCATAGTTGAATCATAAAAAATATGAATCACAATCGAATTTAGAACATTGGGCGACCTCAAAACGTTATACGTTATTAAAAAAACGTTAAACAATTTTTTTAAATCGCAATCACTACTCTTTTGGGTTTTTTCTTTAGTTAAAAATCATTAAAAGTTGTATATCCAAGCCTTAAGGAGATTCTTCCATAATGCATTGAATGTCATTATCAGCTAATTCACACAACCCTTGAAACAGATTTTGGTCAAAAATCTGTCTAATTCAGAGACCAAAATCCGCCCAAGAAGAAGGTAGCAATAGTGTTATTTATGACGGGAACCTAAACTTCAAGGAACTCAATCATAAATAAACTTACGGAGCAGAATACAGATTCAATCCTGAAATTATCAGCTCAATTGAACATGAACCAGCTAAAACGGAATTTATACTAGTAAATTGATGGATTATGAAAATTCCTTTAATATTCTTAGTCGTTGAATATCCAAAGTTTGAAGTCAGCTATTGGCTTCGGGGAAATGAATTTCACTTTAGACTAATGAAAATACTTTGGTACCTCCCTCGGATAAGCGTCAAAATTTTCGCCTTCTGAATATTTAAAAGTCTAAGCCACTATTTATTAGGCTTTAGGTGTTACGGCCTGGCCTTTGAGGTAATTCTGTGATAATGGTTGCGGATAAGTTTCGGGTGTTGTTAACTCGAGTTACGTAATGACGAGGGGCAAACGCTTTGGTGTTATTTGATAAATACTTCAGTTTTAGGGTTCCGTACCCAAACGATGGCAATGAAACCTTATGTCTATGCTGTCTGTTCATCCGTCCGTGCGTCTGTTTGTCTACCACGGGGCTGTATTTTTTTTATCATAATACGTACATAACCATACATACATAACCAGCCCATTACTGTCCCACTGCTGGGCATGGGCCTCTTCTCAGTACGAGAAGGCTAAGGCCCTAGTCTAGCTAGTTGAAATTTTCGCAAAATATATTATTATGTTCAAATACTAAAAATAATAAATAAGTCTAAACTTAAACTCATAACATACTAGAAAAAAAAAGTTTGACTCTGAAATATATTCTCCTCCTAAACTAGACCAATTTAAAAGATATTTCATGAACTGAATAAGAAGAATACGTTTTGTGTCGCTATGTTTTTTTTAGTTACACTAGGCATCTATAGAGAGCGGTCTAAATAGGCAGTTGCGAGAATTTTTTAGGGCTTCTGAAAACAATTTATCTAGAAAAACAAAAACATAGGCACAAAGAAAAAGTTGATATTTATTTTACTGTAAAAAATGTTCTCCATGGTAAAAAATCATTGCTCGGGAGTCATAAATCTGAAAGAAAACAGTCGAGAGCGTTTGTGTGCAGAAAAGATCACCCGCATTTCCTCTTAAGGGAAATGTAGCAGCCACGTGACTCCCTATCAGTAAAAAAAATAATACTCGCTGAATACATCATTTATCGAAAATTCGTTTTTAACGATTGAAGTAAACAAGTACAGGTACTGTAGTTTAATCAGAAACTATGAACTCTGTAAATTATACTTCGCTGTGGTTTGTAGATAGAAAAAGTGCGAACAACGGCCTCTTTTGGATTTTTTAAGCTATTGCATAGCTTCTATCGCGGGCCTTGAGCGTGGAGACCGAATCCAGAAATTCCGTAACGAAAATAACCTAACACCCCTCACTCCGACCGGCACAGCGGTGATACTTTTTAGTTTTGCCATCTATCGATGAATAGCAGAACTTTTAATGACTTTTTGAAATATCACGCTTGTCTCTTTAGTTCTGCAAATCGCTTCTAGGTGGCATTGGTTGTATTGGCGTTACTGCGCATGCGTAATCCCCCTCTTCGCCCCGCAATCTGGTGACTCATGCCTGCTTAGAGTTTCGGCGTTAGGGCACCTCCTCTTTGTATTTACATAAAAAATGCTATGCAATAGCTTTACCGCGGCAGTCTCCGAGTGCCACACGTCTTTTTATCTATCTGCAACTACAGCAAACTATATTTTACAGAGTTAATAGTTTCTGATTAAACTACAGTACCAGTACTTCAATCGTTAAAAACGAGTTTTCGATAAATTATGTATTTAGCGAGTAATATTTTTTTACAGATGGGGGCGCTGGGGCGCTACTTGGCTGTTACATTCCCTTTAAGGGATAACATAGGGAAACAAAGGTTATGTTCAAGCTCATTGCTAATACAATCTGTGTACACTGGATCCCTACTGTTATTCGAAATGAGGTACAGTCTCAGACCACGGTCAAAACCGCGTTAACTTCGACACAATAATTAATTCATGATATCTTAAAAGCGGTAGTCTTAGACCCCGTCATATTTCACTGAGGGTTATTCAAAGGTACCCTTTCATATTGAAATGTCCGTATTATTATTATTAATTATTTATTTATCAAACAACAATGATCCATAATGTGTTAGTTACAAATGACTGAAAACTATGTTATGAAAGTATGATAGGTAGTCTTAAAACTTGTAATTAATACATCCAAACCTGAGTAGTCAAATCACTCCTGCATAACTAAAACCTGCATGAAGTGATTCAGGATTGGCGAATCAAATTTATCCACTAACATCTTCAAAATTCTATTAGGACTTGACCATGTTCTCTGTAAAAGCGAGGCCGTCTTAATCCTCACCATGGCTAGAAGTCAAGAACGCGTGCCTGAGCGAAAAAACTAGAGGCACTACAAAAACGCGGCAGCCCCAAAAGCATTCTGAAGCTGTTATTATTCTACGGGCTTCGTTCTCGATATATGTATTAACCATGCAGCTTTCTCGAGTTACTCGGCAACTGAACGCAATTTTCAGAGCTAAAACTAAACGTAATTATAAGTACATTGTCTGTGTCCTTACGTCAACTGTCATTCTTTTCGTTTGCGCGGCAACTGTTACTGTGTTTCTCTGTGTTTATTTAAATAATTGAGTGTTAAAACTATATTTCAACCAAAATATAAAGCGTCGTCGGAAAGACGAACATTATTCGTCATAAAATAAAAGTGATAGATATCTTTTTTAGTGTTCCAGGTAATAATACGTTGTCTTGTGATTGCTATTACACCGGTACGGCTACTAGCTTTTATAGTAGGTAAGGCCGCAAGGGTTTTTCGTAACCTTTGTACCGGTTGACACGGGTGGTGTACGAGATACATTGACGTGCTCATTCGTCTCGGGGCTTATACGAGATATACGCACGAGATCCTTCTACTCTTATGTGAGGTCCGTGAGACCTTAATAAGCAGTTTTATCAATCACTTGTACGATCTGTTTTTCAGTGGTATGGACACCACCACCAGGATGACCAGATCGGGTTCCAAAAGAACCCAAACCTCTGTTAGTGGAAAATACTATCTCCACCCTAACGGTTGATCCTGAGCCTACCTCAGCAGCACCAACAATAAGCTATGAGGTATTGTTAGCAGATAAGCCACATCTTATGCCAGATAAGCCAAAATGTGGTCCTATAAATAGAGACTTAGCTTTTATTTGGAGCTATATTTAAAAAAAAATGTCTTAAAGACACAAAAATTGTCTATAGTAAGTAATGCATTATCACTGTTGTTGGTAACGATACAGTAGACCGATTGAAATTGATCTCACTAGGTACTTAGTGATGCTGGAAGGATCCTGATGGATATATCCATCGTCTAGTACTCACAGTACAAGCTCTGCTTAGTTTGGGCTTAGATAGTGCTGTGTAAAATGTCCTAAGAATATTTATTTATTTATTTATGGATTTAAATTGTGTCCAAACAAAATCAAGGACCAACTTCCCTGTAGTATATCTATGAAACTAGTCTTAGTGACAAGATCAAAGTTTTGAAAACTTGTCAATAAAGCGGTCAGTCAAACTTACAACAAATCATCAGGGAAACTTAACTGCGGTTTAGGTATGGACACCCAGTCCTCAATGCAGGCCCGGGAACATCACAGCCAGCATTATCAGTCCACGGTCAAGAAAACCAAAGCCTACCAGAAGAAAGCTTCTGCTCGAACATTGAAGTAAGTCATGCCAGAAGGCTAGCAGACTTTTTACCTTGCTGGAATTAAATTTGCAAAGACAAGTCCATACTTAACTATATCAAAGGTTACCTAATTACCATTGTATAGAAGGCTCATTAGAATTTTGTGCCAGTACCTGCTTCAGTAAAATCAGCTGAGAAAGATAGTGATATACTATATATAGCTATCTGCAATATAATAAAATTGGATGTATATCCCCTTACAAGCCATGCCATATATTTTTGTTCCAAAATATAATTTTAGTGTACCTACGAGAACATAACATAACATAACATCACGCCTGTATTTCCCCGAAGGGGAAGGCAGAGGTGTATAGTACACCCACATTTCGCCAGTTATGTTATAGTCCCATGTAATAGGGAGCGAGCCTATTGCCATGGACCGGGCACAAATCCAGACTCCGGGCTGCTACTGAGAATTTCCTAATGAAATAACCCAATAACACTTAGCCCGACCTGGGAATCAAACCCAGGACCCCACGCTCAGCAGTCGCGCTTGCAACCATTAGACCAACGAGGCAGTTTACGAGAAAGTTCATATTAAACTTGTCTCTGAATACATTTGTAATGATTTGTTGACACATCTCATTTCAAGATGGGGGACTATAGGATGGCAACATTACCACTGTCTTCGGGAGATTACGTGGCAATATTTATTTGAAGAAATCATATTTATTAATACTAATAATAAAAACATTTATTTCTCCAGCACATTAAGGATATTAACATCAGTATTCACTTAACATATGTTATAGAGGCTGGAGCCTTTACTAGATGAACCTGTGTTACAGGTCTCAATTGTATGAGTTTACTGCCCTCCCTTATAGCTTGGGCTGTGTACTTAATAATCATGAAAGTTGTGGTGACACATCTAAGACCTACTTTGTAAAGCATCTAGTAATCAATCATGTTTAGAGGATATTAAAGAAATATTAGCTCTCTTAGTGCTTGAGATTTGTTATTTATTTTGATAAAAGCATAATAGTACCATCAGTCTTGATAATTAAATTCAAAGTTTTGTGTCTGACACAAGAAATATGACATTGCAATATTTTTTTTTTTTTTTTTAATAATAAATATTTTATTTCCAATTCCAAATTAATGTACAAAGTATGTGCAACATTTACAGCGTAGGACTTACAGGTGCAAAAAGGTTTGGTCAATGACCCCCGTGCTAGGAAGATCCTGTGTTACAGGGGTCATGTATCCGTCCATCGAATAGGATTACATACAGGTAAGTAGTACTAATTTTTGGTGGAAAAACAGTTTGTAGGGGTGAGTGTGAAAAGGTGTGAGTTTTAGGTGTGAGGGGGATGTGTGCGAGTGTGTGTAGGAGATGGGTTGTGAGGGCTGTGAGGATGTGTTTGTGGGTGAGTGAGTCAGTGTTTTATGGGTGTGTTTGGTTTGTAGAGTGGTCACATGGTCATATATTATATTGCGACTTTAGTATGTCTTCTGTTTTACTATAGTCGAGGGTTAAGAGATATTCTTTGATTTTCTTTTTACAGTGAAATACGTTAAGGGAATGTATACTCAGAATTTGGTTCAATTTATTATAAATTAGGGCGCCTAGATATGGGAAATGTCGTTTGGCAAATTTTGTGCGCGTGCCTTCTATAGGACATGCGGGTTCTGGTCTTCTCTTTGCTGCTGCAGGATCGTTCACTTGTAGTGGTAAATGTAAGTGTTTACGGATTAATGCGCGATATATAAAAAGTTGCCGGACTGTTAACACCTTGTACTCCATATATAGTTGTTGCGTGGGAAATCTGAAAGGCTTACTAAGAAGCACTTTGACTACTGCTCTTTGGGCTCTCTCCACCCGTATTATCGAAGTTTGTGCTGCCCCTCCCCACGCTGTGATACAATAGGTTAAAATGGATTCGCATAGAGCACAATAAGCCATGTTCAGTACTTCTTTGTGCGCGGACACTCTAAGTTTTTTGAAAACGTATATAAGTTTTCTGACACGCGTGGACAAAGTTTCTAGATGATGGTACCAGGTTAAGCAGGCGTCAACCTGAAGGCCCAGATATTTTACGACCGGGGCTCGGGTCACAGAAGGGCATGTACATTGGGGGACATTGAGTGCGCATACATGCGCTTTGATAGCGATTGAGTTTACTGGTGGCAGGAGAGAGGGTCTGAGACCAAAGGTGATAAAGTTGGTTTTGCTTACATTTAATGTTAGACTGTTATCAGCCAACCAGGACATTGTCTCACGTAGCGCATTTTCGGCAGTCTTTCTTGTCGTGGCCCAATCGTTGCCATGTGTCAGGATGACCGTGTCATCTGCGTATGCCAAAATATGGGTGGAGGGCAAAGATAGGGTACAAAGGTCATTCATGTATATTTGAAAAAGAAGAGGACTAAGGAGACTTCCTTGTGGGACACCGTAATCTAAGGATACTTCATTACTAATGTTGTCACCTATCTTTACACATTGCGTGCGATTCAATAAAAAGTCTTTAAATATTTTATGGGCGTCACCACGCACTCCAATCGACTCCAACTTGGCAAGTAGGATGGGAACAGAGACGGTGTCAAATGCTTTAGAGAGGTCTAGGAAGACTCCTACGCATTTCTGTCTACTGTCAATTTGCTCAACCACAATCTCCAGCAATGCGGTGACTGCATCCTCCGTAGACAAACCCTTTCTAAAGCCAAATTGGTTTTTAGAGATTATTTTGTACTTGTTAAGGAATCTATCGAGATTTTTATAGAGAACTTTTTCCAGTATTTTAGAGATGGCTGGTAAGACTGAAATAGGGCGATAATTGTTGACACTGTCTCTGCTCCCCGACTTGTAAATTGGGTGTACGATGGCTTTTTTCAGCGCCTTTGGAAAGATTCCTGTGGACAGAGCAAGGTTGCAAATATGCGTTATAGGTTTAGACAACACGTGGCTGGTGGATTTGAGTAATTTTGGTGATAAACCGTCCCAACCAGGTGCACTATCCACACGGAGATCTTTTATAATGCATTCAATTTCTTCCTCGTCCGTCATTAGGAGGCCCAACGAGTTGACCATAGAAACTTTATTGTTTATGGTTGGTTGGGAAGACCTTGCACTTTGTGTTATTTTATTGGCCAGGGATTTACCCACATTCGCAAAGAAGTTATTGACAGAGTTGACAGATTTTAAGGGACAGTGTTCTAGTTTCAGCAGTTCTGTGGGTGTAGGTGATGAGCGCTGTGTGTCTGTCACAGTCCGGATGGCATCCCATATTCTTTTTGGATTGTTTTTAGCTTCAAGAAATAGTTGTTTCTCGTAATCGATTTTTAATTTTTTTAATATGTTGTTGCAAAAATTTCTATATCGCAAATAGGTTAGTTTCAAAATTGAATTGTGGGGCTCCTTGTTTGTTTTTTTATGCATGTTATCTCTGTTGCGTATACATCTTAATAGACCAAGTGTAATCCACGGCTTTATGATTCTGAGTTTACAGGGTAAACATCTGCGAATATTATTCCTATATATGATTGATGACATAACCTCCAGTAATTTGTTAGTGGCGTCATTAGGGTCATTCAATGCGATTATGTTGGAGAAGTCATAGCCTTCAACGTCTTTAATAGCATCCGGGAGATTAAGGCGGGATGTATTGAATTTGTGCGTATCATTAGGGGGGTTGTTGGTTTCTACACTTAGTAAAACTGCCGAATGGTCGGTAATTGTGGTTTCCAGTACGAGCACGATTGCTTTACTGTTTGATTTCAGCATAATATGGTCTAAACAATTGTTTAAACGGGTAGGGAAAACATATGCGGGGAGAAATCCGAGCGATGCAGTTAAATTTAGGTAGTTATGAGAGCGTTCTTCATTATGTCCGGGACAGATATTTATGTTTATGTCTCCTATTATTGTAGCATTCTTGTATGATTTATAATTGGAGAGTAAACTATTAAGACTATCTAAGAAGTTGTCAATTATCTTTTGTGATGGAGATCTATAAATCGCTACAATTACGAACTTGTTGTCTAAAGTACATACAAGACAGCTAGCGCCGACAAAGACCGGTTCGGTAATGTTACAGGAAAGAGTGTCTTTGACGTAAATTACTACTCCGTCATTCTGATTTGATAAAGTTTTTGTCTGATGCGATGTATAACCCTTTAAATTGGGCATGGACGATGTTTTTTTGAGCCAACACTCAGTCAGAATCAAAATATCACATTTTATTTTAATCGTGACGAGCAAACATTCGAATCCATTGAAATTTTTATTAATACTCTTAATATTCATATGTACGACGTTTAACGCTTTGGGGAATGTTATATACTTGGGGCAGTCTTCTGGTGGGCAGGTATAAGACGTAGACACGTGTAAGTTGTCTATGTCATTATTTAAATTATTTATCATAGCCATTGATAATGGATAAATATTACATGGAGAGTTAGTGTACAATGAGTTGAGAAAAAGTACCTTTGATGCCCAGGGATACGTTCCAATGTCACTGTTGACATCGTAGCATTATAATATTTTGATAAGAGAATACTGGCAGCCATCGCATAATATATTGTAATGTTGTTGTGGTAAGTGATTTTATGTATTATGTTGTGATTTATGTGAATAATGTGTGACTTGTTTGTTTTTTTATGCTTGTGTGTGAGAAAATTAGTTGCTGTTGGGGATAGTGCTGCAATGATGTTTGTGTGTATGTATGGGGTATTCGGTATAGCTGTTGAACAAGTGAACAATTTACATACAATTTTACAAGTTTGTACAAGTATTAATAAGCTTAGATATACGGCACAGCATAATTGTGCGATTTTATAGCATAGTAATATTATGAAATACAGTCATTGGATTATTTGTAGATCCATGAGGGTTTTTTCCGACTTTATAAGTACGCTCTTGGATCCTTCGATTTTCCGAAGAAAGATATTACCGTTGGTAGTCCAGCAGAATTTATATTCTTTAGCCTTTGCGAATTCCCTTGCAGCATACAGCAGTTTTCTTGAGCTGGCGGGGAGATACTCTGCGATATAAACTGGTCGACGGTCACCAGGCATCCCAATGGTATGACTGTTCAGGCGCTCTTCTTGGGGCTGTTTTTTATTGAAATTGCGCACCGACGTGATTAATTGGTTTTTTATTTGCACATTAGCGAATTCCGTGACTATAGGTCTAATTGTGCCCGGTTTACCTGGAAGTCGATATACATCACGTATAGTGGAATCTCCAATACTCAGATCGACTGCTGCTCCCAGGTTTGAAACAATTTTAAATAAGTCCGATGTAGACTCGTTGTCTTTAGGCGGTATATTACGGATTTCTATGCTGGACGGCCTGGACAATTGCTGTAGATCTTGAATTTTTGTTTCAAGGTGGTTTATGCTTTCTCTATAAGCTTGCTTCTCCTTTTGTAATGAGTCTATTTGTTTAATCATATCATCATATTGTTTACTTATAAAGTTGATATTCTTTTCAATTTCCGCGTTAGACTTTTGGATTTCAAAATATTGGAGTTTAATGTCAGCTATTTCTTTGACTAATTTAGCTAAAGACGAACTCTGTTCATTCGAAAACATAGTTTGCTTTGCGTCTTGCTCATTTTTCCATGAGGTGAGCATTTCAAGTAATTCTCGTTTGAGAGAAGCAACTTCGCTGCTTGGCGGCGACTCTTCGCGAGGACGTTTACATCGGGGTGTGCTGTTTACATGTTCGAAAGTGCTTAGACCGCTAGATATTGATTGCGGAATATCAGAGTCCGAACTTACTTGCATTAAGTTACTGCTGGGGGTAGTTTTGGCTGGCGGTGAACGTTGGGTGCGGGGCATCGTTTAGCTGCGCTGGCTGATGTAATATAAACCGTAGCACTCGGTGACAAGATTGGAGACTCCCGTAGCACGCGTATAGTGAACTGGCTGCGTGTACGTCACTCGAGCTTGACGAGCTACGACGACGACCGGCGCGGATTGGAGCGAGAAGGCAATTATTTCAGGACGTACTCTTTTCGCGGGGGTGTGGGCGGGTTCGTGGGGTTCGCACGGGCAGCGTTCACGACGATTATGTTAATAAGTTACTAATTACATTAGACGCAGAATTATACGTTTTAACTTTACGTGTAAGGGTTAAATTTGCGTAAACACTATTATCTATTTTGCTTATAAATCGAACACACGTCTGCTCTAGAGCACAGTAATGGACGAATCCTATTATATACACAGTATTGCCTACAGGCAAAGTATTAAACATTAAAAAGTCTGTCCAAAAGTACTTAGACCTGAAAAGTTGTATTATAAGAGATCTAGCAAAGTTAATTGGAATATTAATTACAGCCTGCTCAGGGGCACCTAGGCACACTACCACTACTGTGGTACCATATGGTTGGTGTTACCTACCAAATTTTAAGAACTTTATAAGTCAAAATAATAATTATTATTATCCTCTTTATTGCACAAGAGGTCATGATAGTTCAAACAAAAAACAAACAAAATTACATAATTATTCCCTTTATTTGCTACATTCTCTTATTAATATTTACATATTGAAATATTAAAAAAAAAAAAAAAAAATCTTTACATACATGTTATTATATCTTTATTTTCATAAAATGTGGTATAAAATATGGTTACATTTTAATCTATAGAACGGGCATATTTATCTAATGTAATAAAATAAAATAGGAAAGCAATATAAATATAAATAATGTAAAAGTAAATTTACATTCAGAAATAAAATTAGATCTACAATGCTGGGCTAATAATATCAGTACAGAATGGGAATTAAATATGGTGACATTTCAATAGTACCTGAACTGGGAGAACCTAAAATAGATTATTTGCATCCCGCACTAATTCTAAATGTATTTTCTATGCCTGTTGGCGACAAAATCCAAATATTCTGTCTTGGACAGAATATTTCTTTGCCTTTTGTCCATTCAATTTAATATTTTATTTATTTACTAGTCTATGCTCGCCACTTTACCCGCGTGAATATTTTATATTTTATTTTATTTATTGATTTTAGGAAAGCTTACAGACAAATAAAAAACTATAACTAACATGTTATGGGTAAGGACATTTGCTAATTACAAGCTTCCACATATATAGAATATCGTTTATCGTGCACCCTTCCGGAACTGTTCATCTTCCCGGGATAAAAAGTAGCCTATACACTAATCCGGGTTATGTTCTATCTGTATGCCAAATTTCATCAAAATCGGTTCAGCCATTCTTGACCTATAAATGGTGTAACTAACCCGACTATGTTTTATATATTCAGATGCCTATAAAATACTAAAAGGCTACAGGTATCATGGTCAGGCCCCACTGGCCTTCACAACCCTGGTATAATTACAGTTTAGATACATTTACTTCCATCTCTACCATTTATTATATATTTTCTAACAATATCATTTTATTCTGGGGCTGCCTATGGTACCTCAAACTTAAACTCTCATAAGTCAGCTCTATCTTTGTAGGGCTCTAAAATTGGGGAGGATGCTTGTACAAAGAGACCCTTTAAAGGACATAAGTCCAAACCAGCGTTGGCAAAATATCAAGCAACATGGGATCCAAATAAAGTTCTAAGTGTATTTACAAAACTGGACTCCAAATATGGCATTAAGTCTTGATGTAGTATGTCAAAACACTGGTGGTTTTTGCTTCTACTAAGTACAGCTGAATGAGCACAAACTTTATTATTTACTAAAATATCTAAAATAACGCTATAAAAATAAAATGTATTTATTTTACAAAGTTATTATAAGTAGAACTAATAATAATTATCAGATTAAAATATATAATAGTATTATAGCCCACACTGAGTGATGTTTGAGCCAATATTGCCATTAATTACATAGTACCTATGATTACGATGATCACTAACAATGTGTATAAAAAATTAAATAAAAATTGATTTGCCCTGCCAAGTCACAAATTGTGTGATTACATGATTCAATATATATCTCTATAGAGGGCATGACAAATATTTATAATTATCAAAAAATAAAAAATAAAACTGTTTTCTGCTTCTACCATTGGTAAATGGATTTAAAGTACTCTCAGTGTGCGGTATATTTATATGAGTGGCTTTTCAGGACATAATAGCTACATGCGTCGCCTCTACGTCCAAAGCTAAGTCAAAAGAAACTTATTAGATGTAATCAGAAAGAGTGCTGGTTAGATAAATAACCATTTTTAATTCAGGGGATTTAGCCCATGCTGTGCTGAATAAATAAAAATAATTTTATTTACTAGTACTACTATCTTAGTCACTGTTGATCTCAAACATCATAAGTGCCACGAGTAGAAAACACTTTCCTGTTCTTATAGCTAATAAGACTGATCATTAACATTTTTACTTTCTAAGATTATTAACGTTGGAATTTCTATAGATGTTTAATCATAGAGAAGAATCTAAGTGGTTCTAAATAAAACAATGTGATTCCATAACAAATGTTTATTCCATAACAAATGTTTATTCAATAGGAATCCATAATGATTTTAAGGTTCATCTCAAGTTTACCATCTCTCTAAACATCTGCATGGTTAATACATATATCGAGAACGAAGCCCGTAGTATAATAGGTGATCAAACGAACTTACCTGTGATGTTCGATCATTATTATACGAAGGGCTTCGTTCGAAGATATATGTACCCTACCCGTCCCACCCCCGGTAAAATTGAGAAGACCTTACAATACTCTAAAAAGAATGACAGTTGACGTAAGGACACAGACAATGTACTTATAATTACGTTTAGTTTTAGCTCTGAAAATTGCGTTCAGTTGCCGAGTAACTCGAGAAAGCTGCATGGTTAATACATATATCTTCGAACGAAGCCCTTCGTATAATAATGATCGAACATCACAGGTAAGTTCGTTTGATCACCTATTATATTGGACCCTCAGGGCGTCCAGTGTTTTCCGCGAATAGCTGGCCCACAAGCTGCTTGTGTAGAAGGTTTGACAGTATGCTTTAAATGATGTGATCTTAACTTCCTTGCTACAACAAACAAACCTGCGCACCAGCATATTGCTTCTCCCAGTTTCATGATTATTGTAAATGTTAATTATGTTAAACTTTTGTGTTTGTTATAGAACCGATTCTCGGGCGCTGTTTTTGGCATTAGCTATTTATGGATGCGAAGTATTTTTTTGGACCCGTTTTCCAGTAATTCTATTTTAATCTTCTGGGTTCGTCTGTTTACAATAGTATTTTGGGAGCTTTATTACTTACAAGATAAACATAACCAGCCTATTACGATCCCATTTCTCGGCTCCGCTCCTTGACTTATCGAGTCCGGAAGCAGCCTATGTGTTGGCGTACTAACTGTAACTTGTTCTTCTTCTTCGTGTCGACATGAGCTACGTAATGATAATAGCTCATGTCGTGGGTAAAATAATAGCCAGTCAGCAGGTTGATAGCGGGGCTGACTGCCCAGGGTGCGCCGGACGATCAATTAAATATTGTCACTCGTGGAGGCTCTTTTAATGCACCCTTTTCTTTTGTAACTTGTTAAAATTCATAGATATATTAATGTTTTAATGACGAAGGCGACGCAACTGAAAGTAGATTGCTGCGTGCGTAAAAATACATGCTGAAATTTTAATCGCTTCTTTCCCGAAAAGGGGTCATTTTACTGTCATTTTTTTCGCGATTTCATGGGTGGTTCTATGGTAAAAGTTGTTCATAATGATGAGTACAAAGACTCCTTTTCGGGAAATAATAGATTAAAATTTCAGCATGTATGTACGGTAGTGAGCCTGTAAAGTAGGCTTCTTCTCAGAATGAGAATAATTAAGGCCTTAGTCCACCACGCTGGCCTACTGCGGGTTGGTGGACACACACACCATTCGGAACTGTATGGAGCACTCTCAGGTGTGCAGGTTTCCTCACGATGTTTTTCCTATAGCAAGCAAGTGTATCATCATCATCAACTCAGCTTCTCGCAGTCCACCGCTGGACATAGGCCTCTCCCAAATTGCGCCACAACACTCGATCCTCTGCTTCTGCATCCAGTCCCCCCCTGCTAGTTTCATCAGGTCGTCGGTCCACCTGGTTGGGGGGCGTTACCTACACTACGTTTGCCGATTCGCTGTCTCCACGCAAGGACTCGTCTGCTCCAACGGCTATCGATCCTTCGAAAGACATAGCCAGCCCACTGCCACTTCAGCTTACTGATCCTACAAACTATGTCGGTCACTCCAGTTCCTCTCCGGATAATCTCGTTACGGAATTTATCCTTCAAAGAAACTCTAAGCATTGCCCGCTCCATAGCTCGCTGAGCGACTTTGAATTTGTGGGCTAGCCCAGCTGTCAGTGTCCACATCTCGGCAACGTAAGGCATGACAAGCAGGACGCACTGGTTGAAGACCTTTAAGGTCTTCAACCAGTGCGTCCTGCTTGTTTGTCTTCAAACTTTGCGGTATAGGCGACGAAGCAAGTGTATAGCAAGTGATAATCAAATTCTAATCCACGCACATGATACATATCACGAAAAGTCAGAGGTGCGGGCTGACTTCGAACTCAGAGCCTGATGATGCATGGAAGGCAAGTGTTCAACCGTTATCACTGCATCTATCATATTATTTCTAACAGCATCACCCCCAAAACAGCACACTAATAACTTTCCAGTCTGAAAATATCTATTCAGGTTGCAATGACTTAGGGGTGTCCAAAACCCCCTTTTTCCTTTACGATCTAGATCACCGTTACTTAAAAATTATCAAAAATATTACAAAAAAATATTTTTGACTTAAAAATAGTGTTATGATGATTCATTGTTATTATTCCTACACCCCTTGTTTTTCACATAAACTGTACATAAGCGATGTTTTGTGGAGAAATACCGAGACAGCGAAGCTTAAGTGGGCGAGTCGCGTGAAAGTTTACAAAAGACTTGGTAAAATATTCATATTTGTCGAGCGCCACCCCTAACGCTAGGGTTGGTCCACTTATTGTATCTTTTTACATTGTTATTCTTTGAGCGATGTGTTAGGTTTAATTGAACATGCTGTTTATGTTATCATCGTTGAGGTAAAGAGGCTTTTGTGTCTGTAGCCTAAATATTAAGTGATACAAAGTATTCTGTTACATATAATCCCTCAAACAAATGCTGAGCTGAATAATTGTTGGATTGGATTGCTGTCTGCTATTTAAGGCGCTTCTATGGCCAAACGACCTTCAGTGCGCGGATATATGAATTATTATCGAGAAAAGTAATAAGGTAATAGTAAGTAAGTAGTACCATCTCTTCTCGCGGGTGTCGTAAAAGGCGACTAAGGGGTTCACCAGAGGATGGGCAGCAGTGTTCTCTGAGTATTCATTCATCCAACTGGGATCGCCAACTCGCCTGCCAAGCGTGCTGATTATCATATCCTTTGATGATTATCATATTTATTTTTGATTATTTTCCCACCTGTTTGGAATCCAGTTCTAAAAATAATCAAGTCCCAAATAACACGCAACGCTGTAAAAGATAATGACATTGTGAGTGATTACTGCGTGCATCGAAACGATTTTAATTAATAAAAATTTTTATTTTATTAGAAATATCTGTAAAGACGCTTGTTATTTTAGTCTTCCTGCGACCACGAACGCTGCAAAGCTTTCGAAACGTCAGGAAAACCAATTTAAATAATATACGCGATGTAATCCGGATTTTTTTATTATAACAAAACTAATATTATAAATGAACACATACATAACATACATAACCAGCCCATCCCTGTCCCACTGCTGGGCACAGACCTCTTCTCGGTATGAGAAGACTCAGGCCTTAGTCCACCACGCTGGCCTAATGCGGGTTGGCGGACTACACACACCATCGAGAACTGTATGGAACATTCTCTGGTGTGCAGGTTTCCTCACGATGTTTTCCTTCACCGTTAAATCAAGCGGTAATCGAATATAAATCCGCACATGAATTCGAAAAGTCAGAGGTGCGGGCCGGTATCAACACATATATTTAAAATAATTCTAAAAGTTAGATGTGTAGACTTTTGCATGGATGGTCAGTGTTCAACCATAAGGCTGTTATGTTATCTTAAGGCTAATACAGGCTAATGAGTAGGTACAGTCAGTCAAACATTCCGGTGAACCACCACTAAGGCTAAAATCGCTTGCGTTCAGTGTTCGACGGCAGCCGTAGGTACGTGTAATGTAGCAGAATTCGTTCAAGGGACTTTGTCGAGAAAGTATATCACCGAGAAGGATCGTGACTATACAGAAGTATCTACCCTAGATTAACGCAAGAAGTAATTTGGTCTAGGAAAACTTAGGATCGTTTCCACTTGAGTGAACACTCGGGCAAAACTAGAAGCTGGTAGGCACAGTCGACCACACGTCTGTGGTAACACTTGAATTACGAAAACCAGTCTTATTGCTTACGAATGTCAAGGTCAAACTGTTACCACTGATTAAATTATGTGATGTCTTAAAGGAAAATTCACGAAACACAACTTAAGTTTAGAAGGTTTTGTTCATTGGTAGATTTCCACAAGACATGGGTCATCATCATCATCATTATTTTAGCCGAAATGCGTCCACTGCTGGACATAGGCTTCCTCCAAGCATCGCCACAACGACCGGTCCTGCTCATGTTGGGGGGATATGCCATAATCGCCACGCTTGGCAGGCGGGTTGGCGATCGCAGTTGGTTGGTTAAATACTCAGAGAACCCTGCTGCCCATCCCCTGGCGAATCCGTTAGTCGCCTTTTACCCATGAGAAGATATAGGGTGGTGCAATTATTTACGTCCGGCGCCACACGGAACTATGACAAGACATGGATATAAGTCAGTAATTAACTAATTAATTTGACGACCTCTGTGGTCTAATGGTTCGAGTGTCGGACTGCTGATAACGAGGTCGTGGGTTCGATTCCCACAGGACACAAATATTTGTGTTATGAACATAAGGTTTTGTAATAACTTCTTAGGTTTTCGCGATCACTACACATTATAATAAAACAAAGTTTAACCGGATTAAATCGCATATATTATTTAAATTGGTTTCCCTGACGTTTCGAAAGCTTTGCAGCATTTCGTGGTCGCAGGTAGACTAAGATGACAAGCGTTTTTACAGATATTTCAAATAAAATAAAAATTTTAATTAATTAAAATCGTTTCGATGCACGCAGTAATCACTCACAATGTCATTATCTTTTACCGCGTTGCGTGTTATTTGGGACTTGATTATTTTTAGAACTGGGTTCCAAACAGGTGGGAAAATAATCAAAAATAAATATGATAATCATCAAAGGATATGATAATCAGCACGCTTGGCAGGCGAGTTGGCGATCCCAGTTGGATGAATGAATACTCAGAGAACACTGCTGCCCATCCTCTGGTGAACCCCTTAGTCGCCTTCTGCAGTGTGTGAACATGCCCTAGACAAACCCAACCATTTTCTTCGATTTGATAAACCACAAGTTCTGGCGAAGGAAAACCGATATGTACCTAGAATGCTCCGTGAGGCTATTGAAATTAAAAAACATCCTAATTTTAATAGAGAAGATGGTTGGCAGCTACCACCTGTTTGGAACCCAGTCCTAAAAATAATCAAGTCCCAAACAGCAGGCAACACTGTAAAAGATAATGATATTGTGAGTGATTACTGCGTGCACCGAAACGATTTTAATTAATAATATTGTACGGTAGATTAAAATAAATTTTAGAAATATTTGTAAAGACGCTTGTCATCTTAGTCTACCTGCGACCACGAAATGCTGCAAAGCTTTCGAAACGTCAGGGAAACCAATTTAAATAATATACGCGATTTAATCCGGTTAAACTTTGTTTTATTATAAGGTTTTGTGTTGATCTGGGTGTTGTTTATGTATTGTAAGTATGTATTTACAAAAAAAAAAGTGTTTAAGCATTATATCCATTGTCTAGTACCCATAGCACAAGCTCTGCTTAGTTTGGGACTAGATGGTGCTGTGTAAAAATGTCCCAAAAATATTTATTTATTTATTTAATTCAGTAATTAGAAATAGTGATGATGGTTCTGTTACTTGCAAATTAAATTAATTTAGTCTCACTGTTTCCTTCAATAAACCCATTATAAAAGGACAGAAGATTTTAGTCCTATCAAACTAGGTCTTTTGCTTGTTTTCATCGTGATTTCAGTCACCATCGCTATTATACACGCTGTAAACGTTTCAGACGAAAAGGGGTCATTGAACTCATAATTATTAACAACCTTTGCTATGGGACCAACCATGAAATCGCGAACGAAGAAAAAAATGTTTGTTCACAAATCGACAAAATGTTGGGAAAAGCAGTTCTTTTTTTCTTAAATTTTCAGCGCGTATAGAATACGACTATCTTCCCGTTTATGACAAATGCTACTATTGCACTAAATTGAGTCTTAATATTTTATGTCTTTATTCAATGATGTTTATAAGAAAGAGATATAAAGTGATTTGAATTAGTTTAGTACAGCATACAGCATCCATCAGTCTTACCAAGTCTGAATCATGAAATCCACAAAGTACATTGTAATATACTGAAATAGAGACCAATCTTCCACCACAAAACAGGTAACCGCTTACTAGCGCCATCTGATACTTTTAGTGTGAAACTACATCAACTGAACTAAAAATAAAACATGCAAAAAGAGAAACACTTCTTAATGTTTGATGAAAAATCAGTATAATTACATCTTGAAATGTAATTTTAATCTCTTTGAGATATTTTCAAATATGGGGTCTTGTAGCGACATCTACCGAATATTGAATAAACTATTACAATATCTCGTTTTGTAAATTTGTTAAACCTGCCATCTATTGCTTTTAGTCCGTAACAGTATCAAATATAGTGCTACTGAATTAAAAACCACCATCTTACGTGTTAGCTACAAGTATTTGAAGAACTACGTTTTTTGCAGCGTTGTAAAAGCTGTTGTACCCGATTATTTGTTCGAAGATTGAGAATGAGGACCCTGATGAAATCATGTCAAAGTCAAAGTCATTTTTTTTTATTTCGAATAAGCATTTACATGCACTTTCAAAATGTTAATTATGAATATAGTAGCATGGTTCCAAAAAGTTGGTCCTATGGAGAAGAGCCAGCAAGAAACTCCATGGATATACTCTTTTCAAATAATAATAGTACAATGATTTGTTTCATGATTAATTGGAAAGAATTATGTAAAAATTTATATGTCTATGGTGAGAATAATGTAAAATTGACGACCAAAATTGCAAAAACTAAGCGTTTAGATTGTTGTCCAGTAGGTATAATTTATATTGAACTATATTTACGGGACTTGTCGCGCACAATAAAATCAAAACATAACAAACATTTTGACTAACCTCGACGTTTCCGCCAAGTTGCATAGGCCGTGGTCACGTGCACAAAAAAAAAAGACGTGTGGCACTCGGAGACTGCCGCGGTAAAGCTATTGCATAGCATTTTTTATGTAAATACAAAGAGGAGGTGCCCTAACGCCGAAACTCTAAGCAGGCATGAGTCACCAGATTGCGGGGCGAAGAGGGGGATTACGCATGCGCAGTAACGCCGATACAACCAATGCCACCTAGAGGTGATTTGCAGAACTAAAGAGACAAGCGTGATATTTCAAAAAGTCATTAAAAGTTCTGCTATTCATCGATAGATGGCAAAACTAAAAAGTATCACCGCTGTGCCGGTCGGAGTGGGGGGTGTAAGGTTATTTTCGTTACGGAATTTCTGGATTCGGTCTCCACGCTCAAGGCCCGCGATAGAAGCTATGTAATAGCTTAAAAACTATGTATAATTTATATTTACAATTTCCCAAACACTTTTACAAAATGAAAATTGTATGGACTATTTCAATTTAAGTTGTAGGTATTTTTTCACAAATCAATTATATTGTATAACCATAAATATGTTATTTACACTGTTTCGTAATATCTGTGTAAAATAAAATGTATCCTAGATTCCTAAATAAAGTTTAACCTCCGGCAATATTCGCACTTACGTTTTGATTCGTAGCGCCAGTCATTCCCTCGCACGATGAATGTTATGAATGATTTATCAGTTCAACGAACGAACGAATGAACCAAATGGCGCATGCCACGGAAAAAAATAAAGATATCTTGCTATGAAGCTTTCGTGTAGGATTTCTGTGTTGAATTTATTCATATAGAAACTTTTTTTGGTAAAGGCTTTATGTGTTGTCGTTTTTCTTATTGATATTTTTCATCGAAATAATATGTGCTACCGAACAGTGGTAGTATATATTATTTCGATGATATTTTAAAGCACAAAAAGTATGCAATATAAAACATAATGCTCAGTAAATAAAAACCGGTCAAGTGCGAGTCAGACTCGCGCAGTAAGACTCCGTACCACCTATCAACCTGATACCCTTTAGAAACTGCTTGAATTCATGAGAGTTCATCAAAAGACATCAACGTAACCTGCGCGAAATATGAATATTTGCATCTCATTCTGATGCAGATACCACCACACATGTCTATTTTTGTCCTATCTTTAGTATTTATTATTAAATATAATAGTATGCACTATAATTATACCAAATTTGACGCTAGTGTGTATTACCGTTTTGAAGATAGAACAGGAACAAAAATGTAAAAAAAAAATGCATATTTTTCGAGGTTTCTTGTATGGGGACAGCCTTTGGTTTAAGACTTTTTTAATTTTTAGTATTTGTTGTGATAGGCGTCATAGCAACACATATTCTGTGAAAATTTCAACTGGCTATCTATTACCGTTCTAAAGATACAGCCCTGTGACACACAGACGTACGAACGGACGGACAGCGTAGTGAGAGTAATAGGGTCCCGTTTAGCACCCTTTGGATAAGGAACATGTAACATAATGTTCAGTAAATAAAAACCAGTCAAGTGCGAGTCACACTCGCGCAGTAAGCCTCCGTACCACCTATCAACCTGATACCCTTTAGAAACTGCTTTAATTCATGAGAGTTCATCAAAAGACATCAACGTAACGTGTGTGAAATATGAATATTTGCATCTCATTCTGATGCAGATACCACCACACATGTCTATGTTTGTTCTATTTTTAGTATTTATTATTAAATATAATAGTATACACTATAATTATACCAAATTTGACGCTAGTGTGTATTACCGTTTTGAAGATAGAACAGGAACAAAAATGTTGAAAAAGAAATGCATGTTTTTCGAGGTTTCTTGTATGGGGACACCCTTTGGTTTAAGACTTTTTTAATTTTTAGTATTTGTTGTGATAGGCGTCATAGCAACACATATTCTGTGAAAATTTCAACTGACTATCTATTACCGTTCTAAAGATACAGCCCTGTGACACACAGACGTACGAACGGACGGACAACGTGGCGAGAGTAATAGGGTCCCGTTTAGCACCCTTTGGATAAGGAACCCTAAAAACAGCTTGATTGTGATAATAAACCTGTCTTCAACAATTGAAAACCCCGGCACAAAAACGACAATAAAGCGAAAAAAAGCAGTACTGATGTTGAACTAAAACAATCTAACAATACTACCGGTGGTTTGACAATCCAATTATCAGGGTACGTCTCGATCCTGCTCCCGATGTCTGACTTTTTACCAGGGAAATAAAAGAAGAGACCGGGGAAATAATTGCTCTGACTGAATGGGTATTGATATAGTTTTTTTCTGGCTTTTTTATGAGACAGTTTTTATATTTGCGACCTGTTTTTTTAAGTCGGGTTAACAGTTCGATGTTTTTTTGTTGTTTGAGATTTGTATAACCATAGATAAATAAAACAAGGGAGATGTGCCAAATAGGAACAAGCTTGATGCTTCGACATGCGAAGAATGATTACATCGCCGGTGGAAAGCCCACAGATTGAAACACTGTATGTGTATGCCCACTACGCATGTGAACAATTTTATTAATAAGTGTACTAGTGTCATAGAATATACGTGGGACACTCAGAAAGTTTTGCGAAACTAAAAAAAAATGTTCTATACGTACATATATTTTTATCAAATCTTTTCAAAGTACTTTCCACCAGCCTCTATACAAAGATTCATGCGCCTAAACCAGTTTTCAAAACACTTTTTCCAGTCCGCCGCAGACACCTCGTTTACAGCCTGCTCGAACGCAGCCAGCGCATCTTCCGGCGACGAAAATTGTATCCCTTTGAGCTGATTTTTTATTTTTGGGAATAAAAAGAAGTCACACGGTGCTAGATCAGGGCTGTAAGGAGGGTGACCCAGGAGTTTGACTGGCGTGCTGTCCAGGAAGTCCCTCGTTTTGAGTGCGGTGTGCGCAGGTGCATTGTCGTGGTGGAGCAGTAGCCCGCGGAGCCCTGTGTTTGGTCGCTTGTTGCTTATAACAGAGAAAACTTCTGGCAAACATTTGGTAGTATACCATTCGGCATTAATGCTTCTTTGATCCCGTAAGGGAATTGATACCAAGTGGCCAGTCAAATTAAAAAAGCTAGCGATCAAAATCTTACCCCCGCTTCTAGATCGCTTCACTTTGGTAGGCGTTGGCTCATTTTGAAACACCCAAACAGTCGACTGGCGCTTGGTTTCTGGGTCGTATTGATAAATCCAGGACTCATCACCTGTAACGATGTCGTAAACACGCCGAGACGAGCCTGCTTCAAATTTGTTAAGCATATCACGGCACCATTCCACCCGGGCCTGCTTCTGAGCATCGGTGAGGTTGTGCGGCACCCAGCGTGATACTATCCTCCTCATGCGAAGATGGCTGTGTAGAATCTCGTGAACGCTTCCCGATCCAATCTTCAATATGTGTTGAATCTCCTGATATGTAATTCGCCTATTGTCTTGGATTAAATTTTTCACTGCTAGCACGTTTTCTTCGGTAACAGCTGTCAAAGGGCGACCGCTTCTTTCGTCATCCCCCAAAGTTGGTCGACCGCGCTTGAATTCGTTATACCAACGATACACGGTTGCCTTGGAAGGGCCTTCATCCATGAATGCCATTTGAAGTCTATCGTACGATTCATCCGGTTTCAGGCGACACTTGAAATCGTATAAAATCATAGCTCTAAAATGTTCCCGGCGCAGATCCATATTTCAGTGAGACACAATACTTTGAATTAACTCGCAAAAAATGTGGAGGGAAATTTTGAAATTGGAACTTACTTATTTTTACTTATAAATAATCATATTTTCGAAAAACATTATAACTGGCCAGTCTCCCATATATAAAAACTTTTTTTCGCAATACTTTCGGAGGGGCCTGGTATACTAACGACAAGAAACAACACTTAAGCATGTGTGCTCGTAAAATTGCTCGCGGCTATGTGTGCGGGTCGGGGCGAGCGAGGGCGCCGTGCGCGGTGCGCGGCGTTTGGAACGGGCAGTCTCTCGGCTGCCCCAGCCAATATATTGCATGTACATGCGCTCCCTCAAGGTCACCGGCGAGCGAGCTCACACGTACAGGGGAGTTTCACCGCTGTGCTAGTGTTGCTGTGTTCTTCTTGGTGTGCGTGAGAAAATATGAGTGTGTGCGGCGTACTTCTTATTTTTTTGTTTCTCTGTTTGTAAAATAAGTGGGAGATGATACTTTATCTTCATCCTCCTTGCTTCCCAATTATATTGGAGTCGGCTTCCAGTCTAACCAGATGCGGCTGAACATCAGTATTTTACACGGAGCGACTGCCATCAGACCCCCGCAACCCTCAACTCCTCAACTCAGCCTATCGCAGTCCACTGCTGGACATAGGCCTCTCCCAAGTTGCGCCACAACGCTCGATCCTCTGCCTTCCGCATCCACTCCCCCCCGGCTACGCTCTTTAGGTCGTCGGTCCACCTGGCAGGGGGGCGCCCTACGCTGCGTTTGCCGATTCGCGCAACCCAGTTACTGGATAATACTGACATTCGGAGGTTAGACCAGCTGTCAGTCTTTCAGGCTTCTGACTACCCGAAACGACTGCCATAGATATTCGTATGAAAATTGGGACCGACAGCTTATTATGATGTCATGTTTTGCTTTTTTTGTTAAGTCAAACAACCAAAATTATCGTCAAGTTGTCAGTCGATTTTTAAATTGTGGAAAGAAAAAATCGCTCACGAGCAGGATTCGAACCTGCGACTCCTGGCTCAGTACGCCAGTGCTTTAGCCACTAAGCTACCGTGAACACTGCTCGTGGTATCGAAATTATCCTCCACTATACGTCTTTGGGTGACGTCAGCGATATCTTATTAAGAAACATTGTTCCTTAACCGACTCGACTAACTTTGCAGTTAAATCAAAGTCGTATAGATATGCCTATCCTTATTTTTAACGCATTTTACGCATGCGAAATGAAATCTAACGATTTTTAAATTGTGGAAAGAAAATTTTTTTTTTTCCACAATTTAAAAATCGTTAGATTTCGTTTCGCATGCGTAAAATGCGTTAAAAATAATAAATAATTGTCAGTCGATGCCAATTTTATGGAATTTCTTGTGTGAAAAGGAGTCTATAATATTGAATCATAGACTATAGAGTATCGAAATAAAAATATGGATGATACACAGATATCATAGATGATACAATTTTAGCCGGTTACGTCATTAATGTATTGATACTCCTTAAAATATAAAAAATGCTTCTTGTAAACTCCGCATTAAATATTGTGTATATTATGAAACGAAAAAATTCGCATGTAATTTTCGTATAGTGTTCATCTTTGTAACAGTTTAAGGCTATTTTTATCAATGTCCTTTGACAAACCTTTAATTTGAATCTTTTGTCCTCAAAAATAATCAGCACTTTTCACACGTCAAACTGACATGCATAACCTATTTCAAATTCCTCTTGTATTGCAAACCATTTTACGAATAGTTTACAAACTTATCCCTTCCAATGTACGGACAGAATTGAACTTTATATCAACGGAATAAAGTGCAAGTCGAATGATATGTAAGTTTGTAAGAGATCTATTTCCCGAGATACGACAGCCAATTTCGTCGTTGTGCCCGCTTGAACATATCCACTTGATGGGCGATGTTCAGAGGGTGTACCTGTTCGTGACGTTTATAGATGAATACTTGAGGATATGGAGGGTATGGAGACAGGTTCCGGTATGAGATGAGGAAATGAGGAGTTTATAAGTATACCGATATTTAATTTACACTCGAAGACTGCCGCGGTAAAGCTATTGCATAGCATTTTTTATGTAAATACAAAGAGGAGGAGCCCTAACGCCGAAACTCTAAGCAGGCATGAGTCACCAGATTGCGGGGCGAAGAGGGGGATTACGCATGCGCAGTAACGCCGATACAACCAATGCCACCTAGAGGCGATTTGCAGAACTAAAGAGACAAGCGTGATATTTCAAAAAGTCATTAAAAGTTCTGCTATTCATCGATAGATGGCAAAACTAAAAAGTGTCACCGCTGTGCCGGTCGGAGTGGGGGGTGTTAGGTTATTTTCGTTACGGAATTTCTGGATTCGATCTCCACGCTCAAGGCCCGCGATAGAAGCTATGCAATAGCTTAAAAAATACATAACAGCTCTGCAATCAAGCGGATCATGATCATCATCAACACATTACTGGCCCACTGTTGGGCACAGGCCTGTACTCAGACCGAGAAGGTCCACCACGCTTGCCTAGTGCGGGTTGGCGGACTACACACACCATCGAGAACTGTACGGAGCACTCTTAGTTGTGCAGGTTTCCTCGCGATGTTTTCCTTCACCGCTAAAGAAAGTGATAGTCAAATTCTGATCCATACATGAATTCAAAAAGTCAGAGGGCAGAATCGAATCGTTCGAGTCCTGCTCGTGAGCGAATCTTTCCACAATTTATATGCTTAGGCCTCCTTATTTTTCTGATTTGTGTGTAATTATTTGATGTAGAAGAAGAACCGGAGTGACTGACATAGCTTGAAGGATCAGTAAGCTAAATTGGCAGTGGGCTGGCCATGTCTGTCGAAGGTCCGATCAAAGAGAATATAACCACTACGTTTGGTCCGATGGCCGCTGGAGCAGACGAATCCTTGAGGGGAGACCGCGAATCGGCAAACGCAAAGTAGGGTGGCCCCCCGCCAGGTGGACCTACGACCTGAAGAACGTAGCTGGGGGGGACTGAATGCGGAAGGCAGAGGACCGAGTGTTGTGGCGCAACTTGGGAGAGGCCTATGTCCAGCAGTGTACTGCGATAGCCTGAGTTAATTTGATGTATCTTTTTATGTTAAAATAAAATGTGTTTAAGTTAAATTAGTGTAACGAAATGTAAATTAACTGTAGTAAGGAAATAAAAGGCTATAGTATTAATAATAATAGAGTACCAATAGCATCTTCTCCGTGTGTAAGGGCCATTAGACAAAAATACTCTGTAATTCGGTCAATCTCAAGTCAGTGGTAACACTTGAATTACGAAAACCGCCCGCTAGTGCAGATATGTTACTTGCTGTCGCAGTCTGAAGACTCGAAAATGTCCTTGTTACGACATTTTTCTATTAATCCGCATCAAGTAAGCCACCGCGGCACCGAGCGTGACCGGTGACAAAAAAAAACTATATGTCGTCATGTGTGTACAGAAAGTGTTCCAATTATGACGCGAAAGTAACTTGAAGTAAACAACTTACTTACTTTTTACTAGTTTATGTGTATTATGCTGCCGCTGCATACGGAACATTTTAATCATTTGTTTTGGTAGGGTATGACATATCTATACTTTAAAATTTCATTGTACAGTCGAGGAATGAAAAGGTTCGTCACATGTTGCTTGTACTGTGTGTGAGTGTAGACGTGGACACTGACAGTTGGGCTAGTCCACAAGTTCAAAGTCGCTCAGCGAGCTGTGGCTTGGAGTTTCTTTGAAGGATAAAATCCATGACAAGATTATCCGGAGAAGAACCGGAGTGACTGACATAGCTTGTAGGATCAGTAAGCTGAAGTAACAGTGGGCTGGCCATGTCTGTCGAAGGACTGATGGCCGCTGGAGCAGACGAGTCCTTGACTGGAGACCGCGAATCGGCAAACGCAGCGTAGGACGCCCCCCGCTAGGTAGACCGACGACCTAAAGAACGTGGCTGGAAGGGACTGGATGCGGAAGGCAGAGGACCGAGTGTTGTGGCGCAACTTTGGAGAGGCCTACATTCAGCAGTGTACTGCGATAGGCTGAGTTGATGTTGCTTGTACTGGCAGATAACAATAATGACAGTTGTACGTACACCCACCTAATTGTCTCTCGTTTGGAGTTTGAAAAGGTAACATATACTCGCAACACGTTTAATGGAATCAATTTGAAAATTGACGAACCTTTTTGTTCCTCGACTGTTCTTCATTATACTGCTACTCACAAAATAAATCCGCTGTAAAGGTCAATTTGTTACCACTGACGTGACTGTCAAAACTACGTAACTGTTAACAACATCGAAGTAAAAGTTTATCGAGCGTTCTTGCAGTTTCACGTCAGCACTTTCAAACTTAATACTTTTTCTACCAACCTCCACTCTTGCTTGAGATATTTATTTTTCCATTAAGGTGTGCCTTATGAATTTATCATCGTTTTAAGTATAATATCTTGTTGCAAGAATATCAAAAAAAAAAATTTTCTTCTTAAGGTGAATGCTACAGGGTAGCCCGCGAAATTCAAATTTTTTGGCGTTTTTTGCAAATTGTAGCTTTATTTCGCGTTGTATATCGGTCAAAATATGATTGGCGGAAATAATAACAATATATCCAAGGAACAATACTCATAAAAAATATTAACCTAGCTCTATAAGCTCTAAAAGGTCGAAAATCGATAATTTGATCGTAAATTAATATTATCGAGCTAGGTTAATATTTTTTATAAGTATTATTCAGTAGATATATTGTTATTATTTCTGCCAATCATATTTTGACCGATATACAACGCGAAATAAAGCTACAATTTACAAAAAACGCCAAACATTTTGAATTTCGCGGGCTACCCTGTAGCATTCACCTTAAGATTGTCGGAGTTATTGCTTGGATCCACGCTGCTTGTTAGTAGGTAGCATCAGTAGATAGCATTGGCAGGATGGCAGGTGATGCTTGATTATTGTAAAATGCGTAAATAAGAGAATATTTTTAACTAGCGACCCGCCCCGGCTTCGCACGGGTGCAATGATGCTAAATATACTACAGAATGCCGCACTATGTCCCTGTATTTTAAATCTGTAATATCTTCGAAAATATTTATTTACATTACATGCTGTAAAGGGCCATATTGATCTATATTAAATGCACAATGTATTTAAGGTACTTAATTGGATAAGGATTAATGCTGTACTGCTTAAAATCGCTTCGTAAATAAGCCATTATTTCTCGTAAAAAGTAAGGATAAAAAATGGTTATTGTGGATTATCCCTAAGAGAAAGACATATACAGGTGTGAACTTTTTTGTAGAACTTTTTAAGGTGTACAATACTGTAGTACTTTATTTTGATCTATCTCGTAGGGTTTGCAATGTAAGCGCAAAAAAAATTGTTTATTTACGACATCACATTAGAAACCACTAAAATTATCAGCGTTTCTCTAATATATTATGCATGTATTATACATATAAACCTTCCTCTTGAATCACTCTATCTATTAAAAAAACCACATCAAAATCCGTTGCGTAGTTTGAAAGATCTAAGCATACGTAGGGACAGACACCAACCCGCACTAGGCCAGCGTGGTGGACTAAGGCCCTAGCCTTCTCGTATTGAGAAGAGGCCCGTGCCCAGCAGTGGGACAGTTATGGGCTGGTTATGTTATAGGGACAGACAGATAGCGGGAAGCGACTTTGTTTAATACTATGTAGTGATTTCCATCAAATTTTGGGTCTTCACTCTTTAGACTTATTTTTTTTTCTGTTTAATGTCCAATTTATCTATATTATTAAGCACAAGGTAAACTTTTTTAAACATCTAGTGGTTGACTGGGAGTAGAGTAGAGTGGAGTGGAGTCAAGTAAACTAGAATCGAGTCGACTCGGGGTGCTGGCCAGATAACCTCCACGTGTGTCTGACGGCTGCTTGTCCCTCTGGACACGTCTGGAGGGAACGGCAGTTGTCAGGCCAGTGCATCCTGGGTGCGGGCAATAGAATCCTTTCGAGGGATTAACCTTCGGGGGATATTATTGTCTGTGACGAATATTCTGGTACGGGAGGGGCCCCATGTGGGCCAACGGAGAGTTGCTCCACGTGTCCCTCTGATGTCAGCAGAGGCCACAGTGGAGGAGTAGGGGCGGGCCCGGTGTGCACTCATCCTGCCACTGGGCAGGCAGCGGGGGGACTGTCCTTCCCTGCCCCCGTCGATCTCGTAACCCCTAGTACCCGCTAAGTAGTGTTCTCGTGCCTCTTGGGATCGAGGGTCTTGGCTTCACCGCCCGGACCGCGAGGAAGAAAACCTCTATAAAAAATTACGGGAGCAGACTCGGGGTAGTCTGCTGCCTGACCAGCAGCTGGCGTAGCTGGTAAAGGCCCTTGAGGTGAGGTGGCGTGCAGTGTTCCGTGTGCGCTGCTTAGGAGGGTGCGGCCAACGTTAGGCCGAACGGGGAGAAGGGGCTCGCCTGTTTGTGGCGGGCCGGGACCTGTCGGGGGTGTTGTGTGAATACTCACGGCTTCCCACGCCCCCGGCTAAGTTAGTTGAAGGAACACCGTGGTGATTTTAGTCGGTAAGAGTCCGACACTGGCTCCGCCTACCCCGGGCGGAGTGCGTCCATGAGGATATCCCCACGGCAAAAAAAAAAAAGAGTCGATTCATCGAGTGGAGTGTGTGTAGTGTGTAGTGTGGAGTGTGTTTGTGTGTGTGTAGAGTGGAGTGGAGTGGAGTGGAGTGCTTGACTGGTTGTGTGAGTTGACTTTACAGCATAAGAATCAGAATGATCTATAGTATACATTAGCCGTTTTTCAGTTTGAGGCAATTTACCTAATTTTAAAGCAGCAATAGCTTGAAAGGTTACTGATACTTCGTATTTCCAACTTAAACTTAACGACAATTAAACTAAATCCCAATAAATGAAGCAAATTGCATTAAATCCTGGGTTTAACATCTTCCTCCTTCCCATGGATTTCTGGAAAGCCATCGATTAAGCGGTAAATCCCGTTTAAGTCTACACGTCACCGATGACATGGCTGAATTTACTAATCAAAACTTACACGACTGTCATGACGATGTCACTGGCCAGAAATAATCAGTATACTTATCAACTCAGCCTATCGCAGTCCACTGCTGGACATATGCCTCTCCAAAGTTGCGCCACAACACTCTGTAGTTTTTTCATTAAATACATTTTTCATTCCATTGCTCGAAGGTTTGCTGGCTCAAAACTCATTTTTGAGTTAAGCTCGCCTTTGTACAGTCGACTGCAAGACGGCGGACGGACACTTCAATTTAAGAAAATCGCCCTTACTGCTTACGAAATAAAGATGCTGCTAATGTCAAAGTGTTACCACCGACGTGCGGTCGACCGTACGTGAAATTTCTTCTTATAATGTACTGTTGAATTTTCTGGTGTTCACTATAGAATTGAGAAATGTAATGTTAAAATAACCTGATATAAATTTATAGAACGATACAACGACGATGTCTGTGGTCTGGTGGTTCAAGTGTCGGACTGCTGATCACGAGGTCGTGGGTTCGATTACCACAGAACACAAATATTTGTGTGATGAACATGAGTGTTTGTGTTGGTCTGGGTGTTTCTTATGTATTATAAGTATGTATTTACAAAAAAATAAAAAGTACATAAGTAGTAAGTACATTATATCCATTGTCTAGCATCCGTAGTACAAGCTCTGCTTAGTTTGGGACACGGACCAGTATGGTTTGGGACTAGATGGTGATGTGTAAAAATGTTCCAAAGATATTTATTCATTTTTTTTTATTTATATGACATTTATCGTGTAATCAATGAGAAAATTGATTAAGTAATAAAATATAATGACATCTAATTCCTGTACCTTATGCTTGTAATTTTTTTTCAAAGTCAACTTTAATATTCTATTGTATGCCTTATGAGGTAAATTGTGCTGACCAAAAAATATTATTGTAAGTTCTTTTATGTACCACAATTAATGCAATAAAGTTCATTTCTATTTCTATAAAGTTGCGCCTCAACACTCGGTATTGTTTTCATTAAATACATTTTTCATTCCATTGCTCGAAGGTTTGCTGGCACAAAACTCATTGATCGCCTTTGTACAGTCGACTGCATGACAGTGGTAACACTTCAATAAAAAAAATCGCTCTTACTGCTTACGAAATAAAGATGCTGCTAATGTCAAAGTCAAAAATCACCGACGTGCGGTCGACCGTACATGAAATTTCTTCTTATAATGTACTGTTGGATTTTCTGGTGTTCACTATAGAATTAGAATTGAGAAATATATTAAAATAACCTGATATAAATTTATATAACGATACAATTAACAATTAACATAATTATACACCATTGCAGTCATTTTGTATGCTTACCAGCTAAGCCAACCGTTAATTTTACCCCATCTACATACTTTTTTCCGTATAGTATAGTATTATATTATCTGTCTCGACTGCCTCGTTGGTCTAGTGTTTTGCAAGCGCGACTGCTGAGCGTGGGGTCCTGGGTTCGATTCCCGGGTCGGGCAAAGTGTTATTGGGTTTTTTCATTAGGATATTCTCAGTAGCAGCCTGGAGTCTGGATTGTGCCCAACAAAATCAACTCAGCCTATCGCAGTCCACTGCTGGACATAGGCCTCTCCCAAGTTGCGCCACAACGCTCGGTCCTCTGCCTTCCGCATCCAGTCCCCCCCAGCCACGTTCTTCAGGTCGTCGGTCCACCTGGCAGGGGGGCGCCCTACGCTGCGTTTGCCGATTCGCGGTCTCCACTCAAGGACTCGTCTGCTCCAACGGCCATCGGTCCTTCGACAGACATGGCCAGCCCACTGCCACTTCAGCTTACTGATCCTACAAGCTATGTCAGTCACTCCGGTTCTTCTCCGGATAATCTCGTTACGGATTTTATCCTTCAAAGAAACTCCAAGCATAGCATTGTGCCCGGTCAATGGCAATAGGCTCGCCCCCTATTACATGGGACTATAACATAACTGGCGAAATGTGGGTGTACTGTTACACCTCTGCCTACCCCTTCGGGGAAATACAGGCGTCATGTTATGTTATGTTTATATTATCCGTGGTATCATTCACATGTATACTTACTAATCACTATCCGTCCAATATATGCCAAAAATATTTCCTATCAATTTATTTCATCGATGAATTTATGGGTCATCTGCATCACTCATACTGTGTCCAAACGCCCTGCCTAAAGCCAATTACAGACACGCAACTCCCCATTTGCGTTAATTCGTGTGATTAACCTTTTCGCTGAAGGCTAATGGCGAATTTTTTTTTCGACCGCTGTCATTCTAAATTCATGTAACGTTATTGGTGTTTTTCGTAACGTTATTTTATTTTGCGACGCCTGTTGCGTTTTAATTACCGACACGTTAAGTGTAAAGCTTGATTTTTGTGGTAATTTTCTGTTATTTGTGAGCCTTGTTACGTTATGAGTTTGTGAATTTGTTTTGGGTGTG
This sequence comes from Asteroscopus sphinx, assembly GCA_949699075.1. Classification (NCBI taxonomy): domain Eukaryota; kingdom Metazoa; phylum Arthropoda; class Insecta; order Lepidoptera; family Noctuidae; genus Asteroscopus; species Asteroscopus sphinx. The sequence goes on along the minus strand of OX453016.1, from coordinate 22,159,617 downwards.
ACCCTTGTTTAGCGGGATAAGGTTTGCTTACATTTACGGTACACTGTTAAAATTCTTTGGGAAAATAGGTAGCTTTGAATAGAATATAATAAAACTTTTATTTGCAGGAACGGTTGTTTTTCATAACGTTATTTTATTTTCCGACGCCTGTTGCGTTTTAATTACCGACACGTTAAGTGTAAAGCTTGATTTTTGTGGTAATTTTCTGTTATTTGTGAGCCTTGTTACGTTATGAGTTTGTGAATTTGTTTTGGGTGTGACCCTTGTTTAGCGGGATAAGGTTTGCTTAGATTTACGGTACACTGTTAAAATTCTTTGGGAAAATAGGTAGCTTTGAATAGAATATAATAAAACTTTTATTTGCAGGAACGGTTGTTTTTCATAACGTTATTTTATTTTCCGACGCCTGTTGCGTTTTAATTACCGACACGTTAAGTGTAAAGCTTGATTTTTGTGGTAATTTTCTGTTATTTGTGAGCCTTGTTACGTTATGAGTTTGTGAATTTGTTTTGGGTGTGACCCTTGTTTAGCGGGATAAGGTTTGCTTAGATTTACGGTACACTGTTAAAATTCTTTGGGAAAATAGGTAGCTTTGAATAGAATATAATAAAACTTTTATTTGCAGGAACGGTTGTTTTTCATAACGTTATTTTATTTTCCGACGCCTGTTGCGTTTTAATTACCGACACGTTAAGTGTAAAGCTTGATTTTTGTGGTAATTTTCTGTTATTTGTGAGCCTTGTTACGTTATGAGTTTGTGAATTTGTTTTGGGTGTGACCCTTGTTTAGCGGGATAAGGTTTGCTTAGATTTACGGTACACTGTTAAAATTCTTTGGGAAAATAGGTAGCTTTGAATAGAATATAATAAAACTTTTATTTGCAGGAACGGTTGTTTTTCATAACGTTATTTTATTTTCCGACGCCTGTTGCGTTTTAATTACCGACATGATAAGTGTAAAGCTTGATTTTTGTGGTAATTTCCTCTAATTTGTGAGCATTGTTACGTTATGAGTTAGTGAATTTGTTTTGGGTGTGACCCTTGTTTAGCGGGATAAGGTTTTTTTATATTAATTTATTTTGTTTTACTAAGGATTCGTCTTTGCCTGGGAACACCTGCTGTATCCCCTATGTTCCTGGGAGAGACTACCAGAACCAGATCACCCACCTTCCGTTCCGTCCTTTTGCTTCTTTTGGCATTTGCGCCTGGGCGGGAAATGTGCAAAAAAGACTCAACACTAGTTCACTATCGGTCCAGGTGCCGCGCACGCGCAATGACATTAACAAATTATCTTATATCCATTTATAATTTAATTTGTTATTATAAAGTCAATATTTTTTTTTTTTTTTTTTTTTTTTTTTATTGTAATTCACAAAACTGATGTACAATCTCACATACACTTGGGAAAAGATAAGATGCAGTACATCTGATTGACATCTACTAGATGTGAATCTAGCATGCTTATTTAAGTAGGTTAACAGAAATTATTTGCTTATGCTAATTAAATTAGGTGTAGGTATATAAAAAATAAATATTGATGTTACGGTAAAGTATATAAAAATTGAAATTTATATCTAATTAATTATTTCTCTGAGTTTAGACCTGACTGAGGCGACAGAACCAGAAAAGATATCTATTTCATCGCGAATGGAGTTGGCAAGAGAAAGCATACGGGATATGGGTGAAAACTGGCCTATATTAGTACGGTTGAAAGACAGAGCGAAAGTTTCTCGGTTTATCAAGCGACTACTAGTACGCGGAACACAAATATGCACGTATTCTAAGAGCTCCGGGGAATCTATCAAACCATTAATTAATTTAAACAAAAACATTATATCTAAAGTGTTTCTACGTGCGCTTAATGAATTCATTTTATAATGACTCAGCCTGGATTTGTACGAGTTTAAAGTACGGCATCTGTTATCGGAGTAACATAAGTGATATAAAAACCTTTTTTGGACGCGCTCAATCCTATCGGAGTGCACCTGATAACACGGGCTCCAGGCCGTACTACAATACTCCAGTATACTGCGAATAATGCTGTTATAGATAGTAATAGTGAATTTGGTTCTTTAAAAATTTTCATCTCCCTGACAATGAAACCTGATAATTTTGATGCTCTATTAATTATCAAGTCGAAGTGATTTCTAAAGTTCAAACCACTGTCCACCAAAATACCGAGATCCCTAATAGTGATAACCTCTTGGAGCGGATTGTCATTAATAAAGTAACAAGTTTGACACGAATTCCTTTTCCTGCTGAACTTAATGAAGTAACACTTACTTTGATTCAATGCCATGTCGTTTTGAACACACCAATTGTACACGTTATTTATGTCTGACTGAAGTTGAGCAATATCAGATTCATTACATATAGTTCGATATATAATAATATTAATTAGGATGACGTCATTTATAGATTTTACACAATAAAATCAACGATGTCACTCACTTCCGCGAGAGGGCGGCACTTGCAGTCGGTGATAGGCAAAGTAACAAACCCAAAATCCTACAGTTGTAATAAGTAAATTAATAAATTGTTACACCTATGTAATCGCTTAATGGTAGCTATGAATTTACGGATTGCTGTTGCTACGACGTAGCTCACATGATAATGTCACAGCTAAGCTAGCTACGCGGTCGTAGCATTACTTATCTGCTTTGCGTCGATTCACTATTATTGTGCATTTGTAGATATACATCTATGACGATTTTTGCATGTGACTATTTAATTTTAATAAATTTAAAACACTTTTCCGGTCCAGTGTACCATATATGGTATACGGCGTATTATTTAACTATAGAGTATGTACTTTAATCAGACTAAAATTGGGGCATGTTTGTATTACTAGTTCTAAGATAGAGTAGAAAGGAGTTTCTACCATAGCTGCATAGGGTTAGGCATATTTGAGTTTATACTTTTTACTATTTTTAGTATTTGCCGTAATAGACGTCATAGTAACATACGTATTCTATAAAAATTTCAACTGGCTACCAATAATGGTTAAAAATATACAGTCCTGTGACAAACAGATGAAGGGACAGACGGACAGACAGCGCCGTTGACACCGTTTGGGTACAGAACCCTAAAAAGGATGCTGCAGCACATTTTCTTGACTTAATCACACACACATAAATAAAACTGTATTAGGTAGTAAATATCGGGATAATTATGAGGAGATTCGCAGGAGAACGAAGATAACCGACATTGCCCGAAGAATTGCCAAACTTAAGTGGCAGTGGGCGGGGCGCATTGCTCGCAGAACTGATGGCTGAAGGGGCCGAAAGTTTCTGGAGTGGTGACCACGTACTAAAAGGCGCAGCGTGGGTAGGCCCCTCACAAGGTGGACCGACGATCTAGTGGTGGTTGCGGGAATCTCCTGGATGCGGGAAGCGCAGGATCAGTCGTTGTGGTGATGTTTGGGGGAGGCCTATGGCCAGCAGTGGATGTCTTGTGGCTGAAATGATGATGATGATGACTAAATATATAATTTTTATGTATCAAAATTTAATATGTAATTTATTGTTATTAATTGTGGTTATGTAATAATATTGTAGTGACTGGATGTAATAATAATATAATATATCAATGAATGTTCCGTGTGGTCTCGGACATAAAGAATTGTACCACCCTATCTCTTCTCGTGGGTGTCTTAAAAGGCGACTAATGGATTCACCTACAGATAAACCAGAGGATGGGCAGCAGTGTTCTCTGAATATTTAATCAACCAACTGCGATCCTCAACTCGCCTGCCAAGCGTGGCGATTAGGGCATATCCCCCCCTTTTGGGGGAGGCCTATGTCCAGCAGTGGATGTCTTTCGGCTGAAATGATGATGATATCAATGAGTTAATAATATATTAACTGTAATAATATTACTAATGTTTAAAGTTTGATTTAATACAATTTGAATCACATACCGTAACGCAAGAAAGCCACAATCTGTAAATGTAAAAATCTATTTTTTATACTTGTACGCTGCAATGGCTAAACATGACTGTCTTTATTCAAGTATATTTAACATATTGCATGCCTGTGTGTATACTCGTGTTTAAGCAAATTAAATATCTTTTATTTTTATCCATTTAACTCAAAACCAACACACTTACAAAGTATACACGTCTGCAATACGCTTTTAATCCTTTCGGAAAGTGGAGCGCAAACAACGGTTGTAGTAAAAATACTTACTTTAGATGTTGCTACGTTGCAGCGGTGTAGTATACCAAAGGGCAGTCGTGTTTCTCCTCGCCGAGAGATTAACTGTAAATATTTTTCATCGGGTTCCTTTAGGAAAAGACTTTGTTTGAATAACTGGATTGTATTTTTATAGATTGTATTTTTATTCTGACATTTTGACAAGTAGTTCATCTATTTACTGTCTAATAGAAATGTGAAAGTTTGTTAAGATTTTTGTTAATCTATTCTGCATAAACGGATGAACAAATTTAGATGAAACTTGGCACGAAGATATCCTTAAGCCTGAAGAAGGACTTTGTCACACCAGGCGAGTGAAGCCACGGATGTAAGCTAGTTGTGATGTTCGGTGTACTATATCAAAGGGCGTTTGTGTTTCTCCTCGCCGTGAGATTTATTGTAAATATTTTTCATCAGATTCCTTTAGGAAAGGACTTTGTTTGAGTAACTAGATTTATAGCAGAGCGCCGGCAACACTGCTCTTGGCGCCTGAATCCAACAAGGCTTTTCCACGAACTCCTAAAATCTGGACACTTAAAGTAGGCCTTAACCTAACCTGGTGCTCAATAGAGTCACTCAGGGAATCATTTTTATCATTAGAATTGACAGCAGAAAAATGTCCTAAACTTTTCGTGGTTACCCTACTTTCAGTCCTCGACGTCACCCTACTTGGGGTTGGAAAATAATTTTTATCAACAAAATTATCGTTGGGAAAATGTCCCGAATTTTCCATGAACACACTACTGGCAGACGTAGTGGTCACCCTACTTGGTGTGGGAAAATAATTTTTATTATTAATTTTAAGTTACTACTTGTCGCTTCGGCGTGTACCTGTGCATTTTAGATTATTGATTATTGTAAAACCCCTGAGAATTGTGAGCTTATGTGTAAAGTGTGTGTCAATAAACGTTAAAGATTGTATTTTTAACCGACTTCAAAAAAAGGAGGAGGTTATTATAGATGGGTTTATTTTGACGTAGTAGTAGTAGAAGTAGTTTATCTATCTATCCGTCTAATAGAAATGTAAAAGTTTGTGAAGATGTTTGTTACTCTAACTTGCATAAACGGATGAACAAATTTAGATGAAACTTGGCGCGAAGATAGCCTGCAGAAGGACTAAGGTAACTTTTTATTGTCACACCAGGCGAGCGAAGCTGCGGGCGTAAGCTAGTCGTGACGTTGAAGTGGTGTATTATACCAAAGAGAGGTCGTGTTTCTCCTCGCCGAGAGATTTACTGTATTTTTTTTTTATCAGGTTCCTTTAAAGGACCGTTTGAGTTACTATATGAAGATTGAATTTTGATGGACGATGGTTTGTGTTGATAAGTAATCTTCTATACATATATGCCAAATATGGAATATTTTTTTCGCGGAGAGATTTACAGTAAATATTTTTATCAGGTTATTTTACGAAAGAACTTTGAGTTAGTAGATGAGATTTACATTTTGAGGAATTCATTTACAAAAGCCGTTAAGAGCGCCTTTGTACCTTGTTGTGCATTAAGAATTAAATTAATTAATTTATTTATTTATCTATCTACGAGTTTATCTTATAAATTATTTAACTGTGGAAGATGTATGGATGTTATTATATTATTAGGGTCAGCGCATACCGTGGTGGTTTTAGTCGGTAAGAGTCCGACACTGGTTTCGCCTACCCCGGGCGCAGTGCGTCCATGAGGATTTTCCCAAGGCAAAAAAAAAATACCGACGAAGTGGCGACGCTTTGAGCCTCTTACAAATAAGGTTAAATTTCAATTGTACTAAATAAGCCACTACGCCGCCACTCCTTCGAGGTGTGCTGACCATTGTTATTTTAACCGAGCGATCGGCTTTTGCACTAAGGCTCGCGGGTTCGATTCCCACACGCGCACGGAACAAATATTTGTATGACCCACAGATAGCTGAACAGGTTCTGGGTGTTCGTGTATATATCGTGTATATATATACAGGATATATATATGTCCTGCGCCTGATCCCTCTCTGGTCGTGTCGAATTGCCGTCCCATCGGATTATGAGTGAGGGAATAGAGAGTGCACCTGTGTTTCGCACACACTTGTGCACTATAATATGTCCCGCGCAGATGGCTAGTCTCCATTGAGATTGGCCGCCATGACCGAAATTCGGCCGGGAGGTCATTATTATTATGTATACAGGAATAATCATCATCATTTCAGCCGAAAAACGTCCACTGCTGGACATAGCCCCATTACGGGGGGGGGGGGGGGATGCCATAATCGCCACGCTTGGCAGGCGGGTTGGCGATCGCAGTTGGTTGGTTAAATACTCAGAGAACGCTGCTGCCCATCCTCTGGTGAATCCCTTAGTCACCTTTTACGATACCCATGAGAAGATATAAGGTGGTGCAATTCTTTACGTCCGGCACCACACGGAAAAATCATAGTGTGTCGCAAAGTTTAAAAAAATTGAATAGTTTTTGAAGGTAGTCTATACGACATTGAATTAACAGTAAAGTTAAACTCGTTTCATATTAGACCAAGTTCTCAAAACAAGAATCTCAAAACATAAAGAAGTCGGTTATAAAGAAAAATGTTCGTACCTTATTTGTTTCATTGCAACAAAAAAGGTTCACAAACAATTATTTTTAAAAGAGAAATATATGCTCTGTAATTAAAAGTGACCCTAATGAAATAGTGTCATTAATTAGTTTTTTTTTTAACGAAACAAGGTATTTTATCATTCTGCCAGACTTTTTTTGGTGTTAAATAAACAAGATTGTTTTCTTTGTTTATTTGAGAGATAGGCTTTGTAATCGATTTCGTCGTTTCTTGTAATTGGGGTAAAGGAGTCCAATTTGGATTCTGATTGTTTTAATAAGAAATTCTTTCCACTTTATTACAGAATCGGGTTTAATAATAGATTTAGCTTAAGCCGGGGTAAAATGTCTATTTAACAAATTCTTTTATTATTTTTGTCACCAAAAGACGGTCGTTTTGACGTCATCGAAAGACGTACGTGGAAGTAAAATTTTAACGACGCGAGCAGAGTTCACGGTAGCTTAGCGGCTAAAGCATTGATTTACTGAACCAGGAGTCCCAGGTTCGAATCCTGCTCGTGAGCGAATTTTTATTTCCATAATTTATATATTTACCTTTTTAACACTTATGGACAGAACTGCCATGACATTCACTTTTAGAAAGAAAGAAAAAATATTTATTGCCGACATAACCCCTGAAGCGTTTGATAAAAAAAAAACAAAATGGCGTTCGCGTCCTTGAACTTGACTTGGCCCCGCCCCTTTTGTACCTACTTGCATTTCTTATAAGATATTTAAATATTTTAATAAGAAACCCATACAAAAAAATCATTGTTTCGTAATCTCGATAATATTTCCTACCTATTTTTACAATTTTCATGTAATTTGCATAAAAATAAAAATAATACAAAGAAGGTAGAAAAATATTTTTGCAAATGGTGGCAATTTTGAATTTCGTCAACTTTAGACCCTAATTTAGACGTGAAAATTGTATGAAGATGTCAAAAAATGTACAAAAATAGAATAATAATTTATTCTACTTGCATATTGATGGTTATCCAAAAAAATAATTGTTATTCATATACAAAAAATAAACCTTTTTTTATCACACACGTTGAAGTACTTCCGATAACAAAATCCCGGCATAAAAAAGCACATTAAGTGGTTTATTTATTTATTTGAAATTTTGGTTGCCTTGCGCGTTTAAATGGTAGCCCTGTTATTCCTGAACAACATAACATATAAATAAGATTGATAGATGGCTTTATCTCGTAGCAAAAGATGATAAGATAAGACTTGATAAGACTTGCCGCCAGGCGGCAGCTATCGCTTTCGCCCAAGGAATTTCATTACCGTCCGCAGTCATTAAATAAACGCTACAGAATGAATGTAGTAGTAGTAGTGTACAAGCACCTACAAATAATCTGAGAGCAAATTCTCTTATCTATGTTTTACGTCAACTATATTTATTTTCTACAACCAACAGCGATACATATAAAAAAATACAGAATATGTGTATTACAGTATTGTATGGCTAATAATAGGTTTCCCTGTGTAACCAGGTAAGTATAAAACATGCGAACGGACTACAAAGAAAAAAATTCAAGTAAAAATATACAATAATACTTCAACTCAGCCTATCGCAGTCCACTGCTGGACATAGGCCTCTCCCAAGTTGCGCCACAACTTAATACTACTACAAAATAATATCAATAATAACAACTTAGATATAACTTCAAAATTTAGTCAATTTATTGTTAGAGTAATCTAATATTTAAATATAATATTATTATATATTAATATTTGTTGTTACTATTTGCCTGGGTTGCTTGCTATTTGCCTTCATTTATTGTTTTCGTGTAACATTGTCGTGTGACGAGTGCGCCGTAGGAGCATATTTTAACAAGTTTCTTGTATTTCTATCAAGGTTAATCAAGTATTATTTCAACTGTACAAATTATATTGTCAGTACCCATCCGTGCCTGCGTGTAATCGTAAGTAAACATCCTGATTCCGAAACAAAACCTACCTTGATAGGAATCGTAACGGAGCAGAAACATGTAACAACGAAATGTAAACTCATACTAAAAGAGATAAAGTCTAAAATCGTTTGTTAATTCATTAATAAGATTGTTAACCTCACGCAAGTGCTTTCCGGGGCGTGATTTGTTGCGACAAGCGATTCTGGCCGGAGAATAAATTTGTCTATTTGGTAAAGTACTGTTCGGTGAAGTTACACAAAACACTGAATAATTGTTGGATAAACTACGTTTTGCTTTAGTCTTATCAAAAGACTGCAGTATTTCTAAGTAGGTACTCTCTATTCGATATGTCAAAGTCATTTCGTATCTCGATACCACAGCTCGATACACTGAGTTTTAAGAAAGCTGGCTCTGTATTTATGGTCGTTTATGAGTAAAAGGTTTAACCTCTTACCCCGGCTCCACACGTTAGCCCGAACCGTATGCGCCAATGATATTCATCAAAATCAGTCAAGTAGTTTTTGCGTGATGCTCGAACAAAAAAACAGACAATTACAGTTTTATAAGTGTAATACTTCAAATTTCTATAATTTTGTTTAACGAAAATGTAGTGCCGTGCTTTCGGATAGTTTTGATAAGGTTCCAAACAACTTAAGAAATCCTGAAGAAAAACTAAATTTTCTATACAATGTTCTGCGCTAAAACCCAGTTGAAATGGGATAGAACTTTCGGTGCAACTTAGATTGAGTGCCAAGCATTCAACTTAGTATGAATACCACATGTGTGTGTGACTTGATTTAAATCAAAGTTTCTGTACAAAATAAACAACAAATCCTTAGAATGAACAGTGATATGTAAGCGTGAATAACCTCGCCTTGCATCGGGTTGAGAGCGCGCTCACCCATAGTCCACGTAAAGTTGAATATGTATATTTTAAAACTATGATAATAATATCTAAAGATTTAAATTGTGGAAAGAAATAATCGCTCACGAGCAGGATTCAAACCTTTGACTCCTGGGTCAGTACGCCAGTGCTTTAGCCACTAAGCTACCGTGAACACTGCTCGTGGTATCGAAATTTTATCCTCCACTATGGTACGTCTCTGGGTGACGTCAGCGATATCTTATTAAGAAACAGTGTTTCTTAAAAATAATCAAATTACTATGATATCTCTTAAGATATTCATTGAAATCAAATGATGTCAAGTGCAATTTTGTGCAAAATTAAATACTTGTTATGAATGACGTATTTATTTGGATAAGGATTAATATCATGTTTATAGAAATAACTTCGGAAACAATGCATTATTTTAGAACAAATATGATTACCATTAAAAAGGTTTTATTGAGTCAACCTTAAAAGATAGACATATGTTGTTCCAGCCTTTTTTTTTTAAGCTATACACCCAGACCAACACAAACACTTATGTTCATCACACAAATATTTGTGTCCTGTGGGAATCGAACCCATGTATGACGGAATTGTTTCACTTCAAAACTAATGAGTTCGTTCATTAGTTTTGAAGTGAAACAATTCCGTCAATTCCGTAATCCGGTTAAACTTTGTTTTATTATAATTCCGTCATACATGATTTTTGCACAACTTTAACGTTTTAGCAGCGCACTCAACTGAAGCTCTCAAAAGGAATATTTTTTTCCCGTTTTTGTAATATTTTTCATTTATGCTCCGCTTTTATTGGTATTTTTTTATTATTATGTAGTTTAAAGCCTTCCTCGATAAATAGACTATCCAAAACATAAATAATTTTTCTATTTAAAACAGTAGCTCCTGAGATTAGCGCATTCAACTAAACAAACAAACAAACTCTTCATAACATAACATAACATCACGCCTGTATTGCCCCGAAGGGGTAGCCAGAGGTGTAATAGTACAAACCACATTTCGCCAGTTATGTTATAGTCCCATGTAATAGGGGGCGAGCCTATTGCCATTAACCGGGCACAAATCCAAACTCCGGGCTGCTACTGAGAATTTATATAGATAGATAGAATATTCTTTATTGTACACCAATAACATTATTAAACTTAGGACTAACATGTAAAATAAGGGTACATTGGCGGTCTTATCGCTAATAGCGATATCTTCCAGACAACCTTTGGATGGACAAGGAAGACGTGAAAAATAGATGGGGGCAGTATGTGGTGCACTTTCATAAAGTTTACTAATATTTAATATAATAAATAAATAAATATTTACATACCATAGAAAATATTACATGTATAAATATATAAAATAAATTCTAATATATATCTATAAATATATACCAAATATATACAATATATACAAATGTAACAACAAATAATATTCTTTAATAAATAACAAAATAAAAATACGTGTATATACCAGTGTAGCAACATCTCAATAAAATAACAGTTTATACAGAGAGGTAATGTTCCTTTACAAGTTTTTAAGAAGCTAGCGACTGAGCACGTCTTATAGGCACAGGTAACGCATTCCATAAACGAGCAGCTAATTTCCTAATGAAAAAACCCAATAACACCTTGCCCAACCCGGGAATTGAACCCAGGACCCCACGCTCAGCAGTCACGCTTGCAGCCACTAGACCAACAAATAGGCAACAAACTCTTCAGCTTTATAATATAAGTTTAGATAAGATCCGTAATGAGATTATCCGGAGAAGAATCAGAGTGATCGACATAGGATCAGCAGGCTGAAGTGGCAGTGGGCTGGCCATGTCTTTCGAAGGATCGATAGCCGTTGGAGCAGACGAGTCCTAGAGTTGGGACCGCGAATCGGCTGACGTAGTGTACGGCGCCCCCAGCCAGATGGACCGACGACCTGAAGAACCTAGCTACCTAGCTGGGCTGGGCTGGATGCGGAAGGCGCAGAACCGGGTGTTGTGGCGTAGTTTGTGAGAGGCCTATGTCTAACAGTGGACTGCGGTAAGCTGAGTTGATGATGATGACATTCAACTTTTAAACCAATACTCAGAATCAATTTCAGGACTTAAAAATGTTTATCTTGTTATAGTCGGGAAGGTAGAGGGAAAGCAACCACGCTGACGATCACCTAGCCGCTGGTCAGACTAGGTAAAAGCTTGGACTGGTCTGCCGGTACATTAAGTGATGAGACAAGCACCGAGAACCGAGATATGTGGAGGAGCATAGTATCGGCCCTTCAGAACGGACACGACCTTCAGTATTGAGGCATATGAAGAAGAAGAAGAGGGATGTTTATCAGTGCAGTGGGACAGTGAGGATTTAGAAAAAACATATGTCGAAAAAGATAACCAAATCTCTTCGTCTCATTTTTCGTCTCATTCTGTGTTCATAGAAAAAGAAAATTATAAGAATATGATCGTAAATGTTTATCGTCATCATAAAAGGTTTTGTATTATGACGTAAGCAAACTTAATTTTGAGATTTCCGACGTTATTAGAAAAATATATACGTAAGGTTCACAAGGATGACCTACTTATCCTTATGATATGAAGTTTCATTTAATACTCACACAGTAAAAAACATACACGAAGTGCTGCGAACACACAGTGAAGTCAACAAAACCATGTTCCTCGGTGTACAAACCAGCGCCGTGCTTACCACTCTCAGTACACATGTCGCAGCATCGTCCAGTAAGCACCGCAAAAATAAATATCCTTCAGGTGTGTGCGTGAGCGCTGGTTTGTACACGAAGGAGAAAATTTTGTTGGCTTCACTATGATTGTTCGCAGCACTTCGTGTATGTTTTTTACTGATTGTGTTAATACTATAGTCACGACTCACGTAAAGTAAAAACTGCTTCATTAGTTTGATAATTTTGGGAAGGATAGTATAGGTGTAAAAACATCGCGTGGCTGACGAATTTCGATGGCTGTTCTCCCAGGGTGACGCAAGTTGAAGCCACACGAGCCCTGCATCCATGAGACTTTTTAATATGATTGTCGGCATGACTTGCGGCAGTGCGATTGGCTGAAGTAAGTAGGATCAAGATTGAACGTCCAAGCGGTAAAGTTTGCGAAGACACGGGTAATTTTTACCGACTTAAAAAAAAGGAGGAGGTTCTCAATTCGACGGGGTGTTTTTTTTTGTATGTTATGCGACTACTCCGCTAATTATGGTGGTAGGGTAATTAGAGGTGAAGATTCCATTTGGTGAAGATCTGATGAAGATCTTTGGAGATAAAGAAGGGACACTTCAATGGATGACAAAAAATCGCAAACGCTTGTCTATCTATTATTTATGTCACTCAATATAGAAAAATAAAATAAACATTAAAAAAAGTAAAAACCGACTTCAGAAATTGTTTAGGAAGTCGGTGCCTTTGATACGGTTTGATTTAACAATGAATTGGCACCGAATTCCTAAACAGTTTCATACAAATTATTTTATTATTTTTGAAGTCGGTTTTTACATGTTTAAAAGTTAATTTTGTTGTATTGATTTGATTTGACTGTTTTCACTTGCATTACAGTCAGTATTTTATCACATTTTCATTGTACTCTTTCAACTCAACACAATTACGTACAACAAATTTAATCCGTAATATAACATAAAGGGTGTTGCCGCAAAGCTTCGGATAAAGAGATTAATCATAGGCCGTGAACGGGGTTAACCCGAGTTTGTGCGAATCGCGTGTGGTGGGCCTGTGGTTACGGAAACGCAACACGCAGTCAATGTATTGAATTAGAAGTTTTAGATGTATGAATATATGATAAAAGTTTGTGATGTTACCGAGAGAGCTTAAAAAATGTTTAAGAGGAAAGCAGGCACAGAGAACATTAGGTATTTGAAGAAACTATCGCCGTCGCTTTGCGAGCGCTCGGCCTCAAATAAGTGCGATAAGGACAACTGCGGCTTCGACTGAATAGCCTTATTAAAAACGTCATAATTCGAGGTTTGACTCTCAACAATTTCCTCCTCCGAAACTGGACTAAGATATTTCATTTACTGAATAAGAAGAATACTTACTATGCGGCTATGTCATTCAAAAAATCATATTTATTTTAGGTACTGTATAAAATCATTGCCCTAGGGTTATATACCAGAAAGAAAAAAATCGAGAGCTCAAAAACCCTTCTCACTCTAGCCCATTTCTCCTCCATTGCTGGGCAGAAATGGAGGAGAAATGGGCCTTTTACACTGGACACTGGGGTACATTAAAATAGCCTCCGCGAGTGATGATATTCAATTAATCATCCAGCGCATCCTGAGCAGTGGAAGTGTAGCAGCATTGCTACTAATCTGCTGACTGGCTAATCTTTTTTAGGTTTCCGTAACCGAAGGGTGTCAAACGGGACTCTATTACTCTCGCTACGCTGTCCGTTCGTCGGTCCGTCCGTCCGTCCGTCTGTCTGTCACAGGGCTGTATCTTTGTAACAGTAATAGATAACTAGTTGAAATTTTCACTGAATATGAATTATTAAGGTGCCTATCACGACAAATACTAAAAAAAAAAAAAAAGTCTAACACCAAAGTGGTACAAGAAACCTCGAAAATTATTTTTTTCAATGTTTTTGTTACAGCTCTATCTTCTAAACGGTAATACATACTAGCTTCAAACTTGGTCTGATTATAGTGCATACTATGTAGTTTAGCAACAAATAATAATTGGCCAAACATGGACATATGTGTTGGTACCTGCGTATGAAAAGATGCAAAAATTCATATTTCGCGCACGGTACGTTGATGTCTTGATGAACTCTCGTAAATTAAATCATTTTCTATGTGGTATCAGGTCGATGGGTGGTACGGAACCCTTACTGCGCGAGTCCGATTCGCACTTGGCCGATTTTTCCAGTGCATGAGTTGATACGATAGAAGATGAAACCACCTACACTTCACTTCTCTTGGAATCGGTGTATCTAAAGTTTTCCGACTCTGTACCTTTTTTTTTTTTTTTTGCCGTGGTGTAAATCCTCATGGACGCACTCCGCCCGGGGTTGGCGGAGCCAGTGTTGGACTCTTACCGACTAAAACCACCACGGTGTTCCTTCAACTACCTTAGCCGGGGGCGTGGGAACCCGTGAGTATTCACACAACCACCCCCGACAGGTCCCGGCCCGCCACAAGCAGGCGAGCCCCTTCTCCCCGTGCGGCCTAACGTTGGCCGCACCCTCCTAAGTGGCGCACATGGAACACTGCACGCCACCTCACCTCAAGGGCCTTTACCAGCTACGCCAGCTGCTGGTCGGGCAGCAGACTACCCCGAGTCTGCTGCTCGCAGGCCCCATCCTCCCGTAATTTTTTATAGAGGTTTTCTTCCTCAGACGTGTCCAGAGGGACAAGCAGCCGTCAGACACACGTGGAGGTTTCCTGGCCAGCACCCCTTCCAACTCTGTACCGACACGTGTATCCGTGTACGTGATCCAGCGAAAATTCACTATTTAAGCGTAATATTTCTATGCCGAGTAAAAAAGAGAAATATCAAACGAAAATCATACAACATTGTATTTGACCTTGGAATCGAGCGCCGAGGGACATTTGGAACATGTATCGCGATCACGCACTAATGAGGTACAAGAATCTTATCCAAGAAACCTATTCAAAGGATATTTGTGATCTTGACAAACGAAACCAACTAATATACGCCTACATACGATTTTAGAAGTCTCGTATACAACTTATGGTTGCCATTTGTATCAATCAATCAACTCAGCCTATCGCAGTCCACTGCTGGACATAGGCCTCTCCCAAGTTGCGCCACAACGCTCGGTCCTCTGCCTTCCGCATCCAGTCCCCCCCAGCCACGTTCTTTAGGTCTTCGGTCCACCTGGCAAGGGGGCGCCCTACGCTGCTTTTATCGATTCGCGGTCTCCACTCAAGGACTCGTCTGCTCCAACGGCCATCGGTCCTTCGACAGACATGGCCATTTGTATAATAAATAAATATAAATATTTAAAAAAAAACTATGCTCCTTCGTGTACAACCAGCGCTCACGCACACACATGCACCTCCAACCGTGCTCACCCCTCTCAGTACACATGTCGCAGCATCGTCTAAAAAGAATCGCGAAAGAAAATATCCTTCAGGTGCAAGGTGTGAGTGAGCGTGAGCGCTGGTTGTACACGAATGAGCATAGTTTTTTTTGGCTTCACTATGATTGTTCGCAGCACTTCGTCTATATTTTTTACTATGTCTGTGTTCGAGGGTTAGTAACTCTGGTGTAACATGGCATTTGGTAGAATCCACTGTAACCCAGTTCCGCTTATAATGGCTTATTTATTACCATTGATATGTGGTTAGCTGTATCCACAGACCAGTAAGCCTCTAGATGCCAATCATCCGGATACCCCCGGTTGCGAAGCATATGCAGTAACACTGCATATCATACGCCCCGCCGCTAATCGGGACGTCACTCCATCAGCAAGCGGCACCAATCATACCACCGAACTTTTGAGCCAATCAATCATAACGCACCGTCCGCCCCCTGTCCTCAACATTTTACGACTGTGTTCTCATGCAAAACTTTGTTTGTGCGGCGTCTTGAGTCTTACTGGTCTGTGGCTGAAGCTAGTGACATGGATGAGGCGTCAACCAATATAACATTGAGCCTTACTATCATCCTGCTACATCATGCAATCTACTGCAGAACATGAGTCCCCATAGACCAACACAATGAACACACCTGAACAAAAAGAAACAGCTTATAAAAGCTTCGATATATTCTCTCCGTGATCAATGTTAGTCTCGCCACCGCGCCGCCTGTGAGAATTCCGTAGTCTGTGGCCGTGGCGTAGCAGGAGAAAACGCAGCCTGACTTTTATATATCGCCGGAGATTTTTCCTCAACAGGAAAGCATTTTATAGGTGTTACGAGGTTTATTAGTTACGTGTCCGGAGGCATACCTGTACGTACACGTTCTGATTTGACATGTTCTTCTTTTGAAATTGATTTAAAGCTTTTTTCTATTCTTTTTTGTTATTTTTTTATCATTCTTTTTTTTTGTACATGCTGTTGTTAGTGTAGACTTGGCCATGTTTTCCAAAGGACCAATAGCCGTTAGAGCAGACGAGTCCTTAAGCGGAGACTGCGAATCGGCAACCACCCAGCCAGGTGGACTGACATGACCCGAAGAAGGTAGCTGGTGGACTAGATGCAGAAAGCGGGGGACCGAGTGTTGTGGCGCAACTTGGGAGAGGCCTATGTCCAGCAGTGGACTGCAATAGGCTGTCTTGAATGATCGAAGTATATTGATAAAGATATTGGTCTTACATTTGAGTACAAATAGGGCGTTTTATGTATCAGTATCAGCGGGATTGTAAGTTCATTTTGAATACTCATACTAGAATGTTGTTAATAATTTCTTAGGTTTTCACTACTCATTATAATAAAACAAGTTTAACCGGATTATATCGCGTATATTATTAAAATTGGTTTTCCTGACGTTTCGAAAGCTTTGCAGCATTCGTGGTTGCAGGAAGACAAAGATCACAATTCGTTTTATTAGAATTTAGTTATTATGTTAGAATTACTGTGGGTTCTGGGTTTTATTCCAGGGTTGGGCTAAGTATTGTTGGGTTTTTTCATGAGGAAATTCTCAGTAGCAACCCGGATTTGTTCCCGGTTAATGGAAAACAACCATTGGGCTGGACCAACATCAATGACGCTGCCAGTCTATGCAGACTGGCACAAGATAGAAACTAATTCCGTGCGGTGGTCGCTGACATCCGATGAGGATATGGCAGAGGAAGAATAAAAATAATGGAAATAAGCTCGCCCCCTATTACATAGGACGTATACGTTACGTTACGTTATGTCCATAACTGGCGAAATGAGGGTGTCCTGTGATTTTATAATGTAGCAGTGGCGAAGAGTCCACATAACACGATTCCCACCGGCTTCCTTTTTTTTGTTTTTTTTGTGTGTCATCTTAAACTTATTATGTATCTTGTTAAACCTATGGTAGTAACCATTGTTTCCCAAATATGTCTTTATAAGTAGTCTTTTTTTTTTGTGTGTGCAGACAACGCAGTGAACCTCGCAGTTAACTGGAATAGCGACGCAAGCGTATGATGAAACTTTATTTAACTTAAACGCTTCTGTAAGGTTGCGTCAAGACACACCTTTACAAATAATAAATAAAACCTACGGAACCTTATAATTTTAATGTAACTTGTTAGGGTTTTCTATCGCACGCAATCGTTAGCGCTTATCTCTAAAAAACGACAAGCTTCCGAACGCGGCTAGTTCGGTCCGTTCGAGAATGAACCATTATTAATTACCTGCTTATACCACTGTTATCGCTTGGACGTGCGCCTGTGTCACTCGATCTCAATTTTTGAAATATAACGACTTTTTAACCGACTTAAAAAAAAGGAGGAGGTTATGTAATCCGCGGTTTTTATTTTTTATTTTTTTTCATGATGTACAAAGATTACTCCGAGATTTATGGGCCGATTTACGTGGTTATTCTTTTATTTGGTAGAGGAAGCCCGCGCGGTGGTCCCATATAAATTTTATTGACTTAGGTTGAGCAGTTTTTTAACCAGTTTCAATAAATCAGTTTATTTTAGCTTCGCCTATCTAGATGATCTGCTCATTGGTACGTTTTTCTGAGAATTCTTGGCCGATATGCGTGTTATTTTTTCACGATAGCGAGACTTTGCCCAGCAGTGGGATAGCAAAGGTTAATAAAAATATATTCTCAAACTGGTTATATAAACATTTATGAATGAACCCTCGCATTTATCAACTAAAAAGTATGAAATAAAAACTTTTTAACAAAAAATAAAACCGACTTCAAAAACCTTAACTAAAAATTCGCGGAATACATAACCTCCTCCTTTTTTTGAAGTCGGTTAAAAAGTAAAAAATAATCATTGTATGTATTTTAAAATCGTAACATAAGCCAACATTTTGAAGGCGGCGCGTTAAGGTTTAGTTAAGGTTTTTGAAGTCAGTTTTATTTTTGTTAAAAAGTTTTTATTATTTAAAGAGTGTTGTGCTAGTGATCCCGCTGGGGTGAGTTCTCATATTGTTTACCGTATAGTGCCCAATCTGTAACTGTTCTTTGTTCTTCCTTCCGCTGTAGTGCTGCTTAGCGATATAATAATATAACTTTGTAACTGGACCTTGACCCGACGGGATTTGGAGTGTCTAATGCCAAGCCGCTAATGCCCATCTTTCGGGGTTCTAGGATCTCTGCTTACTCACAGCTTCAGTTCGGCTACGCTGTTGCTACTGCTGCTGTTGGACCACACTAGGCCGTTGACTACCGACCGACGCCAGGAGTTCACCGAAGAATTGCCGGCAGTTTCAGACCAACGAACCATTATCTCGTTACGTCAGGCCAGTGTACCTACCTTACTCCTGTATTTACCCAAGTAAAGAAACAAGATTATTGAACCCACTAGCTGTTTAAATTACTAATTACCTACTACAAAATCACAAAGTTACACTGCCATCTACGCTGCTATGAAAACTATTTATTTTATAACGGGGATAACATAGACGAGTTAGAGTTATCCGTAACTATATACTTTGTTTTTGTAAATACATACTTACAATACATAAGAAACACCCAGATCAACACAAACACTTATGTTCATCACACAAATATTTGTGTCCATAATATAATAATCATTTGGTATTCCACTTGTTCATGCACTTTATTATATTGTACATAATAATTTATACCTACCTAAGTTCCCACAGCTAAGTAAAAGCTGAATATCAAATAACCACGTTGCGTGAACTGGCAGGCTGTTTGACTTCAGTGTTGGCGTGAGCATAGCACGACACGGGCGGCGGTGCGAGGCACGATATCTAACGCAAACGTTTCATCAATTACCATGGAAGGTGTTTATAAATATGTTGTTACATAATGCTCCGTCACGCCTATGAAGTGAGGTCCTTGAAAAGTTCAAAAGTAGTAAAAAATTATGTCGCAATCATGGACGAATAAAAAAGGCGGACGGAATCTCGCTAAACAACAAGTGGAGCACCCAATAGTAAGTTAGCTTGCACGAATGTACGCTGGCATGCACATTTACACCCATAGTAAGTCTACCAGCTGCCATTACGCAACAAATGACGATCGTGTGACGGAATTCGTTGTCGTAGTCTCAAATAAAATAAAAATATGCCGTTTGGTGTGTTAAAGTACAGTCGAAATTATAGTGGGATTAAGAAAAAAATAAGTACTGTAATCTTTCCTTAGCGAGATTCCGTCCGCCTTTTTTTATTCATCCGTGGTCGCAATATTACACGCCTACGATTTGGGGTTGGAAAATTCAGTATGATATTAAGGGATAAGGATCCATGATTCATTGAAGTCAGCGTTAAAAATATTGGAAAAAACACTGTTCAACAAAATGCTTTGAAATCACTCCGTTGATGAGTGGAAATCCCTTCGTTTCGGGAAGGCCATGGTCGGACTCTTACCGACTGAAATCATCACGTGTCCCTTTTACTACCTTTTGCCGGGGGCGTGGAATAGACTCTGCATTCACCAACCATGCCCGACAGGTCCCAACTCACCACTAGTAGGCGAATCTCTTCTCTCCGTGCGACCTACCGTCGACAGCAGCTACTAAGTGGCACACGCGGAACACTGCTCGCCACCGTTACTGGCCTTAACTGGTCGGGCGGCGGACTATTTGAATCCGACGACCGGGTGGCCTATACCTCAATGACAAGTGTGGCGATTATGGTATCATCAACTCAGCCTATCGCAGTCCACTGCTGGACATAGGCCTCTCCCAAGTTGCGCCACAACACTCGTTCCTCTGCCTTCCGCATCCAGTCATCCTAGCCACCTTCTTCAGGTCGTCGGTCCACCTGGCACGAGTGCGCCCTACGCTGCATTTGCCGATTCGCGGTCTCCACTCGTGGACTCGTCTGCTCCAGCGGCCGTCGGTCCAACATGGCCAGCCCACTGCCACTTCAGCATACTGATCCTAGAAGCTGTCGGTCACTCCGGTTCTTCTCCGAATAATCTCGTTACGGATTTTATCCTTCAAAGAAACTCCAAGCATAGCTCGCTCCATAGCTCGCTGAGCGTCTTTGAATTTGTGGACTAGCCCAACTGTCAGTGTCGACGTCTCGGCACCGTAAGTCATGATAGGCAGGATACACTGGTTGAAGACCTTCGTCTTCAAACTTTGCGGTATAGGCAACGAAACGCTAGACTTGGCCTAAACCTGGGTGGGATATTGAAGGCTGTGGATAATAATGACTTTTTAAATCTAACAAAAATATTTATAATTTGTCAGAAACCAGTAAGCCTCAAGACGCCGCATAAATAAACTTTTGCATGAAAACACAGTCGTAAAATGTTGGCGGGGACCGGGGGGCGGACGGCGCGTTATGATTGCTCGGCTCAAAAGTTCGGTGGTATGATTCCGTATGATTGGTGCCGCTCGCTGATGGAGTAACGTCCCGATTGGCAGTGGGGCAATCATATGCAGTGCTACTGCATATGATTGGTGACCAGGGGTATCTGGCTAATCAGCGTCTAGAAGCTTATTGGTCTCTTTAATTTGCCTAATAGCATTACACACCACCTAATAACCACATTTTATAATTGTTTCAGATGCAAGCACGTGAAGTGTATTCAAAACAATAGTTTTTAGTTTAAAAAATGGCGTAGTGACTACAAACAAATATGAAGATGTATAAAAAGCTGTTCTGGACGCTCATACATGGCTTTGCTATGTTACCAATAATAGCTGTACGGGGTGAGTATACTAGCGTGTAAATTATATTACTGTCTTTGTGTTTACTAACAACGTTATGTTTTGTATGGTGCAAACCCCAAAAAATGATTTCTACCTGAACTAAATAACGTTTTTGAAGTAAAACTTCTTTGGGCACGCTTGACTTGGGGGTAAACTGGTGAATGCGTTACGAAAAGTGAGGCGAACGGAGGGGGGTAGTGCAGGACGCGGGGAGAGAGTCGCACGCGACGGCCGGCCACGCGACACAGCGCCGACAGAGCAGACGCGCGCCGCGCCGCCATTCCTTTGTTATCATTGTAATAGTATTGAGGGAGTTATAAGTTAATGAAGTTTTACTTCAGTCGTGTCCTCTAAATCACACTCGTTTTTTTTTCTCTGAATAACAAAATAACATGCTTTTAGAGTAACTGGTAGTTCTCCAGTATGTGGTGGAGAAAGTGATGAATGTCATGTAAGGACTACCTTGATGCACATGAATTAATCGAGCTCAACTTCCTGAACTTTAAGGACCTATTCGCGATCCGCTGATGTACTGCATTTAACCAGAATAACCATTTAAAAAAAAAAATATCTTTGGTTTAAATGTAACGTGTTGAACTATATCTACGGAACTTGTCGCGCATAAAATCAAAACAACAAAAATTTTGACTAACCTCAACGTTTCGGCCAAATCGCATTGGCCGTAGTCACGAGCAGTCTAATTCTGTTGGCAGTCAACAGGCAGACTTGACTGGTCACGGGCAGAGAGAGACTGCTCGTGACCACGGCGAATGCTACTTGGCCTAAACGTCGAGGTTAGTCAAAATGTTTGTTATGTTTTGATTTTATTGTGCGCGACAAGTCCACCCTAACTATCTAAGCTGAAACCACCTAGCGACCGGTGATAATTACGAAATAGTTACTGTCATAATCAAATTCGTATCATGGATCGAGTTACCGACTGTGCTGCCCCAAGCGAGTAACTGAGACACTAAAAATGAAACCAGAAATTGAACCGTAACTGAAAATCGCTACGAAAGCTCCAAAATTCGTACTACGTAAGCGCAGCGACCGCGACGCGACGGGGACTGTAGAGGAATTGGAACTGTCAAAGAGAAACAGACAAATTATAGTTTCTGAGTAGTTTCTATTCAGTTATTTGGCCTTTATATCAAGTAAAAGTAGTAGAAGGTCGTCAATATTATTTTAAAATAATTTTATTATTTAAAATCTAATGCTTGAAGACAAAAAGTGCTGTTTTAGTGAAATTGTTTTATAACAGTTTAGTGATAATATTTGTTTTCATTTATGTAGGTACCTACTTACGTTTATTGGATTATGGCTAGGACATTTTAACTTTTGTAGGCGATGACTGAAAAGGAAGCGAGAAAAAATAGTTACAAGTACTAGGTACTAAAACTAAATGATAGAAACATCGTGACTCGATTAGTTTTTTTAATTGCGTAAACAAAAAGTATCGTTGTATAATTAAAGTTAACGTCGTCGTTCGTCGACGTCCTCTTGTTCAACGAGGGTCCTTATGGTAGCCAGAAATTGGAAATCTAGCTGTCTAGACACACCGCCCAAGAAATTGGAAATCTCTGTGTTTCAGGAAAATTAGTGTCATCAATATCGTTAATGGATGTCAATTATGACTTAGTAATGGATATAAACCATAGTCACTTAACCAATCTGTGATCTTAAGCAAATCCATTGATGACTGCCATTACATACACCAGAATTAACACAACATCTCTATGGAACCACCAAACTTGATTGGTGATTGGTAGGTGCTTGATTCATATTTAAGTGTCAAATGGCTCGAACTTGATCGACATCAACGCTCGTCTCAAAGGACCTAATGTTCCTATTAAGTAATTTGAATACTTAATCAAAACATCAACGATCGATCAAGTATAGCTAAGCATGAGTGTCAGGGTTTGATTTGACATTGAGAAAACAGTTCTGTATTATTGGTGGACTAAGTAACTTCATTTATTTCTTCCTATAGGTAATCATAGAAATCTCCTATTATGTTTTCTCCAGCCAAATCGAGACTTTTAACTATTAACATAGCATAACTATATTTATTTGGGGTAGATGCAGCATGTATTTTTTGTAACGTACATCTCTCATCTCAGTGTTCACTTTCTTTTATCCATAACATATTTTTTACACAATCCAACGATGTTCTCTTTGGTCTGCCTCTTTTAACGCAGACATCTATATCCATACTTAAAACTTTTCTCGTAACATGATCCTCATTTCTCCGCATAATTGCATTGACCTATCAGCGAAAAATATCAACGCATTTCGGGTATACAACTGTCGCCGTCGGTGATCCTGAAAGCCAATTCTAATATCGTTAGAAAAAAAGCTAGACGGAATTCCGACCTCGATTACATAAACAAACAAACACTTTTCTATTACTATGAATAAAACAGAATACGCTAAATCTGAACCACAGCCGCCACCAAGCCATTAACTTAACCCCCACTTACAGTTAAGTGATACTGATTGACACTAAGTGGTCGCTAACGCATCGCACGACGAACGAGCCTGGCGAACAGCCAAAACTAGGCTTTCAACCATTTACATAAACGGAGATTTGGTATAATGTATATGATTGGGTAGGGAAGAGTTTCAGAAAATAATTTCTTAAGAATATCTTATCGATTGTTATGGCTGACCAATTACACGAAGCTCATTTTTTTTTTTCGAAAAATAAAGCTAAATAAATAAATAAATATATAAATATCTTTGGGACATTTTTACACAGCACCATCTAGTCCGTTTTGCCGATGACATCGTTGTAATGGCTGAGTCGCTGGAACAACTGGGCGAAATTCTGCACAGCTTAAACGGAGCCTCTCGACGTGTCGGTCTCGGCATGAATCTGGACAAGACTAAAGTCATATTCAATATGCATGTCATGCCGAGGCCAATATTCGTCGAAGGGTCGGCACTCGAAGTTGTAATGGAATACGTCGACCTAGGGCAGGCAATTCAGCTTGGTAGACACAACTTCGAGAAAGAAGCCAACAGAAGGATCCGTCTGGGCTGGGCAGCATTTGGCAAACTTCGCCGAGTCTTCTCGTCGCCTATACCGCAAAGTTTGAAGACAAAGGTCTTCAATCAGTGCGTCCTGCCAGCCATGACTTACGGTGCCGAGACGTGGACACTGACAGTTGGGCTAGTCCACAAATTCAAAGTCGCTCAGCGAGCTATGGAGCGAGCTATGCTTGGAGTTTCTTTGAAGGATAAAATCCGTAACAAGATTATCCGGAGAAGAACCGGAGTGACCGACATAGCTTGTAGGATCAGTAAGCTGAAGTGGCAGTGGGCTGGCCATGTCTGTCGAAGGACCGATGGCCGTTGGAGCAGACGAGTCCTTGAGTGGAGACCGCGAATCGGCAAACGCAGCGTAGGGCGCCCCCCTGCCAGGTGGACCGACGACCTAAAGAACGTGGCTGGGGGGGACTGGATGCGGAAGGCAGAGGACCGAGCGTTGTGGCGCAACTTGGGAGAGGCCTATGTCCAGCAGTGGACTGCGATAGGCTGAGTTGATGTTGATGATCTAGTCCCAAACTAAGCAGAGCTTGTGGTATGGGTACTAGACAATGGATATAATACGTATATACTTTTTTTTTTTGTTAATACATACTTATAATACATAAGCAACACACCCAGACCAACACAAACACTTACGTTCATCACACAAATATTTGTGTCCTGTGGGAATCGAACCCACGACCTCGTTATCAGCAGTCCGACACTCGAATCACTAGACCACAGAGGTCGTCAAAAAAAAAAAAATTTTTTTTTAACATTTTTACACAGCACCATCTAGTCCCAAACTAAGCAGAGCTTGTGCTATGGGTACTAGACAATGGATATAATAGTTAAATACTTTTTTTTTGTAAATACATACTTGTAATATATAAGAAACAAAAATAAAAATAGGATTTCTCCTCTAAAGTTTTCATTTACGGACACAAAGAATTTACATTTGTGTTAAAATAAATCGACAAAATGTAGGGAACAGTTCATTCTTTTGTGCAATTTCAAGATTGGTCCCATAGTAAAATTTATTCAAATTGATAAGTACATGGGGTGATAATGAATTGCTATTGAATTCAAAATCATCCAGTATGCATAAAAATCGACTATCAATCTATCGATAGTCCCCCACCCAAACCATTCATACTATCGACAGGCTTATCGATAGCATCGATGCTGTCGATATAATAATAAATACATACATACATACATACATATTATCACGCCTGTTTCCCATTGGGGTAGGCAGAGACTATGGATTTCCACCTGCTACGATCCTGACACACCTCTTTCGCTTCATCTACGTCCATTAACCTCGTCATGCATGCTCGTCGGTTTAGAGAACTCTTAACCTGGCATTTTTTGAGAACATCCGCGATTTGATCGCGATACGTTCGCCGAGGTCGTCCCCTTCCAACTCTTCCATCCACACTCGCTTCAAATAATAAATAAATAATAAAATATCGATTGGAAGGTATCTAACAATACTATTGTTACGATATTAATTACCGATACAGTCATAAGTGCCTCTTAATGTATTTTACATGAAATAAGAACTACATTGTATACTTAGTTGCAAATAAATGTTTTGAATTTGAATACTATTGATAGTATCGATTGTTCGAAATCTTGCAATAGTATCGTAACAATAGTTTGATGCTATCGATACTATCGATAGTATTGTTAGATACCTTTCAATCGATACTATCGATAGGCCTATCGATATTATGGGTTTTTCGATACTATCGATTGTTAGGCAACACTACATTATATGTATGGATCTATGGTTGTACTAATTGTGCTCTCCAAATTTACTACACCTTTCTATTACACGTTGTATGGTCGTAATATTTTTAGCTGACTCTCAAAAAAAAAAATCGACACTTCTTTTTTAAGAAACAGTTTTTGATCACCAGAAAACGTTGGCAAGCTGTTCGTTTTGAGAAACCGAGAATTAGTTCAAAGTAAGCCAGCTTGAGAACCGAAAATACAGGAGTATAATCTATTTAAAGTCGAGACTACACGGCAGACCAATTATCAAGCACATGGCCAAAAGATCCACTATAGCTGGGGTTGCCAAAATTGTCAGGAACTAATAATATAAGACGTTTTTTTATGTATCCTATCATATATATATAAATCCTATAGGATTAAAAACCGGCCAAGAGCATGTCGGGCCATGCTCAGTATTATAGGGTTCCTTAAGTAGGTGTAAACGAATCAAATCGAATATTAATCATGGCTATTTTAGTTTTTGCAATAATCGGCAGCATTCGCGACTCAGAGCGTATTGTTAGTAGCGTCATCTAGCGATAAAGTTACTTTTTGTGATTTTTTCAAATAGAAAGTAGCTAAAGGAGCATTATTTGCTATGATAATTTTTCTCTAAGGTCAATGACCTTTGAACTAGGACGTTTTAAGTATTTTTCAGTTTTCTCTCTATAACTCAAAAAATTATAATTACATTATACTCGAAATAATTTTAAAAGAGAGTTTTTATAAAGGTCTATCAATGTGGAAGATTATAAGTTTCTACATTGTATAGTATAGAAATGGCAGGGGGGGGGACACATTGCAAGCCACTTTGGCGGGCTATATTTCGTAGATGGTACACCTGATAAAAAAGTGGTGTATCAAACATTACCTTCATTTTAGTAGACCTATTCAATGATATCCCACACGAGGGGGTGCAGCGAAAAAAATTTTTTTTTCCCCATTTCACATGTATGGACGCCACCCCTAAAATACGGAAAAACTATTTTTTTATTCTTTTAAAATTGAGATCTATATATAAACTATTTTTTAACAAAATTTTATTTACTTATGTTTATAACTGTAGAAGTTATTAAGCTGTAAAGGATTAGGACAGACGGACAGACGGACAGACGGACAGACGGACAGACGGACAGACGGACAGACGGACAGACGGTCAGACGGACAGACGGACGGACATGACGAAACTATAAGGGTTCCTTGTAGGACTTCGGAACCCTAAAAACGATCTAAAGGCCTACCTGATGTTAAGCGGTTACCTTTGCTCATAAAAATTGCAATACCACCTAGTCTGTTGCCTAAATAGTACCGCAAATCGATTCGCCAAACTGAGACATGAAGATGGAAAGTCTCATTTGATTGTAATTTCACCGGCACCAGAACACATAACTACGTGGCAGAAATTGGTACGGTGGTAGTACTTCCACGGACGAGCTCCTTTGAAAAAGCATACCATAGTAATGCTGTTGCTATTTTTTATGTGCTAAATAAATAAAAACATGAAAAAAGTGGGAAGACAATGACTTATTCTCATAAAACAATCAATAAGGTTCAATCTCTCTTATGCAGATATACATAGACATAATCGTTGTGTCTGTTTCAATGTGTCATACGACAAGTTAAGCCATCGATGATTGATACTCAAATCAAAGTAAATGAACTACTATTCGTAAGAAAAAGATCCAGAAAGGAGCATATATTTTTTCATTTAGTCAAAGTTGGGAGTCGATTTACTTCCACCGCTCGCCCCTGAGCCATATCATTTATGCGTATTACTAAAAAAAACAAGACAAAAACGTTACTAGGCGGAGAAATAAGGTAACAGTTCCGTGTATACGGGACGTATGGCAACCCTCACAGAGTCAGCCAAAACGCGTTAATAAAACCAGCACATACCCATAACAGAATTACGTAATCGAACTTTTTACCAGCACACTTAAGGCGGGTGTGAACGAGCGTTCAAACGTCAATCCTCCCCTCTACATTACGGCACTGTTGGGGAAAATTGCTACTGACACTTCGGAAAATTGTAGCTGGCTACCAATAAATATTTGCATCTTTTAAACTTTCACAACATGCAAATCTCAACCTTATACCTCTAGACATAAGGATTGTCAGATTAAAGATAACAGTTTCGGGATTAATTAAACAGTTTGCAAGTAGTTTGTCAGGCTGAAAGTATTTCGTTAGTATAATTTGTACGGTATGAATAATGTGTCTAGGTGTAATTAAGGTATTACTTAAAAGTGATTAGCTGATAAATTTTAGGGATTACATGGCCGGGGTTGACTCATATTTTTATTAAAGTTTTAATTACTTTTACTTATGTGTAGCTTAAAAAATCTAAATAAATCAATGTAAAATTAAAATAATCAATATAATTAAATCATGGGGCCGATAAAAACACGGCATTGTATGCTGAGAGTCCAGAAGAATGCCGAAATCGAAGAGCTGGTGGATGAGCCTAATAATATTGGCGTGATCAAAGCACAACGTCTGCTATGGCTCATCCACGTCAAACGCATGAGGTAGGATCGAGGAGCCAAGAGAGCGTATCTGGGCCAACCAACCGGACGTAGGCCGATGGGACGCTCTGGATATCACTGGAGAGATACTGTGGAGGCTGGTCTGTATCAGCTTCAAGCTACCAACTGGCAAGATATCGCGCAAGATCGTGCAAAGTGGAGAGTTTTCGTTTCGGAGGCTCACTTTGGGTTGCTGAGTCAGCGGAGAAGGTATTGTGTTGCTTATAATTATTAGATTTACTTTACCTTCTACTTAGGACCATTAAGGACTTGAATATGGTAAAAGATGGGCTACCTTGCTCCAGAGCAGGATATTCTTGTGTGTAGAAGTGGATTTAAACTGTAATGTTGATGGGGATCAGATGATAGAGGCGTTATTATTACATCTGTTTTGTTTGAAATCAATTCCGTCAATTTTCGATTAGATATAACGCGATCTTATTGGCACGGGCAATGGCAAGCACGGGCATGGCATTGCGTTAGCCAATAAGAACTTACCCAAGCATGTTTCTATTGGCAAACGCGCTCGTGATCTGATATTTATATGGGCGAGTAAATAGAATATTTTTGGAATTGGACCGTAATTCATCTCTATAGGGTTTAATGCTCAATGTCCCATTATCATGACTGTTAACATCTACGTACACTATAGTACAGTTAGATAACTTTACTATGCTGCCTTCACAATACAAAAATACTTATTCCAATGAAATTGGTATTTACACAGTTTACGAAAATTAGACGCCATTAGATTACAGAATACGTTCAAAAAAATAGGTATTCCTATAATTTATTTATTTATATAAGATAAACAAAATCATACTCTTCCTACACAACATTCATCCTCACTACACACTTTATTCTGTGACACTACCACTGAGGTAGCATGTACTACGTACATATTACCTCTGAGTACTGAGTACGTATGTACGTAGTACATTTACCTCAGTGCACACAACTCATGCATTCACCCTCCATCAATCCAACACAACACACCTTGCACACCCACATAAACTTACATACATCGCCCAGTCATAAACTTTAACTCTGCACATGTATTAAGATACAATCAATCACATTCATTTGTATATTCATTATTAATTGCGTTACAATGCCATCTTTTTTTTGGGCCAGGAACCTTTGCGGGCGTACCTACGTAGAACAACTCACCAAAGTTTCATCACAATCGAACGAATGGTTTATATAGGAGCGCATAGAGGTTGTCCTCTAAATAAATGTTTGTATGTACAAACATACAAAAATAATTGATATATATATATCAATTAGTCTTGGCTTGTTATTTTAATTATATCCTTAATAATTATCTCTCTATCGCTTTAAGGTTTTCTGTTAGAAAACTCATTTCTGAGTTAGGTTCGCCGATGTACATAAACTTTCCTACTGTTAAATCAATTTAAATATGTGTGTACAATAAAGAATAAGAATAATTCTTATTGCATAAAATATAGGAAGAAGACAGAACCAGTTCTGTAAAACAGGCTTTTAAAACACAGTGCAGGAGTCAATGCCTTACTATGTTTGTAAACCTACTAAAACAACTTTTGTGTCAATAAAGAAATTTATAACATTAAAAAAATAGGAAATGGTGGCACGACCGACAAAGACTTGTAACAAGATTGTATTTTGACAGAGCATTGAAAACAATTTACTTTAGAGACGAATTATTAATTTACCTTAAAACACAATCTCTGTCTGTCCTCATTTCTTTCAGAGCGAAATAAAGAAAAAAAAAACGCAAAAAACAGACTCATTAAAATGAAGAAATAAGAAGCGTACCTATAGAAATAATCGGGACGGCAATCTAACTTTGAAAATGCCGGTTACGTTTGTCGCCGTAATTATAACAAGGTCTTATTTTCTTCAGAATAAGTAAATAAATGTCTCCGTTGGAAAAATGAGGGAATATTGACAAGAGCCTCCTTATTATTCCGCTTAAGTTAGAAGAGTCAACTGGGGGGAATAAGTTGTTTTGATGCTTGTCAGTTATGTTAAGAAAACAGTATTTTCTGAGGTACCTTTTTTACTGTAACTTCAGTGTGTAGTGTAGTGACATTAAAGCCACAGATGCAGGTGCATTAAAATAGCCTTAACTCATCATCCTCCTCGCCTTTTCCCAATCATATTGGGGTCGGCTTCCAGTCTAACCAGATGCGGCTGAATATCAGTATTTTACATGGAGCGACTGCCATCAGACCCCCGCAACCCAGGTACTGGGTGATACTGACATTCGGAGGTTAGACCAGTTGTCAGACTTTCAGGCTTCTGACTACCCGTAACGACTGCCATAGATATTCGTATGACAACCGGGACCGACAGCTTAACGTGCTCTCCGAAATACGGAGGGGTCTCGATGTGTATCGAAACGGTCACCCATCCACAGACTGACCGCGGCAAGTGCAGCTTATCCTTGCAGATATATAGAGCCCCTAAAAGAGCCTTAACTGGTGAGGATATTCCATCAGTTCCGCTACCAACCTGCTGATTGGCTAATATTTTTCCAATGGCATGATCTATTTATGAAGCTCATGTCGACTCAATAGTAGAACAAATTCAGAGGTCTCAATGTTCAGAAAACAGTGTGCTTATACTTGGGTTATACATTAAAGAAAATAGTGTATTTAGAAAATGTGGGAGTGTGTGCATGGGCGTGTGTGGCGTGTGTATAGTGGTTTTGTAAAGATCGTGGATCAAAAGTAGAGATATAAAATTGAAAAAGTACCAACTATGTTTTCAAATTTTATTGTAAAAGCTCTGTTCAGGTTTAGGATTTATTTTTAACATGGGAGCTTTCGCAGACTACAGACTAAACTGTCAGCCGCTAGTTGGGTGGTATGTGTGGGAATGTTTGTATGGGAATTACATTTTTGTATGGGAATTGATTTTTTGTGTGGGAAACCTGGTCTGCCAGTGTGCGCACTGCCGTATGACGCCGTACTGATTAAGAATGTAACTAAATTTTGACCGATTAAAATTCTGCAGTGCGATTGTTAAGGTGACTAATGCTAAGTTTACACGAGATTAGTAACTGATGATTAGTACTTGTCACTTACAATAATACCCGGCATATAAACAGCTGAATTCTTGATTAGTATAAGTGAAAATACAAGTGCCAGTGAGTTCTAGTCACTCCTCCCGATCCTAATAACTAAACGAAAAGCAGCGCTAATCACAAGTAATAAGCTCGGACTGTATAACCTTAATAGGGACTTCCATAGGATTTTAAGATTTTAAATAAACTCAAGTAGCAGCACGCAGAACCACGTTTGTTTGCGAGTGAAGTATATGACAATATGGTCGTGCATAGGTCAAAATAAAAACAAAGCGCCTGATGCAAAACTTATAGTTAATACCTGTCAGGTATGGTTGCTCTTAATTTATAAAAACTGAAAGATGATGCTGAAACACGGACAGTCTTTGATGGCCAGCAGCATCTTCTTGCGTTTATTCGAATGCCTAACATAACCATTCATCATTTATTTGGGGTGCATTAAAAAAGCCTCCATAAGTGACGATATTTAATTGATCGACTGGCGCACAACACTTTGCCCGACCCGGGAATCGAACCCAGGACCCCACGCTCAGCAGTCGCGCTTGCGAACGCTAGACCACCGAGGCAGTCAAACACCTACTCCTATCTAATAACTTCATTATTGAAAATTCAAAACTTGTACTCCTAGATTACTAAACTGATATCAGTTTAGAAATGAGAAAGAATGGAAACGAGATTAAAATAATAATATCACATGAAAGCCTCACCCAAAAACCTTTTAATTCATAAATCCAGGTTTGAGCATGTGAACGTCCATTTTTAGATCGATTTCGTATTCGTGACCGAACTTAAATAGCCGTATATAAAGGCTAGTCGGAGGAATACCCTAATGGGCTGCTAATCGAATACGATCAAGGCCTGATCAAGGCCTGATCAAGGCTAATTGAAGCTAGCTTTTAGGCGTGGTCTAACCTGATTTAGGCTAGACTAGTCTTTAGATTGGGGTGTTGTATTTTCGTCTTATCGAATTGTCTATTCCATTGAATTGTTCCGCATGGTGACGGACATAAAGAATAGCACCACCCTACCTATTCTCATGGCCGTCGTAAAAAGTGACTAAGAGATTCAACAGAAAAAGGGCAGCAGCGTTCCCGAGTATTTAACCATCCATCTGTGATCGCAAACCCACCTGCCAAGCGTGGTGGCCATAAGGCATATACCTCTTGGGCGAGGCCTATGTCCGGCAGTAGACCTGTCTTTTGGCTGAAATGATGATGATGATGATGAATTGTCAATTGTAGGCGCTAGCGTCAGTTCCATGTAGAGAAATTTACACGAAATTGGTCTGGCGTTGCTCAGGCAGGGCCATAGTTAAAGATATATCTACTTGCTCGGCGACATCGGGGCACTACACACAGAAATAGATAGAATGGTTGTAATCACAATTTTACTTGTGATTCATGCGTGGCAACTTTCGAACAAACTACGCCTCCCATATTGACGTCATTAATTTTTATAAATTCACTTTAATCAAATGTGCTTAGCTGTAATGTAGCTGTAGCTACAGCTTTTGTTTCTGCAGTTAGAAACAGCACAATAAGGCATTTTTGCGGGTTTTTGTTACAGTATTTATAGAAACAGGTCATAAAGCGTACTGAGAAAGGCTTTGAAATGCCCTGCAGTATGGTGCAGAGTGTTAGCACGCGCGCCCTGCCTTCTTGGCCATTCTATCTATTTCTGTGGGGGCACTGCTCTTGGTTGTGTGTAAGTAAGCTCTGTTTGTCTTTATTCCCTTTCGTGCCTTGGAATACGGCTACCATGTGAATATTCGTTCAAAAGTCTTTAAGATATGGACAAAATAAAAAGAAAGTGAACACTGAGATGACGGCTGATAGAGATGTATGGAAGAAAAAGACATGCTGTGCCGACCCCAAAGAAATTGGGATAAGGGCAGGAGGATGATCACAATATGTATGTAAAAGAAGTTTTTAAACTTTCGCGAATTTCACTCATATTGAACTATATTTAAGGGACTTTTGGCGCACAATGAAATCAAAACAAAACAAACATTTTGACTAACTTCGACGTTTCGGCCAAGTTGCATTGGCCGTGGTCACGAGCAGACTCGGAGTCTGGTGCTACCACGGCCAATGCAACTTGGCCGAAACGTCGAGGTTAGTCAAAATGTTTGTTTTGTTTTGTTTTCATTGTGCGCGAAAAGAGCCATAGTTCAATATGTATGTATAATTTTATTTAATGTGAAATATTGTGGCGAGAAATAAACATTTATCTTATCTTTTATACAGTAGTTCATTGCTCCATAACGAAGAAAAACTCTCTAGTACCTTTATTCCTTCAAGAAAGTATCCCTGATTATGGATCATCTTGAAAAATGAATATTTTTAGTTTCGATACCAACTTGTTTGCTATTTCGCAACAAGTATTGGAAGCTCATTTTCTCCGTAAACATTTTCTCTTACGGTAAACAGGATATTTTGTTATTCACATTTTTTATAGAAAGTGTACTGCACCGGAGTAAACCCGGTACGAAGTGTTTTCAAACACTAGCGGTTTATATTATGTTGAATTTTCATCTTGTATATTTTATGGAATATTTAGACGGATAACCAATATTGTCGTGACTACAATATTCTTACTGCATTTGTTGCTTAAAGAAGATTTAATTTAAGTGACGGTATTTAGACCCAGCTTATAAGGAACAGGCTAATTGCTATTTATAATCGTGCGCGAAGTATCGTTCTAAAACCACACTATATCAATGAGAAAGGTTTTAAATGTATGTATTTTTTTCGTTCCGTGTGGTGCTGGACATAAAGAATTGCACCACCCTATCTCTTCCCATGGGTGTCGTAAAAGATGACTAAAGGATTCACCAGAGGATGGGCAGCAGAGTTCTCTGAGTTACCAACCAACTGCGATCGCCAACCCACCTGCCAAGCGTGGCGATTATGGTATAACCCCCAACATGCTTGGTCGTGGTCATCTTTTAGCTGACACGATGAAAACTATATTTCGAAAAAAAAAACCTTTTACACAGGACAGTATAAATACAGTAAATTATTCGAAACGGTTATTTTAAACCTAATTTTTTTACTCATAAATTTAAATTTTTTGGGTAATCGATTTGAAATATAAATAGAAAAAAAAATACGTTGTAATCAATCACTGAGCTAGCTATATTTCATTCCATTATAGAAAAAAAATACAAGAATCCGACGACACTAACAAGTATGTACACACGGCTACACATCAAGCTACACATCCAGTATAAGCTGACCTCGCATTGTATAGATTTTCCTTACAACGCGAGGTCAGCCTTTACTGGTTTATACAGCTTGATGTGTAGCCGTGCGTACTAGGCACGGAATACTTGATTTATATTCATTTCTTCTATGGTACTAGGCTTTCGTAGAAAAGTTGCAGCCACAGCGTTATATTCAAACTTCAATCAGCCAGGTTTATCTATCGCTGGACGTAGATCAGTGTACGCCACATTTCGGCCGGCAATCCTCTTGTACAGACAGTGTGGGAAGTGGACGTTCAGGGAAACAGACCAAACGCGCAGACTGGTCATTCCGGTAATATGACTTAACGCACTTGAGCGGAAAAACCCAACTAAAACACATCAAAAGTTCAAAACAAGATCAATTTCTGCATTCAGTGGCAGTTATTTTAGTTCAATCTTTAGTACCTTCTAGTAGTATTTTCTGATTTCTATCCTTTTATTGGGTTATATTTTAGGAATATTCTCTTCAAGCCCATCATTTTGATACTGGGTAGGATGACAAAAAAAATATTCAACAGCACTTAATGACAACTAAAACCTATGGTGGATTTTAGTTGTCATTAAGTGCAGTCAAATTTTTTAAATCATGTAGCCAATATTACTTGCGTTATCATGACGAATCCAATGATACCCATACATTTAAATTACTCGCACACATTAATACATACATGAACCCTGAAAACATTACACTACTTTTTTGGGTAGTCGTGTAATAAAAGAAAATAATCACAAAAATAAATCACCGACAAAATCCAAAGATTCTCTCCAATTAGAATTCTGTCGCTTTAGAGAGGCTCTCGCAGTTAACGAAGAAAGAAAAAAATAAAAACACTCATTAGAGACTTGATTGTGTTTAAAAAAAGACCCTTCTTAATTAATTAAAGACGTAAGTCTTTATTTCTTAGAAGGAAATTAAAAACAAACTTTTTTAAGAACAATTCGTGCCCACGTCTAATTTATTTTAAGAAGATTTTTTGAGATTATAAAAGTAGGATCGAGTTTTACGGCTTAGCAAATTGTGTAAGAAACAAGTCCGTAGCTGGAGGGGACTGGATGCGTACCGAGTGTTGTGGCGTAACTTGGGAGAGGCCTATGTCCAGCAGTGGACTGCGATAGGCTGAGTTGATGATGACGATTCTGACACCTCTTTCGCTTCATATCTTTCCATGTTCCAATTAATAAACATTTTAAATTCAAAGGCGTTTGAAGTCTTATTTTCCAGGTTACAGTTTGTACATACAATGATATTTAAAAGTATAGATAGGTATGTCGAACCCTTACAAAACAAACAAAAAAAAATGTTCCGTAAGCAGCGGCAGTACAATACACAAACTAGTACAAAGTAAGTAAGTTGGTTACTTCAAGTTAGTTTCGCGTAATAATTGGAACACTTTCTGTACACACATGACGGCATTTGAGTTTTTTTTTGTCACCAGTCACGCTCGGCGCCTTACTGTTCGCGGATTAATGGAAAAACGTACGTGTACGTGTTCGTGTGTGTGTCTACGTGTGCGTGTGTATGTGTGTGTGTGTGTCTACGTGTGCGTGTGTGTGTGTGTGTGTGTGTGTGTGTGTGTGTGTGTGTATGTGTGTATGTGTGTGTGCGTGTGTGTGTACGTGTACTAGTTAGGACGTTTTCGAGTCTTCAGATTGCGAGCACAAGTATCATATCTGTACTTTTAAATATCATTGAGTACATTGTTAAATTTAACAGCATTATTAGCATAATAATATTTTCTACCTAAATCAGAATCAAACCCAAAACTGTGTACAAATGAAAAGTGCAGTTCAAAGAGATGGGAAAACGATGAATGAAATTAATTAATTTACGTAATTAAATTTTACTTTTATCGTTCAATTATATAAATGAAAGGGGCTATTGATTGGCAACGGAATAATTAAATTGACACTGTTGTACTGTCTATATATCCGTGGGTGTATAAAAAACTGGGTTGCGGGGGTCTGATGGCAGTCACTCCATATAAAATACTGATGTTCAGCCACATTTGGTTAGACTGCAAGCCAACCCGTGACCCCAACATAATTGAGAAAAGACTTGGAGAGAGAAGAATACCTATGGAAAGAAATCTAGTTATAGTTTACAGTCTTACAGAAATAAAATACAATTTAAAGTACGAGAAAACATTACCATTTCGAAAATAAACATTGAAACACCACTGAAACTGTAGATGCAGCTTATTTACAACCAATACCCGTCTCAAAATATACCGTACATTATTAATAATAGATATAATAAATATAAAGTGTACTGCGAACCAGCTGTGAGGAACCTTTGGCCCATTGCCACAAGCTTGTAGCGGTGTAGAGCTCATGTTTTCGATATTATGTTGTTACGATGGTTCTCAGAAATTGAATCGAATAAACTTTGAGGAGATTTGTTTTGATTCCTTTTTAAGCTATTGCATAGCTTCTATCGCGTGCCTTGAGCGTGGAGATCGAATCCAGAAATTCCGTAACGAAAATAACCTAACACCCCCACTCCGACCGGCACAGCGGTGATACTTTTTAGTTTTGCCATCTATCGATGAATAGCAGAACTTTTAATGACTTTTAGAAATATCACGCTTGTCTCTTTAGTTCTGCAAATCGCCTCTAGGTGGCATTGGTTCAACGCTTTTAACTCCCTGTCTTGGGATGCGATTAGGGGGGCTCTTGTATATCATCAGGTGCCTCCCTACCTGCAGGGCATTGTCGGGGCCTACCTTCGCGATAGGCACATACGTTATGTGGGTAGGGACGGTAGAGTCCATCGGAGGGAAATTACGTGCGGCGTTCTACAGGGGTCAGTTATGGGCCCACTCTTGTGGAACCTAGCATACGACGCGGTCCTACGTATCGATCTTCCCGCTGGCGTGAGCGTCGTTTGCTACGCAGATGATACATTGGTCATTGCCAGCGGGGACACCTTTGAGGGGACCATCCTGCTTGCTGAGCTCGGGGTGGCAATAGTCGTGGCCAAAATCCGCGAGCTGGGTCTTGAGATAGCGTCTCACAAGACCGAGGCGCTATGGTTTCACAAACTGCGAGGCAGACAACCACCCAGCTCGTCGGTTTGCGTCGGTGACGCGCAAGTCCAGGTGGGCCGGTGTATGAAATACCTCGGCCTAACCTTAGACAGTCGATGGGGCTTTGAAGAACACTTCGGACGCCTTATTCCCCGGATCGAGAGGGCAATGGGTGCCTTGCACGGATTACTGCCCAATCTCGGGGGACCACGGGAAGAAGTTCGTCGCCTCTATGCGGGGGTCGTGCGGTCGATGGCTCTTTATGGGGCGCCTGTGTGGTCAAATAGACTGTCAGGCGTCCGGCGCTGCAGAGCTAAGTTCAATAGCCTGCAGCGTAAAGTGGCCATTCGTATCGTACGAGGATATAGAACGATATCCTTCGACAACTCTCTTGGCGCGTTTTCCTCCTCTAGACATACTGGCGGATATGGACGCGAGGGTCTATGACCGGATCTGCGCTGTCCGCCAGAGTGGCGAGAGCGCGCCCAGTAGGGCGTTCGAAAGGTTGAGGCGGCAGGAGCGACGACACGCACTCAAGTGGTGGCGCGAGCGGCTTTTAGAGCCGCAGTATGCGCACAAGCGCGTGGTCGAAGCCATCCTGCCGTGCTTCGAGGCCTGGCTGAGTAGGAGTGAGCGCGTCACCTACCGCCTTACTCAGGTGTTCACCGGACACGGTTGTTTCGGTGAATACCTGAATAGGATCGGACGCGAGGCTACGGCAAATTGCCACCATTGTGGAGGTGACCAGGATACCGCCCAACACACGCTCGCGCATTGCCCTGCGTGGAACTCTGAGCGGCGGATCCTGATTGACAAAATCGGGCAAGATCTCTCTCTGCCAGCAGTAGTGTCGGCTATGCTGGCAGAGACGACAAATTGGAGGGAAGTAGCCTCTTTCTGTGAGACCGTCATGGTTCAGAAAGAGGCTGCTGAGCGGGATCGAGAGAGGGCTGATCCTGCTCGGAGAAGGCGGCGCCGGAGAGGCAACCGCTCCAGCACCTAGCCCTTCTGGGCTATCGTCGTAACCCCCGCCCGATCGATTCGACTGAAGTGCGGGGGGCTTTCGAGGTCACGGGCATTCAGAGTTGGGGCTCTGATTGTCCACTAAGTGACTTCTGGGATGGCGGCGGCACGCTGTGGTCACGTGCCGCCATGTGCACCGGGAAGGACACAAGGAGACAAATAGTCTCCTTTAAGACGTGCCTTACAGGCGTAGCTTGGGAGGGCTCCGGAGGTATATTAATTTCCCGGAGTCTCCCCTTATTATGCTGTAGACGGCCACTGAGGGGGTATTAGTGGGTAAGAATCCCACACACCCCGGCCTCCGTACCCCATGAGGCCGGTAGCCTTTTGAAGGTTTCCTACTCGTAGCAAAAAAAAAAAAAAAAAAAAAGGTGGCATTGGTTGTATCGGCGTTACTGCGCAAATCCCCATCTTCGCCCCGCAATCTGGTGACTCATGCCTGCTTGAAGTTTCGGCGTTAGGGCACTCTTTGTATTTACATAAAAAATGCTATGCAATAACTTTACCGCGGCAGTCTCCGAGTGCCACACGTCTTTTTTTATAGTTATCGGTTATTGAATTTATGCGTAGCGTATTTGGTTTACCCGGCCCGCATTTCTAAATTTTCGAATTCATTTGCGGATCTGAACTTGATTATCACTTAATTATTTTATTATTTTTCGCATTTACGCATCAAATCAACTCAGTCTATCGCAGTCCACTGCTGGACATAGGCCTCTCCCATGTTGCACCACAACGCTCGGTCCTCTGCCTTCCGCATCCAGTCATCCAGTCCCCCCCAGCCACGTTCTTTAGGTCGTCGGTCCACCTGGCAGAGGGGCGCCCTACGCTGCGTTTGCCGATTCGCGGTCTCCACTCAAGGACTCGTCTGCTCCAACGGCCATCGGTCCTTTGACAGACATGGCCAGCCCACTGCCACTTCAGCTTACTGATCCTACAAGCTATGTCGGTCACTCTATTTACACATGCAAAGCGAAATCTAAAGATATCAAATTACAATAATTAGTAAGGGTAGGCACATCTATACGACTTTGAATTAATTGCAAAGTTAATCGGGTCGGTTGAGGAACACCGTCTATTTCTCAATCGGATGCTGCTGTCATCACAGAAAAACGTAAGTGGAAGTTAAATTCGATACCACGAGCAGTGTTCACGGTAGCTAAAACACTGGCGTACTGAACCAAGAGTCGCAGGTTCGAAGCAGGTTTTTCGGCGTCCTAGTGTGCATTGTCACTGGTTTCCTTAAAAGTGTTTGTTGAATAAAAAAAATTCAAACTGTATTTATCAGCCGTATATTTAAGTACTCTAGTAACACAAATAACTTTAGTAGTAGTAAAGCTTCTTGTGAAGGAAATACCTACTTCTAGTTCTTCCGGGGAAGTACCTACTTCTGCCACCAAACAGTGATGCTTGCATTGCTGTGTTTCGGTCATTGTGGCGATGCTTGGGGGAGACTTATGTCTAGTAATGGACGTCTTTCGGCTGAAATGATGATGATGATGACGATGATAATGAATTAAAAATAGTGTTGTATATTTAGCGTTATTTCTGCTTGAAAATTGCTTTAAAATATCCTTTGTTAAGCTTAAAATGACGATTAAAAACTTTGTTTTTCGCGTATTAAATGAATACACAAAGCACACAAAAGGCGACAAACTCGATACACAATAAAAACACACCAAAAAAATACCAACCATTCATACGAATGAAAAACGTTAATCGTCTGATCATTTGAGTGCACCCATCGTTTTGCTGTGTGATAATAAAATCCATTAAATGGAAGGACTCGACACGAAATATGCCAATTAACTTATGTAAATGAGAGTGAATACTAAAGTGACCAAGCGAAAATTCACATTTTACGGGATATCAGCATTCAAAATACGGTATTTCAGGATAAGATAAGAGACAACCCAATTAAATTTTTTTTTAATAAAAATCAACATAATCTAAAACGTCAAAACATTTGAGAAAATTTGTTATGTTATATTGTAAAAACTATAGTTTAATTTATTATTATTTATTTAATTCAGATCAGAGAGAGCCTCCGCGAGTGACGATATTTAATTGATCGTCTGGCGCACCCTGGGCAGTTAGCCCCGGCTACCAACCTGCTGATTGGCTAATCTTAATTTTAGCCCCAACAACATTCTGAAAGCGTTATTATATTGGACATACAGACATAGTAAAAATCTAGACAAAGTGCTGCGAACAATCATAGTGAAGCCAAAAATATATGCTCCTTTGTACGTGTGTGACGCATTTGCACTTGATTCTTTGAACTTGTGTTTGTTTTTTTTTTTTTTCTTTATGTTTTTGGTAATTTTGTGCGTCACTCTAGATGCAAATAAATACTTTTTCTTTCTTTCTTACTACCAGCGCTCACGCACACACCATGCACCTGAAGGATATTTGCTTTTGCGATGCTTACTGAAAGATTCCGCGACATGTGTACTGAGAGGGATGAGCACGATTTGAGGTGCATGTGTGTGCGTGAGCGCTGGTTGTACACGAAGGAGCAGTTATTTTTTGGCTTCATAATGATTGTTTGCAGCACTTTGTCTATATTTTTTACTATGTCTGTGATTGGACACGGATATAAATACGGGACATCTGGTCACCCTAGTGGATACTGTGAATTAAAAAAAAAACGGTTACAAAATTAAATGATGTGAAAACAATGTAGTTGCATTTTCAGCGTTTTAACTTTTATGCTATGCTGTCAGTTTTAATGTCATAATAAAAGACTTGTGTGCTTTGTTGAATCAGGTTTGTAGTCCGACTTTTATCGTCTGTCATCTGACTGTTGCGAGGACTGTTAAAAAAGAACTGCTCTTTTTAATGTGGCTTCTAAATAAATATTGCTCACACTATTTTCTTACTGATGACCTGAATGACCATGTTGTTATGGTCAGGGAGCTGGGAGCGTAAGGCACTGGCGGTCAGAAGAATGTTGGCACCACAGACATAGTAAAAAAATAGAGAAAGTGCTGCGAACAATCTAGTGAAGCTAAAAAAAACTATGCTCCTTCGTTTACAACAAGCGCTCACGCTAACACATGCACCTCGATCATGCTTCCCCCTCTTAGTACACATGTGGCATAGTCCAGTAAGCATCGCGAAAGCAAATATCCTTCAGGTTCATGGAGTGTGTGAGAGCGCTGGTCTACAACACGGAGGAGCATAGTTTTTTTAGGCTTCACTATGATTGTGCGCAGCACTTCGCCTAGACACAAAGATTTGCTTGGTGTACTGACCAAGTAAAAATTACTCTTTTTAAACCTTACTGTCAGAGTTTCTACACCGGTAATCTTTGGGTCAACTACACGAAAAGATCGTTGGATGTCCTGCGCATCCAATACAACATGTTTAAGATGTTGTTGCGATTGCCTCGTTTTTGCAGTGCCTCAGTAACTCATACCATGGGATTTTATGCTGTCATCCGCAAAAAATAGGCCTCAATAATTAGAAGAATAAGAGGCAGTCGCAACAGTATCCTGAAAGCGAGAGCGGCTGATACTTCTTCTGCTATGATATCAAATTTAACTGATCACTAAGTTATCGAATGATAATAGCAAAAATGGCAAAAACAATATTAAATTCTCCTTCTGGCGCAGTCGGGTAAAAATTGACATTTTATTGCATTACTAATGTTAGTATTTAAGTTCAAGTCCAAAATTTAATGATTTGATTTTCTATATATTGGTTGAACAGGGTTGAACGCTTGCCTTCTTTGCAGGAGGGTCCGGGTTTGAACCTCTGACTTTTCCTATTCCTTTGCGGATCAGAATTTAATTTATCACTTGCTTTAACAATGAAGGAAAACATTGCGAGAAAACCTGCACACCTGAGAGTGCTCCATACAGTTCTCGATGATGTGTGTAGTATGCCAACCTGCACTAGCCTACTTTGGTGGACCAGGGACTTTATTTTCCCAATCGAAGAACAGGCCAAGAATTTAGTAGAATTTGCGTACACATAATGAACATTTTTGAATAAATATTCCAAGATGAATCACGCGTATAGGAGTGAAAATGCTTGAGCACGCATTGACTGTCTAGGAGTCTGCTGGCTGGAACAAAACGCGGAAAGGGTGGAAATAGCAACCGATGGAAACTGCCGAGCTAGGTGCATTTCCTCACTGCATTAAACTTTGATTTATAAACGCGGAACAGTGTCCACGGTAATTATATTGATGAAATCGATCGGTAAAATATTACGGTTTTACGTTTATTTATTTGGAACGAGAAACTGAACATCCTCCGTGAATGGTTTTGAAGTAATTACCAACCCTTTAAGGGATACTTGTACTCATCTATTTGAACAACTTTTCCAATAGCAGCAACAGCAACTCAGAAATCGTGAAAAAAAATCAGCTGTTCCCTACATTTTGCCGATTTATAAATGTGAACACAAATGTAGCGAGCATCTGTTTTTTTTTCAGGATTTCAGGTTTGATAAAAAAGGAATGGATATGAAGAATGGGAATGGAAGGATGTAAAAGTTATTCAAATTGATTAGTACAATCATCCCTTAAAGGATTGCTAATGACTTCAAAATCTTCGTGTATAATTATAAAAACTGCATCGTGTGTAAATGCAATTTGTGAAGCTGATACACAGACATAGTAAAAAATAGAGATGTAGTGCTGCGAATAATCATAGTGAACATTAAAATAAAACAAAGTTTAACCGGATTAAATCGCGTTTATTATTTAAATTGGTTTTCCTGACGTTTCGAAAGCTTTGCAGCATTT
This sequence comes from Asteroscopus sphinx, assembly GCA_949699075.1. Taxonomy (NCBI): domain Eukaryota; kingdom Metazoa; phylum Arthropoda; class Insecta; order Lepidoptera; family Noctuidae; genus Asteroscopus; species Asteroscopus sphinx. Next base: position 22,115,827 of record OX453016.1, on the reverse strand, counting down.
CGTGGTCGCAGGTAGACTAAGATGACAAGCGTCTTTTCAGATGTTTCTAAAAAAATATTTTAATCTACCGTACAATATTATTAATTAAAATCGTTTCGATGCACGCAGTAATCACTCACAATATCATTATCTAATCCGGTTAAACTTTGTTTTATTATAATGTATAGTGATCGCGAAAACCTAAGAAATTAATCATAGTGAAGCAAAAAAAATACTATGCTCCTTCGTGTATAACCAGCGCTTACGCACACACCATGCTATGCATATTTGCTTTCGCGATACTTACTAGACGATGCCATGACATGTGTACTGAGAGGGGTGAGCACGGTTTGAGGTGCATGCGTGTGTGCTGGTTGTACACGAAGGAGCATAGTTTTTTTGGCTTCACTAGATTGTTTGCAGCACTTCGTCTATATCTTTTACTATGTCTGTGAGCTGATAGTAACGTTCTCTGGTCCGCCTACGCTAGTGTATATTTACTGGGTGACAAGAATGAATCGGCCGTTTGTTTCAATTCTACGGGCATACACAGCCATTTTCTGGAGTTCTGCCAAAAAGCCTACGCTCTCTGACCTTTCCGGAGGCCCAGTTAGGCTTCCTTGGGGAAAAACAGTTTCTACCCTATGCGGGCTAAAAGGGATACATACATAATTACACTTACTCAAATGAATGCTCAAGTACAGCTACACGGTTGATTTTTACCAAAACTTTTAGCATTGCCAAAAGGACCAGAATTACCCAAAAATTCACATAGCTTTAAAACAGTCTACAAAATGATTCTTATCTGTATCGTTTTAAGGTTGAAATTGCGACAGTTGTTTGTATAATGTAGTAGCTGCTCATTTAGCTAAATGAACTGACAGTTCGCTACCTACTTTGGGAACAATCCGAAGAACTTGCCTCGTGTACCATTGTTAACCGATTTAATTTAAAAGTTTTTGGTCTTGGTCGTTTTTTGCATTTTTAGGGTTACGACACCAGCGTACATGGATACTTATATTTGAGTCAGGTATGCTGATTGCATGATATCATGAAAGATTCAAAGTATAAAGTTCAAAGAAGGTGCGTAGACACAGATATAGTAAAAAGTATAGACGAAGTGCTGCGAACAATCATAGTGAAGCCAACAAAACCATGCTCCTTCAAGCATAAACCAGTGCTCACGTACACACATGGTAGGTAGGTAGGTTGTAAATATAATATACTAGAGGGCACCCGTCGCTTCGCTCGTGTGAATGTCGTTTACCGCGCATCCCTCGAGAACAGTTTACCTTCCCGGGATAAAATATCCTATATCCTATCATAGTCTTTTATGTTAATCTGGGTTATAGCCTATCTGTGTGCCGAATTTCATCCAAATTCGTTAAGCCGTCACGGCGTCAAAAAGGAACAAACATACACACCCACTCACAAACTGTCGCATTTATAACATAATCACAATGAATCGCAATAGTTTTTCAATGGCTTTTGGACTTTTAACTTTTCTGAAAGCAAAGCAAAAATTCAAACAGAATAAATAAAATAAAAAATTAGCAGAATCAAAGTTATATTTTAGTTTCAGCTGAATATATCGCTTTTAATATAATTATAAAAGTCAAGCAGCTTGGAATGTTTAATTAATTTTTCAATTAAAATAAGTTTGTGTTTATCGGAATAAAATTTTCGATCATTGAGACTTATTAAGGGGAATGGCACCTACATCAAATCAGTAAAAAAATATTACTCGCTGAATACATTATTTATAGAAAATTCGTTTATAACAATATAAGTCTCAACTCTAGTTTAATCAGAAACTATTATTAACTCTGTAAAATATAGTTCGCTGTAGTTGGAGATAGAAAAAATGGCATAAGTGGCTGTTTTTCGCACTTTTTCTATCTACAACAACAGCGAAGTATAATTTACAGAGTTAATGGTTACTGCTACATTCCCTTTAAGGTGAATGCTACAGGGAAGCCCGCGAAATTCAAATTTTTTAGCGTTTTTTGCAAATATTAGCTTTATTTCGCGTTGTATATCGGTCAAAATATGATTGGCGGAAATAGTAACAATATATCTAAATAATAATACTCATAAAAAATACTACACTAGCTCTATAAGCTCTATAAGCTCTACAAGCTCGAAAATCTTTAATTTGATTGTAAATTAATATTATCGAGCTAGTACAGCTAATAGAGCTAGGTTAATATTTTTTACGAGTATTATTCAGTAGATATATTGTTATTATTTCCGCCAATCATATTTTGACCGATATACAACGCGAAATAAAGCTACAATTTGCAAAAAAACGCCAAATTTTTTGAATTTCGCGGGCTACCTTGTAGCATTCACCTTAACATCAAATTGTTGAGTTAGTTCAAAGTTTGTTTCATCATTTCATATTTTTTATTAAAATGGTTTAAATTAAAAAAGTATAAGAATTACAGATTTGGCAGATTTTTTGTCGGATAAAGTTCATTAGTGCAACTAGATATTATGCATCTAAACGCATTTGCACACATTATAATTATATTGTTTCTTGGTTGCAACATGATAGGAAGACAGGAAGGCAGCAAAGCCTATCAGCCACCATCTCAGCCTGAACTAGGCTAACACGGAAACATGAACATTACGAACAGACTGTATAATTAAATAGCGCGAAATTCGCGAAATGTGCGAAATTTTCGAAATTCGCGAAATTGTAAGCATTCATCGTTCAGCTTAATAGTGTTCTGAAATTAGCATACTTGAATTTTGATTAGCGGTAAAACACAGTTGAACTTTGTAACGGTGCTCTGCCAAGCTCCCATTAACGCTGGGTTAATGGACAAAACCTCTGTCATTATATGTGGTGTTGCCATAAATCGTGTAGCCGACAGATTTAATGTCCAAATTTGGTTATTGTTTAATGAGTTTAATAACAACCCACAAAACATAACCCTAAAAAACAATTAGTGTAAACAGTAAAACACTCCAATAACACAATTATTACACAGGAATAACAATAACAGAAACACAAATCTATTATTCCGAATGTCCGAGACCGAAACGTCCTTTCCCAGGTCCTTTACAATACACGATCTCCCGGGATTTCGGTTTTAATAAATCTTTCCGATGCTTCCTTTAAGCATTGAATGGCGACGGAAGCTTGAAAAGTCCTGTTTTCATAACAACGGACGGTGGAAGGATAAAACGGTATATTTCCGTATGTCGTTACGTTCCCGCGTCGTGGCTAAATGGTATTAAATTCAACACACGATGTTTCTATTGTTCGTTATGCTGAGAATTATGATGAATTTTTGAATTTTATTGCTCGTATGTGATTGTTTCTTTTTGTGTGTTGATGTGTTTTTAGGGTTCTGTACCCAAAGGGTGCTAACGGGACCCTATTACTCTCGCTATGCTTTCCGTCCGTTCGTCCGTCCGTCCGTCCGTCCGTCCGTCCGTCTGTCTGTCACAGGGCTGTATCTTTGTAACGGTAATAGATAACCAGTTGAAATTTTCAGAGAATATGTGTTACTATGAGGAGTATTACGACAAATACTAAAAACAAAAAAAAAGTTTAGAACCAAAGGGACCCCCTTTGGTTTGGCTGGGGGGGACTGGATGCGGAAGGCAGAGGACCGAGCGGTGTGGCGCAACTTGGGAGAGGCCTATGTCCAGCAGTGGACTGCGATAGGCTGAGTTAATTGGTTCTAAACTTTGGACCATACAAGAAACCTCGAAAAACATACATGCATTTTTTTCATCGTTTTTGTTCCTGCTCTATCTTCATAACGGTAATACATACCAACGTCAAACTTGGTCTGATTATAGTGCATAATATGTAGTTTAGCAAAAAATACTAAAAATAGGGCAAACATAGACATATGTTGTGGTACCTACGTAAGAAAGAAATGCAAAAATTCACATTTCGCGTAAGTTCGTTGATGTCTTTTGATAAACTCACTAAATTTAATCAGTTTCTATGGGGTATCAGATCGATGGGTGGTACGGAACCCTTACTGCATGAGTCTGACTCACACTTGGCCGGTTTTTATTTTGTTCTGTAATGCTTCTGAAAATATAGCCGTTTATTTGTCAACACATTTAATAGGAGTAAATTACAATAAATAATAACAAAATTAGTTACACAATATAATTATCTACGATGAATATAGGTATGAACGTATGTCCTAATGTATCAAGGCCATGGTTTGTTAATATACACACACCTTACGTTTTTCAATCAATCATTTCAGCCTATCGCAGTCCATTGTTGGACATAGGTCTCTCCCAAGTTGCGCCACAACACTCGGTCCTCCGCCTTCCGCACCCAGTCCCCCCCAGCTACCTTTTTCAGGTCGTCGGTCCACCTGGCTGGGGGGCGATCTACGCTGCGTTGAACGATTCGCAGTCTCCACTCAAGGAGTCGTCTGCTCCAACAGTGATCGGTCTTTTGACAGACATGGCCACTGGCATATAGTAATAACTCCAGAAGTAAAACAAAACTAAACTTTTTTTTTCCGTGGGGAAAATCCTCATGATTTGCATTCCGCCCGGGGAAGGTGGAGCCAATGTCGGACTCTTACCGACTAAAAACCACCACGGTGTTCATTTAACGACCCTTGGCCGGCGGCATGGGAAACGTTTATTCTCCCAACCATCCCCGGTAGGTCCCGGCTCGCCACTAGTAGGCGAGCCTCTTCTCTACGGTCGGCAAACAAAACTAAACCTCATAGATATACTATGACCCTTTTAGTAATGTCAAACAACTACACTGAGAGTACAACCATTACAAACTACATTTCTGAATTGAGTGAAGACCAACTTCAACACCAACACCGTCCAGTTTTTCACTCAGTTACAAAGTCAAACCCTTAAAACATCCGTTTCAAAACAGTAAATCTAAGCCAACCGGAAAGTTTTAGAAGGAGAGGGGTATAAATAAAAAGAGTAAAAAATCACCCTTCTAGAGTTTCCAGTGTGATTATCTCGAATAGGTGTAATTAATTTGACAGGCCCCGGGGTTGTCCCTTAATTACGAGTCGGGCCAAATTAAGACGCCCGGTGGAAATTATTTGAGACTTGCAGACGTTCCACTGTGTGACAATGTCGTGCTAGATGCTAATGTGCTTTTTTAAGGATTTATGGACTGAAAAGGAGGGTTTTAGTGTATTTCTCGTTAAATATCCTGTGCTAAAGTTTAATTTAAATCGTTCGAGGAATCATTTTTAAACATAGGTATATAAATCTAGATATAAAAAATCGAGGAAAGGAAAGTTATGATGAAGTCGAAGAGACGAGTGTCGAGGTTATGGCATTTGAACGTACGTATACGAGTTTTTGATCTGTAACCGTGCCATATTTCTAGAGAAAATGATAAATAATGTCATCCAAAAATACTTAAAAAATTCAATGATTATTTAATACCCAAATATTCACTCGGAAACATAGCGAGCGAGGTTTGAGAATAAGTCCCGAACGACTCTGAAAGTAATTAAGTCATCGGTGGCATTGTTAAAGGGTGGAAATACCTGCAATTTTTTTTGGTGGTTACACACTTATCGTTTTTGTATCGCACGCGACTCACGGAAAGAATTTGTTTGTTTATAAGTACGTATAAAAGAAAAATATTTTTTTGGTGTTAATTTTTTTATTGATTCGTTTTCAGTATAATTGGCATAGGGCACGAATACAGATCAACACGTTGTAGGTGTATAAGGTCCTACATTATTAATCTGTTTTTAGGGTTCCGTACCCGAAGGGTTCCAAACGAAACCCTATAACTCTCGCTACGCTGTCCGTCCGTCCGTCCGTCCGTCCGTCCGTCCGTCTGTCACAGGGCTGTATCTTTTGAACGGTAATAGGTAACCGGTTGAAATTTTCTCAGAATATGTATTGCTATGAGGTGTATCACGACAAATACTAAAAACAAAAACCAAAGGGGGTCGCCATACAAGAAACCTCAAAAAACATGCATTTTTTCAACGTTTTTGTTGCTGCTCTATCCTCGAAACGGTAATACATACCAGCGTCAAACTTGGTCAGATTATAGTGCATATTATGTAGTTTAGTAACAAATACTAAAAATAAGACAAACATATACATATATGGTGGTACCTGCGTAAGAAAGACATCCAAAAATTCATATTTTGCGCACTGTGCGTCTTTTGATAAATTCTCGTAAATTAAATCAGTTTTTATGGGGTATCAGGTCGTTTAGAGGTACGGAACCCTTACTGCGCGAGTCCGACTCGCACTTGGCCGGTTTTTTTTTTTAAATCTTTCATCAAAGGAACTTGGTACACAAAAGAAAAGCGACCATGTCGTCATAGTTATACAGCTTAAATACGACATACAGGCCAAAATTAAATTGTACAGTTTTATAAATAACAAATGTGAAAGGACAATAATAAAACCGTTTACTAAGAACAGTTTTACTATTGTTCATTCACATAATCCGAAATATTTGAACTAGTGAATCTACTCATCATTATGAACAAATTTTACTATGGGACCAACACTGAAATCTTGATAAAGAAATCAGGTGGATAAGATAAAGAATTTTATAGATTTAAGTGAACACCAATGTAGGGACCAACAGTAATTTTTTTCGCGATTTCAGGTTTGGTCCTATAGTAAATGTTGTTTTTTATGATGAGTAGATTCACCACTTCAAATATTTCTGATTAATAATGTAGGACCTTATATTAACTTATATGTTTTTTAGTGTTTTGTTTTGTTTTCTTCGTTAACATATTTTTAGAGGCCTATTTTTAGGCTGGTTATGGTTTATTAGAAATGGTTACGTGCTTGTTTTGGCGTCCTTTGAAAAAAAAGTAATGTCAACGAAAAGCCATTTGATTGTTAAAAAGTAAAATCATTTAATTGAATAGTAAGATAATAGTGAGACAGCGAAGCGGGGTCGCGGCAGACCACGCAGGAGATGGAGAGACGAGCTCGATGTCTTTCTTGATGACAGCTGGCAGGAGGCGGCACAGAACCGCGATAGATTGAAGGAATTGAGGGAGACCTTTGCCCAGCAGTGGGACAGTACAGGCAAACTATTAAATAGGTTTTTGTGTTAACATAATCATGTTTTTACAACAGCTTCAATCATATTGAACTATGTTTACGGGACTTATCGCGCACAATAAAATCAAAATATAACAAACATTTTGACTAACCTCGACGTTTCGGCCAAGTTGCATTGGCTGTGGTCACGAGCAGACTGAACTGACTGACATTTTTTTTTTTTTTTTCGAATGGACTCTCGCAGAATTGGTACCCAGAATGGATACCCTAACTGCTTAACCGGATGGGTGGTGGAGAATCCCGTTAGGGACTCCATCCGCCGAAAAAATTCCCTAAACCTAACTTATAACTAAAAACGCGGTTGCAAAACCGCATAACCGTCCCCCAAGGGAGGGCTCCAACCTCGGCTTACTAGGGCATTGCGGGGGGACCCCGCCGCTATGTCCCCCTGGCAACCGTTGCTGCATCGGGAATAGTTTTCTCGAAAGTGGCGGACTTTCGGTATATTGGGTGGGTGACGCGTTTCGCGAATCGCCGTTAAGCGGCAAGCCTCGCCGGCGAGGCGAAGACCTACCTACACAGTGGCGGTTAAGCCTACTCCTAGGAAACTGAACTGATTGACTGTTATATTTTGATTTTATTGTGCGCGACAAGTCCCGTAAACATAGTTCAATGTAAGTGAAATTCGCAAGTTCCAACAGTTTCAATGCTTCAGTTAAGATTTCCCCTACATTACGGGATGTAAAAATTCTCAACAGTCAAGTAAAATCTTGTATATTCACATCTTCGTCATTCATTCGTTCGGATACATATGTAAAATAATTCTCGCACGCTTTTATACATGCCGTGTAAATATTTACAGGCGTCAAGATGAATGGGCAGTGTTTTCATTGTGCATTCAGTTTTACGCGCACGTAAGTGTACGTAACGCATTTATTATTTGTGTTTTTTTGACTTATTGTATTAGTTGAAAGTGCTTTCAACCGCTTAGGAATCTTTTCTAAGAAATGGATTTTTACTCAAATTTTTCATCATGGTAAATCGTTTACGAATAATAAAATCACATACAAAAATACTCAGACTTATAAGAATAAGGATAATTTATTGCGCAAAAAATACGGGTGCAATAAAATGGGTCAAGAGTCAAAATTAGTTTCCAGAACACGCAAAAAATTAATAACATTAATAATTAAAATTAGAATACAGTTGGAGGAGGCCTTTGTCCAGCAGTGGACGTCTTTCGGCTGAAATGATGATGATGAAAATACAGTTTGGCATAAAAAAAGTATACAAGGTGCCACTTCATACACTACAAAATTTAAACAGCTTAAATCGATTTTCTGGCAGAACTTTGGTTAGTCCTCATCTTTGAAATTCAACTGAAATTCAATTCAAATTAAACTTTATATGGAAATTTTTTACATGATAAAACACTAGTGACACAATACAGTAACTAATAAGTAATCTGTCAGAATACTAACAAAGAAAAAGATTAGTTCCGATTAAAGACATTCTTGCCAGGCTATTCAAACAAATACAATTTCGTCGTCAAAATAATTACTACTAAATTATAGAGATAAATTTAACAAATGGAATACTAGGAAACATCATCCTCCGAGCCTTTTCCCAATTATATTGAGGTCGGTTTCCAGTCTTATCAGATGCGGCTGAACATCTGTATTTTACACGGAGCGACTGCCATAGATATTCGTATGACAACCGAGGCATGGAGGGGTCTCGATGTGTAATGAAACGGTAACCCACCCACGGACTGACCGCGGCAAACGCAGCTTAACCTTGCAGGTCGTACAATCCGCGCGGTTTTTACTTCACTACGAGCCCCTCAGACTCGGAATCTTACTCGAATATGTATTGTATTTGTGTAGTGATGTCTCTTAGCGCAGAGTCAACAAAAAAGAGAGAAATACTCACTCGTCTTGTTAATTTTTGAGAGTAAGTCGTATTATAGGTCTCACAAAAACTACTAAGGTACAACCACAGACGTAGTAAAAATATAGACGAAGTGCTGCGAACAATTTAGTGAAGCCAAAAAAACTATGCTCATTCGTGTACAACCAGCGCTCACGCACACACATGCACCTCAAATCGTGCTCACTCCTCTTAGGACAAATTTCGCGGCATCGACCAATAAGCATCGCAAAAGCAGATATCCTTCAGGTGCATGGTGTGTGCGTGAACGCTGGTTTTACACGAAGGGGCATAGTTTTTTGGCTTCACTATGATTGTTCGCAGCACTTCGTCTATATTTTTACTATGTCTGTGGGTACAACCTACTCAATAACAATATGCATCTATGAACCGTGTTGTAGCCTTATTTATGTACTGACACAAACATTTAGCGCCTGTACAAATGTAATCTGTTTATTTATATGCACAGACCAGTAAGCTTCTAGACGCCGATTAGCTGGACACTCCCGGTCACAACGCATATGCTCTACCACTGCATATCATACGCCCCTTCGCCAATCGGAACGTCACTCAGTCAGCGAGCGGCACCAATCATAAGGAACCATACCACCGAACTTTTGAGCCGGCCAATCATAACGTGCCGTCCACCCCCCTGACCCCACCAACGTTTTACGACTGCGTTCGAATGCAAAACTTTGTTTATGCGGAGTCTTGAAGCTTACTGGTCTGTGTTTATATGTAAGGGTAATAGGTACCTACTCAAATCGACGCGGTTGTATGGAGTATGCGGGGTGTGCTTAAGAGAAAATTGATCACACTGTTACTTTTTAGTGAAATATCCATATTTGTACTTAAGCACCGAACATACATACATACAGGTGTACACCATAATACTAATAAAAAACAACAGTTATAACAAACATAGGCACAGAGCACAATCAATCAATCATCAATCAACTCAGCCTATCGCAGTCCACTGCTGGACATAGGCCTCTCCCAAGTTGCGCCACAACGCTCGGTCCTCTGCCTTCCGCATCCAGTCCCCCCCAGCCACGTTCTTTAGTTCGTCGGTCCATCTGGCAGGGGGGCGCCCTACGCTGCGTTTGCCGATACGCGGTCTCCACTCAAGGACTCGTCTGCTCCAACCGCCATCGGTCCTTCGACAGACATGGCCAGCCCACTGCCACTTCAGCTTACTGATCCTACAAGCTATGTCGGTCACTCCGGTTCTTCTCCGGATAATCTCGTTACGGATTTTATCCTTCAAAGAAACTCCAAGCATAGCTCGCTCCATAGCTCGCTGAGCGACTTTAAATTTGTGGACTAGCCCAACTGTCAGTGTCCACGTCTCGGCACCGTAAGTCATGACTGGCAGGACGCACTGGTTGAAAACATTTGTCTTCAAACTTTGCGGTATAGGCGACGAGAAGACTCGGCGAAGTTTGCCAAATGCTGCCCAGCCCAGACGGATCCTTCTGTTGGCTTCTTTGCAGAGCATGAGTTTTTGTAATATCGTGTAGTTAACCTATCGCAGTCCACTGCTGGACATAGGCTTCTCCCAAATTGCGCCACAGCACTCGATCCTCTGCCTTCTACATCCAGTCCCCCCCAGCTACTTTCATCAGGTTGTCGGTCCTCCTGGCTGGGGGGCGCCCTACACTGCGTTTGCCGATTGGCGGTCTCCACTCAAGGACTCGTCTGCTCCAGCGGCCATCGTTACAATAGTAAATAATAATAATTATGATAATGACGAGAATAAATTTCTACCTAACCTCTATTCTCTGTTGGGAGGTTGCTATAATCGCCATTCTTGGCATGAAGCCACTGAATTATCTCAGTGTGACGTTTATAACAAACAGGTGCTTGTTATTGGGGATAAGATGGGGATCTACTGATTAATTTAATAAGCTACCTCTTATGGCACTCTTTAGAAGGATTACGGTGTCTTTTTGGTAATCACATTATTCAATAACTTCCACCATGTTTTGCCCTACTAGGGATAGTAATTTTTCATAAAATGTTTAGGGCTTATGTCAAATTTATACCTTTATTAGGGGATATAATTAGATACATATAGAATGAATAGATAGACATAGGGTTCCGTGTGGTGCCGGACGTAAAGAATTTCACCACCTCATTGCACCATCCTATATCTTCTGATGGGTGTCGTGAAACCAACTGTGATCGCCAACTCGCCTTTCAAGCGTGGTGATTATGGCATATGCCTATGTCCAGCAGTGGACGTCTGTTGGCTGAAATGATGATGATGATGAGGTAGACATACATAGGTTATGGAAAATAGCCTTAAATGGAATAGCAAGTCACAGCCTCCATTCTGGGACATGAAGATGGAAAGTTTTATGTGATTATTAAGGCTACTACACACTATGCCAGCGGGTTTTTCTCGCGCGGGTATGGTACGGGTATACCGCCATTATCGACAATGGCGGCGGTTTGTTGCGTGCCAAGCCTGCCAGGTTATAGCCACTGGGCATAGCGTGGCATTTCTCTGTGCGTGCCGATGGCAGTGCTGGCGGTATAGTGTGTAGCAGCCTCAATTTCTCTTGTCTACACTCCTCATTTTCCTGTGGCCAGTTATTTATTTAATCCAAATTATTCTAATTTTAAAATTAAATCAGAAACTGCACAAAGCAACAAAGATAAACTTATTTACGTCATACGCTCCGCATAGTTATTCCAAACGCGATGCCTCGTTCAAACTCGAGTTGGACTTGCTGTGCCACTAACCCGCAACACTCGCCCACTAAGTACAATGTGTGGATTTAAAATTCCATTTCCGGGGACGTGATCGCATAAGTACCGATCCGGATTCCGGTACGGCAACAGCCGTGTTTGTGCAGTTCTACCGGTTTTAAGTGTTCTCCTTTTTGTTTTTCAGTTCTGCGGTTACGTTTTTTTGCAGTTTGCGCGTATTGATTGTACTTATTGGTTGGCTGCAGTGGAGGGTTTGTTTTTGTTCTGTGTTTGGGTTGGATTTTGAGTTGATTGCTATTTTGGTTTGTAAAAGTAAAGTAATGGATAGAGAATACGTAGAATGTTTGGAGAATTTAAAAGATTGCAAGTTCTCGAAACGTCATTTTGAAAATCTATGACTTTTATATTAATTATTGAAGTTGTCATGGGCAAAGGTACCCGCTTAACATCAGGTAGGCCTGTAGCTCGTCTCGCCATCCTATACTATAAAAAAACAATGAAAAAAAAAATTACTATATTTAGTACAAAGAGACGACTTCTGGCAGATTTGATGCTGTTTATCCTACTAGTATTTTAAATGTTGAAATGATTGAAAGTTTTTAAGGATGTTAGATGTTTGTTGTTCCATCACGCTGAAACGGCTAAACGGATTTCGATTAAATTTAGAAAGCAGACAGGCCGTAACCTGGACTAAAATATAGTTTACTTTTTATCCTGCGGAAATAAACAGTTCCCGAGGGGTGCGTGATAAGTATTTCTGTGATAAGTCGAATTATACGCATGCGAAGCAAGTAAAGTGTATTATAATATTGTTGATACGTTATCTACGAGTTACAAAAAATATTGAAAAACTAATCAGCACCTTGGCATTGCACTTGGTATATTTATTTATTTTATTAATTGGTAACGTCCAATAATCCAATCACACAAATTTTAAAATTATGCACATTGGTAACTATAGGTAACAGTGAAAAAAGATGAAACAAATAAAAAAACTATTTAAAAAATAATAATAAAGAGTGAAGTTAAAAATTCTACTTGACTACAATATTTGAATTGCAAAATAAATTATACGTATCTGCTATAAGAGCTCAAAATTCTGCCTACTAAATTACGAAACAATGTCTCCAAAGAAACTTATGTAACGATACCCAAAGCCACAGACCCCAACAAAAACCTGGCTTTAATACTCTGAAAGCATTTCCCCAAAATTTTAACGCAACATCTTAAGACGGGTGACCTTTAAGCAACCCTTCCTTGACTATTTCCAAGACTATTTGTCATCAGGCATTATCCCAACCCGGGTTGGGCAAGACCATCACTTATTTGAATTAATTGCTGTACCCCGGACCAAAACGTAGGTAGCTAAGATTTAGACATTTTTGCTTGTAACGTAATTCGTCTTAGTCAATGTAAGGCACGTGTATTATAATTCGTCTGGATTAGACATAATTTTTGTGTTAGTAATTGTTCTTATTAGATGAGATACGTTGCGTTTTTTTTTAGTTTCTTTTTCTATTAATTTTTGCTGTTCAACAGAGCCTTCTTTCTTTTGCTGTTTCAACTATGTATTTTCCACAAATACGTCTTTATTAGAATTTTGTTAGAATCTTACTACACTTAAAAACTTGTTAAAAAGTCTTACTGTAATAACCTCTTACTGGTGCTCTTCAAGGCTCGAGTGAATATGTTTTTGCTAAGCGTGTGTGTGCCATCGTTGACCGCAATATAGCCACAAAACAAATAATAGTACGGTCGACCGCACGTCGGTGGTAACAGTTTGACATTAGCAGCATCTTTATTTCGTAAGCTGTAAGGGCGATTTTCGAATTGAAGTGTTACCACTGTCATGCAGCCGACTGTACTACTATCGCTAACAAATAGTGAGGTGGCAACCAAACAAAAAAAATAAAATTATAACCTTTAGCATTTAATAGAAGTATATCTCTAATCCTATACAGGGTATAAGCCTTATAGCCTTTTTATGTGACCCTAGATATTAAACTTTATCCATATATCCATAAGTACCTACAGTGATAAATCGTTTGTTTGTCTGGTAAAAATGTAGGGTGTTTACAACATAACAAACATAACATCACGCCTGTATTTCCCCGAAGGGGTAGGCAGAGGTGTATAGTAGGTACACCCACATTTCACCAGTTATGTTATGTTCTTAAAGGGTCGAGTTTTACTACGGGACCAACCCTGAATCGCAACAAAAATCAGCTGATCCCTACATTTGTTTTCACATAAATGGATGAAACATAGGGATCAGCTGATTTTTTTTTCGCGATTTCAGTGTTTGTTCCGTAGTAAAAGTTGTTCATACTGATGAGTACAATGACCCCTTATGAGGTTTTCACTTTTCAGTTATTCCAATAACATGTTGTATACGAGTGTGATTGTAATGTAATTCACCTCCTTTTTGTTACCAACCAATCTTGCACAAAGTAAACAGCTTTCTTCAGCTATTTAAAAATGTATCCTAACATAATAGTGGGTCGTAGTGCGGAACTCAATTAGTGGACTTCACTATGTTCATTTCATTTCATTTGTTAGTAACAACCACTTGATTAAGAGAATGTAAATAATTTGTTGGTAGGCCTGGCCTGCCCAAGTTGCGAGAGACAGCAGAGTCGATGTATATCGCTTTTTAATCAGTTTTAAGTTTTATTTCACTTTCAGAGTGAAATATGGTTTCGTTAAACTATTTAAAAATGTTGTCCTACTAACATGACAAGTGGGACGTAGTGCGGAACTCAATTAGTGGACTTCATTATGTTAGTAACAACCACTTGATTAAGGGAATGTAAATAATTTGGTGCCCAAGTTGGGAGAGACAGCGATTATTGTTATAAACCGCTTGTTAATTTCACTTTCTTAATAGAATTTGGTTAGTCATTTATTATTGAGTAGGTACTGTTTTTTGTGATGAAGAAAATAACTATCGCATGTCACACAATCTGGGAATGCAGTGTGGTTATGTGGGACTCACACCCACTAAATTTCGCCGTGTGTTTACGCCTTGGGTGAGTAGGCTAATGCAACGCATGTCATTTGCGACCCATCCAGCGAGGCCCATCCTGCTGCAAGGCCTATCATTTTCTTCCTAAACACTCTTTCGGCGATATCCGGGCACACTTGCGATATCACCACAGTTTTATGTATTTTGTTTTTTTCAGTTGTTTTAATTTTATGTGAATAATTAATTGTAAATTTTAATCTTATTTATTGCAATTTTAGTTCGTATATTTTATCCGTCTGTTAAATTATTATTATTTATTTAATTGAATGGTTTTATAAATTATAATATGAATTATTGTACGCCTAACATGGTCGAGCAGTGAGATCGCACACCATGCTCATTAGTAATAACACCTTTTAACCACTGTCTCACAATAAAATACTTTGACTTTGACTTTGAATTTATTGTTGAGTTGTTGTTCTTGCTTTGTTATTGCTTCGTTGTTATTGTTGTCTAGTCTATTAGGTAAAATCAAAAGTGGCCTGTAAATACTGCCGTTACAGCCGTTACAGTTCACGAGTACAAAACAGAAAACTGCTTCAGTTACCATAAACGCATGTTATATTAGATGTATGGTAGGTAAGGTACCTATGTCCAATTACAGTATTTTTCAGCTAGCCCCAGACTGTAAAATTTTGAGGGCCTGAATTAGCATTCCGACTTCTTCATTTACTTTTAAGTACTTGTACGTCGGTAAACCCGGTAGTTGACTACCATTAAAAATACCAAAAATGTTATGTTATTTAAAACAAGATACAGAAACGACAACATTTGTGAAAATAATAATAAAAACCAAGAAAAAATTAAAGAGATACACGCTTTTTAAGTTGTTGGAGGGGGCATTTTCTGTCCTTGTTGATATTATACAGAGAGATATCAAGTTTTTATAAAGGTTTTGAACAATGATGTCATACTTTCATAGTGCTGCCTCTGTCTAGTGAACAAATTTAAATTGCTTATAACTTGGACATTTTATTGAATATTTTACTGGTTTATCCACTGTTGCTCATTTTTCTTAAACCGTTACGAGTTTTCTAATAAATACGAATAAAAAAAAACGTCGCCTTCCCTATTGACTTTTACCTGGCTTTCATCCAAAAGAAAATAATAAATTTACACTTTAAGCCGCTAACCATGTCGCTTCATCCAGCAACTTGGGCCACATTCCACAGAATTCTCAGTACCTTCGAATATTGTGCTAGAATTGGATTAAGCTGTGTTTAGTTAAAACCAATGAAAGGGTAAGCTTCAGTGATTATTCCACTGTATTGTCTAATTTAGATTCGGTGGTACTTGTAATTTCCTCAACACAATCGTGAAAGTGGAAATGGTGTAAACTTCGATCTTCAAACGTAATTAGAAATGCCTTTAATTGTCGTTTGGTGGATTGGAATGTGTACGTAGGAGTTGCTTTATGAAGTGTTTATTTAAGGGTTATTTTAACACGGTTTTACTAACTCGCTTTTTGTAGCTAGAGATTATCTTAATTTGCAAATAAATTGTGATTTTAATATAAATCTTATTGCTTTAAAGTAAAACTTAATTTTTCTCTCAATAAAATTAGTCCTGTAGCAATGATATTTAAAAGTATAGATATGCCATACTCTAACAAATCAAACGAAAAAAATGGTCCGTACGCAGCGGTTGCACAATACACATAAACTAGTACAAAGTAAGTTAGTTGGTTACTTCAAGTTACTTTCGCGTCATAGTTGAAACACTTTCTGTACACACGCCATGGCATTTTAGTTTTTTTTGTCACCGGTCACGCTTGACGCATTAATTGACGCGGATTAATATAAAAACGTTCTAATTAGGACGTTTTCGAGTCTTTAGTTGCGAGTGCAAGTAACATATCTGTACTTTTAAATATCATTGTCCTGTAGTAATTTAGTTACGTGGATTTTACAGCCTTGTTTCTCCTGTGGCCATTAGGATTGAATAGGCACATAACAAAATACATTTTTGGCGACCACAGATGGTAGACCACAGGGTCTAGTGGTTTGAGTGTCGGACTGCTGATCACGAGCTTTTGAATCGTGAATTCTTATTTATAAGAATTATTATTTCCATTGTCTAGTGCCCATAGTACAAGCTCTGCTTAGTTTGGGACTAGATGGTGCTGTGTAAAAATGTCCCAAAAATATTTATTTATTTATATTTATTTATAACAGCCTTCTACTACTGAGGGTTTTTAACTAAAGAGTTAATTTAAAAAAAATGAAACCTTGGTAGGTAGGTAGGTTGGTAGGTACTACCCACAGACATAGTAAAATATATAGATGAAGTGCTGCGAACTATCATAGTGAATCACCTTAAACTGTGCTCACCGTTTTCAGTACACATGTCGCGGCATCGTCCAGTAAGCATCGCGAAAACAAATATCCTTCAGATGCATGTGTGCGTGAGCTCTGGTTTGTACACGGAGGACAATGGTTTTATTGGCTTCACTATGATTGTTCGCAGCACTTGGTCTATTGTCTGTGGTATTACCTACCTACTTCTCAATAACATAACATAACATAACCAGCCCATTACTGTCCCACTGCTGGGCAAGGGCCTCTTCTCAGTATGAGAAGGCTAAGGCCTTAGTTCCCCCACGCTGGCCTAGTACGGGTTGGCGGACTACACACACCATTGAGAAGTGTGTGTACTTCTAAATGCAAAATAATTATTTCACGTACCACTAATCCAGCCCAAACATCAAACACATTCTCAACACATCAAAACACGCAATTACACAAGCTAGTAACTTAGATTAACCAAATAACTTGAAAGCAACATGTAAGATTCAATGGCGTTGCAATCCCATTACTAAGATTGGAATGGGCCACGCTAATGGTAGTTCGGTAAACCATGAAATTGTGAGCTCTCTTGCTGAATTAGAATCGTCTTTTTATGGGAATGTATGTTTTATTCTTGGTTTCTGAGTAAGGAACGAATAATGGGTGTTTTTGCGTGAGTTATGAGTTGGGGGGTTTGTTGTAAGGTCGGTATGGATCTTACAATATGGGTAGGAATAGGAATTGTGTTGATATGGAGGAATCAACAAAACTTTTAATGTTTAACCGCTGACGAAAAAAAAGATGCGAATTGAAAGTAAGAAACTTAATTATGAGGAAATTGAACAACTCCTTTACATAACACAGTAATTGGAGTGATAAACTGATCTTATAAAACCGCACACATACACTAACACCACACACATGTATCTACACTCACGCATACTCACTATGCTCACATAAACACACATACACTACCATAACACTCGCATTGCACACACCCTCTTTCTCATCACACTTAGGCACATAATTATATTATTATTTGAACACAAGAAAGAGGACCTTTTCACACTCTTACCATTGTTTTTGTTTGTCTAAGATTGTTCTAGGTAAATAAGGCTATAACAATGTATTCATTTTCAATACATTTTTATGTACTCGAATTTATAAAATAGTACAACCCATCAACTTCACATGTTGGCTAATATAACTGTGTAATTGTTCGAGGGGATTGGCACTGATAACCGAAATACAGGCTTTGCTTAGTTGGGTTTCAGATGAAGATTCATTTGTTTGCAAAATATATTACCAAACTGTTATTTGTAATATAGTACAAATTTTTTGGAATAAATAAATAAAAATATGGGTAGGAATTGTGTAGATATCGAGGGGCTCGTGGTCTGAGAGGTTCAGATGTACTAGCCATGATAAGTCCTTGCTCTTGACTATTTTCTCCTCCGAAACTAGACCAATTTGAAAGATATTTCATAAACTGAATAATAATAATGTGTACTGTGCAGCAAAGTTTTTCCTATTTCATTAATATTTCTCAAATTTATACACTAGGCCTCTGTAGACAGTGGTCTAAATAGGCAATTTAAAGATATTTTGAGGGCTTATCAACAAAAAAGCAACATAGGGGCATAGAAAAGCTAATATTTATTTTACGCTAAAAATCATTGCTCCAGGATTTTAAACCAGAAAGAAAATAGTCGAGAGCGTTTGTATGGAGAAAAGATCACCCGCATTTCCTCTTAATATCATCATCATCATCATTTCAGCCAAAAGACGTCCACTGCTAGACACAGGCCTCCCCCAAAAAGGGGGGGATATGCCATAATCGCCACGTTTGGCAGGCGGTTGGCGATCGCAGTTGGTTGTTTAAATACTCAGAGAACGCTGCTGCCCAACCTCTGGTGAATCCGTTAGTCGCCTTTTACGACACCCATGAGAAGATACCAATTGCACCACCCTATGGGTGGTGCAATTCTTTACGTCCGGCACCACACGAAACACTTAATCCTCTTAATATACTTCCCGGCAAATAACTTGAACAAAAATGGCGGCACTGCGCATGTTAGTGTTATGACATAAAGTTTAGAATCGCTGAAATCGATCACTGCGTATGTTCATGTTATTTGCCAGGCACAGCGGTGACACTCCGTGTACGTGTGAGCTCGCTCGCCGGTGATTTTGAGCGAGCGCGTGAATGCAATAGGCCTTGGCTGAGGCAGCCGGGAGACTGCCCGTTCCACACGCCGCGCACCGCGCACGGCCCCCGCGCTCTCCCGACCCGCACACATAGCCGCGGCCAATTTTACGACCACATATGCTTAAGTGTCGCTTCTTGTCGTTAGTATATATGTGGAATTGTGTGAACGTATCCGAACAGATTGACGAATGAACGGGAAGTGACCGTTGCATAGAGTAGAAGACGTTGCTCTGTAAGATATTTTCTTTTAAATTGTGATCCATGCTCAATATTAAAGTATTTCATCTAAAAACATCAGCGTTTTTATCCTCGAACCCTACATATATTCTATGGTATAGGTAAATAATTTGAGGTCACTACTATACAGAATAAGTAGATACTGTTCGTTGTATGTGTTGGATTGAAAATATTTTCCTCATGAATTAAAACTTATAAAAGTTACGGTATAATTGTCGTACGGTTAATATTTTGGTATCATTATAATAATCGTGCGTTTTCTGTATAATAATTCGGGTATTATGTTGGTTAATTTACATACGGCTAATTTACATAATTATCTGAATAATAGCGACTGGATTAATGTAGGTAGGTACCCTTTTAATTTGTTTCGGTTTGTTTGTGAATAATAATAATTTTAAAGCTAAACTACTGAATGATGATATGGTAAGCTTATGAGTCTGTGTGGTTTCCGATTATAAAAAATAATAAAGTACTTTTTTAATCGTTCGTTCGTTCGTTCGTTTTTATCGACTGCCTCGTTGGTCTAGTGGTTGCAAGCGCGACTGCTGAGCGTGGGGTCCTGGGTCTGATTCTCGGGTCGGGCAACGTGTTATTGGGTTTTTTTCATTAGGAAATTCTCAGTACCAGACAGAAGTCTGGATTTGTGCCCGGTTAATGGCAATAGGCTCGCCCCCTATTACATGGCACTATAACATAACTGGCGAAATGTGGGTGTGCTATGTATAGCACACCCACATTGTACCATGTACCATGTACCTCTGCCTACCCCTTCGGGGAAATACAGGCGTAATGTTATGTTATGTTATGTTGTTTTTAATCGTGGGTGGTAAGAAGTGACTCAAGAATATTAGTTAACAAGGTGCCGATTACCGACTTAAAATTCTTAGTTAAGCAGTACTTAAGCGGAATGTAGCTGCCAAGTTGCGCCCCCATCAGTAAAAAAATATTACTCGCTGAATACATCATTTATTGAAAATTCGTTTTTAACAATTAAAGTACAGGTACTTTAGTTTAATCAGAAACTATTAACTCTGTAAATTATAGTTCGCTGTAGTTGTAGATATAAAAAATGCCAAAAGTGGCCGTTTTACACACTTTTTCTGTCTACAACTACTACAGCGAAGTATAATTTCCCAAAACGTAATTCCCACCCTCGCACTCCCCTTACACTCCGCAACTGCGGGCCGCTCTCCTCAATTTTATGCGAGTTGCAATAGAACTCATTTTCGAGAAAATCATACTCGCACGTTTTACCACGGAAGTAAATGACGTAAGTCGCAAAACAGTTTTCGTTTTATTACAAGAATAATAGATAATCTATACAAATTTCCTGTAACCAGTATTTAATCAACTTTATTATCTTCCTATCTGCATACATTTTATATAGATAACTTGAATAATAATGTAGAAATATTCGATAAATCTCTAAAAACGCATGATTTTGAAAAAATAAAAGTATTGAACAAAAATCAACCTATTATGTATCTGTCTAGTCAAACGATAGATAAAGGTACAAAAAACATATATCTAAATTACAGATTCATAAAGTATGTGTTCGACTCAGCATATGTTTTCAAAAAGTCACCTCATTTTGGGAGCCTACTCTTAATAGTTTCTGATTAAACTACAGTACCTGTACTTCAATCGTTAAAAAAGTATTTTCGATAAATGATGTATGTAGCGAGTAATATTTTTTTTTGATGGGGGCCCCACTTGTTTGCTACATTCCCCTCAAGTGTTATTTGAGAATGGTTTTGTTAAATCAATGCTCAAAATAAATGATACTTAAGTATGAATTGTAACCTCCAATTTAATTCCCATAATTCATCATAACATAACATAACATCACGCCTGTAATTCCCCGAAGGGGTAGGCAGAGGTGTATAGTACACCCACATTTCGCCAGTTATGTTGTAAGTCCCATGTAAGGGGGGGCGAGCCTATTCTGCCGTCCGATAACTAAAAGGCCGTTAAGTGACAATTTTGTCAAATCCGAGTTACATATATTAACCGGGCACAAATCCAGACTCCGGGCTGCTACTGAGAATTTCCTAATGAAAAAACCCAATAACACTTTGCCCGACCCGAGAATCGAACCCAGGACCTCACGCTCAGCAGTCGCGCTTGCAACCTCTAGACCAACGAGGCAGTCAACATTATACGGGGGGCCATATTGAAACTTTTTACGCGGGTAAAACCACAACAACCAGTGATGTTATGAAATTAATATCATAATCTATAAAAAATTTACTAATGAATATGTTTAAATATGTACACACACAAATGTGTATATTTAAATAAATGGTGAAAAGCAATCAAAGTGGAATAATTATGTTACTATAATAATTGTATGGAAATGTTTTATAGGTTAGTTAGGCAACGATTACATATAAGTGGGTCAAATAATTATCCATTATCGTATGTAATATAAATAAATGACTGAATGATAATGAAATAATTAGATAACAAAAAAAATATGTCTATAAACTTTCACTTCTAATAGTGGCCATACACGCAATGGTATACCTGATAGGTTTACCTGTGCAGGTGTACCTGTACACGGCCAAGTCACGTCCGTCGTAGTTTTGGGAAAAGACAAAGTAAGTATTTCTAAATACGTAACTATTATTTTGTTAATTTCATCTTCCTGCCTTGATCCCAAATTATTTGGGGTACGCGCAATATGTCTCCTTCTTCCATTTTCCTCTATCAGCAGCATCCCATAATTAACTCCCTTTTATGGATATATGGATGATATCAGCATTTTTCACGATATCCATCCATCTTTTCTTTAGTCTCCCTCTCCCTCTTCATACATGCACATTCATTATTTATCACTCTCATAGTTATATGCGTTTCATTTCTCCTCTTCACATGCTCATACTAAGACAAACGATTTCTTTCAAGTTTTCTATAACTGGCACTACTTTCAAAGTTCTATATTATTATGTTGATTTGCTAACTAAAATATTAATAATTATTTTATAATTCCACGCTTTAATTTATATCACTAAAATAATGGCGCCTCAGAAAACAAAACCTGAGTGTTGTAGCGGTTCGAAACGAATGACAGATTAAATAAATACTAAATGAGACACGAATTTATTTAAATATTGTGTTACATCGATGTTAGAAAATAAGGTGACATTCAAAAAAGTGATTTAGTTTTCAATGAGGTCAGGTCACCTTGTATAGTCTCGAGGATGAAAATGTTTTAGTAGTTTATTTACTTAGCATCGGATCCGAATTCAAATATATAAACCAAGAAGTCTGCCATCAGTGTTCATAATTTAATATGAGTATTTATGTTTTTTTAAGTCTTTTTATGTAGTTTTTTTGTATAGTTTTTAGTCTCTTACAGGCATGTTATTTTTAATCCGCTGGATGCGGAAGGCGCAGGACCGGTCGTTGTGGCGATGCTTGGGGGAGGCCTATGTCCAGCAATGGACGTCTTTCGGCTGAAATGATGATGATGATGATGATGAAATTCTGTTTCAAAATGGTAATGTCTGCGATAGCAAACATCTTTCCACTCTTGTTACCACCACAATCCACTACGAACGGTTGATTCTCTTTGATGCTTTTATCACCGAGCAACCATAAAATATTCTTACAAATGAAATAAACAGCTCTTCCACGCCTCATTAATACAAATCAAAGAAGAAAAATACCCATTAAACGTTGAATGTTTTCGTTTAAACGCTGAATTCGTATCGTTTGAACATCTCATGTTTGTTCGACGGTTTCGCTCGGTAAATGGATATCTCGTCGACATCTGTGGGCGACAAATTACCTATTCTATCTGTCATCTTGCTACGGAACGCGGTACTATACAGAATTTGTTGGGGTTCCGTTCGCGATATTTATGGTTGGTTGTTTTTTTTTTGTTAATATTTTGCGTTGTAACGAGGGGCTCGTAGCAAAGCAAATACTGCACGGATTGTACGATCTGAAAGGTTAAGCTTCACTTGCCGCGGTTGGTCTGTGGATGGGTGACAGTTTCGTTACACATCGAGACCCCTCCGTGACTCTGAGAGCACGTTAAGCTGTCGGTCCCAGTTGTCATACGAATATCTATGGCAGTCGTTACGGGTAGTCAGAACCTGAAAAACTGAAAACTGGTCTAACCTCCGAATGTCAGTATTTACCCAGTAACTGGGTTGCGGGGGTCTGATGGCAGTAGTAGTAGAGCTCTTTTGTGAAAGAGCTCGTCCGGGGAAGTACTACCACCGTGCCTACTTCTCCGCCAAATAGTGATGCTTGCATTGCTGTGTTTCGGTCTGAAGGGTACGGGTGCCGGTGAAATTACAATCACATGAGACTTTCCATCTTCATGTCTCAGTTTGGCGAACCGACTTGCGGTACCATTTAGGCAACAGCCTAGGTGGTATTGCAGTTGTTATGGGCAAAGGTAACCGCTTAACATCAGGTGGGCCTTTAGCTCGTTTCGCCATCCTATACTATAAAAAAAAAAAAAAAAAAAGTTGCTCCGTGTAAAATACTGATGTTCAGCCGCATCTGACTAGACTAGAAGCCGACTCCAATATAATCGGGAAAAGGCTCGGTGGACGATGATGTTTTGCTTTGTAACACGGAATTGGCGCCGCAGCCAACAATTCGCAAATATAGTAGTAGTAGTAAATATGCAAATATAGTAGAAGCTCTTTGTAAAAGAGCTCATCCAAAGAAGTACTACCACCGTACCTACTTCTGCCGCCAAACAGTAACGCTTGCATTATTGTGTTCCAGGGCGAAACGTACGGGTGCCGGTGAAATTACAATCACATGAGACTTTCCATCTACATGTCTCAGTTTAGCGACTTCCAAAATCATTTAATCAATTCAGCTTACACAAATCCTTCGCCATGCCGTGCCTTCGGTGAGCGCCAGTCATTATAAGGTGCATTAGAAGAACCTCCACGAGTGACGATATTTAATTGATCGTCCGGCGCACCTTGGGAAGTCAGTCCCGCTACCAATCTGCTGACTGGCTAATCTTTTTCCCACGGCATGAGCTATTATCATTATGTAGCTCATGTCGACACGATAGAAGGTCATAAGCACAGAAATAGATAGAGATAGAATGGTTGTAATCACAATTTTACTTGCGATTCATGCGTGTCAACTTTCAAACAAACTACGCCTTACGTATTGACGTCATTCATTTTTTTTAGTACTTTACAGCTTTTGTTTCTGCAGTTAGAAATAGCACAATAAGGCATTTTTGTGGGTTTTTGATACAGTATTTACAGAAACAAGTCATAAGGCGTACTGAGAAAGGCTTTGAAATGCCTTGCACTCTGGTGCAGAGGCACGCACGCCCTGCCCACTTTTCCATTCTATCTATTTCTGTGGTTATAAGGTATGAGGTATAAGGATAAAAACAAAAATCTGCAGAACCATCCCACCATTCCCTGCCACCAGTTTTCTTTTCTCACCTTATGTTTTCGCGAAATATTTTCGGGGTTCAGTGATTGATGTTCGGTTGACGCGTCGTCGACTAATGCTTACCAGAAGATTGATATGTCCCAACGGTATTAGGTACGTGTTTCATTCCTCTATATTATTTAAATGTGGAATAGGTATTTGAGTTGTGATGAATAGGTATTTGATTGCATTTTAAAATTAGTATTTTGTATTTTTAGGTTTTAAATGTGGGTGTCTTGTTTGGTGGTGGTAAAATAGGGTTGCACCAATTATATTTAAAAGTATAGGTATGTCACACCCTAACAAAACAAACGATAAAATGTGCAGTACGCACCGGCAGCACAATACACATAAATTAGTACAAAATAAGTAAGTTGGTTACTTCAAGATACTTTCGCGTCATATTTGGAACACTTTCTGTACATACACGACGGCATTTTAGTTTTTTTTTTGCCACCGGTTGCGCTCGACGCCTTACTTGACGCGGATTAATAGAAAAACGTCCTAGTCTTCAAACTGCGAGCGCAAGTAACATATCTGTACTTTTAGATATCATTGGGTTGCACTGATGTATTTTTATCTTTGGAAATATATGTTACTTTATTTTACGCAATTTAAGTAACTACTTTGTCCAGAATCACGAGGAGAATTGAAAGGTATAGTATTTTTTTTCAAAATCACAAACTTACATACTTTTAAAGTCACTGTAAGTTCCCAGTTGGTAGCCGAAAAAGTGAGGAATGTCTTGCAGGGACTACCTGATTCACGGAAACTAATTGAAACGAACTTCCTGGACCTTAAAATCTTATTTAAAATCCGCTGATGTACTGAATATAACCATAATAACCAATTTGAGATTCAAAACATTTTTTGGTTAACATGTAACATGCTATAAGTACTATACCAATCGATTTTCCTCGTAATTGGACAAACCAGTTTCCCAAATTGCGTAAACAAAATGTAGCGTCATATGTCCTAATTCTATTTCCCTATTTGAAATAGATAGTAGTTTCTTAAATTTTCTTATCTTATACGTGCCAATTGATTAACAGTTGTTTATGATTCAATTAAATCAGTAATCATCAGTGCAGATTAAAGGTTACAGCTCATTAGAACCACTCGGCACCCAACTCACACCGCCTCACCTCATGCGGTTAGTATTATTTATATGGACTTCTATGGATATGCGCTCACTACATCAACTCTGTAGCGTCATCGGATCACCTCGGTCGTAAGCTGTCCACGCGCGGACGGCGAGTGGACTACTCGTTGACAACTCGGTGCTCGCATGCTTGCCAACGCACAAGTCCCGAGTGGACCGCGCGCTGCCCACGAGTGGTCCACGCGAGGACAACGCGTCGGTGATGCGCCGCTCCCACCACACCACACTTCATACCCAGCCGTTCTTTTGAACGTGTCGGACGTATCGTTTTTGTGTTCTTAATGAATAAAGACTACTCGGAAATTCGTAGACTACGCGACGTTCACTCGTTGACCACGCGACGTTCACTGATGACAACGCGGTGTCCACCTGTCGACAACGAGTGGACGCCGAACGATGAGGCGGTGCTGGTCGGGTAGCTCTAATGAGCTGTTACCTTAAAACGTATTTCTGAGTTGTAGTCATAGTATATTTTATTTAAACGACAAATGTCAGAAGAAATTCTCATTATGTATTCTACTTAAAGAGAATCAAACATTAAATTGCTAACAAGCTGTCTGAGCGATTTAAGAGCTTGTAGACATAAAAATATAAATAAATACGCTTGGAAACGTCGCTTATAAGTAACGGTAAATGTCAGCTGCCTTCGTGGATTGGAAAACGAGGTTGTTTTTTGTTTGTCCTGTTTTGCTTCTGAAATTGATGGAAAATATGTAGCAGTGATAGCCTAGTGGTTGAACGCTTCTTCCATGTAGGAGGGTGCGAGTTCGGTCCTGGCCCGCACCTCTGACTTTTCGGATTCATGTGCGGATCAGAATTTGATTATCACTTGCTTTAACGGTGAAGGAAAACATCGTGAGGAAACCTGCACACCTGAGAGTGCTCCGTACAGTTCTCGATGGTGTGTGTAGTCCGCCAACCCGCACTAGGCCAGCGTGGTGGACTAAGGCCTTAGCCATCTCGTACTGAGAAGAGGCCCGTGCCCAGCACTGGGACAGTAATGGGCTGATTATGTTATGTATGCATACTGACAGTTGGGCTAGTCCACAAGTCTAAAGTCACTTAGCGAGCTATGGAGCGAGCTATGCTTGGAGTTTCTTTGAAGGATAAAATCCAAAACGAGATTATCCGGAGAAGAACTGGAGTGACCGCCATAGCTTGTAGGATCAGTAAGCTGAAGTGGCAGTGGGCTGGCCATGTCTGTTGAAGGACCGATGGCCGCTGGAGCAGACGAGTTCTTGAGTGGAGACCGCGAATCGGCAAACGCAGCGTAGGGCGCCCCCCTGCCAGGTGGACCGACGACCTAAAGAACGTGGCTGGGGGGGACTGTATGCGAAAGGCAGAGGACCGAGCGTTGTGGCGCAACTTGGGAGAGGCCTATGTCCAGCAGTGGACTGCGATAGGCTGAGTTGATTGATTGATTGATGTATGCAGAAAAATGTATGTAAACGATAATTGATCATAAATAAATAAATAAATATCTTCGGGACATTTTTACACAGCACCATCTAGTCCCAAACTAAGCAGAGCTTGTGATATGGGTACTAGACAATGGATATAATACTTATATACTTTTTTTTTTTTGTAAATACATACTTATAATACATAAGAAACACCCAGACCAACACAAACACTTATGTTCATCACACAAATATTTGTGTCCTGTGGGAATCGAACCCACGACCTCGTAATCAGCAGTCTGACACTCGAACCACTAGACCACAGAGGTCGTCGTATCATAGTCATTTCTTGCATTTGAACTTTAAATAAACTATTGATATCTAATTATTATAATACTGTTACGAGCTGGGGGTTCGTATATAGATAGAAAGCCGATTAAATGCGTAGAGAACACTTTATTACTGAACAATTACACTGAATCGCTTATTAACACAAAGTTACTAGTTAAATCGCTCCGAATATCGCTTCGATGTTATCGCTTGTATCGCTTGATCCAAACTGAACTCCACTGGCGATCAGCTGCGCCGTTTATATAGGCCGCGAGTCGTGGTACTGGAAAGTCCTCGAACGTCATCTATCCTTGTCATAAGATAACTCTTTCTCACTTGCACATTCTCGAAATAGAAAGTTCTCGAACCTCGTCGAACCTCATCTATCCTCTATCTCACTCACTCACTTCTAGAATGGAATGTTCTCGAAGCTTGTCGAATCTCGTCTATCCTTGTCTTATATTAGCTCTATCCTGCTCACTCTCTTCCAGAAGGTTCTTCGTCTATCCTTGTCTGATATTTAGCTCTATCTCGCTCACTCATCAACAATTTTACATGTGGGTGTCAAATGGCCATAAGGGGTCCTGAAAACGCCTGAAAATGGGTTTTCAGGAAATGTCGGCATCGGATTTGTTGGCTCCTGAAACGGCCTGAAAACATGTTTCAGGCGCCTGAAAACAACGGCAACTTACTCAAAATTTCGATTCTTTGGTATGTGATAGAGCCTCCTCTGATACGGACTGAAAATGCATTTCAGCCTGCTGAAAACGTCTCTAAGTCCAGGAAAATCGAGGTTGAAGTATTTCAGTCCACTCTGCTTAACCCTCCGTCGTAACACTACCCCCTCCTAAGACATGCTCGTCCCGAGCATCATTATCTCCGTAGTACCGGGCCAGTCGATCAATGTGTACAATCTTCGGTTGATTGCGTCCGTCCTTTCGGATTCGGTAGGTGACATCGTTGATCTTCGTGATGATTATATACGGCCCATCCCAATCAGGTTGTAATTTTGGAGATTTTCCCTTCCGGCGTACCGGATTGTGCAACCAAACTTTGGAACCTTCCTGGAATACTTCATGGTTCAGCTTTCTGTCGTACCGCGTTTTCATTCTTGCACTTGCCTGGAACTCCGATTTTCTCATGTGCTCTTGTATGTCATTCATCCGGTTTCGCAATTCATTTGCATACTCCGTTATGTTACTAGGTGTATTCGGTGGACATCCGGTAAGAAGGTCTGCCGGTAAACGGAGTTCTCTCCCATAATTTGCGTAGGCTGGAGTTACCGATGAACTTTCATGTACTGCAGTTCTGTAAGCTAAAAGAAACAGTGGAATATACTCGTCCCAGTCCTTTTGATGCTTGTCCACTACTTTTGCCAAATGCCTCTCTAAGGTCTGGTTGAATCGTTCCACCATTCCATCAGATTGTGGATGGTAAGATGTTGTACGCGTTTTGTGAATGCCCATTATTCTACAAGTTTCTTGGAAAACTTGGGACTCAAAGTTTCTTCCCTGATCACTATGAATTTCCAATGGTACCCCGAAACGACAGAACACTTCGCTGACCAATTTTTTTGCTACCGTTGTGGCTTCCTGATTAGGTATAGCGAAGACTTCTGGCCATTTGGTGAAATAATCCATCACGACGAGGAAATAGCGATTTCCGCTTTCTGATATCGGGAATGGTCCAGCCACGTCCAATGCTATCCTTTCCCATGGAGCTCCAACATTATACAGTTTCAACGATCCTCTGGTACGAGTATGTGGCCCTTTTACACCTGCGCAACTGGTACATTTGCGACACCAATCCTCCACATCGTCTCTGCAGTGAACCCAGTAGAACCGTTCTCGTATCTTTAACAGAGTTCTTTTGACGCCTAGGTGACCACCCGAAGATCCATTATGGTACTCCCGTAAGACATCAGAAATTTTTGATTTGGGCACGACTAGCTGTAGGTGCGCTTCGTTTCCTCGTGCATTCTCCCATTTTCGACATAGAACACCATTGTGAAGAAGGAAGCTGTCCCATTGAGCCCAATAGCTTTTTGTTGTAGTGCTCATTCTGGCGACATCACTCCATTTGGGTTTGGGACTTCCAGCTTGCATCCATTCTACAAGAGGTCGTAAATCATTGTCCTCTAGTTGCGCTCTTTGCATGGATGCATCACTCCATTCCGCACTCACTGTGTCCGTCCTTAACATCTTAACTGACGCTATTTCTTTGGCCTCTTGCCTTGTACAGTGTTTACATTCGTCTGGACATGGTCTCCTTGATAGAGCATCTGCATTCCCATGTAATTTCCCACTACGATGCTCAATGGTGAAATTAAACTCCTGCAGTTGTTCTATCCAACGCGCCACTTGCCCTTCAGGATCCTTAAATTGAAGTAGCCACTTTAGTGCAGCGTGATCAGTTCTAAGTCGAAACTGGCGCCCTAACAAATATTTACTGAAGTGCTTCAAAGTCTTGACCACAGCGAGTAACTCTCTTCGAGTAACGCAGTAGTTCCTTTCTGGTTTGCACAGAGATTTGCTGAAGTAGGCTATAACTACTTCTTGATCTCCTCTGCGTTGTGACAACACTCCGCCTATACCGGTGTTGCTGGCATCAGTGTCTACGACAAATTCGCCTTCGATGTCCGGGTATCCAAGAATGGGTGTATTGCACAGATGGTTTTTCAGTTCCCTGAATGCAGCCTCACAGGCATCATCCCAAACAAATGCCCTCTTTTCTTCAGTGAGCTTATGTAAAGGTTTTGCTATATCTGAGAAATTTTTCACAAAGCGTCGGTAGTATGAGCAAAGTCCCAAAAACGCTCGAACTCCTGTCTTGTCCTTTGGTACTGGCCAATTCTTAACAGCCGCCACCTTTTCTGGATCCGTGCGAACCCCTTCAGTGGAAACCACATGTCCCAGGTACTTGACTTCTCGCTTGAAAAAAGAACACTTTTTGGGACTTAGTTTCAAGTTTGCTGCACGAATCTTTTCCAAAACACACCTCAAGTTTCGAAGATGGCTGTTAAAGTCCTGCCCAACAATCACAATGTCCTCCAGGTACACCAAACAGGCTTCGCCAATTAATCCAGCGAGCACTATTTCCATTAGTCTTTCGAAAGTTGCAGGGGCATTACATAGGCCAAAAGGCATGACTTTGAATTGCCAAAGGCCCTGACAAAGCCCTCCTGTCGAAAAGGCTGTCTTTTCCTTATCCTTAGGATCTATCTCCACTTGCCAATAGCCACTTTTTAGGTCTAGTGTTGAAAACCACTTCATCCCAGCCAGCGTGTCCAAAGTGTCATCTATCCTCGGCAAAGGGTAGCTGTCCTTCTTCGTAATGTCATTAAGTTGACGATAATCAACACAAAACCGCATGCTTCCGTCCTTTTTCTTGACCAAAACCACAGGAGAGCACCACGGACTTGATGATGGTTCAATGACGTCACTCTTCTTCATTTCCTCAATCATGTTCTGAACCTCCTTTTCACGTGCAACTGGCACCCTTCGTGCTCGCTGACGAATTGGAATTTTATCACCAGTGTCAATTTTGTGTTGAACAAGTCCAGTCCTTCCAAGATCAGCATCATTTGAAGAAAACAAGTCACTGAACTGTTGCAGCAATGTCTTAGCTTGGGAAAGCTCTTCCATTGACAGATCCCGTTGACAGCCCTGCAGCAGTGACATTACGTCAATGTTGGATTGCGTAAGGTTCTCTCCTCCGCATGGTTGTTGACATTTGCGCAGCCACGAGACTTGGCCGCAGGTTCCAACAACTGTGTTCCTTTTTATAGTTTGCTCGGTATCGCTAAAGTTCAGGATTGGTACAACATCCATGCCTGTTCCTTTTATAAGCGTTCGTGCTGTTATCCAAGGACTATTGCTATCCACTTTTTCCACGATGACGCAGCGATGAATGTTTCCAATATTACCTCGAGCTAAATGAACTGGAACCGTTGTTTGTGACCATGGAGGCAAAATGGTCTCTTTCGCGCAGTAAACATTCCCAACAGATCCACCTTTCAGAAAAATTTCTTCTGATCCGCAATTTAAAACACCATGCTTTATGTCAATCTGGCAGTGGTGTGCTCTTAAGAAGTCGAGTCCAATAATGCAGTCGTCGACGATATCAGCAATGATGGCCTTATGCGTAATCATCATCTCACCAAGCTTTACATCAAACTCCCTCTCCCCTTGGACGGCTATGTGCTGGCCGGTGGCTGTCAAAAGTTGAACGTTTCTGTTCCGACAAAGTTGTTTCCTGCCGAGACGTTTCACAAGCCCAAAGCTGATGATTGTATGTGACGCTCCTGTGTCTACTGTCATTTCACAGGGAATTCCATCAATCTCACCATCGATTATCAGGCTATTTCCATCTTGGGCCTGCCTGATCTTGATCTTCGGGGCTTTTTGAACACCAGCCAGCACCCGCCCCTTGGTCCTGGCGTTTACTCGTTTCCCTGTAGCGGCTCGGTGGTGGCTGTTCCCACCGCTCTGCTTGTGAACCGACGAGGTTCCGCGCGCCTAGCTTGCTTCGGACAGCTGTTTCTGATGTGACCCCGTTCTCCACACAGGTAACAAATTGGTCCCCAACTTGCTTTGTTGCGTTCAGCCACTTCGCGGATCCGACTTGTTTTAGGGTCCGTCCGAACAGCTTCTACTTCCAGTGCGTGTGCCAGTGCGTCCTTCAATGTCTGGTGATGTCCGAGTCGCACAGTCGCTCTAGCTTCCGAATCTCGTATTCCATCGATAAAGGCCTGTACCAGTAGGTTATCAATGAGCACAGGCGTGGACCTATAGGCCTTCCGTACTAGCTTTTCCACCTCCAGCGCCCACTGCTGTAAGTTTTCGTTATAGCGCTGAACACGCTCTTTTAGCTGGGCCCGAAAGACGTGTTCTAAATGGGCGTCACCAAATCGTGCTTCTAGGGCCTCCAAAAGCTGCTCGTAGGCGACGTTCTCACCGAGTGCTTCCAGCACCGTCAAAGCCTGGTCCCGAAGTCCTAAAATAAGAGCAGTCTTCGCCTGGTCATTGGTCCATCCATTTGCTGTTGCCACCGATTGGAATTGCAGCTTATATGCGGTCCAAGAGGAGGTTCCGTCAAAGGGTGGGACCTTAAACCTTCCTAAAGACACCCCTGTATTACCAGCGGAAACGATGGGTACTGGACCAAGGTGTGCACTGTTGACCTTCTTTTCTAACTGCGTAATCCGGTGGTCATGAGCTATAACCTTTTTCTCATGCTCATCTACCTTAATCTCCACCTGATCTACCTTAATCTCCACCTCGTCTAGTTTGTTTTTAGCAGAGAGATAGAGTTCCTCTAATATTGTTCCTCGCTCAAGTAACTTCTCCTCCATTCTACGGAACTGCTCTTCTTGCCTTGCGGCTTGCTCGCGTGCATGCTCTTCCTGCCTTGCGGCTTGTTCGCGTGCTTCGCGCACTTGTTCGCGGGCTTGCTCTTCCTGCCTTCTGGCTAGTTCGTGTATTTGCTCTTCCTGCTTTCTTGCCATTTGCTGCATCAAATTGAATAAGCTGGCAATGTCGTTATTCCCACCTTGAGGCTGAGGTCCCTGTTGGACGACCTCCTCCTGATTCATAGTTCTTGATGCGTCCTGAGCTGTCTGTCTCGCCGTTAACTGTCTCGTCTGCATCCGACTCGGCGTTTCGTTACCAGCTGGTTCCTCCTCTCTTGGCGTAATCGGCATTTTCTATCCCGCTTTCTGACACCAAATGTTACGAGCTGGGGGTTCGTATATAGATAGAAAGCCGATTAAATGCGTAGAGAACACTTTATTACTGAACAATTACACTGAATCGCTTATTAACACAAAGTTACTAGTTAAATCGCTCCGAATATCGCTTCGATGTTATCGCTTGTATCGCTTGATCCAAACTGAACTCCACTGGCGATCAGCTGCGCCGTTTATATAGGCCGCGAGTCGTGGTACTGGAAAGTCCTCGAACGTCATCTATCCTTGTCATAAGATAACTCTTTCTCACTTGCACATTCTCGAAATAGAAAGTTCTCGAACCTCGTCGAACCTCATCTATCCTCTATCTCACTCACTCACTTCTAGAATGGAATGTTCTCGAAGCTTGTCGAATCTCGTCTATCCTTGTCTTATATTAGCTCTATCCTGCTCACTCTCTTCCAGAAGGTTCTTCGTCTATCCTTGTCTGATATTTAGCTCTATCTCGCTCACTCATCAACAATTTTACATGTGGGTGTCAAATGGCCATAAGGGGTCCTGAAAACGCCTGAAAATGGGTTTTCAGGAAATGTCGGCATCGGATTTGTTGGCTCCTGAAACGGCCTGAAAACATGTTTCAGGCGCCTGAAAACAACGGCAACTTACTCAAAATTTCGATTCTTTGGTATGTGATAGAGCCTCCTCTGATACGGACTGAAAATGCATTTCAGCCTGCTGAAAACGTCTCTAAGTCCAGGAAAATCGAGGTTGAAGTATTTCAGTCCACTCTGCTTAACCCTCCGTCGTAACAATACTACCATATGCTCACGACTTTACCCGCATATAATTTGGTTTATGAGAATCAGGTTATCGTGCACCCTTTGGGAAATATTTATCTTACCAGGACAAAAAGTATCCTATATGCTAGTCCAGGTTATGGTCTATCTGTGTCAAGCTTTATCGAAATCTGATCAGCCGTTTCAGCGTGATTGAAGGATAAACAATAATAAACAAGTAAGAATTAGCTTGTCAACGTCCACACACTTACAAATAAACCAATCTAGAACAATTACCAAGTTCGTCAACGGATTGTATTTTATAGTAGAGTAATCCAACTTTTTTTCTTCTTCAGTAAAAATCGAAAACCTAAAGTCACCATGTCTTATGAAAAAGTTTTCAGTTTTTGTTATTATGCTTCTGAAATTGACTATTCCAGTAATAAGTTGTTATTTGATCGATACATAGCACTATATAAACCAAAGTTTTTGATTTTGTAAATTATCACTTGACCGTAAAAGTGTAAATAGGTCTTAATAAATAAACAGAAAGTCGTTGACCAGTATGTGTTGCCAACTTGCCAATAATTACTTATACGGTACTGAAACGTGGTCGCTAACAACGGGCCTGATAAGAAGGCTCAAAGTCACTCAAAGGGCAATGGAGAGGGATATGCTCGGAGTGTCCCTGCGTGATCGAATCAGAAATGAGGAGATTCGCAGGAGAATGAAGGTAACTGACATAGCCCGAAGAATTGCCAAACTTAAGTGGCAGTGGGCGGGACACATTGCTCGCAGAACAGATGGCCAGTGGGGCCTTAAAGTTCTAGCGTGGCGACCGCGTACTGGAAGGCGCAGCGTTGTTGGAAGTTGGAAACCGCTGGATGCGGAAAGCGCAGGACCGTCATTGAGCGATGCTTGGGGGAGGCCTATGTCCAGCAGTGGACGTCTTTTGGCTGAAATTATGATGATGATGAAATATACAGTTCAGTGTAAAATCAAATCAATTTTACACACACATTAATTGGCTTTTCATCCACGCACACAGAGAGAAGCCTCGAAGCAACTCCTCAATTATTCACTATAAAATTACGAGTAATTGGAGTCCAGCGGAGCAATCTAGATAAAAGCCTTGGCTTTATATAGCCCATGAACGTTTTAGGACGAGTTCGTACCGCGTTTACTGCCTACCCTGAAATATGATAGGTGCCGAGATGTAATCTCTGTGAGTATGTCCAAGATTTACTTTATGATGGGGTATTTCGTAGCTTTATCGCCGGTGTATATTTCGTATCTGTTTTTAAATGGTTTACTTTTTATTTCATTTTTGTTTATGTGAGATGGGCCGTTTAAAAAAATTACGAAGAGAGATATAATAATATAACAGACGTTTTTACAAATACGATCGACGACAATTACATAATAGTGGTTTATGAAACTGTTACATACTTTGATCAAATATACTATAGATGCACGGTCTTGTACAAAATTAAACCCAAAAAAAAACTTCTCCGCGACAAAGTGTCAAGTAATTATGTTTACGAACATGACATTCTTTGTGTGCATATTTAGAGTATAGTTTTTATTGTTTTTTTTCTACGCATTTTAGCATCGTGAAACGTCTCATCACTAGCGCAGCCGTGAAGCAGCGGAAAGTGAAACTGTGCACGCGACTAATTATTGCACAGTTCCGTTGTCATTATTGATGGCGCCGTTTTTCGAGCGGCAATCGTGCATCTATAGTGTATTTGATCGAAGGCTGTATAATAGGGGTTATTAAGACTTATCGTCGTGGTTATACTGGATGTTTAAAGCATCAGGGTCAGTTTAAAAACCAAGCCATAGGCGAAGCTTATAATGGTAATCAGACGAGTATTATGTGCAGTTTCATACGCTATTTTATCTAAACTCATGCAGTAATAGTTAATTATCTACTTTAAATAAAAGGCCAAAGTATAAAAAAAAAAAAAATCTTGGTAGTATTTGATTTTTCTGGTAACAGATTGTTTGTCATTTTTATTGCTGCTTCCAGAATGTCTGGTGGAGTCAAATCTTCCACAGTATCACTGCTGTTGTCAGAGATTTCTGCCCAGAATAAAATCTTAACTAACAAAAATACAATATTATCGCAAACAATCACAAATTCATAATATAAGGCGACCAAATCCAGCAGGCCATGCGCACGCATGTAATCACCTTAAAATTCGAATTTTCTTCATCTCTGTGAAATACAAATTATTATAAATTACTGAAATTCATTTTTTATCGACTTTCTGGCTTCTGGTTTTACGATGTATCTTTAGATAATCAAACGCCAGTAAATTAAGCCTCGATGTCTCCCTCGAGACTGAATGACACTCAGGCTAATGGTACCATTTACACCTTGTTATAGACACGAGGGGTGAATTGCGATTAGCTGGTATTGTCACATAGTTCAAGGACTACAATTCTATTAGTTAGCTCATTGCTGTCCCACTGCTGGGACATAAGGATGAGACGAGGCCTCTGGGACTACAAACATGCTTGATATTTTTTTATTCCTCTGAGATCTTCAAATTTCCTCAAGTTAATTTCTTTATCATCATAATATCATCATCCTCCTCGCCTTTCCCTACTATGTTGGGGTCGGCTTCTAGTCTAACCAGTGGCCTGATTCACAAACATTCGAAAAGTTTCCGTTTCCGAAGTGAAATTTGACCGGCAAATAAAACAAAACAACCACTTCCTGTGACCATGAACGCTGCAAAGCATTAGAAACGGCAGGAAAACCAAATTTAATAATAATACACGATGTAATTCGGTAAAACTTGTTTTATTAAGAAACAAAACGATTTGAGAACCGAACGGATTCGGAAACGCAACGCGAAATTCATGGAAACTCTCCCGTGAGCCATTTGTGGTCGGAAAGCACTCGATGTAAAATTAAAGAACTATGAATAGCGTTTCCGAATGCGTTCGATTCTCAAGTTTGACCGGATTACATGGCGTATTATTATTAACATTGCTTTTCCTGATGATTCGAATTCTTTGCATCAATCGTGGTCGCAGGAAGTGATCGTTTTGTTTCGTTTGCCGGTCAAATTTTACTTCGAAAACGGAAACTTTTCGAACGTTTGTGAATCAGGCCACAGATGCGGCTGAACATCAGTATTTTACACGTAGCGACTGCCATCAGACCCCCACAACCCAGTTACTGGGTTATACTGACATTTGGAGGTAAGACCAGTTGTCAGACTTTTGGGCTTTTGACTACCCGTAATGACTGCCATAGATATTCCTATGGCAACCGGGACTGAAAGCTTAACGTGATCTCCGAGACACGAAGGGGTCTTGATGTGCAACGAAATGGTCATCCATCCACGGACTGACCGCGGAAGTGTAGCTTAACCTCGTAGATCATACAATATGCACGGTTGCTACTTTGCCACGAGCCCCCCTAATTCTTTGCCAAGTAGAAAAATAAAACCAGCCAAGTGCGAGTCGGACTCACGCAGTAAGGGTTCCATACCATCCATCGACCTGTTACCCCATAGAAACCGATTTAATTTACGAGAGTTCATCAAAAGCACAAAAGACATCAACGAACCGTGCGCGAAATATGTATTTTAGCATCTCTTTCTTACGCAGTTACCACCACATGTCTATGTTTGCCCTGTTTTTAGTATTTGTTGCTAAACTACATAGTATGCACTATAATCAGACTAAGTTTGACGGTGGTATTTATTACCGTTTTGAAGATAGACCAGGAACAAAAATCAACACATATTCTGAGAAAATTTCAACCAGCTACCTGTTACCGTTCAAAAGATACAGCCCTGTGACAGACAGATGGTCGGACGGACAGCATAGCGAGAGTAATAGGGTCCCGTTTGGTACCCTGTGGGTACGGAACCCATAAAGTTGATCAATTATTACCAGCACAAAAACATTTAAATCAGCCCAGCTTTTAATCGTATCACGAAGCTAAATTCTCTTTTGTTTTTAAACGCAGCGTCAACCGTTTGTCTGCCCGTTTCATTTTGTTAACTCTATCGACAATTTTCGGATGCTGCATCAATTGTTGCTAAATTGTTGCTCTGTTTCCGAATGGATAAAACATGTTATCGCTACTTTTTTGTGTTCGCCAAATACTAAATTGGTAAAAGAATCTCGATTGATGTGTATTGTGTTTGAATTTTTGGTGAATTTTGTGTATTTTGGAGCTCACAATAGATTTGGATTGCGGCGATTTTTTTTTTCAAATTGCTTTTGTTGGCAGTTTAATGGGCTCCCTTCCCTACAGCTCAGTGGCGCTCCCATCAGCAAAAAAATAATTAAGAGCTGAGTACAGTCTAACCACAGACATAGTAAAAAATATAGATGAAGTGCTGCGAACAATCATAGTGAAGCCAATAAAACCGTGCTCCTCCGTATACAAACCAGCGCTCACGCACACAGATGCACCTTAAACCGTGCTCACCCCTCTCAGTTCACATGTCGCGGCATCGTCCTGTAAGCATCGCGAAAACAAATATCTTTCAGGTCCATGGTGTGTACGTGAGATATATGAAGGAGCACGGTTTTTTTTGGCTTCACTATGGTTGTTCGCAGCACTTAGTCTATATTGTTTACTATGTCTGTGAGTCTAACAAACCATTTAGTATCTAGGGTCACCAGATATAGACGAAGATTTCTCAGGAAATTATTGTAGAACGGTTTGATTAGGGTTTTGTATAAATACAGTATAACTTTGTCCGTTATTAAAATGATATTTCACTCGAAAACATCCATAATCTTCTGAGAAAAAACTTCATTTATATTTGGCGACCCTGGATATTAAATGTTTTGTCAGTAAAATGGTTTAGTGAACAAGAAGATGCAGTATTATGTGCTCCTTACGAAGCCCATGCGAAAATATAGATATATAGGATGACTTCTCCTTATCATATAAACATTATAAACACAGATTTATTCAATTAATCAATCAACTCAGCCTATCGCAGTCCACTGCTGGTTGCGCCACAACGCTCGGTCCTCTGCCTTCCGCATCCAGTCCCCCCCAGCCACGTTCTTTAGGTCGTCGGTCCACCTGGCAGGGGGGCGCCCTACGCTGCGTTTGCCGATTCGTGGTCTCCACTCAAGGACTCGTCTGCTCCAACGGCTATCGGTCCTTCGACAGATTTATTATTCGTTCCGAAAACAAAAAACGCAGACTCAATGTTATCAGCAAATAGAAACAAAAGGTAGGGTCAATTAAAAACTTAGGATGATTATTTATGTACCATTTAACTCGAAGAAATTTTTTCTTCTTTAAATTATTGTACCTAATATGTTTAACTTTTTTTTGAGAGGAAGTAAATGCCTATCACACCATCCGGGGATGAAGTATATGAAGCGAGTGTGGATGGAAGAGTTGGAAGGGGACGACCTCGGCGAACGTATCGCGATCAAATCGCGGATGTTCTCAAAAAATGCCAGGTTAAGAGTTCTCTAAACCGACGAGCATGCATGACGAGGTTAATGGACGTAGATGAAGCGAAAGAGGTGTGTCAGGATCGTAGCAGGTGGAAATCCATAGTCTCTGCCTACCCCAATGGGAAACAGGCGTGATAATATGTATGTGTATTAAATTTTAATTTATAATACCTACCATCAAAATTATTACAATTAAAGTACTGCCAAGACTGCCTCGTTGGTCTAGTGGTTGCAAGCGTGACTGTTGAGCGTGGGGTCCTGGGTTCGATTCCCGGGTCGGGCAAAGTGTTATTGGGTTTTTTCAGTAGGAAATTCTCAGTAGCAACCCGGAGTCTGGATTTGTGCCCGGTCAATGGCAATAGGCTCGCCCCCTATTACATGGGACTACAACATAACTGGTGAAATATTATACATCTCTGCCTACCCCTTCGGGGAAATACAGGCGTGATGTTATGTTATGTGTGTGTGTAAGTGAAAGTAAAAAGTGAAAGTAAAATGCTACTTGGGCCTTTAACCATACTTCTTGCTGTAGATATTACTATTCATCGCAGTGATTTAAAACAGATTTAAGGCAACAAACTTTAAATTTTAATTTAATTACTTTATTTGGACGCAGCACACGATTTCTTGTTTCCTTAACAGTTTAAATTTACATTACTAATTGGAGAACGGACAGACATTTTCGACAGACTGAGAAGTATTTTTACTTCGGATGTTTTTGAGTGAAAAATTGTTTTGTAAATGTACACGTTTGCTTAAGTTTTGCTGGATAGTTGTTAGTTTCAATCGCTGACATTGAGACGGTATTCAATAGAATTAATATAGGTACTAAGGTAATTGACTTTAACTATTTATAACCGACTTCAAAAAAAGGAGGAGGTTATGTATAGGGCGGATTTTTTTTTTTTTTACACCGATTACACCATCAGGGCCCAACCAGGTCCACTTCCTATGCTCACGCTTTCTGAAGAAAGAGTTCATCATGTAGAGTCCCTCCTTCTCCATAAAGCCGGCCAGTAGATGACCCCGGTGGTTCCGATATCCATATCCAAATTGCCCCACTCGCAGCTCATCATCGTAGCGATTGCCCAGTTTCGCGTTGAAGTCTCCCATGACAACAGTGAAGTGAGTTTTAGAGCCATGCATGGCTCTCGAGATATCCACATACATGGTCTCCACCTCATCGTCGGGGTGATTCGAGGTCGGGGCGTATACCTGTATAACCTTCAACGAATACCTTTCGGTTATTCTGAGTATAAGGTACGCCACCCTGGTCGAAACACTCTCGATCTTCACTATGTTGTTCACAAGAGACTTGTGGACGATAAACCCGACACCGCACTGGGAAAGTTGATCGCCCTCCCGGAAATAGAGCAAGTTACCGGATTTGAG
The DNA here is from genome assembly GCA_949699075.1 of Asteroscopus sphinx. NCBI lineage: Eukaryota > Metazoa > Arthropoda > Insecta > Lepidoptera > Noctuidae > Asteroscopus > Asteroscopus sphinx. The sequence continues at coordinate 22,074,801 of OX453016.1, read as the reverse complement.
GATTATCGTGTCCTCCCCCTCTCTTCGGACTTCAGATAACCCTACGATATCCCATCGTAACTTGCTCAATTCTTCCTCAAGTTCGACAAGCTTCTCGTCGGCCGCAGTGTACGTGTGTTGTATGCTGCCAGGTCCAGTCTTTTTTTGTTATGGTAGCCGGATCTCTGCCGGGGATTCTTAGCACCCCCTGCCCCACCGTTACCTAGGCCGCTACCGTAACTAGGGCTAGCGGGGCCGCCGGGGACTAGGGGCCGATTTTTAATTGTGCTTTGCATGAGGGGATATGCCATAATCGCCACGCTTGGCAGGCGGGTTGGCGATCGCAGTTGGTTGGTTAAATACTCTGAGGACGCTGCTGCCCATCCTCTGGTGAATCCCTTAGTCGCCTTTTACGACACCCATGAGAAGATATAGGTTGGTGAAATTCTTTGCGTCCGGCACCACACGGACGTCCTGATGGTGCCTGGTGCTGGGCCCTGATGGTGTAACAAAAAATGAGATTGACTTCATTATGTCGACGAAGAAGCAAATATTCAATGATGTATCTGTGATCAACGCGGTCAAAACCGGAAGCGATCACCGTTTGGTAAGAGGCACATTGAATCTGAACATCAAGCTGGAAAGATCTCGACTGATGAAGTCTACGCTCCGTCCAGCACCGATCCAAATCCAAAACCCCGAGAGCTTTCAGCTCGAACTTCAGAATCGTTTCGAATGCCTAGGGAGCACAGTGGACGATTACAACGATGGGTTTGTGGAAACTGTCCATACGGTCGGGTCTAGGATCTTTAGGACCCGTCGTACAAATAGAAATAAAAAGCTCTCTGACCACACTCTCGAGCTTATGGCGGAAAGACGCGAGATGATTCTGCAGTCCTCACATGATGTGACTAAGTACCGGCAGCTCAATAGACAGATCTCAAAGTCCTTGAAAAGTGACCTACGCCAATTTAATACGGAACGTATTAAAGACGCGATAGAGAAGAACAAGGGCTCCAAAGTCTTCGCAAGAGACCTGTCTATTGGGCAGAGCCAGCTTGCAAAACTGAGGACCGATGATGGCAGAGTCGTATCCTCCAAGCCAGAGCTATTGAAGGAGGTCGAGAAGTTCTATGGACAGTTATACACGTCCACCCGGACACCCGCTATAAATCGGGCTCACGACCCAAGAGCTCGATTGACCCGATACTATACCGAAGATATCCCGGATGTCAGCCTGTACGAGATTAGGATGGCTCTGAAGCAGCTCAAAAACAACAAGGCACCGGGCGATGACGGAATTACGGCCGAACTCCTGAAGGCGGGTGGAAAACGCCACAGGCATGGAGCAGAGGTGTGGTGGTACTCTTCTTCAAAAAGGGTGATAATGCTCTACTGAAGAATTATAGGCCCATCTCACTTCTGAGCCATGTCTACAAGCTGTTTTCGAGAGTCATTACGAACCGTCTTTCGCGCAGGTTTGACGACTTCCAACCTCCCGAACAAGCCGGTTTCCGAAAAGGCTTTAGCACCGTAGACCACATACATACGCTGCGGCAGGTTATACAGAAGACCGAAGAGTATAACTTGCCTCTTTGTTTAGCGTTTGTGGACTACGAGAAAGCCTTCGATTCGATCGAGACTTGGGCGGTACTACAGTCTCTTCAACGGTGCCAGATTGACTATCGGTACATCGAAGTGTTAAAGTCTTTGTATGAAAACGCCACTATGTCAGTCCGATTACAGGACCAAGCCTCGAAACCTATCCTTCTGCAGCGAGGTGTGAGACAGGGAGATGTGATCTCTCCGAAACTGTTCACTGCTGCATTGGAGGATGTCTTCAAGGTTCTGGACTGGAAGGGGCTAGGCATTAACATAAACGGCGAGTACATCACTCACCTTCGGTTTGCCGACAACATAGTAGTCATGGCTGAGACCATGGAGGACCTCGGTACAATGCTCGATGACCTCAGTAGAGCTTCTGATAGAGTGGGTCTTAAAATGAATATGGACAAGACAAAGGTTATGTCGAATTCCCATATAGCACCCATTCCCGTAAACATCGGAGAATCTACACTCGAAGTTGTTGACGATTATGTATACCTAGGACAAACTGTCCAGCTAGGTAAGTCCAACTTTGAGAAAGAGGTCAATCGTCGAATCCGACTCGGTTGGGCAGCGTTCGGGAAGCTACGCAATATCTTTTCGTCCAAAATACCGCAGTGTCTCAAGACGAAAGTCTTTGACCAGTGTGTGTTGCCAGTAATTACTTACGGTACTGAAACGTGGTCGCTCACAATGGGCCTGATAAGAAGGCTCAAAGTCACTCAAAGGGCAATGGAGAGGGCTATGCTCGGAGTGTCCCTGCGTGATCGAATCAGAAATGAGGAGATTCGCAGGAGAACGAAAGTAACCGACATAGCCCGAAGAATTGCCAAACTTAAATGGCAGTGGGCGGGGCACATTGCTCGCAGAACGGATGGCCGATGGGGCAGTAATGTTCTGGAGTGGCGACCGCGTACTGGAAGGCGCAGCGTGGGTAGGCCCCCCACAAGGTGGACCGAAGACCTGGTGAAGGTCGCGGGAATCCACTGGATGCGGACGGCACAGGACCGGTCGTTGTGGCGATGCTTGGGGGAGGCCTATGTCCAGCAGTGGACGTCTTTCGGCTGAAATGATGAATGATGATGATGATACACCGATTACTCCAAGATTTCTGGGCCGATTTATGTGGCTGTTTTTTTATTTGGTAGAGGAAGCCCGCGCGGTGGTCCCATATAAATTTTATTGACTTAGGTTGAGTAATTTTTTGACTAGCTTAATTTTTCATTGTTTTACTAATATTTTGACGAATGAACTTATATAAAACCATAAGATAATTAACATTTTGATTTCCCATTTTTTACCGTATTCACATGATAAGATTCATCATCATCATTTCAGCCGAAACACATCCACTGCTGGACACTCCCCCAAGCATCGCCACAACGACCGGTCCTGCGCTTTCCGCATCCAGCGGATTTCCGCGACCTTCACCAGGTCTTCGGTCTACCTTGTGGGGAGACTATCCAAACTGCACCTTCCTGTACACGGTTGCCACTCCAGAACCGACTCCATGATAAGATTACAAAGAATCAACATTTCACCCCAAAAACATGGCCAATATTATTCAAATTCACTTGGATATTTCATTTTTTAACCGTTTTCACTTAACGATTGGCCGCCTCGACATCGGTTTGGCTCCGACTCAAATCATTATCAGCCCCCTGAGACGTGATATTAAACTGTTCAACTGGTTATACGCTGTAATAACCAGCGATAGGTGGTATACGTGCATATATTTTGGGTAGTACCTACATAATCAATACACAAGGTACCTACTTCCTGTACCTACTACAAAGACTGAAGTTTTTGTAAGGCCATCTTGTAGTGCACAGTTGTTATGTAAGGTACTGGCTGGCGGATGTGAGTGCTTGAACTGCTCGATTTTGTATTTTTTTCCATAATGAAGGCTTTATAAAAATCTGTTCTGTTGTTATTTTTAGGTCATGTTGATGGTCTACAAAAAAATAAGGCTTTTGCTACAACTTTTAGATGGTATTAGCAAGGTACACGCTTTAGAATAGCGATTTAGCTTAAATTCATTAATATTATATGATAGTTCAGGTATTATATTCATGTATAAAAGGCTACGTATACATGTTTAAAAAGGATAAAAAAGCTGTGTCCGAATCGCATATAGAAAAATACATTTTATAGGTGATATTTTATCTGTCATTGTAATGAAGGAAATTCAATTATTTCAGTGGCTTGTTTGAATATCTTTTGCAATATTGAGCTGAAATGAACAAAAGCTAAAGCTATTGTATTATGCTTACATAATCAGAACCACTGAATGAATACTGTGTTGCAGTAGGTAGCTGAGATAATAATTCGATTTAAACTCATTTAATTTTTGATACAATACTATTGGAGACTGCTACATTTATTGAATTTAATTAGATAGAAGTGACCTTAGTTTTGCAGTTAGAATTAATGTCTGCTTATCAGGAGCCAAGTGGGTATGTTAAATAAATTATAGTCACATTAAAACTCTCAAAACCAACCAAAAGCACTATATTAATAAGTACCTACTTCAATAATATTAACAACAAAGAGACATGTCAAATCAGGTTATAGGACGTCCAACTGCTTTGATGTCTGGCGGCAAAGTGAGTGCGCGGCGTGCCGACCGCTAACGATAAAGATGGCAAACATTATTGGGGAGACCGCAGTGTTGCCATTTTTCTCTGCTGACTCCTAACAATACAATAATTTTCTCAGGAGAAGAAATTAGTGTTGTATCAGTTTATAAGTTGACTCCATATTTATAGGAAATTTTATTATAGGATGTGGTTCCTCACTCTCATTAGCATTACCACGAATTTCTCGATTCAGTTATACCTACAACAAAATATATTTTATAAAATAATATAGTTCATCATCACCATCATTTCAGCCGAAAGAAAACCACTGTTGGACATAGGCCTCCCCAAGCATCGTCACGACGACCGGTTCTGTGTTTCCCGTATCCAGCGGATTCCCGCAACCTTCACCAGGTCATCGATCCACCTTGTCGGGGGCCTACCCACGCTGCGCCTTCTAGTACTGACATAGTTACTTACACATAAACAGATATCATGGGATATTCTCATGATATCTGTAACCATGTAAGCCCCCTTCCGTGCACTTTCAACATTGCCAAAATGTCGGGAATATTGATCTCTGAAAATCATATTATAATCATAGCACGTGACAGCTTGTACATTCCGATAACCACAGTATTACAATGGTGTCAGTATTACAATTCCTAACGGAGTATTCAGCGTGTAAAGCGCTGTCATATGACGGCCGGTCAACTATCGCCCTCCTCTGGAGAATTGAACGATGAGTAATGATGCTCGCTGCTGTAGTCAGCCTTTACCTTAATAGTGCTAGCGTTGGAAATGCTGAACTGTTTTCGTTTTGACATTTATTGATTTTTACACCACAGGAAGTCAGTAAAAAAATATGCTTGATTTAAAGGCACAATACTTAAGAGGATAATTAATGAAGAAAAAAAAGTTTTTATTGATGGATTATTGTGTAAAAATTGCAATAAACTGTTGGTTGAAAGAAAAGTTTGTGAAGCTTTAGTGTACTTGTAATTAGTAAAAAAAATATTACTCCCTGTGTCCATCATAACATAACATCACGCCTGTATTTCCCCGAAGGGGTAGGCTGAGGTGTATAGTACACCCACATTTCGCCAGTTATGTTATAGTCCCATGTAATAGGGGCGAGCCTATTGCCATTAACCGAGCTCAAATCCATACTACTACTACTACTGGGAATTTCCTAATGAAAAAACCCAATAACATTTTGCCCGACCCGGGAATCGAACCCAGGACCCCACGCTCAGCAGTCGCGCTTGCGACCACTAGACCAACGAGGCAGTCATGGCTGTGTCCATCATTTATCGAAAATTCGGTATTATTTATTTATTTATTCATTTATATATGCTTTATTGTACACCATAAAAAACATTACATTGAATATGCATTTAAACTATTGTATTACTAATTGAAGTTAAGATACTGTGGTTTAATTATTATAAACTATTAACTGCCTTACTGCCTCGTTGGTCTAGTGGTTGCAAGGGCGACTGCTGAGCGTGGGGTCCTGGGTTTGATTCCCGGGTCGGGCAAAGTGTTATTGGGTTTTTCCGTTAGGAAATTCTCAGTAGCAGCCCGGATTCTGGATTTGTGCCCGGTCAGTGGCAATAGGCTCGTCCCCTATTACATGGGACTATAGGATAACTGGCGAAATGTGGGTGTACTATTACACTTCAGCCTACCCCTTCGGGGAAATACAGGCGTGATGTTGTGTTCTTGTATTAACTTTGTAAATTATGGTTCACTGTAGTTGTAGATATAAAAAGTGCGAAAAGTGGCCGTTTTTCTCATAGCACGCAGATACAATATATAATAAGTAATGAGTAAATATTCATGTCTTAATTGTTGTAGACAATGAATTGTTGTTCCAAGCAATTACTTTTCAACGCCTTTACACAAATTGCTAGAATTGTATGTAATAGAGGTAGAAGATTTTGACCATCACAGCTTCATATAGATTTTTTTAAATAAATGTTTTGGTACATTTTTACACAGCACCATCTAGTCCCAAACTAAGCAGAGCTTGTACTATGGGTACTAGACAATAGATATGATACTTAAACTAAGCAGAGCTTGTACTATGGGTACTAGACAATAGATATGATACTCATATACTTTTTTTGTTGTAAATACATATATTTGTTATGTTCATCACGCAATTATTTGTGTCCTATGGGAATCAAACCCACGACCTCATGATCAGCAGTCCGACACTCGAACCTCTATACCACAGACATCGTCAAAGATTACTCTATTAGTTAGAGTATGCTATATATCCTATGTATTTAGGCCTAGACTCACATAGGTATTTTACGTAGAAATTTACTCTTGCATAGTTCAAAGCCAGTGGTTCTCCCAAGAGTAAGAGCCTTGCTGTGGTTTGGCGAGCGGTCATCTCGTTACCGTGCCCCCGAGACTGGAATGTTAAGATGGCGGCCCAAAACGAAGTAGGCGCTTACCTTAATACGTACTTTGCAACACTATTTAGGAGCTGCTGTCTCAATATCTTCCAGCAGGTTCGTTGCAGAATTAGATCAGGGATCATTTAGTAGGTATATTTAGGCCCGTTTTATAAAATATTATACTTACACATAAGTACCTATGTACATAGGTAATTACTGCACTTACACAAAAGAGGCAGCTCTCAAATGAAAGTTGATTACTTGAGATGCTAGTCTGATTAAAGTCCATCTACTATTTACATTGCTCACTACATAAAATTAAAAGCTATTCATCACTAGAAATGTAATTTTTAATTTTATGTAGTGAGCAATGTAAATTATATTTTTATTATAAAAAAAACAGACCACTTTTTTTTTGTATCACCTTTATATTACACTTAACTTTGCCCGAGACTTCACCCGCATCTGAAATAAAATATTACTTCTGGATACAAACAAACAAACATCAAACAAACGCTAATCAAAAAATAAGCTTTTTTTTTTTTGTCAACCTGTACTGTCCCACTGCTGGGCATAAGCTTTTCACACAAAAAATTCTTTCCACAATTTAAATTATTGGATGGACTATATTTTTACTTTTTAAACGTAGGTAAGTGTCGCGTAGTAGAAATTTAATTTCAATTAAAAAACTTTACCGAGAAAAATTACATTACTTATTGGTAGTCATCCATGTAACGCAATATAACACAATATAATCCATGCCTTAAAAATCTATACATGTAATAAAATCAAACGAAAGAAAAACTGTATATTTAATATTTTTGGATAAAAATAAGTGAGACCAAAACTTACAGTACTTACAGTTTTGTCATGTTCGTCCGTCTCTCAGACTGTCCGTCTGTCCTAATCCTTTACAGCTTAATAACTTCCATAGTTATAAATATAAGTACATGGAATTATCTCTCAAAAATAGTTTAAGTATAGATTTCAATTTTAAAAGAATAAAAAAATCGTAATTATGTATTTAAGGGGTGGTACCCATGCATGTGAAATGGGGCTAAAATATTTTTTATGCTGCACTCCCTCATGTATACACTACCATTGAATAGGTTTACTGAAATGAAGGTAATGTTTCACACAAAACTTTTTTATCAGGCGTACCATCTGTGAATTACAGCCCGCCAAATTGGCTTGCCATTTCTAATCTATGCAACGTAGAAACTTATAATTTTCCACGTCGATAGACCTTAGTAAAAACACTCTTTTAAAATTATTTTGAGCATAGTGTGATTATTTATTTTGAAGTAATAGAGAGAAAACTACAAAATACTTAAGACGTCCTAGTTCAAAGGTCATTGATCTTAGTGAAAAAATATCTTAGCTAACAATGCTTCTTTAGTTATCTTCTCTTTGATTAAATCACAAAAAGGCAAAAAGTTCCTATGCGTAAATGTTATGTGAATAAAATAGGTAAAGTAACATCCCCAATTTATCGACACTTTAAGGGACGATCACAAGTATTTTTTTAAATACATTGGTTTCGTGATGATTTTTTACGTAATTGTGGTGCACTCTGTAACAGTTCAATGTTTGTTAGATATTATTTAACCGTATACCAAATTATAATTTTTCTGTTATTTTCTGAAGTTGGTTGTTTTTTTGTCGAACAATGGGACACCGTCGGTAACTGGGGCTTTTACTAGATGTACCATTTTCCAACTTCCCAGGCAAACTCTATTATCTAACCAAGGTTATAGAGGTCAGACAACACTGAAAGTTCATTATGGTACGTACTTAGATTTCGTTAATTTTATCTTCCAAAAATGCAAATCAGTTTATAAAACTTTCAAAACACGTTTTGACACGCAATTTCTTTCGTGATTCATAAAAGCCGTTCAAGCGATGAGGGCGAGCCGACCTTTTTGAAACAAAAAAAAAAAAAAACTAAAATTAGGTGAAAATATTTGTCCAAATCTGGGATGGAGGATTGTAGTGAAACATTCTGAGGGCCAAATTAGTCCCTAGTTGGGGCCCCTTTATTGTTTAAGTTGGATAATTATTTTCCAGGGACATTTATGTCCGGTTTTAGGGTCTGGCTTTTATTAAACTTATTTCGGGTATTGCTTGATAAACACACGTGGAATTTAATGAGTTAAGTGGTTTGGGCAATAAATTTTCAGCAGGGTTGTGTGCAGAGCGAGATGAGTCCAAAATAGGGTTTTAAGATTTATCTCTGAAAATATTCAGAGTAATGACAGACCTAATATTGTTTATTCAAGGTGTGACAGCGAGGACTGTGTAAATTATTTTAGGTAATGCATACAAAAATTAATAGAATGAAAGCAATTATTATATTTCGTCGGTGCGACTTTAAGACCTCTTTTGTGTGTTTTGGCAAAATCACTTTTTTACACCAGTCGATTCTAGATTTTGAAGCTCTATCGAATGCAAAAACTCTCATGTGAGAATCTCACTTCTGGAGATCAGAGTCAGTGATTGCCGAAATATTGCCAAAGATCGCGGCTAGTGGCGTTCTCTCGTTTCGGAGGCGAAGACACATTTTGGGTAGCTGTACCAGCGGAGTAAGTAAGTATTCCCCGAAGGAATAGGCTGAGGTGTATAGTACACCCTGTTTTGGCAGTTATGTTATTAATCAAGGGGCAAGCCTATTGCCATTATCCGGGCACAAATCCAGAATCCGGGTTGATACTGAAAATTTTATAATTTAAAAACACAATGACACTTTGCCCAACCCGGGAATGCAACCCAAAACTCCAAACCGACCCACGCTTAACAGTTGAACAATTTTTGACTAAAACACTAATAATTTTTTATTGATGTTAAGCAGTTACCTTTGTCCATAACAACTGCAATATAACCTAGGCTGTTGCCTAAATGGTACCACAAGTCGGTTCGCAAAACGGAGACATGAAGATGGAAAGTCTCATGTGATTGTAATTTCTCCGGCACCCATAACCTTCACACTGGAACACAGCAATGTAAGCATCACTGTTTGGCGGCAGAAGTAGGTACGGTGGTACTTCGCTGGACGAGCTCTCCACTCCAAACCTAAGCCCAAAAAATCAAAATCAAATCCAAATATACTAAACATCCCGCAGTGACCAGCGAAAGGGGTAATTACACTCGCAGCTCATCATCGTAGCGATTGCCCAGTTTCGCGTTGAAGTCTCCCATGACAACAGTGAAGTGAGTTTTAGAGCCATGCATGGCTCTCGAGATATCCACATACATGGTCTCCACCTCATCGTCGGGGTGATTCGAGGTCGGGGCGTATACCTGTATAACCTTCAACGAATACCTTTCGGTTATTCTGAGTATAAGGTACGCCACCCTGGTCGAAACACTCTCGATCTTCACTATGTTGTTCACAAGAGACTTGTGGACGATAAACCCGACACCGCACTGGGAAAGTTGATCGCCCTCCCGGAAATAGAGCAAGTTACCGGATTTGAGGATTATCGTGTCCTCCCCCTCTCTTCGGACTTCAGATAACCCTACGATATCCCATCGTAACTTGCTCAATTCTTCCTCAAGTTCGACAAGCTTCTCGTCGGCCGCAGTGTACGTGTGTTGTATGCTGCCAGGTCCAGTCTTTTTTTGTTATGGTAGCCGGATCTCTGCCGGGGATTCTTAGCACCCCCTGCCCCACCGTTACCTAGGCCGCTACCGTAACTAGGGCTAGCGGGGCCGCCGGGGACTAGGGGCCGATTTTTAATTGTGCTTTGCATGAGGGGATATGCCATAATCGCCACGCTTGGCAGGCGGGTTGGCGATCGCAGTTGGTTGGTTAAATACTCTGAGGACGCTGCTGCCCATCCTCTGGTGAATCCCTTAGTCGCCTTTTACGACACCCATGAGAAGATATAGGTTGGTGAAATTCTTTGCGTCCGGCACCACACGGACGTCCTGATGGTGCCTGGTGCTGGGCCCTGATGGTGTAACAAAAAATGAGATTGACTTCATTATGTCGACGAAGAAGCAAATATTCAATGATGTATCTGTGATCAACGCGGTCAAAACCGGAAGCGATCACCGTTTGGTAAGAGGCACATTGAATCTGAACATCAAGCTGGAAAGATCTCGACTGATGAAGTCTACGCTCCGTCCAGCACCGATCCAAATCCAAAACCCCGAGAGCTTTCAGCTCGAACTTCAGAATCGTTTCGAATGCCTAGGGAGCACAGTGGACGATTACAACGATGGGTTTGTGGAAACTGTCCATACGGTCGGGTCTAGGATCTTTAGGACCCGTCGTACAAATAGAAATAAAAAGCTCTCTGACCACACTCTCGAGCTTATGGCGGAAAGACGCGAGATGATTCTGCAGTCCTCACATGATGTGACTAAGTACCGGCAGCTCAATAGACAGATCTCAAAGTCCTTGAAAAGTGACCTACGCCAATTTAATACGGAACGTATTAAAGACGCGATAGAGAAGAACAAGGGCTCCAAAGTCTTCGCAAGAGACCTGTCTATTGGGCAGAGCCAGCTTGCAAAACTGAGGACCGATGATGGCAGAGTCGTATCCTCCAAGCCAGAGCTATTGAAGGAGGTCGAGAAGTTCTATGGACAGTTATACACGTCCACCCGGACACCCGCTATAAATCGGGCTCACGACCCAAGAGCTCGATTGACCCGATACTATACCGAAGATATCCCGGATGTCAGCCTGTACGAGATTAGGATGGCTCTGAAGCAGCTCAAAAACAACAAGGCACCGGGCGATGACGGAATTACGGCCGAACTCCTGAAGGCGGGTGGAAAACGCCACAGGCATGGAGCAGAGGTGTGGTGGTACTCTTCTTCAAAAAGGGTGATAATGCTCTACTGAAGAATTATAGGCCCATCTCACTTCTGAGCCATGTCTACAAGCTGTTTTCGAGAGTCATTACGAACCGTCTTTCGCGCAGGTTTGACGACTTCCAACCTCCCGAACAAGCCGGTTTCCGAAAAGGCTTTAGCACCGTAGACCACATACATACGCTGCGGCAGGTTATACAGAAGACCGAAGAGTATAACTTGCCTCTTTGTTTAGCGTTTGTGGACTACGAGAAAGCCTTCGATTCGATCGAGACTTGGGCGGTACTACAGTCTCTTCAACGGTGCCAGATTGACTATCGGTACATCGAAGTGTTAAAGTCTTTGTATGAAAACGCCACTATGTCAGTCCGATTACAGGACCAAGCCTCGAAACCTATCCTTCTGCAGCGAGGTGTGAGACAGGGAGATGTGATCTCTCCGAAACTGTTCACTGCTGCATTGGAGGATGTCTTCAAGGTTCTGGACTGGAAGGGGCTAGGCATTAACATAAACGGCGAGTACATCACTCACCTTCGGTTTGCCGACAACATAGTAGTCATGGCTGAGACCATGGAGGACCTCGGTACAATGCTCGATGACCTCAGTAGAGCTTCTGATAGAGTGGGTCTTAAAATGAATATGGACAAGACAAAGGTTATGTCGAATTCCCATATAGCACCCATTCCCGTAAACATCGGAGAATCTACACTCGAAGTTGTTGACGATTATGTATACCTAGGACAAACTGTCCAGCTAGGTAAGTCCAACTTTGAGAAAGAGGTCAATCGTCGAATCCGACTCGGTTGGGCAGCGTTCGGGAAGCTACGCAATATCTTTTCGTCCAAAATACCGCAGTGTCTCAAGACGAAAGTCTTTGACCAGTGTGTGTTGCCAGTAATTACTTACGGTACTGAAACGTGGTCGCTCACAATGGGCCTGATAAGAAGGCTCAAAGTCACTCAAAGGGCAATGGAGAGGGCTATGCTCGGAGTGTCCCTGCGTGATCGAATCAGAAATGAGGAGATTCGCAGGAGAACGAAAGTAACCGACATAGCCCGAAGAATTGCCAAACTTAAATGGCAGTGGGCGGGGCACATTGCTCGCAGAACGGATGGCCGATGGGGCAGTAATGTTCTGGAGTGGCGACCGCGTACTGGAAGGCGCAGCGTGGGTAGGCCCCCCACAAGGTGGACCGAAGACCTGGTGAAGGTCGCGGGAATCCACTGGATGCGGACGGCACAGGACCGGTCGTTGTGGCGATGCTTGGGGGAGGCCTATGTCCAGCAGTGGACGTCTTTCGGCTGAAATGATGAATGATGATGATGATACACCGATTACTCCAAGATTTCTGGGCCGATTTATGTGGCTGTTTTTTTATTTGGTAGAGGAAGCCCGCGCGGTGGTCCCATATAAATTTTATTGACTTAGGTTGAGTAATTTTTTGACTAGCTTAATTTTTCATTGTTTTACTAATATTTTGACGAATGAACTTATATAAAACCATAAGATAATTAACATTTTGATTTCCCATTTTTTACCGTATTCACATGATAAGATTCATCATCATCATTTCAGCCGAAACACATCCACTGCTGGACACTCCCCCAAGCATCGCCACAACGACCGGTCCTGCGCTTTCCGCATCCAGCGGATTTCCGCGACCTTCACCAGGTCTTCGGTCTACCTTGTGGGGAGACTATCCAAACTGCACCTTCCTGTACACGGTTGCCACTCCAGAACCGACTCCATGATAAGATTACAAAGAATCAACATTTCACCCCAAAAACATGGCCAATATTATTCAAATTCACTTGGATATTTCATTTTTTAACCGTTTTCACTTAACGATTGGCCGCCTCGACATCGGTTTGGCTCCGACTCAAATCATTATCAGCCCCCTGAGACGTGATATTAAACTGTTCAACTGGTTATACGCTGTAATAACCAGCGATAGGTGGTATACGTGCATATATTTTGGGTAGTACCTACATAATCAATACACAAGGTACCTACTTCCTGTACCTACTACAAAGACTGAAGTTTTTGTAAGGCCATCTTGTAGTGCACAGTTGTTATGTAAGGTACTGGCTGGCGGATGTGAGTGCTTGAACTGCTCGATTTTGTATTTTTTTCCATAATGAAGGCTTTATAAAAATCTGTTCTGTTGTTATTTTTAGGTCATGTTGATGGTCTACAAAAAAATAAGGCTTTTGCTACAACTTTTAGATGGTATTAGCAAGGTACACGCTTTAGAATAGCGATTTAGCTTAAATTCATTAATATTATATGATAGTTCAGGTATTATATTCATGTATAAAAGGCTACGTATACATGTTTAAAAAGGATAAAAAAGCTGTGTCCGAATCGCATATAGAAAAATACATTTTATAGGTGATATTTTATCTGTCATTGTAATGAAGGAAATTCAATTATTTCAGTGGCTTGTTTGAATATCTTTTGCAATATTGAGCTGAAATGAACAAAAGCTAAAGCTATTGTATTATGCTTACATAATCAGAACCACTGAATGAATACTGTGTTGCAGTAGGTAGCTGAGATAATAATTCGATTTAAACTCATTTAATTTTTGATACAATACTATTGGAGACTGCTACATTTATTGAATTTAATTAGATAGAAGTGACCTTAGTTTTGCAGTTAGAATTAATGTCTGCTTATCAGGAGCCAAGTGGGTATGTTAAATAAATTATAGTCACATTAAAACTCTCAAAACCAACCAAAAGCACTATATTAATAAGTACCTACTTCAATAATATTAACAACAAAGAGACATGTCAAATCAGGTTATAGGACGTCCAACTGCTTTGATGTCTGGCGGCAAAGTGAGTGCGCGGCGTGCCGACCGCTAACGATAAAGATGGCAAACATTATTGGGGAGACCGCAGTGTTGCCATTTTTCTCTGCTGACTCCTAACAATACAATAATTTTCTCAGGAGAAGAAATTAGTGTTGTATCAGTTTATAAGTTGACTCCATATTTATAGGAAATTTTATTATAGGATGTGGTTCCTCACTCTCATTAGCATTACCACGAATTTCTCGATTCAGTTATACCTACAACAAAATATATTTTATAAAATAATATAGTTCATCATCACCATCATTTCAGCCGAAAGAAAACCACTGTTGGACATAGGCCTCCCCAAGCATCGTCACGACGACCGGTTCTGTGTTTCCCGTATCCAGCGGATTCCCGCAACCTTCACCAGGTCATCGATCCACCTTGTCGGGGGCCTACCCACGCTGCGCCTTCTAGTACTGACATAGTTACTTACACATAAACAGATATCATGGGATATTCTCATGATATCTGTAACCATGTAAGCCCCCTTCCGTGCACTTTCAACATTGCCAAAATGTCGGGAATATTGATCTCTGAAAATCATATTATAATCATAGCACGTGACAGCTTGTACATTCCGATAACCACAGTATTACAATGGTGTCAGTATTACAATTCCTAACGGAGTATTCAGCGTGTAAAGCGCTGTCATATGACGGCCGGTCAACTATCGCCCTCCTCTGGAGAATTGAACGATGAGTAATGATGCTCGCTGCTGTAGTCAGCCTTTACCTTAATAGTGCTAGCGTTGGAAATGCTGAACTGTTTTCGTTTTGACATTTATTGATTTTTACACCACAGGAAGTCAGTAAAAAAATATGCTTGATTTAAAGGCACAATACTTAAGAGGATAATTAATGAAGAAAAAAAAGTTTTTATTGATGGATTATTGTGTAAAAATTGCAATAAACTGTTGGTTGAAAGAAAAGTTTGTGAAGCTTTAGTGTACTTGTAATTAGTAAAAAAAATATTACTCCCTGTGTCCATCATAACATAACATCACGCCTGTATTTCCCCGAAGGGGTAGGCTGAGGTGTATAGTACACCCACATTTCGCCAGTTATGTTATAGTCCCATGTAATAGGGGCGAGCCTATTGCCATTAACCGAGCTCAAATCCATACTACTACTACTACTGGGAATTTCCTAATGAAAAAACCCAATAACATTTTGCCCGACCCGGGAATCGAACCCAGGACCCCACGCTCAGCAGTCGCGCTTGCGACCACTAGACCAACGAGGCAGTCATGGCTGTGTCCATCATTTATCGAAAATTCGGTATTATTTATTTATTTATTCATTTATATATGCTTTATTGTACACCATAAAAAACATTACATTGAATATGCATTTAAACTATTGTATTACTAATTGAAGTTAAGATACTGTGGTTTAATTATTATAAACTATTAACTGCCTTACTGCCTCGTTGGTCTAGTGGTTGCAAGGGCGACTGCTGAGCGTGGGGTCCTGGGTTTGATTCCCGGGTCGGGCAAAGTGTTATTGGGTTTTTCCGTTAGGAAATTCTCAGTAGCAGCCCGGATTCTGGATTTGTGCCCGGTCAGTGGCAATAGGCTCGTCCCCTATTACATGGGACTATAGGATAACTGGCGAAATGTGGGTGTACTATTACACTTCAGCCTACCCCTTCGGGGAAATACAGGCGTGATGTTGTGTTCTTGTATTAACTTTGTAAATTATGGTTCACTGTAGTTGTAGATATAAAAAGTGCGAAAAGTGGCCGTTTTTCTCATAGCACGCAGATACAATATATAATAAGTAATGAGTAAATATTCATGTCTTAATTGTTGTAGACAATGAATTGTTGTTCCAAGCAATTACTTTTCAACGCCTTTACACAAATTGCTAGAATTGTATGTAATAGAGGTAGAAGATTTTGACCATCACAGCTTCATATAGATTTTTTTAAATAAATGTTTTGGTACATTTTTACACAGCACCATCTAGTCCCAAACTAAGCAGAGCTTGTACTATGGGTACTAGACAATAGATATGATACTTAAACTAAGCAGAGCTTGTACTATGGGTACTAGACAATAGATATGATACTCATATACTTTTTTTGTTGTAAATACATATATTTGTTATGTTCATCACGCAATTATTTGTGTCCTATGGGAATCAAACCCACGACCTCATGATCAGCAGTCCGACACTCGAACCTCTATACCACAGACATCGTCAAAGATTACTCTATTAGTTAGAGTATGCTATATATCCTATGTATTTAGGCCTAGACTCACATAGGTATTTTACGTAGAAATTTACTCTTGCATAGTTCAAAGCCAGTGGTTCTCCCAAGAGTAAGAGCCTTGCTGTGGTTTGGCGAGCGGTCATCTCGTTACCGTGCCCCCGAGACTGGAATGTTAAGATGGCGGCCCAAAACGAAGTAGGCGCTTACCTTAATACGTACTTTGCAACACTATTTAGGAGCTGCTGTCTCAATATCTTCCAGCAGGTTCGTTGCAGAATTAGATCAGGGATCATTTAGTAGGTATATTTAGGCCCGTTTTATAAAATATTATACTTACACATAAGTACCTATGTACATAGGTAATTACTGCACTTACACAAAAGAGGCAGCTCTCAAATGAAAGTTGATTACTTGAGATGCTAGTCTGATTAAAGTCCATCTACTATTTACATTGCTCACTACATAAAATTAAAAGCTATTCATCACTAGAAATGTAATTTTTAATTTTATGTAGTGAGCAATGTAAATTATATTTTTATTATAAAAAAAACAGACCACTTTTTTTTTGTATCACCTTTATATTACACTTAACTTTGCCCGAGACTTCACCCGCATCTGAAATAAAATATTACTTCTGGATACAAACAAACAAACATCAAACAAACGCTAATCAAAAAATAAGCTTTTTTTTTTTTGTCAACCTGTACTGTCCCACTGCTGGGCATAAGCTTTTCACACAAAAAATTCTTTCCACAATTTAAATTATTGGATGGACTATATTTTTACTTTTTAAACGTAGGTAAGTGTCGCGTAGTAGAAATTTAATTTCAATTAAAAAACTTTACCGAGAAAAATTACATTACTTATTGGTAGTCATCCATGTAACGCAATATAACACAATATAATCCATGCCTTAAAAATCTATACATGTAATAAAATCAAACGAAAGAAAAACTGTATATTTAATATTTTTGGATAAAAATAAGTGAGACCAAAACTTACAGTACTTACAGTTTTGTCATGTTCGTCCGTCTCTCAGACTGTCCGTCTGTCCTAATCCTTTACAGCTTAATAACTTCCATAGTTATAAATATAAGTACATGGAATTATCTCTCAAAAATAGTTTAAGTATAGATTTCAATTTTAAAAGAATAAAAAAATCGTAATTATGTATTTAAGGGGTGGTACCCATGCATGTGAAATGGGGCTAAAATATTTTTTATGCTGCACTCCCTCATGTATACACTACCATTGAATAGGTTTACTGAAATGAAGGTAATGTTTCACACAAAACTTTTTTATCAGGCGTACCATCTGTGAATTACAGCCCGCCAAATTGGCTTGCCATTTCTAATCTATGCAACGTAGAAACTTATAATTTTCCACGTCGATAGACCTTAGTAAAAACACTCTTTTAAAATTATTTTGAGCATAGTGTGATTATTTATTTTGAAGTAATAGAGAGAAAACTACAAAATACTTAAGACGTCCTAGTTCAAAGGTCATTGATCTTAGTGAAAAAATATCTTAGCTAACAATGCTTCTTTAGTTATCTTCTCTTTGATTAAATCACAAAAAGGCAAAAAGTTCCTATGCGTAAATGTTATGTGAATAAAATAGGTAAAGTAACATCCCCAATTTATCGACACTTTAAGGGACGATCACAAGTATTTTTTTAAATACATTGGTTTCGTGATGATTTTTTACGTAATTGTGGTGCACTCTGTAACAGTTCAATGTTTGTTAGATATTATTTAACCGTATACCAAATTATAATTTTTCTGTTATTTTCTGAAGTTGGTTGTTTTTTTGTCGAACAATGGGACACCGTCGGTAACTGGGGCTTTTACTAGATGTACCATTTTCCAACTTCCCAGGCAAACTCTATTATCTAACCAAGGTTATAGAGGTCAGACAACACTGAAAGTTCATTATGGTACGTACTTAGATTTCGTTAATTTTATCTTCCAAAAATGCAAATCAGTTTATAAAACTTTCAAAACACGTTTTGACACGCAATTTCTTTCGTGATTCATAAAAGCCGTTCAAGCGATGAGGGCGAGCCGACCTTTTTGAAACAAAAAAAAAAAAAACTAAAATTAGGTGAAAATATTTGTCCAAATCTGGGATGGAGGATTGTAGTGAAACATTCTGAGGGCCAAATTAGTCCCTAGTTGGGGCCCCTTTATTGTTTAAGTTGGATAATTATTTTCCAGGGACATTTATGTCCGGTTTTAGGGTCTGGCTTTTATTAAACTTATTTCGGGTATTGCTTGATAAACACACGTGGAATTTAATGAGTTAAGTGGTTTGGGCAATAAATTTTCAGCAGGGTTGTGTGCAGAGCGAGATGAGTCCAAAATAGGGTTTTAAGATTTATCTCTGAAAATATTCAGAGTAATGACAGACCTAATATTGTTTATTCAAGGTGTGACAGCGAGGACTGTGTAAATTATTTTAGGTAATGCATACAAAAATTAATAGAATGAAAGCAATTATTATATTTCGTCGGTGCGACTTTAAGACCTCTTTTGTGTGTTTTGGCAAAATCACTTTTTTACACCAGTCGATTCTAGATTTTGAAGCTCTATCGAATGCAAAAACTCTCATGTGAGAATCTCACTTCTGGAGATCAGAGTCAGTGATTGCCGAAATATTGCCAAAGATCGCGGCTAGTGGCGTTCTCTCGTTTCGGAGGCGAAGACACATTTTGGGTAGCTGTACCAGCGGAGTAAGTAAGTATTCCCCGAAGGAATAGGCTGAGGTGTATAGTACACCCTGTTTTGGCAGTTATGTTATTAATCAAGGGGCAAGCCTATTGCCATTATCCGGGCACAAATCCAGAATCCGGGTTGATACTGAAAATTTTATAATTTAAAAACACAATGACACTTTGCCCAACCCGGGAATGCAACCCAAAACTCCAAACCGACCCACGCTTAACAGTTGAACAATTTTTGACTAAAACACTAATAATTTTTTATTGATGTTAAGCAGTTACCTTTGTCCATAACAACTGCAATATAACCTAGGCTGTTGCCTAAATGGTACCACAAGTCGGTTCGCAAAACGGAGACATGAAGATGGAAAGTCTCATGTGATTGTAATTTCTCCGGCACCCATAACCTTCACACTGGAACACAGCAATGTAAGCATCACTGTTTGGCGGCAGAAGTAGGTACGGTGGTACTTCGCTGGACGAGCTCTCCACTCCAAACCTAAGCCCAAAAAATCAAAATCAAATCCAAATATACTAAACATCCCGCAGTGACCAGCGAAAGGGGTAATTACCAAAGTTAAACAACTAAGGGGTACCCTCAGTAATTTGCCTGTGACCGGTAATTACTTAGACTCTGTAAGAGTCAGGGAACGGACGTCGCTTGTAAATTTGAAACTTTAAACGTTGGACGTAACGGACTAAGAAATCTTATGGTAATTGGATATTCTGTGGTGACGTATAAGGGTGTTAAAGTGAAGCCCTCAGCAGATTATCCAAACGAAAATAATATTAAATGTTATACATTCGGGATCAATGAAGCCGGGTCAACAATATAAACCTTAATATCTCGGAAACTAAGAATGACATTTAATTCAAACAAAAAGTTGATAATAAATCCGTATGGATTGGACAGAGACATAGTAAAAAATATAGACAAAGTGCTGCCAACAATTATATTGAAGCCAGCAAAAACCGTGCTGCTCAGTGTACAAACCAGCACTCACGCACACTCATGCACCTGAAACCGTGCTCAGCGCTCTCAGTATACAGGGCGTCCCACGGATATGCCACATGGAGGCAAAGTACCTTGAATATTGTAGATGGAACATTTTACTGTAAGAAGACATTATTTGAATTTAAAAAAAAAATTAAACTGCATTCATAGATATTTAAATATTTACATGGTTGAACCGGAAATCGAACCCGTTTACATGAGAAATAATCACCCTGTAACTTTATCATACTGATCGAAAGGCTTCATTATAAGGATAATTTTTTGCTAAATAACATAGTGTCACAAATAAAAGGAAGACCATGAATTTTAACATTTGATGTGAAATTTTGTTCAGAAAAATGAAAAGCTGACATTGCCGTAAGGGTTTTTTTTTTGGGGTTATGTAAAAAATTTAGTTTACAAGAACCAGTATGAAAGTGTCCACGAACTACAAGCAGAACTTAGACGTATTATTCTATATATCCACCATAACAAGATCAAAAAATCGACTGGGAGCGAAATTATCAAAAGAGTGCGACTTTGTATTCAACAGGAAGGGACTCATTTTGAGCATTTGATAAATTGATTAATTTTGTATTAAAAATGTTAAAATTCACGGTCTTTCCTTTATTTGTGACTCTATGTTATTTAGCAAAAAACAATCCTTATGATGAAGCCTTTCGATCGGTATGATAAAGCTATAGGGTGATTATTTTTTCATGTAACGGGTTCAATTTCCGGTTCAAAAATGTAATTATTTAAATATCTAAGAATGCAGTTTAAATTGTTTTTTAAATTCAAATAATGTCTTCTTTCAGTAAAATGTTCTATCTACAATATTCAAGGTACTTCCCTCCATGTGGCATATCCGTGGGACGCCCTGTATATGTTGCAGCATCGTCCAGTAAAGCGTTTATTACACCACACTCAATTCAGTCATCATAATTAGGATTTTTAAATGATATTTTTTCTACTTTTGAGCGAAATTTCATCCAAATCCGTTCAGCCGTTTCAGCGTGACTAAAGGAAAAACAAACATACAAACAAACAAACAAAAATCCATTCTTTCGCATTTATAATATTAGTACGATTACACTTCAGTCTCCCAAGAAATATTAGCGAACACATAATGAGTTTACTATGGAATATTTATTTTCTCCCGAGTTTAAACTTATCGATAACGGTGCTATTCACTAACTAACAATTTCGTGGATGTACGTCGAGACGGGCTCGACGTCGAGACAGCCTTGCGAACGACCGCGAGCGCAAAACGGTATTCACTAACTCGTTTATTCTCGTCGACGAACTGAAGGCTGTGTCGACTCGTCGCTGTTGCATAGACGAGTTAGGGCTTGACACAAATATCTTTATAACATAATCGATTAATGTCGACTGAGAGTTTAATGGGTTTAAAAGTTATAATAAAGGTCTATTTTTAAGTATTTTAAGAAATGTAGTAACATTTTAAATAGTAAATACCTAATTATTCTAAGAGCTTATAATATTCTTACTGGCCGAGTTTTAAGGCTGAATGACGATTCCTTTGCGAGACCCATGATACTTTAAATTAAATGTTAACAAAAAAACCGGCCAAGTGCGAGTCGGACTCGCGCAGTAAGGGTTCCGTACCACCCTTCGACCTGATACCCCATAGAAACTGATTTAATTTACGAGAGTTCATCAAAAGACATCAACGCACCGTGAGCGAATTTTTTTTTTGCATCTCTTTCTTACGCAGGTACCACCACATATAAAATTACTAAACTACATAGTATGCATTATAATTAGACCAAGTTTGACGCTGGTATGTATTACCGTTTTGATGATAGAGCAGAAACAAAAACGTTGAAAAAAATGCATGTTTTTCGAAGTTTCTTGTATGGGGACCCCCTTTGGTTTTAGACTACTTTTTATTTTTAGTATTTGTCGTGATATGCACCATAGTAACACATATTTTGTAAAAATTTCAACTGGTTATCTATGACCGTTACAAAGATAAAGCCCTGTCACAGACAGACGGACGGGCAGCGTAGCGAGAGTAATAGGGTCCCGTTTGGCAGCCTTTGGGTAAGGAACCCTAAAAACAAACAACAAAAGTTTGACCTTTGACTTTTTCCAGTGTTGCCAGAAGGTTACTTTCGTAACCTTTAGGTAATTTTTATCTCGGTCAAGTTCCAGGTTAGACGACTTAAAAGGTAAATTTTAGGCAGCTTTTAGGTATCTTTTCGAAATCGAATTAGATATTTTATTGTAATGTTGGAATGGAATTTTATTGATATTATATAAAATAAATAATCAATATTTTTTTTTTATTTATCTCCACAAATTACATTTTTTATGTTAAAATCGTTATGGTCGTTGTGGCGATGCTTGGGCCTATGTCCAGCAGTGGACGTCTTTCGGCTGAAATGATGATAATGATGAAGATGAAGTGATAATTAAAAACAGTAATATATTATTAATTATTGTTACTTATTATGAATTTATGCACAAAGTAATCTCTTCTCGCACTAATTAAAACCGTATTACAAATAACAAGCAATCTACTTTTTTAGGTACTTTTTGTCGTCGTGGATCGTAGTAATAGATGTGTTAATTTCAAATATATTATTACCATGAACATAACTAACTCGTATTCACAACAATGCGTGTGCACAGAATTAAATAGTTGGTACACACGGCTACACATCAAGCTGTAATGTTCCAGTTTATGCTGACCTCGCATTGCATAGGCTTTCCGTACAATGCGAGATCAGCTTATACTTGAAATGTACAGCTTGATGTGTAGCCGTGCGTACTACTTGGTACTGAGAAAACGCGTAGCGCGGCGTGTTACAACGAGCGCTTGATACTGTTCTGTTTACAGATGTAAAATATTTTGAGATGTAGACGTTACGATGTCTAGTCCAATCGAGATCCAGTCATTTCGCGATCTAGTCTTACGGGCAACCTAGACATATCGAGATCGAGACCAAAAGATACCGACCCAATTATACTTCTGTTCTTACACTAAAACTTCATCATCATCATCATTTCAGCCGAAAAACGCCAAAGGCCACCCCCCAAAGGGTCATAATTGCCACGCTTGGCAGGCGGGTTGGCGATTTTTTTTTTTTCGATTGGACTCTCGCAGAATTGGTACCCAGAATGGATACCCTAACTGCAAAACCGCATAAGGGCGTCCCCCAAGGGAGGGCTCGAACCTCGGCTTACTGGGGCATTGCAGGGGGACACCGCCGCTATGTCCCCCTGGCAGCCGTTGCTGCATCGGGAATAGTTTTCTCGAAAGTGGCGGACTTTCGGTATATCGGATGGGTGACGCGTTTCGCGAATCGCCGTTCGAGAACGCTGCTGCCCATCCTCTGGTGAATCCCTAAGTCGCTTTTTACTATACCCATGAGAAGAGAGAGGGTGGTGCAATTCGTTCATGCAATACGTACGGCACCACACGGTACCTTAGCAATAATAAACTACGCATCAAGCTATAATCGAGGAACCAACAATAATTTATTATTATTTACCTACACGAACGTGCCTACAGTACTTTGCGTGATTCCTTTGATGGACTACAGGTACCTCCAGCTGATTTAATGGGAAATTGTAGTGTTCTACAAGAACTTTTTTATCTATTTAATTAAAAACTTCATCTGAATGCGAGTACACATATGCTAGTATATAAGTAGTTGAAAACGATAGAAAACTGAAAATATCTAAAAGTAAAGTGTTACGTAAATATCTGGCAGTGCTACAATTGTAAATGTTTAATAAAACTAGCTTTTGCACGTGACTTCGTCTGCGTAGACTATATTGAATCTTAAGTTAATCGAAAATTACTTTTCATATTAATGGTTAATTTTGGATAACTCTTCTCAGGTATCTTTTGACAAAAGTACACTGGCAGCACTGCATTTTTCAAAAATAATGTAATTATTCACCATGAATGACCAAGAAGTTTGAGTAAAATAATCACTGACACGTAGCGATTATATTATCTTTGATCACTGACTGACATTTTGTTTGTAACGTAGTGATTATTTTCTCTGTGATTTTGTTTTGGAGAGTTGTATTTGTAGTAGGTAATGCTTCTTTCTATTCGTGTTTCGATAAATTATTATATTAGCGATTGTACTAAACTGAACTGTATTGTTTTAAAAATAGTTTTTTGAAAAAGAAGCTGAAGTGAAGATATGTAGTAAATATTATTATGCCTAACCAAATTTTGTTACATTTGTTATGGTTGTCGTCCACGGGATGGTAAATTAATAACATGGGTTATTAATAATTAATAACATGGCAAAAACGAGCCACAATAGAAAATCAATTGTTCTCGGGCTCCGGGCAGTCAAAGGATGTCATTGTATTAACAACTGTGTGCATGTCAAGAAACGGGGTCCCATCCCAAGCGCAATTGGAGAAGCTTTTAGACGGCTTGGAAGATTTTAGCCTTTATTCATTTCACAACCCCTTGATTTTTTGTTTTAAGCACCTCGTAGGCATAGTTATTTTAACAATGATACGACGACGTCTGCTTCAGCGCTCACCACCTTCACAAAGGCAGTCACAAATGGCGAGCCTAACTGAAAGATTTGTCACCATTGAAGAAAAGCGTTTGTATAATGAGAGGATATTTGCAGAAAGACGGTTGGAAAATAGAAAACTCCTTTTTGACAACCAGAAAAGGATGTTGATATTTTTTATAGAGATTAGTAGGTCATGATCAAGGCAGACCCAAACACTGCAGGATTTGTGTGCATCCCCCAGTGCCTTGGTGGAAAATATGAATAATTTAATAGGAATTAGTAATTTTGTTAAACAAATAAGAATAAAATTATTTCTTTTAATGTAAATAAAAAATGGATACTGAAAATACATATTTCTAATTTCTCATTGCCTTGTAGTACATTCGACCGCATGTCAGTGGTAACAGTTTGACCTTGACAGTTTATTTTGTAAGCAGTAAGAACGGTTTTTGTAATTCAAATGTTACCACCGACATGCTGTCTACTAAAAATTAGTCAAAGCTGTCAATACTATGAATATGTTCGATAATAAATTATTTATTTCGACAAACAATAGGACTCGTAAGGTAAGTAACATTATTTACTTAAATAACTGTTTGTAAAACTATAATACAGTCAATCAATTTATAAAACAAAACTATCACTGCTGCAGAGTTCCAGATAAACTTACAGACACGAACAATTAAATGAATAGTAATGTAGGTAGGTACTCAACTTATTTTCCATAATAATATTCATATTATTAGTCAATCTTTCTTTACTTAAATGTGGTATAACAATAAGAATAACAAAGAATTATGTCTAAGCTGATAATACTTATATGTATTTATCTTTCCTTGAGAACTTGCTGTCCATCATGATTTTGAAGAAATCTGATATATTTGTTGATAATGTTAATATTATTTCTATCATCAACAACCTGGTGGATGGCTCTAGAAGCAGAAGCCTGGGACACATATGTGTCTAAATTTTTTGGTAACTTCCATTAGCCAAAAATGATAAAGAGTGCATAATACCTGAAACATTACGAATGTAATACAATCTTTTGATGGTATCTTTATTAATCATAATTTATTAAGAAACCAAGCTATAAACAAACCTTCAGCCTAGTAGTTAAACCACCGGCACGAATTTGCAGAGGCATAAGTAGGTATATGGATAAAAATCACTCTCCAATACCTACATAAATGAAATCCTCAGAAAGTCTTAAATAAGGATAAACTATACATCCTGGGAAATATTTTTGAACTTTCTTATTGTTTTGCCTTTCAATCTTTCTATAAATCGTCACTTATTTTAGCTTCTTCCAATAAATAGAGCCTTGTAATCATCCGAGTACTTTCAATTAGTAACATGACAGCTATGCTATTCTCTAAAGCGCAAATCACACACAAGGCAGGTGCGGGTCGGGCGCGAGTCGGGTCGTGTTGCTCGCGTGAGCCGCACTGTTTGTTGTGTTCACAGTGAGAACTTCACACAAAGCTGACACAGCGCGGGTCGGCGGTGTGTGCAACGACGCCATAGAAGCTTCTCTTCAAAAGGCAAAAAAAAGTAAGTAAGTAAGTAAAGTGTAAGTAGGCAATGTTTACGAACACTATCATTTAGATAAATGACGAGAAAGAGTTTTTTTTTGTAAATAATTACAACAGCTTGTTGACAAACACTTGATACGCGCTGCTGACGACCCACGCAAGCTCTCTGTGTAAGTACATATCGGTGAATACGTACAAAAAGTTACTCTATGAATAGCTACGTATATTCGACGACCGACCCGACCCGCGCGGCCCGCGCTTTGTCTGTAGTGGCAGGAGAAACGCGTGGCTCCCGCGCTCCACCCGGCTCTGGCCCAACCCGCGCCCACGTTTCGTGTGATGTCGTCCATATAAAAATAGGTCAATATACCCGCCGTACTCCCGACCCGACCCGCGCCCGACCCGCACCCGCTCTCGGTGTGGTTTGCGCTTTACAATTTCGTGGCTGTATGTCATGACAGGCTTGACATTTAGACAGCTTTACGAACGTCCGAGAGCGCAACGCTGATTCAAACGGTATTCACTAACGCATTTATGCTCGTCGACGAACTGAAGGCTGTGTCGACTCGTCGCTGTTGCGTAGACGAGTTAGGGCTTGACACAAATATCTGTACAATATAATCGATAATTCTCGACTGATAGTTTAATGGGTTTATAAGGTCAATGTTTTAGGTTTTTTAAGAAACGTATTAAAATTACAAATAATAAGTTATTATTCTAAGAGCTTGTAACATTTTTATGGGCTGAGTTTTAAGGCTGTATGAAGATTCCTTTGCCGAAACGCATGAACCTTCTACTGTAAATAAAAAACTAAACCACTTGCAGTGTTGTGTGTTGACAGCTTGAGGGTTTTACCCCTAAATTTAGGGGGTAGAAGTATTAAAAGGGATATTTTTAGGGCCAGGAATTTCTTGGGGTTTTAGGGGCTTCAAACAAAACCAGCAAATATGGAATGATAGCTGGACAGAGAAAACATTTTGCTGTGAATGTGAGAAAGATGGCATTATAAAAACTCCACATCGAGTTAATTCTTGAACGCGGCATGTAAGTAGAATTAATTGTAAACAATTTAATTACAATTTAACTCGCATAACTTGCGCAGTTATTGATTGGCTTTGAAAATGACGTAATTTCTAATTCTAGTAGGGAATACCTACTCGCACCACACCAGTGTCCGCCATTTTCAATCCCATTCTTTAACTGAGCTGGGGGCTTACTCCTGAAAATTTGATTCTAACTCTATTTCGATTTGGTTCCTATCCGGAGCTTTACTCCCGACTAGTCCCGACTGGTTCGAGTTCTGTATCAAAATTTCAACGCCTACATTGCCTAATGTACACAAGCGCACGATCGTGTGGTGGCACGACTTAAAACTAACTACGAACGAAACATTCATTGTGAACGAGAAATTCGTACTCCCCACTGGATCGCACAATCGTGGTTCGATTCGTAGGATTGAAAAGAAATGTCAAAATACACGATAGCAAAAAACGTACTTTATTGGGATCGTATGATATTTTTAAGTGTAATTTATTGCGATATTTCTTCAAATCTCTCATTATGATGGTTTGCACAACATTAAATTGACTGATGAGTGATGATATACGTACATTTAAAAAGAAGCTCAAAGATTTTCTTGTTCTGAAAGCTTACTATTCAGTAAATGATTTTCTGACAGATACAACAAACTTTAGGTAAATACACAAGAGTCCGATTTCTTTGTTAAACTATTCATTAATATATATTAATAAAAACTGTTATTATTATTCCCTTTATTAGCTTAACAAACTTATTATTTACATTTTTAAATATTAAATAAATAAAAAAACATTTAAAAATATAATTTATTATTATTATTATTAAACAATTAATTTCCACAAATCTATAATAAGTATTATCTATAAGTTATCAAATTTGTACGCCTAATATCAAGGCAAAACATAGTGATACTGGATTATTTATAAATTAACACCATATCTTATACATCATACCTATGTTTAACAAATAATAAATTTTGAATTTTGAATTTTTACCTTGCGATGTTTTACAATGTTCTTAAAAAAACTGTATGAACATAATATATTATGTAAGAAGAAACATTTCAAGGAATAATTAATTAATTATTATTGTCTCATCCGGGGTGTGCAAATAATATAATTATATAAATGGGACTATCCTAAATTCTGCCAGAAAAGCGATTTAAAAAAGTCTTTTATTCCCGCATTCGATTATTGTTTTTTACGCCGAACTTTTTTTTTATAGATAAATTAGGTGTTTTACTCATCAAATTTTATAGCTGTTATTATGTGGCCTAAATATTTGATGGTGTTGACTTATAGGTACAATATCTAGAAAGTAAAAAATAAAATGATACAATATTTACAAAGTACAAAACAAAACGATACAAAAAAGCGCGCCTAGGCGGCGGCAAAATATTCCTCCACACCGCTGTCATCTGGCATTGTGCCCAGAAGACTGGCAGCGTTGCCACGTTGAATGGCAACGCTTATTCTTTGACCAAAGAACAAGCCAGCCCTCTGGTCACGCGAAGTGTCGACCAGCCTCTTAGAGATTTCTTTAAAAAGAGAGTGCGCACTCGGACACCATGGCCCGAGCGTATCGATCCCAAACGGCTCAAAGTCAACTACTTATGTCTCTAAGGTATAATATTAATTTGATCAATATGAGTACTTATTACCAAAAATAATCATTAAAAAATCATTTCTTAAAGTTTTAGCTTGCTATGTGTGAATGATTCATTGGCAATAGGAAAAGTTAGGGGTGTTTAGGGGGATGTCAACATTTTCTTTAAGAAAGTTTTTGGTAAGGGTTAGCAACACTGCACCAAAGAGTATATAATCACTTGCACTGCACTTTTCATATATATAAAAGTACTCTGTGACTGCACCAAAGAATTTTTACCCAAGATAGAATGCGTACGGAGAAATTTAAGAACTTCAAAAATGAATAATATCCCGTTCATTTAAGGTCCAAAATCTTCAATCAAAATCAGGGAGAAAATACCGGTCGAGGCCGGTCTTCTGAGATAGTATTACCGAGAGCCCGCTGTCCCTTTCCTACATGTATGGACACCCTATAGAAAGAGACAAAAGGCTCCCCAATCATCGGACCGAATTTTAGTCAGCCGTCCGCTTTCCAGCTTGATATATAAGTTCCTTGGACTGCACTTGACATTTTCTCACAGATTTCCTAATGATATTTAAGTACGACATTTTTGAGACTTGTAAATTTTTTAGAAGTTGATTTCTATTCGTATTTAGTTAAGTTATTGTATTAGCGATAATATCACATAATTGTATTGTTTTAAACATGGTTTTGTGACTTGAAAAAGAAGCTGAAGTGTATGTAAGTATTGTTACAGGTAACCTTAAGGTATCTAACCTTTTATTTGCTATTGTTTAAGTTTTGGTCCACGGGATACTAACCCATCAACAAAGTAAAAACGAGACACTAATCAATAGTTCTTGGACGCCGACAGTCAATGGACGTTATTGTTTTAAAACACTTTTAAAATCTACTGTGTATCTTAGCTTGTCAAGACGCTAGTAATATATAAGTCTATGGCGTAATCCCATCCCAAGCGCATGTGAAGCTTTTAGACGGCTTGGCTTGCCTTTATTAAATTTACAACCAATTGCTTTTCTTTTTAGCACCTCGTAGGCGTCGTTTGTTAACAACGGCACAACGACGTCTGCTCCAGCGCTCACCACCTTCACAAAGGCAGTCACAAATGGCGAGCCGGACTGAAAGATTTATCGCCATTGAAGAAAAGCGTTTGAAAAATGAATGGATTTTTGAAGAGTCTCTGTTGTTGGTCGGAAAATCAAAGACTCCTTATTGATAACCAGAAAAGGATTTTGCAAGGCAGACCCAAGCACTGCAGGATTTGTGTGCATTTTGGTGGAAAATATGATAATGTATTATATTACTTATTTCTTTCAATGTAAATAAAAAATGGATAAGGGAAATACACATGTTTAATTTATCATTGCCTTTTAATATGTACATACATAAACACACAAAAAATTAAAAACAAGACAGCCCTGCTAACTAGACTTAGTCTGGATTTGTGCCCGGTTAATGGCAATAGGCCCCCTATTACATGGGACTTATAACATAACTGGTGAAATATGGGTGTACCTACTATGTATAGTAGAGGTGTACCTATGCCTACCCCTTCGGGGAAATACAGGCGTGATGTTATGTAGACTTAGCCTGCAGCTTCGCCCGCATATAATTCCGTTTATCACAGAAAGACTTATCTCGCATCCCTCGGGAGCTTTTTATTTTTCTGGGATAAAAAGTAGCCTATATGTTAATTTGGGTTATAGTCTACCTGCGTGCCAAATTTCATCCAAATCTGTTCCGCCGTTTCAGTGTGATTGAGTGTAACAAATATCTTCACAAACTCATATTTATATATCAAAAGTATGAATATGTATACCTAATAATAAATTCTTTATAAGTAACAATAGTACTCATAAGTTCAGAAACATTCTATACTTAAAAAAACTGTTAGTATAATTAGAATACAGTCAATGATGTTATATATGGAGGCATATATGGAGTAAAATCACTTTCTAATACATTAATTAAATCCTTAAAAAGCCTGTAAATATGGATAAACTCTACATCCTGGGAAAAGTGTTGAACTGTCTTGTTTTGCCTTCGTTTCGTGCCTTCTTGAAATCATAACTTTTTTAGCTTTTTCCAATAAATAGAGACTTGTAATCATCTGTGCTCTGCTTCCATTTCTTTTATTGCATTTCTTTGCACTTTCAATTACGAGTAATAATGATTTTTGTTACTAAACTATATAAGACTCAGCACAATATTTGGGATATTTGTAGCTTTTAGATTTGACAGATAGAATCGTGGTTAAGGGCGAGGCTGTGACAGGCTGTGAGCGACCTCGACGCTGTTTTTTGCTTAGAGAATACCAAAATGTTCAAAAAGTGTCAAATTGTCCGCTGTAGAGTAGTTCCAACTCTTTGCCGTCACAGCCTTGAGCGCTAGTGTAGCTTTTTAGCTTTTAGATTAGACAGATAGAAGCGTGGCTGTGGCAGCGTTGCCAGACGTGCGATAATTATCGTACATCTACGATGAATGCAAGTCCTTTGCGGTAAAAAATAATAGCAGGGTATCGAACGATAGTTTTATAAATTCATACGATAATTTTAATAACGCTGTGATATTTTTGAGGCTTAGTAATTTTTTAGACAACAACCAGCATTAACAACAAGCATTTAAACATACATTCTCGTCACTCTCACTCATTATATGTGCAGTGTGATGCACACGACATACTGAATAAAATGCACGCATAAGAACATAAAAAAACGATGCTTCCCTTCCAACCGCATACTGCGTCCTTTTCCACTTATTCATTTTGTTCGGTCTTAGTTCGTGGGTCGGTTTGCATCAGTTACCAGTTCAGTCAGGACAGTCAGACCTAGAGTCAGACTATCAGACTGAGTGCTATTGGATTAGTTAGGTATCTGTTTTTTTTTTTGCTTTGCATTGTTACGTTTTTTTTAACTGTTGCACGCTGCTAACTGGGACAATAAGAAATTTTTCTTTTCTTTTTCTAATAATTTTCTGATTTTATTTATCTACACATAAAAATATATTTTTCTTTTTTGTCCCGTATGCGTTCCTATACCATTCATCCTATTGCGATAAAACTTAGGCGAATTGTTTTTAACATTGCGAGTGCGGAGCACGCGATGGATTTTGTGAAAAAAAAATGTTGATAGGAACGTATGGTCGGGCATAGCTAGTGTTAAATAAAACACACTAATTAATAGAAACTTGAGACCTCTAAATATCAATATAATTACAATTTTGTGGAGGAGAGTCATTCTTCACGTATGCGATAAACATAAGATATTTTTTTCTAGATTTGTGATAATTTCAAACTTGCCATCTGGTAACACTGGGCTGTGCGTGAGGCTGTGAGCGATCTCGACGCTGGTTTTTGTTTACGGAATACCAAAATGTATGAAGAAGTGTCAATTTCTCTGTTGTCGAGTAGTTCCAACTCACGGCCGTCACAGCCTTGAGCGCTAGTGTAGCTTTTCGTACTTTAGTGAATACCAAATCAAGGTTTCGACGCTGCGGCAGCGTTGCACGCAAGGCTGTATCCTTAGAGAATAGCATAGCTGATCACGGCAGCGCGTCCACCAACCAACCAAACAACCAAAATAATATATTAAAATAAAATATTTAAAGTACTGATGTACTCAAATAGAAGCCATAGGTTCGAATCCTGCTCGTGAGTAGTAAGCGATTGTTTTTACACAATTTAAATCTGTAGATTTCGCCTCACTTGCGTTAATGCGTCAAAATCCTACTAACGTTTTAAATGACGGTTCGTTTTTTTTTTTTACGGCTTATCCTTATAATTCAGTATATTACAGAAAAAATATATCGCGCATCCCTTGGAATATCTTTGTATATCTTTCTGGAATAAAAATATTCTACGATCTGTGTTCCAAATTTCATCCGAATCCGTTCAGGCGTTCAGTGATAATAGGACAAGCAAACAAATGAACAAAAAAAACATCTAACTTTCGCGGAAGTAGGATCACACTTCTACCAAGAAATATTAGTGACCACTCAGCGAGTTTCTATTAAAAATAAACTTTGAAATATTTATTCGAGCGGTTTTATTCATGGGGTACAGTAAATAATTTATTCACGGAGTGTAAAAATGTTATTTAAATTCGGTTTAAAACGTACAGTGTTCATTAATCAGTTGGGTGTCGCACTGAATTCTGGTGCCCGAGTTTTTAAAATGGTGCCATCCAATTTTTGGACGGTACAAAGGGTTTATCGGTTTCGATAAGGGTTTCAAGAGTGTATTTGCATGATGTAAATTAAAGGAATATTGAGGATACAAAGTTAATTTGATTATCACTCGCTTTAACAGTGAAGGAAAACATCGTGAGGAAACCTGCTCACCTGAGAGTGCTTCCTACAGTCCTCGCTGGTGAGGGTAGTCTGGGAACCCACACTAGGCCAGCGTGGTGTACTAAGGCTTTAACCTTCACATTCTGAGAAGAGGCCCGTGCTCAGCAGTGGGACATTATTGAGCTGATGATGATGATAATGTTAATATACAGATATCAAATGTATGAATGAATTGGTTTTGAGTGTTTCTGTATCTAAAGATTTGTGCCAGCAGTAAACACATTCCCAATACAGGAATATTTCTAGTGTGGAGAAACGTTCTTGAAATAATATGTAAAAATAATACCGGCCAAGTGCGAGTCGGACTCACAGTAAAGGTTTCGTACCACCCATTGATCCCATAAAACTGATTTAATTTACGAGAGTTCATCAAAAGATATCAACGCACCCTGCGCGAAACATGAAATTTTGTATCTCTTTCTTACGCAAGTACCACCACATAATTGTCTATGTTTGCCCTATTTTTTGCTAAATAACTATGTACTATAATCAGACCAAGTTTGACGCTGGTATGGTCTGGTATTACCGTTTTGAAGATAGAACAGGAACAAAAACGTTAAAAAAATGCATATTTTTAGAGGTTTCTAGTATAGGGAACCTCTTATGGTCATGGTTTTAGACTTTTATATTTTTAGTATTTGTGGGGGCCATAGCAACACATTCTGAGCAAATTTCAACCGGCTACACTACTGTTCAAAAGATACATCCCTGTGACAGACAGACGGACGGACGGACAGCGTAGCGAGAGTAATAGGGTTCCGTTTGGCACCCTTTGTGTACGGTACCCTAAAAACACGAATCCTATAATACACAAATTATTTATTTTAATTTCCGAAGGATTTTCAACAAATAAATATCATCTATCGTGAAAATTTCAAAGACTTTACCTCTTAAGAATGGTATTTTTACTATAATAGGAAGAAAATACACAAGCCTTTTATACACCCACACACGTAGGAAACCGTATATTATATAATTTATTGTGATGCTTCAAGTTTTCCCAACCCACGCTACTTATTTATCTTAAGTTCTAAGAAACGAACGTCTGCTTAAAAGCAATTAGTTATGTAAAATGAATCTTGAAAACTCGCAGTAAAGTAATAAAATATGTACCAGGCCCCTCAGAAAGTATTGCGAAAAAA
This sequence comes from Asteroscopus sphinx, assembly GCA_949699075.1. NCBI lineage: Eukaryota > Metazoa > Arthropoda > Insecta > Lepidoptera > Noctuidae > Asteroscopus > Asteroscopus sphinx. Next base: position 22,040,429 of record OX453016.1, on the reverse strand, counting down.
AGTTTTTATATATGGGAGACTGGCCAGTTATAATGTTTTTCGAAAATATGATTATTTATAAGTAAAAATAAGTAAGTTTCAATTTCAAAATTTCCCTCCACATTTTTTGCGAGTTAATTCAAAGTATTGTGTCTCACAATGAGAAATGCGGTCGCCCTTTGACGGCTGTTACCGAAGAAAACGTGCTAGCAGTGAAAAATTTAATCCAAGACAATAGGCGAATTACATATCAGGAGATTCAACACATATTGAAGATTGGATCGGGAAGCGTTCATGAGATTCTACACAGCCATCTTCGCGTGAGGAGGATAGTATCACGCTGGGTGCCGCACAACCTCACCGATGCTCAGAAGCAGGCCCGGGTGGAATGGTGCCGTGATATGCTTAACAAATTTGAAGCAGGCTCGTCTCGGCGTGTTTACGACATCGTTACAGGTGATGAGTCCTGGATTTATCAATACGACCCAGAAACCAAGCGCCAGTCGACTGTTTGGGTGTTTCAAAATGAGCCAACGCCTACCAAAGTGAAGCGATCTAGAAGCGGGGGTAAGATTTTGATCGCTAGCTTTTTTAATTTGACTGGCCACTTGGTATCAATTCCCTTACGGGATCAAAGAAGCATTAATGCCGAATGGTATACTACCAAATGTTTGCCAGAAGTTTTCTCTGTTATAAGCAACAAGCGACCAAACACAGGGCTCCGCGGGCTACTGCTCCACCACGACAATGCACCTGCGCACACCGCACTCAAAACGAGGGACTTCCTGGACAGCACGCCAGTCAAACTCCTGGGTCACCCTCCTTACAGCCCTGATCTAGCACCGTGTGACTTCTTTTTATTCCCAAAAATAAAAAATCAGCTCAAAGGGATACAATTTTCGTCGCCGGAAGATGCGCTGGCTGCGTTCGAGCAGGCTGTAAACGAGGTGTCTGCGGCGGACTGGAAAAAGTGTTTTGAAAACTGGTTTAGGCGCATGAATCTTTGTATAGAGGCTGGTGGAAAGTACATTGAAAAGATTTGATAAAAATATATGTACGTATAGAACAATTTTTTTTAGTTTCGCAAAACTTTCTGAGTGTCCCACGTATATCAGAATAAGACAAAGCATGTGTTTAATTTTTTTTTTCATTTTTTTATTCGTAGTTTTCATAGAAATCTTAATAATAAGGTAATAGAAATAGAAATGCCATCTATGACTTTTTAATACCGGAACGCGTGTCGCTGGTTTGCCGCTACCAACACATAATAAATAAAAAATTACGCCCACCATGTTCAGAGCATTCAATGCTAAATAAATTAAGCCTAAAAAGAAATCCTTTTGTAGGTATGCTGCAAAATACAATTTTAGTGACTCTTTCTCTCTTCTTTTTTAGTGACAAGTAAACGGTTCGCGCACTGGTGTTCTACGAGACACCTGTACGCGGCGACACTTTCTCGCTCCTTTACTATTTCTATTCTGACACACATACACTCACCCCATTCACTTTACACACCCAGAGGACAGTTACAATATTTGGTTTTATTTTAGGTCCTCTTAAAGTAGTTTTCCAATTTTCTAAATAATTATAATAAGAACTGTGTCCTTTTATACGTAGGCTTTGTTATAAATTTACACACAAATCCGAAGGTTGGAGGTGCCGTATGCTGATGAAACACAGGCTTTTATAGCCTAGTTCGGCAGCGGATGCTAAGAAGCAGACACATTTGTACATTATTTTTAAGCTTACTCATAACTAGATAATCAATTGTGTAAACATGTGCTTGGTCCAATAAATTATTTGTATTTGTATTACTTTATATTATTTAGATTACTATGGTAGTTACCTAAGGTGATTGCGACGCAGCGCGCAGTATCTAGCTGGTGAAATTCTATTATTTTTTGTTTTTTTTTTACGAATTGTATATTATTACACTATACTATACTATACTATACTATTCCACAATTTATTTTGATACATGTTCACGCACGTATTTGAATTATTCCATTTCGGATCTGCCGCCGTATGTCGATGGCGCTGATAGCACGCGTCGCGAGTTGACGCGTCGACCAATCACAACGCTCGCCGGTTTTGTCGGCGGTAATGGCGGATTGAGAGAAGAATAAGCGTTGTCTATCGCAATTATTCAGTAGATATAATATGATTATTGACGCCAAACATATTTTCAACACAACGTGATCAATAACACAACGTGAAATAGATTTAAAATTTACAGAAAACGCAAGAAATTTTGAATTTCGCGAGCAGTCACCATAAGTACGCACGGCGCTCCAAGAGCAGGCAGCCCCGCAGTGTTACCAAAAAAAAAAACAACGCATTTTTCCAAGTTCAGCAAAGATGTGTGCGTACGTGGACGTCTGGACGTATGTAAGAAAAGAAAAGAGATTGGTTAACAAATTAGTTCACGTAAGCCAGAAGTACGTGTCGTTACATGGGCGAGTGCCTGTACTAATCTAGTTAGGCGCCTAGATAACTTAAATGGGGCAAACCCTAGGACTTTAGTTCAGTCTCCATTATCCCCTGAAAGTGGCAAGTTGTCGTTCAAATTCACCCTTTGGTTGACGTTATCTTAAAACCCAATTTAGGAGTTGACATTATGATTACCTGGATTTAAAGTTTTAAAGTTTGAAGACGGTATTTTTGTACTGGAAGTGAGAAGTTTAGGTGTTTTGTCTTCGGAGGTTTATATAGTTGAAGTAGTCATATTTGTAGAAAAGGTATTATTGTATTTTTATGGCATAGATTGGGGTGCATTAAAAGAGCATCCACAAATGACGATATTTAATTGATCGTCCAGCGCACCCTGGGCAGTCAGCCCTGCCACCGACCTGTTTATTATTTTGTCTTTTTCCCACGGCATGAACTATCATCAAGTTATGTAGCTCATATCGACACGATAGAAAAAGATGGTAAAGGATGGTGAAACAAGCTAAAAGCATAAAATAGATAATAATACTAGTATAGAAACGAAACTCTGGCCCCAGACGCCAAATCCACGATAATAGCCTACCGTCTAGCGTACCTTTAAAGGGAATGCACAGTCGGGGTTTGCGTCGCCTCACGCTTGCACGCGCGTGCCGTCAGTTGCGGTCATGGCGCCAAAATATTGCGATGCGATGTATTTGGGTGTAAAATTAACTCAAAAACAACGCCTGACCTTAGTTTCTTATTTTGCCCAAAAATGAGGAAAAGTAAGTGATATTTTCAATTGTGATTAATTTTTTACATTCTCAAACATAAGTACCTATATAAATTCTGTAGTGTCACTCACTTGCCACCATAAAATATTAGTGTAGTAGTGTAATCGAAAACAGAAATTAGCTTTCGGACTATACCGACATTCGATAAACATGAATGAGTAATATAAACGACGTCTATTGATTTCTCTCTGTCATTGTCGGTCAATTATACCTAGGTACTTAACTTGTTGCATTAAGTGCAGGTCATCTTGTGTAAACTAGGTACCTACCTACCTAAATATAAAAAATAATGTAAGTAAATAATTTATATGTAAAACTAGGATAAAATAATGATTTCATGGTAAATAAAAGTCTAAAATATTGTTTCTAACTAAACCGACAGATAACGCTTTAAATATTTAGCAGCTATCAGCCCTGGCAGCACGCGCGGACGACAGAGGGACGTTAGAAACTGAAGGGGGAAGTAGGTATTTATAAGGCGGCATTTGGGGTCGGTATAAAAGAGATTCTCTTCTATACTAGTATTATTGTCTATTCCTATGCTAAAAGTCAACCTGATGCTAAGCGGTTACCTTTGCCCATAACAACTGCAAATGGTATTGAAAATGCAAATGTTATTGCAAATCGCGTTCGCCAAATTGAGTCCAAAAGATGGAAAGTATATTTTTCACCGGCATCCATACCAGGGCTCCGTCATTCGCTCAAGGTAGCCTTATATGCCTGCCAGCTAGCGTACTCCCGAGAGTACAAGTATCAGCCGGGCGACCTCAACTCTCGGTACGCGTACAGAAGGTATTTGACTGATGTATCTGTTACGTAGTTACCATTATCTAATCTGTGCCCTTACCCTTCGAACCAGTCGCAACGGAACACAGCAATGCAAGCATCACTCTGGCAGCAGAAATAGTAACGGTTGTTGTACTTTACTGGAAGAGCTTTATCTCAAAGAGTTCTACTGAAATGGAACAACACATATTATGCCCAAGACAAATTCTTTGTCATATAATTTATTTTTGAAGAAGAAGTTCATTTAATTTTCTTTGTAACTGTATTCTTGTCAGTGATATTGACTGAGCTGAGTTGTGGACTTGTGACTGGTTTCACGATATCACGTAATCTTTCTTTATTGATTTTTATTAAGGCCATCACTCTTTAAGAGCCTATTCACAAGAGTGCTCAAACGAATCACCTAAGTTTAACGCAAGATATTCCAAGCTTCACAAACGCAGCAATCAGAGTATTTGTTCTAAAATATGTCATCGAAGTAAGCGTTACGTTATTCAAGCCACGTGGCAACCATAGTTCAGGCGCAGTCGTGTTTGGCTACTTATCACCGTCTTACAGCTTTACACACGTTTGGAATTTATTATAGGGTTGTGGGTTTTTTGGAAGAAGGAAAACAATCGAAAACACTAGTACGAGTTACAAACATGTTTATGGAAAACGATATTAAACTTAAACAAGATGTTGATCTGTAACCGTGCCATATTTTAGAGCAAATGATAAATAATGTGCTTAGTCATATAAAAATACAAAAAAAAAAAAAAAAAAAAAATATACTGACCAAAATTTTCACATAGAAACATAGCGAGGGTTTGAGAATAAATCCCGAACGACTCTGAAAATAAGTCATCGGCTGCATTGTCAAGGGTGGACGCACGCGGAGAGAATTTGTTTATTTACAAATAGGTATTTAAATAAATGAATAAAAAATTGTTATTGTGTTTTTTTATTGATTCGTGTTCAGTTTCAGTGGTATAGTCACCTCCTTAAATATGGAACGGATACAGATCAACATGTTGTTTAAGCGTAATACTTCTATGTAGCAGTACATATTCTTCTTATTCAGTTCATGAAATATCTTTTAAATTGGTCCAGTTTTGGAGGAGAAACTAGTCGAGAGCCAAACCTCGGATTATGACGTTTTTACTAACGGCCAAAATTAATATCCAATCTATCCACGATTAATCCTACTAGAGATGGAAATTTGACATATCGTCCCTTAGCTAACAACACCGCATAAGTCATTTTTACCAAGTTTACAGGAGACGAAAAAAACTGTCTATTTTAGAAAATCGGTGGAATTTTTCTGTTGTTACTTAATAAATACCCTAGTTAGCGGTTAAGAAATAATTATTTATACTTATTTTGACGATTTACTTTATATTAACATTTATTTTATGACTTGACTGATATTTTATTAGATTTAGGCGGTGTTGTTTGCGGAAATGTTAGGGAATAAGGTATTAATAGATGATTTACAAAGATTTTTTTTTTATTAAAAAATATTTCAAAATAATTAACAATCGTAATAACATAGGTATCTATAACCTAAATCTTATGAATCACATTGTTGAGATCTTTGCTTAAAGTTATTTGGTGACACACGAACCTTTAGAGCGTAAGTGCAATTTTTCATTTTAATAAGTAAATATTTAAAACATAGTCTTTAATAAACTCCAACGAAACAAGATATAATAGTAATAAAATTATAAAAATGAAAATAATACTCGAAATCACTAGTCTAATAGTTAGTTGCAGTCTTTAGCGATTGCTGTGCGGAAGGTCATCATAAAAAGAGTGGCAACCTGGCAACTAGATGGTAATACACTTTTTGGGTGTTGCAAATCTTCATACTTCCGCTTTGTAATTGGTATTCTAACTGCATACAATTTCTGCAGGGGATTTATTTGTTAAATGCTGTTAATTGGAGTGGGACGATGTGGTACCGGCTGAAGCTCGTCATCAAAACCAATTTTATACCAAATTGTGCCATTTGATCTGTATTCTAGCATACGTACATCTGTAACGACTGGGTTACCTGTCGTTTTACCAGGCCGTATAAATTTATAAATTTATTATTTCGAAAAGTCGGTAAAAAAGGTATAGACTAAATAAGGCGTAGGATCACTCCTAGCTGTTTTAGTTATAGCCATGTATTGTTGTGGAACGTAGTTTGAGTAGTCACAATTTTTTTTCAAACGCTAAAGGTAATAAAGCATTACTTACATTGCGATTTTGAGCACAACAACCATCGGAATATAAAATCACAAGCAATAACTTCTGACTCAAAACCTTCTCTAGATGGTCTACTAAGCGTGAAGCAAAAACGGAGGCTTCAAGCGTGCTATTTGATTATTATTATCATTTTTATCCATATTAATACGCGTAAATCAATAAACATTATTTTATTATATAGCTTACCTCTTAATCTTCTATTAAAACTTCTTGCATAGACCTTTCAGCGATAAAACTTACATAAAAAAACCCGCGAATACATAACCTCCTCCTTTTTTTGAAGTCGGTTAAAAATAGAATAATCACGGAGCGCGAAGTACTTTTACGAGAAAAGTATGACAGACTAACGACTTGTGCGGTGTTGAGAGGCCAACCGACTTGCGCGCTGTCACTACTTTTCGAATTACGGCTTCTTATTGGCTGAAATCTATATCATGTGACCAATGGTTAGACGCGCAATGAGCAGCTCTATCTAAAGGCATTCAAATGTGAAAACCACCAATTTTTGACTTGAGCGGTGTTGTAAGCTAAGGGACGATATTTAGTATGGAGCTTATGTCAAATAACAAATAATAATAACAACATAATAGCTATTCTTGGAGTTTCTTTGAAGGGTAAAATCTAATAAAAATAAAATATCCGGAGAAGAACCGGAGTGACCGACATAGCTTGTAGGATTAGTAAGCTGAAGTGGCAGTGGGCTGGCCATGTCTGTCGAAGGACCGATGGCCGTTGGAGCAGACGAGTCCTTGAGTGGAGACCGCGAATCGGCAAACGCAGCGTAGGGCGCCCCCCTGCCAGGTGGACCGACGAACTAAAGAACGTGGCTGGGGGGGACTGGATGCGGAAGGCAGAGGACCGAGCGTTGTGGCGCAACTTGGGAGAGGCCTATGTCCAGCAGTGGACTGCGATAGGCTGAGTTGATTATGTTGAATTTCCATCTCTAGTAGGGTAAATCGTGGATAGATTGGATATTAATTTGGCTGTAAGGCTATTCAGACTGAGCTGCAGTTGTCCTTATCGCACTTATTTGATGCCAAGCGCTCGCAAAGCGACAGCGATAGTTTCTCCAAATACCTAATCTTCAAAAGTCTCTCAACCCGCACTTTCTCTTTACTACACTCAAAAGTTATAAACTTTCCTCTGATATACTCGTAGAATCACCAGTACAACCAAATAAAAATATAGAGGTACGCTTGGTTGAACAATTAAACGATGTTGACATGCCACATAAATCGTACAAAGAGACGGGAGACAATAATATATCTATTGAATGAACGGCTGCGATACACGGATAGAAAATTATGGAAGAGAAACAGTTCAAATCAAGCTGAAATCCTTTTTTATTGATATGGCAACATGAAGAATTCATTCCAAAAGTAATTTAGATTATTAAATATATTTTTAATTACTCGTCTGTGAATGTCTCCATAATTTATTGCAATTTAATGTTTTTATTGGCTTTAATTATTCCATGATTTACAACATGTAACAAAAACCCTGTTGTTCCTGTGAGGTACGTTATCAGAATCGATATTCATATGTAAGTATACAAGTCATTTGGAAAAATTCTTCAGTAAAAATAATCAAATTAAATATTAAATCATTAAAGTGATTATATCACTTTCAATTTACAATAAATAATGATTTAATATTTAATTTGATTATTTTTATTGATATAATCACTGAGTGAGGGAGTTTTGAGTGATATAATCACTTTCAATATACAATAATTAATAATGATTTAATATTTAATTTGTTTATTTTTATTTAAGAGTTTTTCCAAATGAGTTGTGTCATAAGTATGAATATCGATTCTGATAACGTATAACGTAGGTACCATACAGAAACAACCGGGTTTTTGTTACATACGTGGGACACTCAGAAAGTTTTGCGAAACTAAAAAAAATTGTTCTATACGTACATATATTTTTATCAAATCTTTTCAAAGTACTTTCCACCAGCCTCTATACAAAGATTCATGCGCCTAAACCAGTTTTCAAAACACTTTTTCCAGTCCGCCGCAGACACCTCGTTTACAGCCTGCTCGAACGCAGCCAGCGCATCTTCCGGCGACGAAAATTGTATCCCTTTGAGCTGATTTTTTATTTTTGGGAATAAAAAGAAGTCACACGGTGCTAGATCAGGGCTGTAAGGAGGGTGACCCAGGAGTTTGACTGGCGTGCTGTCCAGGAAGTCCCTCGTTTTGAGTGCGGTGTGCGCAGGTGCATTGTCGTGGTGTAGCAGTAGCCCGCGGAGCCCTGTGTTTGGTCGCTTGTTGCTTATAACAGAGAAAACTTCTGGCAAACATTTGGTAGTATACCATTCGGCATTAATGCTTCTTTGATCCCGTAAGGGAATTGATACCAAGTGGCCAGTCAAATTAAAAAAGCTAGCGATCAAAATCTTACCCCCGCTTCTAGATCGCTTCACTTTGGTAGGCGTTGGCTCATTTTGAAACACCCAAACAGTCGACTGGCGCTTGGTTTCTGGGTCGTATTGATAAATCCAGGACTCATCACCTGTAACGATGTCGTAAACACGCCGAGACGAGCCTGCTTCAAATTTGTTAAGCATATCACGGCACCATTCCACCCGGGCCTGCTTCTGAGCATCGGTGAGGTTGTGCGGCACCCAGCGTGATACTATCCTCCTCACGCGAAGATGGCTGTGTAGAATCTCGTGAACGCTTCCCGATCCAATCTTCAATATGTGTTGAATCTCCTGATATGTAATTCGCCTATTGTCTTGGATTAAATTTTTCACTGCTAGCACGTTTTCTTCGGTAACAGCCGTCAAAGGGCGACCGCTTCTTTCGTCATCCCCCAAAGTTGGTCGACCGCGCTTGAATTCGTTATACCAACGATACACGGTTGCCTTGGCCTTCCAAGGCAACCGTATGGCCGTATGGCCTTCATCCATGAATGCCATTTGAAGTCTATCGTACGATTCATCCGGTTTCAGGCGACACTTGAAATCGTATAAAATCATAGCTCTAAAATGTTCCCGGCGCAGATCCATATTTCAGTGAGACACAATACTTTGAATTAACTCGCAAAAAATGTGGAGGGAAATTTTGAAATTGGAACTTACTTATTTTTACTTATAAATAATCATATTTTCGAAAAACATTATAACTGGCCAGTCTCCCATATATAAAAACTTTTTTTCGCAATACTTTCTGAGGGGCCTGGTATTGTATAATTAAATAATCTAATCTAATCCAACTTATTTTACACTTACTTTCTGAAACGTCTTTACAAGAAATATTGAGTTCGATTCCTGGCTCAACCAGCAGCTTTTTCCCAACTCCTTTAACGACTTTTCTCTTACCTTATTGTTTCGGATTTGGCTCTCCAGCACAATTTCCAAAACTCAACCTGTATAAGCACAACCAGGGAACCTATTGCCAAACAACGTGGGTTGCTAGTATTTCTGTGAACCTCTCTAAGCAATATATTTTTGTATTAAGTAATAGTGGGCTTACGTTAATTGGTTCTGTAACGAGCTTTTGAGAGCTACTGAAACTATTAATTCAGCTTACTTAAATGAATAAAATTAATTCATTTAGGTAAGTGAGTTCATTTAATTTTTTTTGACGACGTCTGTGGTCTAGTGGTTCGAGGGTCGGACTGCTGATCACGAGGTTGTGGGTTCGATTCCCATAGCACTCAAATATTTGTGTGATGAACATAAGTGTTTGTGTTGGTCTAGGTTTTGCTTATGTATTATAAGTATGTATTTACAACAACAAAAAAGTATATAAGTATTATATCTATTGTCTAGTACCCATAGTACAAGCTCTGCTTAGTTTGGGACTAGATGGTGCTGTGTAAAAATGTCCGAAAGATATTTATTTATTTATAAAACTGGTACAAACATAGTATGACCCTGACTCCAGAGCTAGGCATTATACCCGTGTTTCAGGAGTCAGAAATTGTTATAAGTATGTATTTACAACAACAAAAAGAGTATATAAGTATTATATCCATTGTCTAGTACCCATAGCACAAGCTCTGCTTAGTTTGAGACTAGATGGTGCTGTGTAAAAAATGTCCCAAAAATATTCATTTATTTATTTTATTTCAGACCTTCACATCACAATCCATAAAATAAAACAACAATTATATACTTTAAAAGAAACAAGAATTTGTGAGTACAGCATAATTTATTTAACTATTAGCAGGTATATCATAGAAATCTAAATAATAAGAAAATAGAAATGTTATCTAATGTCTTTCACTACCAGAACGCATGTCGTCAGTTTTCCGCTACGAACATATTAACACGCAATTACGCCCATCATGTTTCTAGCATTGAATGCAAAATAAATTAAGCCTAACAAATCCGTTGTTAGATATGCAGCAAAATACAATTTTAGAGAACTTTCTCTAATCTGTATTTCCATTACAGACTCATATTTATGCAAATTTTTAACTAAGCTACTCATCAACTCAGCCTATCGCAGTCCACTGCTGGACATAGGCCTCTCCCAAGTTGCGCCACAACGCTCGGTCCTCTGCCTTCCGCATCCAGTCCCCCCCAGCCACGTTCTTTAGGTCGTCGGTCCACCTGGCAGGGGGGCGCCCTACGCTGCGTTTGCCGATTCGCGGTCTCCACTCAAGGACTCGTCTGCTCCAACGGCCATCGGTCCTTCGACAGACATGGCCAGCCCACTGCCACTTCAGCTTACTGATCCTACAAGCTATGTCGGTCACTCCGGTTCTTCTCCGGATAATCTCGTTACGGATTTTATCCTTCAAAGAAACTTCAAGCATAGCTCGCTCCATAGCTTGCTGAGCGACTTTGAATTTGTGGACTAGCCCAACTGTCAGTGTCCATGTCTCGGCACCGTAAGTCATGACTGGCAGGACGCACTGGTTGAAGACCTTTGTCTTCAAACTTTGCGGTATAGGCGACGAGAAGACTCGGCGAAGTTTGCCAAATGCTACCCAGCCCAGACGGATCCTTCTGTTGGCTTCTTTCTCGAAGTTGTGTCTACCAAGCTGAATTGCCTGCCCTAGGTAAACGTATTCCGTTACAACTTCGAGTGCCGACCCTTCGACGAATATTGGCCTCGGCATGACATGCATATTGAACATGACTTTAGTCTTGTCCAGATTCATGCCGAGACCGACACGTCGAGAGGCTCCGTTTAAGCTGTGCAGCATTTCGCCCAGTTGTTCCAGCGACTCAGCCATTACAACGATGTCATCGGCAAAACAGAGATGTGAGATTTTCTCGCCGTTAACGTTGATACCCTGTCCAGTCCAGTCCAGCGTCTTGAAGACGTCCTCCAACGCGTTAGTGAACAATTTCGCGGATATTACATCCCCTTGTCTCACCCCTCTGCGCAGTTTGATTGGCTTCGTCTTTTGGTCCTGGAGCTGAACAGTCATAGTAGCAGCGTTGTATAGGCATCTCAGCATCTCTATATACCGCTCATCAATTTGACATCGCTGAAGAGCATCCAGAACTGCCCAAGTTTCGATAGAGTCTGCTGCTGCTGCTGCAGTCAAGCTGAAATCCTTTTTTATTGATATGGCAACATGAAGAATTCATTCCAAAAGTAATTTAGATTATTAAATATATTTTTAATTACTCGTCTGTGAATGTCTCCATAATTTATTGCAATTTAATGTTTTTATTGGCTTTAATTATTCCATGATTTACAACATGTAACAAAAACCCTGTTGTTCCTGTGAGGTACGTTATCAGAATCGATATTCATATGTAAGTATACAAGTCATTTGGAAAAATTCTTCAGTAAAAATAATCAAATTAAATATTAAATCATTAAAGTGATTATATCACTTTCAATTTACAATAAATAATGATTTAATATTTAATTTGATTATTTTTATTGATATAATCACTGAGTGAGGGAGTTTTGAGTGATATAATCACTTTCAATATACAATAATTAATAATGATTTAATATTTAATTTGTTTATTTTTATTTAAGAGTTTTTCCAAATGAGTTGTGTCATAAGTATGAATATCGATTCTGATAACGTCAGTGGCGTGCAGTGACCTAATTTATTTGAATTTAATTTTGGTCTAAGTTATTGATTTTTGTATGTAGAAAGATTAATTTAGCATTAATAGGTCTATTAAAAGATAAACAATCATTGTACTTTGAAAAAAAGATAATAACTTACACCACTATTGAATTAGAATGAGGAAGGCACTGGGTACTGCCTAATTGCCTATATGGAATGCACGCCACTGGATAACGTAGGTACCATACAGAAACAACCGGGTTTTTGTTACATACGTGGGACACTCAGAAAGTTTTGCGAAACTAAAAAAAATTGTTCTATACGTACATATATTTTTATCAAATCTTTTCAAAGTACTTTCCACCAGCCTCTATACAAAGATTCATGCGCCTAAACCAGTTTTCAAAACACTTTTTCCAGTCCGCCGCAGACACCTCGTTTACAGCCTGCTCGAACGCAGCCAGCGCATCTTCCGGCGACGAAAATTGTATCCCTTTGAGCTGATTTTTTATTTTTGGGAATAAAAAGAAGTCACACGGTGCTAGATCAGGGCTGTAAGGAGGGTGACCCAGGAGTTTGACTGGCGTGCTGTCCAGGAAGTCCCTCGTTTTGAGTGCGGTGTGCGCAGGTGCATTGTCGTGGTGGAGCAGTAGCCCGCGGAGCCCTGTGTTTGGTCGCTTGTTGCTTATAACAGAGAAAACTTCTGGCAAACATTTGGTAGTATACCATTCGGCATTAATGCTTCTTTGATCCCGTAAGGGAATTGATACCAAGTGGCCAGTCAAATTAAAAAAGCTAGCGATCAAAATCTTACCCCCGCTTCTAGATCGCTTCACTTTGGTAGGCGTTGGCTCATTTTGAAACACCCAAACAGTCGACTGGCGCTTGGTTTCTGGGTCGTATTGATAAATCCAGGACTCATCACCTGTAACGATGTCGTAAACACGCCGAGACGAGCCTGCTTCAAATTTGTTAAGCATATCACGGCACCATTCCACCCGGGCCTGCTTCTGAGCATCGGTGAGGTTGTGCGGCACCCAGCGTGATACTATCCTCCTCACGCGAAGATGGCTGTGTAGAATCTCGTGAACGCTTCCCGATCCAATCTTCAATATGTGTTGAATCTCCTGATATGTAATTCGCCTATTGTCTTGGATTAAATTTTTCACTGCTAGCACGTTTTCTTCGGTAACAGCCGTCAAAGGGCGACCGCTTCTTTCGTCATCCCCCAAAGTTGGTCGACCGCGCTTGAATTCGTTATACCAACGATACACGGTTGCCTTGGCCTTCCAAGGCAACCGTATGGCCGTATGGCCTTCATCCATGAATGCCATTTGAAGTCTATCGTACGATTCATCCGGTTTCAGGCGACACTTGAAATCGTATAAAATCATAGCTCTAAAATGTTCCCGGCGCAGATCCATATTTCAGTGAGACACAATACTTTGAATTAACTCGCAAAAAATGTGGAGGGAAATTTTGAAATTGGAACTTACTTATTTTTACTTATAAATAATCATATTTTCGAAAAACATTATAACTGGCCAGTCTCCCATATATAAAAACTTTTTTTCGCAATACTTTCTGAGGGGCCTGGTATTGTATAATTAAATAATCTAATCTAATCCAACTTATTTTACACTTACTTTCTGAAACGTCTTTACAAGAAATATTGAGTTCGATTCCTGGCTCAACCAGCAGCTTTTTCCCAACTCCTTTAACGACTTTTCTCTTACCTTATTGTTTCGGATTTGGCTCTCCAGCACAATTTCCAAAACTCAACCTGTATAAGCACAACCAGGGAACCTATTGCCAAACAACGTGGGTTGCTAGTATTTCTGTGAACCTCTCTAAGCAATATATTTTTGTATTAAGTAATAGTGGGCTTACGTTAATTGGTTCTGTAACGAGCTTTTGAGAGCTACTGAAACTATTAATTCAGCTTACTTAAATGAATAAAATTAATTCATTTAGGTAAGTGAGTTCATTTAATTTTTTTTGACGACGTCTGTGGTCTAGTGGTTCGAGGGTCGGACTGCTGATCACGAGGTTGTGGGTTCGATTCCCATAGCACTCAAATATTTGTGTGATGAACATAAGTGTTTGTGTTGGTCTAGGTTTTGCTTATGTATTATAAGTATGTATTTACAACAACAAAAAAGTATATAAGTATTATATCTATTGTCTAGTACCCATAGTACAAGCTCTGCTTAGTTTGGGACTAGATGGTGCTGTGTAAAAATGTCCGAAAGATATTTATTTATTTATAAAACTGGTACAAACATAGTATGACCCTGACTCCAGAGCTAGGCATTATACCCGTGTTTCAGGAGTCAGAAATTGTTATAAGTATGTATTTACAACAACAAAAAGAGTATATAAGTATTATATCCATTGTCTAGTACCCATAGCACAAGCTCTGCTTAGTTTGAGACTAGATGGTGCTGTGTAAAAAATGTCCCAAAAATATTCATTTATTTATTTTATTTCAGACCTTCACATCACAATCCATAAAATAAAACAACAATTATATACTTTAAAAGAAACAAGAATTTGTGAGTACAGCATAATTTATTTAACTATTAGCAGGTATATCATAGAAATCTAAATAATAAGAAAATAGAAATGTTATCTAATGTCTTTCACTACCAGAACGCATGTCGTCAGTTTTCCGCTACGAACATATTAACACGCAATTACGCCCATCATGTTTCTAGCATTGAATGCAAAATAAATTAAGCCTAACAAATCCGTTGTTAGATATGCAGCAAAATACAATTTTAGAGAACTTTCTCTAATCTGTATTTCCATTACAGACTCATATTTATGCAAATTTTTAACTAAGCTACTCATCAACTCAGCCTATCGCAGTCCACTGCTGGACATAGGCCTCTCCCAAGTTGCGCCACAACGCTCGGTCCTCTGCCTTCCGCATCCAGTCCCCCCCAGCCACGTTCTTTAGGTCGTCGGTCCACCTGGCAGGGGGGCGCCCTACGCTGCGTTTGCCGATTCGCGGTCTCCACTCAAGGACTCGTCTGCTCCAACGGCCATCGGTCCTTCGACAGACATGGCCAGCCCACTGCCACTTCAGCTTACTGATCCTACAAGCTATGTCGGTCACTCCGGTTCTTCTCCGGATAATCTCGTTACGGATTTTATCCTTCAAAGAAACTTCAAGCATAGCTCGCTCCATAGCTTGCTGAGCGACTTTGAATTTGTGGACTAGCCCAACTGTCAGTGTCCATGTCTCGGCACCGTAAGTCATGACTGGCAGGACGCACTGGTTGAAGACCTTTGTCTTCAAACTTTGCGGTATAGGCGACGAGAAGACTCGGCGAAGTTTGCCAAATGCTACCCAGCCCAGACGGATCCTTCTGTTGGCTTCTTTCTCGAAGTTGTGTCTACCAAGCTGAATTGCCTGCCCTAGGTAAACGTATTCCGTTACAACTTCGAGTGCCGACCCTTCGACGAATATTGGCCTCGGCATGACATGCATATTGAACATGACTTTAGTCTTGTCCAGATTCATGCCGAGACCGACACGTCGAGAGGCTCCGTTTAAGCTGTGCAGCATTTCGCCCAGTTGTTCCAGCGACTCAGCCATTACAACGATGTCATCGGCAAAACAGAGATGTGAGATTTTCTCGCCGTTAACGTTGATACCCTGTCCAGTCCAGTCCAGCGTCTTGAAGACGTCCTCCAACGCGTTAGTGAACAATTTCGCGGATATTACATCCCCTTGTCTCACCCCTCTGCGCAGTTTGATTGGCTTCGTCTTTTGGTCCTGGAGCTGAACAGTCATAGTAGCAGCGTTGTATAGGCATCTCAGCATCTCTATATACCGCTCATCAATTTGACATCGCTGAAGAGCATCCAGAACTGCCCAAGTTTCGATAGAGTCGAAGGCCTTCTCGTAGTCCACGAATGCCATACACAGCGGCTGATTGTACTCTTCAGTCATCTGTATGATCTGCCGAACAGTATGGATGTGGTCTACGGTGCTGTAGCCTTGTAACGGTGCTCTAGCCTGTAAGCTACTCAACAAGACTAGAATATACAGAGATGGGACTGTTAAGATTTTAAGTTCTATGAAATGGTCCCTACATGATTCCGTCTGTTTTAAACGTAACATTGACCTCACGGCTCTATTCTGCATTACGAATGACGAACTTATATTCTACTTGTAACTATTATCCCAAAATGCAATACTATATCTAAGTTTTGACTCAATCAAAGCAAAATATACCGGCCTAAGTTGAGATATCGTGAGTTCGTCTGTTAGGCTTCTGATCAGAACTAATTGCCTTCGTTAGAGATGATATTCCCTCTTTCCAGTTTAAACAATCGTCAATATGTACGCCTAAAAATTTGACATTGTCAACTACATCTACATTGTTGCCGCAAAATAAATAAATAAATATTTTTGGGACATTTTACACATCACCATCTAGTCCCAAACTAAGCAGAGTTTGTGCTATGGGTACTAGACAATAGATATAATACTTATATACATTTTTTTTTTGTAAATTCATACTTATAATACATAAGAAACACCAAGACCAACACAAACACTCATGTTCATCACACAAATATTTGTGTCCTGTAGAATCGAACCCACTAGACCACAGAGGTTGTCAAATACAACTTGTAGAGAAGCATTATTCTGTACCGTCAATTTAAACACATCAAATGGGCCTTAAAATCATTCTTCCATTCTTTACCATGAAAAAATCTATAATTATCATCGTTAGTACCAAGGATACCTCACCCTCCGTTTGTTGACGGAGGAAATGAAACACAAGACTCTGGGGGAATCAAGTGGCCAGTTCATAGCAATCGACTCATCACACAATTGTGTATAAGGTACCTAATTACCTGATTTACCTGCTTTCTAATTTATATAAGATGAAAATAACTATTTGCCTAATTTTACCCCTCTATGAGCTTAAGTAAAACAAAGAAGTTTAAATGTAAGAGTTAAAAAGCAAATGACGACCTCTGTGGTCTAGTGGTTCGAGTGTCAGACTGCTGATCACGAGGTATTGGGTTCGATTCCCACAGGACACACTATTTGTGTGATGAACATGTGTGTTTGTGTTGGTCTGGTTGTTTCTTATGTATTATAAGTATGTATTTACAAATAAAAAAAGTACATAAGTATTATATCCATTGTCTAGTACCCATAGCACAAGCTCTGCTTAGTTAAGAACTAGATGGTGTTGTGTAAAATGTCCCAAAAATATTTATTTATTTAATGAGGGAAAAGGACAACATTATTTCACAGAATATAGTGAGACTGGATTATGGCAGACTGAAAGTCCGACATCCGACCAAATCATGGATTGACCATCACTTTAATCAGGTATTATTTTTGGTGGAAAGCACACTTCAAAAATACGTGGTGCGGGGTGGACCAAGGCTTAACCTTCTCATTCTGAGAAGAGGCCCGTGGTAAGCAGTGTGAAAGTAACGGGCTGACGGTGATGACACTTCAAAATCAGTTTCAACTTGCAATATTTCCAGAAAATAGACAAAGATCGAAAGTAACCGACATAGCCCGAAGAATTGCCAAACTTAAGTGGCGGTGGGCGGGGCACATTGCTCGCAGAACGGATGGCCGATGGGGCAGTAAAGTTCTGGAGTGGCGACCGCGTACTGGAAGGCGCAGCGTGGGTAGGCCCCCCACAAGGTGGACCGACGACCTGGTGAAGGTCGCGGGAATCCGCTGGATGCGGAAGGCACAGGACCGGTCGTTGTGGCGATGCTTGGGGGAGGCCTATGTCCAGCAGTGGACGTCTTTCGGCTGAAATGATGATGATGATGAGACAAAGATCTAGGTCAAATCATAACAAAGTTATATTATTATCATGGAAAGCAAGTTGTGGCTAAATACTACAATTAAACAAATTAGACCATCGCATTTGTATTGATTGTAAGTATTTAACTAGTACTATATATAGTACGAACTAACTAATAGTTACGTACTTATCATGTTCAAATCCTTGAAATTGATTTGGACTTATATTTATTCCCCTCAGAAGACTTCTCACTTTATTGCTTACCCAGTGTACTATTAGCCCATTACTGTCTCATTGCTGATCACGGGATTAGAGGGGCTCGTAGCGAAGCAACGACTGCGCGGATTGTACGATCTGCAAGGTTAAGCTGCACTTGCCGCGGTCAGTCTGTGGATGGGTGACGTTTCGTTACACATCGAGACCCCTCCGTGCCTCGGAGAGCACGTTAAGCTGTCGGTCCCGGTTGTCATATGAATATCTATGGCAGTCGTTACGGGTAGTCAGAAGCCTGAAAGTCTGACAACTGGTCTAACCTCCGAATGTCAGTATTATCCAGTAACTGTGTTGCGGGGGTCTGATGGCAGTCGCTCCGTGTAAAATACTGATGTTCAGCCGCATCTGGCTGGACTGGAAGCCGACCCCAATATAATTGGGAAAAGGCTCGTAGGATGATGATGCTGATCACGGGCCTCTTCTCAGTATGATGAGAAAAGTTAGGCCTTAGAACACCACGCTGGCCTAGCACGGGTTGATGAACTACACACACCATCGAGAATTGTATGGAGCACTCTCAGGTGTGCAGGTTTCCTCACGATGTTTTCCTTCACCGTTAATGCAGATAATCAAATTCTGATCCACACATGAATTGGAAAATTCAGAGGTGCGGGGCGGATTCAAACTTAGACCCCCTTGCATAGAAGGCAAGCTGAACTGCTAATAATACTAGAAGTTGAACAATCCGGTAGTTGACTACTGTCAAAAATTACCAAAAATGTTATATTACGTGGGACACTCAGAAAGTTTTGCGAAACTAAAAAAAATTGTTCTATACGTACATATATTTTTATCAAATCTTTTCAAAGTACTTTCCACCAGCCTCTATACAAAGATTCATGCGCCTAAACCAGTTTTCAAAACACTTTTTCCAGTCCGCCGCAGACACCTCGTTTACAGCCTGCTCGAACGCAGCCAGCGCATCTTCCGGCGACGAAAATTGTATCCCTTTGAGCTGATTTTTTATTTTTGGGAATAAAAAGAAGTCACACGGTGCTAGATCAGGGCTGTAAGGAGGGTGACCCAGGAGTTTGACTGGCGTGCTGTCCAGGAAGTCCCTCGTTTTGAGTGCGGTGTGCGCAGGTGCATTGTCGTGGTGGAGCAGTAGCCCGCGGAGCCCTGTGTTTGGTCGCTTGTTGCTTATAACAGAGAAAACTTCTGGCAAACATTTGGTAGTATACCATTCGGCATTAATGCTTCTTTGATCCCGTAAGGGAATTGATACCAAGTGGCCAGTCAAATTAAAAAAGCTAGCGATCAAAATCTTACCCCCGCTTCTAGATCGCTTCACTTTGGTAGGCGTTGGCTCATTTTGAAACACCCAAACAGTCGACTGGCGCTTGGTTTCTGGGTCGTATTGATAAATCCAGGACTCATCACCTGTAACGATGTCGTAAACACGCCGAGACGAGCCTGCTTCAAATTTGTTAAGCATATCACGGCACCATTCCACCCGGGCCTGCTTCTGAGCATCGGTGAGGTTGTGCGGCACCCAGCGTGATACTATCCTCCTCACGCGAAGATGGCTGTGTAGAATCTCGTGAACGCTTCCCGATCCAATCTTCAATATGTGTTGAATCTCCTGATATGTAATTCGCCTATTGTCTTGGATTAAATTTTTCACTGCTAGCACGTTTTCTTCGGTAACAGCCGTCAAAGGGCGACCGCTTCTTTCGTCATCCCCCAAAGTTGGTCGACCGCGCTTGAATTCGTTATACCAACGATACACGGTTGCCTTGGAAGGGCCTTCATCCATGAATGCCATTTGAAGTCTATCGTACGATTCATCCGGTTTCAGGCGACACTTGAAATCGTATAAAATCATAGCTCTAAAATGTTCCCGGCGCAGATCCATATTTCAGTGAGACACAATACTTTGAATTAACTCGCAAAAAATGTGGAGGGAAATTTTGAAATTGGAACTTACTTATTTTTACTTATAAATAATCATATTTTCGAAAAACATTATAACTGGCCAGTCTCCCATATATAAAAACTTTTTTTCGCAATACTTTCTGAGGGGCCTGGTATTTAAAAGAAGGTACAGAAAGGACAACATTGTAAAAAGTATGAACAAAATCCATAAAATAATGGGAGCGATACACGCTTTTTAAGTTTTTGGAAGGGGCATTTTCTCCGTGTCCTCGTCGTGCGAAACGGACATTGTTCAGAGAGTTGTCAAGTTACTATGAAGGTTTGAACAGTGACGTCATTATTCAATAGTGCTTTCTCTGTCTAGTGAACATATTTAAATCGCTTATAACTTGGACATTTTATTAAATATTTTATTGTTTTTTTCACTGTTGCTTATTTTTCAATTCAATTCAATTCAATTGATTTATTTTTCGTGAATATAGGTACAATGGTTGTTATTTCAGAAGTATTATTAGCGCCTCTATATCCTGCCACTAATGTAGCGTACAAAATTACAATTATAATAATATTAGACAAACAAATGAAAAATAGCTTTAAAATCACATTGCAAGTCATGATCAAACTAGAATAATAATTAAATTAAATATACGATTCAAATTAGTCTTATGTCACTAAAAATGTTTTCTTCAAAAAGTTTCAAGATTTCTAATAAAAACTAATGAAAAAAAAAATAGTCACCTTCCCTATTGTATGGACGCTGCTACCAGTTACCAACCCTTGAGGATAAATCTTTTGTCACCCTATTAAAAAAACGTGCGCAGTGCCCGCGTCTGGAACGGAGGAAGTTATCCTTAAAATTCATATTGTTTTGACCGTTTCATTATATATATAATACAAGCATAGATGGCAAGATGCATCATGCGTCAGACTGAGATACCACAGGTACCAGGTTCGATCCCCAGTAAAACATGTTTTTTGTATGTTTTATTTAATAGTTAGCTGTAACTTTGACGTTACTCACCAGATGGAGCTTAAATAAAAAGCAATAAGAACCAAAATAAAAACGAGCGCTAATCCCGCCGACAAACTGTTACACAGCACAGTTTGGCGGGTTTATACAATGTGTAAAAATGTTTTGGTCCTGAATAAATGATTTATTTAATTTAGTAAGCTATTGCATAGCTTCTATCGCGGGCCTTGAGCGTGGAGACCGAATCCAGAAATTCCGTAATGAAAATAACCTAACAACCCCCACTCCGACCGGCACAGCGGTGATACTTTTTAGTTTTGCCATCTATCGATGAATAGCAGAACTTTAAATGTCTTTTTGAAATATCACGCTTGTCTCTTTAGTTCTGCAAATCGCCTCTTGGTGGCATTGGTTGTATCGGCGTTACTGCGCTTAAGCTATTGCATAGCTTCTATCGCGGGCCTTGAGCGTGGAGACCGAATCCAGAAATTCCGTAACGAAAATAACCTAACACCCCCCACTCCGACCGGCACAGCGGTGATACTTTTTAGTTTTGCCATCTATCGATGAATAGCAGAACTTTTAATGACTTTTTGAAATATCACGCTTGTCTCTTTATTTCTGCAAATCGCCTCTAGGTGGCATTGGTTCTATCGGCGTTACTGCGCATGCGTAATCCCCCTCTTCGCCCCGCAATCTGGTGACTCATGCCTGCTTAGAGTTTCGGCGTTAGGGCACCTCTTTGTATTTACATAAAAAATGCTATGCAATAGCTTTACCGCGGCAGTCTCCGAGTGCCACACGTCTTTTTTTTATTTTAATTTTAATTAAAGGTGAGGACTGAGGTCAACTGACAACTCTATGTCCGTATATTCAATGTACTCTACGGCTATAACGCAAATCTTAGCGAGACGTGACGCTACAATTTCTCCCAAATCACACCTACTGCAAGCCCCTATAAGGAACTCTCTTCCAATAACTGTATTAGGAAGGCACAAGAAACAGAGAGACGGCAGCAGGTAGAGGAGGCCTTCATCTAGAAATGGGTGACCCCTAAGTTTTTACATATTATTATAAATCATGGTAAACTACTTTAGGGAATAAAGCCTATTTTTATTTAATTAAAACAACTACATACTGGGATCAAATCGCGGATGTTCTCAAAAATGCCAGGTTAAGAGTTCTCTAAACCGACGAGCATGCATGACGAGGTTAATGGACGTAGATGAAGCGAAAGAGGTGTGTCAGGATCGTAGCAGGTGGAAATCCATAGTCTCTGCCTACCCCAATGGGAAACAGGCGTAGTAATATGTATGTACGTACTGGGAACTAAATTGACACTTATTGAAAAAAATCCATTGTTTTATCAGGTAAGGAAAAATGGAAACGAAATTATTCAGCTCCAAAAATATCAAGCGCTCAAAACTAGATTATCATATTCAACCCAAAGTAAGCAACTTTATATACACCTTACCTGAAAACACATTTCCTTTTATACTGTGGAAAAATTCTAAAGGTGGTTTCACACCGGCAACGCGTGGCGTGGATGGGCCGAGCGAGAATTGAAATTTGAATGGCAAAATTTCAATACACGTCACGCCCATCTTTGGTGTGAAAGCTCTGGATACGCGAGGATCTGCGAGGCGAGAACTGAAATATTTGTTGTTATATCATTAAACTTTAAACTTTTGCTTCATGAGTAGAGTATTTATTACATTGCAAAATGGTACATCGCGAGCAGGCGCGTGTCGGCGCGGTGCCTGTAGGTCTATTCGTGTTTTACGAACGACATACGAAGTACGAACTTTCGTTCCGACTGATACTTACATAATAAAGATAGGCACATAAAAAAGGCACAATTAAGATAGACTATGGTTCATAGTCGTATACAATTTACCGGAGATGAGAAAAACAAACGTCAAAACACGATCATCGCATGCGATAAGGGAACGATGGTTGACCGGAGTAGCAAATTGTGCGATGAATCGTACGATTTATCGAATATCGTCGAACGGGAGTAGACCCCCTGGTCGGTGCGAGACGGCGCGTGCTCGCGATGTACATCTTTCGGTGTGAAAGGGTCAGCGAGATTTCAATTCACGCCCATCCCATCCAATCCTCGCCTCGCCGGTTTGAAACCACCTTAATAAGCCCAACCCTACCAAAGTAAGAATCGAATGTTTTTCTCAAACATCGACAACGATTTTTCAATTACGTACCGATTCGATTCCCTGAGTGGATACATTTGGATCCTGATCACGTAACATGAAGAGTTCTATGGCGTTCATTTCCTGCACTCATGGCGAATGAAAGGGTAGGTTAAACAATTAGGGGTAGTTCTTCTGGTAATTTGTGTGTATTTGCTTTTTGTTTAATAATG
Source organism: Asteroscopus sphinx (assembly GCA_949699075.1). Taxonomy (NCBI): domain Eukaryota; kingdom Metazoa; phylum Arthropoda; class Insecta; order Lepidoptera; family Noctuidae; genus Asteroscopus; species Asteroscopus sphinx. The sequence continues at coordinate 22,016,913 of OX453016.1, read as the reverse complement.
TAGCAATTTATTTATGGGAAAAGATGCTCGTTCTATGAGTAACTCGTATAAATTTTTAGGGTTCCGTAGGTAGGTACCTAAAGAATGCCAAATGGACCCTATTACTAAGCCTATGCCATAGACAGTTTGCATGTTACATCCGGTCAATGATTATAAAAGTATAGATATGTCATACCCTAACAAAACAAACGAAAAAAACGTTCCGTATGCAGCAACGATTTAAGAAGCTACTTATGCAACGGCAGCACAATACATATAAACCAGTACAAAGTAAGTAAGATTGTTTTTTTTTTCAAATCTTTATTGATTGAAGGTTTGTTCATATTTGAACAAGTAAGTTGGTTACTTCAAGTAATTTTCGCATCATATTTAGAACACTTTCTGTACAAACACGACGGAATTTTAGTATTTTTGTTATCACCGGTCACGCTCGGCGCCTTACTTGACGCGGATTAATAGAAAAATGTCCTAATTAGGATTTTTCGAGTGTTCAAATTGCGAGCGCAGTAACTTATCTGTACTTTTAAATATCATTGCATCCGGTGTTGTTTACGATGGGGACCTTGTGTCGGTCGACGTCGCATGAGCGTTGCGCGCCTGTCAAGCGGTGCCCGCGCATCGGCATTGACAAAGATGTAAATAAAATAGGAGGGTAATTAACCACTTATGGGAAGAAATAAAAAATGAACTGAATATTGATAGTATATACGGTTTTATTACGTCAATAATAGTACATTACTGTCGAGGCCTGAAATGAGGCAATTGACGGCCGAGTAAAGCGATTTTAAAACGACAAGGCACCAGCGGAGTCCTTTTTAGCTAAAAAAGAGTGGAGTTCCTTGCCGGCGTCAGTGTTTCCCGAGAATTATAATCTGGTGATCTTCAAGGCTCGAGTGAATAGGTTTTTGCTGGGCAAGCGTGTACCATCGTCGACCGCACCATCGCTTAACATCAGGTGAGGTGGCGGTCAAACGCAAGCCCGTTAAGAAAAAAAAAAATAACGAGGCTGTTAATTGCTATTTCGGCCGAGACTTGTACAGTACTTTTTTCTCATTTGCGAGGAAACAATTCACAAATTAATTCAACAGTATCTAATTCTCATTCGCGCCAGTTAATCGGCTCGTGGTTTTTGTTCTATCATCAAAGTTTTGATAAAAAAAATGCGCATTTAGCCTGAATAATGATAAATATTTTGTTCCTAAAAACACCTAATTTCTGTAAGTGCGTACTTAAAAACCTTGGCAGCATAATTTAAAAAATAAAAGCTGTCCAGCAATTTCTATTATTGTCGGGTTGGATATTACTGGCCTGTTATTTCGTTGCGTACGGAAAAGAGCCGATTGTAGTTTTTTTATTTTAATTAATGAACTGAACTGAACTTAAAATTTCCGAGCAAGTGGGAGAAAAGTATATTAATAAACTAAATAAAATTACTCGCGACACAACACTACACAGCTCCAATGCGGCGCGATCTGCCCGCTGGCTTTGAGACCGATGACTTTTGGCCTAATATAGACACTACAGTTAGGAAACCAGTTGCGAAACCGTGGCATCTTGGTGTATTAGGACCCTTACGCGGTAGTACTGTAAATACATTTTGATAGAAGTCCTGAACACCGAAAACCAATGGATGTATTTTAAACAAACATTTCATCGCTGAAATATTTTCCACCGCAAAATTGTACTAATAATATTATCATCTGCCTGGTATATCTGTCTGTCTGTTAGACAGGTAACATGTTGGCTAAAACGCTACATTATTGCCTTGGGTCTTTAAATTAAATTATATTACCCAACGCGTACATTTATATCGGTACTCGGAAAGGTTTAAACTTTGTTACTGTAACATTGTACTGTCCTTAAAACTAATTTGGGGTCAGAAACATTTAATTTATACGTAAAAGTGGAAATTTTCCAGAAGAGTTCTCTGAAATCGGAATACGGTTGTAAATCTATCTAAAATTAAATAAATAAATATTTTTGGGACATTTTACACATCACCATCTAGTCCCAAACTAAGCAGAGCTTGTACTATGGGTACTAGACAATGGATATAATACTTATATACTTTTTTTGTAAATACATACTTATAATACATAAGAAACACCCAGACCAACACAAACACCCAGACCAACACAAACACCCAGACCAACACAAACACTCATGTTCATCACACAAATATTTATGTTCTGTGGGAATCGTACCCACGACCTTGTGATCAGCAGTCCGACACTCGAACCACTAGACCACAGAGGTTGTCTTGATTGAGAAATTGCACAAGATTACTGAAACACATTATTCGCTAACGGCCAAAATGATTATACTCCACAGGCATGCCTGTAATGCCTAGAGTAACACCCCACAGTAAACAAACATTTAAAGGACTGAAAAATGTACAGATTTCTAGCCTATACCATAAGAAAAGAGAAATAGTAGAAGCGAAACTCGCGCCCCAGACGCGTTTAAATCCACTATAATAGCCTACCGTCACAGAGTAAGGATCTATCTCTTTATACTGTGCTACCGTCCAGCATACGTTTAAAGGGATCGAATCGAACAGTCGGTAAAGGTAACTTAAAAACAACGCCAGACCTTAGTTTTTTAGTTTGCCCAAAAATTAAGAAAAGTAAGTGATCTTTTCACAATTATTATTTATTCTTCTGTTCATAAAACATTTTTCTTATTCGTAAGTCCAAAGTATAAATTATAACTAGGTACTGTTTTTTCTCTTTCTCTCTGTCTGTGAGTTATTTATAGGTACTGAACTCATTTCATTTAGTGCAAATTATCTAAATATGTAAAGTAAGTATCAGCATAAATATAAATTTAAATAATGTAAGTAAATATAAATTTCCCATTACGTAAAACTAGGATAAAAATATGATTTCATAGAAGAAGAAGTAGAACAGTCTAAAATATTTTTTCTAACTAAACCAACACATAACGCATTTAATATTTAGCAGCTAACAGCCCTGGCAGCACGCTCGGATGACAGAGAGACGTTTGGAGCTGAAGAGGGTAGTAGGTATTTATAAGGCGGCATTTGGGGTCCTTTCAAAAGAGATTCACTTCTATACTCGTATTATAACCTATTCTATGCCTATACACTGAGTTAAATGTAACTGATGACTGATTTGTATATTTGGAAATAAATATATGTCTAATTTATTGAGCTATTTTGTATTTCGAGATGAGCTAAACTTCAATTTGTTCTACAAGGTTTGACAGAAATGAAAATAATATTTAAAATGTACGTAATTAATTTAATTAATTTATTTGAATAATGTATTAAGGGGAATGTAGCAGCCAAGTGGCGCCCCCATCAGTAAAAAAATATTACTCGCTAAATACATCATTTATCGAAAATTCTTTTTTAATGATTGAAGTACAGGTATACTGTAGGTTAATCGAAAACTATTAACTCTGTAAATTTCTTTTCTTTCTTTCTATTCACCAAGTAATATTTTTTTTACTGATGGGGGCGCCACTTGGTTGATACATTCCCCTTCACTTATAAATTTATAAGTGAATGAAATATTTATGTGACGTAATAAGAATTATTATAATTAAATAACTATGAACTGCTGGTTTTCGAGTCACATTATTAACAATTTAAATTCCAGCATAGCTATTGCGACTGGTATAGTATCAAATCACTTGCAGTTTGACGTCTATGGACATAACTACGATATTTAACTGTTTTGTTGTTCGTAGTTTACCAATGAATGTGATCGCCATTAATCATAATCATCTTTATTTTGCGTTCAATGTAGGTACATACATAAGATGGAAAAACATAAAAAGTCCCAGTACATTCTACCTTACGGCATGCAGACATTTCAACAATTAATTAAACAATTTGAGCACTAAATTAAATCATACAAAACATTACATTACATTAGCTAATAGTTTATTAGCCAGCTATCTAATATTATAATAAAACAAAGTTTTACCGGATTAAATCGCGTATATTATTTAAATTGGTTTCCCTGACGTTTCGAAAGCTTTGCAGCATTTCGTGGTCGCAGGTAGACTAAGATGACAAGCGTCGTTACAAATATTTCTAAAAAATTATTTTAATCTACCGTACAATATTATTAATTAAAATCGTTTCGATGCACGCAGTAATCACTCACAATATCATTATCTTTTACAGTGTTGCGTGCTGTTTGGGACTTGATTATTTTTAGGACTGGGTTCCAAACAGGTGGTAGCTGCCAACCATCTTCTCTATTAAAATTAGGATTAAATTTAAATAATATACGCGATTTAATCCGGTAAAACTTTGTTTTATTATAATGTGTAGTGATCGCGAAAACCTAAGAAGTTATTAACTATCTAATAGATAATAGCTCACTATCAAACATGTTTAAAAGTGTAGATATGTCATATCCAAACAAAACAACCGAAAAAAATGTACGCATCGGCAGCACAATACACAAACTAGTAGGTACAAAACTAGAAAGTAACCGACATAGCCCGAAGAATTTCCAAACTTAAGTGGCAGTGGGCGGGGCACATTGCCCGCAGAACGGATGGCCGATGGGGCAGTACAGTTCTGGAGTGGCGACCGCGTACTGGAAGCCGCAGTGTGGGTAGGCCCCCCACAAGGTGGACCGACGACCTGGTGAAGGTCGCGGGAATCCGCTGGATGCGGAGGGCGCAGGACCGGTCGTTGTGGCGATGCTTGGGGGAGGCCTATGTTCAGCAGTGGACGCCTTTCGGCTGAAATGATGATGATGATAATGAGTAGGTACCTACAAAGTAAGTAAGTTGGTTACTTCAAGTTACTTTCGCGTCATAATTGGAACACTTTTTATACACACACGACAGAATTTTAGTTTTTTTTTGTCACCTGTCACGCTTGGCGCATTACTTGACGCGAATTAATAGAAAAACTTCCTATTTAGGACGTTTTTGACTCTTCAGATTGCGAGCGGAAGTATCATATCTGTACTTTTAAATATAATTGCTCACTATCTAATAGTTAAAGGATCTCAATAAGACCACGCACTAAGGACGACTTAAAATATACCCGAAGTAACATAAAGACTTTTCATACTATATTTAAATTTCATAAGCGAACGTCTTAAATTGAGCAAGCTAAGTAATTTCTATTCCCTGAAGTAGGGGCTCAATACTTATTTATTTGTCCGTAAATAGGAATTACTGAAGGTAAAAGCTTTTGCGTAAATATGTAGATTTATATGTTGGTACCAATTTTCTTTTTTATTCGCTTTCCGGAGGTGTTGTGTTCCAATTTTACGTTTAAACTAACTGATTTAGCGTGGTGGCTACACAGGCATGGTAAAAAATATAGACGAACTGCTGCGAACAATCATAGCGAAGCCAACAAAACCATGCTCCTCCGGGTACAAACCAGCGCTCACGACAACACGTGCTTATCCAACCGTGCTCACCGCTCTCAGTACACATGTCGCCGCATCGTCCAGTAAGCATCGCCAAAAAAAATTCATTTCAAGTGCATGTGTTTGCGTGAGCGCTGGTTTGTACACACGGCTACACATCAAGCTGTACATTTCCAGTAAAAGCTGACCTCGCATTATTTAGGCTTTCCGTACAATGCGAGGTCAGCTTATACTAATGGTTGTCTGGAAGAAATTGCTTTAAGCGATAAGAGCGCCAATTGTTAGTACTGTGCTCATGTTTGTTATAACTTTGTTTTTATTTTTATGGTGTGCAAACAATAAAGTATACTCTATCGATCTATCTATCTATACTGGAAATGTACAGCTTGATGTGTAGCCGTGCGTACACGGAGGAGCATGGTTTTGTTGACTTAACTATGATTGTTCGCAGCACTTCGTCTATATTTTTTACTGTGTCTGTGTGTGGCAATAAGTTGTTATGTTTTTTTTGGCATAAAGGTGTAATTTTGTTAAAATTGATGTAATTGTTGACAAGATACCTACCAAGTTGATACCTAAAATCTCAATGGTGGGTTTTTTTTTTATGGTATAGGATGGCGAAACGAGCTAAAGGCCCACCTGATGTTAAGTGGTTACCTTTGCCCATAACAACTGCAACTTTCTATACCTCCAACAAATACTAAGTTCTTAAATTTGGTATTCTTCAATAAAATTACTTATTAACTGAGTTTCAATACTACCGAGATTGGTCACCCACATAGTATCAATGGCAAGGAACCATAAACGTAACTCATTTAGGCCCGTATTCCAGAAGGATACTCAAGCGTTGATCTCTGTTTAAAACTAGTTTTAAGTTGAGCTTTGATTTTAGAACGTCCCTCAAGCAGAGATTGGTTGATCACAGTTCAGCTGAGTTTAGTTTCGTTTTATATTGTCACCTGTTTCGGTATTTGGGCTGATATTTGATCTGTAATCACTCAAGCGTGGTCCAGACTACGCTTGAGTAGAGATTTCTATTATATTTCAGGTCAAATTCGTATGTTTTGTTGTTGAATTAAAGTTTATAATTACCGTTCTGGAATAAGACCGATACTCAAGTAACGATTCTATACTTAAGTAGTGATCAGGTGATTGGAGTTTAAACTGTACTTGAGGAAGCTACTGTAATACGGGCCTTAGTATTATTTAACACAATGAATGTTCATTTCATTACAACATTGTACAACATTACCTAAATATTAATCTGGTTATTCTATTGTTTCTCTATGCAGAAAACCAAACATTAAAAACTACTTAAAATTCATAAACTTAAAAAACGTGTTTGAAAATTATATTTTCGAGTCAAACTCAAAAACCCAATACACCTCAAGGCAACATGCGACATTCCGTAATAGATGTAAATTTTAAACAAAAACACTTTGCGCATTAAAAATACAAGATCCCTCGCATCTCGGGGGTCGTAGCGGAGGGTGGGCAGGGGGTTTAAGGGGGTAGTCTTCATAAGAGGATTAAACACGGTAATAAGGTTTGCATCCAACACACTTGGCCGGGTCAAGTAGGGTTTACCGGTCTTCGGCTATGTTTTTGAAAGCGAGTTATTTTATGAACCATTTTTTTGTAAAGAAAGATGTCTTTGTTGGAATTTATTGATAAAAAATACTTCTAAAAGCTTATTGATAATATTTCCCGAAAAGGGGTCATTGTACTCATCATTCATCATTTCAGCCGAAAGACGTCCACTGCTGGACATAGGCCTCCCCCAAGCATCGCCACAACGACCGGTCCTGTGCCTTCCGCATCCAGCGGATTCCCGCGACCTTCACCAGGTCGTTGGTCCACCTTGTGGGGGGCCTACCCACGCTGCGCCTTCCAGTACGCGGTCGCCACTCCAGAACTTTACTGCCCCATCGGCCATCCGTTCTGCGAGCAATGTGCCCCGCCCACTGCCACTTAAGTTTAGCAATTCTTCGGGCTATGTCGGTTACTTTCGTTCTCCTGCGAATCTCCTCATTTCTGATTCGATCACGCAGGGACACTCCGAGCATAGCCCTCTCCATTGCCCTTTGATGTACTCATCATTATGAACAAATTTTACTATGGGACTAATTATATTTCTATGAGACCAACCCTGAAATCGCGAAAAAAAAATCTGTTGGTCCCTACATTTTTGTGTTCACTTAAATAAATAAATGGTGGCGGTCAAACGCAAGCCCGTTAAGTATATAAAAAAAAAACTTAATTGGCCACATAGCTGTCAAATTGTTATTTAAGCCTCTAAACTTATTTCTTACAAATAATAACCATTTTATCGAAATCACTTCTCAGCCAAAATAAGTTCTAAAAGCGAAGTTGTAAATTGAAATATTTCAACGAATAATTTAAATAATATTGGTAATGAAAATGGACAGGATCTTAACGTTAATTACTTGAATAATTAAACGCCAAAACGAAGCTACATAAATTATAATTGATCTGTAAAACTTCGGCTTCATGTAGGTTAGGTAAGTATGTTTCAGTGATAACTTTGAAGATGATTTCCATAGAATAACTGTACATAGAAACAAAGTACGTACGCACAATTTGAAGCAACTAAATTGTAGCCAGAAACGGCTTCGTTCAGTACAGCCACAGTAAACTATATTATGTTTATTTTGGTACAGCTTACGCGCGCCTGTGTGTGTGTTGGCAAACATTTTACGAGTCGCTTGCTTATGCTTTTTTGAGCAGAAATTTGAATGAAACTATCACTCTATGTCTTATTAATCTAAGATCATTTAATTGAAAAAAGATCAAATCGATGTCAACTTTAAAAAGAAGAAGAATGCAGTAAGTTACGAAAACTTCTGCTCAATTCTGTAACTCACTCGCGATCGCTACCAAAATGATTACAATATTCATTGCTACGTTTTGACAATCTGTCTTATCGGCAATTAATAATCCAATAGGTACGCAATGAATATTAATGTAATGTCAAAATTAAAGCTATTGTCATTTTCAGTGAGTGGTAAAATTTAGCCTTCTATAAGTATTAGTTACATTGTAATTTATTGTGTGCAAGCTTACCTACCTAATTAAAAACGGAAAAAACTGTCTTAATTTTGGAGTTAAATTATTTTTTATTATTTGGCATACATGGTGTACAGTCAGCCGTCAGTCGCACGTCAGTGGTCAGACTTGAATAACGAAAACCGAATTTATTGAATTACTGCTTACGAAATAAAGACACTGTCAAGGTCAAACTGTTACCACTGACGTGCGGCCGAGCGTACAATTTTAATTAAATTAATTAATTAATTTAATACAACAATGGTTCTAATGAGTTGTAACATATAACTTAGCCTGTTAGTAATTAATACAACAAAAATAAAAACTCACGTACAAATAGCATAAACCTATACAATGTAGTCAATAGTCAATAGTCAATAGTCATTTATTGGTAATTTGAATTACACGTCATTTTTATATTATAACTAAATGTTATAAGTACAGTACAAATTAAAATGGTAATTTAATATCTCTATATAAAATAAAATGTCAATTTAAAATTACACAACAATCAGACGTCAATTTCATAAAAACAGGAGACGTTAATTTAAAAAATTAACAATACCAAATAAAATAAAAATAAAAAATATAAATGTCAAAGGAAAAATACAAATGTCAATCTAAAAACTAAGTACAAGGTAATAAAATGTCAAAGCCAAGTATAACCAATAAAATGTCAATTTAAAATTAAATTAAATAATAATAAAAAAGTAAAAAATAAATAAATAATCTACGAGCGTAGAACAGTATTTATAGGTATTTTGAATTCGATAAATTCTTCATAAGTGTAGAACGCTCGCTCGACCAACCAGCGCCTCAGACGAGACTTAAAACTCGCAAACGTTGGGGCGCTAACTATATTATCATGCAGCTTGTTGTAAACTTCCGGGCCCATAACATGTGAAGATTTTGAGGACTTTGTGAGAGTCCTCGCTACCACTGATAACTTGTTTTTGTTCCGGGTATTGTACGAGTGAATGTCACTATTCTTCGTGTACAGCCCTAGGTTCATCCTTACATACAACGCGACCTGATATATTACTATAGCAGGTAGTGTAAGGATGCCCAATTTCAAGTAGTGTGGCCTTGCAGAAACGTCCTGTGGTATTTGGACGATGGCCCGCACGGCACGCTTCTGCATCCGGAAAGCGCGCTCCCAGTCCGCAGCGCGTCCCCAAATCTCTGCGCCATATTGAAGCTGAGAATGCACTGTCGCAAAATAGCATGCTCTCACCTCACTCACCTTTACTACTCGAGCGATTCGGCGGAGAGCGAAACACGCACTACCCAGCTTGCCGCAAATTTTATTAATATGATTTTCCCACTTTAAGGTCCTGTCGATTTCGAAGCCGAGGAAGGTTGTCGATTCAACCTGGGCAATACTCACTCCATTCGCCGACACTGCCAATTGTCTTTGTGACCGGCCTGACAATGCAAAGTGAATGAAGTGTGTCTTCCCCAGGTTCAGCGCAAGTCCGTTTGCCTGAAACCACTCCGCCAGCTGGTTTGCAGCTTTATTCAGTCGCTGCTCCAGTCGATCCACCGAGGTTGCTGTGACCAGTGCAGCCACATCATCAGCGTACATGAGAATTTCTGCATCAGCCACAGCGCTAGGCAAGTCATTCAGGAGCAGCGAAAATAGAATATTGGATACAGACGAACCCTGCGCTACTCCCATCCCCGACTCCGAAGGGTCTAACCTTTCGGTTCCCCCACATCCCACTACAATTTGTGACCTATCCCTCATCAGATCTGCAAATAAAGCGTGAGATGTGCCATCCACGCCATAATGCCGTAACTTTACTGCAAGTATGGTTCGGTCGGCGACATCAAACGCCTTTGACAAATCGCAGCAGATCAATGCCACTTGCTGCTTGCTCTCTCGGGCAGCCAAGACTCGGCGCACGAGCTCACGAGTTAGGGACGTTGTCGACCGGCCCTCGCGGTACGCGAACTGTCGGGCGGAGAGAGCTTCCGTCTCTGACAGGAAGTTAATAAGTATAGCTATATCCACAGAGAAAATAATCACTACGTTACAGATATATCTGGTAGGCATGAATTGTTTGAAGTTTGTTTGTATGTGTTTATGTTCAAATAAAAATAAAAATATGTTGGGCTGAGTAGCGACTGTGTTGTTCAGAAAATTCATTATCAGAGCTAAAATAGCTGAAACTCTTAGCAAATCCAACAATAATAGAAAACTAATTAAGAATATAGAAAATAAATAAATTAAGGAAAAGGAAAAACATCGAAAATAAACAGCCTGTATAGTGTCATTAATCACGGTACACAAAAGTGCCTATAAATTACTACCGGAACAACGTAGTACGGAATCGTACTAAATTTTAATTTGCAAAATAACGTAAAAGTTGAACGCTTATACCATTTATGTCGTTTGTGGCGTTTGTGCCGTTTGTGCCGTTTACAGCAATTATTTCTATGAAGGTTTTAATTCAGGTTTCGGTGACAGGTGGTGGCAGTCACGGGTTCGTTGTGTTTGTTTCCGTTTTCTTAATGAAATGGCAAATTTAAATTATTATAATTCATTGTTGCCTGCATTAAAGTCATTATCATTATTTATCATTATTAGCCTGTAGTGTCCCACAGCAGGGCAAAGGCGTCCCTTCCCCTTTTCCACTTGTACCTGTCTTTTGTAGTACTATTAGATATTCTGTGCTTTTGCCTTCTGGGGCCATTAAAGTTATGTTTTATTAATTGATATTAACTTGATTTAGCTATTTTGCAAAAAAAATAAAAAAAAATTATAAAATAATGAAATATCAGGAAACAATTAACTTGCCTTGATATACCTTTTTACCCGACTACGGCGGAGCCCAAAATTCTGAAATTTTGATTTTTACATATTTTTTTTTTTGACATTGTGTTTTATATTTATGTTTTTTTTATCATACACTATTTTCACACAGATTGCTGTAAATGTGATCAGAATATCCATAAGTAGCCATTAATAGTATAGAGTATCGGATCGTTGGTTTCCCTCTATGGTCGAGCCCAAACTTATAATCATCATTAATCATTAATTGGTTTACTTCAGTGAATTGTCTGTCATTAACCTACATTGTTGTCAAATAATTCTTTCCAAATCATGTGGCAAACCATTGTATCATTTACCAGGCCCCTCAGAAAGTATTGCGAAAAAAAGTTTTTATATATGGGAGACTGGCCAGTTATAATGTTTTTCGAAAATATGATTATTTATAAGTAAAAATAAGTAAGTTCCAATTTCAAAATTTCCCTCCACATTTTTTGCGAGTTAATTCAAAGTATTGTGTCTCACTGAAATATGGATCTGCGCCGGGAACATTTTAGAGCTATGATTTTATACGATTTCAAGTGTCGCCTGAAACCGGATGAATCGTACGATAGACTTCAAATGGCATTCATGGATGAAGGCCCTTCCAAGGCAACCGTGTATCGTTGGTATAACGAATTCAAGCGCGGTCGACCAACTTTGGGGGATGACGAAAGAAGCGGTCGCCCTTTGACGGCTGTTACCGAAGAAAACGTGCTAGCAGTGAAAAATTTAATCCAAGACAATAGGCGAATTACATATCAGGAGATTCAACACATATTGAAGATTGGATCGGGAAGCGTTCACGAGATTCTACACAGCCATCTTCGCGTGAGGATTCTTCTTAGTATCACGCTGGGTGCCGCACAACCTCACCGATGCTCAGAAGCAGGCCCGGGTGGAATGGTGCCGTGATATGCTTAACAAATTTGAAGCAGGCTCGTCTCGGCGTGTTTACGACATCGTTACAGGTGATGAGTCCTGGATTTATCAATACGACCCAGAAACCAAGCGCCAGTCGACTGTTTGGGTGTTTCAAAATGAGCCAACGCCTACCAAAGTGAAGCGATCTAGAAGCGGGGGTAAGATTTTGATCGCTAGCTTTTTTAATTTGACTGGCCACTTGGTATCAATTCCCTTACGGGATCAAAGAAGCATTAATGCCGAATGGTATACTACCAAATGTTTGCCAGAAGTTTTCTCTGTTATAAGCAACAAGCGACCAAACACAGGGCTCCGCGGGCTACTGCTCCACCACGACAATGCACCTGCGCACACCGCACTCAAAACGAGGGACTTCCTGGACAGCACGCCAGTCAAACTCCTGGGTCACCCTCCTTACAGCCCTGATCTAGCACCGTGTGACTTCTTTTTATTCCCAAAAATAAAAAATCAGCTCAAAGGGATACAATTTTCGTCGCCGGAAGATGCGCTGGCTGCGTTCGAGCAGGCTGTAAACGAGGTGTCTACGGCGGACTGGAAAAAGTGTTTTGAAAACTGGTTTAGGCGCATGAATCTTTGTATAGAGGCTGGTGGAAAGTACTTTGAAAAGATTTGATAAAAATATATGTACGTATAGAACAATTTTTTTTAGTTTCGCAAAACTTTCTGAGTGTCCCACGTATAATTTGAAAAGAGGGTATTCATGGAGTTTCTTGCCGGCTCTTTTCCATACACCAACTTATTGGAATCGTACAACTAATCTCTGTTTTTTCTTACTTGTCTTATTTAGTAAACAACCTTGGCGTGTCTTATTAATGCAATTCGTCAATAATATTGATTAAAATACATAATTTTAACAATGTCACGCACTAACTAACATTTTTTACCTGATAACATGTGCAGAACTAGTAATGTTTAATCAGTAGTTATTAGAATAAACAGACATGCCAAGATTGTTTAATAAATAAGACAAGAGAGACAAAAACTTAACGTTTTGAAAGTGAATGTAAATATCGAAATAAAAACTTTTGACTTAATTTGACTTGACTTATTCTGTTGCTGAAAAGGTTCGGCGATCGCATAGAATTTCCACATTACTTGGGGCTTCTAGTATCATAGTGATGTCGAAATTTTCACGTTTTGGAACCGTGGAACTGGATTCGTAACTAATGTTTTGAAAGTGCATCTAATGCTTATTTCAAATGAAAACCTTTGACTTTGACTTCGAATGTAAAGCTAGCTTCCATTCGGCGTCCGACTGTAGTCTGTGAGCGAGCGTTACGTTTAGAGTAAGACGTCACTAAGACCTTACAATCTGACGTATAACACATTAAGTAGTTCAATGGAAACGCACAAGAGATACTCGTGGCGTGACTATGCGAAGAGCGATACAAAGCGAAGGAAGCTAGGACTCAATTATGTTCCGTTTTAATTTCCACATCTTTTGCAACATTCTGATAAATTTTAACGAAATTATCTTGCAGTTTTTGACTAGTGGATTTAAAACTAAAAATAAAGGCTATTAAGATTGGAAATAAGTTTTTCTTTTCTTATAATAAAACGCAAGTGATTTTACAAATATAAATAGTACATGTAAAAACATCCAGACTTAATAACATTAATCTGTATACCATACCAAGAAGCCACGAGCGGAAGCTAGTTTTTAAAGGCCCGAACAAACCAAAAGCATATCAGTAGCAGCGCGTGGTATGAACAGCGCACACGTCACACTAAAAGGCAGGCAGTTTTACAGCGTTCCGATCGCGATCTTACGATACAACTACTTTCAGTGTGATGTGTTGTGTCGGTTGTTAAATAATACAATTGCCTCGTAACTGTTTTGGCGTCACACTCAAGTCGGCCTGCTCTGCTCCGATGTGACGAGTATGTAATTATGGCGGTGTTACAACAACGCAACCCCGCCGCTTCTGTCCAGCTCATATCACGTGCCACACTACCTGGTTTGTCACCGGTAGATCTAGAGCAGGGCAGCAATGGCGCATAGGCCATATGTGAAGTAGTGTTTCATATCGTTCCATAAAAAAAAAACCACAAATTCACAAATTGCGCTGCTACCAACATGCTGTTGGTTTGTACAAACCTTTATAGCAGTAACCTACGTTGGATTGTTGAATTATGTACATCAAAATAATAAACCTTCACCTGCTTACAGGAAAATTGTGTCATTCAACTGCAAATGCAATAAATGCCATAAGCAATAGCGCACAGTACAGTAATTTAGAAATATTGAACATCCAATTTCCAATTGCAATAAATCACACTAATGCGTTATTAAATGAATGATACTTTTGCACGCTCATGCAGTTCCATAATTATTGATGTTGCGTACTGATTGCATAAATTGAATACTTGATAAGGTCGTAATGGGTTGATAAATTTCTGAATTTACTGTGTTGTCTTTGTGATTGTGTTTTATCTGAGTGTCTGCGATAGGCTGAGTTGATTGATTGATTGAGTGATCGGATATTTTGTTTTTTTAACATTTCTGTGACTGAATCACAACGCCCGGACTAAACCGATGGATTTAGAAACTAAGGAAAGGTTTTTCAATTATTTCTTTCAAAGTTCATGACAAGTCATGCATGGGTAAAAGCAAGTACTTAAAATATAGCTTTTTAGGGTTCCGAAGTCCTACAAGGAACCCTTATAGTTTCGTCATGTCCGTCCGTCTGTCCGTCTGTCCGTCTGTCCGTCTGTTCTAATCCTTTACAGCTTAATAACTTCTTCAGTTATAAACATAAGTAAATGAAATTTTGTTAAAAAATAGTCTATTTATAGATCTCAATTTTAAATGAATAAAAAAATCGTTTTTACTTATTTTAGGGGTGGCGTCCATACATGTGAAATGGAGATGAAAAATTTTTTTTCGCTGCACCCCCTCGTGTGGGGTATCAATGAATAGGTCTACTAAAATGAAGGTAATGTTTCATACACCACTTTTTTATCAGGTGTAGCATCTGCGAAATATAGCGCGCCAAAATGGCTTGCAATGTGTCCCCCCCCTGCCATTTCTAAACTATGCAACGTAGAAAGTTATAATCTTCCACATTGATAGACCTTTGTGAAAACTCTCTTCTAAAATTATTTCGAGTATAATGTGATTATAATTTTTTGAGTTATAGAGAGAAAACTGAAAAATACTTAAAACGTCCTAGTTCAAAGGTCATTGACCTTAGAGAAAAATGATCAGTGCAAATAATGCTCCTTTAGTTACTTTCTATTTGAAAAAATCACAAAAGTAACATTGTGTTATGTTGAACACACTTCTTCAATTTGGCTTCTTGAATTTATCGCTAGATGGCGCTACTAACAACACGCTCTGAGTCGCGAATGCTGCCGATTATTGCAAAAACTAAAAAAGCATAGCCATGATTAATATTCGATTTGATTCGTTTGTAATTACACCTACTTAAGGAACCCTATAATACTGAGCATGGCCCGACATGCTCTTGGCCGGTTTTTCTTATTTTGTTCAAACTTTTTAGTAGTTTATCTTACATAGAATGATTTTTTTTTAAATCCGTAGTGAAAATGGAGATCCTTTGAATAAACCTCGATTTCTGGGAATATTTGTATGCCGCTCAACTGATTTAATTGAAACCTTTTATCTAAATTTTAATTTAAGTTCAGCGAAAATTGAAATGTACTACCAACCTAATCAAAGCATTTTTTTACTTTGATCATTTAGGTACACAATAATACATTAAAAAAATTTCATTCAAAAAAGTTACAATGAAAAAAGCAATGAAATAAGAAAATCTATGCAATTAAGATAACAATTAAATTCTCGTTGATAATAATGGTTTGCAGAATAACTTTTTTAGTTGTACAAATTATCTGTGGTTGTACGTAAAGTAAAATACAACGGGTTGGCGGGAAAATTCGGAAAGATCGTGTTGTGGATTTTGTATTATTTTCCAAAATATGTGTTTTTTCAAGTATTAATGTGTAATAATGGTGGATTATTAACGATTAAGTGCTCGTTAACGTGTACAAGTTTGGTAAATGGTACAAAATTGAAAAACGTAACTTTCGTATTTTCTCATCATCCCCTCAGAAACCTAGTCAAGTGTCAACTTTTTTACTAGAGTGAGTAAACTAAAAACTTGGCTAAAAGGTCTGATTAACCAGGCCATAAAACTACTCACAAAACAAATGAAAACACAACCCTAGTCTGTTACAGTACAAAAATATACTTACTTAGTAGCCGGATTTATATGTTTTTTACCAACCGTACTAACATGACTTTTCTCTACAAATAGTACGAGTATATAACACATAGACACGTCCTACTTTCGAATAAATTCCGACTACAGTTTTCAATTTGAATCCCTTAGGAATATAATGTTATAAGTGAACGGGCCAACTACGCGACCTCAACATAATTCGATCGATCGTTGTAAGAGAAGCCAACCGTTGCATTCTTCCTTTCTTAAATATTCATGTATGGGCCCAGCTGTGGGGAGCCAGTGCCATTAACGCCATGTAAAATATTTATAGAGCCGTATGAATTATTGGTTACAGAAAGGGATTCGTGTAGGATTTAGAATTGTTCATATTTGAAACGTTATGTGTTGGAAGTATGTTTGGATGATACGGATGTATTAGGCTATTGTATTCAGAAAATCTATATTTCACTTGCATTGATGGAAAGACAGCAAATCTGATTTTAGAGTACCAAGATTTCATAATGTTATAAAATAATGGAACTTCTGATTGTTCTGTACGCTTAGACAACGAATTGTTTTTGTGATTTTATTATTACTGTAGTTTTATTATATACTTAAAATTGAATGGTTGTGTTGCAAATGGTTCTAATGTATAGCTTGGACGAATAAAAAAAGGCGGACGGAATCTTGCGAAACAAAAAGTGAAGCACCCATAGTAAGACGGCTCGCTTAAAAATAAAAAGAAAGAAAGAAAGAAAGAAAATATTTATTTCAGTCTCGGTACAGGCGAGAGAAAAAGAATCTAAAAATAGTGTATTAACAATAAACTTAAAATTTATATGCCTGTATGAGACTAAAAAAGGCCCCCATCTCAGCATATGCTACAACACCGAAATGTTGCAGCGCTGGTTTTCGGATGGGTCCCGATAGTGAGGCCACGGGTAAAAACGAGCTAATAAATATAAATACAGTAAACCTAAATTATGTATTATTGTATTAGAGACAAATGTGACAATTAGTTAGGCAATGCTTTAGAAAAATAAAATAAACATCATTTAACGTGTGCCAGGTGTGCCTCCACCTTTAGATCCGCATCATTTGTCCATGACATGACAAACGAAGGGACGCCACGCCAATGCGCAAAAGGCAGGGTTCCAAGACAGGCATCTTACATTTTTAATATGTCAGAGCAAAGAGTAAACATAGGTGATTTAACCAAAGACATTTCTAATTTTCTATACACGGATTAATACGGGCTGGCACGCACACATTCACACTCATAGTAAGACAAAAAGCCGCGGTTACGCAACAAATCTCGTGTGACGGTAGTCATTGCCGTAGTGTCACAATAGTAGTTTATGAAACTGTTGCATAATAGGGGTTATTAAAACACGAGTGTGAGTTTAAAAACCGAGCCGTAGGCGAGGTTTTTAATAGTATCACACGAGTGTTTTAATACCTAATTATGTCAGTTTCATACACTATTTTATCTACACTCATACAATTTTAAATAAAATACCAAAGTCAAAATCTTAGTAACATTGTCATTGTTTTTCTTGATTTCTCTGGTAAAAGATTGTTCGTCATTTACGTTGCTGCATCCAGAAATTCAGGCGGGGTCATATTCTCCTCAGTTCAGTATCACTGCTGTAGTCAGATATTTTTGCCCAGAATAAAACTTTCGACATACAAAACCATAATAATAACGTAAACAATAACAATAAATTTACAAGTAACGATGAACAAATCCAGTAGGCCAGGCGCGCGGCCGCGCACGCGCGCTGGTGCGCGCCTACACAGATAATAAATATAGTCTGGCGACAACATTATAATCGGAACTAATTTTCTATCCTTGTCAGGATTCCGTCAATCTCTGTTTTATCATACAAAAAATATGCCTGTAGACACTTAAATATAATTAAAAGCAATATGACAATCAAAAGTTCTGCTAAATACGCGATTTTAAACGATAAAATTTTTCAATGTATGACAAGTGGCGCCACCCTGAATTTTGTGTACTCATTGGTGCCAAACTGTACGACTGCTAAAAAAAAGGTTTGAAAACTCCTTGGTTAGGTCGAAGTGGCATTAAAAACTCCTTAGTTGGGCTGAAGTGTGCGGTTATGGAAAAAAAATTAAATTACCGCATTGTTTTGTTCAGCAAACTGTATCGTAATAAAACTTTTTAAATTCATTACAGGTGCGTGTGCGTAAAGTATGTCATTATGACATTACTTTCGAGTTCATAATTCGAATTTTACGATACGAGTGTAGATAATAGTAGTTTATGAAACTGTTGCATAATAGGGGTTATTAAAACACGAGTGTGAGTTTAAAAACCGAGCCGTAGGCGAGGTTTTTAATAGTATCACACGAGTGTTTTAATACCTAATTATGTCAGTTTCATACACTATTTTATCTACACTCATACAATTTTAAATGAAATACCAAAGTCAAAATCTTAGTAACATTGTCGTTGTTTTTCTTGATTTCTCTGGTAAAAGATTGTTCGTCATTTACGTTGCTGCATCCAGAAATTCAGGCGGGGTCATATTCTCCTCAGTTCAGTATCACTGCTGTAGTCAGATATTTTTGCCCAGAATAAAACTTTCGACATACAAAACCATAATATTAACGTAAACAATAACAATAAATTTACAAGTAACGATGTCCAAATCCAGTAGGCCAGGCGCGCGGCCGCGCACGCGCGCTGGTGCGCGCCTACACAGATAATAAAATATAGTCTGGCGACAACATTATAATCGGAACTAATTTTCTATCCTTGTCAGGATTCCGTCAATCTCTTGTTAGCTATTTTATAATAACTTGGTAATTTAGTTAACTATTATGCACTTGATTATGTACCTTTATAGCAAAGAATGGTAAAATTAGTAATAATTATGATTTGTTTGAAATACTAAAATGGCGCCATCGATTAAAGGACTGACAATTGACTATTTTAATTCAATAAGGAGTAGGGATGTGATATTATAAGTAAGCGCCATTTTAGTATCTCAGTGGTTGGAGAATTGTGAACGTGTACGGAATATCCTAGTGTTCATGTAAGTACTATGAACTAATTAAATTATTATTCTAAAGTGTTTACTGTTTCAATATAGTTACCTATTTGTACTGTGTTTGAGTGCTTATAAAAAATATGAAGTAATGTTTTGAAATATCGAATAAATCCAGCTAATTAGTATAAATAAAGCTTTATTATTTATCCCTATTTCGGTCGTTCTAACATCTCAGAAGTGGGATTAGACCAGATTACTGGAAATGTATTTTTTTTCTTCTCTTTACTTTATTATTTTACCCTCGTTTCTGAGTTTCGTTTGTGCTATTATATAGTAAAACTTTCAAGTAATTTTGCAAAATAGTGCAGTAGTATGTCCGTCCGCTTTCCTTCATAGCTGTATAAACTTTATATGCAAATCCTTGTCCGGTGCCTTCTTGTTTCAGTGTAAAAATGGAGAAAGGTTATCAAGCGTCACCTAGCGGGCGATCTCGGTCCCAGGAACGTGACAAACTTCAACATGCAAGCACTTCACGGCCACGTGAAAGTTCGAAGAGGCATTTATGCAGCCGGGAGCGCAGCAGCCGCCGTAGCCGGGAGCGAAGCAGCCGCCGCAGCCGGGAGCGAAGTAGTCGCTGCAACCGAGAGCAGAGCAGTCACCGCAGCCATGTGTCTCGATCTGGGAGTCGGGTACATGCTGGACACGCTCATCGGCATCTGCGTTCCAGAAGCCGAAGCCTACACCGTTCGCATCGGCGTTCTAGCCGGTCTCGGAGCCCGATCAGCGAGCGCAGTCAACGCTCTGTGGTGCTTGGAGCGCACGCACCAAGCAGCTGTGACCGACGTCGTGGTGTCGGCGGCAAGACCACGAGCCGAACTCGAAGCCCAGGTCCGAGCACAACCAAGGACCAGGTGGAAGCACAGCCAGACAATGTCGGTGAGTCAATTTCTAATAATAATGTAAGCTTACCCCAACTATTACTGGCTTTAAAATCATTACGAGGGGAAGATCCTTTGCATAAATGGGGCAACCTTAATAATGCTGTACCCGAGTTTGACCCCGCAAAAAAAGGAACAGACTATGGTCATTTGGTTACACAAAGTAAACGAATGTGCCACTATTTATGGATGGTCCGGTAAACAGACCGTCCACTTTGCACTTCCAAAATTACGTGGTGTAGCTCAACGATGGTACGAGGGACTGTCGTCTGTTCTTTTTACATGGGAGGAATGGCAAGAAAAACTCGAGGCAGCTTTTCCATCTGAAGAAAATTATGGACAAATGCTTAGTGATATGTTGTCTAAACGGGCCCGTTTTGGGGAATCTTTGGAGAATTATTTTTACGATAAGATAGCTTTGATCAATAGGTGCGGTATAATAGGTAGGAAAGCAGTAGATTGCGTTTTACATGGTATTGATGATCGTTCAGTACGCTTAGGTGCGGAAGCAGTGCAATTTGATGACCCCAATAAGTTACTTTCATATTTACGAAACTCTAAAAATGTTAAACCCAATGAACGTAGAATAAATCCAAATAACAATAAAAGTGTTCCGAGATTTCAAGATGTTCAGACGCGTTATCCAAATAAAACACCACGTTGTTATAATTGCAAACAAGAGGGTCATTATATGGCACAGTGTTCGCTACCTACTAAGAAGTGTACCAAATGCAATAAAATAGGGCATGACACAGAGCAATGCTTCTCTAAACTTCCGGGGTCCGAAAAGAATGTGATGCGAGTCTCTAGTTGTGATAAAACTAATGATAAGTATTCGAAAGTCGCTTTAGTTAATAATATTCCATTTGAGGCTTACATTGATTTAGGTAGCGAGTGCTGTATGATCAAATCTTCTGAATTCAACAAATTAGGTATTGGCTATGAAGAAGATAGGTCCGTTTTAGTAGGATTTGGCAATGCAACCGTTTTTGCTTTAGGTAAACGATCCGTTTGTATCTCTATTGATGATGTAATGGCTGATGTAGAATTAATGATTGTGCCAGATAGTGTAATGCGGGTACCGTTGATGATAGGACACACTTTCACAGAGCAACCACATATTGAGATCCATAAAACCAAAGACCAATTAGAAATTTTACGACTATGTAACTCTACGGTTGAAAATAATAAGATATGCCTGTACTGTAAAAGTGATACCACCGTCTCCGGAATTACTATTGTTGAGGTGTATACGGAACCTGATTATGACGGAGATATTTTCATTGATGGAGGCTGTAGATTTGAAAAAGGTGCTATGTTTTCGGTTTTATCGGGTTTATTTCGTATTAAGGCGGGTACAGGGGAATTAGTTTTGAATGCTCGAGGTGTAATACCTATCATCTTGTGTAAAAACAAATTAATTGCTAGAGGAAGAGTTGCACACGAAGATCATAACTTTAACATTCAGAAAGTCTCGTTTCGTAAGGATATTAATGAGGTCGATTTGAAAAGTAGTCCGGATCTCAGTATCACCGAGCGGAAGCAACTACTTTCTTTGCTGAATGAATATAGACGATGCTTTGCATTTAGCTTAGATGAGTTAGGTTGTACTTCGGTAGGGCAGATGACGATTAATCTAAATAACAATGAGCCAGTAGTCTACAGACCTTATAGGTTAGCTTTCAAAGAAAAGGAACAAGTTAGGAATATGGTCTCGGAACTGCTGGATAATGACATAGTTCGCCCATCTACGTCGGCATACGCTAGTCCAATTGTACTTGTCAGAAAGAAGAGCGGAGAGCTAAGACTTTGTATAGATTATAGGGCCTTAAATAAAAATACCATTAAAGAAAACTATCCTCTGCCGTTGATCGATGATCAATTAGATTCTCTTGCTGGCCATAAATTATATACAACGCTTGATTTAAAATCTGGTTATTACCAAATACCGATTCGCGAAGAGGATAAGCATAAAACGGCGTTCGTAACTCCAGACGGCCATTTTGAATTCAACAGAATGCCGTTTGGACTTGCGAACGCACCAGCTACATTTCAACGCCTAATGAATCAAATCTTAGGCTCTGCCCGTCACAAAGAGGCGTTAGCGTATCTAGATGACGTCATAATACCGTCCACATCATTTGATGAGGGAATTACACGGCTAGAATCAATATTAAAGTTATTTAATGAAGCCGGCCTTACATTAAATCTATCTAAATGTGTATTTTTTAGTTCTAAAGTCGACTATTTAGGATTTGAAATCTCTTTTGATGGCATTCGTCCGGGATCGAAAAAGATAGAGGCAGTAGAGAAATTCCCAACCCCTATTAATCACCATAATGTCCGCCAGTTCCTTGGGCTGGCTAGTTTCTTTAGGAGATTCGTACCGCAATTCTCAATAATAGCTAAGCCGCTGACATATTTGTTGAGGAAGGATATTAAATGGGTCTGGGGGCCAGACCAGGAGAGCGCGTTTAGAGCTTTACAAAGTGAATTGGTGCGCAAGCCTACGCTGGCTTTATATGATCCAAAAGCAGCAACCGAATTACACACTGACGCCTGCAAAATTGGCGTAGCCGGTATCCTTCTCCAACGATATGACAGCGCTCTTAGACCGGTCGCGTATTTTAGTCGTCAAACGACGCCGGAAGAACAAAATTATTCCTCCTATGATCTTGAAACTCTAGCAGTAGTGTCATCTTTGCACAAATTTCGTGTATATTTAATAGGGGTTACATTTAAAATTATCACCGACTGTAACTCGTTGCGAGCTACTTTCCAGAAAAGGGACATGTTGCCTCGTGTAGCTCGATGGTGGGAACAAATGCAAGAGTTTAACTTTAGCATAGAATATCGGCCAGGGAAATCTATGTGCCACGTGGACGCTTTAAGTCGTAATCCCATAAAAGATGCGCAAATAGAATATAATATAATGTCGGTCAGCAGCGATAATTGGTTAGCCACAGTTCAAAACTCAGATGATGAAGTTCAAAGGATTATTGGAATGCTAAAAGACCACAATTTAGATAATATTATAGACATTAAAACTAATTACAAATTGAAAAATGATAAACTGTTTAGAATAACGGCAATTGGGGATAAGTGGGTTGTACCGAAAGGAGTACGTTGGCAAATAATCAAGCAGAATCACGATGATATCGGGCATTTTTCTTTTGACAAGACATTGGATAAAATTAAAATAAATTATTGGTTCCCAAAGATGCGTAGATTTGTAAAAAAATATGTGGATTCTTGTTTAGAATGTAGTTACTCTAAATCCTTGGGTGGTAAAAAGCCCGGATTCTTGCACCCGATCGAAAAGATCGACACTCCTTTCGATACAATCCACGTGGACCATGTAGGGCCGTTTATACGAAGTAGCAAAGGAAACATGTATATACTCGTAATAATTGACGCATATACTCGTTACATTTATTTAAAACCTGTCAGAAACACTAAGTCCTCGACCACAATTAGAATATTTAGCGAATATTTTGGGATTTTCGGGGTACCAAGACGCCTGATATCGGATCGCGGAACTTCATTCACTAGCGACACGTTTAAGAAATTCATTACAGGCAAAGGCGTAAAACATATATTAAATGCCGTAGCCACTCCTAGAGCCAATGGCCAAGTGGAGCGGTACAATAAAACAGTAATTGATTCCCTTACGACTAAATGTGTTGGATCCGCCGATAACAAGTGGGACGAGCACCTACCCGATGTTCAGTGGGGTATGAATAATACGTTTAACAAAGGTATTAACCGAACCCCAGCTGAAGCTTTATTTGGAACAAGATTGACGGGACAGAGTGAAAATAAAGTAATTACGGAATTAGTTGATGACGTTACAGATGTCTCTGATGGTCAAGGCATAGTAGAAATTAGGGAAAATATAAATGCCCATATTGAATCGTCTCAACAAAGAAGTAAGGAATATTATGATAAAAAACGTTGTAAGCCTCGCAAATATGAAGTAGGTGACTTGGTTAGTGTCGAGAGACAAGTACCAGCAACTGGACAAAGCAAAAAGCTTGTACCTAAATATCAGGGTCCTTACAGAATAACTAAAGTTTACGAATGTGATAGATTTCGAATAGAAGACACTCCATTAACAAAGAAGGGCAATAAGCACTACTCTGCTGTCATAGCCGTTGACAAAATAAAACCATGGTTAAATTTTAAAAGACCTCACGATGACTCCTGCGAAGATAGTAGTAATGACTCCGAATAAATAAAATTATTAGATCTGAGGGCTTACATAATATTTGTATAGTTTACCGTGTTATGTTATTAACACGTATGTTCAGTTTGAATGAATAAGTATGTAATAATTGAGAATGCCTGTTGCTAAAAGTATTCAGGACTTATTGGGGCCTGTTGCCACTAGTATTCAGGACGTAGCGGGGCCTGTTGCGAGTGGTATTCAGGACGTATTGGTGCTTGTTACCATTAGTATTCAGAATATATTAGGGCCTGTTGCTAAAAGTATTCAGGACTTATTGGGGCCTGTTGCCACTAGTATTCAGGACGTAGCGGGGCCTGTTGCGAGTGGTATTCAGGACGTATCAGGACTTATGGGGCCTATTGCCACTAGTATTCAGGACGTAGCGGGGCCTGTTGCGAGTGGTATTCAGGACGTATTATTAAGACCTACTGATAGTGGTATTTGAAATACTAATTTGATATAGTTTGTTAAAGGAATATACCCAAATGATATGATTTCTGTTGTTACTATATAATCTGATGAATTATAACAAGGTACAATTTGAATAGTAAATATAAGAATATCACTTTCTAATCGTACGAATATCATGTGAATGTAACTTCTTAATCTAGCAATGATACAAGTGTACCGCTTAAAAAAAAGTAGGTCTATAAATATAAAAATGTGTACTTAATACAAGGGTTAATAAACCTAAAAAGATGGTTGTTTATATTATTACTGAATATTGTAGGAACTAGGAATATTGTAATGTAAATGTATTCTCCTCTATAGTATTTTTCTATGCTATGTACTGTAATACTTGTGTGTTTTATACAAATTAATATATTATATTCTATTCTATTCTACAATAATTATATAATGGGGATTGTAATACTTACCTATAATTTTTTGTTTTTCTCAGTAATTAATTTTGATGATTTTGTATAATTTACCCGTACGAGGACGTACGGTATGATTGGATGGCCGAATGTTAGCTATTTTATAATAACTTGGTAATTTAGTTAACTATTATGCACTTGATTATGTACCTTTATAGCAAAGAATGGTAAAATTAGTAATAATTATGATTTGTTTGAAATACTAAAATGGCGCCATCGATTAAAGGACTGACAATTGACTATTTTAATTCAATAAGGAGTAGGGATGTGATATTATAAGTAAGCGCCATTTTAGTATCTCAGTGGTTGGAGAATTGTGAACGTGTACGGAATATCCTAGTGTTCATGTAAGTACTATGAACTAATTAAATTATTATTCTAAAGTGTTTACTGTTTCAATATAGTTACCTATTTGTACTGTGTTTGAGTGCTTATAAAAAATATGAAGTAATGTTTTGAAATATCGAATAAATCCAGCTAATTAGTATAAATAAAGCTTTATTATTTATCCCTATTTCGGTCGTTCTAACACTCTGTTTTATCATACAAAAAATATGCCTGTAAACACTTAAATATAATTAAAAGCAATATGACAATCAAAAGTTCTGCCAAAAACGCGATTTTAAACGATAAAAATTTTGAATGCATGACAAGTGGCGCCACCCTGAATTTTGTGTACTCATTGGTGCCAACTGCCAAACTGCACGACTGCTAAAAAAAAGGTTTGAAAACTCCTTGGTTAGGTCGAAGTGGCATTAAAAACTCCTTAGTTAGGCTGAAGTGTGCGGTTATGGAAAAAAAATTAAATTACCGCATTGTTTTGTTCAGCAAACTGTATCGTAATGAAACTTTTTAAATTCATAACAGGTGCATGTGCGTAAAGTATGTCATTATGACATTACTTTCGAGTTCATAATTCGAATTTTACGATACGAGTGTAGATAAATAAAATAACAATATACCTATATCTGGTGTGTTCAAATTCTGTCAAAATTATAGTGGGTTTAGGAAAAAACTAAATGCTTTAATCTTTTCTGAGCGAGATTCAGTCCGCCATTTTTTATTCGCCCGAGATGTATAACTAGTACAGTCGACTGCATGACAGTGGTAACACTTCAATTCGAAGACCGCCCTTACTGCTTACAACTTTTAATAAAGATGCTGCTAATGTCAGTGTTACCACCGACGTGCGGTCGACCGTACCTATGTAATATACTAATATAATCTAATTAGATTATATTAGCGTATTAGCGTCCGTGTGGTGCCGGACGTAAAGAATTGCACCACCCTCTTTCTTCTCATGGGCGTCGTAAAAGGCGACTAAGGGATTCACCAGAGGATGGGCAGCAGCGTTCTCTGAGTATTTAACCAACCAACTGCGATCGCCAACCCGCCTGCCAATTGTGGCGATTATGGCATATCACCCCCGTTGGGGGGAGGTCTTTGTCCAGTAGTGGACGTTTTTTGGCTGAGATGATGATGATGATCTAATTAGAATGTATGATTCTTAATATTTCACTTGTAATACATACAACAAACAAACATACTTACTTAAAATAATAATATTTGCAATAATATAATAGTATAATAGCCTTCAATATTGCAATGCTTGTAAAAGGCCACTAAGTTTTAAGTGCCAGGATAAAATGTAACACCAATGAATCATGTTTTGAATTTGAAAACAAAATGAGGGCTGACAAATATATTTTATAAGAAATGTTACTTTTACGTCCTACTGGAACGTAGCTATCAAGGCCGTGGTTTCAATTGGGAAATTCATAACGTGATTGAAATTTAAAAAAAAATATGTACCTCATTCGCGATCGCAATCATGTTGATTGCAATGTTCATTGCTCTGTATCTTTAACAATCCATTTTATCGGAAACTATGCACCATGCAATGAATATTGCTGTAATGTCCAAATAAAATCTATTGTCATTGTGATTGTATTACACATTTACCTCACCGTTCAATAAATAGCAGATCAACATAAAAACGAAAACGTTTCTTAGATAAGTCTTGCCGCAATTTTATTAAAACCCAATTGCCATTAGTACGAACTAATGCAACTACTAGAGATAATTACTGAAATGGTACGAATAGTCTCATTTCTTTAATTGCGGCTCAGTTATATTGATCTCGTTCTAACGGTTTTATTGCTAGCCAAGCAATTCTAGCAATGAATTTTGTTCTATTTGCTTTATAATTACGATAATTTATTGGTTTTAATGGTATTTGTTTGCAATCTTTTTAGGATTCCGTAGTCCTACAAGGAACCCTTATAGTTTCGTCATGTCCGTCCGTCTGTCCGTCTGTCCTAATCCTTTACAGCTTAATAACTTCTACAGTTATTAATATAAGTAAATTAAATTTTGTTTAAAAATAGTATGGATATAGATCTCAATTTTTAAAAGAATAAAAAAATCATGATTACGTTTTTTAGGGGTGGCGCCCATACATGTGAAATGGGGATGAAAAATTTTTTTTCGCTGCACCCCCTCGTGTGGGATATCATTGAATAGGTCTACTAAAATGAAGGTAATGTTTCATACATCACTTTTTTATCAGATGTACCATCTGCGAAATATAGCCTGCCAAAGTGGCTTGCAATGTGTCCCCCTCCTTGCCATTTCTAAACTATGCAACGTAGAAACTTTTAATCTTCAACATTGATAGACCTTTATAAAACCACTCTTTTAAAATTATTTCGAGCATATTATGAATATAAATTTTTGAGTTATAGAGAGAAAACTGAAAAATACTTAAAACGTCCTAGTTCAAAGGTCATTAACCTTAGAGAAAAATGATCAGTGCAAATAATGCTCCTTTAGCTACTTTCTATTTGAAAAAATCACAAAAAGTAACTTTGTGTTATGTTGACGATACACTTCTTAAATTTGGCGCCATCTAGCGGTGTCTAACAACACTCTCTGGGTCACCAATGCTGCCGTCAAGTGTCGTCTATTACATTTGGCACTGTATAGCGCCATCTAGCGGCTAGTGACATCACTCTCCGAGTCCCCAGTGCTGCCGTCTATTGCAAAAACTAAAATAGCCGTGATTAATATTCGATTTGATTTGTTTGTAACACCTACTTAAGGAACCCTATAATACTGAGCATGGCCCGACATGCTCTTGTTTATATTATTTTAGGTTGAACTTTTTGTACATGTTTCTCAATCATTATGTTTATCAGTATTGTTAAACGCTGCTCATCATCAACTCAGCCCATCGCAGTCCACTGCTGGAAATGGGCCTCTCCCAAGTTGCGCCACAACACTCGGACCTCTGCCTTTCACATCCAGACACGTTCTTCAGGTCGTCGCCGTCAGTCCACCTGGCGAGGGGACGCCCTACGGTGTATTTGCCGATTTGCGGTCTCCACTCAAGGACTTGTCTGCTCCAGCGGCCATCGGTCCTTCCACAGACATAGCCAGCCCACTGCCACTTCAGGTTACTGATCCTACAAGCTAAGATGAAGATAAAGATAAAGATATTTTATTTTGAAAATATGGGTACATGGTACATAACATGGTGGTAAACATAATAAACAGCTATGTCGGTCACTCCATTTCTTCTCCGCTGCTCATACTGGGGCTAAAATATTTTCATTTGGTTATTATTTTCTTTAGTGTACATGTATGTACATCAAACAAAAACAAAGACAGAAGAAAGTTTACAGAATGATAATTTAATGTATAATTGGCGATCTTAGCACACTGATTAATTTGCTTTTTTTGTGCGCACAAATTCGCATGCCTTATAAAGGTGAAAAAAGGATGGCACGGCCGTGCCCGTCTTTGCTCGACTTGGCGGGGGCACTGCCGTGCCCCCAGATTTCTCGAACATCTAATGTGTAAAATCATATATTTTTAACAACTTCTGTATATTTTTACCTTTTTTTTTATTTTGTGGATTATTGGCTATTTCTTTGGTTTTAATATTTTAGAATTCTTTAAGAACGTATCAAAATCAACCACTGTTTTGTTACACAAGGTCTTAAGTGAAGCATCGTCAAAGACTTACAATAGACTGAGTAATCTTTTTAGAAAGATGTACAAAGTGTAACTACGGTCCTCGGTTAATTAAGTAGCAGAATGTTAATAAAAAATAGTTTGGCAGCAATTTATTGTTTAAGTCACCTAGTACAGTCGACTGCATGAAAACACTGCAAAACACCCTTTACTGATTACGAAATAAAGATGCTGTCAATGTCAAACTGTTACCACTGACATTCGGTTGACCGTACCTGAGGCATGACTAATACTCAGATAAAACATTTTTTTTAAATCGAAATCTCAACCGTTTAGTTCTGATTTCAAATATTTGTAATGCTAATAAAAATACGACACGATTTATGTTAACAACCAATAAACAAATTAAATATTAATCATATTAAAAGTTTCCCATGTTACAACGGTTTTCACGAGATTGCATTGTCGGATGCCCATTCAACGCTGACCTGCCCCTCCTGTTTCATCTTCAACAAATTTGGGATATAGGAGGGAATTTGTTTATAGACGCAGAGGTCTAGTATGGGTGGTGTGGTGATTGAAGTCGACCCGAGAGTAAACAATTAGCGAAAGTTAAACATAGATTGAACCGAAACGTATGGGGCAGTTCCTCATTTGCAGTACGAGAGCTTGTAGATTATAGATAGGTAACTTGTTCAGAGGTTTGTGAATGAGTTAAACGGTCTTTTTAAGGAAAGTTGTTGCATACCCATTCAGTTTTATTAGTTAGGAATTGGCTGACGGCCAAAATTAATATCCTATTTTTCCATGATTTGGCCTACTAGAGATAGAAATTTGACTTACGGCCATTTTCAATAACCTATCTATCTATCCACGATTTTCCGTACTAGAGATAGAAATTTGGCATAAAATGTATGGAGTTTGTGTCAAATTTCCATTATTCTAGATAATTATAACTGTTTAATTAGAACTACCCACGTTAGTTTCCTAATGAGTTTATGCATTTGGATCCATTTTCCAATGTGTGAGGACACGTCTTTGACTACTTGGCCTATGTCCAATATTTGTCTATGGCTTTGGTCTTCTTACTAGAAGTAATATTGTATACTTATTATTTAATAATAAGGAGTTTTAGTCTAATCTGTAAGTTATGTTATGCTTAGTGTACAGTTGTACACTAACCATAACTAACTAACTAACCATAACTATATAACTGCAGGGTATGGCAATAGGCTTGCCCCCTATTACATGGGACTATAACATAACTGGCGAAATGTGGGTGTACTATTACACCTCTGCCTACCCCTTCGGGGAAATACAGGCGTGATGTTATGTGTTATGTTATGTAGTGTACAACTTTTTGGAAATTAATATTATTAATAATTTTTGGTGTAATAAATTAAAGATGTATTTTTTATTTACTGATATTACCTATGTCTTGTATCTTCTTTTTGTAGTCAGGTAAAAGCTAACACATCACAGCTCAATCGCAGCTTAAATGCAAACACAACACTACAACATGTATTCTATTAACATTTAACTGCAAAGGTCCCACACAAAATAACATAACCTCCGAATAGTTGGCATTATTTGGTACCGAAATGACATATTGTGGGCCGCAGCGCCCAAAGTTCGGCGATGACTCGGCCATGTGATTGTCAAAACTTCGCCGAATGCGGCCGGGTTAGTATGGTAGTTAGTAGGTTAAGTGTGGGCTGAGTGTAACTAAAATAGTTTTTTTTTGTCTGAATGCCATGGAAATGTTTTTTCTGTTTTAATTAGGAAGTGAAAAGATTTAACGTGTGTTAGCAGAGATGCAAAATAATAACTTATTATCCTCTCTAGTGCACTCGATCGAAATGTCAAAGAGACGTCAACTACCAAGACGTCAACCTTGGGCGTGGCCACGCCCCTTTCTATTTACTTACGTTTAAAAACTACGTATACTCGCTATTTTACTATGAAACCTATATAAAAATTATTCGTTACAATCTCTATAATATTTCCTATCTGTTTTTATAACATCCATAATTTGGCGAATTTTTTAAAAATAAAATACAAAAAGAAAATAAATTTCCACAATTTTCCCCCACTCGGCAGCACGTGACACTCAACCGCGGTCAGAGTTGTGCTGCCAGGCAGCAAACTGCAAAGCTTGTCTATAATCAATGTCTATTTTGGATAATTCTACTCATGGAGTAAATTAGGTATAACCGTGTGGGCCACTTAAGTAGCGTTTGTTTAACGTAATTTTCTGTAGCGTAATTTTTAAGCTAGTCGTCCACTTTCGCGCCATTCGGCGTGGAACCAACCAACTAAAATAGAATGCATGGTCGCCAATTTTGTACTGCGTCTACAGATTACGTCTTTTACCGGAATGAATGGAAATGGATGTGAGTTTTCACATTCACGGACAGTGCAGTGTGATAGGTACTTTCATTCATCGTAGGGTGTGATGCCAAATGGCGCGACGCAGTGGATCATGACGGGCCCGGAAAATCCCTGGATTGTCATCGGCCAAAATTTGGCTTGAGGTGTCTAAACACTCACAAAAAAAAATTGTACAATAGGGAAGGTGACTAATTTTTTTTAAATAACAATGAAAAAACCAATAAAATATTCAATAAAATGTCCAAGTTAAAAGCAATTTTAATTGGTTATCTGGACAGAGACAGCACTATCAAAGAATGACGTCATTGTTCAAAACCTTCATAGAATCTTGACATCTCTCTGTACAATGTCCGTTTAGCGCGACAAGGACAGAAAATGCCCCCCTCCAAAAACTTAAAAAGCGTGTATCTCTTTTATTTTTTCATGGATTTTATTATTATTTTCGCAAATGTTGTTGTTTCTATACCTTCTTTTAAATAACATAACATTTTTGGTAAATTTTAACAGTAGTCTACTCCCGGATTGCGTGGCTCCACGCCAAATGACGCGACAGTGAGTGCCTAGCTTTATGTGATGTATAAATAAATAAAATAATAAATAAATACGTTTGGGACATTTTTACACAACACCATCTAGTCCCAAACTAAGCAGAGCTTGTACAATACGAATACGAAGGACAAAATGTTGCTATATTATTAGACATACAACATTAGCGTTACCTCTTCAAGATCTTTACAAAATATAGTTTTAATTCACAATTTGCTTTTAAAATAAATATGAACATGAAGTTTCTTGCTAACGTTGAACTATTACTGAAGTTAGTATAAGTTGAAGTTAGTTTAGATAAGTTAGTTAACAATAAGAACATGTAGGTCATGTAAGTCTATTCGTTTTACTTCGTAATAGTTCCACGTTTGCGCGAACATGGTTTTGTGATTATATGACGGAAATCGGAATTACATTAGAAGCGAATTTGTTCTTATGGATGACCTAGAAATAATTTAAGGTTAAATATCCGGTGTATTATATAGCAAAAACTCTGCTACAGAGTGTATCCAAACAATGCTATTGCCTCAAAATCTCACATAATACTTAAAACATTTGGCCAAAGCCGAATATGATGGCCAATTTTTTTTTTGTTTTTTAATTGCCTGTATCTTTGACTCACTCAACCGGTTTCGAACTCAAGTGAGAAGGTGTAATTATAATCTTGGTAAGTGGGGTTACATCAACAAAACGGCGGTAGGGTGTGGTTACGGGTATGTACCCTCACACTATGCCTCACCTAAGATAAGTCCTGTCTTTTGTGCCCCAACACCTGCACCATAAGCGATCTCTGCGCCGCCACTGATAACGCGGTAAAGGTTGCAAAGTTTTGGGCTTGCCAAGTCTGACAAAAGATCAGTCGTACCACTGACACATAGAAGACGATCGTTGAAAAGAACTTTTTAATCATAGTATTAATCTATTTTTATCACAAGCTTTTATTTAACTTACAATGGTGTCGATTCATTGAACAATTGGTGTGTGAACAAGAGTTCACGAACTAAACTTACTTTAAACTATCGCTCTCTTTTACTAATAGTAGATACAAGAAAGGGATGGTAACAATTTTAGTACTGTCAAATTAGTTTACGTGTTCCATTTCATTGTATTTTAGTGGGCACGTTCCGAGATGACGACTGAACTTGTATGGAAATTTTAATTCCGACTAATTTGACATCACTAAAATTGTTGCCATCCTTTTCTTCTATCTACTATTAGTAAAAGACAGTGATACCTTAAAATAAGTTTAGTTCGTGAAAAAGAGAATCCACAACAATGTTTGTTAGTTTAGGTCAAATCTTGCAAGCCAAATTTAAACCAGTTCCCGTTATCAGTATTGGCTGAAATTTGGTACACATTATATAGGAATCTATGGTACACATATGTAAACCCGATGACAATGCAATATTATGGTGTTTAGGGGCTGGTCTGATAATGGAGATAGAAGGTAGACACAGGATCTCTGCCGTAGCTACCGTTGACACAACGAGTTTGGGTTACATTACCAAATCCGTGTCTTATAAAAGCTTGTCATGAAAAATATTTTTTTCAACAAAATACTTATTAGAAATTTTAATATTCTAGGTAATAGATTAACAATTTGGTGGGCAACCACAGTTGCTGCTTTTAGACCTATTTTTTCCCGGGTCTATCTGAAAAACGGCTCCACGTCAATAGTTGTTACTTATAGATCATTTTACTAATAATGTCCTGTTCTTAAACAACAAATAATAAAACTTATCGATTAAATTATCAGTAAGAAAAAAGTTATAAAATATATCTAACAAAGTCGGATTCGTTAAATAAATTTACAACTCAAGAAAGGCTGGCCAGATTTTATTGAAATTTGGCATACAAATAGAATATAACCCGGATTATCATGTAGGCAAGTGTTTATCCCGGAAAGATAAACAGTTTCCGAGGGATGCGCGATAAACGACATTGATGTGGGCGAAGTCACGGGCATAGGCTAGTAAGCGATAAAAGCAAAAACATTTTCTTATCATAGCACTTTCTGACCAGTTTTTGAACTGTGCTGTATATTCAAGGGTCAATATTCAACAAAATAAGATGAATGTTTAGAAAAGATACGCACAACACTAATTATACAGTCTTCTAACTTTTTTTTTTATGATTGATCTTCTCTTGACCGCAATCTAGACAGTTTTGTCAGGATGTGGTCGACGATGGAGCGATGTTTTTTTGAAGAGAAATGTGTCTATTTGGTTCGTCAAAATGTTAATCGCGAGGTCTCCGTTCGGGGCGAATCACTATTTAATTTTCGCCCAAAGTTGCGTCAAAGTAGTGTTGAAATAAGTACAACAATTTTTCTCTCTCCAGATTCTCACGTGGTGAACCGCAAGCTGGTGGACGTGCCACAATTCGAGCGACCCATTGGCAACCACACGTTCCATATCGGGAAAGAGGCCGTCCTCGGGTGCTCTGTCATCAATCTGGGAAAACATAAGGTGAGGCATCAATGTCAGAAGAAAGACGAGTCAGATGTTTATTTTATTGGCTTTTATGACTTTTTCTCTTAGAGCAATAGAATACAAGAAAGAGGACAAGCCGCCGCGTGAAGGCTGACTGTTGTATGCACAGCGGGCATACACTGCCGGTAGCTCACCGTCACTTGCACCCGAGTGAGAATGCGCGCTAGTTTGAGAGAAAATTTCGTTTTATGACCAATTTTTTTATGTATCTTATGGGCTTATAAGGAGCGTAAGGATACAAGTGTGTGTGTATATGTGTGCGTGCTTTTTGTTGTAATTTATTGACGCGTTTCTTGCGTCGTGTTCGTAAGTAGAGCTTGCGACACTCGGACTCCATGCAAACTAGGCTGCATGCCCGACCCCCTTATATTCCGTTATCTTTGCTTCCACCAATTGTAACAGAGATGTGTGTTAATTTACGCCATGACAGTGCACGCAGATTCATCAACTCAGCCTATCGCAGTCTACTGCTGGACATAGGCCTCTCCCAAGTTGCGCTACAACACTCGGTCTTCTGCCTTCGGCATGCAGTCCCCCCCAGCCACCTTCTTCAGGTCTTTGGTCCACCAGGCGGGTGGGGAGCGCTCTACGCTGCATTTGCCGATTCCCGGTCTCCACTCAAGGACTCGTCTGGTCCAGCAGCCATCGGTCCTTCGACAGTTTTTTTTTTTTTTTTTTTTTTGCCCTGGGGAAATCCTCATGGACGCACTCCGCCCGGGGTAGGCGGAGCCAGTGTCGGACTCTTACCGACTAAAACCACCACGGTGTTCCTTCAACTACCTTAGCCGGGGGCGTGGGAACCCGTGAGTATTCACACAACCACCCCCGACAGGTCCTGGCCCGCCACAAGCAGGCGAGCCCCTTCTCCCCGTGCGGCCTTACGTTGGCCGCACCCTCCTTTGTGGCGCACACGGAACACTGCACGCCACCTCACCTCATAGGCCTTTACCAGCTGCGCCAACTACGCCGGCTGTGCCAGCTACGCCAGCTGCTGGTCGGGCAGCAGACTACCCCAAGTCTGCTGCTCGCAGGCCCTACCTCTCGTAATTTTTTATAGAGGTTTACTTCCTCACGGTCCGGGCGGTGAAGCCAAGACCCTCGGTTCCAAGAGGCGCGATAACACTACTCAGCGGGCACTCCTGGGGTTACGAGATCGACGGGGGCAGGGAAAGACAGTCCCCCCGCTGCCTGCCCAGTGGCAGGGTGAGTGCACACTGGGCCCACCCCTGCTCCTCCACTGTGCCCTCTGCTGATATCAGAGGGACACGTGGAGCAACTCCCTACTGGCCCAGAACGGGCCCCTCCCGCGCCAGAATATTCGCCACAGGCAATAAAATCCCCCGAAGGTTAATCCCTCGGCAGGATTTTATTGCCCGTGCCCAGGATGCACCGGCCAAACAACTGCCGATCCCTCCAGACGTGTCCAGAAGGACAAGCAGCTGTCAGGCACACGTGGAGGTTTTCTGGCCAGCACCCCGTCCTTCGACAGACATGGCCAGCCCACTGCCACTTCAGCTTACTACAGATTAATATACATATTACTTATAGATTAAATCAACTGACGTCACTTATTCGACAATTTATTTCACGAATATAGTGTTCCAATCAATTAAATCTATTAAAGAATGTCAGTGGTAGGACAATCCTAGGATAGGTTGAAGGATAAGCTTATTATTAGAATCTGTAGTACAGAAATTCTAGAAACGTCATTTTTTAAAAAAATATTTAGGAAGAACGAGACTGATGCCAATCAGTCTCGTTCTTCCTAAATATTTTTTTTCCAAAAACATTCAATCATTACAGTTTTCGTCTCGTTACAATTCATGTTACAATTTGAGTACAGCGCCATCTATTGCTATCAGTTTTAATCAAAACGAAATATCAATGGCTATTTCGTCATCGTAGGTAATTGGTTCCAATGGTGGGTTTTGAAGTTTTGACTTAACAGAAATCTTAATCTTTTTTTCGTGTATGCAGACCTTAAAATAGTTTGTTTTTGTGTTTCCATCATTTTATTTTTGATGCAGGTCAGCTAGGAAACGTCTGATTTACCTACTAAACATTTCTGATTATAAAATCTCTTTATAACTATACTACTTACAGAAAAAATATTAACCTCCTTCTCTATAACCCCAACAACCGCTAAAACTTTAATGGCCATAGCGTCTCCGACATTAATTTACTGGATGCTGGTCATTACTGAATGTTTATGGCCAGGTTGGTGGAATTATAGCCACCATTAGCTGCTGACGTCCACCTGTGGTACTTGGGTGGTAAATGGACTGTCTTATGAGGTAAAGTCAAGAAAATCATTATTTTTTTCATATTATATTGGTGATGTAGAATTTGATTGAATTGCTTAAATACTAAGGCCCGTAATACAAAAAGATACTCAAGCTTTGATCAGCTTTAATTTTAGAATATTCCTCAAGGATAGATTTTATCTTTTTATGTGAGACTGCTTTGTCAAGATGTGGTCGACGATGGATTGAGCAAATCTATTAGGTGCCAATTCACTCCAGCTTTGATTGATTGATTGATTTTTTGATTGTGAGTGATTTGATTATGTGTTTGATTGTGATTGTGGCAGCTAGATGGACGGATGGTTAAAAATTACCGCTATGTGACAGCTAGTTGGACGTATGGTTAAAAGTTACAGCCCCAAGATAACTACGGACATAAGACATCTGGACGGATGGTTAACAATTCAATGCAATTCATTTATTTTTCGTTAATACCGGTACGGTCGACCGCACGTCAGTGGTAACACTTTGACATTAGCTGTATCTTTATTTCGTAAGCAGTAAGGGCGGTTTTCGAATTGAAGTGTTACCACTGTCATGCAGTTGACTGTACAATGGTTGTTATGTCAGAAGTATTATTAGCGCCTCTATATCCTGCCACTAATGTAGCGTACAAAATTACAATTATAATAATATTAGACAAACAAAAATAAAAAATAGCTTTAAAATCACACTGCAAGTCATGATTAAACTAGAATAAAAATAACTAGAATAAAACAAGTTAGTTACAGCCCCGTGACAGCTAGATGGATGGATGGTTAAAACGTTACAGCCCCGTGACAGCTAGATAAACGGATATTTAAAAAGTTAATAATAAAGTTCCGCTGGCACACTTTGGGTATGGAACCCTTAAAATTACCCCAATAATTAGGTACTTACTTAATTTCTCGAACGTCTTTCCTTACACGACTTTGTCTTCAGTACGTAGAAGCTGAAAACTTCGCACTGTCTCACTGCCTTCATTATAATAAAAGTAATTAACACAAAGTGCTATTTTCCTTAATTACGTACTGCGGTTTTATAATTTAATTAACTGTATTTTTCTTTTGAGAAACGGAAATAATTAAAAGCTTGTTTTTTTTGTGTGATTTTTCTTATTATTGTTTTTTTTAATTAGTTTGTTGAGTATTATTTTGTGGTTTCTAGGAAACAAGTTATGCATTATTATTGGTACGCCATCCCGCACTTTGCCATTGTGGTGGACTAACGGCTAAGCATTTTACATTCTAAAGATTCCAAGAATTCCATGCCCAGCAGTGGGATAGTACATACATACATACATATTATCACGCCTGTTTCCCATTGGGGTAGGCAGAGACTATGGATTTCCACCTGCTACGATCCTGACACACCTCTTTCGCTTCATATACGTCCATTAACCTCGTCATGCATGCTCGTCGGTTTAGAGAACTCTTAACCTGGCATTTTTTGAGAACATCCGCGATTTGTTTGTTTGTTTGTTGTTGTTTGTTTGTTTGTGGGATAGTAATAGGCTGATTATCTTCTTCTTCTTCTTCGTCGTTCCCTCACTGCTGAGGATCGCGACCACATACGACGCATTTCCAAGCTATGCGGTCTTCCGCTGTGTGGACCGCTCGGTACATGCTGCCTCCGACAGCCCTCTTAATCGTATCTGACCATCTTGCCGGTGCTCTGCCTTGAGCGCGCTTTCCCTCTATCCGGCCCAGTATCAAGAGCCTTTCCAGACAATGCTTAGGTGATCGCATAATATGTCCGAAATGGCTAAGGGCACGCTCCTTGCATATTGTAGATAGCCGTTTGCTGATGTTGAGCTCCTCCGGTATAGACACATTAGTTCTCATGGCAGTCCATGGTATACGAAGTAGTCTTCGCCAACACCACATCTCGAAGGCATCAATCTTGCTGCTATTGCGAATTTTAATGCACCACGTTTCCGCGCCATACAATGATTGAGAACACCAGTGCTCGGACCAATCGTATTTTGATTTTCCGGCGGATGGTTCTTCCAAATTTGGCTGATTATACATGACCCTATATACGCCATAGCTTGTAGGATCAGTAAGCTGAAGTGGCAGTGGGCTGGCCATGTCTGTCGAAGGACCGATGGCCGCTGGAGCAGAAGAGTCCTTGAGTGGAGACCGCGAATCGGCAAACGCAGCGTAGGGCGCCCCCCTGCCAGGTGGACCGACGACCTAAAGAACGTGGCTGGGGGGACTGGATGCGGAAGGCAGAGGACCGAGCGTTGTGGCGCAACTTGGGAGAGGCCTATGTCCAGCAGTGGACTGCGCTAGGCTGAGTTGATGATATACGCCATTAGATTTTTACCGTTTTACATAAATAATAATCATAAATCATAAAACATAACATAACATCACGCCTGTATTTCCCCGAAGGGGTAGGCAGAGGTGTAATAGTACACCCACATTTCGCCAGTTATGTTATAGAGTAGTTATGTTATGTCATAAATCATATTAATTTATTTATAATTTTGCATATTCAGTACAGTACCTACATTCATTTAATACCCAGACTCCCGAACTAGGATGTCTTGTGTGTCAGGAGTCAGTACATTCCCTTATGGATAAAATATCAAATTATCTGAGCTAAATATATTACATAAATTAATGGAACCTGATAATCTTGGAAATTAAATTAAATTAATTGATAACGAATGAATGTTTAAATGCGATTGTTTGTAGTGTTTGCGTGAATGTGTAAGTGGGGGTGTGTGCATGTGTGTATTGATTTTGTGGAGATGGGAATGTGTTTGTGTGCGTGTGTAGAGAGCATAGTGAACGTAATACGTTACTATACTATAGTACTGAGAGTATGATAGCTAACTGCGTTAAAATGGTGTTTCTGTCCTGTCATAGTCATGGTATTTTAACCAATCTATAATAAACTTTTAAGATAAAAATTACTTAGCCTTTTTATTGTATAATAATAAATAATAGCCCAATTAATGTGCTCCTCATTGCGGATAACTTTTACTATGGGACCAACCCTGATATCGCAATGAAACAATCTGTTTCATACATTTTGTCACGCTACCAAAAATCAATCAAACTAGAAATCTAATTAATAAGGTAATAGAAATGTTATTTAAAAGAAAATAAAAAGAAAGAAAAGTGTGTGTATTTTATTGTCCCAGTTAACAGCGCGCAACATTTAAATAAAACTATCTATATATTCTACTGTCTTTTACTTCGGGAATGGATGTTGCCGGTTTTCCGCCACCAAAACATAAATACGCAATCACGCCCACCATGTTTCTAGCATTCAATACAAAATTCCGCTGCATCATATCTATATGCTGCTAAATACATTTTTAGTGACTCTGCGTCCAAAACAGCACTGATGATCAAGCAAAAGGTTCGCGCACTGGTGTCCTAAAAGAGATCTGCCCCCCTGGCCAAGTTGACAATCTACAATCGTCAAGAAAGAAAAGAAAGAAAGAAAAATTATTTATTGCCACAACAAGACGACATGCGGTAGGTGCACATAAAAAATACTTAATTAGGTACATTTCTTGAATCAACGCTAATAGAAAACAATCAAAATGTATGGGAATGGCATATCTCAACTTGGCTAGGGGGGCTGTAAGCGGTGACAAGTTCGCGAGCCTTTGCCACTTGTATTATCTTTATTTAGATTTCTATGCGCTACCTCGATGATTTTGTGGGAAACAATAAAATCGTTTTTTTTTTGCAATTTCTAGGTTGGTCCTAAAGAAAATGCGTGCTCGCAAGTTACACTACTAAAATGTCACGGAGTATATTTTTTACGTCTTTACTAACCATTCTGTGACGTATTTTTCATGCAACCTAACCCGTTCTTTATTTTCTTTAATATATAGGCAGCAGCGTAATTACTGAGCTTGGTTAATTAATGGGGGGATTAAAAGTGCAAGCTACGGCTAGTAATCAGATTTTATGTTCTAGGAAGTTCTTGGGTAATAAACAAGTTGTTTCTTTACGAAATTAGTAGTTGTGTTTTAAAATGCGGACCAACTAAATTAAATAACCAATGGTGTCAATTTTCTTGGTCACGAACATGGGTGAATAAAAAAAGGCCGACGGAATCTCGCTGAACAATAAGTGAAGCACCGTATGACGGCTCGCTTAAAAGTACGAGCTGACACGCACACATTCAGACCCAAAAGCCGTGATTACGCAACAAATCTCGTGAGACGGTAGTCGCTGTCGTTGTGTCACAAATAAACTTACAATTTATATATGGTGTGTTAAAATGCTGTCGAAATTATTTTATTTATTTATTTATTTATGTACACACAACACATTTTATTATAGATATCATACAGAACAAACACTTGAGCACAAAGGTACTGCTTATCTCTAAAAGAAATTTCTTCCAGCAGACCTGCGACAGGAAAAAAGGATAAAAGAAAGACGTAGACACAATTATAGTGGGTTTAGGAAAAAATTAAGTGCTTAAATCTCTTCTTAGAGAGATTACATCCGCCTTTTTTATTCGTCCAAGTTCACGAACTAA
Organism: Asteroscopus sphinx; assembly: GCA_949699075.1. Classification (NCBI taxonomy): domain Eukaryota; kingdom Metazoa; phylum Arthropoda; class Insecta; order Lepidoptera; family Noctuidae; genus Asteroscopus; species Asteroscopus sphinx. The sequence continues at coordinate 21,975,272 of OX453016.1, read as the reverse complement.
ATTTATTTTAAACTATCCCTCTCTTTTACTAATAATAGATATAAGACAGGGATGGCTATAATTTTAGTGCTGTCAAATTAGTCGGACTTAAAATTTCCATACAAGTTTAGTCGTGATCTCGGATCGTGCCGACTAAAAAAACAAAGAAGTGGAACACGTTAACTTCTTTTTCTTATCGTGTCGATGGTTCAAATAAGTATAGGGAACTGTTTTGTTTAGATATTTTTCGATTAGAACGTGGCCACTTCAATGGCGTTTTCAGTGGCGGCGAATAGGTCATCTCTTGTGCAGGTGTACGGGCACAAGGGACACGTTAGCAAGTGCAACATGGATTGCTCTGGGTCACCGCACATACACTCGTAAACATGTAAACTAATTTGACGGTTCTAAAATTGTTGCCATCCCCTTCTAGTAAATAAATTTAGATTGTGAACAAGAGAATCGACACCAATATATTTTGAATCTTAGATTAATGCTTGGTCTCCACTGCACCCGGTCCCGCTGCGCTCGGTCCAGTCTCGGTGTAGCATGAACTGCTTTCCGTCTGCTTCATATATAATGTTCGTGAAGTGACTCGGTTGGGCTTCGGCCGGTCTTCGCTGCAGTGTAGCTTAAATCATCCTTTATTCTTCCTGATATCAACTTTTACAAAATTGTGAATTTAAATAACGATCAATTTCGATGTTACACATCTGCCAGGCGTTCTGTGACGGCCACATTTGTTGAGGTACGGAACCCTAAAAATGCAATTTACACACATTCTGTAACTGAAAGTACGCGTAGCGTGAAGTAGGCTTGTTTATTAATCCGCGTAGCGTGAAGTAGGCTTGTTTATTAATCCGCGTAGCGTGAAGTAGGCTTGTTTATTAATCCGCGTAGCGTGAAGTAGGCTTGTTTATTAATCCGCGTAGCGTGAAGTAGGCTTGTTTATTAATCCGCGTAGCGTGAAGTAGGCTTGTTTATTAATCCGCGTAGCGTGAAGTAGGCTTGTTTATTAATCCGCGTAGCGTGAAGTAGGCTTGTTTATTAATCCGCGTAGCGTGAAGTAGGCTTGTTTATTAATCCGCGTAGCGTGAAGTAGGCTTGTTTATTAATCCACGTAGCGTGAAGTAGGCTTGTTTATTAATCCGCGTAGCGTGAAGTAGGCTTGTTTATTAATCCGCGTAGCGTGAAGTAGGCTTGTTTATTAATCCGCGTAGCGTGAAGTAGGCTTGTTTATTAATCCGCGTAGCGTGAAGTAGGCTTGTTTATTAATCCGCGTAGCGTGAAGTAGGCTTGTTTATTAATCCGCGTAGCGTGAAGTAGGCTTGTTTATTAATCCGCGTAGTGTGAAGTAGGCTTGTTTATTAATCGTAAATGAAGAGACAAGTTGCGAATGTTTGCTTACACGTTTGAGTTGACTTTAACGACATATTTGTATATCATTCCGTGGATAAATTGGAAATGTTAATCAGAAACATTTTCATGTAAAGGTTTATTTACAAATATGTATATTTAATTTACTTAAACGTGCGCGATATTGAGCAATATTGAGGAGAAAACCAACACCATAGTCAAAACATTGCAGGAACTGTCTCGAAAATTCTTTCCGCCGCAGCGTGGAAGCAAGATGCCCAAGCTTTCGACTGAGACTCTCGATCTGATGAGGAAAAGACGGGAAATGTCAGCCGCGCATTCGTTTTCATCAGATAATAGGTCCTTAAACCTACAGATTAGGAAGCTGATGCGACGTGACCTCCGCCGCTCCAACACCCGCGCCGTTGAGGCTGCGATTGAGCAAAATAGGGGGTCGAAAGTTTTCGCTCAGCAGCTAGGGAGGACCCATCTGATGAAACTGAAAGCCGCGGATGGCAAAATTGTCACCTCTAAGATCGAGATGCTTGATGAGGTCGAAAACTTCTATGGGCATTTGTATTCCACGAAAATGGCGAGACCAGCGGTTCCTAGCAATGACGACAAAAGAGCCCAGCTCACGCGCCATTACATCGAGGATCTTCCGGACGTTGACCAGGGCGAGATTAGGGCGGCCCTCGAGAAGCTTAAGAACAATAAAGCTCCGGGCGATGACGGCATTACTACTGAACTCCTAAAAGCAGGCGGGGCTCCGGTCCTGAAGGAGCTACAGAGTCTGTTTAATTCCGTCATCCAACAAGGCTCTACACCGGAGGCATGGAGCGGGAGTGCGATGGTACTGTTCTTCAAAAAAGAGGATAAAACCGTTCTGAAGAACTACAGACCCATCTCACTCCTGAGTCATGTGTACAAGCTGTTCTCGAGGGTCATCACAAATCGTCTCGCCGGAAGACTCGACGAATTCCAGCCACCAGAGCAAGCTGGGTTTCGAAAAGGCTACAGCACCGTAGACCACATCCATACTGTTCGGCAGATCATACAGAAGACTGAAGAGTACAATCAGCCGCTGTGTATGGCATTCGTGGGCTACGAGAAGGCCTTCGACTCTATCGAAACTTGGGCAGTTCTGGATGCTCTTCAGCGATGTCACATTGATGAGCGGTATATAGAGATGCTGAGATGCCTGTACAACGCTGCTACCATGACTGTTCAGCTCCAGGACCAAAAGACGAAGCTAATCTAACTGCGCAGAGGGGTGAGACAAGGGGATGTAATATCCCCGAAATTGTTCACTAACGCGTTGGAGGACGTCTTCAAGACGCTGGACTGGACTGGACAGGGTATCAACGTTAACGGCAAGAACATCTCACATCTCCGTTTTGCCGATGACATCGTTGTAATGGCTGAGTCGCTGGAACAACTGGGTGAAATGCTGCACAGCTTAAACGGAGCCTCTCGACGTGTCGGTCTCGGCATGAATCTGGACAAGACTAAAGTCATCAATATGCATGTCATGCCGAGGCCAATATTCGTCGAAGGGTCAGCACTCGAAGTTGTAACGGAATACGTCTACCTAGGGCAGGCAATTCAGCTTGGTAGACACAACTTCGAGAAAGAAGCCAACAGAAGGATCCGTCTGGGCTGGGCAGCATTTGGCAAACTTCGCCGAGTCTTCTCGTCGCCTATACCGCAAAGTTTGAAGACAAAGGTCTTCAACCAGTGCGTCCTGCCAGTCATGACTTACGGTGCCGAGACGTGGACACTGACAGTTGGGCTAGTCCACAAATTTAAAGTCGCTCAGCGAGCTATGGAGCGAGCTATGCTTGGAGTTTCTTTGAAGGATAAAATCTGTAACGAGATTATCCGGAGAAGAACCGGAGTGACCGACATAGCTTGTAGGATCAGTAAGCTGAAGTGGCAGTGGGCTGGTCATGTCTGTCGAAGGACCGATGGCCGTTGGAGCAGACGAGTCCTTGAGTGGAGACCGCGTATCGGCAAACGCAGCGAAGGGCGCCCCCCTGCCAGGTGGACCGACGACCTAAAGAACGTGGCTGGGGGGGACTGGATGCGGAAGGCAGAGGACCGAGCGTTGTGGTGCAACTTGGGAGAGGCCTATGTCCAGCAGTGGACTGCGATAGGCTGAGTTGATTGATACGTGCGCGATAACTCGAGATCTGAGCGCGGTGACGTCACAGTCGCGTGCTTTTGCAGTACGAAGAAAAACGGGTGACGTCGGGAACGTCCAACAGAAGCGAAGTATCCACGCATTTGCAAGCCCGGATAGAAAGCGTGCTCGGTTTTCTCCCGGTTGAGCACACATACTATAAAGAAAGTTCGTGAAGATGTTTGGATGTTTGTTACTCAATCACGGCTGAACGGATTTGGATGTTTAGCACACAGCCCGACAACAGTTTCCGAGAAATGCGCAATAAGTCTTTCTGTGATAGTCTAATTATACGCTGGCGAAGCCACGGGCTAGGTCTAGTGACACTATAAAAGTGGGTCTCAAATAAGTTATCCACACAGATAGTAGGTACGGTCGACCGCACCTCAGTGGTAACAGTTTGACATTGACAGCACCTTTATTTCGTAAACAGTAAGCACAGACCAGTAAGCTTCAAGACTCCGCATAAACAAAGTTTTGTATTCGAATGCAGTCGTAAAACGTTGGTGGGGTCAGGGGGGCGGACGGCGCATTATGATTGGCCGGCTCAAAAGTTCGGTGGTATGATTCCTTATGATTGGTGCCGCTCGCTGATTGAGTAACATTCCGATTGGCGGAGGGACGTATGATATGCAGTGGTAGAGCATATGCGTTGTGACCGGGGGTGTCCAGCTAACCGGCGTCTAGAGGCTTACTGGTCTATGGCAGTAAGGCAGTTTTCTAATTCAAGTGTGTATTAGTAGTAGTAGAGCTCCTTTGTGAAAGAGCTCGTCCGGGGAAGTACTACCACCGTGCCTACTTCTCCGGCAAACAGTGATGCTTCCATTACTGTGTTTCGGTCTAAAGGGTACGGGTGCCGATGAAATTACAATCACATGAGACTTTCCATCTTCATGTCTCAGTTTGGCGAACCGACTTGCGGTACCATTTAGGTAACAGCCTGGGTGGTATTGAAGTTGTTATGGGCAAAGGTAACCGCTTGACATCAGGTGGGCCTTTAGCTCGTTTCGCCATCCTATACTATAAAAAAAACCACTGTTATGCAGTCGACTGTACTACAGACGATGGAATTAGCATGAAATCCTTCTGAATTTCGGCAGGCCCATGGGTTGTGTCATTTGGAGATATCTACAGTTTGACCACTCTTATCTACTATTACAAGTTCCGAATAAAAACGTAAGATATCATTGCATATTGTCAAAAGCATGATGTAGATTCCCGAATTCCAAAAAAATATATCTATAATATCCTTCTCATATAATAGATGTGAAAGTTTGTGAAGATGTTTGGATGTTTGTATGTTTGTGACTCAATCACGCTGTAAGGACCGAACGGATTTAGATGAAATTTGGCATACTGATAGAACATAACTCGGATTAACATATAGGCAAATTTTTTATCCGATATGATGCGCGGTTAGTCTTTCGGTGATAAGCTAAATTATACGCAGGCAAAGCCGCTGGCAAAACCTATATTTATTTTATTTATTTATTTATTTGGCTCTTCAATAATGAGTACCTGCACTGTACATGAAAAAATTAACACATTGCCCCATTACTTAAAAAAGAGCACAATATAATATTAGTAATTTTTACAGAGAAAATATTTGCTTGTTTGTTTGTAATTGGTAAACCCTGAAACTACTGAACCAATTTAAATAATTTTATCACAATTAGAAAGCTACTTTATTCAGAAGTAACATAGAGGCAATTTTTTTCGAGGATCCTTGTATGGGGGGTCCCCCCTTTGGTTTTAGACTTTTTTTATATTTAGTATGTATTTGTCGTGATAGCAACACATATTCTGAGAAAATTTCAACTGGCTACTTTTTACCGTTTTAAAGATACAGCCCTTGTGACAGACAGACAGACGGACAGACGGGCAGACACACAGAGTAACGAGAGTAATAGGGTCCCGTTTGGCACCCTTTGGGTACGGAACCCTATAAACAATAATTTATGAAAATTGATAATAAATTTTCTAATAAATTTGTTACCATAAAAATTTGTTTCATGCTTCGAGTTAAAATAAATAAATAAATAATTTTTTTTTTATTTCACATAAATGGTGTACAGTAAACACTTACAAATAGTTACTAAAGTAACACGTATTTTTTTTATAACATAGGACGGCAAACGAGCATGCGGGTCACCTGATGGTAAGCAATCTCCGCCGCTCATGGATATCTGCAACACCAAGGGAGTCGCCGATGCGTTGCCGACCTTTTAAAAAGACGTATACTCCTTTCTTGAAGGCTCCCATCTCGAATTAGTTCGGGAAAACCGCTGACGGAAATTGGAGTTGTTGAAGTTAGTTAGTTGGTTGCTGATTTAGTTATATTTCCAAAAAAAATGCTCATAAAATCTTAAACAGCATCCAACGTAAACGCATTAAGCCACATTATTTACCACTAGTTTGTCTAAAAACCCTGGCCAGCTCAAAGTAGAAAAAACCTTTTTCCATTTATATTTATTCGTGCCACGAGAAACTTTCGTAATTAAAGGGCGTGCGTTAATCTCAATTGCTGGACCAAATGCACACGGCTTATAAACTGGGGTAGGAAGTGGTGGTAGTAGATATTTAATTATGAATTTCGTATTAGTCCTCTAGCTCTGAAATATGTATGCAATTTGAACCCGGAATCTAGGTAGATGGAATTTTGGAATACGTGTAGTTTTAAGAATGGTATGTTAAAATATTCTATGAAGGCGTATTAATATCCATTGTTGGAAACGAACCATAAAGGCTCAAACACACAGCGGGCGCGACGGAACGAAAGCGGAGCGTCGACCGAACGTGGACGGGGCGTGCACTGCGGGCCGATCGCGCGTGTGACTGTCGACGGCGGAATGACGATGCCAAAAGAATACGTTCTGCTGTCTGTGTGAGTACTGCTACGTGTTTCCATATAATACAACGCCAGTGTATCGGTCACGCACCGTCTGGCGTTTGCTTTCCGCCTGGCGGAGCGGCGTGCGGCGGCGGATCGGTCACGCCGTCAAAACGCCCGGCAGGATGGCGCTGTGTGCTCTATCTAATACAGTTCAGTACATTACAACACGGCGAGGCCCGCCGGCGGTTTGCTGCAGTTCCATCCCGCTTCCGTTCTGCCTGCTGTGTGTTTAGTCCTTAAATACGACAATCTTTCCTTCTTAGAGCTTTTTCCTAATTATTTTGGGGTCGGCTGCCAGTCTAATCAGATGTGGCTGAATATCAGTATTTTACACAGAGCGACTACCATCAAACCAACGCAACCCAGTTAGTGCCCAACCAGCAAAAATGTGTACTATAGCAATCGAGAGAACGTTTTCGGCCACACTATTTAGTGTATCAATTATGTCCTATAAAAATAATGTAAACGTTTACCGAGGCAGGTTTTGGCGCAGTTACATCGCAATTTTGTGACATAGCTAAACTATTGTAGCTCCATACATCACAATTTAGTACTATACTTGTACTATAATAATGTCGTGTAAGTCTTTTCAAGGTTGTAACAGTGATTTCGTGTCGCTTTTATCACAAAACAGTTACAAAAAAGCCACCACGACTCTATTAATGGACTTTTCTGTACTATAATAGAGATCGAGGATCTATTATAGTACAGTTTAATTTAGTATCATTTCTCGTATGGATTGTGGGTTTGATGTGAAATAAAATTAAAGATTATTTCTTGGCAAGTAAATTGATATTACTATTAGCAATATGGCGCTCACGACTTGTGAAATTAGTGTTATCTTAGATAGTCTGTAAATTTTACTTGCGACTTAAATTTTATTGATAAAGTAGTTAGTATTTTTTAACAAATTTTTAATGCGCCCTCTTGATTTTCAATATTTATTAAATTACATTCAAATAAAACATGGTAATGTCTCCAATGTTGCTATTAACGGATAAAAAGCTATCTACGTGCTTACTATAGGCTTAATTAGTGCACAGCAGTGACAGCCATCGGCAGCCATTACAAAAATAGGGTTCCTTGGTACATCTTAGATTAAAACACTTGAGTGTTGAGGCATATTCCGCAAAATAATTATCCTATCACTCTGCATTATCACAATCATCGTCTAAAGATTCACAAACATTAGCATATACACAGCATAAGCATAAACACAGCAGCCATTTTATAAACAAAATACGGGAGTTACGTTGTAAAAACGATGTTAAATTTCTTTTATAGGATGTTTGGGTTGATTAAAACTAGTAATATACTACTTTTATGTACCGTAAAGGCCCAATAAAAGCGATTAAAGTTCTGTAACTTCACTATGAGATATACCAGTTACGAAAAACTGTTTTGATGACCTTTCAGTGTTAAAAAAGTATAACCGTGACGGCTATGGAATTGGCACCATAGTAGCTATTTGGAAGATTTTATTGTTCAAATTCGATATTTAACAGTGATGTAAAAATCAGCAACAGTACATTATTGTACTATAGTTGTGTTTTCACCACAATTTAAACACTTATACTATAATACTCATTTGGAAGCTACAATAACACAAAATCGCTTCAAATCCGTATCGTGTAAATCTTCAATAATACAAGATGGCTCTGTACTTGATGTAGCGGCGTCAGTTATAGTACTGTGATAAAGGCGTAATATGTGGTATCGATGTAAATGTTTACAACACTTATTATTGATACCAAAATGCTGTTTAATATTATAAAGCTAAAACATTGTATAAGTTGCTACTATAGAACACACGATTATAACGGATTCTTTAATAACGCTTTATCATCACTTTTTAGTGATAAATGCATTTCTTAACTGACTACTTTGCTGGTTGGGTGGGTTATACTGACATCCTAACGTTAATTGTCAGACTTTCGGGCTTCTGACTTACCTGTAACGACTGCTATAGATATTCGTAAGGCCAACAGAAGACAAAAGTTGTTCAAAATGATGAGTGCAATGACCCCTTTTCAGGTTTACCTAGTTAAAAAAAACTAATGTTGTATTATGGATACACTAATGTTTCTACAAAGTTTAATCAGAATAACTGTAAACCTCTTTAAAATATAGCTGTTCCCTACATTATGTCGATTTATCTCCTGAACACAAATGTAGAGAACAACGATTTCTCACGATTTCTGGGTTGGTCCTTTAGTAAAAAATGATCATAATGATGAGTACAATGACCCATTTTCAAGTTTACGGTACAGAAAAACATATGCTGTGTATGGATAGATAGGCCCCCCAGATGGACCGACGACTGGTGAAGGTCGCGAGAAACCGCTGGATGCAGAAAGCGTAGGACCAGTCGTTGTGGCGATGCTTGAGGGAGGCCTATGTTCAAAAGTCGATAAAAATCTGTAGGAATGTTGAAACCAACCAGGCCATCAAATAAAAATAAGAGTACAGGCATACTGGACCAATGCCAGAATCTTTTTCCTGTTGAATCTTTTTCACTTTACTTGACCCTAGGTAACATAAACGGCCAGTTTGCTGGCCTTAATATCTTTTACAATGCTTTGCGACTCAATTGATCTAGCATTTACGAGACGCGGGTTTGATTCCCGCATGAACAAAATATTTGTATCGCCGTCAGATAGTCGTTCCGAGTCATAGTAGTTTTGTTTGTGTTGAGGAATTTTGTACCGCGAATGATCCCAAGATATGGAAGAAATTTTATTACGCGAAAAGGATTTTTTGGTATTTTTTTATGTTTATCATTTATGCTCACAGAACTTTAGAAAAAAAAACATGTTTTGTTAAAAATATATTTTTAAAAAAAAATCCTCCCGGCCGAATTTCGGTCACGGTGGCCAATCTCATTGGAGACTAGCCATCTGCGCGGGACATATTATAGTGCACAAGTGTGTGCGCAAACACAGGTGCACTCTCTGTTCCTTCCCATGGAGAACAGAAAGGAGCTCCTTTCTTTTCTTCGTGGTTCCCTCACTCTCATAATCCGATGAGACGGCAATTCGACACGACCGGAGAGAGATCAGGCGCGAAAAATATAGTACTGTGGTACTGACCTGCATGTACACACTACACATTAAGCTATAGTCCAGTATAAGCTGAGCTCGCAATGTGTACGCTTTACGTACAATGAGAGATCAGCTTATATTGTATATTGGAAAGTATAAATTAATGTGTACGCGCATACAGGATGAAATAAACATTACTAATAAATGTAATACTAAAAAACGTTTAATAGCGGTCGATGATATTTAAAAGTATAGATATATCATGTATGTGTAAGGTGCTGGTGTCTAACCTTCTTAGTAGAAACACCAAAATTAGAATTTATAAAACGGTCATAAGACCTATACTGATGTACGGATGTGAAGCTTGGACACTGACACAAAAAGAGAAGAGTAAGCTCTTGGTAACAGAGAGGAGGGTCTTACGTAAGATCATGGGTCCTGTGCAGAGACCGGATGGTACCTGGCGGATCAGGAAGAACGCTGAGATAGAAGAGCTCGTGGCTGAACCAAATGTGATAGGAGAGGCAAAAGCTCACAGACTCCGTTGGCTTGGTCACGTGGAGAGAATGGAAGAAGATCGAGATGCGAAGAGAGCCTATCTGGGTCGACCAAAAGGGCGACACCCGGTCGGTCGCCCTAAATATCGCTGGAGCGATGCGGTGGAAGGCGATCTTCTGGAGATCAGAGCCAGTGATTGGCGAAATACTGCCAAAAATCGCGGCAAGTGGCGTTCTCTCGTTTCGGAGGCCAAGACACATTTTGGGTCGCTGTACCAGCGGAGTAAGTAAGATATGTCGTACCCTAACAAAATAAACGAAAAAATGCGCCGTATGCAGCCGCAGCACAATAATATACACATAAACTAGTTCAAAGTAAGTAAGTTGTTTACTTCAAGGTACTTTCGCGTCATAATTGGAACACTTTCTGTACACACACGACGGGATTTTAGTTTTTATTTTGTCACCGGTCACGCTTGGTGCCTTACTTCATCAACTCAGCCTATCGCAGTCCACTGCTGGACATAGGCCTCTCCCAAGTTGCGCCACAACGCTCGGTCCTTCTGCCTTCCGCATCCAGTCCCCCCCAGCCACATTCTTCAGGTCGTCGGTCCACCTGGCAGGGGGGCGCCCTACGCTGCGTTTGCCGATTCGCGGTCTCCACTCAAGGACTCGTCTGCTCCAGCGGCCATCGTTCCTTCGACAGACATAGCCAGCCCACTGCCACTTCAGTTTACTGTTCCTACAAGCTATGTCGGTCACTCCGGTTCTTCTCCGGATAATCTCGTTACGGATTTTATCCTTCAAAGAAACTCCAAGCATAGCTCACTCCATAGCTCGCTGAGCGACTTTGAATTTGTGGACTAGCCCAACTGTCAGTGTCCACGTCTCGGCACTGTAAGTCATGACTGGCAGGACGCAGTGGTTGAAGACCTTTGTCTTCTAACTTTGCGGTATAGGCGACGAGAACACTCGGAGAAGTTTGCCAAATGCTGACTCCGTTTAAGCTGGGCAGCATTTCGCCCAGTTGTTCCAGCGACTCAGCCTTACTTGACGTGGATTAATAGAAAAACAAAATCTTTAAGAAAAAACGTCCTAATTACAACAAACATTACATTTGTTGACGGTATTTGATTCTACCCTGTATACTTTCAAATAAACTTTTTCTGATAGAATTACTTTCAACCGAGTCAAAAGTCTTATAACCAATTGTTCCCTCAATTTCTTCTATAGAAACGCTTTACAATAACAGTCTTTACAAAAATTTTTCATTTAATACGAAAATGGTAGGTTAATTGAACGTTTTCAAGTGCTAAAAGATACTTCATAAAAACCATTTTTATCTTGAATAGAAAGGTAACAAATGAAAGGTTACTGGCTGAGCTAATTTGCCGAGAGTAGGTACTCAAGTAGTATTATCTGTAGAGTCAGAAAAAGTAGGATTTGAAAAGTAAGTAAGTAAGATTTAGAGTTATTACCCGACTGCGCCAGAAGGATGGTTATGTTTTTCGAGTGTATGTATGTATGTATGTATGTATATTTCTTTGGCACGCTCTGTAGCCTAAACAGCTTGATGGATTTTAGCTTGAGATGTGTCGTTAGATTCGTCTTAGTTGTGAGAGTGACACTGGGTATGTTAAAATTATAAAATAGCCGCATTTTGGCGCCATTTTAAGTCTTCAAAAAAATGTTTTTTCCCTCAAAACCTATTGAGTGGGGTATCAAAATAAAGGGCTTTATAAATGCTTTACAAAAATATATACAACGTATATATTTAAATGTAATTTGGAATGAGAAATGCTAAAAAACAACAAAATATTCATCGTTAAAAATAAATTACATTAATAGCGCGATAAAACATGACAGAACTAAAAATTTTAAAATAAAAAAGTTAATTAACAAAACCAAAAAACCCGACTGCGTATAATAATAACTGAAAAGATGTAAACAAGACTTGTGTAGGTACAGTAGGTATATGTGAAAGTATCAAATCAACACGCAGGCGGAGGCTACGTATGTTTTTAGTCATGAATTACATAAAGTAGTTCATAAGTAGCCTCCGCCTGCGTGTTGATTTGATACTTTCACATATACCTACTGTACCTACACAAGTCTTGTTTACATCTTTTCAGTTATTATTATACGCAGTCGGGTTTTTTGGTTTTGTTAATTTGTGATATTGATAGTAATACAGAGTGAATTGATAGAAAATAAGACCCTAATAGTGTTGAATAATTTTTATTAACCTTAACAATCTTAATATGCCAATATCCACACTCTACGGCTTACGTACTAAATAAATAAATTAGTTAGTAGATACCATTTTGTTGGATGTTCTAACGTTACCAAATTGAGGTTAAATGTTACGAGTTATTAATTTATTATACGCTTAAAGGTTTTAAACGCAAATACGGTGGATAAAAGGGCAATAAATTTGGGTGTAATAAATTATTAAAAGAATTTAAAATGTCATAAATTCATTACAATGCTGCAATGTTTGGGCTGTGTAATCTAATTCGTATTGCTTCGCGCATCACAAGTTAAAGATGATTATTTCTAATATCCAATGTCTTTTTTAGCAGGTACAATTTTTTCTATTTAGGAACTACAAATCTTAAAATACTTACATCATATCTATCCCACTGCTAGGCACGGGCCTCTTCTCAATATGAGAAGAGTTAGGCCCTAATCCACCACGCTGGCCTACGGCGCGGCGGGATGGCACACTACAATAACATAACATAACCAGCCCATTACTGTCCCACTGCTGGTCACGGGCCTCTTCTCAGTACGAGAAAGCTAAGGCCTTAGTCGCCCACGCTGGCCTAGTGCGGGTTGGCGGACTACACACACCATTGAGAACTATATGGAGCACTCTCAGGTATGCAGGTTTCCTCACGATGTTTTCCTTCACCGTTACAGCAAGTCATAATCAAATTCTCATCCGCACATGAATTCTGAAAGTCTGATGTAGTGTTGCATAAAAATCGACTATCGATCTATCGATAGTCCCCCTTCAAATCAGTTATCGATAGTATTGATATTATTGATGGTATCGATTGGACTGTACCCAACAAAACTATCGATACTATCGATAGTACAGTTGACAGCATGACAGTGGTAACACTTGAATTAGAAAACCGCCATTACTGCTTACGAAATAAAGGTGTTGTCAATGTCAAACTGTTACCACTGACATGCGGTCGACCGTACCAAAGTTTTGATACATACTATCGATAATATCGATTGTTTGAAATCATGCAATAGTATCGATACTATCGTGCTATCGTTTAGATAGTATTGATATATAAGATTATTAATGAAATTGTGAAGTAGGTACAGCCTAACAGTGTGGTGTGTACCAATACAGAAGGTAAGAAAATAAACGTTCTAAAAAGATGTAAATTCAATGTAAAAATTACGTCAATCAACACCGATAGTTATATTGCAATACTATCTAAAGTATTGCATTATTTCGAACAATCGATACTATCGTAAAGATAGTTTGATACTATCGATAGTATTGTTGGATACCTTCCAATCGATACTATCGATAGTATGAATAAAATAATAATAAAATATATTTATTCAGCCAATTACATAATACATTTAAATACATATAACATTTTTGTAGCAAATATGTAGTATAATTATATATGAATGATTTGGGGTTTTTCGATAATATCGATAGTCTATCGATTGTTAGGCAACGTTAGTCTGATGTGCAGGCCGGGTTCAGACCCTCCTGCATGGAAGGCAAAGCTTTTGTGTTTGTGCAAAATACTTAAAAAAATATTGAAGTTAAACTCATCCTACAAATGATTTCCCAAAAAAATACCGACACCCCAAACAATAAAAAAATATACGGGCGTAACTATAAAACACATTTGTAGCTCCCCGGAGCAATATAAGCTCTGTACCAACATCATAAATTCCAACTAGCATTTATAACGCAAATGCTTAATGAAGAATTTGAATCACGCACAGCCTCCAAATTGATTTGGTACTCGTCAACCACCACATTTAAATCCTCGGTCACGTACTGTTTTATTGTGAGCCAAAAGTTACAATGGGTCGGCACGAATAGTAATCTCTGGGTGGGAACCGTTATGTAATTCTTGAAAATTGCTACCCGGACTCAGCTGAGAATGTATACGGAATTAGATTAGAGTTTGCAACTACGCTACTGTATAGAACTTGGTTTGAATTTGAGTTTTTTGACTGTTTCAGAGGACCGAGTGTTGTAGCGCAACTTGGGAGAGGCCTATTTCCAGCGGTGGACTGCGATAGGCTGAGTTGATGATGATGATGATGACTGTTTCAGTGGTGGTGTTAAATGGAGCTAAAAGTAAAGTACATAATTAATTTTTTTTTTTTTATTAGTAGTAGTGCCAAGTGGATGAGAATTTCGATACCACGAGCAGTGTTCACGGTAGCTTAGTGGCTAAAGCACTGGCGTACTGAGCCAGGAGCCGCAGGTTTGAATCCTGCTCGTGAGCGATTTTTTCATAGAGAGACATAGGCCTCCTCCAAGTATCGCCACAACGACCGCTCCTGTGCCTTCCGCATCCAGCGGATTCCCGCGACCTTCACCAGGTCGTCGGCCTACCCGCGCTGCGCCTTCCAGTACGCCGTACGCGGTCGCCACTCCAGAACATTACTGCCCCATCGGCCAACCGTTCTGCGAGCAATGTGCCCCACCCACTGCCCCTTAAGTTTGGCAATTCTTCGGGCTATATCGGTTACTTTCGTTCTTCTGCGAATCTCCTCATTTCTGATTCGATCATGCAGGGACACTCCGAGCATAGCGTAAATGCGTTAAAAATAATAAATCTAAATAATCCAGATTGTTTGGTCTTTATAATGAAATGAGTACTAAATGGCAGTCGATTTTACAAGATTTTCCTCATAATTCGAGATCAAGCTCAACAATATAAGGATGAGCCCCTTAAGTCCTTATTATTTTTTATCCTTTCAAACCATTACCTTGTTGTATAAAACAGATATCTTAAGAGAATTACAATGATCTTTTTTCCACAACATATTCATGTGGTTGCCTGCCTGATTTTCAAAATATTAAACATAGTTGATCTATGAATCAAAATGGTAATATTACAACTAAAATCCACGTTTCTGATTTCAACCATAACTTCAATGAAATTCCAAATCCACACAAAGCCATATAATTCATTACTACGCATATCATTTGACACTAATTAATACCCCTTTTATCCCATCATAAACACAACATAAAACCTTTTAATGAAACGTAAATATTGCCTAATAAAGTATACGCCGTTTCAGCGTCACCTAATATATCTTTATGGGTTCGTATAATCTTTAATATGCAGCCGGAAATATGATTATCATCTCGTACAAACACGGCGTTATTATACGCAACCCGATATGAGATAGTGATGTGACATGAGATTGCTTTTCGAGGCGAATTATTCGGTGTTAGTCGATTTTGTGGATCATGTCCCAATTTTGTGTTATGTTAAACCTGTATAGTCTGTTATATTTGGTGGTATTTGCAAATGCTAATTGTACTATTATTATTTACTAAAAATATTATATAAGTTCTTATGAACTACTAATACAGTTATAATACAGTTGTCCTACTAATCACGGACGAGAAAAAAAATAAGGACTCCACGCTACATATAACGAAAGTGAAGCCCCTTACCGAACTATGTGTGCATAATTTGAGAAACGAAACGCCGCACGATGGCGTTCGATCGGCGCATTACGACGTAAGTGTGTGCGTGAAGCACGTATACAAACAAGCCAGATCGGCTTACTTAGGGTGGTTCACTTTCATTATAAAAAAGTCAAAAGTTTCAAAAGTGCCTGTAATTAGGTTTATTGAAATAAAAAACATTGAAATTGAAATGAAATGGGACGGAGTCCTTTTTTTCTCGTCCGTGCTACTAATATTATAAATGTGAAAGCTTGTGAGGATGTTTGGATGTTTGTTACTCAATCACGCTGTAAGGACTGAACGGATTTGGATGAAATTTAAAATACAGATAGAATAAAGGTTCGATTCCCACAGGACATAAATATTTGTGTGATGAACATAAGTGTTTGTGTTGGTCTGGGTGTTTCTTATGTATGTTTCTTGTGTTTGTATTTACAAAAACAAAGTATATAAGTATTATATTCATTGTCTACTACCCAATTACCTATAGCACAAGCTCTGCTTAGTTTGGGACTAGATGGTGCTGTGTAAAAATATGCCAAAAACATTTATTTATTTATTTAATATAACCCGGAATAACAATAGTTTACTTTTTATCCAGGGAAAATGAACAGTTCCCGAGGGTTACGCTATAAATGTCATCCACGTGGGTGCGGTAAGGCCCGTCATGGAGGAGTGGCTGGAGAGGGGCTATGGCGCCCTCACCTACCGGCTGACGCAGATACTCTCGGGGCACGGTTGCTTCGGGAAGTATCTGTGTTGGCATAGGCCGGGAGCCGACTCCCGAGTGTCATCACTGCGAGAGCTGCCTTGAGGACACGGCGCAGCACACACTGGCGGAATGCCCAGCTTGGGCCACGCAGCACCGTGACCTTATAACTGCAGTAGGTGGCAGCGATCTCTCGCTTCCGGCTGTTGTTTTGGCTATGGTCGGGAGCGAAAACGCTTGGGAGGTCGTCGTCTCCTTTTGCGAGGAGGTGATGCTCGCTAAAGAGGCGGCGGAGAGGGTTCGAGAGGCAACGACCTCCCTCCCCACCCGCAGGAGACGGACCGGGCGTCGCAGGAGGGCGTACGCCGACCTCCAGCCACCCTAGGAGTGGGCCTGCGGGCGGCGGACTCGGGGTGGCCCGCCGCCCGATCAGTCAAGGCCCGTGATGGTGGCGCGTCGTGTTCCGCACGCGCCAGTCAAGAAAAGGGTGCGGCCAATGATGCCGCACGGGTTGAAGGGGCTCGCCTACTAGTGGCGAGCCGGGACCTGCCGGGGATGGTTGGACGACTATAAGTTTCCCACGCCCCCGGCCAATGGTTGGAAGAGGAACACCGTGATGGTTTTAGTCGGTAAGAGTCCGACACTGGCTCCGCCTTCCCCGGGCGGAGTGCGTCCATGAGGATTTCCCCAAGTAAAAAAAAAAAAAAAAAAACGTCTTGGGTAAAGCCGTGGGCATAGGCTAATATCGGACAAATGTAATGTGTACTAAGTAAGTGTGTAAGTGTACATTTTGGTGTTGTTGCATATGCTAAGATGGGGGCCTTTTTTAGTCTTATACAGGCATGTCAATTTTAAGTTTATTGTTAATGTGTTATTTTTAGTTTTTTTTTTCTCTCGCCTGTACCGAAACTGAAATAAAAAAAATATTTCTTTCTTTACTACACTTAGAACGTATTCGCTTACATTACACGCAAAACTCGACTAAATTATTTCACTTAAGCATCACAGCACAGCTCTATATACAGGCGTTAATTTTATACGTTTGTACGAGGGCTTTCTTTATTAAATGCAGATATAATTAGCAACATTAATGTCAGCGGTGAAATAAGAGACAAAATTAAATTCAAGACAGCGACATCGTCTAGAATACCTGTGCTGAGGTAATTTTGTTTTGTTAATTGTACTTAATGGAGAAAACAAGGAGAGAGAGTGCAGAATGTTTATAAGTAGCGAATAAGTAAATTCTGTGTATATTTGACTGGTCTGGTGGAATTTTTTGAACGTTTTCTAAGGTTAGGTCAATTGACACGATAAATATATTTAGAAGATGATTACGGCAGTTTCTGATAGATGTGCAACATGATTATAAATTACTTGAAATACCTTTGTATATGTCTGTGTTATTTGTGTGTTATTATCATATTTCTGTTTTTTTATTCATTCAATCAATTTTATTATAGTCATGTTATTATTGTTGTTTTTTCATTCGGTTATTATTATTGTTATGTGATCTATACGTATATACCATATTATTATGATATTTAATTTATATTTTAAAATTAATTTATGGGTTTATTTCTTTTTAATACCTACCTACAATGTTATTATATATTCATACAACTGATTTACATACGTCACAGTCACTACCTACTCATATAGGTTCTGTTGAAAACCAGCGTCAGGTACTAGTGACCTGACATATATTATGACCTATTTGGCACAACCGTGGGGCACACAATGTTATATAAATCTAATTATTTTTTATTTTGTGTTCCTTTTGTGTCCTTAGTTTGTGGCACATAAATAATTTATTATATTTTTTTCTTTTCTTTCTGGTTATAATCTTAATTTCAGTTATAATTGCTTCAGTTCCAGATATTAAGAAAAGAACGATTCCTCTTAATTATTTTGCCAGGAACCAAACAATTATTGACGTGTTCTGACGTTGCAGAATTGATTCCTTATCAGCAACCTTATCGATCAGAGTATTTCCCTTTGCTAAAATCATTGTGACACAATTACTTTGATGATTTTTCTCTAGTTATAGTATTTTCGGATTAGGCCCTCTCGTTGTATGTCACAAACTCACCCCGAAAGTCTGTGTATCCCGATAAGTATACTCTGGTGGCCTTCAAGATTCGAGTGAATAGGTTTTTGCTGGGCTAGTATGTATCATCGTCGACCGCACCATCGGTTAACATCAGGTGAGGTGGGTCAAACGCATGCACATTAGATATAAAAATCGACCATGTGTGAGTCGGACTCGCGCAATGTCTTTCTTACGGAGGTACCACCACATATGTCTATGTTTGTCTTATTTTTAGTATTTGTTGCTAAACTATATAATATGCACTATAATCTGACCAAGTTTGACGCTGGTATATATTACCGTTTTGAAGATAGAGCAGGAACAAAAACGTTGAAAAAATGCATGTTTTTTGAGGTTACTTGTATGGGGACCCCCTTGGTTTTAGACTTTTTTTTTGTTTTTAGTATTTGTCGTGATACACCTCATAGCAACACATATTCTGAGATAATTTCAACTAGTTACCTATTACCGTTCAAAAGATACAGTCCTGTGACAGACAGACGGACGGACGGACGGACAGCGTAGCGAGAGTAATAATAGGGTCCCGTTTGGCACCCTTCGGGTACGGAACCCTAAAAAAGGAAAAAACATTAATTTTGGCTTACATAGATTACAACTAACCAAAAACAAATTATAAACCAACACATAACAAACATAAAACATTTATTTTAATAAAAAAAAGAAATCATACAGCCAGATACTACTAATATGACATGCAATGACAAAACAAACAATGTGATTCTTAATTTTCCTATTCTTTATTATTCTGGTTTCATACTTGAAATCTCCAAAAACATTAAATTTAAATTAATGGCTCCAGAAGGAATTGCAATAATCCGATTCATTAATCAATTAGCTAAATCAATTTATTACGGTTGAGATCTGATTACAAATCGTGGTAATGAATTAATGGGATGCTGTAAAGACTGAAATATCTGAGATAATCCATTGTTGAAGTAACAAATCGTGTTGCAACAAATAAGGGGAAGTCATCGTGGTCGGTGGTCCAATTTTAGTTAGAAGTGATCCTAAATTTGTTTCAATTCAAATAATTTATTTTTCAACACACTTGCTCGTAAAGTGGCTCTTATTGCATCGGTTTTAGGTTCATAATGTGGCTTATAACGCACGCGTGCTTTTTACTTTACAGTTTATTTTTAAATCGCAGCAAAGAGTTTTTATGCCTGAACTAAATTAAACATTTTTGGGAATAAATCAACTGTATTAATTAAAATATGCTATATAAACATTTCATTTCATCAAATTATTAATATTAATTTGTGTTATAAATAAAAAAAAACAATATATAACATTTTTATATTAGGCTGTATGGCGGTTTCCTTCGACCACCTGCGCGCGCATAGCTGTATGTCATCGCGCGGTCTGCGCGCCATTTTTATAATTTTTCACAAATTCAATATTTGTCTAAAATGTGTAATTTATGTTTTTTTCCTCGCAAGTGTGTTGAAAAACGTCGTATGACACGCGTGAGCATTGACTATTATACTTTCGGCTCCATTACGCCCTCGCCTTCAGCTCGGACTGCAATCCAGCCTCGAGTATAATATTCAACTTAGCTCACTTGTATCATAATGTACTATTAAACACCGGTCCTTCAAATGATGGAGTTACAATATTTAGTGTTGTGTTTGTGGGTTTAGTGCTAACATTTTGTGTGTTTGTGTGTTGTATGTATTGTGTTGTGTGTGTTTAGTGTTAATATTTATTGTGTGTGATTAGTGCTTGTGTTGTGTGTTTATGTTTTTGTTTAGTGTGTGTGTGTTGTCATGGATTTCCGCAAAGTAACGCCTGATTTCATCCTTTACACCGGAACTTGTTGGACTGCCGTCTATGAGCTGCATTGATGCAAATAAAATTATAGACAACTAGGCTTTGTCCGTGGCTTTGCCCGCGTATAATTCGGCAAAAAAAAAAATATCACGCATCCCTCGGGAACTGTTTATCTTCTCGAGATAAAAAGTATGTCTGAGCACAAATCTGTCATTTCAAAAATCTATATATGACTTTCATATTTTGACGACGTCTGTGGTTTGGTGGTTCGAGTGTCGGACTGCTGATCACGAGGTCGTGGGTTCGATTCCCACAGGACACAAATATTTGTGTGATGAACATAAGTATTTGTGTTGGTCTGGGTGTTTCTTATGTATTATAAGTATGTATTTATTTAAAAAAAAAAGTATATAATTATTATATCCATTGTCTAGTACCCATAGCACAAGCTCTGCTTAGTTTGGGACTAGATGGTGCTGTGTAAAATAATGTCCCAAAGATATTTATTATATTTATTTATAATAGTAGTAGGATGAAATCGAAAGACAAGACAATTAGAAGGATCAATATTATTATTACAGTACAAGAGTTTACCCACTTTTCAGTACACCTTGCTAATTTTTATTTAACTCATATTTATTGTCCCATTTTCATAATTATAGTTCATTAAAGGACCAAAGATAGAGGAAAAATATTAACGGAACAGTGTTCTTCTGCCTATAAAAGTTCATTTAATTTGTCTCTGTTAATTTCATAAGCTTATTATATTTTACGCTAGTATAATAAGTTTATGGTTAATTTAATGGTAAATTAACAGTGAAAAGATGGGAATTTTCTTACTCAAGCAACATCATAAACTCAGCTTATCGCAGTCAACTGCTAGACATAGATATCTCCCAAGTTGCACCACAACACTCAGTCCTCCGTTTTCCAAATCCAGTCTACTCAGCTTCATAATTTAGGTCCTAGGTCTACTTGGCTGGGTCCGGCCAACACAGAAAAGTAAAGACTGAAAGAATAAAATGAATAAATAAATAAAATCTTTGGTATTCAAAACGTGGTATAAGTTATCTCATTATCATCACCATTTCAGCCGAAAGACTTCCACTGCTAGATATAGGCCTCCCCCAAGCCTCGCCACCACGACCGGTCCTGCACTTCCCGCATCCAGCAGATACCTGCAACCTTCACCAGTTCATCGGTCCACCTTGTAGGGGGCCTCTCCATACTGCGCCTTCCAGTATGCGGTCGCCACTACAGAACTTTTCGGCCCCATCGGCCATACGTTCTGCAAACAGTGTGCTCGGCGCTATGTCACTAAAGTTTGGCAATTCTTCGGGTTATATCGGTTACTTGCGTACTCCTGCGAAACTCCACATTTCTGATTCAATTACGCAGGGACACTTCGAGCATAGCCCTCTCTATTGTCATTAGGATAACTAATCTATATTACTTAAAAAAACAGACTTGCGTCTAAAATAATAATTCCAGGTAAATCTTGCGGCAAACTAACCCAGCTGACGCGAACGTGACAGTTAAATCTTGCTCACTCACCAAATTACCCAACCCTACCAATCTTAGTGCCTGTCTAAAATCTACCACTGACACGAATATCTTACAGCGTAAAGATTTTCCACCAACATTTAGAGTAATTGGACCATCCATAGCGCATCAAATTAATGATACCTGTCAGAATTTGTTGAAAACGCTCCTTGAAACGAACAAAGGAGTAGAGAGGCCCATCGCTCTTGAAGCAACAATGGGCTAATAAAATGTACAAGAATAGGGGAAGTGTAGTCAGCAAATGTGCGATGTTTGATAACTGTTTTGATATACGCCTTTTTGTGTAGGTCGTTTATTTTGTTGGAGAAGTGGATTTTTCTTGTGGATTATTCGCATTCTTATGTAATTTTCTTATGCGGTGGTATCACATATTCTCTCTTTATTTTATTTAATAGTACATTACTGTTGAGACTTGAAATAAAGCAATTGACGGCAGAGTAATACTGGAAAGACGGGGCGAAGCCGAGTACTTCCAAAGTGATTTTAAGTGCCAGCCGAGTCCTTTTTAACTAAACGAGGCCGTTAATTGCTATTTCGGGCGAGACTTTTGCGAGGAAACAATACACAAATGAATTCTACAGTATCAAATTTTCACCCGCGCGCGAGCAGTCGTAATCATCATTTCAGCCGAAAGACGTCCACTGCTGGACATAAGCCTCTTCCAAATAGGGGGGATATGGCATAATCGCCACGCTTGGCAGGCGGGTTGGCAATCGCAGTTGGTTGAATAAATACTCGAAGAACGTTGCTGCCCAGCCTCTGGTGAATCCCTTTTTATGACACCCACGTGAAGAGATGGGGTGATGCTATTCTTTGTGTCCGGCACAACACTAATAAAAAACAAAATCTATTGTAATGAATTATTATTAACCACCTCTAATTTACCCACAAGGTGGATTGACGACCTGGTGAAGGTCGCGGGAATCCGCTGGATGCGGAAGGTGCAGGACCACTCGCAATGATGATGATGATGATGATGATATAATATGATCAAGTTGGCTAGTGACGAGATTTACAATCAAAAAAATCAAAAACATAATTTTAATCATAATCATAATCATGATCATCAATCATAATCTAATTGACTCTAGATATAAATATGATGATTTGAAAGGATAATCGATTCTAAATACAAGACATAGTGACTTCATTAAAAGAAAGGGGTGCACCACGAGTGACGATATTTAATTGATCGTCCTGCGCACTCTGGGCAGACAGCCCCGCTACCGACCTGCTGACTGGCTAATCTTTTCCCCACGGCATGAGCTATTATGATTATGTAGCTCATGTCAACACGATAGAAGAAGAAGTGGTATCATTCGTTGCTTCCGCTGATAACAAGTGGTCTCTGGGTTGGCTGATCCACGAGTTTGTAACAATATACTTAATTATCTACTTTAAATAAAAGGCCAAAGTATAACAAAACCAAAATCTTGGTAGTATTTGATTTTGCTGGTAACAGATAGTTTGTTATTTTCTCATTAATCACAGTTATGTATGAATATGTTTATCCTAAAACCATACTTATTTTTTTTGACATCTTTTGGTTGATATACTCCGCCATTTCGTTCGCAGTATAATATAAAATATTAACAAACATATTTCTCCTGCTCATTTTTATCAAAAACTCATTACTAATGTACTGGAGGGGACTGCTCTCCCCTATATAGAAAGTATTTCACAAAGCAAGCAGTGCGTTTAATAGCCGTACGTTATTGCTACAGGAAATTTTAAACGTATCATTTTATTGAAGACGTCGATTCTGTACAGCAAATAGTAAAAAATTAAAAATACAGCTAAGAGCAAATCGGACTTGTGGAAAAAGGATTCCGTACTACCCCATTAGGTTTAGGCTTTTAATTGTTTTTAGCATTTCCCATGATAGAGGCTAGTTATAAATATTCTCTGAAAATTTCAACACTCATTTTTAATATGAATAAAAAGATAAAACCCTGTAACAGATAGACAGCTTGACTTACGGATGGATGTACGGAAGGACTTACGGATGGACGTATTTATGGACGGACGGAAGGTATTACGGATAGGGACAGGGGAAAGGGGGAATGGTAGATATTTTATTTATGCAAATAAATGATTTCTATTCTATTCTATACAGACAGACGGGCGAACAGCTGAATGGATGGCATAAGCAATAAGGTCCCGTTGGCACCCTTTGGGTATGGAACCCTAAAAACATACTTTTGATGTACGTGTGATCTTTTCATGTTAGTGTCATATGTTTCAAAATTTGTGGCAACAGTGCGATACTTAGGTAGATTCACATGGTTTTACTACCTTATAAATTACATCGAAAATCAAATTACGACGCTTCAAAGAAATCTGAGTTAAATGTGGTTAAAACTAGAACTGGATTGAATGGTTTAAATATTAATTAACATCCATACTATATACAGTGCAGGTACAGTATAGGACTTTGGATGCCCACCATGTTGTTAATTTAAGACCTAGTACCTATATTTCTAAAAATATTTTTAAGACTCTATTAAAAAAGTTATTTTCCACGATGCCCCCATGCATTAAGAGAACAAAAAAATATGTTTGTGCCCTCTTTGAATATGGACGCCACCCTCAAACTTATTTTTTTTAATTTGACATATCATATTCAGCTTTGGCCTGTAGTTTTACGTATTATGTGAGACTTTGAAGTAATTTTGTTGTTTGGATTGGAAGTTATAAGTTTTTGACAGACAGACAGACGGACAAAGTACTGAGTCACCTAGTTAACTCAGAGACCTCGATTCTCTCTAGAGTTACTAGATAAAGCCCTCAATTTTGCCTGCGTATAATTCGGTTTATCATAGAAAGAAAGACGATGTCGCAATTCTCTGTTTAACTTACCGAGATAAAAGTTGTCTGTCCCTTAATCACACTGAAACGGCTGAATGGATTAAAATGAAATTCGGCACACAGATAGACACTAGGAAGTGGTCAATGGCGGGCGTTTTTGGGGGCTGTCTTTTTTTGTCGATGTTCAATAAGCGATGATTGGCTTTAGCCTTCATTAAATAAAATACCATTTTGATTTTGATTTTATAAACCAGATCAGAATATGTTCATAAATACATATACATCGGCCAAATAGTCTCTTTCAAGGCGAGATAGGATAAAGAAATTGCACGACGCACCGAAAACGCCTGGAAAAGCTATTGGTCGATGAAAGACCTGATGAAAGGAACTCTTCCGATTTCACTAAAAAAGAAGCTCATGGACATGTGCATTCTTCCCACCCTCACCTATGGAGCGCAGACGTGGTCGTTCACACTTCGTCAAAAGTCCGCACTCGAGGTCTGTCAGCGAGCAATGGAACGCAGTATTTTGGGGGTCAAACTTACTGATCATGTTTGAAACTCGATACTGCGTTCCCAAACTAAAATGGCAGACGTAGGTCATACGGCTGCCAAGTTAAAATGGAACTGGGCTGGCCACATCTGCCGCATGCCGGAGGAGCTATGGGCGAAACTCACAACAGAGTGGATCCCAGACAGCCGGAAACAAAAACGCGGTAGGCCCAGAAGGAGATGGTGGGATGAGCTGGACTCCTACTTAAGGAATTGACCACAAATTGCCATAGATTGCGAAATATGGAAGAAAGGAAGGGAGGCCTTTGCCCTGAAGTGGGAAAAAACAGGGTCGTAAAAATAAATAAAAAAAATAACATTTAAGCTACTTTTTATGCCGGGAAGATACACACTTCCTGAGCAACACCGTCTTTCTGTGATAAACTGAATTATACGCGGGCGAAGCCACAGGCATTGGCTAGTGTTACATAAAAATATTATCCTTCTTAGGTATAATATTACTCATAAATCTCAAACAAAAATTGACGACGGCATTTTCGCATCAAACGTAGGTACCTACGAAACTCATCGTTTCAACGAAGATGAGTAATTTCATCGCTTTTACAATCCTTTATCATGGCGTATCCTTTTCAAGTGTCATTTGACAGACACCATTAATTCCCCCATAACGTGATGCCGCATCATATGATAAAGTGAGCTACTCGAATGAAGAGCTCTTATGTTCTGTCGAAGTAATGGAGACGGTTTTCCTAGCGGTAAAATGTTTGGAGGCTTGTGGCTGTTGGTGTGGCTTAATGCGTAGTTAGTGTTGAAGCATAAATAACTTAGGGAAAGATATTTTAGGAAGACTATCAATAAAAGAAATATATCAAATTAAGAGATATGAGAGGTTTTAGACCAAATTTATTTGGAAAAATATCAGATCATCTTTTTCACTCATTAACATAATTGTGGAATGGGAATTACTGCGCATTATTTTATTTAACATAACATAACATCACGCCTGTATTTCCCCGAAGGGGTAGGCAGAGGTGTATAGTACACCCACATTTTGCCAGTTATGTTATAGTCCCATGTAATAGGGGGCGAGTCTATTGCCATTAACCGGGCACAAATCCATACTCCGCGCTGTTACTGAGAATTTCCTAATGAAAAAACCCAATAACATTTTGCCCGACCCGGGAATCGAACCCAGGACCCCACGCTCAGCAGTCGCGCTTGCGACCACCAGACCAACGAGGCAGTCATTTTATTTAATTATTATTATTTTAATTATTTTGCATGCCATGCGACTGGTAAATATGCTGAACTAATATTTTAGCAAGATCAAATTGTACCCACATTTATGCAAATAAATCATTTAATTTCATTTGAACGTCTTAGACGCGCACATATTTATTGTAATCTCGACTCAACCAGGTTCTTCTGGTCATGGTCTCTTGACCAAACAGAAACAGATTTGTATTTATTTTATTTATTTATTTATAATTTATGTATACACAATAACATATGAAAGGAGACAGTATTAAAATTATTTAGTACAAAGGTACTGCTTATTTCAAAGAAATTTCTACCAGCAGACCTGCGAGAGGAGAAATAATATATTTTTTTTGTCAGAAACGTCGCGATTAAAATAGGTATGTGCTCGTTGATTCCCATTTAATATTCTAATTATACATTATAATGCAATGCGAAAGTTTTGAATATTGATTTAATTCATTTTTAAATTGTGTAAATTATATGGAAAACATATTTTATCTTACAAAATAATGCTAAATCTAAGAGTAATATAAAGTTCAGTAGGTATGATAAATTGTTGGTTCATATTAATGTTTTACAAGTAATGAGCATACAACTTTGTCACAGATGCAAAAATGGTTTAAAGATAATATTTTATCTATAAAACTTATTACTTTTGATGAAGCACCCCTTCTACTCATTATGACAGCTCAGAAAACATCTTGTGATTACAGTGAAAAATAATTCAACTTTATTATTTACTCGTAGTACAAAAATCTAACGGCTCAGCTAATAATTATTCGACCAACGTCACTCGCCAAACCTAGTCTTCTTATAATTAACAAAAACAAAATGTAATTAAAAACGTTTTTCAAATCTCCCCTGATAAAAATATTAAACAAAATTACATTAATTAAGTAAAAGATTAATTATAAGTTAAAATATTATTTGTAACAGATAAAGGTTCTCACTCAAGTGAAATTAATTTGGAGTATCCATTAATTTTCTAACAAACAAAGTATCAATTTGAACCGAAAATTTGTTGGTAGATATTGTTATATCAATTTTAATAAATAAAAGGGATAGGGTTATTAATTTTATAGCCTTATTGAAAGGAAATATATAGTGGTTCAGAGATTTATTGGCTTAAACACCCTAAGGGCACCTTATTGAAAATGTAATTATATTTTCTCACAAAGCCTGGTGAGCATATATGAAAACTTAGTCGTATTACTCAGACTTGTATTTTTGAACAAAAAATTCTAAGTACAGAGTCCCATCGAAATCATAACATTCAGAAATCGGCCGAATTGCCTAACTCACTCGCGATCGCAATCAATAGGATTTCAATGTTCATTGCTCCGTGTGTTTTGACAATGCATCTTATCGGCAACTATGTACCACGCAATGAATATTGTTATTATTTCAAAATGAAAGCTAATGTCAATGCATCACACAATTACCCCACTGAAGTTTTTTAAAAACCTATCACATTTTTGTAACCTAAAACAAAACAAGCGCTAAAGATACAACTGAAAATCAATGCACTCAAAGAGACAATCACCCTCATACAAGACGAAATAAGGGTAAACACAGGCACAATACAAACGCACACATAATCACCAGGAACATAGAAGGTACATTAGAAATGAATGTTATACTTGATAATGAAAGCCTCATGCATTACGAAGCAAACATAATAGATAATGATGTTACCCCAGGATTAATTTCTGAGAAACTACAAATGGAGTGTAATGGTACAGATTATTGTGTTTGCTTTCGCTACTAATCTTTTCCTTGGATGTGTTTTCGGAGGTATAATTTGTTTTGGTGATAAGGGTGGAGTTATGAAATATGATTTGAGTCCATAAGTTGCTTATGTTTACGGTAATATTGATAACTTTGATTTAATTGCATCGGAAGAATTTGGAATGAAATTGGATGTTTCAAAAATATAATGGCTAAATACAAATTCAATTTTGTACATGTCAAATCGTAATCTGATAGCAAATTTTGGGTGATATGACTGCCAGATGCTATTTAATTTCTGGTATTTTTGTGGCTTAAATTAGGTTATTGACGAATTATAAAATAGTTGCACTCCAGAAATATCACACACGTAGAAATAAAAGACAAAAACTTTTATCTAAAAACGTACGAAATGGTGGTGAAAACTGTTTCTAAATCCTCACGGTACTTTTCGAGATTAGCCAGAATATATTACACAGACGCTGTCTTCTCCGTTTATACTATCTTGTACACCTACTTAATATATGCATGTAGTACATACGAATGTATTTCTACGCCAACTCCCTTGAGTAATACAACTGCATTTCTGTATCCTGCACTCTCATAATCTAGAAGAAAAATAAGGAAAAACAATTCTAGAAAGCAAATGTTTGAAAGACTTTGTATTCTGTGTTACGTTTCGTCAATGTAGTCTGATGTTAATCCGTCTTTAAAATTCAAAGAGCCTGCGGCCTCACTGCAGTCTCGAGTAAATTAAATAGAAGACCCGGTGACTTGGCGGGATGAGATGTAAATTCTGTACTGTTGCAACTATGAGAGAGCAAAAACTAATTTGCGCATTTTAAAATGCCTTCGCTTGGAATCGTGGATTGGTGAGGAATGGTTTTGTTTAGTGAAATCGTTGTTCGTTGGAAAGTTTGAAAGTTGTTTGACACTGTAAAGTCTGGTGTTTACTTCAAAATACTTACTTCATTTACGTGTGAATTGATGACATTATACTTTGATTAACTTGGGTGTTAGCAGAATATTCTAAATAATCAAGTCCCAAACAGCACGCAACACTGTAAAAGATTAACTGTAATGATATTGTGAGTGATTACTGCGTACATCGAAACGATTTTAATTAATAAAATTATAGTATAGAATAGAACTTTTATTCGCAGGACCCCTAGCCAAGTTGACAATCTACAATCGTCAACGCTATAGAAAACAATTAAAATGTATGGGAATGACATATCCCAACGAATGACTTTTTCTACAACTTGGCTAGGGGGGCAGTTTTTTTACAAGGTCTTATAATATTAGTGTCGATAGAATCATGTTCCACCCTATAAAAAGGCAGGCAAATATTTTATTACAATGCATGCAAATCTTGTTTACTTACTAATATGTTACATTTTCATTATCATTTACATAAATCACGTTAACTCAAACTTAATTAATTGTACGGTAGATTAAAAGTTTTTTTTAGAAATATCTGTAAAGACGCTTGTCATCTTAGGGACTTTACTCATGACGCGACGCGATGCGAGCGATATCGTATCGATTGTCGACTCGAGTTTTACGTATGTTCTAATTGATACCAAAAATATTTCCAACAGATTACTAGTTGCGCAACAGAAGTCGCTCATCGATATCCCGAACAGAGAACCGCGAGCAAGTCGAAACAAGTGCCAGCGCTCGCACGCCCCCGTACATTTACTTGAAATAGGCTCGCAGGTACATGCAATTCGATATCGAGCAGATCTGTGAGCGATATCGTCAATCCATGCGATCTTGTCTGAAGACATTTGCGATTTTCAATACATTTTCTTCGAAAACATGCTGTTGCGATATCTGACCGAAATCGGCAATCGATGCAATTCTGCGTCACGTCGCGCCATCAGTAAAGTCCCTCTTCCTGCGACAACGAACGCTGCAGAGCTTTCGAAACGTCAGGAAAGCTAATTTAAATAATATACGCAATGTAATCCGGTTTAAGTTGTTTTAGAAGAATATTCTCCATCAATTGATAGTTGTGAGAGATTTATATTCAACAGTAAAGGTTAACGTGATCGCAAGCCATTTATTTTTTCTAAATCAAACATTGTTCTCGAAAAGGCCGTGTTGAGAGCACTAAGCCAACGAGCGTGCATGATGAGGTTTAATTAACGTAGATGAAGTGAAAGAGATGTGTAAGGGTCGTGAGAATCAAGACTCTGCCTACCTCAATGGGAAAAAGGCGTGATAATGTGTATGTATGTATTCTCTTCTCAGGTGGGCTGGCTCCGAGCAGAAGACCAGACAGTCCTGTCCCTCCACGACCGGATGGTGCTCAGTCCACGGTACTCCGTGAACCTGGATACTCCTAGCACATGGCAGCTTAGAATCAGGCCTCTAAGAGCTGAAGACCGTGGCTGTTACATGTGTCAAATCAACACACAGCCCAACATGAAGTGGCAGATTGGTTGCATCGATGTTTATGGTAAGTCAAACTGTCAAGCAAATCTCGTCTTTATGTGTATAAAAATAAAATCTATTATGAAGTAGAAATCTAAGATTTGTGTATAAAACCTCGGACGAATAAAAAATGTCGGACGGAAACTCGCTAAGAAAAGATTGAAGCACTTAGTTTTTTTCCTAAACTCACTATAATTTCAACAGCATTGTAACAACAACAACATAACATCACGCCTGTATTTCCCCGGAGGGGTAGGCGGAGGTGTATAGTACAATACCCACATTTCCGGAGTCTGGATTTGTGCCCGGTTAATGGCAATAGGCTCGCCCCCTATTACATGGGACCTATAACATAACTGGCATTTTAATACACCAGATATTTAATTTACCTCTGTGGTCTAGTGGTTCGAGTGTCGGACTGTGTAAGTATGATTATTCATACAGGCCAGTGCATACATATATGCGACCTCCAATAGTATTTACAAAAAAAAAGGTATTTAAGTATTATATCAATTGTCTAGTACCCATAGCACAAGCTCTGCTTAGTTTGGGACTAGATGGTGCTGTGTAAAAATGTCCTAAAGATATTTATTAATTAATTTATTTTATTTGTTTTCTACGACAATGACTACCGTCATACTAGATTTGTTACGTAATCGCGGCTTTTTGTCTTACTATAGGTGTGAATGTGTGCGTGCCAGCACGTACTTTTAAGCGAACCGTCTTACTATGGGTGTTTCACTTTTTGTTTAGCGAGATTTCGTCCGCCTTTTTTTATTCGTCTAAGTATAAAACATATATATGACGAAGTGATTTCGCAAGTTTCAATAATAAATTTTCCTGCAAAAGTATTTTGCTGCTTTTACATTTATTGTTCTTATTTTCTGATACCTACCTTTCATCTATTTCACTCATAGGTGTCAGTTCCAAATAATCCATTGTTAAAAACAATCTCGTTAAGTTTACATCAAACCGAAACGCTCTTAAGACTTTTAATTAAAAACGCTTGAGTATTTATTATGGTCTGACCCGTAAATTAAAAGAGAAATTGCTCCCCACTCGCTCAGCGGTATTGAAAAGGTGTAGCTGTAAAGAACTTAAGTAAATTACACAACAACAAACAGAAACGTGAACTTCCTAAAAGAGGGAGAGGGATGAATATATATTTTTAGGGTTCCATACCCAAAGGGTGCCAAACGGGACCCTATTACTCTCGCTACCCTATCCGTCCGTCTGTCCTTACGTCTGTCTGTCACAGGGCTGTATCTTTTGAATTGTAATAGGTAGCCAGTTGAAAATTTCTCAGACTATGTGTTACTATGACTCCTATTGCTACAGATACTAAAAATAAAAAATAAAATAAAAACCAAAGAGTCTCCATACAAGAAACCTCAAAAAACATGCATTTTATTCAACTGTTTGTTCCTGCTCTATCTTCAAAACGGAAATACACACCAGCGTCATACTTGGCCTGATTATAGTGCATACTATTTAGTTTAGAAAAAATAGGGCCAACAAAGACATATGTGACAGAAGGGGTATAAAAGAATTTTTTGCTTTGTGCGTTGATGTCTTTTGATGAACTCTCGTAAATTAAATCAGTTTCTATAGGATATCAGGTCGATGGGTGGTACGGTACCCTTACTGCGTGAGTCTTACTCGCACTTGGCCGGTTTTTATTTAATAAAACCTCGAGACGAACGATTTCTCTAAACGAGTAATAGGTAAAAATAAAAAGAGAGGAAGTCTTGAGCTTATTAAGGATAGGGGACGGATTCGAAGCTTCAAAACATTTCAAAGTACTTACGTAGAACTTAGAACAAAACTCAATATCAATGAAACGTCTCGAATGAACGTTGGAAAAGTATTTTCTTCAGAAAAATAAATCACCTTAAGAGAAGTTAACGTTATTTCTCCGCGCCATTGAAGGTGGGCGCCAACTTTTATCGTTCGCAGCTCAAATTAGTTCTGGGGGGGTTTATTCTTTTTTTCAATTCTCAAGTTTTGAAGTATGGATTTCAATATTGAATTTTTACTATGTCCCTAAGGTACCCGGGGTAACTTTCTGGTGGAATGGGGAATTTAATATGTAATATTGCGACGGTAGTCACCGGGGATTTTTTTTGGACAAAATTCCAAATGGATTCAGAAGTATGGACAAAAGTTTGATTTAAAGTTTTAAGAGATGGATAAGATAAAAAAGTTCTGATGAAATATTTTGAAGTGGACTATGACAACGGCTTTGCTTGCGTATAATTTATGTATTATAAGTATGTATTTACAGTAAAAAAGTACATAACTATTATATCCATTGTCTAGTGCCCCATAGTACAAGCTATGCACTGTGCTGTGTAAAAATGTCTCAACTATTTATTAATTTGAATTGTCGTAGAAATACATATGTTAATGCGTTCGGGAATCGTTTATCTTCCCGGGAAAAAAAGAAGCCTATATATGCAATGACGTTTTAAAAGAGGAACACACGGGACACTTACTGCGTGTGGTCCTACAAAACTGTGTCACAGTGACCTAGTATACGTAAAAAAAGTGTTATACGTTTCTCTGTCGATCAGCTGAATCCAACGGTACTTCAATAATTACAGCTGGTTGAGTGTGTGTATGTAGCGGTACACCGAGCCAACATTTGGTTCACGTACTGTAAGAACTTATCGCGTCTTCCTCTTTTAAAACGTCATTGCCTATAATTATGTTAATGTTAGTCTGGATTTGTGCCTGGTTCAAGGCAATAGGCTCGCCCCCTGTTACATGAGACTTATAACATAACTGACGAAATGTGGGTGTACTATACAACTCTGCTTAGCCCTTCGAGGAATACAGGCATGATGTTTATGTGCGCATGTACGCATATCTTAATCCAGGTTATGGTCTATCTATGACCCGAATTTTATCCAAATCCGTTTAGCTGTGTGAAGACGTAACAAACATACATACATACACACTCACAAACTTTCGCATTTACTTGTATAAAATTAGTGTGATTTTATGTAATACCTGTTAGTCTCAGATGGTAATAATACAATTAACAACAAGCAACAGTAAATTTTTAACAAAGTTATGTGATATGTACCTAGAATGCTCCATGAGGCTATTGAAATTAAAAAAATCATAATTTTAATAGAGAAGATGGTTGACAGCTACCACCTGTTTGGGACCCAGTCCTAAGAATAATCAAGTCCCAAACAGCACGCAACACTGAAAAAGATAATTATATTGTAAGTGATTACTGCGTGCATCGAAACGATTTTAATTAAAAATATTGTACGGTAGACTAAAACATATTTATTTTTAGAAAATATCTGTAAAGACGCTTTTCATCTTAGTCTACCTGCGACCACGAAATGCTGCAAAGCTTTCGAAACATCAGGAAAACCAATTTAAATAATATACGCGATTTAATCCGGTTAAACTTTGTTTTAATTTAACAAAGTTGTTTAAAAAGACTTACGAAAATATAAAGTTTTATGTAATGCGATTGAATAACTTATTCAAATATTTAAATCTAAGGCATAGATATAGTAAAAAATATAGACGAAGTGCTGCAAACAATCATTGTGAAGCCAAAAACTATGCTCCTTCGTGTACAACCAGCGCTCACGCAGTCACCATGCACCTGAAGGATATTTGCTTTCGTGATGCTTACTGGGCGATGCCGCGACATGTGTACTGGGAGGGTTGAGCACGGTTTGGAGTGCATGTGTGTGTGTGAGTGCTGGTTGTACACGAAAGAGCATAGTTTTTTTTGGCTTCACTAGATTGTCTAGATTGTTCGCAGCACTTCGTCTATATTTTAAATTTATTGTTTTTTTTTGTCTAGGACCCATAGCACAAGCTCTGCTTAGTTTCAAATTAATCGAGCGAGCGTCATAAAAAACGGTAGTTCTGTGTAGGTCTCCTTTTGCGAGACCATTATGGTCCAGAAGGAGACTGCGGAGCGGGATCGAGAGAGGGCCGATCCTGCTCGGAGAAGGCGACGCCGGAGAGGCAACCTTTCCGGCACCTAGCCTAATAGGGCTATAAGGTGCACTCCCCGCCCTATCGATACGCGACTGGAGAATGGGGAGCCTTTGAGGTCACGACGTACAGAGTGGAGGCTCTGTGTGTCCAGTAAAATGACCTCAGGGATGCCGATGGCACGAAGTAGTCTCGGGCCGCCGTGTACCAATCCAATCGGGAAAGTGTAAGGGGAGACAATAAAGTCTCCCTTGAGAAGTGTCTAATAGGCATAGCACAGGAAGGGCTCCGGAGGCTTATTATTTCCCGGAGTCCCACTTATTGTGCTGAAGATGGCTACCGGGGGGGTTTTAGTGGGAAAAATCCCACACACCCCGGCCTCTGTCCTCCATGAGGCCGGCAGCCTTTTGAAGGTTTCCTCCTCGAATATAAAAAAAAAAAAAAAGGTGTACTAACAGCAGTTGTTTATTAAGGCCTATGATATAGTGACTGCTAATTAGTATTATAGGTACTTATGGTTATCTATCTTATGCGATTTTCAATCTAATTACAGTAAAAGATTATTTTATGAATATGTAACATGTACACTATATGTGTTTTAAATATAATATATTATTATGTAAATATATCTGCCAAGTTCCTATAAATTAATCAAAACAAATCAAAATTTATTATTCTATTTATTATTTATTTATTTTTATTTTTTAACATGTCTGTGATCTAAGGGAATGGGTTAAGAAACACAAAAAAACTGAAAATAACCTATCCACAATAGGTACGGTCAACAGCACGTCGGTGGTAACACTTTGACGTTAGCAGCACCTTTATTTCGTAAGCAGTAAGGGCGGTTTTCGAACTGAAGTGTTACCACTGTCATGCAGTCGACTGTACCATGATTTCTTCTATTCTCCATCAAATATCCCGAACTATCTACAAGATGAACATACACAGACAAAGTTAA
Source organism: Asteroscopus sphinx (assembly GCA_949699075.1). Taxonomy (NCBI): domain Eukaryota; kingdom Metazoa; phylum Arthropoda; class Insecta; order Lepidoptera; family Noctuidae; genus Asteroscopus; species Asteroscopus sphinx. Next base: position 21,939,791 of record OX453016.1, on the reverse strand, counting down.
ATACCAATAAAATACAGTCGCTACCACTCAGATTTACACGACGCCGATGTATAGACGACCTCATGTTCAGTGATGAGAATTTGACCTTGATAGCGTCTTTATTTCATAAGCAGTAAGGGTGTTATTTGTAATTCTAGTGTTACCACTGACGTGTTGGTCTACTGCATATGTAAATAGAAAAGTGATTCGAACAAACGACCAGTGCGACTCCAGCACTCATAAAAATACGTAGGTACCAACACAGACTCAAACAAATCTTTAAATGGATCATAATATGCAAGACAGTGACAAGTATAGGATAGTCAATTTGAAAAAAAAAATGTACTGAGTTTGTTACCACTAGAAAATTTTAAACAATGATGTAACTATCCATATTATTATATTTTTTGACTTTTTTTAACGTTTATAAACGTTACAAGGCTTGACTGTATTATTTAAATATTTTACATGTATGCAACGTGTTATTAAAATAAATGAAAACCTCTTAAAGGGTCATTGTACTCATCGGTATGAACAACTTTTACAATTGGATCAACCCTGAAATCGCGGGAAAAATCCGTTGATGCCTACATTTTGGCGATTTATGTGAAATCAAATGTATTAAAATACAAACGCGTTTTAAAAAAACAGTTTAATCAACCAACAAAAGCGCAGGACAAGTATAAGCAGACTATGTTTGTCCCAATGCTGGGCAAGGGCCTCTTTTCCAAATGAGAAGGTTAAGACGATAGTCCAAAGCGCTGCATCATCAAGTACCTAATTTTGAAAAATAATGGTGGCCTGTCACTGTGTTGTTTCTTATCATCCAAAAGTGGAAAACATACTCGAGTAAAATTGCTTGCAGTCCGCCTTGCACATTCCCGTGTAATTTTTCTGTATATTGGACAGAAATATTATCTACAGCTATGGTTTCTACTTGTTCTTTTTGGTTTACATTTGACCTATTTGGTGAATTTTGTGAAAAAGTTAAGCAAGGTTAATACGGGGAACAAGCAGACGATTATTTTGTTTTTGTTTATAGACGAAGTGCTGCGAACAATCATAGTGAAGCCACAAAAACCATGCTCCTCCGTGTATAAACCAGCGCTCACGCACACACATGTACCTCAAACCGTGCTCACCACTCTCAGTACACATGTCGTGGCATCGTCCAGTAAGCATCGCGAAAACAAATATCCTTGAGATGCATGTGTGTGCGTAAGCGTTGGTTTGTACATGGAGGAGCACGATTTTGTTGGCTTCACTATGATTGTTCGCAACACTTGGTCTATTTTTTTTTTACTGGCTGTGGTTTATTCTAATTACGTTTATGCGGACGAGTTAGCAAGAATGTTTGTATTTAGTTTTTGTTTTTTTTTTTTCAAACATTGTCCATTTCAAATTATGACTGGAAAATAAACTTCCGTGTTTGTTCATAACAGTGTATCAGTTTTCTATTTATGTTGACTAATAAATTTCATAAAGCCAATAACTAGTGTATATTTCAGTGTTGCGAATTCATAGGCGCCATTTTTTTATAAAATTTATATATAATACGTGGGACACTCAGAAAGTTTTGCGAAACTAAAAAAAATTGTACTATACGTACATATATTTTTATCAAATCTTTTCAAAGTACTTTCCACCAGCCTCTATACAAAGATTCATGCGCCTAAACCAGTTTTCAAAACACTTTTTCCAGTCCGCCGCAGACACCTCGTTTACAGCCTGCTCGAACGCAGCCAGCGCATCTTCCGGCGATGAAAATTGTATCCCTTTGAGCTGATTTTTATTTTTGGGAATAAAAAGAAGTCACACGGTGCTAGATCAGGGCTGTAAGGAGGGTGACCCAGGAGTTTGACTGGCGTGCTGTCCAGGAAGTCCCTCGTTTTGAGTGCGGTGTGCGCAGGTGCATTGTCGTGGTGGAGCAGTAGCCCGCGGAGCCCTGTGTTTGGTCGCTTGTTGCTTATAACAGAGAAAACTTCTGGCAAACATTTGGTAGTATACCATTCGGCATTAATGCTTCTTTGATCCCGTAAGGGAATTGATACCAGGTGGCCAGTCAAATTAAAAAAGCTAGCGATCAAAATCTTACCCCCGCTTCTAGATCGCTTCACTTTGGTAGGCGTTGGCTCATTTTGAAACACCCAAACAGTCGACTGGCGCTTGGTTTCTGGGTCGTATTGATAAATCCAGGACTCATCACCTGTAACGATGTCGTAAACACGCCGAGACGAGCCTGCTTCAAATTTGTTAAGCATATCACGGCACCATTCCACCCGGGCCTGCTTCTGAGCATCGGTGAGGTTGTGCGGCACCCAGCGTGATACTATCCTCCTCACGCGAAGATGGCTGTGTAGAATCTCGTGAACGCTTCCCGATCCAATCTTCAATATGTGTTGAATCTCCTGATATGTAATTCGCCTATTGTCTTGGATTAAATTTTTCACTGCTAGCACGTTTTCTTCGGTAACAGCCGTCAAAGGACGACCGCTTCTTTCGTCATCCCCCAAAGTTGGTCGACCGCGCTTGAATTCGTTATACCAACGATACACGGTTGCCTTGGAAGGGCCTTCATCCATGAATGCCATTTGAAGTCTATCGTACGATTCATCCGGTTTCAGGCGACACTTGAAATCGTATAAAATCATAGCTCTAAAATGTTCCCGGTGCAGATCCATATTTCAGTGAGACACAATACTTTGAATTAACTCGCAAAAAATGTGGAGGGAAATTTTGAAATTGGAACATACTTATTTTTACTTATAAATAATCATATTTTCGAAAAACATTATAACTGGCCAGTCTCCCATATATAAAAACTTTTTTTCGCAAAACTTTCTGAGGGGCCTGGTACTAGAGGGTGCCATTGGATTTGCTCACGTGGTTATCGTTTATCACACTTCCCTTGAAAACTGATTATTTTCCCATTTTAAAAAGTACCTATAAGTCAGTCCAGGCCATGGTCTATCTGTGTGCTAAATTTCATCCAAATCCGTTTAGGCGTTACAGCGTGAAGAAGTAACATACACACTCACAAACTCCCGCATTTATAACAATAATGTGATGATTAACATTTCAAGTGTCATTATAATGAATTATACTGGGTGTAAGGGGAACGCTTCCGAAAACGAAGATAGGTGTTGGGGGTCTACTCCCATTCGACGATATTCGATAAATCGTACGATTCATCGCACAATTTGCTACTCCGGTCAACCATCGTTCCCTTATCGCATGCGATGATCGTGTTTTGACGTTTGATTTTCTCATCTCCGGTAAATTGTATACGACTATGAACCGTAGTCTATCTTAATTGTGTCTTTTTTATGTGCCTATCTTTATTATGTAAGTATCAGTCGGAACGAAAGTTCGTACTTCGTTTGTCGTTCGTAAAACGCGAGTAGACCTACTGGTGATTACTGATACGAAACCACGAAAAAAAATAAGATTCTTTTTTTAAATTTTTTAATATATATTTTTTTTGCATTTTTCATACATAACCAGCTTTGGGTAGTAAAATAAAACTCATACATAATGAAAAATGCAAAAGAAAAATGAAAAAATCTAAAAAAAGAATCGCATTTTTTTTTCGTGGTTTTGTAACAGTAATTACCAGCAACAGCAATGTCTTCGTTTTCGGAAGCGTTTCCCTGACACCCTGTATTTTACATTAATCTAAGTAGCAATTTATTAATTATTTTTAACGCATTTATGCATGCGAAGCGAAATCTAACGATTTAAATTGTGGAAAGAAAAAATAATAAAATAATTAGTATGGGTATATCTATTGGTATATCTATACGACTTTGAATTAAATTCATAGTTAGTCGAGTTTGTTAAGAAACACTGTTTCTTAATAAGATATCGCTGACGTCACCCAAAGACGTACCAAGTGGATGAGAATTTCGATACCACGAGCAGTGTTCACGGTAGATTAGTGGCTAAATCACTGGCGTACTGAGCCAGGAGTCGCAGGTTCGAATCCTGCTCGTGAGTGATTTTTTTCATTCCACAATTTAAATCGTTATCAATTTATTATTCACAAAACATTTGAAACTTTAAATAATCATCACTTATTATATTTCTTTTCTGAAGTTTTTGTTTCACAAATAAATTTATTATTTCTGATTGACTGTACTTAAAGCCTCTGATACACATGCCTGTAACTTGCTCGCTTGCGTCCTAGCTCCTTGCACATGCCAGCTATTTTTTAACCGACGAAAAAAAATGAGAAGGTTCTCAATTCGAGGCGTATTTTTCTTTTTTAGGGTTCCGTACCCGAAGGGTGCCTAACGGGACCCTATTACTCTCACTACGCTATTCGTCTGTCCGTCCGTCCGTCCGTCTGTCTGTCACAGGGCTGTAACTTTGTAACGGTAATAGATAACCAGTTGAAATTTTCACAGAATTTGTGTTGCTATGAGGGGTTTTGCGACAAATACTAAAAACAAAAAAAATGTCTTAAACTAAAGGTACCCATACAAGAAACCTCAAAAAACATGCATTTTTTTCAACGTTTTTGTTCCTGTTCTATCTTCAAAACAGTAACACATACCAGCGTCAAACTTGGTCAGATTATACTGAATATAATGTAGTTTAGCAACAAATACTAGAAATAAGACAAAAATAGACATATACGGTGGTACGTGCGTAAGAAAGAGATGCAAAAATTCATATTTCGCGCCTGTACGTTGATGTCTTTTGATAAGCCCTCGTAAATTAAATCAGTTTCTATGGGGTATCAGGTCGATGGGTGGTACGGAACCCTTACTGCGCGAGTCCAACTTGCACTTGCCGGTTTTTCTCATTAATATAGCTACACATTCTTCTGCTAGTAACAATATGATACTATTTAATTTACTTCGAAAGCTTTCCGTTAATGCGAAAACATGAAAATGTGCTGTCAAGACGTTCGGTAGCGTGGCGTACTGGCACGTGTATAGTGCTTGCCAGTTACAGGCACGCAAGTAAGAAAATTGTTTTTTTTTTTCAATAGCATAGGATGACGAAACGAGCTAAAGGCCCTCCTGATGTTAAGCGGTTACCTTTGCCCATAACAACTGCAATAACACCTAGGCTGTTGTCTAAATGGTACCGCAAGTCGGTTCGGCAAACTGAGACATGAAAATGGAAAGTCTCATGTGATTGTAATTTCACCGGCACCCGTACCCTTAAGACCAAAACACAGCAATGCATGCATCACTATTTGGCGGAAAAGTAGGTACGGTGATAGTTCGTCCCCGGACGACCTCTTTCACAAAGGAGCTCTACTACTACAGAAATGCATGCAGGTGTACTTTGCAAATGTATCCACAGTGTGCCAATTACTTGCATATAAGTAGCCGGCATGCTAGCTTTTGCTCTATTTTACAGGCATGTGTATTCCAGCCATAATGTAAATAAGTTAGGCAAAAATTTGGCACATTTAGGCAAAATATATTTTAGATTTCCAAGATAAATAAATAAATAAATGTCTTTGGGACATTTTTACACAGCACTATCTAGTCCCAAACTAAGCAAAGCTTGTGCTATGGGTACTAGACAATGGATATAATAATTATATACTTTTTTTTTGGTAAATACATACTTATAATAAATAAGAAACACCCAGACCAACACAAACACTTATGTTCATCACACAAATATTTGTGTCCTGTGGGAATCGAATCCACGACCTCGTGATCAGCAGTTCGACCCCCGAACCACTAGAACACAGACGTCGTCAAACACCAAGATTATTATAACACCCATATTTTTACTGTATGGAATACGAACTATCCCTGAAATTCTTCTATTCCCTCACAGTTCCTCCCGACATCATCAACGAAGAAACATCAGCAGACGTGTCGGCCCAGGAGTTGGACAACGTGACCCTCATCTGCAGAGCTTCAGGGCATCCTCCACCGAAGATCACATGGAGAAGGGAAGACCATGAACCTATGCTGCTCAAGAAAGTTGGCAGTAGAGAGTTTTATAAAGGTATGTTGAAAACGACGAATGAAAATCCAGCAGAATACCAGCGTCAGGTTTAATAACCTGGCATATGCTGAACTGCATATACGGATGGCCGATGGGGCCGTAAAGTTTTGGAGTGGCGACACGTACTGGAAGGCGCATCGTGGGTCGCGGGACTCCGCTGGGTGTGGAAAGCGCATGACCGGTCATTGTGGCGATGCATGGGGAGGCCTATGTCCAGCAGTGGATGACTTTCGGCTGAAATGATGAGGATGACATAAAAAAAAATTGTGACACATTTTCCATGTACCATATTATAGCAAATAAATAATTTGAATGGTATTGAATAAACTATTTCAATACAGCTGTTAGCTTTTCAGTGAATAAGGACACACATTAAAAAAGTATTATATTAAATCTCGATGCCAGAAGAACTGTAAAAAAATAAAGTTAAAAGGCACTCTTAAAAAGCTAAAAACGGTACAAATGAAAAAATTGATTTCTTACATACTCCTTACACAAAATTCTTTGAAATTTTCACATCACTCCTAATGTATTGAAATTCGATGGACTTTCAAAAGGCTATTTAGAGAAAAAGTACCTACGTTTTATATATTGTAAGATTAAAATCTCAAGAGCCAATGGTCTGGGACATTGCATACATGAGAAGCCTTCAAGTCTCCAGAAATGGAAAACAAAAGGAATCATTTGTCACGATACCATCGAAAAATATTTTGAAGGGACTCGCTTTGAACTTACGAACGTTTTTGTTTCAAAGTTATAATTTTTTGTATTATCATTCAGATACCACTATTTTTAACAGACTTCAAAAAAGGAGGAGGTTCTCAATTCGATTGTTTTTTTTAAATTTTTGTGACCTCAGAACTACGTCATTTACAAACCGATTAGGAAAATTATTTTTTATTTGAAAGGATATACTTCCAGATTGGTCCCATTTTCATCAAAATCCAGTTCTGATAATAGGATCGATGTGGAATTGAGGGAACTCTTCAAATATTATAGGCACACATATAGCGATTTTGATATTTTCATCAACAAATCAAGCATTTGCATACAGAAAGTATCATTTGGTTAAGATTTGATGAAGATCTTCGGAGATAAAGAAGGGAACTCTTCAATGGATGACAGCAAATAATCCGGGATTGCAGGAATCGCTTGTCTTTCTATTGGTATGCCAAACAAATTAGAAAAATAACCTCCTTCTTTTTGAAATCGGTAATAAAATGAACTTTAAGAAAAAAGTAAAAACCAACTTCAAAAAGAATAAAATGTGAAACAGTTTAGGAAGTCGGTGGCAATTTTTTCTTAAATCATACCAAATCAAAGGCAACTACTTCCCGAAGTATTTCACACAAATTATTTTATTCTTTTTGCAGTTGGTTTTTACTTTATTTAAAGTTATTTTATTGAATAGGAGTTTTTGAAATAACTGTAGATTTAAAATTCATAATTCCATGGTCTGCATAACTTTTAATATTATAATTCTTGCGGAGCTCTGGAATGTGCTACGAGCGTAGTTATCGTAAAAACACCTACGTCGTGGTTTCCACGTAGTCAGTTAAAAAAAAAACGTAGATTTGCCACGAAATAAAACAACACAGAACTCTTTGGAACTGCACCTGTAGTTTTATGGACAAAAATTAGATCATTGGTAGTTTTTATAATAAATTAAAATTAATAGCACAAACGAAATTTTAATTATTGTTAAATTAACTAGTTTGAGCCTGTGGCTTTGGCCGCGTTTAATTCGGTTTAATACAAAAATACGTTATCACGCATCCATCGGGAACTGTGTATCTTCCTGGGGTAAAAATAAGCCTATATGTTACTTGGGGTTATGGTCTATCTATGTGCTAATTTTCATCCAAATTCATTTTTTCTGCGTGATTTAAGAACAAACAAATAATCAACTATCCATACTTTCGCATTTATAATAAAAAATAAAAATAAATAAATATCTTTCGGACATTTTTACACAGCACCATCTAGTCCCAAACTAAGCAGAAATTGTGCTATGGGTACTAGACAATGGATATAATACTTATATACTTTTTTTTTTCGTAAATACATACTTATAATACATAAGCAACATCCAGACCAACACAAACACTTATGTTCATCACACAAATATATGTGTCCTGTGGGAATCGAACCCACGACCTCGTTATCAGCAGTCCGACACTCGAACCACTAGACCACAGAGGTCGTCAAAGGAGGAGGAGGAGGTCGTTAATAATATAAGTAATATTATTAACGTAAACCATAGAAATATAAATAGTAAGTTAATAGAAGTGATAAAGGCACGTGAACTTGTCACCGCGTACAGGTGTCTCGTAGAATACCATTACGCGAACAGTTTGCTTGATCATCAGTGCATGCTGTTTTGGACGCAGAGTCACTCAAATTATATTTTGCAGCATATCTATCAGCGGATTTTTTTAGGCTGAATTTGTTTTGTTTTGTTTGTTGTTAGTTTTGTTTTGTTTTGTTTATTTTTTTTTGTTTTGTTTTGTTGACTGCCTCGTTGGTCTAGTGGTTGCAAGCGCGACTGCTGAGCGTGGGGTCCTGGGTTCGATTCCCGGGTCGGGCAAAGTATTATTGGGTTTTTTCATTAGGAAATTCTCAGTAGCAGCCTGGAGTCTGGATTTGTGCCCGGTCAATGGCAATAGGCTCGCCCCCTATTACATGGGACTATAACATAACTGGCGAAATGTGGGTGTACTATTACACCTCTACCTGCCCCTTCGGGGAAATACAGGCGTGATGTTATGTTATGTTATGTTTGAATTTGTTTTGCATTTAGTCCTAGAAACATGGTGAGCGTAATTGCGTATTTCTGTGTTGGTAATGGCGAACTGGTGACACGTGTTCTGGTATTAAAAAACAGTAGATAATAATATTATTTCTATTACCTTATTTAGATTTCAATGACGTAATCAACAGCAGTAATTAAATTGTATTTATGATAACCATTATTTTAATTTGGCGATGTCCATTTCACTATCCTTTATTCTGATCTGCCTTAATATAGGTAGGACCCCTTCACAAGATTTGCGCTTACATTAATAACATCATACTGGGATCCTTGATCCGCCTGTCAAGCGTATTGATTACTATCGAGCGAAGGAAATTTCCTCTTATGCCATTCAATGAAGAGAGCTGTATTTCGGAAGGTATTAATAAATTAATGGGGTTCATAATTATGGGTAAAGTTTATACTTAAGGGTGGTATGCAACTGATCAAATTTATTTCTCCAATCCAATTTATAGTGTTTTTTACATCATCCAATTTCTTTGACCAAAGTCACATTGGACAAAGAAATTTGACGAGTGGTATACCACCTATAAACACTTCTGTTAAAACCAAAGGGAATATAATCACTACGTTCTACGTGGTCAAGACCTTTAAGCATTTAGAAACATTTGTATGTTTCTGGGCACGATCCAAAACTATGTGTAGGAAATATTAGGAACAAAATAATCGCTATAATTTTTTTTCCTTACATGAGTACAAAAGAGCTAAAGTCCCGCCAACTTTCTGATATTTTAAAGGCCTTGAGCCGTACCCTATCGTTTCGTACAATGCGTGTTTTCTGTACGAGAGTTATAAACACACTGAAGTTGGCAACTGTGTAGTCGGAAACGATGACAGCTATCAGTGACCAACCTCCCACCAAGGTCAACTTGGTGGGGAGGCTGGTTGCTCACCGTGTAGAACACACTTAATATTCATTAGTTACAGGCATAAGCGTAGAATAAAAAATAAATAATCATTTCATTTCTTTTGTCTAGTGGAGAGCTACACAGGCAGTTCCTTGCCACTGTGGCGCGTGGACCGCAGACAGATGGGCGCGTTCCTGTGCATCGCGGCCAACGACGTGCCCCCCGCCGTCAGCAAGCGGATCATACTTAATGTTAACTGTGAGTATCTAGTGGAGAGCTGCACAGACAATTCCCTGCCGCTGTGGTGCGTGGACTGCAGACAGATAGGCGTGATACTGTGCATCAACGTTGTGCCCCCCGCTTTCAGCAAGCGGGTCATACTTAATGTTAACTGTAAGTATTAAATGTGAGTATCTAGTGAAGAGCCACGCAGGCAGTTCCCTGCCGCTGTGGCGCGTGGACCACAGACGATCGCGGTCACCAACATGCCCCCTGCCGTCAGCAAGTAGATGATTAACTCTCAAAGTTAACTGTGAGTACTCAAATAAATAATCAGCTCATTACTAACCTTTTGCAGGACACGGGGTTCTTCTCAGAATGAGAAGACATACAAGTCCAAAGTAATTATCAAAGGGCCTCTAGATCGCCAGCCAGAAATGTTCATTGATAGAAAAGTTTTTTCTATCTTCTTCTATCGTGTCGACATGAGCTACATAATTATTATAATAGCTCATGCCGTGGGGAAAAGATTAGCCAGTCAGCAGGTTGCTAGCGGGGCTGACTGCCCAGGGTGCGCCGGACGATCAATTAAATATCGTCACTCGTGGAGGCTCTTTTTCTCTTTTTTTTTCTATCAATGTTTTTTAATTAATTATTTGACAAAACCAATTCAGTTAAACCATACAACTGTATCAAGATTTATTAACTAATTCAGTAGTCATTGTATACATATGTAAAAAAGGCATTCATTCATTCATTTCTTCCAAGGCTGTCTCCCGTAACTTTTATTACTTCGAAGTCTATAAAAAACCCGTTTGAGTTAATAACTATTAACTATGACTTTTCGATCCCAATATTTGTAATCGTATTTAAATGCCATTTTCAATATCAGACATTCAATATTCCTCCGAACCGAAGTCCAATGTCATTTATAATTGGAAAAATAATATCCGCAATGACAAAAAAAGTCGAAAAATATCACGAAAATCTTTATCATTTAATATTGAATAACAAAGTTGATTAAAACGAAGATAACAATGCGTTCTTAGTGATTGTCTGTAAATAAGGTCGGAATGAAACAAATTGAGCGGCTCTCACCTCTGGTTCCAATACAATTAGACGATTATTCCTCTTGCCTACCTCCGTATAACTAAGCTGGTGGTTCAAGTTATAAGAGAGGGCGGTGTATCATGAAATGGAGATTGATACGAGGCAGCCTGGTTTGTGCCACAACCAAATATAGTAGTAGTAGAGCTCCTTTGTGAAAGAGCTCGTCCGGGGAAGTACTACCACCGTGCCTACTTCTCCGCCAAATAGTGATGCTTGCATTGCTGTGTTTCGGTCTGAAGGGTACGGGTGCCGGTGAAATTACAATCACATGAGACTTTCCATCTTCATGTCTCAGTTTGGCGAACCGACTTGCGGTACCATTTAGGCAACAGCCTAGGTGGTATTGCAGTTGTTATGGGCAAAGGTAACCGCTTAACATCAGGTGTGCCTTTAGCTCGTTTCGCCATCCTATACTATAAAAAAAAAGTAAAAAAAAATTGATTACCACGTTTTTTAAGAAGCCTTATGCACACATATAATTGCGCCTCTGGTATGTTCGCAGAGGCGCGCGTCGACGGCTTTAATGCAATTATGCGTAAACGCATTGCTTCGATGGTTGGCAAAGTTCGCGGCAGCACTAACGGTATCCTGAAAATGATAGCAAATAGGGTGGACTGCCCATACATAAATAATATTATTAGATTACATGTAATAATTAGTGACAATAGGTTCGCCCCCTATTACATGGGACTTTAACATAACTGGCGAAATGTGGGTGTACTATTACACCTCTGCCTACCCCTTCGGGGAAATACAGGCGTGATGTTATGTTATGTTATGTAATAATTAATAATTGAATGTAGTTTTATGTATAATTTTGAAAATGAATAAGTACTAACCATTTATTAATGTATTTACTAACACGACTGGATCTCTGTTATCTTATAAATAAATAAATTAAATAATAATTAAAATAATTCATTTAAAGCACCTTAATGTGAAAACCTAACATTTTCATACATCAAATCTGTTTCTTGTGAAGTTGCCGTTTTTAAAAAAAAATCCATCTACAACTACAGCGAACTATAATTTACAGAGTTAATAGTTTCTGATTAAACTACAGTACTTGTATTTCAATGATTAATAATGAATATTTGATAAAATGATGTACTCAGCGAGTAATTATTTTCTTACTGATGGGTGCGCCTCTTAGCTCTAAGTAGTCTTAAAAGTCTTAAAGCAAAATCTTAAAATTACTGACAGGTCTGGCTTACTTTATTTATTTATTTGTTCAATGGTATACATAACAAGAACATTCTAAAGATGTAAACATAAACTCATTAGAGTTTTACCGTACATCAGTATCATCGACTATGCAAACAGGTAAACCAAAAATATAGTTATCAAGGTAGCATATTAAATAAGTACAATGAGGGTAGATACCAGATAATATTTAGCTACATTATGAAGGAGCGAACACCGGTGACTGCGCGAGCCGTCTTTAAAAACAAAGTGGTGGAGGGTAGTATTTGTGTTGATACAGGTTGTTCCTACAAATGCAGCAAACTTTTGAGAATTTATTATACTTACATTAATAATGTTATTAATTGTATTGACTAGTTATTTTTATTATTGTGTATTTGTAACTTGCAAGAAATGTTGTTTTAATTTAAATTTTATGTATTTTTTTGTTATTTTATACCTTAGTGATGTTGGTAGTTGATGACTTGATCACGTGACCTGCGAAACATGGATTACGTGACACCCACCCTTACTTGGAAGTCACTCACAGTCAGTTGGTTGACGTCATTCGATCAGTCATTCAGTCTAGTATATCCTCTTTTCGATGCGCGCAAAGTACTAAATTGCTTGCGTAGATTTTTGTAAGTACGTTTTTGTAGTGCTGTAACCAATTTGTAAGGGCCTGATTCTTCTGTTACGCCAGTTTTTCCTTATTCTGTGGTATTGACTATTAGCCAAAATTTGGAAAAAATAACCAAAAATGTTTCGGAATTCTGGGAGTCCTCTTCCAAACCATACTTTACGTAAATAAATCCGCTATTTCCTTTACTTTACACCATACACACAGTCGTGATAAAGCCGAATTGATCTCTCTCTTGTAAGCCGTCCTAGCGTATAATTGACTCTTCCCTGTCATTGGCTCCCGAAGCTTCTCTAAGCTGATATAGAGATCATATACTTGGAATATTTAGTGGTTTCCAAATATAATGGCGGAAGGATATCTTTTTGTTTTCGTAGAACGAATAATGGAAATGTAATAAGACGTTTCAACTGTAAAGGTGAAGAGTATTAAACAGCTCACATAATGTAAATAATAAATTGATACAAAGACTAAATAGTCCTAATAGTCCAACTCTGAATATAATAGAATAATAATTGTTCTAAATTATTATCTTTATTTTGTAGTCGATGATACTGAGGTACGGTAAAACTCGAATGAGTTTACATATTTAGAATGCTTTTGTTAAAATATTTTAACAAAAAAATAAAAATAAATTAGGGTGGCAATATACATCCCGTGTTCACCTGGTGAAAAAATGAAAACGGAAGGACAGAACTTAATACAAAAGTCATATAGCACCACACACGCCCGTTTCGTTCCGTTACGAAAGACCGGTAAGAAAACTAAAGGTGAGTATCCAGCCGGTAAGAAAGAGGCGTGGCTTACATAGTTTTCTCATCTATCGCCACAAACAACCCATTGGCGGTCCAATAGATACAGATAATAATCTGTTGTCACAGTAACAAATCCAGGATGCCATAGATAATATTAGTGTATAATCTATTGCAAAGAGCGGAGCGAACGGACCGGGTGAAAACTAAACAAATGTGTATTGGCGCCCTTAATGCAGAATCTTTTCAGTTCAGAGCTTTGGGATTTTTTGTATCAAACTTAGAACTTCGACACGTGTCAAACTAAAATCAATATAACGATTGAAACTATATTTACTTAAATTTGTTTGTACATTTGCTTGGAAGCCCTAATAGATTATCATATGGTAATAATTTGCAGTTCCAATAATATTATAAGTGTCGAATTGATAACCTTCTTCTTTTTAAAGTCGGTGAAAAATAAATCAATACAATTTATGAAAAAAAAAGGAATAACTTGAGCTGGAACCAACATGTATTTTTTTACAAGATGTAGCTCTTGTGTAGCTTACTTCATTGCATAGATACTATAATAACATCAGTAAACTGTACGTCACACCTTTGTCTTATCCTTCGGGAAATACAGGTATTATTATCTTTGCATTATCACTATAATAGGATGCCCAAGCATAGATTATCTTCTCAAGATCGCTTGTTGTACCAGTCTATTGATAAGACTATGAGCTCATTATGTACTGTAGCCCAAGTTGACGTTAGTTCCTACGTGGTACCTACATTCCGAAAATGAAATGTTTACATGCCTTTAATTTGCTAGCCACGCCCACTTTTCAATTCCGCCAAATCGGACATTTATAGGTTGTTAGAAATGTCCCTTTTAGTTTGTGGCAATTAATAGGCTACCCCTTATCCATCTGTGGGTATCGTTAACGGAAACTGCAAAAATCCAGTTACAAGAATCCTTCTTTACAATTGATACCTTACGCCGCCCTGTGTGCAAGCGATTCAATTATGATGTAAGAGTTGCATGTGATTCTCAACGAATAAGTAATCGATTACACTTTCACTCATTAGCTATACGAAAATCGAGTTAAAGGATCGTCTTCTACAATCATCGAGCATAAAATCTTATAGATACGTAATCTGCGGTATATTATTCACAAACGTTCGAAAAGTTTCCATTCCCGAAGTAAAACTTTACCGGCTAACTAAACAAAACGACCACTTCCTGCGACCACGAACGCTGCAGAGCATTCGAAGGGTCAGGAAAACCAATTTTAATAATAATACAAGATGTAATCCGGTTAAACTTGATTTATTAAGAAACAAAACGATTTGAGAACCGAACGGATTCGGAAACGCAAAGCGAAATTTACAGAAACTCTTCCGAGAGCCAATTGTTGTTGCAGGACAGCACTCGATGTAAAATTAAAGAACTATGAATAGCGTTTCCGAATCCGTTCGAGTCTCAAATCGTTTGGTTCATAATAAAACTAGTTTAACCGGATCACATCGCGTATTATTATTAAAATTGGTTTTCCTGACCATTCGAGTGCTTTGCAGCGTTCGTGGTCGCAGGATGTGATCGTTTTGTTGAATTTTCCGGTCAAATTTTACATCGGAAACGGAGACTTTTCAAACGTTTGTGAATAAAACAGCTGATTTATTTGAAATAAATTTCACAAATTTTTGACTTCACATAATAATGCGCTCGTAATAATATTGGCTCGGGTAATGAAACACGTGGGCATGGCAGTGCGCGAGCCAATATGGAGTGCCAATGGGAAGGGGTCGTCTCCTTCTGCGAGGCGGTGATGCTCGCTAAGGAGGCGGCGGAGAGGGTTCGAGAGGCGATAACCTCTCTTCCCATCCGCAGGAGGCGACCTGGGTGTCGTAGGAGGGCGTATGCTGACCTCCAGCCACCCTAGGTGTGGGCCTGCGGGTGGCGGACTCGGGGTGGCCCGCCGCCCGATCAGTCAAGGCCCGTGACGGTGGCGCGTTGTGTTCCGCGCGCGCCAGTCCAGAGGAGGGTGCGGCCGATGCAGTTGCCGCACGGGGGGAAGGGGCTCGCCGACTAGTGGCGAGCCGGGACCTGCCGGGGATTGTCGGGCGATTTCAGGAGTTTTCCCACGCCCCCGGCCAAGTGTCATTAGAGGAACACCGTGGTGGTTTTTAGTCGGTAAGAGTCCGACACTGGCTCCGCCTTCCCCGGGCGGAGTGCGTCCATGTGGATTTTCCCCACGGAAAAAAAAAAAAAAAAAATATGGAGTGCCAAAGCGCGCTCCTATTGGCCTATTTCATATTTATCTATGCAAATTAGTAGATCGATTCCATAATAAGGAGTATTTTTTTTAAATTAGTTTTTATTAGAAATCTCGAAACTGTTTTCTAGAAAAATAAGCAACCGTGAAGAAACCAATAATAGTAGTTTATGAAACTGTTGCATAATAGGGGTTATTAAAACACGAGTGTGTGTTTAAAAACCGAGCCGTAGGCGAGGTTTTTAATAGTATCACACGAGTGTTTTAATACCTAATTATGTCAGTTTCATACACTTTTTTATCTACACTCATACAATTTTAAATAAAATACCAAAGTCAAAATCTTGGTAACATTGTCGTTGTTTTTCTTGATTTCTCTGGTAAAAGATTGTTCGTCATTTACGTTGCTGCATCCAGAAATTTAGGCGGGGTCATATTCTCCTCAGTTCAGTATCACTGCTGTGCTGTAGTCAGATATTTTTGCCCAGAATAAAACTTTCGACATACAAAACCATAATAATAACGTAAACAATAACAATAAATTTACAAGTAACTATGACCAAATCCAGTAGGCCGTGGCGCGCGGCCGCGCACGCGCACTGGTGCGCGCCTACATAGATAATAAAATATGGTCTGGCGAAAACATTATAATCGGAACAATATTTTTATCCTTGTCAGGATTCCGTCAATCTCTGTTTTATCATACAAAAAATATGCCTGTTAACACTTAAATATAATTAAAAGCAATATGACAACCAAAAGTTCTGCCAAAAACGCGATTTTAAACGATAAAAATTTTCAATGTATGACAAGTGGCGCCACCCTGAATTTTGTGTACTCATTGGTGCCAAACTGTACGACTGCTAAAAAAAAGGTTTAAAAACTCCTTGGTTAGGTCGAAGTGGCATTAAAAACTCCTTATTTGGGCTGAAGTGTGCGGTTATGAAAAAAAAATTAAATTACCGCATTGTTTTGTTCAGCAAACTGTATCGTAATGAAACTTTTTAAATTCATAACAGGTGCATGTGCGTAAAGTATGTCATTATGACATTACTTTCGAGTTCATAATTCGAATTTTACGATACGAGTGTAGATAAAATATTTAATAAAACGTCCAAGTTTAAAGTGATTTAAATTTGTTCACTAAACAGAGATATCACTACGTCATTGTTCAAAACCTTCATAGTAACTTGACATCTCTCTGAACAATGTCCGTTTCGCACGACAAGGACAGAAAATGCCCCTTCCAAAAACTTTAAAAGCGTGTATCACTCCCATTTTTTCATGAATTTTGTGTATTATTTCTACAATGTTGTCCTTTCTGTACCTTCTTTTAAATAATATAAAATTTTTGGTAATTTTTTAAAGTAGTCACTACCGGTTTGGGCAGAACGTAAATAATACGATTTACGTGTGCAGGCGATGGTCGATCGCGAAATTTGTTGATGTTACATACTTACTTCCTATATAGTATAGCAGTATCTCTAGATACAGGTAATGTTAATGTATGAGAATCACAACATGATAACAATTAACAAGGGATTTCTGAACGTAAGCATAATATCAATCATTCCTTCCGTATCCTTATTCCCCTCCAATCATTCATTCCAATCCATTCAAATACTCGATACTCTCGTTCAATCACCATTACGAATTGGGCGGTTTTCTCACCGGCTCTGTAGAAAAACACAACAAAGCAAGAAAGTGACTAATATCAAGTGTGCATAACCATATGGGGCGCCCCGGACCATAGTGCGAAAAAGGTGAAGTTCCAGGACTAGCCGGACTACTAGTGAGTACCTACCTATTCCTTGAGATTTCTCCTACATCCATTACTTCAAGTTGATCCTATGCAACAGCCACTTATCGAAGGAAACAATATCTATTTCGGCCTTACAACCCGAATCATCAACAATAACATTTTGGTCTTTCGACCGGATTTCTATACATGAACCATATTTAACTTGTTGTGATTTTACGTCTGGCGTCCATATTGATCACATCATATTTTACACTAATAAACAAGTCACATTATCATATTTACTTAAATTCATAAGTATATAAGCATATCAATAATCAAAACAAGTGTTTTTTCTAAGCATAACACAAGTTTTCAACTTTCGAAGTCGAAATTTGAAACTTGAATCGGTTCTGACTAGCGTGGGTAGCGTGGTAGTACCTACCTGTCACCGCGCCCGCTAAGGGCGGACGTTTTCTATCATATCATATAATAATATCATATCATATTTGAACGAGTAGTCGATTTCAAGCGTTGTTTTAGGTATAAGGTGTAACAAGAAGCACAATACCTATACTATTTTCGCTTATCATAATATCATACCTATAGTCAAAACGTAACATATAGCGTTTTGTCTTTTATCAAACATTCTCTAGATTCATTATTGTTGACGTAACATACAGCGTTGCAATAGGTGATCATCTAGTTTGTCGTGTTATTTATATTTAGTCGTAACATTTAACGCTAAATAAACACTAAACAACAAATCAAACATCAAACACAAATTCATTTCTTCATTCTGTACGATTTCTGGAATTCATATCATAAACATAAATACGGTCCTTCAAATTATTTTATTTCTAATTTCAATCAATTTCCAAGAATTCGCAGAATAAAAACTTACGTACCTAGGTACATATCATATCCATAAAGTAAAAGAACGGAAGCGGAAGTTGAAGCATCATTCGCATTACGTCATACTTACATACAATTCATTCAATTTTAGGGATAACAGCTCTAAATAAATGTTACCATACATGGAAAATTCGTACTAATTTGGTAGAATTTCAGTTTGTTTTGGGATACAATTTTATACCATTACCAAATAACATAATAATAATTTTTACTTCATACAGCGATATTATAAACATTAAATATTTGCTGCTAATTAGTATTATATCATAATAACAATACCATAAAGTTGTAACAATCGAGATTGTTACTTTTTGAACATTTTCTTTTATCAGGCTGTTTCATTATAATCAGTCATCATGAGTGAAGCAATGGTAGCTCACCATGAACTAAAACGTAACATAGCTTATAAAAGACTATCAGATGCCGTTATTTGTGCCCGCAAATGTACCAAAGACCCTAGTGTTCTTCCGCGTTTCGAAACATGGTGTTCGCGGCTAGAATCCATTATGGAAGCATTTAATGACTCTCACATCAAGCTTTTAAGTGAATTTAAAAACCTTAAACTTGGTGATGAAAGCATATCAAAAGAAACACACTATCAAGAGCAAGCAGATGACATGTATTTTGAAATTTTAGAAACAAAACGTAAACTAATACCACAACATAAACCAGAGGAGAAAAGTTTCACCGCTCCTTCTGAAAATATAAAACGTACTAAACTACCACCTATGAAATTGCCTAGTTTCTCTGGTCAATTTAAAGATTTTGCAGGCTATATCGATTTGTTTAACACATTAGTTCATTCTAGAACAGATTTATCAAATGTTGAGAAGTTTCAATATCTTATTTCATCCCTTTCAGGGGAACCAATTAATCTTATCAGGGCTTTTCCTATTTCTGAAGCCAATTATATCAGCGCTTATGAAGCACTCGTAGACAGATACAGTAACAAGAGGTATCTTGCATTTTTATGTTGGGAACAAATCTGTAACTTAAAACAAATAAACACAGGTTCAGTGCAAGGCCTACGCAATCTTTTAGACACATTTGCAGAAAATCTTTCTATGTTAAAATCATTGGGTTTACCCACATCAAATTGGGATTTTGTTTTATTTCACTCTCTTTTAACAAAATTAGATAAAAAATCTCGTGAAGCCTTTGAGCTTTCATGTAACGGTTGTGACTTTCCACGGTTTGATCAACTAAAATCATTTTTATTAGAAAGATGCAGTGCATTAGAGCGCTCATCTCTTTCAAGTATTCAACCAATCGCTTCTTCTAGTAACAGTAATGTAAACAAAAATAACAATTTTAATCAAAGGGACAATCAGTCACCTAATTCTTATCATCCCAAGTCTTCAACCAATAAATCAACTATGCTTTTGGCTCAAACACCTAGGCCATTTAATTGCATCCTATGCAAAGAAAATCATTCTATCTTTGCTTGTAATAGTTTTCTGTCTAAATCCCCTCAAGAGCGTTCTCAAATTGCAAAGCAACATAAACTTTGTTTAAATTGTTTGCGCTCCAATCATAATATTTCTCAATGTCTTTCAACACACACTTGTAAATCATGTCATCAGCGTCATAACAGTTTATTGCATTTTACTAAAAATTCATAATCAAATCAAAATAATTTAAATCAACAAAAATCATCACATGTTACTGCTAATACATCATCAAATCAGGCTAGTCAAATTAATTCTAGTACTGAAGAACCAGTTATTACACCAATGACTACCTTATCAAATGTATCCAGAGGATCATCTCCCACCTTTGTTCTTCTTGCCACAGTGCAAATAGAAGTCAAGGATATTCGCGACAACTATCAAAAGGTTCGTGCTTTGATTGATCCAGGAAGTCAAAGTCACATCATCACTAATTCATGCGCGCGCAGGCTTGGTCTGACACGTGTCAAGTTTAACACACCAATGACTGGGGTAGGCGAAGTTCCGGCACAGTCTTGTAGCAAGGTTTTTTTGGAATTCCGTCCTTTGGGTAAATCAGAAACAACATTCACGACAGAGGCAGTAACATTGGATACAATTTGTGGCGACATGCCTTCACACGCAATAAATATCAGTGATTTCAAACATATAGCAAACCTCAAACTTGCAGATCCAGATTTTCATCAGGCTCGTCCTATCGACATCTTGATCGGTGGAGAGATATTCCCGCAGATTTTGTTACCCGGCAAAATTGAGGGTGGCAATCAGAGGGCTACAGCCATTAACACAGTTTTCGGATACATTCTCATGGGTAGGACAAAAGCAGCCTATTCCTGTGTTGAATCTATTCCAACATCAATCAATCACTTGTCAATCGATGCTAATTTAGACATTGCTGTCCAAAAGTTTTGGGACATAGATAACATACCATCAAAACTAAATCAAGCAGCCTCTGCAGACGACAATCGTTGCGAGGATATTTTTCAATTAACTCATCAACGTGATGCTGACGGTCGTTACATCGTGCAGCTACCGTTTCGTGAATCATCATTACCATTATTTAAAGATTCTTATTCAATTGCGCTTCGGCGATTCAAACAGCTTTAAAGACGTCTTCTTCAGAATCCATCATTCGGAGAAGAGTATAAAATTCATATCATTGAATATTTATCCAGTGGTCAGATGGAACGCGTTCCACCTGACGAGTGTCAGTCTCCTACTGCGTATTATATACCACATCATGCGACACCGACGTTACTTGCGAAAGGCGCACAACAGTTTTAACAAATATCATAATTAACAAAGATTCTATCGATAATCTTATCAACAAATTTTCATCACTTCGTAAAATTCAACGTATTTTAGCATATTGTAACAGATTCATCAATGCCTTACGCAAAAACAAACAAACAGATTATTTAACAGAAGTAGAGCTTCACAATGCCCTTATGGTGCTTGTTAAACATGTACAAAAATCAGAATTCAGGGATGAAATCAAACAATTATCAGCAGGAAAAGTTTTGCCCAAATCATTTAGGAAACTTAACCCCTTTTTAGATCATTCCGGTGTTTTGCGGGTGGGGGGAAGGCTCTCTCGCTCCGATCTCGATTTTGAAGCCAAACATCCAGCGTTACTGCCTCGCAAACATCGTGTAACTCAGCTTATTATTCAATCAGTTCACAATGAAAATTTCCATCCAGGTTTACAAACCTTACAGTTTCTACTTCTTCAAAACTTTTGGATTTTGTCTCCTAGACGAGCAATCCAGAGTGTTTTATCAAATTGTTACCGTTGCTTTCTAGTTAAACCAACAACACTTGAGCCTATGATGGCAGATCTGCCGAAATCACGTATCAAACAATTAAAAGCATTTCAATCAGTCGGCTGTGACTACGCAGGGCCGTTTAACATAACAGTTCATAGAAATCGCGGAGCACGTACTACCAAAGCATATTTGTGTCTTTTTGTGTGCTTTACCACAAAAGCGCTCCATCTGGAGTTAGCATCAGATTTATCATCCGAAGCATTTTTAGCTGCGTTGTGTAGATTCATTGCCCGTCGCGGTAGATGCAATACCATCCATTCTGATTGCGGTACAAATTTTAAGGGTGCTCAGTCTCAATTATCAAACATCATGCGATCAGCTTGTGAAACTGAGCATATATCATTTAAATTCAACCCCCCAGGGGCCCCACATTTTGGTGGCCTCTGGGAAGCAGGCGTCAAGTCCGTCAAGACACATTTATATCGTGTCATTGGTACCCAAATCTTGACATATGAAGAGCTAAACACGTTGCTCGTTCAGGTCGAATCTCTTCTGAATTCAAGGCCATTATGCTCACTAAGCACTGATCCAAACGACTTAGCTGTGCTCACACCTGGACACTTTTTAACATTAGCCCCTTTAACGTCATTGCCTACACCAGATTACACAAACATAAAAATTAACAGGCTCACTCGTTGGCAGCTCTTGCAACGCATGCATCAAGACTTTTGGTCTCGATGGCACATAGAATATTTAACAAGCTTATCACAGCGCTTGAAGTGGACGAAGACCTCGCGTGACGTCCGAATAAATCAGTTAGTCATCATCAAAGATGAGTCATCTTCTCCATTGCGTTGGCGCTTTGGGAGAATTATCAATTTACACTCTGGGCGTGACGGTATTCCTCGCTCAGCAACGGTCAGAACTGTTCAAGGAGTTATTGATCGACCTTTGGTTAAGTTGTGCCCCATCCCAGATGGACATGACGATTAGTTTTTTATCATTATCAAAGCAACATTTTATCATAATTATATATCATATTCTATATTTATGATATACTAAACATTAAACAATATTTCAATATTTCACGTATCATTTAATCAATCACAGCATAATCTTACACAACACTTGGTTTATATGGACAACAGGTTTTTTTATCATTCTGTACCTTTGCGTACTTTCAGTCTCAATAAATTTCGCCAGCGGGGGGGGGAAAATGTTAATGTATGAGAATCACAACATGATAACAATTAACAAGGGATTTCTGAACGTAAGCATAATATCAATCATTCCTTCCGTATCCTTATTCCCCTCCAATCATTCATTCCAATCCATTCAAATACTCGATACTCTCGTTCAATCACCATTACGAATTGGGCGGTTTTCTCACCGGCTCTGTAGAAAAACACAACAAAGCAAGAAAGTGACTAATATCAAGTGTGCATAACCATATGGGGCGCCCCGGACCATAGTGCGAAAAAGGTGAAGTTCCAGGACTAGCCGGACTACTAGTGAGTACCTACCTATTCCTTGAGATTTCTCCTACATCCATTACTTCAAGTTGATCCTATGCAACAGCCACTTATCGAAGGAAACAATATCTATTTCGGCCTTACAACCCGAATCATCAACAATAACAGGTAATATAGTATAAATAACTCCTTGTTTACGACAATAGCTGTTGTTTCTAAACAACTTGTGTTTTAAGAGAGTTTTTATAGTCTCCGTCCCTATCGAGGCGGGAATAAATTTTTAACGGGACCATTTTCTTTGTGATACCTACATCGTAACATGGGTTTAAGGGGTGTAATTTTGTCCTGTAATCGACTTGATAATTGTGTCTGTTGGATAATAGTAACGTATTATGATTTTGAGGAACTTATCCTAAAACAAGGACTCGTGAATCTACGTGAAAAGTTGTTAAGAAGAAAATAGTTTTTCATCAGATTGTTTTTATATAATAAATATCGTGAGTACGTGAGTGAAACGGTTTATATTAATAATTACAGTTTGTTTTTATATCCTATTGAGTCCGTAATCCGTCTTAACAGGCCTCATATGAATTTGTTGATCTGAAATGTGGTATGTTCTTTAATCCATGACCCCCAGTAAGCTTTATTAGAAAGCAAATAAGACGCTATTAGCTCATCAATCGATCGATTCAGTATACCGCAGTCAAATGCTGGACACGATTTCATCGACGTTGTGATACTATACGCGATCCCTCTTCTGAGACACCATCAAAGGCCTTTACGTCTGTCACAGATGATTTATGGTGAGTGTAAAAATCTAATAAGACGCTATTAGCCCATCAATCGATTGATTTAGTATATCGTAGTCATTTGACTGCATTTGCTGGACATGATCTCTTAGAAGTTGTGATACAATACGCGATCCCTCTTCTGATACATCATCAAATGCGTTTACGTCTTTTACCGACGATTTATGACGAGTTTTTAAGAGAAATCATTTTTGGTGACGACGACCCCAATCGCCATCGCGCTTTAGAAGTATGATTCTAGATAATCTCTAAGAAAAATGTTGCTGGTAATGTCGACTGCTATAAACAACTCTTTGTATGTCAAATGATGTGCGTAGACTTCTCTAACGTGACATTCTAAGAATATGAAAATTAGTTTTCAATCGACATTCACCAATTTGCTTCGACATATTATGTCGAGTTAGAGGTAATATCTACGACAAAATTGGCCTCCGCGAGAGCAACATACCTTACCACAGACCTGGCACATATCAAGAAGATTGCGGTGGTCAGTACCGAGTCGCCTTGATGTTGCTCTTTTTCAAGCAAGTGCTCTGAACCAGGCTTCATCACAAGACTTGCGACAGGGCCCCATCTGTCAACTTACCAGAGAGCTTCTCTCAGTCACAGTTGTCAATATGAGACATCATCATCATCATCATTTCCGAAAGATGTCCACTGCTGGACATAGGCCTCCTCCAAGCATATTTTGGGGGGATATGCCATAATTGCCACGCTTGGCAGGCGGGTTAGCGATCGAGTTAGTAAGTTAAATACTCGGAGTACGCTGCTGCTCATCCTCTGGTGAATCCTTTAGTCGCCTTTTACAACACCCATGAGAAGATATAGGGTGGTGCAATTCTTTACGTCCGGCACCAGACGGAATATGAATACGAGACATGACATTTCAGATTTCTATAAATATATTCACTATTCCTCAGAAAACTTTTTTGAATATCAAAAGACTTTCATATCAAATAAAATTCATAACAAAACCCCATTTTATTAAAAATCAGGTTTCACCAAACGTCGGGATTTCAACAGCGGCTTGTACGCAAGGCAATGTTAGATAAGGCGGGAACTGATCCCGGATTGAGGATCGGGATTGCGGGATCGGGATCGGAGCCGATGGTTTGAGAAATTCACTCTTCACTCTTGGGTGAGCGTTGGTGAGCTTCCGAATTGTTCTTTCGATTTTCAAGCTTATATTTAGTAGAGCTTGTGGATTTTGGCAAATAGGCTTTTATTATAAAGAGTCTTAAATATAAAACGGTCAAGTTTACACCTCTTGAATCCAAAAATAATTTAGATTTTGTCTATTGAGTTTGGCTACAAATTACGCTCTTATTACTTTGTTAAACCCACGATATTGCCCTCTGTGTGAGTCTACGTCAAAGTACAAAAAAACAGCTAAGATTGAGTCAGACTCGCGCTATCAAAGTTCTGTACTAGAATTTCATTGCGCTTACATGATTGTAGGGACAGAAATACAGGTAAACTAAAATATTTTTGTTTACGCAATTTGAGAAACTAATTTGTTCAAAATCACGAGTAGAATCGATTGGAATGTTTTTTTTTTCTGAATCACTAAATTACTTGCTTTCATAGTCACTGTAAGTCACCCAGTTGGTAGCGGAAAAGGTGAAGAATGTCATGTAGGGACTACCTGATGCACGGAAACGGAGGTTATTTTTTGACGACGTCTGTGGTCTAGTGGTCCGAGGGTCGGACTGCTGATCACGGTTTTCTGGGTTCGATTCCCACAGGATACAAATATTTATGTGATGAACAAATAATTGTGTTGGTCTGGGTGTTTCTTATGTATTATAACTATGTAGATATAAAAAAGTAGGTATATGAGTATTATATCCATTGTCTGTTTGAGTTTTGAGTTTGAGATTAGATGGTGCTGTGTAAAAAGGTCCCAAAAACATTTACATTTAGGGGTACTACAGCGTCACCGAATATGTAAATGACAAATTATGATATAAAATGTTAGAAATATACTTGATTTGGATTTATTAACTATGTGACATTGTATAATTGACATTTTTTGGTACTGAACTTGGACATAGTAATGTGATATTGTAAAATTGATTTTTTTTTTTTCTAATTTTGAATTTTATAATGTATGTGTAAATTTGCATGCCGTAAGGTTGAATATGGTGATACTAAATGTAATTTTTATTTTTAACATCAAATGTAATTTTACCCATATTTCGCAAATAAATTGATTTGATTTGATTTATTTTATAAGTATAGATATTCATGCCAACAAAACCTCGTATAGCTTCCAGTAAAACTCAAAGATACAACCATAAACGTTCCACCACAATAGTTGTTCCAACAATTTATCTGTTCCACGGCACTTTGCATGAATATTGCGGCTAATACCCCGTTAACACGAGAATATGCCCGTGAATGGCCATTGTTACCTGCGAATGCAGTACTTTAATGTTATTTTAAAGACAATGGTCGCGTTCAGTTTACTCATCGGCTAGTTAGATTATCTTGTTCTTGAGTTGTTTGGAGTTTATATTTGGGTTTAGGTACAGAATACCTAGTAGTACAGTAGACTACACGTCAGTGGTAACATTTGAATTATAAAACCGCATTTATTGCTCATGAAATAAGGACGCCGTTAATATCAAACTGTTATCATCGACGCGATAGAACCTACATAGTGAAAATTATACGTCATAATTTATACTGGGTGTCAGGGAAACGCTTCCGAAAACGAAGATAGGTGCTGGTGATACTAATTGATACGAAACCATGAAAAAAAATGCGATTCTTTTGTTAGATATTTTCATATTTTTTTTGCATTTTTATACATAACCAGCTTTGGGCAGTTCAATAAAACTGATTTCAACTACTACTACTGATACTACTGATTTTGATTTATAAACTATTTTTCTTTCTTTCTTACTTTCTTTATCTCCAAAAAAACCCCATTTATTTACTTATCTTTTTTTAGTTCGCATTGTAATTCAAATAAATAAATAGTAAATAATGTCGTAGCGACCGTAGGTAGGTTAGGTACGCGCGGCATTGATCCAGAGTTTTGTACGCTTTACATTGATAGATAGATAGATAGATAGATAAAACGTTTATTTAGTACAAAAACAAGACACAGGACATACAGGTAAAAATACAATAAGAAAGTGTGATATGTGTCACATTGCGGGTTTGCTAAATACCAAATCACTAAAACAATGAGTATAAGGCTAATGGTTATTGGTATTCGATTTTGTTTAGGTAGTATAATGCCTTTCAGTTACGGGAGCGTTTCCCTGACACCCAGTATGTAGATACATTTTTCATTCATCAAGCAGATTGTATAACATAATAAAATTTACATGCTTTCACTATTTAAAAACGTTGTCTATGTATGTAAATTATTACATCTACATTAAAACTATTATTGACAACTCATCTACAATTTGATTAATGAAAATAAAATAAATTACAACATCAGCATGTGAATTAAAAAAATTACTAAGGCCTTAGCCTTCTCGTACTGAGAAGAGGCCCGTGCCCAGCAGTGGGATAGTAATAGGCTGGTTATGTTGTATGTTATGTGAATTAATTGAAATAGCACAAGCTGTTATGTTTTAACAATAAATCAAGAAGCTTTTTTCTGCGAAGATTGATTTATTATAATGATTATACAGAAAAAATAAATAATCAGAGACATAATTCAGTTCAATAGGTAAAGAAAGAAAGAAAAATGATTTATTGCCTTGTGGCAATAAGTAATCTTTCTTTGTTTGTTGTGTTTTTTTGTCTTGTTGTCAAGACATGCGGTAGATGTACACAAAAAATAACTAATTATCTTGAATTTTAAGAAATCTAATACCCGGTGATAGTTGTAACACTTCGTTGTTGTGTTGTTGTATATATTTTATATCAATCAATCAACTCAGCCTATCGCAGTCCACTGCTGGACATAGGCCTCTCCCAAGTATTTATAGTATTTTCCCATATATTTTATATGCGTGAATATTATACATAAGATTATATACATTATTAATTTGGTACTTAGTATACTCGTTAAAGGCAACCGAGGCTGACTAAAAACTCCGTCTAGAAGAAAAATACATTTTTTTTATTAATTCCTAAAAATAACCGAAGATAGAGCCAAAATACACAAATTCACAAACTCTTAAAACGAAATTAATAAAGACAGCCAAAGTATATCAGTCCTAAAGATTTTAGTCTAGGCACGTTGATAACTCTCTAGGGTCAGTCCCCCGAGTCTGAAATCAAGGAACCCCTTCGTTTAGAAAGATCTCAATTCTGTAGTAATTGTTTTTTTGTTGATAGAATTTGTATTAGAGAATGTAAGTGATATCACTTACATTCTCTAATACAGTTAGAGTTACTTCACACTCGCGTTTGTCCAACAACGTCCGACAACGCGACGCAGACATCGCGTTGTCGCGGCGTTTCTCCAGCGTAGGCGTTCGATGTTCTCATGGGTGTCGTAAAAGGCGACTAAGGGATTCAACAGAGGATGGGCAGCAGCGTTCTCTGAGTATTTAACCAACTAACTGCGTTCGCCAACCCGCCTGCCAAGCGTGGCGATTATGGCATATCCCTCCTTTTTGGGGGAGGCCTATGTCCAGCAGTGGACGTCTTTCGGCTGAAAATGATGACCACCCATCAACCTAATACCTTATATAAACTGATTTAGTTTACGAGAGTTCATCAAAAGACATAAAAGCACCGTGCGCGAAATATGCATTTTTGCATCTCTTTCTTACGCAGGTTCAGTCGACTGCATGACAGTGGTAACACTTGAAATAAACCGCCCTTACTGCTTACGAAATAAAGGGGCTGTTAATGTCAAACTGTCTGACGTGCCGTCTACCGTACTACTACATATGTCTATCTTTACCCTATTTTAAGTATGCACTATAATCAGACTAATTTGATGCTGGTATAAATAAATTACCGTTTAAAAGATAGATCAGGAACAAAAACATTGGTTTCTTGTATGGGAATCCGCTTAAGATTTAGAATTTTTTATTTTTAATATTTTTGTGATAGCAGTCTTAGCAACACATATTCTGAGAAAATTTAAACTGCATATATAACACCGTTCAAAAGATACAGCCCTGTGACAGACGGACGGACGGACAGACAGCGTAGCGAGAGTAATAGAGGCTCTATTACTCTCGCACGTTTGGCACCTTTTGGATACGGAGCCCTAAAAAATAATGCGCCACTTACTATGACGCAGTACCTACAGTGAAAACAAATTAATATAAGCAAGTTACAACCCTAACGCCTTTAAAGCTGGAGTGAATAATCGGCTCCTAATAGGTTTGCTCGCTCCATCGTCGACCACATCTTGACAAAGCTGTCTAGATTGCGGTCAAGAGCAGATCTATATCTCATTTTTTTTAAATGTGGAACCGAGCGTGCAACTAGTCATACAAAATCAAAAACTATTTCTAAAACAATACAAAAACTTCCAACCACAGAAATAGATAGAATGGAAAAGGCGGCGGGCCGCGCGAGGCAGCACTCTGCACCATAGTGCAGTGCATGTCAAAGCCTTTCTCAGCACGCCGTATGACTTGTTTTCTGTTAATACTGTAACAAAATCCCGCAAAAATGCGTTATTGTGCTCTTTCTAACTGCAGAAACAAAAGCTGTAAAGTACATTTGATTAAAGTAAATTTTTAAAAATTTACTTTAATCAAAGGCACGGCTGGCTGTTCATGGGGGAGTGTTAGTGCCTACACTTATGTATGGTAGTAAAAGTTGGGTATGGTAGAAGAAACATGAAAGTAGAATAAATGCAGTAGAAATGAGAGCTTTGAGAAGTATGTGTGGTGTAACTTTGAGAGATAAAGTAAGGAATAACATGATAAGGGAGCGTTGTGGAGTGAAAGAAGATGTAGTGACAAAGATTGAGAAAGGTATGTTAAGATGGTTTGGACATATAGAGAGGATGGATGAGAGGAGATTGACGAAACAAGTATACGAAGCGAGTGTGGATGGAAGAGTTGGAAGGGGACGACCTCGGCGAACGTATCGCGATCAAATCGCGGATGTTCTCAAAAAATGCCAGGTTAAGAGTTCTCTAAACCGACGAGCATGCATGACGAGGTTAATGGACGTAGATGAAGCGAAAGAGGTGTGTCAGGATCGTAGCAGGTGGAAATCCATAGTCTCTGCCTACCCCAATGGGAAACAGGCGTGATAATATGTATGTATGTATTTAAAAATTAATGACGTTTATATGTAAGGCGTAGTTTGTTCGAAAGTTGCCACGCATGAATCGCAAGTAAAATTGTGATTACAACCATTCTACTCTATTTCTGTGACAAAAACACTCCAGCCACTCCCCGAAATATCTTGTAGCTCCAAAATAGCTCTGTTTATAATTATCCCTGATCAAACACAGCACTGCTATGAATATTCCAACAGTAGCACTAGAAGCCCAGGTTCACGGTACCTGGATTATTTGGTATCGATTCCGTACCTAACCTATCTGCCTATTCTGAGCTCTACGCTAATCTCATTATGCGATGTTAGTTTAGTTTTAGTGACTCAATTCTATTAGATTAGGATGGGTGATTCTATTACCAAATATCGAATGCCAAATACCTGGATAACAAATCCCTCTCTCTGTGTGTGTAGGTGTCGTAAGAGCAACTTAACTTAACTTAATACTAATCAGCTGTCAAATGTTAGGTCAAGCGATGTGATTGGTTGTTTTTGCCGGCCAATCACAGAAGCTGATATTAGATTTGACATCATTCATCATCATCATCATTTCAGCCGAAAGACGTCCACTGCTGGTCATAGGCCTCCCCCAAGTATCGCCACAACGAACGGTCCTGCGCCTTCCGCATCCAGCGGATTCCCGTGACCTTCACCAGGTCGTCGGTCCACCTTGTGGGGGGCCTACCCACGCTGCGCCTTCCAGTACGCGGGCTAGTAGGCTAACACCCAGTTAGCCTACTAATATTATAAACGTGAAAGTTTGTGAGAATGTATGGATGTGTGGATGTTTGTTACTCTTTCTCACGCAAGAACTACCATATGGATTTTAATGAAATTTGGCATACATATAGAACCTAGCCCGGATTAACATATAGGCTTCTTTTTATCCCGGGAAAATGAACAGTTCCCGAGAGATGCGCGATAAACGACATTCCGCGGGCGAAGTCGCGGCTGAGTATATTACCTAGCTTATGCCCACGGCTTCGTCCGCGTGGATGTCGTTTATCGAGCACACCTCGGGAACTATTTATCTTCCCCGGATGAAAAGTATCCTATATCGTCGCCTCAGTGCTTGAATGTCCAACCGACCATTGACCAAATTTTACCAGAGACTTTTTTTAGTTTATTATTGATAGCTGTGCCCGCGACTCCGTCCGCGTGGATGTCGGAAAATAAAATCGTGTCATATTTATGAACACTATGTCTTCTAATTAATATACTTACATGAGCGCCTACACAGACGATTACACTATTTACTTACCATACTATATTTTGTTTTTACAACCAACCGGCTAAGGTGATGGAATTTCATGGAATTAGCTCTAAACTCTTCTCATTCTGAGAAGACTCTCGTGCCCAGCAGTGGGAAGTAATCGGGCTGATTATGTTAAGTTATTCTATAACACTAACCACATCTCTTCTTATTCTGAGAAGAGGTCCGTGCCCAGCAGTGGGACTGTAATGAGCTGATAATGTTATATTATTCTATAATACCAACAATATCCAGTTATAACCTCTTCTCATTTTGAGAAGAGGGCCATTCCCAGCAGTGGGACAGTAATGGGTTGACTACGTTATGTTATTCTATATTTTCTAGTTTATTCACTCTTCTCGTTCCGATAACCACTAACCACATCTCTTCTCATTCCAAGAAGAGGCCCATGCCCAGCAGCGGGACAGAGATGGGCTACCTATGTTATGTTATTCTATATTTTCTATAATATTAACACTATCTAGTTGTATTTTTAGGAACCTGCAACTAACCAACAATCATGACCTCTACTTTGTATGCAACTTAATACAATAGAGGGGTCAAGCTGTATGAATGTATCTACTCAACCGATTCAGATAAAACATACCCTATATTTTAAGTTAGACTAATACCAATACAAATGCTAAGTTTCATTACGATCCGTTCTGCCGTTTTCACGTGATGAGGTAACAAACAGACAGACAGACAGACATAAATTTTTTAAACGATTGATTCACGTGTTCTATTGCTTATTTCTAGTCCCCCTAGCCGGTTTTCGCGAAAAAAAACTCAATGTGCAGACTTTTCGACCTTTACAGTTTTATTATAGTATAGATAGATAGAAGATAGATTAAGAAGAAATATTTTTTAAACTTTGAAGATTTAAGAATAATGTATAGTATTATTACATACGATACGTTAATCCGAGTTATATTCTATGTGTGAGTAAATTTCATCCAAATTCGTGCAGCCATTACAGCGTGATTGAGTAACAAACATCCAAACAACATCCAAACTATAAAAAAGAAATGTCAATAAAACTTTTTTTGCAGTTTCACCAACAGTGATAGTGCCAAACCAGTTGCTGGGCGCGCCGCTCGGCACGGATGTTATACTAGAGTGTACAGTGGAAGCGTACCCTAACACCATTAACTACTGGCTCAAGAATAGAGGAGAAATGCTGCTTGATGGGTGAGTTATCAATATGTAGTGATACGAATGCGTGTTCTATAAAACTCTATTTAAATATTTACACATAATTTATAGCAATAAATCACTGGTGTCAGCAGACACACACATAGAAATGTAGACTGTAAAATATAGGTAAAAATTTAACTAAGTTAACTGGGTCGTACGTAAGCATAATATAATAAGTGCTAACAAATAAAACTACTAGTTCTGCACATTGGTCTTCTAATGATGACACATCCTACCTCTTTCTATGAACGCTCAAAAGCATCTACTAGGGAATGTAGCCGGCAAGTAGCGCCTCCATCAGTAAAAAAATATTACTCGCTGAATACATAATTTATCGAAAATTCGTTTTTACCCGACTGCACCAGAAGGAGGGTTATGTTTTTCGAGTGTATGTATGTATGTATGTATATTTATTTGGCACGCTCTGTAGCCTAAACGGCTTGATGGATCTTAGATTGAGAGGTGTCGTTGGATTCGTCTTAATTGTGAGAGTGACACTGGGTATATCAAAATTATAAAAATCAATTAGCCGCTTTTTGGAGCCATTTTATGTGACTTCAAAATTTTTTTTTTGCTCAAAACCTATCGAGTGGGGTATCAAAATAAAGGGTTTTATAAATAGTTTACGAAAATATATACAACTTATATGTTTAAATGTAATTTGGAATGAGAAATGCTAAAAAACTACAAAATATTCAACGTTAAAAATGAATTTGACTTTTCAAAAAAAACATTAATATTATGATAAATAAAACATGACAAAACTAAAAAATTTCAAATAAAAAAATTAATTAACAAAAACAAAAATCCCGACTGCGTCTAAAAATAACAGAAAAGATATAAACAAGACTTATCAACACGCAGGCGGAGGTTACGTATGAACTATTATGCACATAATTCATGACCAAAAACATACGTACCCTCCGACTGCGTGTTGATAAGTCTTGTTTATATCTTTTCTGTTATTTTTAGACGCAGTCGAGTTTTTTGTTTCTGTTAATTAATTTTTTAACAATTGTAGTACGGGTACTGTAGTTTAATCAGAAACTATTAACTCTGTAAATTATAGTTCGCTGTAGATGTAGATAGAAAAAGTGCAAAAAACGGCCACTTTTGGCACTTTCTATCTACAACTACAGCGAACTATAATGTACACAGTTAATAGTTTCTGATTTAACTACAGTACCCGTACTTCAGTTGTTAAAAACGAATTTTCGATATATGATGTATTCAGCTAATAATAATTATTTTACTGATGGGGCGCTACTTGGCTGCTACATGCCCCTTAATAGCAAATAAACCACTACAAGCGGAACTTTCTTAGTAGGGTAAGTTTAATACAAGACCATTTTAGGCAACAGCTTAGTCACGCCAATAAACAATAGTTTTAGAAGGGGTGACTTTTCTTATTGGTGTATGATGTGGTTAGCAAAACAAGTGAAATGTGTTCTAATCTGAATATGTATCTTCGTTTTTGGAAGCGTTTCCCTGACACCCTGTATACAATTCGTCTGTACGTGTGTTTGGCACCTAACTCCTCCTAAACGGCAGGTCTGATTTGGATAAAATTTTGTGTGTGAATTTCAATGGGTTCCTCGATGGTTTGAAAATACAATTGGATCTGGTATGTGGCGCTGCTTTTCCGGGCACGAAGACGTCTGCCGAGTCCGCTAGTTTTGTATACCTATAATGTTTGTCAGCTACAGTATTGCCTATGGTATTTACAGATTTGATAGTCACGTTGATGAAGAAAAGCAAGGAACTTATGTAGCAAAAGTCTCATGATTGTAATTTTACTGACACCCGTATCCTTTGCAGCAGAAAATAGCAATGCAAGTCAAAGTCAAAAGATTAAAGATATTTCAAATAAACTTTTACATGCACTTTCAAAACGTTAATTATGAATCTAGTTGCACGGTTCCAAAAAGTTGGTCCTATGGAGAAGAGCTGGCAAGAAACTCCATGGATATACTCTTTTCAAATAATAATAGTACAAAGATTAGTTAAATGATTAATTGGAAAGAATTGTGTGAGAATAATGTAGTTTGCTGACTGAGACAAATTTAGGCCAGATGTTTCGATTCTAATTATTAATTTTTAGCAATATTCTTTGTTCAGAACCATACTGGAGCTAAAGAAGGCACTTTACAACTAAATAATAAATAGACATAACATCGTTCTTAACAATGTAAGAGTTGAATATTGTATAATACAGAGCCTTGAAACTGAATTCAGTGTTTCTAGAAGTAGGTATTGTCTCAAGCTTGGCAATAAAAACATTATTTTATTTTCATTTAGTATTACCGTCTCGTTTGCGAATAACTTTCTCTCTTTTATTTTATTTAAACAAGATATTTTAAGGCCTGAGATAAAACTTTATGGTCTTCAAAAATACACGTCTAACTTTCTAGATGGGTCAAGCTTTTTGTGTTTTACATTATTCTTTTTGTTTTTTAACCTTTGTAATCTCATATATTCTTAGTTTTTGTAGTATTCTAGAAATGGTCATGCATAAGTATAGCATAGCATATTTAGCCTCATCATCATCATCATTATTATCATTTCAGCCGAAAGACGTCCACTGCTGGACCTATGTCTATGCCAATGCCTCCCCCAAGCATCGCCACAACGGCCGGTCCTGCGCTTTACGCATCCAGTGGATTCCTGCGACCTTCACCTTGTGGGCGGCCTACCCACGATATGCCTTCCAGTACGCGGTTGCCACTCCAGAACTTTACTCCTGCATCGGCCATCCGTTCTGCGAGCAATATGCCCTGTCCACTGCCACTTAAGTTTGGCAATTTTTCGGGCTATGTCGGTTAGTTTAGTTCTCCTGCGAGTCTCCTCATGTCTGATTCGATGACGAAGGGACACTCGAGCATAGCCCTCTCCATTGTTCTTTGAGTGACTTTGAGCCTTCTTATCAGGCCCATTGTGAGTGACACGTTTCAGTGCCGTAAGCCTGTTGCAATATTTAGCCTATTGTTGTCCAACTACTGGGTATGAGCCTCTTCTCAGAACAAGAAGAGTTTTAGTCTACTACGCTTGCTTGCGGGTTGGCGGACTACCATTGTGTAGTACAAGCAGTGTGCAGTACACATACCGATAGGCGAACAGTTTCAGGTGTGCAGGTTTCTTTAGGGTGTTTTTTTTCAAG
This sequence comes from Asteroscopus sphinx, assembly GCA_949699075.1. Lineage (NCBI taxonomy): Eukaryota > Metazoa > Arthropoda > Insecta > Lepidoptera > Noctuidae > Asteroscopus > Asteroscopus sphinx. The sequence goes on along the minus strand of OX453016.1, from coordinate 21,904,039 downwards.
TGATGGATACAATTTTAAAATTAAATTAAGTCAATGGGCTCGCTCGCTGTTACATGGGACTTATGACATATCTGGAAAAATGTGGGTGTACTATACAACGTGTTATTGAGATAATTGAAAACATCTTAAGGGGTCATTGTACCTACTCATCAGTATGAACAACTTTTACTATGGGACCAACCACCACCGACTCAAAACGCGAAAAAAACCCAGCTATTCCATACATTTGTGTTCACATAAATCGACAAAATGTAGGGAAAAACAGATTTTTTCGCTATTTCAGGGTTAGTCTCATAGTAATAGTCATTCATACTGATGAGTACAATGGAGGCTTCAGTTGTTTCAAAAACAAGTTGTTTACTTCTGCCTATCCCTTCCGTGAAATACAGGTGTGATGTTATCTTTTGAAATAATGATAATTCTTTTATTATTTTTTCAACACACTTGTTCGTAAAGTGGCTCTTATTGCATCACTTTTAGGTTCATAATGTGGCTAACGCACGCGTGCTTTTTTCATTATATTATTGCACTAGTGCTTTTTACTTTACAGTTTATTTTTAAATCGCAGCAAAGAGTTTTTATGCCTGAACTAAATTAAATATTTTCGGGAATAAATCAACTGTATTAATTAAAATATGCTATATTAACATTTCATTTCATCAAATTATTTTTTTTTTTCAACAAATTAATATTAATTTGTGTTATAAATAAAAAAATCAATTTATAATATTTTTATATTAGGCTGTTTGGCAGTTTCCTTCGACCACCAGCGCGCGCATAGCTGTATGTTACCGCGTGATCCGCGCGCCATTTTTCACAAATTAAATATTTGTATAAAATGTGTAATTTATGTTTTTTTCCTCGCAAGTGTGTTGAAAAACGTCGTATGACACGCGTGAGCATTGACTATTATACTCTCGGCTCCATTACGCCCTCGCCTTTGGCTCGGGCTGCAATCCAGCCTCGACTATAATAGTCAACTTAGCTCACTTGTATCATAATGTACTGTTAACGCATTTAGGTACGCATGCGAAGAGAAATCTGACGATTTATAATAATAATAATTCATTTATTTATTTGTAATTCTAATTCTAATTTTTTTAGTGTAGGTAATTATAATAATGTGATGTGGGTGTATGTGTATGACGTCAAACGTATGCTTTGCCTGAAAATAAAGATTTTTTATATTCAAAGTTATGTGATGGATAAAATTCTGCTCCGCATATGAACTCAGATAGTCAAAAGTGCGATCCATGCAGGTGGTTTGTACCAGATCATAATCATGACCCAATCACTTTATCCAAGCCTGCTTAATTTCGGACACACAGCCTTTAAAACATACGTCAGACAACGGCAATCACAAAAGCAGATATTATTTTCACGGTATTTCCGGAAATTTTAAATACCAGTTACAGTTATTACCCGATTAAAACTATACACTATACATTTTTCCTATTAATATTGGTAATGCGTGTTTATCAGAGTAAATGAGTAATAGGTTATGAAATTCGTAAACTAGATATGCTGAGGCCACGGTCCTGGGTTTGATTTCTGGGTAGGGCAAAGTGTTTAGAATGAGGATATTCTCATTACCAGCCCGGTGTCTGGTTTTGTGCCCGGTGTCTGGATTTGTGCCCGGTTAACAGCAAAAGGCTTGTGCCCTATCACATGGGTCTTAAAATGTAACTGGCGAAATGTGAGTGTACTACACACCTCTGCCTACCCCTTCGAGGAATACCAGGCGTGATGTTATGTATGTATGTGTATATAAGCATTCAAGATATGAATTTTTCATTGGCGTTCGGGTAATACCTACTAACGTGATATGTTTTAAAATGTATTCTTCTTGATCGTAGTGTTTTTTTAGCCTTAGGTACTATTATTATTAACTTTGTATCACTCTAAATGATGTGTTCTTTTCGTGTGGTCTTATTTTGACCTTTTTTATTATTGAAACCAGAAATAAAGGATTATGTGAAGTACTAAGGGGTCTGAAGGCACTCTGAAAATAAAAAATATGTAAATCATAACCCTCAACCTCATAAGCCTATTGAAAACCCTTTATCTATTTTATTGTTCATCAAATAGGTCGTATTCATACAATTTGTGGTTTAAGTACTTATGCTAACGAGAAGGCCCACTTCACTGCACAATGCGAAGTTAAAGTACCAATAAGTGGCAATCATGGCCACGAGAATGTCGATTTTAGTCAAACTGGAGCTATAAGCATTACTTATAATCTTTATAGGTCTTTTGATCTATTCTAGTATGCATATAATTGAAGTTGGAATAAGATTATATGCATGTAAATTGTAACATAACGTTATAAAGGTAAAAAATATGCTGTCAACAAGAGCTGGTGATAATTTATAACAGTTATATCTTGAATCGCTGAATAATTTCTCATTTAGATATTTTCAGAAGACTATTAGATCAGGGATGACGGTGACACGCGGTGGTCCCATGCTGCCATTTATTTTCGCATCGGGAAGGTGTTTAGGGAGACAAAAGTCTCATCTGGGACGTGCCTTATAGGCGTACCACAGGGGGGGGCCCGGTAACATAACCCATTCCCGGAGTCCCCCCTCCATTGTGCTGAAGATGGCCACCGGGGAGGTTTTAAAGTTGTAAAAATGCCACACACCCCAGCTTCTCCCCCATGAGGTTGGTAGCCTGAAGACTTTCTCTTAGAAAAAAAAGGTAGATTAGTAAAGTAAGATATTTCAAGTATGACAAGTTTTATGGAAGTTGAAGTTTTTAAACTTTCGCGAATTTCACTCATATTGAACTATATTTACGGGACTTGTCGCGCACAATAAAATCAAAACATAACAATTCCCAAGTTGCTAATGCAACATGGCCGAAACGTCGAGGTTACTCAAAATGTTTGTTATGTTTTGATTTTATGGAAGTTCTATGGTTGTTTCCATAGAACTTCCATAAAATTACCATTACCAACGTCATTATCATCAACCGAAATGTATTGGAACAGCTAGTTTTTTCTCACGAATTCAAGTAGCTGCTAGTCTAAAAGTTGTTTTTATTGATGAGTACTTTTATCCCCTAAAGTATTATTTCACTTGTATATTGCTATTATTTTGTTTTATTTAGTATTTTTTTCTAAGTTACAACGTTTTTGCATAATATTAGAATATAAGTTGACGCCGTGACTTCAATACCGTGTTGTTTTTTAAACTTTGCCATCCCTTGTCACCCCTTAGAACTTTCAAAAATACTTCCTTAGTGCTCCTCCGGAATACTCAAGGAATATTTTCTCCAAATTTAAAATCTTTAGGTCTACCAATTTAGGCTGTGCATTTCTGTCAGTTAGTCAGTCAGTCAGTAACGGTACTTTTTTTTAGATGTAGAAGATGTCAACTCAGCCTATCGCAGTCCACTGCTGGACATAGGCCTCTCCCGAGTTGCGCCACAACACTCGGTCACAGTATAAAAGAGATAAACAACCTTACTCTGTGACTCGGTCCTCCACCTTCCGCATCCAGTCCCCCCCAGCCACATTCTTCAGGTCATCGATGAAACTGGCGGGGGGCGCCCTACGCTGCGTTTGCCGATTCGCGGTCTCCACTCAAGAACTCGTCCGCTCCAGCGGCCATCGGTTCTTCGACAGACATGGCCAGCCCATTGCCATTTCAGCTTACTGATCCTACAAGCTATGTCGGTCACTCGGGTTCTTCTCCGGTCTCGTTACGGATTTTATCCTTCAAAGAAATTCCAAGCATAGCTCGCTCCATAGCTCGCTGAGCGACTTTGAATTTGTGGACTAGCCCAACTGTCAGTGTCCACGTCTCGGCACCGTAAGTCATGACAGGGACCACATAAATATTATCTTCCTTTTTCTGTGGGCAGGACGCAGATGTAGAAGATAGTAAGGACTAATTATGTACTCTTTCAAAACTTTAGCCTGTTGAGTCTCTTTTCTAATGGCCACAGTTCAAGTGCTGGATTTCCATGGCTATTGTATTGAACGCAGTAATAAAGAGTAAGTACACATAGGGGATGATTGATACCCCACTATTGAGCCTTACAATACAGCCACGATCACCATGAATGGTAGATCTTTTGTTAATAGGAAACACTTGTATCGGTCAAGTGGAAGAAATGGATGGTTTTTTATTGGAATTCTTTGTTGGAATAACGAGGGGTTAAGGGGGAATCAATGCTCTTTAATGATGAGCGAGATTCAAGAATCATTTTCACAAACACAATTCACTGCTGGTCATAAGTATATTCGAAAACCCTCGGTCTATCCGAAAACAGAAACATCCCGAAAATGCACCCTATAGTTTTACGCACATCTATCGCTCGCACTAACACAGATACACCTTACACACATAAAACATCCACACAAGAACTCATAACATAAACCCATTCAAGTACACACAGTAAGTTAGTTTTTTACCACATTTAAGAAAGACTTGTCTAATAGTTGGTTTTTGCGTTTCTGTGTAACACTGATTTTCTATGTACAGGCAGGCCTACATTGGGTATCCAGTGATTCATTTGCAACTTTTTACTGCGATTGATGTAAGCATGTTATTAGTGCGGCGACCGAGCAATCACCTAGCACCCGTAACACAGGTTGACTCCTTGCTCGGGACTGGGTTTTGCTCTGTTCCAAATTCCAAATTCCAGATGTATCTGTCGCTCAATCCATTACTTAAGTTGAACTGTACCCATACGTTTATAAACAAATAAATAAACTTAAACTTAAACTCATATCAAGTCTACTCCAGACCATGTGTGAAGTGGATCAAGTCTCAATATTTTAGTGACGTCAATACTTAACTTTTTACACTTATTAATCCCATTGGCTATAACATAATGATATTGCTGCATTTTATAAGTATAGAATTAAAGTAAAAACTTATATGACGGCTAATAGAGACGAAGTATGTAAAAAAATACATGCTGCGCCGACTATAAATAAACTGGGATGAGGTCTGGAGGATGATGTTAATAGTACAGTTATAAACACCAATCCTAACAGAGCGATGACTTTTTTTGTATAGTATTGGATGACGAAACTAGTTAAAGGCCCACCTGATGTTAAGCAGCTACCTTTGCCCATAAAAACTATAAAGCCATCTAGGCTGTTGCCGAGGTACTGCAAGTCGCGTTCGCCAAACTAAGACATGACATTAGCTACCCACTTTCAATATTTATGCTCTAAACACACTAGAAATCTACGGTCTTCAAATAATTGTCTTCTACATTGCCCTTCTCATAGCTCTAACTTTGTTCACTCATCCTTTCATGTTCAAGTTATTCTTCTTTGGAATGAGCTACCTCTCGAGCTTAGGATGGCCACCAGTCGGGACTCTTTTAAAAGGAATCTTCAGAAGTTCTTTCTAGATAAAATTTTGGCAGAATCATCTCATTAGTATTTTATCTATGACTTTAATAGTATATTATTATACATATTTTGTTTTTATTGTATGTTATATATTTGCATCTATGTATGTTTATCAATTGTTTAAGTTTTAATTTATTTCTCAACCTGTTTTGTGTCGTGAATCAATATTGCACCTGCCCTTTTTCATCTCTGTATCACCCTAAGGTTGACTGGAAGAGAATGTCTGAGGCGTTGTCCACCTATATGTGTACATAGGTGTTGCATCATCATCATCCTCCGAGCCTTTTCACAATTATATTGGGGTCAGCTTGTATACATGTTGCATAAAGTTTAAATAAATAAATGAAGTTTGGTTGTTGCGACTATAGACAATCATTACTACGTCCACACTTCTCTAAGGATTTTGGTACGGCAACCGCACGTCGGTGGTAAAACTTTGACATTAGCAGCATCTTTATTTTGTAAGCAGTAAGGGCGGCTTGTATACATGTTGCATAAAGTTTAAATAAATAAATGAAGTTTGGTTGTTGCGACTATAGACAATCATTACTACGTCCACACTTCTCTAAGGATTTTGGTACGGCAACCGCACGTCGGTGGTAAAACTTTGACATTAGCAGCATCTTTATTTTGTAAGCAGTAAGGGCGGTTTTCGAATTGAAGTGTTATCACTGTCATGCAGTCGACTGTATATACAAAAATATGTACGATCAGTTGCATTAATTGTTTACCCCAAATAGCTAACTATGAATGGTTTTTTTTTATTTTTTATTATAGGATGGCGAAACGAGCTAAAGGCCCACCTGATGTTAAGCGGTTACCTTTGCCCAAATGAAAATGAAAATAAATGACTTCGAGAGTTTGTTCGTGAGGGAGGTAACCAATTAGGACATCTGACTGTACATACATAATATTATCCATAGCAGTCTACTGCTAGCCATAGACCTCTTCAATATCTCAATACAGACCTCAATCAATATTCATACTTTCTCTTAAAATCCAATATTGTATTGTATTGTTTTTTTTTTCAATTCCACAGGCCAAAATATGTGATAAATGAAGAACGCTCTTCCTACAGGGTGATGATGAAGCTGACCATCAGATACTTCTCAAAAAGTGACATTGGTACTTACAATTGTGTTAGTACCAATTCGCTTGGCAAGAGTGAGGGGACTCTCAGACTTTATGGTGAGTCAATAAAGAAGAAGAATAATGTTCTGGTCTAAGGCGGGTATGATATTATAGGATATTACGAGTAATATAATGTTAAGTTAAAAGAATCAATTGGCGCCTCGTCCTTTAAAAACCACTTCGGAAGAACTCGGTTTCGCCTTGGCCTTCCAAAATTACTTGGCCGTATGTTGCTTTATTTCAGGCTTGGACAGTAATATACTAGGTCTGTCTATAGACTTATAATATCATATTATGCTATGGTAATTTAAACAAAATGTGGTTTCTGTACTGCATCTAATTTCTCTCAAAGAAAATCTGGTATACTCATTAAACTTTCATTATTATGACACTATATATTTTTGGGAGATTTTTAAAGCAACAACTGTAAATCAAAGCCATAAAGTATTTTATTCAATGCAGTTGGACAATTAAAAATCAGTCTCATTGTTTTGCTAATGAGCAAAATGTTCACACCCTTTATTTTGGGTTCGATTTACAAGCACGGGCCAAACGTAATGGTAATGGTAATTTCCTTTACAAAAAAATATCGGTTTCTTGTATGTAATTCGTCGATAAGATTGACCCTGTAACATTGAGACAGTAATAAGACATATAGAGTGATAGTTTCATTCAAAAGTCCGCTCAAAGTTGAAGCACAAAAACAATTGATGTGTGCAAGCAGCACTTAAAATGTTCGCTGATACACACATAGGCGCACGTAAACTGTACTGAACGTAGACTTTAAAGACCAACTTGAAATTGCTTCACTCCGCGTGTGACTGCTGCGATTCTATGCCTAATTATTCTTAGATTGAGACGTAGAAACTTCTTAATTGTGATTGTTGTAGTTTTCAACGAAAAACTTAAAAAAAATCGAATTCAATACACTCAAACAAAACAACATAATATCAATACAAACAACCATTTCTAAATTATTATTAATACAAATCTCTCGAAGAACTTATACCGTATATTTTTTTTCAGAAATAAAACTATACCCGAGTTCCCAGTCGGCTTCCGAAGTTAACATAGGCGGTAAGTAAATAAGATTTTACTCCTCCGGGTATATACCGATATGAATAAATATATGAGTAATGGTAAGAGAAGAAAATTGAAACACGTAGAAACAGGATCTTGCCTAGGGAATTGTTTTAAGGGATCTCGTATCGAGATCGTTTTTGATTTTTTATTTTGCGTAGTGGAATATTTTAGTTTGCTATGATTTGGATATCGTTCATAGACACCTAATGTTGAATAAATAAATAAATAAATAAATATTTTTGAGACATACTTGTTACGCCATCGTAGCATAGGCAAACCGCTGACGAAGCTTGCCCTCAATAATTTTCAATAAACAAGTTAAATGCTTAATTCGCAACACGAGGCACGAGTAGCTGAATAAGCGATATCGATGAAGACCGTCGCATCGTGCCATGAGGGCACTCACTTCTGATACATCATCGATCGGGACAATAGGTTTTAGTTAGCTATTAATATTTTTACTGTAATAAGTTTACTTAAAATTAAATCACTTTAAAATTAAATTGGTTTTTTTTAAGTCCTCCGGCCGCAGCCTTCGTAATTGGCGCAGTCGGTAGGATACTCGAGATTAGCTAGGGCTATCTTATATCGATAATCTATCGCTACCGTGCGTGAGCGATCGCGGCTAATCGAGCTATCCAGCCTCATCGAGTATCCAGAACCTAAGGATTGCTGCCGGGAGAGAACGGGATCAAGATATCGACCCCAGAGACCGATATGAAGGTTATGTAAGTACACTTGAATTATTCCCTGTGTTGCTTCCTGTGTATTTCCATAATATAATCCTTCAAAATTTTCCATCCAAGGAACGTAGGACCTCGCGAGTCTACACCGAGTAGACCGAATCGCAGGCAATTAGGGCTAGATTTAAATAGAGATATTAATTTAGGTTTAGATATTTTATTCGAGGAATCCACTATGGCGCACGAACCAGATACGATTCACAAGGCTCTGCGCCCAGTCCCTGAGTTCGATGGGAACCCCAACGTCCTCACTAGATTTATTAAGTTATGTGACCAGATAGCTGCTGCTTACCTTAGTAACGCACCTGGTAGTGAATTAGGAAATTTGTGCTTAATAAACGGAATATTAAATAAAATTAAAGGCCCCGCGGCAAGTCGAATTAATTCAAATGGCATTCCGGATAGTTGGGCAGGAATAAGAAACACTTTAATTAATAGTTTTGCTGACCAAAGGGACGAGACGGCCCTGTACAATGACCTCTTAGTATCAATGCAAGGTAACAGTACCCCGCAGGAATATTACGACCATTGTCAGTCGTTATTTAGTACTATTATGACCTATATTTCATTGCATGAAACTCTGCCTACTACCGTAGAAGCGAAGCGCACATTATATAAAAAATTAACGATGCAAGCGTTTGTACGTGGCCTTAAAGAACCATTAGGTTCTCGTATACGTTGTATGCGCCCGGATAATATTGAAAGGGCATTAGAATTTGTCCAGGAGGAATTAAATGTGATGTACTTACAAAATCGTAGCGATAATGCGCACGTAAAAAGGCCACCTCCAATCGCTACTATGCCTAAGTTACCTTTGTATTCTGCAGGTTTTTCAGCTAATCAACAGCATACTCCTTACTGGCAACGTCCGTTGCCACCACAAAATAGTTGGAAGCCTATCTTCCAACCCCATGGTGATCAGTCAAATGGTTTTCAACGTGCACCTAATGCACCTAACATGCCTACACGTACTCAGCAGATGTTCCGCGCGCCGCCGCCTAATTATAACAATAGTAACGTATTTAGAACTCAACCACGTCGTCAAACCTCAGGCCCTCAGCCAATGAGTGGAGTTAGCCACTATGTATCAAAGCCGATGCAGTTCAGGGGTCATGACTGGAGTAAATCTGGCAACCCACCACCAACTAATTATTTTAAAACCCGTGAGATGAACTTTAATAACTTTAATGATTATGATTTTAATTATTATCCGGACAACGAGTACTATTCATATGACTATGATCAAACCGAATATACTGACTATACTGACTGTAACTTACATGACAGTTATGAGTATGAGCCACCTATGCCTTACTGCACAGTTAGTGAGTTACCTGACAGTTACGTTAATTCTCAACCTTCTACTAGTAATGAGGAGCAGGATTTTTATTCGGACCACCCCTCAAAACCCTCAAAATAGAAGTTAACCTACAAACTCAACGTCAACTTCCTTATATAAAATTATCGAATCCTCCATTAAATTTTCTAATTGATACTGGAGCCAACCAGTCATTCATTAGTCCTTCAGCTGTGGAAAAATATTATTCAAACATGCCACTTAATTTTGACCCCTTTGAGGTTACCAACGCCCACGCTACCAGTAGAAGTGACTATTCAATTATCATACCAGCCTTTCAGGAATTCAATGATCCTAATAATATTAAATTATTTATTTTTGACTTTCATAAATTTTTCGACGGACTTATTGGACTAGACCTACTAAGTAAATGGAATACGAAAATTGACCTGAAAAATAATTTATTAATTACAGATAACGCTACAAATCCTATAACAATGTTTAACTCTCGGAACGTCAACTTATACGAGGATATGATACCAGCTAATACTACTAGGCTCATTCGTTTGCCCATAAATGCTCCAGATGGAGATGTGCATATTCCTCAGCAGAAATTTTATAACTGTATTATAAATGAATGTACAACATGTGGTCAGGCTAAGTACGACCGTAATCCTATCAAACAGAAGTTTAATATTGTACCACCAGCAATAAAGCCGTTCGAAATTATTCATATGGATCTTTTTACTGTTCAGAATGAGAAATATTTAACCTTTATAGATGTCTTCTCTAAGTACGGACAAGCGTACCTTATGAGAGATGGTACAGCGCTTAGCATTTTGCAGGGTTTACTACAATTTTGTACTCATCATGGCTTTCCGCAAACTATAATTACAGATAATGGCACTGAGTACACGAATCAATTGTTCGCTGAATTCACTAGACTCCATAAAATAAATCACCATAAAACCTTAGCACATAGCCCTAATGATAACGGTAATATAGAAAGGTTTCACTCAACATTGCTTGAACATCTCCGTATTTTACGTTTACAGCAGAAAGATGAACCTGCAATTAATCTTATGCCTTATGCTTTACTTGCCTACAATAGTTCGATTCATAGTTTCACTAAGTGTCGACCCTTTGATGTAATAACCGGTCACTTTGATGCCCGAGATCCTTGGGACATCGATTTAAGTAGTCACATGTTACAGCAGTACATCTTAAATCATAAAGAACAAATGAAAACAGTATACCAAATCATAAATGAAACCTCTCTTAACAATCGTACCGCAATAATTGAGAATAGGAATAAGACCCGCGAACCAGAAGAAGAGTATCAGCCTCAGCAACAGATTTTTGTTAAGAATCCAGTCGCCTCACGACAAAAATTAGCCCCTAGATACACCCATGACGTAGTTTTAGCTGACTTACCTATTCACATCTACACCTCTAAGAAACGTGGCCCCATAGCGAAATCAAGACTGAAACGAGTACCTAAGACTGCGAAATTGTTACAGGATGGTGCTGATAGCGACCCTACATCTGACACGAAGCCAGGAGATAAGACTTGAGACCTTAGACTCTGGAATTGGACTTCTACCGTTTAAACTTGGACCGACTAGATTAATAACTCATTACCATACTTTTCTCCAATATGTGAAGCTGGACGATATCGAAAATAATATTTCAGTACTAAAGACTCAATTACAGGATTTTAAGCTACGCATGACTAACGAAACCTTTTCCTTATACGAATATCAGTTAGATTATCTCGTGAGTAAATTGGTTAAGGTCAATAACCAGTTACATTCTTTAGAACCTAGTCGTTTTAAAAGAGGCCTTGTAGACGGCCTAGGGTCTGTTATTAAGAGCATTACAGGAAACCTTGATTATACGGATGCTATTCGGTTTAATAATGCCATAGAAATTTTACAGAACAACCAGAGAAAAACTATTAATGAGTTTAATGAGCACATTAGTATCAGTAAAGAGTGGATGTTATCCCACAACAATATATTGAATAAAATTGTCGAAAATCAAAGTAAAATTAATACCACTTTAGATTTATTGATAGACGGTTACACTCAAAACAATCAAAATCTCATACATTTTGCACATTTCGCACAAATATTAACTATTATTAGCGAAAATATAGAAGATTTATTATCTGAGTTATATAGGATAGAAAATATTCTAGCATTTACTCGGGCTATGACAACTCATCATAGTATGTTAGGAATAGATATTTTAGGTAGTATGTTAGATAAATTAAAGGGGATTTACGATAGTAATCATATATTAGATTTAGAGTTACGGGACTATTATGATATAATAAAATCAGGTTATTATTATGATGATAGGAAAATAGTTATAGTTTTTAGATTTCCTGTAGTTTCAGTAGATACTTACTTACTTTATAGACTTTCTATTGTTCCTAATAAACACGACCAGGCTCTCATTCCTCCCTATCCTTTAATAGCAACTAATGGGAAGGCATTCATGTACATGGAGGCTGAATGCCCGAAGTTAAATAATAATCGGTATCTCTGTGAACAAAGAACTAACCACTACGTTCAAATCCAAGCAGACTGCATACAAACTTTCATTTCAAGCAAGACTTTGGATAAATCCTGTACATTAACAACTGTAAAATTAGCAAAAGAAGCCGTAGAGGAACTTGACAGCCGACACTATGTTATTTCATTCCCAAATCCAACGAGGGTTCACATGAGCTGCGGAAATGACGACTACGACACTTTGAAAGGCAGTTATCTTGCTACAATTCCACTGCACTGTTCGTTACGTACACCAGAACTAACCTTAATTAATACAAGAGACGAGGTTAAAGGTCAACCTGTAAAAATACTGAAGGTCCCTTATAATGTTGAAACACAAGGAACAAGTCTAATACATGCGAATTTGGCTTCAGTTAACTTAAGTAAACTTCATAGTCTTCAGGACAGAATAACACTTCAGGCGCCAATACAAGCAGACAGAATTACTGAAACGTTATACCATACTACTATACCGTTTTACACTATAATATTTCTTGCAATTATCATAACGGCTGTGCTCATAATTTGGAGATATGTTTCCAGAACTCTAAAGACCAGGAAAGATGCTGTATCCAGAGGAACTGAAAATCATGAATACGCCGTTCCTGAAACTTCAAAATTACATAATCAGCAAGACAAGCTCCCAGCAACATTTTCACTTAGCGTTTTAAAATAGTTGCTGATCTACGGGTGGAGGTGTTACGCCATCGTAGCATAGGCAAACCGCTGACGAAGCTTGCCCTCAATAATTTTCAATAAACAAGTTAAATGCTTAATTCGCAACACGAGGCACGAGTAGCTGAATAAGCGATATCGATGAAGACCGTCGCATCGTGCCATGAGGGCACTCACTTCTGATACATCATCGATCGGGACAATAGGTTTTAGTTAGCTATTAATATTTTTACTGTAATAAGTTTACTTAAAATTAAATCACTTTAAAATTAAATTGGTTTTTTTTAAGTCCTCCGGCCGCAGCCTTCGTAATTTACTTATAATACATAAGAAACACCCAGAGCAACACAAATACTTAATGAAAAAAAAAAAATGCGATCAAAAATTTCTGTCAACTGGCTGAGTCAGGATACTGCAACCCCTGCACAAAGTGGCGAGACGGGAAGCTACTCCCGTATGCCACCAGTGCGGCTGTAGTGAGGACACGGCCCTTCATACTCTGGCGCAGTGTCCTGCCTGGGTGATGCAGCACCGTGCTCTCACTGCAGCAATTGGGGGAGACCTCTCGCTGCCGGCCGTGGTCAAGGCCAGGCCGACAGTGAGGAGGCGTGGAAGGCGGTTGCGTCCTTTAGCGGGGAGATTATAACGCAAAAGGAAGCGGCGGAGCGGGTCAGCGGGTCATTCGCGCCGCGCTGTATGGGTCGCGAATGCCATGAATTGCAGTTCTCGTAGCCATCCACCCATGGCAAAAGTATGCTCACGGCGGAGTTACTGATATCTACTTATATCAGTTTCACGTCTCCAAGTGTTGTTATTAGCACTAACGTGTGGTTGACTGTACCTACTGCTTTTCAATCAATTTGAAGTGGGGAAGGGAAACGGGTGCCTGCTGTATTTGATCGCTGTATACGTCATAAACGTGACGTATGATGTGGTTAACCCAGCACTTACTGTGGTTTGGGCAGTATCGACGTAATTACTATTGCAGCTGCTGTTGCCACAGGGCAAGAAGTTTAGTTTAGTTTAAATTTGTGTTTTTGTTTAGATTGAATAAAGTTCAATTACAGTTGATTCTCAGTAGCAGCCCGGAGTCTGGATTTGTGCCCGGTCAATGGCAATAGGCTCGCCCCCTATTACATGGGACTATAACATAACTGGCGAAATGTGGGTATACTATACACCTCTGCCTACCCCTTCAGGGAAAAACAGGCGTGATGTTATTTTATGTTATTAATAAAGTTGTTGTATTATTTATGATAACTTTATTTAAAGCTTAAAGTATTAAGAAAAGAATCATTTACCTATGCATTTTTTTATTAATATTACTTATAATTTAAAACTTTTAACAAAACAAACATAATGCTTCGATGAAGCAGGGATTGTTTTAAAATTAATATTTCCTAAAAATCATATCCGCCAAATCAATTTATAATTAGTTCCTGAAAGTTACAAAAACCTTACACAGGTTTGTCTGGATGTGGAGACACTCTTGAGTTTATAAAATAAGTAATTTATAAGCAAGTAGCAACTGATCTACTCATCACTATGAACAACTTTTACTATGGGACCAACCCTGAAATCGCGAAAAATAAAATCAGGCGGTCCCTACATTTGATCGATTTAAGTGAACACAAATGTAGGGACTAACTGATGGGTTGGTCCCATAGTAAAAGTTGTTTGTTATGATGAATAGATTCACCACTTCAAATGTTTCGGATTAATTATGTAGGACATTATACAACGTGTATCAGAAGTGCGTGGTCATATTTTAAGAGCTCATTTAGGGCATAGCATAAAACAACTTTTATTATGGGACCAACCTTGAAATCGTGAAAAAAATATCAGCTGTTCCCTACTAAATCATCGGTCGCTCGACAAAATGTAAGGATCAGAAGATTTTTTTTTCGCGATTTCCGGGTTGGTCCCATAGTAAAAGTTGTTTGTTAACATCCCCTAAATAAGCTCTTCGCATTTCTGATACCCGTTGTATATCTCCACTAGTTTCTTTTTCTTGTCTTCTGTGAACTGTATATCACTCAACAGTTACAAAATGTAACAAGCACCACTTCTATAACATATTATTTTATATTTTCACAGGTCTAACCGAAGGAGCAGTGAAACAAAAAACTTCGTTCAATAGTTCATCTACTGTTTTATCAAGGACGATCAATGTACTAGTGATGTTATTATTATACGTACTAATATAGACGCTCATTATTATGTGATAATTTTAGTGTAAATATGTACATACATTCTACAAGGCCATTAAACGTGTAAGCTGAATTTTAGTATAATAAGTTTCTGTTGAAACTGAATAAAATTATGTTTTAATTAATTATGTGTATTGTATTTGTGATGGTTCTCAATACAGTGAATTAAATACTTGTAGTTAAACCTCGGGAACACAATTTGCAGAATTACCGTGTAATAATAATTATGGTTTTATATGTTGTTATAACATTATTTCTCGATAAAATCAAGACTATATACCTACCATTATGCTGTTCCTGACGAGATATTAACGACATCATAGCTTTTTGTCTACCACATAAGTTCAAATCGTTGCATAAAATAAATATATGGTACGGTCGGCCGCACTTCAGTGGTAGCAGTTTGACATTGATAGCGCCTTTTCGTAAACAATAAGAGCGGTTTTCTAATTGAAGTGTCACCACTGTCATGTAGTCGATTGTACATTGAGTTTGTTTTAACTAAAGTTCAAACTCCACGCTTATGACAGACACAATCAGCCTAATTTTATCTTTGAATGAAATTGATTTAAGAAATAAAATGTTGAGAAATCGATTTTTGTAAATACTATCAGTTACACATAGTTCACAATTGTGTGTCCATGAAAGATCATGCTATAAACATATTTTGTTGGACATTGGTACGGCAAACGATAACTATTATAAGCGGAGCTGGCTTAGCATGTAAATTACATGCAAGACGAGCTCTGCTCATACTGGTTTTTCCGCTATCGAAATGCGCTTCACTGTAGTTCATGGATGATTTGGTAACAAACATTTTATGGTAGCAACATCATAAGAAACTCCTGAGCATGTAATGCAATGTATGAAAATTATAGTAATTAAAAAGTATCAAATAAAACTATTTTAAGTCATTAATTTGTACCCGATAATGTACCTAATCATATTTTAGATGTTAAACATAGCCCTTGTATTCTACAATCATTAAGAACTGCTATCCCAACCCTGATAAATGTGTAAAATTCTCGCAATAAACATTTTAGAAAAAAGTGTAGTATAATTTTCCCTATTGTATACCGAAGCGAGAGTGGATGGAAGAGGTATAGAGGGGTCTGACCTTTGCGAAAGTAACTACCGCAACCAAATCGCGGACGTTCCTAGGCCTATTGGCCAGGGGGTGATTCTCACGTCGTAGATTTCTCGCATTCATAATGTCGAAAGAAGAACGACGTCTGTGGTCTAGTGGTTCGAGGGTCGGACTGCTGATCACGAGGTCGTGGGTTCGATTCCCACAGGACACAAATATTTGTGTGATGAACATAAGTGTTTGTGTTGGTCTGGGTGTTTATTATGTATCATAAGTATGTATTTACAAAAAAAATAGTATATATGTATTATATCCATTGTCTAGTACCCATAGCACAAGCTCTGCTTATTTTGGGACTAGATGGTGTTGTGTAAAAATGTCCCAAAAATATTTATTTATTTATTTATTTAAGATGGCGAATGTCGATTGAAAATAAATTTTCGTATTCTCAGAATGTCACGTTAGAGAAATGTCTATGCCTAGCGCTCTAAATACAAAGAGTGGTTTAAACCAGTTGACATTGCCGGCGACATTTTTCGTAGAGATCTAAAATTGGAGATTATCTCGAATTAGTCATCTCTATGTACCGTGTGGTGCCAGTCATAAAGAATTGCACCACCCTTATCTCTTTCTCATGGGTGTCGTAAAAGGCGACTAAGGGATTCACCAGAGGATGGGCAGCAGCGTTCTCTGAGTGTTTTAACGAACCGACTGCGATCGCCAACCCGTCTGCCAAGCGTGGCGATTATGGAATATCCCCCCCTTAATTGGGGTAGGCCTATGTCCAGCAGTGGACGTCTTTTGGCTGAAATGATGATGATGATGATGAGTCATCTCTATAACGCAAAAATTGGGGCCTAGATTAAGAGCGCACTAAGCCAACAAGCATGCCTGGGAAGGTCAATGAACATAGAGGAAGAGAAAGAAGTGTGCATGCAGGGATCGTAGAAGATGGAAATACATAGTCTTTGCATACCCTTATAGGGTACGCCTTATAGGCGTGATAATAATATGTATGGTATACCCACAGACCAGTAAGCTTCAAGACTCCGCATAAACAAAGTTTTGTATTCAAACGCAGTCGTAAAACGTTGGTGGGGTCAGGGGGGCGGACGGCGCGTTATGATTGGCCGGCTCAAAAGTTCGGTGGTATGATTCCTTATGATTGGTGCCGCTCGCTGACTGAGTGACGTTCCGATTGGCGGAGTGACGTATGATATGCAGTGGTAGAGCATATGCGTTGTGACCGGGGGTGTCCAGCTAAGCGGCGTCTAGAGGCTTACTGGTCTATGGGTATACCAATCAATCTTGATATGGCAAATCACGGCTAGACTAAATACTCTCGTAATTTTTTAAATAGAGTGGTCAAACGAGTAAGCGAGTCACCTGATAGTAAGCAATCTTAACCACCCACGCCAATGCATTGCTGACGGCAAAAAGACGTGATAATTATGGTCGTTTCTTGAAGGCTCCCATTTTAAATTTCTTCGAGAAAACCGCTGACGGAAGAAGCTGAACGGCTGTTCGTGATTTTGGAAACTAAATGTTGAGATGTTATAATCTAATCTATGTTGAATATTTTTTTAAGGAGTGCGGATAATTTTGCATATTGCTCAGTATCTGTTTCTTATCGTAACCACATCTGAATATATAAAACAAAGTCGGATTAGTTACATCATTTACAACTCAAGAACGGCTAGACCGATGTTAATGAAATTACAGTTAAAACATAACACGGATTGACATATAGGCTACTTTTTTCCAGGGAAGATCAACAGTTTCCGAGGGCTGCGCGATAAATGACATTCACGCGGGCGAAGTCGCGGGCATAGGCTAGTTATTAATAAAATGTACTTTAAAAAAAATTGCCTTTGTGTAGAATGCGCTACAAAATGTTCTGTGTCTCCTATACGAACTCGTTTTTTCGTTTTGTTTTATAATAAAGTGTATTTTAGTAATGTGGAACAAATATTGAACCACTATGCAAATTCACACTCATTAAAAATATTCTGTATAATTAATCAGAATTCATGATCAAGTTTCCTTCAGTTCAAAGAACATTGCTAAAGCTCCATTAAAGCCCAGCAAGAAGAACGAAAGAATGGAAGTTATGGATAAAAGATAATGCTTACCTTGAACAATTCGATGAAGGCAATGTGTTGCAATTTATTTTAATAAACGGGCAGCACTCTATTTGGGGTCGGCGCAGCATGTTTTTTTCTTCCATACATCTCTATCAGCCGTCATCTCCGTGTTCACTTTCTTTCATATACAATTCGATAAAGGCAATGTGTTGCAATTTATTTTAATAAACGGGCTGCACTCCATAGATTTTCAATTCATTTTTTGAGGTTATGTTTTTGCTTACTAAACGTATGTCAAACAAGTGGTTTTCTAGCAACTAAACAGTTTTACTCTTCTATTCCTATAGATGTGAAGTTGCTTAAAGGAAATTGTCTATCTTTAACAGTGGTGCCAACACATTTTTTCACAAAACCATAGAGTACTCACAAGGGATTGGTAAAAAATATTAAGTCAAATGGAGTATCATAGCCGCTCACGTTATTATTTTGTTGATTAACTGTTTAAAATAAAACATGTTAACTGTATTGTCCGCATTCAATACGATGAATAGTCAGTAATGAAAAAATACGCATGTATTTGTCGTATATTTTTATCATTGTAACAGACTTAGGCTATTCTTAGCGAGTTCTTTTACATAGTAGTAAAATTCTATCAGTCAACCAAAGAAAAGTAACAAGTCTAAATACTTGAAATATTCTGCTTCCAATGCGCCACTAATTGCTTATAAGCTCTCAAACGATGCAACTCGAAACTCAAAATACCGAAACAGTAACCTAGTTCCATTAATCGATTCATTAAAACAAACATAAATACTGTGATTAGTGATGGGTTTAGACCCGGGAATTTTCCGAAAGGTGAGTTTTTTCCCAACAGACTGGGAAAAAACTCGGGTTTAAACCCATTGGTCGGGAAAATACTTAATCGACAATATTTGATTAAAGTAATCAAAATAATAAATAATTTCCATTGTGTGTGTTCCATTTAGATGTTTAATTCATGTAAAATATTTTTTTTATAGAAAAATCAAATTACGTTTATCACTTATGACGTGATTTCGATGTTTAGATTATTTTAAATAATATTTGCAAGCGGCACGTTTTGTTTGTTGTTATTTCCATGCATTTAGCTGTACACATTGATGCGTAGGAACCTCTTATCTTATGCCATGATTATTTAAAGTACGACTCTAAAAATCTTATAGTTATAGTTACTAAAATTATTTAAAAAAACATTAAAGGAAATCAAGTTTTGTCTACTTTATATTAAAAACCGGCCAAGAGCATGTCGGACCATGCTCAGTATTATAGGGTTCCTTAAGTAGGTCTAATCACAAACGAATCAAATCGAATATTAATCATTACTATTTTAGTTTTTGCAAACAGCGCCACCTAGCGCTAAATTTATGAAGCTAAATTTAAGAAGTGTGTTTGTTTTTTGTGATTTTTTTAAATAGAAAGTAACTAAAGGAGCATTATTTGCTACAATATTTTTTCTCTAAGGTCAATGACCTATGAACTAGGACGTCTTAAGTATTTTTCAGTTTTCTCAGTATAACTCGAAAATTTATAATCACATTATACTCAAAATAATTTTAAAAGAGAGTTTTTATAAAGGTCTATCAATGTTGAAGACTAGAAGTTTCTACGTTGCATAGTTTAGAAATGGCAGGGACACATTGCAAGCCACTTTGGCGAACTGTATTTCGCAGATGGTATACCTGATAAAAAAGTTGTGTATTTAACATTACCTTCATTTTAGTAGACCTATTCAACGATACCCCACACGAGGGGGAGCAGCGAAAAAAAAATTTCCATCCCCATTTCACATGTATGGGCGCCACCCCTAAAATACGTAATCAAGATTTTTTTTTTTTTTTTTCTATACCATTTTTTAACAAAATTTCATTTACTTATGTTTATAACTGTAGAAGTTATTAAGCTGTAAAGGATTAGGACAGACGGACAGACGGACAGACGGATAGACGGACAGACGGACTGACGGACAGACGGACAGACGGACAGACGGACAGACGGACGGACATGACGAAACTATAAGGGTTCCTTGTAGGACTACGGAACCCTAAAAATGTATACAAGTAAAAAGTATCCGTTTGGGCTGGGCAGCATTTGGTAAACTTCGCCGAGTCTTCTCGTCACCTATACCGCAATGTTTGACCACAAAGGTCTTCAACTAGTGCGTCCTGCCTGTCATGACTTACGGTGCCGAGACTTGGACACTGACAATTGGGCTAGTCCACAAATTCAAAGTCGCTCAGTGAGCTATGGAGCGAGCTATGCTTGGAGTTTCTTTGAAGGATAAAATCCGTAACGAGACTATCCGAAGAAGAACCGGAGTGACCGACATAGCTTGTAGGATCAGTAAGCTAAAGTGGCAGTGGGCTGGCCATGTCTTTCGAAGGACCGATGGCCGCTGGAGCAGATGAGTCCTTGAGTGGAGACCGCGAATCGGCAAACGCAGTGTAGGGCGCCCTCCAGCCAGGTGGACCGACGACCTGATGAAAGTAGTTGGGGGGGGGGGATGCAGAAGGCAGTGGACCGAGTTTTGTGGTGCAATTTGGGAGAGGCCTATGTCCAGCAGTGGACTGCGATAGGCTGAGTTGATGATGAAGTATTATGAATTTAACATAAGTGAGTGAATTTAATCAATTGTGTTCGATATACTGCTTAGAAAAAAACGAATTAAATAAATTAGGATCATATTAGAGCACTAAATACATGTTTCGAAGGCAAATGCTAGTAGCATCATATTACTTCACTTGTATAGAATATTATTTTCCCGCCTTTTGGGAAAAAACCCGATATTTTCCATTTTTTCCCGTTTTTTCCCATATTTTTCTTTTCCACCCGTTTTTTTTTTCTTTCCCTGCCCATTTCTAACTGTGATATATTCCAGTCAAGGAACACTATAATCAGTATACCGGCTATTACCGTCCTACTGCTGGATTTGGGCCTCTTCTGAGAATGAAAAGGGCTTAACCTTAGCTCACCTCGCTGGTTTGGTATGGGTTAGCGGACTACACCACTGACACCATTTTGTAGCCTTTTAGATGTGCAATTTGTTCACGATACTTTCGTTCAACCTCTCAGGGGTGCACTGAGGTAATAAGTACTACGTACCAGAGTAGACATTACGAAAAAATAATATCGCGCAACTTGCTGGCCGCGTAGCACGCCGCGGCGAGCGGGGCTGAGTGAGTGAGAATGCAGGCTCTAAAACGTGTTACAGACATTTTGTTCGAGGATTCTTCTCTAGTACGTAGTATATATTACCGCAGTGCAGGGATGTAGGTTTGTTCACTATGTTTTCCTTCAACATAATACAAGTTTGCAGGTTTGTTCACGATGTTTTATTTCAACCTATCAGGTGTACAGGTTTATTCACAGTGTTTTCCTTCATCGCAACATAGGTGTGCAGGTTTTCTTACGATTCATTCCTTCAACACAACAAAGAAGTGCAAGTTTTCTCATGATGTTTTCATTCAACACATCACAAGTTTGCACATTTATTCACTATGATTTCCTATAACACAACAAAAGTGTGCGGTTTTCTCATGTTTTTTTTTGCAATACAACATAAGTTCGTAGGTTTGTTCACGATGTTTCTTTAACCTTTCAGGTTTGCAGTCTTCTTCACAATGTTTTCATTAACGCAAATGACAACAATTTTAACTAATGGATTTGAAAGGTGCGGGCTGAGATTGAAATTTTCAAACCTATGTAGTTTTAAATTAAAGACTATAGAAAAAGAAATACATCAACCCTGATGTCACGTAGTGTGCTAGCTATTCTTCCCTTTTACAATTCGTCCTGCTATCTAATGAAACGCCAGAGGTCCTCACAATTTTATATCTCTTCCTAAATTCCGTAACTTAAGGTGCTGTAAAATTGAGCTACAAAAAGCAGATGGCTTTTTTCCTTGTGTCATTACATTGAAACTCGGACAGTTGTGCATCCAAATGACTAAGATTGAATAAGTCCGGGAAATATGTTCTAAACATTAATCATGAAAAATTATTGCGTCCAATGAATTTTTCTGGCTAAATTGGTTCTGCCAACGGATTGGAAATTTCCGGGAAAATTGATATTCCTTCCCTGAAAAATGATTCAGTAACCCAGTAGTCAGTCCTGCCTCATAAAATACGGTTTCAATATTCCATGGTCCCATCTACGGTATATCTACGAATGACAACAGTGAACAACGCTGACAGCGATATTTAAATTTCAATGTTTTTTATTTCAAATAAACCTAATTACAGGCACTTTTGAAAGGACAGCACTTTTGCACGGTTCCAAATTGTGGGTCCTATGGAGAAGAACCGGCAAGAAACTCCATAGATAAACTCTTTTTAAAATAGGTTATTGTTTATTACATCAAATTCATTCAAATAATGTGAGTATAATGTAGGTTAATGTCAAAAATAATCAAGAGTTTAAAAGTGAGTATATTGCCTTTAGAAATAAACGTAGCGATAGCTTGACGTGTTCTGTTCATTGATTACTACGTATAGAGCGGCCGGCGGCGTAACTGGCGAAATGTGAGTGTACTATTACACATCTACCTACCTACCCCTTCGGGGAAATACAGAAGTGATGTTATGTTATTTTGTTATGTTATAGAGCGGCCTTCGCGAATAATATCTTCGCGTCCAGCCGGACGCGGTGCGGGGTGCAAGGTGTGAGTGGGGTCACACCGATTGTCTAGTGCAAATCTGACAAGGTATATATTATACTATATTATATATATTATACACGTAAACGCATTTTACAAAAAATGTCCCAAGAAAACTGCTCGGCCCATACATTTTTCCTACAACCTTCGGATCAATATTGACCTCTGGAACCAATAAACCGTTTGAGTTACTCTCCAGTCCATCTGTAAATTGTTAGTGTTTAATGAAAACCAGTAATTGAGGGGGAGTAGGGATGTTTAACTTACCTAATTTATTGAGCCGTTATGGCGGAAATGAAATTCTATGCTCAGCAAATTATTTGTGTGGTTATTGGTCGGACAGTTGGACCTCTAAGTTCTTGATTTGATGACTAGTTGGAACAAACTGTAAGGCCGGTGTTCATCAACGTTAATTCTCTGGTTAAACGACCGATTACTCGAAAAATGTACTGGACTTGTGGGTAAACGGTCGCTTAACCAGATAATTATCGTTGGTGAAATCAAGCCTAAGACGTGCTTTTTTGTTTGAGGGCGGGTCGCTAGTGTCAAATCATCATCATCATTTCAGCCGATATACGTTCACTGCTGGACATAGGCCAACCCCAATTAAGGGTATATGCCATAATCGCCACGCTTCGCAGGTGGGTTGGCGATCACAGTTGGTTGGTTAAATACTCAGAGAACGCTACTGCCCATCGTCTGGTGAATACCTTAGTCACGTTTTACGACACGCATGAGAAGAGATAGGGTGTCAAATGAAGTATTATAATTATTGCCACAAAGCTAAATACACCTAATAAATTGATCTATTACGCAAGTTTCGGCAACTAACCAAGGTGAAACAACCCTTTAATATGCCATGAATCCCTCAAAAGATAGTAACCTACTTAATTTATTGTAATAATGTAATAATATATGTTTAACTTAAACAGTACTCTACTAATATACACATAACAATAATTTATCGGAACAAAGGGCCGAAGGAAACCCGTTGTAAAAATAATGGTTTAGGGAGCGACCCTTCGGTGTTGGCCGTCCCAACGATTACCAAATCAAACAAGTTTATTCAGACGCTATGGTTGACAAACTTGAGTTCTATAAGATATTTTCTAGCGTTTTAGGGAACTGTTTTACTTTTAAATAATATTATTAGTAACAAATCCGGTGTCAATCCGTGTTGGTAATGTTCGCCTGGTGGCACCCACTGCTTAATTTTATTGTTTTATCTGTGGATAACCTAGTGGGCTGCAACATTCATCATAATCATCTCAACCTATCGCATTGGCCACATTGACCTCCCCCAAGTTGCGCCAAAACAATCGGCCCTCTGCCTTCCTCATCCAGTCCCCCCCAGCCACCTTCTTCAGGTCCATCTGGCGATTGGCACTTTACGCTGCGTTTGCCGATTCGTGGTCTCCACTCAAGGACTCGTCAACATTACCGTATACAAATTTGTTACTCCTATAATTTATGTCTTATGTTGTAAAACATAAGACATAAATTAGTTTGTTAGTTTATCATCCCTCAATAATAAATTCATAAAATCCTTCTATGGTAGATATATCCACCCGAAGCGTTTTGCTAACAGCTCCATTATGCGTGCAGATTCCTTAATTCTTCTTTGTGGTTCCCAATTAGTATAATCTGGTGATCTTCAAGACTCGAGTGAATAGGTTTTTGCTGGGCAAGCATGTACTATTGTCGACCGCACCATCGCTTAACATCAGGGCCCTAATTCACGTAATCTCATGACGTGCCGATCAAGTTGCAGTGACGCTGCAGTTCGTTTCTGACAGCGATCGCCGTACATAAGAGAATACGAAAAGCAGTAACTGCACTTCTTTAGTTACGTGAATTGACAGGTGTTGTGATGGTCAAACGCAAGCTGATAAAGTATAAAAAAAACTATGTAGAAATTAAGAATCTTCTCTATAGCAGTGATAGATTGAGTGCTTACCTTCCATGTAGGAGAGTCTGAGTTTGAACCCGGCCCGCACCTCTTGACTTTTCGAATTCATGTCATCATCATCAACTTAGCCTATCGCAGTCCGCTGCTGGACATATGTGTCTCCCAAATTGCGCCACAACACTCGGTCCTCTGCCTTCCACATCCAGTCTCCCCAGCATCGTTCTTCAGGTCGTTGCCGTCGGTTCACCTGGCGGTGGGCGCCCTACGCTGCGTTTGCCGATTCACGCTCTCCACTCAAGGATTCGTCTACCCCAGCGGCCATCGGTCCTTCGACAGACATGGCCAGCCCACTGCCACTTCAGGTTACTGATCCTACAAGCTATGTCAGTTACTCCAGTTCTTCTCTGGATAATCTCGTTACAGATTTTATCCTTCAAAGAAACTCCAAGCATAGCCCGCTCCATAGCTCGCTGAGCGACTTTAAATTTGTGGACTAGCCCAACTGTCAGTGTCCACATCTCGGCACCGTAAATCATGACAGGCAGGACGCACTGATTGAAGGCTTCGAATTGATATGCGTATCAAAACTTGATTATCACTTGTTTTATCGGTGAAAACATCGTGAGGAAACCTGCACACTTGAGAATTCTCCATACAGTACTTGATGGTATGTGCATGTAGCTATCTACACCAATAACATTATTAAACACACATGTATTCTGCCAACCCACACTAGGTCTGAAAAGAGACCCGCGCTCAGCAGTGGAACAGTAATGAATTGATGGCGAGGTTTTAAAATGGCTTCATATGCAAGAAAACGAAATCGTGGCCGCCAACTGGACAATAATTTCTTCCCGGCCAAATTTCAGTCAGGCGGCCAATCTCAACAGTGACTAGCCATCTACGTGGGACATATTATAAATAAAATAAATATATTTTTGGGACATTTTTACACAGCACCATCTAGTCCCAAACTAAGCAGAGCTTGTGGTATGGGTACTAGACAATGTATATAATACTTATATACTTTTTATATTTTTGTAAATACATACTTATAATACATAAGCAACACACCCAGACCAATATTATTATAGTGCACAACTGTGTGCGCAAACACAGGTGCACTCTCTTTTCCCTCACTCTCATAATCCGATAGGACGGCAATCCGATACGACCAGAGAGAGATCAGGCGCAGGACCGACGGCTTTACTTGGTATCCGAGGCACGGCGTGTAGCACTACCAACTTGCTGACTCCAGGATGCTACTGAGAAATTTTTGTGACGGAAAAATCTCAATAACACTTTTTTATCTACCCGGGAATCGAACCAAGGACCACACGGTTAACAGTCGCGCTGGCGCACTAGACCAACGAGGCAGTCAACTAGATAACCCTACTAATAAATAAATACGAAAGGGTGTTTGTTGGTTTGTTCCTCTTTCACGCAGCAACAGAGCAACAGATTGACGTGATATTTTGCATTAAGATAGGTGATGGGCCGGAAAAAAATGGGCTTCTTCATATACAGGGTATCCTATTGTTAAATTGTGTTTTTTTCTCTTTCACCCAGTACAACATCAACAGAGCAACAGATCGACATTTGGTATATACTTATACTTTTTATCCTGGAAAATTGCATAACACTGACTTGACAGCATGACAGTGGTAGCACTTCAATTCAGAAAGCGCTCTTACTGCTTACGAAATAAAGAAGCTGTCAATGTCAAAGTGTTACCACTGACGTGCGGTCGACCGTACTTGCGGGATAAATAACAACGGGAGTGAAGCCGTGGGTAAAAGCTAGTACTTATTAAAGGTAAACTAGACAAAACAAAGATTTTAACTACGTTTCGTACATAAAACACATAACACACAGCATATCATTTCAGTACTAACCATTGTTAGGACAGCAGTAAACTGGACACAATGCTTTAACTTCTTTATCTGTGGAGATAATTCTGAAGTGCCCATCCAGGCACTTTACGAGCTTGTAAAGCCTAACCCGTTTGAGTTATAAAAAGTTTAATAACTAAATAGGTTACGATTCTGTGTTACAACGGTGTTATCTGAGTTTTTAATTAGTAAATTTTGATTTCCTACTTTGCCTATTTGCTATTCCTACTTCCTATCTTATTCGTGTTTTCCTACTTTTCCTACTTGCTATTCCTACTTTTCCTACTTTCCTACTTTTCCTATTCTACTAATGTTATAAATGCGAATGTTCGTGAAGATTTTTGGATGTTCAGATATTTGGATATTTGATACTCAATCACGGTGAAACAGCTGAACGGATTTGGATAAAATTTGACTCCAAACCTCTTTCGCGTTCACCAAATAAAAGGCAACGGGCAAAGATGTACAGTGTCAGAAATGTGGCCTTTTTATTGCATTCTCAGTCACGAGAGGGCCTTAATTTAATATGGGCTGCTCGATTTGTTTACAAAGGAAAAATTTATTCATGAAATTTGTTTTGGAGGGTCCAGTGCCGCTCAGATAAAAATAAACTTTCTAAGCGAGAGTTACTTTGACCCGCGATCCCTACCAGTCATATTCTCCATATTTTTTCTGATACGTCTTGTTTTCGGAGAACCGTTTCGCGGTTTGCTATGAATATCATTTAAATTAAATTTAGTTTGTGTTCTTGGGGTTTTTGGTCTGATTTAAGCTGAGAGTTTATTTGTTAGAAAGGCTTCGTTAATTTCAAAATTACCAATTATGACTCGGGAAATCCAACAGACATTTTTGGAACGAAGTTCCTTATAAACGAAGTTGCTTGCGGTAGGTGTGATTTGGGAGAAAATGTAGCATCATGTCATGCTAAGATTTGCGTTATACCCAAGTAACTACCTACATTAAATATACGGACATAGAGTTGTCAGCTGACCTCACCTTTCCTTCACCATCTGGTGGGTAACGCCAAAGTAACAGCAAACTATTAATTGAAACATACAAAAATACATGTTTTATTGAGGAATGAGGAGCATGGTACGAGGAAAGTTTTAAGTATGAATTTTGATGGCTATAAGAAACGAGGGAGACCGAAGAAAATATGGATGGATTGTGTGAAGGATGATATGAATAGAAAGAATGTGAACACTGAGATGACGGCTGATAGAGATGTATGGAAGAAAAAAACATGCTGCGCCGACCCCAAATAAATTGGGATAAGGGCAGGAGGATGATGATGATTGAGGATCGAATCTGGGCCCTGTGGTATCTCAGTCCGACGCATGATGTTTCCTGCCATCTATGCTTGTATTATAGTTGCGAAGTTTAGCATTATATGAACCTGTCAAAAAAGTATGAATTTTAAGGATAACTCCGTTCTTGGCTGGGGTCTCCCTGACGACACACGTGTTTAAATTAAGTTAGGCTGTCCCAATGTAGGGCAAAGGTCCCCTTTGCTCTTTCAAATTGTCGGTTGCTTACATATTATCATTGTGATTGTGAAAACAAGTTTTCTTCCTACTCTTAATTTCTTTTCTGACAAGTTTCAAAACAGTTCAATGATTTCCCCGGGACTCACCAAGCTTCATTGTAGGGATGTGACCTAGCTGTTAAAAAAACGATTAATTAATAATCGATTCTTTTAATTTTCATTAATATCGATTAATATAAAATCGATTTATTTGTAAATAATAATCGATTTTACAAAAAATCTATTTTTGTCGTTTAAATGAATAAAAAATATCAAGACCAGATAAAATCAACTTTACAACAGTAATTATTACTTTATATTACTTTAAAAATAGAAGCAGTGGATGAAATAGAAATAATAAGGGAAATTAAAATGTTAAAAGCAGAGAAGAGCCCTGGACCAGACAGAATAACAAATGAGGCCATAAAAATAGCTTGTCCTTTCCTAGTAAATCCTCTGACACATCTATTTAATTTGATATTAAATTCCTCTAGAACACCTAAACATTGGTCTCGGTAAAATATTATCTTGTTGTTTAAAAAAGGCGATCCAAAGAACATAGGCAACTATCGACCAATTAGCCTTCTTCCATCTCTTTACAAACTATTCTCATCAACTATAGAGAAGAGAATCAGCAGCACACTAGAAATCAGTCAACCGATTGAACAAGCTGGTTTTCGAAGAAGCTATTCCACAATAGACCACATCCACGCCTTGGAACTGCTTATTGAGAAACATCAAGAATTTCAGCGTCCACTCTACATAGTTTTTATCGACTACCAGAAAGCTTTTGATACAATACTACATATGGAAAGCTCTAGAATCACAAAAAGTGGAAAAAAAAACGTGAAAGTGTTGAAATACCTTTACAAGAACAACACTAGTAGAGTCAAGCTAGAGACCACAGGACCTCCTATTCCAATTAAAAGAGGAGTACGGCAAGGTGATCCCCTATCCCCTCGTATTTTTATAGCAGTACTACAATTAATCATCGGCAAACTAAATTGGGATAGAGTCGGTATACGCATAAAAGGGAAATACATTAGCCACCTGAGGTTTGCTGACGACATTGTCCTACTATCAGAAAACAGTAGAGAGCTGGATTCAATGTTACAGACGTTACAACAAGCAAGCAGAGATGGAGGACTGGAAATTAACCTGATCAAAACCAAACTCATGACAAACACCGCACAGAACTCCATTTGAACAAACCACTAGAATACGTTGATAACTATGTTTACTTAGGAAAACAAATTTCATTCCACAAGCTCAATAACGGCACTGAAGTAGAAGGAAGAATAATAAGTACATGGAAAAAGTTTTGGAGCTTTAAAGAGATCCTCAAAAGCCAGATGCCGATGAAAATCAAGAGTAAAGTTATGGACTCATGTCTCTTACCTTCATTATCCTAAGCCTGCCAAACGAGGAAGTTCACAGAACGTATTAAAAATAAAATTACGTCCTGCCAGCGAAGTATGGATTCTCTCCATACTTGTTGCAAACATCAGAAAATTTTAAAAAGTACGTCACACTACCATTAGACAAAAGACAAAAGTGACAGATGCTCTCACCCACGCTTTAAAGTTAAAATGGAGATAGGCAGGACACGTAGCGAGAATGAGCGATGATCGCTGGACAATTCGTATAACGTCATGGCCAGACCTGTAACTAGATGGGCAGACGTCATTACACGAGTTGCGGGCAGAAATTGGATGGCAGAAGCCCAAGGACGAGACCGCTGGTCTTCTCTGGAGGAGGCCTTTACCCTCACTAATTGAGGGGTTCATGCATGCTACCTAATTTTTTAATTTAATAATATTCTAAATAATAATATTCTAAATATTTAAATTCATCAAATTGAATTTAATGTTTTATAAAATAATTTATCTTATTGATTATTATTATTCGAAATTAAATTTATGAAAAGTATTGTATGAATTGAAAATAATTGAATTTAAATTTTAACTACCAATTAACTCATTTGTTCGCACTCTTCGTAACTATTTTATTTTGTAACCATAATCGTTAAAATTTTATTTTTAATTTAAAAATGAATAATTATTTGTAAAACCCATCAAATTGAACGAAATAAAAGCCTTTTTTTTTATTATTTTTTTATTATTACTTTAAAACAAACAAAATGAACGAACCAACGAACGCGGTACGAGAACTTGAATTATACTGAAGATGTGAAAAAAAATAATGAACTAGTTAAAGTCGTGTCAATAAATCAATGACTTTTGACTTGACCTAGACGTAGACAGTAGAAAAAATCTAAAACAAACGACGCTTAAAATAAAAAATGGATTTCTAAATAATCGATTTTTCTCGAAATAATAATCGACTCAAAAAAATCGATAAAAATCATTTTTTTTAATAATCGATTATTTTTTCACATCCCTGCTTCATTGTTTCAGCATGTTTTCTGGTTGATCATCATTGTAGATCCTGGCTTAAAGGAGTTGTGGTGGTTGAAAAAGTGTGGCGGCATTGTCCCAAAAAATACAAATTGTCAGTTTTTTACAAAACGCGGTTCTAAGCAGCTCACAACCTAGTATTTTCTCTGAAAGATAAATACCCAAAATATAATAATTCTTTTACTTTCAAAACACAACATGATATTTACACAATCAATAAAATTAAACCTGTAACTAATCAAATGCAAAGACCTTTTTGTACGGAAAGCGAATGAAAACATTGTAGGTAGGTATAGTTAAAAAGTCAACAAGGGGCTAAGCCAACAGAGATGAAAGTACAAACGGAGAATTACAAAAGATCCTCTTTTTCATCGCATTACGAGTCAAAAAATTATAACAAAAACCTTCATAAATTACGGGCAATGAAACGCTGGATTTCTCGGGTTTCGGTTCAGCTTAAATTGTCCAAGGTGGATTGGGGAGCATAAGTGAGAGTAAACATATTTTGCTTCTTGCTTTTTGATCAAAATAAGGACATTTACAACACGAAATTCTGTACAATTTGATAAATTTGATTGTATTATTTTTTCAACACACTTGCTCGCAAAGTGGCTCATATTGCACCGCTTATGGGTTCATATTGCAGCTTATAACGCACGCGTGCTTTTTACTTTACATAATCGCACTAGTGCTTTTTACTTTACAGTTTATTTTTAAATCTCAGCAAAGAGTATTTATGTAAATAAATAAAATAAATAATGTCCTCCCGGCCGAATTTCGGTCACGGCGGCTAATCTCAATGGAGACTAGCCATCTGCGCGGGACATTTTATAGTGCACAAGTGTGTGCGCAAACACAGGTGCACTCTCTGTTCCCTCACTCTCATAATCCGATGGGACGGCAATTCGACACGACCGGAGAGAGATCAGGCGTAGGACCGACGGCTTTACGTGCTCTCCGAGGCACGAAGGGGTCTCGATGTGTAACGAAACGGTCACCCATCCACAGACTGACCGCGGCTAGTGCAGCTTAACCTTGCAGATCGTACAATCCACACGTTTGCTACTTAGCCACGAGCCCCTTAAATATAAACAAAATATAATATAATAATAATAATATAGTATAATAATAATATATTTATGTATAAACAAAATTAAACATCTTTCAATTCGTCAAATTATTTATTTTTGTCAACAAATTAACATTACTTTGTGCTATAATTTAAAAAAAATTAGTCTGTATGTCGGCTTCCTTCCACCACCTCCGCGCGCATTGCTGTACGTCACTCAACCACAGGCACGGCGTGCGAATACAGAAATCCGCGCGCCATTTTTCACAAATTTAATATTTGTCTTAACTATGTTTATGATTTTTTTTCCACGCAAGTGTGTTGAAAAACGTGTATGAAACGCGTGAGAAATGTTCATTATAATCTCGGCCTTATTACGACATCCAGCCAATCCAGCCTCGAGTGTTATGAACATCTTAGCTCACTTGTATCATAATATAATATTTATTTGCAAATCAGAATTTTATTATCATTTGCTTTAATAGTGAAGAAAAACATCGTAAAGTAATCTGCATACCTGAGAGTGCTCTATAAAGTTCTTTATGGTGTGTGTATGCAGCCAACCTACACACAATAGGCCAGCATTGTGGACTAAGGCCTGAACTCTGCTTATCCTAGGAAGAGACCCGTGACCAGCAGTGGGACAATAAAAGGGCTGGTTATATTTATTTCTTCCTTCTACATCCGTACCATGACAAAGTTCCAGTGTATTCGGAAGAGACACAATGAGTCAGATTTCCAACCCTTGCCTGACTCATTTAAAACTTTGTTTTTAATATCTTTTGGCACTGGTATATACAGTCAGACAAATAAATTTGATACGTCTGCTTTCAAAAACAAAGAGCTTCACTGTCCAATTTGTGGTAATAAAGATGGGAAAGGTTATATTATTAGCAAATCAAGATTTTAGTGGTTAAGTTTGCCAAATAGAGCCGTTGTCTGGTGTAATATCCTGTTTGTTTGATCTAGATTAAGTTCATATTTAACTAGACATATGTAAGTAGTAGGAAATCGTTTCTCGCTTAGAAGTCCACTATAAGTATTTGCGTGAACTTGGCTCGGAATTTGTGGTGCATTTTGTTGGGTGAAATCTTAATTAGTTTGGGGAAGGCTTGGAAAAGTGCAATTTGTTTTTCGTTGCGGTGTTTGGGTAGGGTATTATTTGCAAAGCATAGGTAGTTTCTTGTTCTCGTACAATTTACAACATTCTCGTTCGCTTTGACTGCAAGGAACATTGTACGTAAGGAATATTTTTTAAGTTTCATTTTGCTAAGGAATCGTTTTCAATGACAATTTCTAAATTGTCAGATTTTTGCAAATATTTCTTAGTTATTATGGTACTTAATACTCGTCGGTGAAAATAAATCCTTCTTTTTGATAAACTGAGTAGGTACTTGGCTTCTTGCTTTGCAAGTTGTAACAGCACAGGACGGCATTTTCAACTAATAATAGCCCCAGGTTTGCACAGCACAGCTATGTATTGCGCGAGCAATTAAATGTGTCGTTTGATCATATTAGGTTAAGTGTGAGCGTCATACTCAAAGTTGCCGCGCTAGACCCGCCCACTTAACCTTTCTGACCTTTAGTATTTTTTTCTGTGGTTACATCATATGAACACTACCTATCATAAATCCAAAAGAGCTAAGCACCAAGTAGGTAGAACTTCATAAAAATCAGAAATAAATATCAATCTTTGCTAGTTAAGAACTATAGTCTTCGTAATCTTTCAAGTTATTTTTTCTCTGCAAACGTGACCTGCTACTATTACGTTAATACCTAAAACATTGGCGGACGAAGTGTAGCAAGGCTATAAATATTCGCAGGAAACTCACGCACGGCTGTGTAGGCGAGGAGACAGTGCGGTGGGCAAATAATTTATGTTACGTATTGTTGTTAAACTAAGCTTTGTTTTGATTTTTTCTAAAACGTTTTTGTTTTTGATGATACAAAATCTCCTTAAAACATTTTATTTTAATGTCTTCGATATTATTATTATTAAAGTTTAGTTAAGAGTATAGTCATTATTTTAATGTATAGATAGATAGATAGATAGATAGAATATTCTTTATTGTACACCATTAACATTATTAAACCATTACCATTATTATTATTACTAAACCATTACCATTATTATTATTATTTAACCATTTATATTATGTATGTGATGTGGCTGTACTTTTATAAATAAATAAATAGATATTTCTGGCTGGGGGTCAGACAAGAAGATTTTCAGTTTGCTATCTCTGTTCGTAAAATCCCTACTAAAGGCTATTATTTTTTGAAAGTTAAATATTGCTACAAGCTTTAAAAATTATAAGTTAATAATCATACGGATCTAAATTTTATTTTCTAAAATTTTCTAAAGAAATTATTAGAAGAAAAAAAGATAACCATCTGACCAATACCATCTGAATCAAGACCTAGACTCCTGCACTAAGAGTAAAGTTGCAGGAACTTAATAACATCCTAGACTCGACACAGACCACGCGAGCCTCTAAATGAAATATGCTATGATTATGTTGTATGTTATATTCGTATGTTAGCAAATTAAGCGAGAATTTGAGTGTGCTCATGGAAACGTTTGAGTTATATTGCAGTTTTGTAGCAGTGTTTTGGCGTTTGAGGTTTTTATATGAAAACAGAATGTGGCAATTTTACTGTTTTTAAATTATTACCATAAAATAATCATTGTAGGTAAGCTTGCAAGGTAGTGTGATAATGAATTAACATGATTCTAGGTACATAAACCTTACGTAGTAGGAAGTAAAAAAAACGGCCAAATGCGAGGAGTTTATCAAAAGCCATCAACGCACCGTGCGCGAAATGTAAATTTTTGCGTCTCTTTCATACGCAGGTACCACCACATATGTCTATGTTTGCCCTATTTTTAGTATTTGTTGCTATTGTATGCACTATAATCGGACCAAGTTTGACGCTGGTATGTATTACCGTTTTGAAGATAGAGCACGAACCAAAACAATGAAGAAAATGCCTGTTTTTCGAAGTATTTTGTGTGAGGAACTAAACTATTAACTGGATTTGATTGATTTTTGGCGTCCGGTCATAGAACGTGATACTATGTACGTGATTTTATTTAATGACGTGTTGTCATCTCCACTTGTCTTATACCCATCCACGGACTGACCGCGGCAAGTGCAGCTTAACCTCGCAGATAGTACAATCGAAGCGGTTGGTACTTCGCCAGGAGTCCCTTTATGATTAATATCTACCTTCCCTTCCGTCTGTTTATTTTAATATTAATGATATAGAAATATTACAGTTAAAGTTATGTTTGTTCGTAAATAAGCACAAATTCTTATAGGTAACTAGCTTTTACCCGCGGCTCCGCTCGCGTTAAATTCTGCTAACCCACGTCAGTCCAGTCCAGTCCAGTCCACTGCCCCACTGTCCCACTGTCCCTCTGCCCCACTGTCCCACTGCACCGCTGCCCTACTGCCCCACTTCCCCACTGTCCCACTGTCCCACTGCCCCACTGCCCCACCGCCTCACCGCCCCACTGTCCCACTGTCTC
This sequence comes from Asteroscopus sphinx, assembly GCA_949699075.1. Taxonomy (NCBI): domain Eukaryota; kingdom Metazoa; phylum Arthropoda; class Insecta; order Lepidoptera; family Noctuidae; genus Asteroscopus; species Asteroscopus sphinx. The sequence continues at coordinate 21,868,763 of OX453016.1, read as the reverse complement.
TCTATTTCACTATATCACTATCGTCCCGTCCCATGTCCCATGTCCTGTCCCATATCCCATCCTATGTCCAGTCCCATTTCCCGTCCCATGTTCCGTCCCCTGTCCCGTCCCCTGTCCCGTCCCCAGTCCCGTCCCCTGTCCCGTCCCCAGTTCCATCCCCTGCCCACTCCACTCCACTCCATCGTACATTACTATCCGCTCGTGCAAATGCTTCGATCTGTCGGGTGAGTACGCAAACCCACGAATTAATATTTTTTCTTTTTTTCTTTCTTTCTTTCTCAAAACTTTCTTTGATATAAACCTCACGGAGCCCGAGACCTTTCCAACGAATGCAAAACCGTGGAAATCGGTTCGTGCGTTCTGGAGTTATAGCGTCAGGAAGGAAAACCCGACTTATTTTTATATAGTAGAAGATTTTTTTATTCCAAAAACTTAGTACTACATGTTACAAAAACCCTGTTGTTCCTGTGAGCTACGTTTTCAGAATCGATATTCATACGTAAGCACACAACTCATTTGGAAAAACTCTTCAATAAAAATAATAAAATTAAATATTAAATCATTATTAAAAGTTATTATATCACATTCAATAACACTTTCAGTTAACAATTAATAATGATTTAACATTAAATTAAATTATTTTTATTGATTGTAATCACTGAGTGAGTGAGGTTTGAGTGTTATGATCACTTTCAAATCACAATTCATTATCATTTAATATTTAATTTTATTGAGTTTTTCCAAATGAGTTGTGTCCTTACGCATGAATATTGATTCCGATAGCGTAACTCACAGGAACAACAGGGTTTTTGTTACATATTGTATTACAAACAACACTTTGGTAATGTTTTGCAAACAAATAAATCTGCATCTGTAACCGAACTAAGCATACTGTATTTCGGTTATCAGCGCCAATCCCCTCGAACAATTATACAGTTATATTAATAATTATACACGGTGAATTTTCATTGGTTTTGGAAACGAAAAGGGGTCATTGTACTTTTCATTATGAACAACTTTTACTATGGGACCAACCCTGTAATGGCGAAAAAAAACAGCTGATCCCTACATTTGTGTTCACATAAATCGACAAAATATAGGGAATGCTGATTTTTTTTCGCGTTTCCATGATTGCTTCCATTACTAGTTCTACTAGCGGACCTGGCAGACATCGTCCTGCCTGGACACAGTGACACACCGACTGCAGCGCCACCTATCGGGTCCATTTGTGAATTCAAACCTTGCAGGAACCCACTCGAACATAACCAAATGACATCATTAAAATCGTCCCTGCCGTTTAGGAGAAAATCAGTGACATACCAACAGTAGCGCCACCTACCGGATTCAATTGTATTTTCAAACCATCCAGGAACCCATTGAAATATACCCACCAAAATTCCATCCAAATCGGTCCAGCCATTTAAGAGGAGTTAGGTGACAAACACACGTACAGAAGAATTATATATACTAAGAAGATGAATACATTGTTATAGCCTTATTTACCTAGTTCGCATTACCTTATTAAATGTAAAACATATCTACATTTATGATGGCATTTTAAATTCATAGTGGTTTAAGCTGTTTAAAAGGTAGCTGTAGAGCTAGCTTTACGTCTGAATTGTTCCCTTGTGGGACATGTAGGAAGGATTTAGTGTTAGTAAATGCTCAACCGATCTCTTCAAGGATTCTGTGTATATTTTACCTTTGCATATACAGTACATCCTCCTGCCCTTATCCCAATGTATTTGGGGTCGGCGCAGCATGTATTTTTATTACACGACTGCCCAAAAAAAAAGAGTGTAATGTTTTCAGGGTTCATGTATGTATGTATGTATGTATGTAGGTGAGTTTCTTTATTCCACTATATCTCCCAAACGCCTGATCCAATTTGAATAGAAGTGGTATCATTAGAATCCTTGCATTATCCCGGGTGACATAGGCTAGATGACATCTTAAAAAAACTAACAGGTTAACTATGGTACATGATTAAAAACCAGACTTGATGAAAAAAATACAGAATCTAAAAAAATATATGATCATAGTCTAGAACTTAATAAGGAGATACCATAATCATAATTATAAAAAAATGTCCCCCGACTGCTATAAATTTCCTGAAACTTGCAGACTTGGTTGTGTTACTTCTGCTGAAAAGTATTAACTTGATAGTTACTGAAAAGCATTAACTTGAAAGTTATTGATTGCTTCAACTATACAATGCTTACAGATGTAGTCAGCTATCTTCTTTCTTTCTTTGGATTCATGATGCATTCTCCTCGCCAAGTGCAGGATTTTTTCAGTACCAGGCCCCTCAGAAAGTATTGCGAAAAAAAGTTTTTATATATGGGAGACTGGCCAGTTATAATGTTTTTCGAAAATATGATTATTTATAAGTAAAAATAAGTAAGTTCCAATTTCAAAATTTCCCTCCACATTTTTTGCGAGTTAATTCAAAGTATTGTGTCTCACTGAAATATGGATCTGCGCCGGGAACATTTTAGAGCTATGATTTTATACGATTTCAAGTGTCGCCTGAAACCGGATGAATCGTACGATAGACTTCAAATGGCATTCATGGATGAAGGCCCTTCCAAGGCAACCGTGTATCGTTGGTATAACGAATTCAAGCGCGGTCGACCAACTTTGGGGGATGACGAAAGAAGCGGTCGCCCTTTGACGGCTGTTACCGAAGAAAACGTGCTAGCAGTGAAAAATTTAATCCAAGACAATAGGCGAATTACATATCAGGAGATTCAACACATATTGAAGATTGGATCGGGAAGCGTTCACGAGATTCTACACAGCCATCTTCGCGTGAGGAGGATAGTATCACGCTGGGTGCCGCACAACCTCACCGATGCTCAGAAGCAGGCCCGGGTGGAATGGTGCCGTGATATGCTTAACAAATTTGAAGCAGGCTCGTCTCGGCGTGTTTACGACATCGTTACAGGTGATGAGTCCTGGATTTATCAATACGACCCAGAAACCAAGCGCCAGTCGACTGTTTGGGTGTTTCAAAATGAGCCAACGCCTACCAAAGTGAAGCGATCTAGAAGCGGGGGTAAGATTTTGATCGCTAGCTTTTTTAATTTGACTGGCCACTTGGTATCAATTCCCTTACGGGATCAAAGAAGCATTAATGCCGAATGGTATACTACCAAATGTTTGCCAGAAGTTTTCTCTGTTATAAGCAACAAGCGACCAAACACAGGGCTCCGCGGGCTACTGCTCCACCACAACAATGCACCTGCGCACACCGCACTCAAAACGAGGGACTTCCTGGACAGCACGCCAGTCAAACTCCTGGGTCACCCTCCTTACAGCCCTGATCTAGCACCGTGTGACTTCTTTTTATTCCCAAAAATAAAAAATCAGCTCAAAGGGATACAATTTTCGTCGCCGGAAGATGCGCTGGCTGCGTTCGAGCAGGCTGTAAACGAGGTGTCTGCGGCGGACTGGAAAAAGTGTTTTGAAAACTGGTTTAGGCGCATGAATCTTTGTATAGAGGCTGGTGGAAAGTACTTTGAAAAGATTTGATAAAAATATATGTCCGTATAGAACAATTTTTTTTAGTTTCGCAAAACTTTCTGAGTGTCCCACGTATGTTGTACCCACCTTGAACGAATACATGTTTTTGACTTTTTAGTTCGTTTGTAATTACTCGGTTTTTTGGCAGTCGTGTTTTTTAATTATTTAATTATTTTGTTTTTATTCTTCCATACATCTCATAAATCCGTTGTTAGATATGCTGCAAAATAGAATTTTAGTAACTCTGCGTCCAAAACAGCACTGATGATCAAACAAACGGTTCGCGCACTGGTGTCCTACGAGACACCTGTACGCGGCGACACTTTCACGCGCCTTTGTCACTAAAAATACTAAAAATATATATTACTTTAAATTATTAAGATTTCTATGGTCCAAAGTGTTTCCTATCTTTAATATTATATAGGAATCTAAAACCTAATATTGCAAACAAGACACAATTTTAACTTTCAATAAAATATATGGAAAATTACCCAGAAAATGTTCAAGAAAATATTATACTACCTGGAATGTGTTTCAGTTCAAAACATAAGCTGTCATATTACTGTGTAGGTATTCCTCGGATATTGCTCCGGCGCTCTTGAGTAAATCGTCTTACGAAGAAATATTACGTAAAATTGCCTTGCATGGTGCAAACTTGTGTACTTTCGAGTTACGTGAAAGATTTTTATTGTTTATAGCTCAAAATTTGTTCGTTTTATGGTATTATAGTTCATTTAGTATAAAGTAATTTACAGGTTGTTATTATATCACAATGGCATTCTAAGAAGGTTTAGTTATGTGCTGTTTTTCACCCACGGTGTTAAATTATAGGGGTAGGTTTATTGTAATTTATTCTGCAGAATTTCAATCAAGAAGCGGTATTTAATACTCATATGCAGCTCAGAAGTTTAAAAAAAAAGTTAAATTGAAGGTCATCATCATCATCAACTCAGCCTATCGCAGTCCACTGCTGGACATTGGCCTCTCCCAAGTTGCGCCACAATACTCGGTCCTCGGTCCTCGGTCGGTGGAAATTGAAGGTAAATATTATGAATTACTAAAGCCTTTAAGTTTGCCTTCATAATGGGACTAAAACAGTCATCAGCCAAATGTAGGCTTACAGAGCTGCTCTGCCTAACCCTTCAGGGAATACAGGTTTAATGTTGCTCGTACGTTGTTTTACGTATTTTTTTGTGTTTGTGTTGGTTTAACTGTGTTTGTTATGTTTCCCGGACTGCACACTAATAGAGCAATTAGTGCTAATTGTTTGTAGTATTTCTGTGTTCATTATTTTTAACTAGTGACCCTCCGGGGGTTTGTTTCCGCGAATGTAAGAAACAAGCATAGCACACGAAGGTGATCGTGAACTAAGTGCGCACTATTGCGCACGATTTTTTATATAATTTAGATATTTACGCTTTAAAGGGCATAAGCCCTCGCCTTCGGCTCGAATTGCAATCCAGCCTCGAGTGTAATGAACATCTTAGCTTACTTGTATCATCATGTACTATTATTGCTCCAACTAGACATGGGTAACGAAACGAGCTAAAGGCCCACCTGATGTTAAGCGGTTACCTTTGCCCATGACAACTTCAATACCACCTAGGCTGTTGCCTAAATGGTACCGCAAGTCGGTTCGCCAAACTGAGACATGAAGATGGAAAGTATCATGTGATTGTAATTTCACCGGCACCCGTACCCTTCAGACCAAAACACAGCAATGCAAGCATCACTATTTGATCACTATCTACTCCGAGTTATGATCTGTGATGTGAGTCACTGAGCTTACAGATCGTTCGAGCTGTTTGAGCTGCGCTCGCTCGCTCACTCTGCGACTCACCGCCGATCTGTCGCCGCTCCCGCTCACCGGTTCAAACAGGTTTTTATTGATCTTTTATCTTTCGTGCAACGAATGTTGTCGCACAGATAGATACTATTCTTTGAGCCGTGAGCTGCGTATTTTGTCATTGAGCTGCAGTTCAACAGCTCAAGCTTATTGATCTGCATATTTGAACCGGTTCTGAGCTGAGTTACACACCTCTAGCTCCAACTGTGTACATAAATGTAGGTATTCAACAAAGTTCTGTATCAACAGCCTACCCAATCGGGTGTAGCAATAGTAGGTACAAGCAAGGAAGTCTAACACTACAATAGCAACTACAACAACCACCAACCTACTCCAATTACTGGCATTTTGACTAAATATCTACTTACCTATACATTTGTGTCAACATGACTGGGTGAAAGAGGAACAATCTTCAAAAATGTGGTAGAATGTGCTGAGGTACATCATGATTTTTTTATATTCCACGATAAATCACGCGTAAAGGAGGAAAAATGCTCACGCAAGCTCTTAATGTCTAGGGGTCTCTGGCTAGTACAAAAGGCGGAAAGGGTGGAAATAGCGACCAATGTAAACTGCCGTGCTAGGTGCATCACCTCACTGCATGAAACTTTGATTTGTAAGCGCCCGCAGCAAAACACACGGAGCATATAGCGGAATAAGTGGACTATGAATGAACGTACCAACTACAATGTACCTATTCCTTGCAAATAAAGACATTCTATTCTATTCTATTCTTAATGAACATTGAAATCCAGATGAATGCGATCGCGAGTGAGTTACGCAATTCGGCAGCTGGTTTTGACTTAACCATCTTTGCCTAGAAAACCGGCCAAGAGCATGTCGGGCCAGGCTCAGTATTATAGGGTTCCTTAAGTAGGTGTTACAAACAAATCAAATCGAATATTAATCATGGCTATTTTAGTTTTTGCAATAGACGGCAGCATTAGCGACTCAGATAGTGTTGTTAGTAGCCGCCGCTAGATGGCGCTATAAAGTGCCAAATGCAATAGACGGCAGCATTGGCGACTCAGAGAGTGTTGCTACTAGCCGCTAGATGGCGCTGTACATCGCCAAATTTAAGAAGTTTGTCATTTCAATATAACACAAAGTTACTTTTTGTAATTTTTTTAAATAAAAAGTAGCTAAAGGAGCATTATTTGTTAAGATCATTTTTCTCTATAGTCAATGACCTTTGAACTAGGACGTTTTAAGTATTTTTCAGTTTTCTCTCTATAACTCAAAAATTTATTATCAAATTATACTCAAAATAATTTTAAAAGAGAGTTTTTATAAAGGTCTATCAATGTGGAAGATCAGAAGTTTCTACGTTGCATAGTTTAGAAATGGCTGGGGGGGGGGACACATTGAAGCCACTTTGGCGGGCTATATTTCGCAGATGGTACACCTGATAAAAAAGTTATGTATAAAACATTACCTTCATTTTAATAGACCTATTCAATGATACCCAACACTAGGGGGTTTAGCGAAAAAAAAATGTTCATCCCCATTTCACATGTATGGGCGCCACCCCTAAAATAAGTAATCACGATTTTTTATTCATTTAAAATTGAGATCTATATCTAGACTATTTATTTGCAAAATTTCATTCACATATGTTTATAACTGTAGAAGTTATTAAGCTGTAAAGGATTAGGACAGACGGACAGACGGACAGACGGACAGACGGACAGACGGACAGACGGACAGACGGACAGACGGACAGACGGACAGACGGACAGACGGACAGACGGACAGACGGACAGACGGACAGACGGACAGACGGACAGACGGACAGACGGACAGACGGACAGACGGACAGACGGACAGACGGACAGACGGACAGACGGACAGACGGACAGACGGACAGACGGACAGACGGACAGACGGACAGACGGACAGACGGACAGACGGACAGACGGACAGACGGACAGACGGACAGACGGACAGACGGACAGACGGACAGACGGACAGACGGACAGACGGACAGACGGACAGACGGACAGACGGACAGACGGACAGACGGACAGACGGACAGACGGACAGACGGACAGACGGACAGACGGACAGACGGACAGACAGACAGACGGACAGACGGACAGACGGACAGACGGACAGACGGACGGACATGATGTAACTATAAGGGTTCCTTGTAGGACTTCGGAACTCTAAAAATGGTCCTACATTCAAAATTAATTAAATTAAAATAATTTCCTATGCCTAAACTTTTAACTGGATTTGATTTATTTTTGGTGTACGGTCATAGAACGTAATTCTCTGTACGTGGTTCTATTTAATGTCGTATTGTCATATGCACTTTATATATAGTTGGCAATAAGGAGATAAGGAGATTCTAAGTGGATATTTTTCTCTGGGATCATCAACTCAGCCTATCGCAGTACCCTGCTGGACATAGGCCTCTCCCAAGTTGCGCCACAACATTCGGTCCTCTGCCTTCCGCATCCAGTCCCCCCCAGCCACGTTATTTAGGTCGTCGGTCCACCTGGCAGGGGGGTGCCCTACTCTGCATTTGCCGATTTGCGGTCTCCACTCAAGGACTCGTCTGCTCCAACGGCCATCGGTCCTTCGACAGACATGGCCAGCCCACTGCCACTTCAGCTTACTGATCCTTCAAGCTATGTCGGTTCTCTGGGATATGGGCCTGTAAACATTAGGTACCACACATCTCAAACAACAGCATCAAACACTCCAAACTCTGTTACAAACATCATAGCCCTCTACTTACCCTCCTTTCACCAATGCTGGTGATAAATAATTGTTCAAATGTACCTTACTAAAACACTTTTAACCTGTAATATATCACCGTGAGTAAAGGTAAAAGATTTAAGGGCACAGAACAATGCTGGTCACCCCAGTACCCTTGGATCGTTATCGTCATTCCCCTTGTTATGTTGGCGAAAAGTCGTTCTCATTTTAGCACGTAATTTTAAGTTGGGTTTATAATCTGTTGTTCAATATTACACATGTATTTTTTATTATTATAAATACCAGGCCCCTCAGAAAGTATTGCGAAAAAAAGTTTTTATATATGGGAGACTGGCCAGTTATAATGTTTTTCGAAAATATGATTATTTATAAGTAAAAATAAGTAAGTTCCAATTTCAAAATTTCCCTTCACATTTTTTGCGAGTTAATTCAAAGTATTGTGTCTCACTGAAATATGGATCTGCGCCGGGAACATTTTAGAGCTATGATTTTATACGATTTCAAGTGTCGCCTGAAACCGGATGAATCGTACGATAGACTTCAAATGGCATTCATGGATGAAGGCCCTTCCAAGGCAACCGTGTATCGTTGGTATAACGAATTCAAGCGCGGTCGACCAACTTTGGGGGATGACGAAAGAAGCGGTCGCCCTTTGACGGCTGTTACCGAAGAAAACGTGCTAGCAGTGAAAAATTTTATCCAAGACAATAGGCGAATTACATATCAGGAGATTCAACACATATTGAAGATTGGATCGGGAAGCGTTCACGAGATTCTACACAGCCATCTTCGCGTGAGGAGGATAGTATCACGCTGGGTGCCGCACAACCTCACCGATGCTCAGAAGCAGGCCCGGGTGGAATGGTGCCGTGATATGCTTAACAAATTTGAAGCAGGCTCGTCTCGGCGTGTTTACGACATCGTTACAGGTGATGAGTCCTGGATTTATCAATACGACCCAGAAACCAAGCGCCAGTCGACTGTTTGGGTGTTTCAAAATGAGCCAACGCCTACCAAAGTGAAGCGATCTAGAAGCGGGGGTAAGATTTTGATCGCTAGCTTTTTTAATTTGACTGGCCACTTGGTATCAATTCCCTTACGGGATCAAAGAAGCATTAATGCCGAATGGTATACTACCAAATGTTTGCCAGAAGTTTTCTCTGTTATAAGCAACAAGCGACCAAACACAGGGCTCCGCGGGCTACTGCTCCACCACGACAATGCACCTGCGCACACCGCACTCAAAACGAGGGACTTCCTGGACAGCACGCCAGTCAAACTCCTGGGTCACCCTCCTTACAGCCCTGATCTAGCACCGTGTGACTTCTTTTTATTCCCAAAAATAAAAAATCAGCTCAAAGGAATACAATTTTCGTCGCCGGAAGATGCGCTGGCTGCGTTCGAGCAGGCTGTAAACGAGGTGTCTGCGGCGGACTGGAAAAAGTGTTTTGAAAACTGGTTTAGGCGCATGAATCTTTGTATAGAGGCTGGTGGAAAGTACTTTGAAAAGATTTGATAAAAATATATGTACGTATAGAACAATTTTTTTTAGTTTCGCAAAACTTTCTGAGTGTCCCACGTATAGGACATTTTTACACAGCATGATCTAGTCCCAAACTAAGCAGAGCTTGTGCTATGGGTACTAGACTATGGATATAATACATAAATACTTTTTTTTTGTTATTTTTATTTTTATTTTTTTATTAAAGTCTTTATTTCCCAAAAAACAATCGTGAAACATTTACATTGAATAGTATTCTTAATTAATATATAATAAATAAGATTAGACATAATTTTCATAATTAAATCATTAACACATTTAAATCAGTCTCATATCTAGATACCTACATAACAATATCTTAAATAGGTATTCGTGATCACTAACTATTGTAATAAAACAAGTTACTAATACAAATTATAATAATATACTCGTTGCAATCCTGTCAAACTTGTTTTATTACAATAGATATCCACACAAATATTATAAAATAAATAAAATGTGTATAAACATTAAATTTCTTAAACAAGATTAAATAAACATTCAATTAATTAAATATCAGTCGTAAAATAGAATAAATTAGATTTCATGGTACAGTCAATCCCATATCGATGGCAGACAAGCCAGTATAAGCAGAGCTAGTCTTGTATTAAGTTTATGAATTTGATATGAATTTTTTTGTAAATACATACTTATAATACATAAGCAACACCCAGACCAACACAAACACTTATGTTCATCACACAAATATTTGTGTCCTGTGGGAATCGAATAATAATAATATATTGTGTGGTGTGTTAGGAAAAGAGTACCGTAAAATGCCCTAACTTGGCCCACAAGCCCTACTTTGCCTAGTTGTTTTTTGAGTACACTATTATAGCTATGATTTCCGTAGGTACTTAGGGAGATTTAAAAACTATGACAGCGCTAACTTTTGATTCAGTTATAAAATGACAGTGCGTGTAAAAATGTAGTTAATGTCTTAGGCAAAGTAGGACTTGTGGGCAAAGTTAGGACATTTTACGGTAGTATTAAAGGTGATGTTTTTACTAATGAGGTGACCTTGGCTGGCATGTATGGCACAGTCGACTGCTCGTCAGTGATAACACTTGAATCACGAAAACCGCCAATACTGTTTTCAAAATAAAGACGCTGTCAAGGACAAACTGTTACCACTGGCGTGAGGTCAATGTACAGTCACGATCCTTCCCGGTGATACATTTTGTCGACAAAGTCCCTTGAACGAATCCTGCTGCATTACACGTACCTACGGCTGCCGTCGTACACTGAGCGCATGCGATTTTAGCCTTAGTGGTGGTTCACTGGAACGTTTGCTGATAATACCTGAGACACTGCAGTTCTTTGTAAACTTATTACCCCAGGAGCCTCAAAACTAGACTATACGTCTTTTTAAAAGGTTGGCAATGCATCGGCGAGTCCCCTAGTGATAATTTACCACCAGGTGACCCGCCTGATCGTTTGCCCCCGTCTATTTAAAAAAAGCTGCCTCATTGGTCTAGTGGTCGCAAGCGCGACTACTGAGCGTGGGGTCCTGGGTTCGATTCCTGGGTCGGGCAAAGTTTTATTGGGTTTTTTCATTAGGAAATTCTCAGTAGCAGCCCGGAGTCTGGATTTGTGCCCGGTTAATGGCAATAGGCTCGCCCCCTATTACATGGGACTTATAACATAACTGGCGAAATGTGGGTGTACTAAACACCTCTGCCTACCCCTTCGGGAAAATACAGGCGTGATGTTATGATGTTATGTGTATTTAAAAAAATAAACACTTGTAAATTAAACTTGAAATAAGCAGTGCCTTTGTACTATTGATTTCTATGTACTTTATTATTATTTCTCTGTGTGTGCATAAATTTAATCATCATCATCATCATCATCATCATTTCAGCCGAAAGACGTCCACTGCTGGACATAGGCCTCCCCCAAGCATCGCCACAACGACCGGTCCTGTGCCTTCCGCATCCAGCGGATTCCCGCGACCTTCACCAGGTCGTCGGTCCAAATTTAATAAATAAAATAAAATAAATGAAATTTTGACTTTTGTAAAATTTTGTTACCATGATATATATATATATTTTTAGAGTATTGGATGGCGAAACAAACTAAAGGCCCACCTGATGTTAAGCGGTTACCTTTGCCCATAACAACTGCAATACCACCTAGGCTGTTCCCTAAATGGTACCGCAAGTCAGTTCACCAAACTGAGACATGAATATGGAAAGTCTCATGTGATTGTAATTACACCGGCACCCGTACCCTTCAGACCGAAACATTGCAATCACTATTTGGCGGAGAAATAGGCACGGTGGTAGTACTTCCCCGGACGAGCTCTTTCACAAAGGAGCTCTACTACTACTAGAATAAACGAGTATCCAAAGCGTACTGCGCGCATACAAAATGTTCTTCGAAAAACATACGAGCGACGGATCACAACGTACGTACGCTTCAAATGCATTCGAGTGCGCGCATTTATTTTTAGTGAGTTCGCGAACACATTAAAATGTATGCGAAATGTTGCATTGCATGCTACATCGTAAACTGTGTTGCAAATAATCTGTGCGCAACTTAACATACACATATACCAATATAGACGTACAAATTCCGACGCAAGTACATGTTAGTAACTCCATAAAAGTGAATCAGTTTTGATTAAAAATCTACCAACTTTACAACAAAATCAATTCTTAGTTTTAAACCATTCTTATTACATAACTTTTTTCAATTCAAACAACCAGTTCTGTTTTAAGAATAAAAAAGTTTTTACTATATTAATGGAATTCTAATAAGAAAAACTTTATTTTGTTTTTTAAGAGTTATATTCAATTCCATAAATAATGATGAGGGGCTCGTAGCGAAGCAACGACTGCGCGGATTGTACGATCTGCAAGGTTAAGCTGCACTTGCCGCGGTCAGTCTGTGGATGGGTGACCGTTTCGTTACACATCGAGACCCCTTCGTGCTTCGGAGAGCACGTTAAGCTGTCGGTCCCGGTTGTCATACGAATATCTATGGCAGTCGTTACGGGTAGTCAGAAGCCTGAAAGTCTGACAACTGGTCTAACCTCCGAATGTCAGTATTACCCAGTAACTGGGTTGCGGGGGTCTGATGGCAGTCGCTTCGTGTAAAATACTGATGTTCAGCCGCATCTGGCTAGACTGGAAGCCGATCCCAATATAATTGGGAAAAGGCTCGGAGGATGATGATGATTCAATTCCATAAATAACTTAGTTGAAATTCTTATAATCGAGTTATTAATAAATAATCACTTGATTTAACGGTGAAAGAAAACATTATGAGGAAATCTGCACGCTTGAGAATGCTCCATACAGTTTTCAATGGTGTATGTAGTCCGACAGCCCACACTAGACAAGCGTGGCTGAGTCCTTCTCATTTTGAGAAGAGGCCCGTGCCCAGCAGTGGGACAATAATGGGCTGATGATGATGATGAATGGACATTGTAAGGTGATATTATGAAGTATAGGTATGATTATTTCAAATCATTCACTCATCACTCTTATAACGATGTTTTCTTTGCAGATTATGGCTACAAAAATTAGATTACGATGCCACCGAACAACTACTTCGTAATACTTCGTATACCCTATCCTACTTAAAATCAAGACGCGACTCACAAACACATACATACGTACTCACAAACTCATACTCACGCATTTCACGCACATAGCGCCACCCCTGCATAATCACATCCACGAGACAAACACAAACGAATACTTACAATACACATTAAACTTGACCAACCACACACTCACATACACGCATTGCACCTCATATCACTCACACTCAAATATGCACTTCTCACACAATATGGAACTGTAACAACTCTCATACAAACACACCCATATACATACAAACACACACACTTGTTTGTCCACCTGTATATACTTGTATTACATTGTTCTTTATCTTCCATCGTCATTTATGCTTAAGGCCTATGCCCAGCAGTGGACGTCTTTCAGCTGAAGTGATGATGATGACTTATTCAACACCTATAATGATGACAACATAATGTACATGTGTATACCTACTTATAATTAGGGTGAGGGTTTGGTGATCTATAACACAGTTCTGTCTAGTACAGATTGCAGTCTCTTGCGAAGGAGCTTACACACTATTTGTTACGTAATTCTAAGGTACTTATTTATAGCCAACCTTTGTGAAGAGAGAAATGAAATTTTATTACAAAATAAAAGGATTTATTTTAAAGTTCGATAACCTTTATAATCGGCTCTCCCGAAATACTCACCTTAGGTATAAGGTATTCCTTCCAAGTTTTAGAAAATGTTATAAAGAAACATTATTACATCATAATAATGTCCTTAAAGATAAAATCACATTTTCTTTTACGCGTACAAAATTTTAGGAATAAGCTAAAATCTAGTTACTAAGAAAATTCAACGGCTAAAAGAATTTCAAGTTTGGTTATTAGGTGTAGCCTGAGAAAGTCACGGGATTTTCTCCTACAAGGTAAACGGAATATGGAATATGGCACTTGAGAAATATGGTATAAGTTTTTTCGTGTGGTTTGTGCCAGGAAATGGAGTACACAAAAGGCAGAGATTTTGATGATTGATATAATCTATTATAATTTTTGTAAGCTACAAGGAAAAATCATATCAATATAACTAAACCACTCAACGTTATGGCGGGAAGAGGGTATAATTATATTAAATCTATTGGTATTTACACCTTAAGTATTTCTGTTTCTATCATTTTGACACAGGATATCTTAATACCAATAATAATTATAGCTCAAGCTATGGAAGAAAAAAAAACTGAAAATGCAATCAATCATGAAAATCACATTGAAGGTACTTATAATAAAATATAATCACAGTCTAGCCACTCCAAAAAGTCGTCATATGAAATATACATGAGTCGAAATATATATTGAACTAAGTTTACGGGAGTTATCATGGCCGTGGTCACGAGCAGACTGCTATCTCAGTTCAATATGAGTGAAATTCGCGAAAGTTTAAAAACTTCGAAATATATATGTTTGTCATATATTATGCTACCAGCCCACTCTTTTAGCGTCTCCAAAAGTGGCAATTATTATGATAATTATTATTTTATTTTTATAACACATTTTATTATATAATTATTGCTTAATGATGGGGGAGGCCTACGCCCAGCACTCGTCTTTCGGCTGAAATGATGATGATGATTGCTTAATTGGCGTGGTAGGTATGATCGCAGCAGTGGCATCTTTCATTTTAGGTACTTTGCTCATAACCAGAATATAAATATATATTTATTCATATGCTGGCAGCACAGACCAGTAAGTCTCAAGACGCCGCATAAAGTTTTGCATAAAAACGCAGTCGTAAAATGTTGGTGGGTACCGGGACGGCGCGTTATGGTTGGTCGGCTCAAAAGTTTGGTGGTATGATTCCGTATGATTGGTGGCGCTCGCTGACGGACTGACGTCCTGATTGGCGGCGGTGCGTATGATATGCAGTGTCTGTGGCTGGCAGCTACAATTCTGTTAAACTACTCCATTTTCCGTGTGGTGCCGGACGTAAAGAATTGCACCACCCTCTCTCTTCTCATGGGTGATGTAAAAGGCGACTAAGAGATTCACCAGAGGATCGGCAGCAGCGTTCTCTGAGTATTTAAACAACCAACTGCGATCGCCAACCTGCCTGCCAAACGAGGCGATTATGGCCTTTGTCCAGCAGTGGACGTTTTCGGCTGAAATGATGATGATGACTCCATGTAAAATTAGTAGCGCTATTGAAAGTGCAACTAGAGCCTGACGTTTCAAAAGTGCCTGTAATTAGGTTTATTTGTTTTTTTTTTTTTTTTTTTTAAATCCATTTTCATCAAACTAAACACAAAAGTCAAAATTAACTACGAACACTATGAAACCAAAATAATATTTTTCGCCAATAACAACACACACATGACAACCTACTCTAAAATAAAGCTAAAAATTCTTTTACGCGTAACAGGACACGCCGAGCATGCAAATGCTTGTCCATAACGAAGCAAACTGAATTATGCGTTCGCTTAAAAGCGTTTATCGGTTGACGTCAAACCGCTGAAAGCCTCGTAGAGGTGTTAATAATATTAGAGGGACAGTTTGGAAATACATTACTGGTACGTAGTTGGTTTTGGACCTAAAATGTGTTTTGAAGGTTTAACTTCTTAGTAATTTTGTTGGACCCACACAGTTCGATTATGACCTCAGATCAATTTTACACAATTCTACTAATAATGCTGTGTTTGATAGAAACTTATTGATAAGGAAACCGTGTTACATAATAAAAAAACAAATTCAGAATTTTCAAAGAATAGTCAATTTACAGTTTTTTTCTGTTTCATTCAATTTTTTATCTACACTCGTATCGTAAAATTCGAATTATGAACTCGAAAGTAATGTCATAATGACATACTTTACGCACATGCACCTGTAATGAATTTAAAAAGTTTCATTACGATACAGTTTGCTGAACAAAACAATGCGGTAATTTAATTTTTTTTCCATAACCGCACACTTCAGCCTAACTAAGGAGTTTTTAATGCCACTTCGACCTAACCAAGGAGTTTTCAAACCTTTTTTTTAGCAGTCGTACAGTTTGGCACCAATGAGTACACAAAATTCAGGGTGGCGCCACTTGTCATACATTGAAAATTTTTATCGTTTAAAATCGCGTTTTTGGCAGAACTTTTGATTGTCATATTGCTTTTAATTATATTTAAGTGTTTACAGGCATATTTTTTGTATGATAAAACAGAGATTGACGGAATCCTGACAAGGATAGAAAATTAGTTCCGATTATAATGTTGTCGCCAGACCATATTTTATTATCTGTGTAGGCGCGCACCAGCGCGCGTGCGCGGCCGCGCGCCTGGCCTACTGGATTTGGACATCGTTACTTGTAAATTTATTGTTATTGTTTACGTTATTATTATGGTTTTGTATGTCGAAAGTTTTATTCTGGGCAAAAATATCTGACTACAGCAGTGATACTGAACTGAGGAGAATATGACCCCGCCTGAATTTCTGGATGCAGCAACGTAAATGACGAACAATCTTTTACCAGAGAAATCAAGAAAAACAACGACAATGTTACTAAGATTTTGACTTTGGTATTTTATTTAAAATTGTATGAGTGTAGATAAAATAGTGTATGAAACTGACATAATTAGGTATTAAAACACTCGTGTGATACTATTAAAAACCTCGCCTACGGCTCGGTTTTTAAACTCACACTCGTGTTTTAATAACCCCTATTATGCAACAGTTTCATAAACTACTATTACCCGACTGCGCCAGAAGGAGGGTTATGTTTTTCGAGTGTATGTATGTATGTATATTTCTTTGGCACGCTCTGTGGCCTAAACGGCTTGATGGATTTGAGATTGAGAGGTGTCGTTAGATTCGTCTTAATTCTGAGAGTGACAATGGGTAAAAATACACAAAATTTAAAAAATTAAAATGGCCGCTTTTTGGCGCCATATTACCTCTTCAAAAATTTTTTTTTCCGTCAAAAACTATCAAAATAAAGGGTTTTAAAAATGCTTTACAAAAATAGATACAACTTATATGTTTATATGTAATTTGGAATGAAAAATGCTAAAAAACAACAAAATATTCAACGTTAAAAATTAATTTGACTTTTCAAAAAAAACATTAATACTATGATAAATAAAACTTGACAAAACTAAACAACTTAAAAAAAAAAAAATAATTAACAAAAACAAAAACCCGACTGCGTGTAAAAATAACAGAAAAGATATAAACAAGACTTATCAACACGCAGGCGGAGGCTACCTATGAACTATTATGTAATTCATGACCAAAAACATATGTAGCCTCTGACTGCGTGTTGATAAGTCTTGTTTATATCTTTTCTGTTATTTTTACACGCAGTCGGGTTTTTTGTTTTTGTAAATTAATTTTTTTATCCATAATTACGTACGTCGTGTATAAAATATTCCAGAATTTCCAACGAACTACTGTGATTTTATTAATATGATTCTAAGTCCAGTGTCTTATGGCAGTTGTGGACAAGCTTTGGAAGAGACTAAGGCCTAGTAGTAAATTACAAAGACATCATGACTATCACTTCACTATCACTATCACTATCACTAAATCATCAATTTATCACTACGTAGTATAAGACAAAATATAGTTTACATTGGTAAACGTAGGGTAACGCCCTCAGGCTTGGTGGAGCGATGATATTGACAAGGTGGCTGGTAACAACTGGATGCAAGTGGCCGAGGATCGATGTCAGTGGCGTGCCAATGGAGAGGCCTCATCATCATCCTCCTCGCCTTTTCCCAATTATATTGGGGTCGGCTTCCAGTCTAGCCAGATGTGGCTGAACATCAGTATTTTACACGGAGCGACTGCCATCAGACCCCCGCAACCCAGTAACTGGGTAATACTGACATTCGGAGGTTAGACCAGTAGTCAGACTTTCACGCTTCTGACTACCCGTAACGACTGCCATAGATATTCGTATGACAACCGGGACCGACAGCTTAACGTGCTCTCCGAGGCACGGAGGGGTCACGATGTGTAACGAAACGGTCACCCATCTACCCATGGAGAGGCCTATGTCCAGTATTTAATTATTGTATAAAACTATTGTTTATTTTAGCCGTGGACGTCTTTCGGCTGTTAACATGAGCGAAGCCGCGGGTAAAAGCTAGTTGATTATATTACTGTACACCTAATATTACGTAAACATGCTAATTAATTAAGGAATAATAAAGGCTTTTTTTAATTTATTTTCGTCGTCTGTAATAATAAATTAAATTAAAATAAACAACAAAATTAAAGTAAAATAAAATACAATAAAGTTATGACAACACAAAATTTAAATTTAAAAATATATATACATACCTATATCTCCAAAATAACAACAATAAAACAATACTTATTGCGTAGGTGAGTCAGGATCGTAGTAGGTGGAAGTCCATAGTCTTGCCTACCCCAATGGGAAACAGGTGTGATAATATATATGTATGTATGCGGCGCATTCTTTCCATCAAAATGTATTTATTTATCCTACTGATGTATTCTACTTTCTACTAATAATGTTTAAAATGCGAAAGTCTGGATGTTTGTTTGTTTAATATTCGTCCTTCAATCACGCTAAATCGGCTGAACTAATTTAGATGAAATTTAGCAAACAATGGGTCACATAGGATACTTTTTATCGTCATATCACGGGAGCGAAGCTGTGGGCCTTAGCTAGTACATAATATAATGATATAAAAGGCATAGTAAAAAAAGAATAATAATTATGTTTCTAAATCGTTTGACATTATATTTCTCTATAATTTTATTATTATTGTGGTATTATTATTGTAAATTGTAGTAATACAAATGTTATTAATGTATGTCTACTCTGTATTCATCACTTTTTTTGTAATAATTATGTAACATTCAAACACAATGTCACATGTGCATGAATAAATGAATAAATAAATGAACTTTTAGCGATAATATCAGTTGTTTTTGTAAAACAGCTTGTGACGTCAAACCATTTCCGTGCGAAAACTACGGGCTAATACAAATGCTCATTACTTAGTATTTTATATTTATTAGCAGATTATAGACAAGATAATTCAAATATTGAATTTTTTGTCAGAAGTAACACAGATTCATGGGCTATTAGCCCTATATATACAATTACATCACCAAGCCGCCTATTTTCTACTTTAACATCATCACTCTACAACGTTTGTTTGCCAAAAAGTCGAAATCAATTAGTGTTTATCATGTCGTTGTTAGTATACGGGGCCTTTCTCGTAGTTATGTTGTTGATAATAATCATTCTTGACTATTTCACTCATCATTATGATCACTGGAGATTACAAGGAATACCAACAGTCAAAGGAATAAATAGTTCCAGGCTTTGAGCACATGCTAAGCGTGATCATGTTAAAGAAAAACTATGTGACACTTTTGGAAGGTATTTACAACGATTATCCAAATGACAGCATGGTGGGATTCTACTTCCTGCGCAAGCCAGCTCTACTGGTAAGGCACCCAGAACTTATCAAAAAAATTCTTATTTCGGAATTCTCGAGCTTCAGTGATCATGCTCCTTTGGATTCGAATTCTGATCCTCTTTTGGCATATCATGCGTTCTCTGTGTCCAGAGTAATGTGGAAGCACACACGTCGTGTAATATCAAGTTCGGTAAACATCCAGAATTTAAAGTTTCTTGCTTCAATTTTTGAGACTAATTCAAAAAAGATCTTGGAATTTGTTAACAATAAATTTTGTGATAGCAAATCAATCGATATTGACGCTAAGCTTCTGTATTCTAAATTACTGACTCAAGTGCTCTCGAGTGCGATATTTGGTATCGATGATGAAGTATTGTTGGAAAAGGAATCACCCCAATCGTTTCTAGCAATGATGAATTCTTTATTCGAAGCAAGAGCCTGGACGGCAACCAAACAGAACATTATTCTCTTATTTCCTATGCTGACACGATTGTTTAGAGTGAATGCACTTCCAACGTGGGCAAGCGAAAGATTCCAGAAGATTGTGACCAATTGCCGGGAATTTAAAAAGATTCAATCGGTAGTCAGAAATGATTTCATGCAGCACGCAATTGACTATGAATTACGCTATGGGAGGACGAAGGAAGACCTCGTACCAGCTCATGCTTTTACATTCTTTATGGAAGGCTATGGAACTTCAAGCCTGACGATGGCCGCCATGTCTTGTTTGTTTGCGGAGGAACCGGAAACTCAAAATAAAGTACGAGAAGAGGTTGTGCGAGTGCTTAGTAAGCACGGAGATCTCACAAATGAGGCTATTGAAGAGATGACGTACTTGGAGCAGTGTGCTAAAGAAACCCTGAGGTTATTCCCAGCACTCGCGAGAATGCACAAGATTTGCACGAAGCCCATCACTCTTAAAGGACCTGATGGTCTGTCTTGCTCGTTGAATCCTGGCGATGATGTGTTCATTTCCATTTCTGGAATCCACAAAGATGCAACAATCTGGTCGGATCCCGATCAATTCAAGCCCAATCGGTTTGCAGAGGGTTCTGAAGAAGGTTGCCGTAAGTACGTGAACCTGAGCTTTGGAGACGGTCCACGTCAGTGTCCGGGGATACGCATGAGCTTCCTACAAGTCAAAGCTGGTATGGCTATTATTTTGAAGAATTACTACATCGGAAAATCAAGTAGAATGAAGCAAAGAGTGTCTGCTATTGAAATTGATCCTTTATGTTTCTTAACCAGTGCTGTTGGTGGTTTCTGGGTACAATTAAGTCGATTGAGTACTCCACTTGTGTAAATAATAGCTATATATGTCAAATATGAACAGGACTTATGTGGGTTATTAAATAAATAATATTATTAAATTAGCCAAATTGTGAGTATGCAGAAGATCTGTTTAAATTCAAATTCATGGCCCAGATAATATAGTGTAAGTAAATGTCGTGTTATTTGTGTTAAGGGTACGATGGGACTGTCATACGCTACGCGGAAAAGTCAAGATCTTACCTAAACTCACATAAAGATCAAGATCTTTATCTCAGGTGTGCAAGTTTGCTCACGTGATATTTTCCTTCACCGTTAAAGCAAGTAATAACCAAATTCTGATCGACACAGGAATCCGAAAAGCCGGGTTTGAACTCATAGACCCTCTTGCATGGAAAGCAAGTGTTGAACTGCTAGGTTATCACTGCTGGATCTTTTTTTTTCAAATTCAAATGTTTTTTATTTGAAATAAACCTAAATACAGGCACATTTGAAACGTCAAGCTCTATTGCACGGTTCCAAATTGTGGGTCCTAATGGAGTATAACCTGCAAGAAACTCAAATGATATACTCTTTGTAAAATAGGTTATTGTTTATTACACCAAATTAATTCCAGTAATTTAAGTATAATGTAGGTTAATGTCAGAAATAAACAAGAATTTAAAAGTGATAATATTGCCTTTAGAAATAAACCTAAATAAAAAGAGTTGCCATAGTATGTAGGAGCTAATCTGTCCCGGCTGATCACTAATACAATCCAAAAAAAATACACCAAGTTATAGCATTGAATTGCTAAATACTGTTGATAATGATGAAGGAACTTTAATAAGCTTTAAATTACATCGACTCCAACACAACGCTTGAAATTTTCCTTGAAGAATAAGCAAAGATCCACACCATATTTTCCTTCACACAATTTTATTTACTCCTCGAAAAACTGATTACATCTCTTCAGAATCGTGTCCGAACATGAACACAGACAATTGTTGGCAAGAAAATGTTTAAAAACGTCCTTCCCTTGACAAAAGTCTCTCGCATCGTTATCACGCGAAACTTGCTTCTCGTAATTGTTTTCAATTCGTTTCTTTTTTCCCTTTCCTCCCCTTCGCCCTTTGTTGGGAGGGGAGAAATCGTCGAATCATTACAACGAGCGTTCCTGTAGGTGTTAAATTCATTAATTAAATCGTATTACGTTGCGCTATCGGAAGTTATCGAAAAGGCAATAACTGGTTTGTGCTGATTGTGTCAATATTACAAGATGGGTACTTTTTGTTTCTGTTTTACGAAAATGCTGGGTTATTTTATTGTGGAATTGTTATTTGCACTTGGTGTTCGAAGTAATCTCGTGGTTAATACCAAACGTGAGCGCGTCAGATTGGTTGATTCATCAACTCAGCCTATCGCTGTCCACTGCTGGACATAGGCCTCTCCCAAGTTGCGCCACAACACTCGGTCTTCTGCCTTCCGCATCCAGTCCCCCCCAGCCACGTTCTTCAGGTCGTCGGTCCAACTGGCATGGGGGTGCCCTACGCTGCGTTTGCTGATTCGCGGTCTCCACTCAAGGACTCATCTGCTCCAGCGGCCATCGGTCCTTCGACAGACATGGCCAGCCCACTGGCACTTCAGCTTACTGATCCTACAAACTACGTTGGTCACTCCGGTTCTTCTCCGGATAATCTCGTTACGGATTTTATCTTTCAAACTCCAAGCATAGCTCGCTCCATAGCTCACTGAGCGACTTTGAACTTGTGGACTAGCCCAACTGTCAGTGTCCAGAATGGTTGATTAACATGTTGAATTACTAAGATTCAGTCGCTTGACGTGATGACTGCCTAAGATTTGCATATCACTATTGCCACTAGTGACGTATGAATTTAAGGCAGTCGTCACATTTATACTGGATGTAAGGGCCGTTATCACTCAAACTATGGGTAGGTAACTTAATAAAAATATATGACTGAACATATAGATATGTCATACCCTAACAAAACCAACGAAAAATATGTTCTGTACGCAACGACAGCACAATACACATAAACTAGTACAAAGTCAGTAAGAGAGTTACTTTAAGTTAGTTTCGCGTCATAATTAGAACACTTTCTGTACACACATGACGGCACTTTTGTATATTTTTTTGTCACACGTCACGCTCGGCGCCTTGCTTGACGAAGACTTGTAGCAAAACGTCCTAATTAGGATGTTTTCGAGTCTGCAGATTGCGCGCGCAGTAACATATCCGTACTTTTTAAATACTTTTTAAAATATCATCGTGACCGAGTAAAAAAATAAAGAAATATTTTTAAGATTTTAAATGGTTTTAGTCCGATACATTCATGGCTAACACGCGCCTGAGTCATGTGATCACAATCAACGGTGTGGCTGGAAGTGCACTCTCTTCCCGTGGTGAGACGTGGGTTTTTGCCCTCGCGCACAGGGTAAAATGCTCTTGTGGTGAAACTTGGAATTTCTTTAAAAAATGGTTGTTATTTTTCATTTATTTTACATTATATAAACGAAATCAAACCACTGGTGTCAAGGACAATGGTGTTTACACTTACACCCAGTCATAACCACCATCAGCCTATTACTGTCCCACTGGGCATGGGCCTCATCTCAAAATGAGAAGCATAGTCCTGGCTGGCCTAGTACGGGTTGGTGAACTACACACACTATCGGCAACTGTACCTATGGAGCACTTTTTGGTGTGCAGGTTTCTTTGAGATATTTTCCCTTTGTCTTAAATTCGCTATAATCAATATTTAAGATATTTTCCCTCCAATACACCTTTTAATTCCATCCAGTATAATATATAAATATTATAATATATATATAATAAATAAATATTGTTTGACATTTATAAACAGTACCATCAAGTCCCAAACTAATCAGAGCTTGTACTATGAGTACTAAACAATGGATATAATATTTACATACTTTTTTTTTTTAAACTTCCTTATAATACATAACACCCAGACCAACACACAATTTCATCATGTTCATCACTTAAATATTTGTGTCCTGTGAGAATCGAACCCTCGACCTCGTGAGCAGCAGTCCGAGACTCGAACCACTAGACCACACACGTCGTCAAACAAGTATTATAAAAATAATTCGCACAGCCTCCCCAAATATAACATAAACACACATTTACAACCACGCAACAGAAAACTCTAAAGCAAATCGGAAATGAAAAGCCGTAAATAACAGAAACTGGCAGTTATGCGCGCCGAATAAATTTAATTATACCAACGTTCGGTGATTCACGACAAACGTACCTACATGAATAAACAAGTGGAACCTTCTATACTCATCATCATGAAATGTGGTCTATGGCCTGAAAAAGGCCACCCCAGTTCCACCCAAAAGAAAATTAATTCAGGTAGTTCACCATGGCTGGGTAGCTTTCCATACAGTATGTAACAAAAACCCTGTTGTTCCTGTGAGCTACGTTATCAGAATCAATATTCATACGTAAGGACACAACTCAATTGGCAAAACTCTTCAGTAAAAATAATAAAATAATATATTAAATCATTATTAATTGTAAATTGAAAGTGATTCATTTCAGTCGAAATACGTCCAGCTGTTTGGAGGGCATAATCGCCACGCTTGGCAGGCAGATCGGCGATCGCAGTTGGTTGGTTAAATACCCAGAGAACGCTGCTGCGCATCCTCTGGTGAATCCCTTAGTCGCTTTTCACGACACCCATGAAAAGAGAGAGGGTGGTGCAATTCTTTACGTCCTGCACCACACGGAACTACTACTACAAATCTTGGCAATAAACAAGTATTTCAATATATAAATTGGGGAAGAAAGCTTTATCTATGTTGTTTGTCATTGTGATAAGATGAGAAAAGACGGGGAGGTTCAAAGTTGGATGGGTGCCCGATCTGAAACACTGCATTTTCATGACTCATGGCTGTATCTTGTAGTGTCTATTCGGTCTTTTGTTTACAGGTTTAATAGTTAGTGCCAAGTTTCACTAAAACTTAACAATATTATTATGTACTGAAATACCTAGATCGAATTTAAAATCAGTTATGTGATTTGTGTTCAGCTAAAAATACATTTAACATAACATAACATAATCAGCCCTTTACTGTCCCACTGCTGGGCACGGGCCTCTTCTCAGTACGAGAAGGCTAAGGCCTTAGTCCACCACGCTGGCCTAGTGCGGGTTGGCGGACTACACACACCATCGAGAACTGTATGGAGCAATTCAATTCAATTCAATTCAATTCATTTATTTGTCAGAATATTGTATCAATGGTGTTATAAATATAATATGTGCATAATATTCTGCCGTTTCCGGCGTACAAACATTTTACTTCAATTGCAGACGTACAAGATAAAACAATAAATTTAATCGTTCAAGGAATGTCAAATATTTCGATTATTAAAATATAAACATAGAATTATTAAATAGTACATTAAGTCAAGTCAACCAAACAGATGACAATGTCAGAAGTTTAAGTTAAAATTGGAGTAAAATTTTTCATCCAGAAATTCCTTGGTTGAATAGTAACACTTATTCAAAAGAAATTTAAATAGTTTACACTTAAAAGTTCTAAAATTAAGAGTTTTAAAAACATTGGGTAGTTTGTTATAGATACGGATTGACATACAGAATACATTATTGGAATAAAGTTGGATTGTTTGTTGAGGTGTATAAAGCATATAAGTATTGCGACTGGCTCTGGATTCAACATCATTGTGCAACTCAAATAAATGTATATTTTTCCGTACAAAAATACAAATTTCAAATACATAAAGTGCCGGAAGTGGTAAAATATTCAATTTCTTAAACAATGGAACACAGCTGTCTAATGGGTGTGCATCACAAATTGAACGAATACACTTTTTCTGTGCTCTAAGAATTTTTAAAAATTCAACAGAATTACCCCATATTATTATGCCATAACGCAAAATAGATGAGACATAACCATGGTACGCACACAATGCCGCATCAGCACCAACCACACGTGTTATTTTATATAGAACGAAGACGAATCTATCAACCTTTGTGCAAAGTTCACCAATATGTGCTTTCCAGTTGCAATTTTTGTCTAGGATTATCCCTAAGAATTTAGTAGATTTAACCTCTTCGATCGCATTATTTGCATGTTTTATTTTCAACTCAGGACGTCTACTGTTATAAGTTTGAAATTGTATCATATTGGTTTTGCTGATATTAATATGCAGATAATTATTTTTCAGCCATGTAATAATTTTGCAAAGGGTCTCATTAATTTCTTGTTCGTATTCAGCGAGATTATTGTAATTATTTTCAATACTAAGGGTGGTATCATCAGCATATAAAATACATTTGTGGGAAGTTACACTGGGTAAATCATTAATATACAGTAAAAATAGCAGTGGCCCCAATATACTTCCTTGGGGAACACCGCTATTATTTTTACGATACGGAGATCTATATAGATTTTTTTCGTTTCTGTAGTGCCCTGCGACCTCAACGCATTGCTGACGATTAGTAAGGTAGCTTTCAAGCCATTTGAACCCGTTTCCTCTAATGCCATATCGTTCCAGTTTGAAAAGCAACAGTTTGTGATTAACGAAATCAAAAGCTTTGGACATGTCTAAGAATATTGATGCTATCGGTTTTTTATCATTTAAGCTCTGAGTAATTAATTTTAAAAGAGCAAAACAGGCCAGTGTAGTCGATTGGTTTTTTCTGAAGCCAAATTGTTCTGGTTTTAAGATTTCATATTTAGTAATAAAAGAGTACAGTTTTTCATGCATAACTTTTTCAAAAAATATTGAAATTACGGGTATGAGTGTTATAGCATATAGCACTCTCAGGTGTGCAGGTTTCCTCACGATGTTTTCCTTCACCGTTAAAGCAAGTGATAATCGAAGATAAATCCGCACATGAATTCGAAAAGTCAGAGGTGCGGGCCGGGATCGAACTTACACCCTCCTGCATGGAAGGCAAGCGTTCAACCACTAGGCTATCACAGCTTTTTACAAAAAAAAAAAAAAAAAAAAAAAAAATACATTTACGAGTTTTTTATTCATTTTTAGACTTTATTCAGCATTTTAAAAGAGGCTTAAGTTAAACAAAGTAGTATTCTTTTATGAAATGTAGTAACATTAGTATTTATATTATTACTTCATATTAGCACATCTGCATTGCATCGAAGATTAGTTGATGATAAAACGTGTTTTATTGGATCGTATTTTGACGAATCGCAGTGTTTCCGTACTTACTGTAAAAAAAAAAAATTTTTTTTAAAGAAATAGGTAAATAATGTAAACGTGAATCACGAAACTGAACAGGAAAGGCTTTCAACCATAACCAAAGTCCATAACAACATCAACAATAGTTAACCCTAACAGAATAACAAGAACAACAAAAAAACTGTCATGTCGAGCGTAAAAGGCGCTTTTTCGCATAAGCTTTTATAAACGTTGCAGTGAATGCAATCTTCGTACAGAACAACAGACAAGCGCGCAATGGCATTGTAAAAAACCTTTTCGCATCCGGCGCGGTGCTGCAGTCGTGTGAAAATAAATAAATTGCGAAGTATTTGACGCCGGGATCCGTATATTATGTCATTGTTGTATGTAGTTTTCGTTAACACAGATTTCTTTAAGCAATAAAGTACCTAATTCCGTAAAACTTCACATTAAAAAAAAGTTTGTAATAATAGAAAGCAGAAATACTGAAAAACATATGCGTTAAAATTAATAAGATACGACTGCAAATAGCGTGTTTGTTAATATAGCACCTGCAATTTTGACAAATAAAAAATTAATAAGACATGTTTCTTATATGCTAAGTTTCTTGGTTAAAAAATGGTGCAACCGCCTGCGACCACGAAATGCTACAAAGCTTTCGAAACGTCAGGAAAACCAATTTAAATAATATACGCGATTTAATCCGGTTAAACTTTGTTTTATTACAATTTGTACACTTATCTTTACTTAAACCTTTTTCCATCGTATTCCTTGATTAATAGCTTTAAAAGTTAATCAAGTCTTATTCATATGCAGAGGTTAATTTATATTTAAATAAATAATTGCTTTAGCCTGATACCTAAAACACACAGTAATATAATAATATGTATTTAATTCGTATTTGCTAAACTAAAAATCTGCTTGTTTTAATTTTACTTTGAATATTTGAGTTTGAGTCTGAGTTTGTTTCGTTTTAATTTTCATATTGTGTCAATATTGTTTTCGCCCTTTGAAAATGGTAGAAAAACTATTTTTGTATGAATTTATGAACCTATAAAAAATTTAGCACTAAAACCAGTTGTAACTGTAACAAGTGAAGTTTTTGTTGACAGTTGTGACTGTTTCATCAAGTCGAAAATATTGTTGAATCAAAAATTTATTTGTTTTACGTTTCTTTTATTACGTTTGTGCGCACAAAGGGAACAAATATTTTTTAACCCATTGATTTAACTCTTGTTCGTCAAAAATTGTACCTGAGCTTTAATTGACGTGGGATGACAGATGTCACTCACAGTCAGCTTTTCCTCTTTCCCAGTTCAGTATGACAGATATTATCTTCTATCATTTTTGTGTGGAACCCTAAAAAAGACACGATGGAAATTAGATTACGCGCGCGGTGCAAACTACGTGTTATAATAACATTTTTGTAAAGTATAAATGGAAACAAAAAATGTTTGAATAAATTGTCAATAATATTTTTTACAGTTTTTTTAAGCAAAAATTCAACATTCGTAGATTTATAGGCGAAAAGAAATTAATTTATGATTTAAGTCGGTCTTAATTTCATCATCATCATCATCATCATTTCAGCCGAAAGACATCCACTGCTAGACATAGGCCTCCCCAAGCATCGCCACAACGACCGGTCGTGCACCTTCCGCATCCAGCGGATTCCCGCGACCTTCACCGGTTGTCGGTCCACCTTGTGGGGGGCCCAACCACGCTGCACCTTCCAGTACGCAGTTGCCACTTGTTACTTTCGTTCTCCTGCGAATCTCCTCATTTCTGATTCGATCACGCAGGGACACTCCGAGCATAGCCCTCTCCATTGACCTTTGAGTGACTTTGAGCCTTCTTATCAGGCCCATTGTGAGTGATGACCACTTTCAGTGCCGTAAGTAATTACTGGCAACACACACTGGTCAAAGACTTAATTTCATAATTATGTTTATTGGGTGCGAAGGTTTGCTTTGCATTTTGAATACAAAATGATGAATTATTTAATTTTCCTTTGTGGCTTTTTACTTGTATTAAGTTGAACACTCTTCAGCTAAAGTAATCTTAACAGTAGAATAGTTGACCTATGAATGGTAAAGAAGTCAAATCAGATGTCAGTTGTTTATAATTAATTTTACTTGAAACTTTTGTTTCAAAATTAATTAATTAATATATTTTTCCATATTGTAATCTCTGGTACATTGATAACTCTTTTTCGATTGTATTGTATTTTTGTCAGATTAAAATTGTTGGGGGACCTGGTGTCCTATAATACAGACTCCGGCTTAGTTTAGGCACCAGTCTCCCACAAATAAATTCTTTATACCTGTGTAAATGCACACCTTAAATAGCTCAAATGTATTAGTCTAAGATTTTATTTGTGGAAGAGAAAATAAACGTCTTTATCTTTATCTTAAATTTTTTGGTTAAGGCGCATGTAGTAGCCAAGTGGCGCCCCCATCAGTAAAAAGATTATAACTCGCTGAATACATAATGTATCGGAAATTCGTTTTTACAAATTGATGTACAGGTACTGTAATTTAATCAGAAACTATTAACTGTGTAAATTATAGTTCGCTGTAGTTGTAGATAGAAAAAGAGTGCCAAAAGTGCCCGTTTTTGCTGGTTGTACATGAAGGAGCATAGTTTTTTTTGGCTTCACTATGATTGTTTGCAGCACTTCGTCTGTTAACAGAAACAAGCATTGCAAGCTATCAGACACTTCACTAAACTTTAAAATAGACTCTCTCTGATTTTAGTTTCAAAATAAACATGAGAAGGTTCAGCACCGCAAATTTTTAGTTTTTAGGCAAGCGTCGACCTATCGATGGCACACACCATATCTATGTTGCGTAGTGCGTCCACCTATCCACAGCGTACGGATTGCCGACGAATTTCTATGAGCAATCGGATTTTCAATATTGACATTCGAATGCCGATAGCGTCATCTGCGACAATACAATGACATCCGTCCGATGCGTGTGATATTGATAGGTGGACGCATGCCTTTTACGTTGGGGTTCTATAGTTACGCAGTCTTTTTGTCCGTCCGTTCAACCGTCCGTCTATCTGTCTGTCAAAGGGCTGTGCTTATATTTTTAACCGTAATAGGTAGCCAAGTGAGATTTTCACAGAATATGTCTTAATAAAGCTTCTATCATGGCAAATACTAAAAATAATAAAAAGTCTAAATCTATAGGTACTGTGTTACGAAACTTAGACTAAGAGAACGTGAACTCGTGCTTCCAACTGTCAAAATTCAGTTCGTCTCTTTCTATATTATCTTTCTGACAAGTCCCTTGTAAAGCATATATTTATATTAATCGTTGGTTCGTCTGTTAGTAATCGTGTAACTTATGAATATTTTGACCGATTGAGGATATATTCGCACTATATTTTTTTTTGTCATGATAATGGTTCATAGCTAGGATTCAAAAGGTGGGGTTGTAATCAAGTTATTAACAAATTCTTTATTAATGGACCATTATTCAATGTAAGTTGGTTTAGTGCCCAAAAAGAAAATCACAATATTTGGACCTGATTTGTGAGCCAAGCTGGAAGCATTAGTTAATAATGGATAAAAAGTTTTATTTCGTTAAACTCAAACTTGCTCAACCACATCAATCGACTATAACTTTTAGCACCGCAAACAATGACATTCACCATTTGTTTAAATCTAACCCTCTGTATTTCACTTGCTATACAAAGCACAGACATTGCTCATCTCAACACATCTTCACAAATGACAATGACAGGTAATTTATTATCATAAAAGTACTCATTCAAGTACTAAGTCTGCGTTTGAAATTTTCCAAAACCAATTTATATTTCAATTTCATCGAATGTGCTTCGCAACGTCGTAAACGTTGTGGGACAAGGCGATAGAGGTAGCTAAGCGAGGAATGAGCGAGGGTTGTGGATTTTTTTAAGAACAATAGGTTTATTATTTTTGTTATTTGATTCATTGCTTCTCAATTACACAGTTTCTGAAAGTTTAATTTATGTGAAAAGAGAGAGCAGTAAAAGTATTTCAGTCTAACCAAGTAATTAGTATACAGGGTCGCCAGATATAGATGAAGATTTCTTAGGAAATTATTATAGAATAGTAAAACAAAGTTTAACCGGATTAAATCGCGTATATACTACTTACTGCGTACTTTGTTTTATTATAATGTGTAGTGATCGCGAAAACCTAAGAAGTTATTATTATAGAATAGTTTGATTAAGGTTTTGTATAAATACAGTTTAACATTGTCGTTTTTAAAATGATATTTCACTCGAAAACATCCATAATCTTCTGAGAAAACTTCATTTATATATTAGACTGTGCAAAGGTAGGTACTGCTTATTTCAATGAAATTTCTACCAGCATAGTTGAGAGAGGAGAAATTACTTATTTCTCCTATGACTAGAAATGTAGACAAAAGTGTGTAAAAAAGATAGGGAACTTAAAAATTTATGTAATAAATAATAATAATAATAATAATAATCCTGGTGTAGATAAAATACATAATTACTGGTACAAAAAGTTGATTTCACTACACAAATCCATTGCTAAAAACTTAACAGATATCATATTAAAAAAACAGAATATGCCTGAATTTATCTCTACAGGAATAACTTATATGCTTCCAAAATCCAAATATTCTACACAACCTTCTCAATACAGACCAATAACATGCCTACCCACTATTTATAAAATTCTTACATCAGCAATCACATCAAAAATCAATTCACACATCGAACGCCACAACATAATAGCGGAAGAGCAAAAGGGATGCAGGCGAGGCCATATGGGATGCAAGGAACAGTTAGTAATAGACTCTACTATACATAAGCATGCTACCATAAAAAGTAGAAATCTACATTGCACTTATATAGATTATAAAAAAGCGTTTGACAGTATTCCACATTCCTGGTTGATAAAAATATTAGAAATTTATAAAATAAACCCAAAAGTATTAGATTTTTTGCGAAGTATAATGACACTTTGGAAAACAACATTACATCTAGGTAACACACATAACACTGTCACAACAAGACAAATATTTATTAGAAAAGGTATTTATCAGGGTGATTCGCTGAGCCCTCTGTGGTTCTGTCTCGCCCTGAATCCGTTATCACATCTACTACAAAGTTGCCGGGCCGGATATTGTCTTAAACATAGCACAGAAGAAACGACTATCTCACATCTAATATATATGGATGACATTAAATTATATGCAAAATCCGAAAAAGAAATGAAAAAACTAGTAGAGACAACAGCAGAATTTAGTAATGATATTAACATGCAATTTGGGTTAGATAAATGTAAAACACTACACATAATACGTGGCAAGATACGACCTGGTGACTATCTAGTAAACAATAATGATACAATAACAGCAATGGAACCGACAGATTTATATAAATATTTAGGATACACGCAACTGAAAGGATTAGATCACATTAAAATTAAGCAGACATTAACAACAGAGTACAAGAGAAGAATAAATGCCGTGTGTAAAACCCAACTTGCTGGGAAACATCTCATTAAAGCTTTAAATACCTACGCCATTCCAATATTAACCTACTCATTCGGAGTGATAAAATGGAGCCAAACAGATATAAAACAGTTAGAAAGAAACACACGCACAACACTTACAAAACACAACAATCTTCACCCAAAATCTGCAATAGAAAGACTAACTATTAAAAGACAAAACGGAGGCAGAGGCTTAATAGACATCCATCACCTTTGGCAAAAGCAAATTAGTAGGCTTAAAACATTCTTTCACACAAAATCTCACACAAGTAACATTCATAAAGCAATTACCCAAAATGATTCAAACTACACTCCACTGAACTTAAGTGATCAAACAAATATACATACCAATACACACGCAACTAGTAATAGTGACCCACAAAAACAAAAAATTGAAGATTGGAAGAAGAAAGTACTTCATGGTCGTCATCCTCATGATCTAGAACAAGCCCATGTTAACGAAATAGCATCTAATAAATGGCTTAAAGTAGGCAATTTATTTCCAGAAACAGAAGGATTTATAATAGCTATACAAGATCAAATCATCAACACAAAAAACTACAGGAAATACATAATCAAAGACCCCACCTTATCAAACGATAAATGCCGTAAGTGCCACACTCAACCAGAAACTATACAACACATAACAGGAGCATGCACCACACTCACACAGACAGACTATACTCACAGACATAACCAAGTAGCAAATGTCATTCATCAAAAACTAGCACTCAAATATACACTCATACAAAACACAAACACTCCTTACTACAAATACACACCAGAAACTGTCCTGGAAAATTCCACACACAAACTATACTACGACCGCGCCATACTTACTGATAGAACCATTCACTATAATAGACCGGATATAACACTGCAGGATAAAATAAATAAAATCACGTACCTAATAGACATTGCAATTCCCAATACCCATAACCTACAGAAGACAATAAGCGAAAAAATAAGCAAGTACGCAGAACTCAAAGAAGAAGTGTCCAGAATCTGGAGACAAGAAAAAGTCTATGTAGTTCCTATAGTCCTCTCTACAACAGGTGTTATTCCTAACCATCTTCTCCATAGCCTAAAAATAATAGACCTGAAAGAATCTCTTTATATTACTTTACAAAAAGCAGCAATTTTGAACACGTGCCGTATCGTAAGAAAGTTCATGCAAATAGAAGAAAATTAAACACACCATTAACACATTACATTTTACACACCACACGCTACATTTACTTGGTTCAGGCCCGTAAATATAGTTAAATCTAGTCAAATGACTAAGAAAAAATAAAATATCCCAAAATAATAATAATAATAAAATAAAATAAAATAATATAGATACCTAATAATAATAATATAGATACCTACTTAACCAAATACATATAAATAAAATTATGAGTATGTAATAATTATTTAACTAACCATACCTACTCAATTTGACGGCCTGCACTTAAGTGACAACACATGTGAATTTTGTTCAATCTTGGACAGTCTTATTTCAGGATTCAATTACAATCCATAAACTCATAAAACTTTAGTAACATGCTCCAAATTTTCGATACATAAAAATTCAGTATATACTCAATCTTATCTCTTCTCATGGGTGTCGTAAAAGGCGACTAAGGGATTCAGCAGAGGATGGGCAGCAGCGTTCTCGGAGTATTTAACCAACCAACTGCGATCGCCAACCCGCCTGCCAAGCGTGGCGATTATGGCATATCCCCCCCTTAATTGGGGGAGGCCTATGTCCAGCAGTGGACGTCTTAAGGCTGAAATGATGATGATGATGATATACTCAATAAGATATCATAGGTTTTTATTCTTTCGCAGTCGACCGCACGTCAGTGATAGCACTTGAATTACAAAACCCTTACTTACTGCTTACGTAATAAAGATACTCATAAGTTAAAACTGTTACCACTGACGTGAGGTCGACTGCACTATCTTTTACTAGGCTTTCAATAAACTACAAAAACTTTCTTTTAATTACAGGATTCGGTGCAAAGACATTCTATATCACCTTGATAGAGATATCTACTGTAAACTGCCTACCTGACGCAGTAATTTTGTATAGATGAAGTGGTCGTGGCAAATTGAATGCATTGTGGTGAAGCGCAATTATCCAAAACCCACACAATTCGCCTTGGTCACGTGAATGTAATTATAGCACGGTTGATCACAGCATCACAGCAAATTCTCCGGATACTACTGATATACTGATGTCATTAAATAAGATTATACCCTACGAACCAGTATTACGATTGGTAAGGAATAATTTCATAAGTTGTTTGTTCAAATATTGGAAAAAAGTTTTGTAAAATACCGTGTGATTGTTGAACAAACAGTTCAAATCTTGGAAATAATTTGTAAGATCCAGTGTGAAAAGTTACTATTACAACATTCTGTAAGTTGGGTTTAACAATTTGTCGTTTTTTTTTTTAATCTGTATAAATTAATTAATATATCATCATCATTTTATATAATATAAATCTGTAAAATGTTAATAAAACAATTAATTTATACGAAACAAACACGGTCAATGGAGCGAAATCTAAACATGTAAATTGTGGAATGAAAAATTTAATAGATTTGAACCTGCGTCCTAATTGTGGGCGAATTTTTCTTTCCACAATTTATATCTTTAAACACACGCAAATCGTAAACTGCTTATCTTAGTGTAGTATCAAGAATCGTTGAAAAGATAACAAAGGAAACGCCAAAAATAATAGTTCAGCTCTCGGTAAGACTTGTCTCGAAAGTTACAAAATAAGTATTGTGAAGCGTTTATTTATTTCTGTCTTCGTAAACTTTGTTTTAAATTATTTTTAATTAGAGTTAAAATCGATTTAAATTTTGAGAAAGAAGAAAGTTTTGAATTTTGATTTCAAATGTGATTATGAAGCATCCTTATCGGAGTTATCGGTGATTAAATTGATATTCGTCTCTTCCCTCGTGTATTTACGAACTATATGACACTAGTGCATAACAATTTATCTAATATATAAATCAATTGCTGTTCGTTAGTCTCACTAAAACTCGAGAACGGCTAGACCGATTTGGATAATTTTGGTTTTAAAATATTTGTGGAAGTCCAGGGAAGGTTTAAAAGGTGAGAAAATGTGGAAAATTTGCGAGTAAAATAGTAAAAACAACAATTTTATTTTCCCATACAAACTGTTCCTACCTAATTATTTTATTATTTTTAACGCATTTTACGCATGCGAAGCGAAATCTAAAGATTGATGCTCGTGAGCGATTTTTTCTTTCCACAATTTAAAAATGTGGTCCTACCTGTCAAATATTTGATGTTCATCCCGTTCGGTAGGTAGGTATATAAGAACGTATTAAATAAGATTTGGATGAAATTTTGTGTGTATGTTTCAATGGGTTCCTGGATGGTTTAAAAATACAATTGGACCCGGTAGGTGGTGCTGCTGTCGGTATGTCAATGTCACTAATCTCATAGACTAATACATGATAGATTTTAATGATATTTTTTGTGTAGGTACATTCGAGTCCGGATCCCTGCAAGGTTTGAATTAACAAATGGACCCGGTAGGTGGCGCTGCAGTCGTTGTGTCACCAAATTTGATTTGCTGAACAATTCATAACATGGGACGGTACATGGGACGGACGGGACGGGACATGTGACATGGGGGATGGGAAATGGGGGATAGGAAATGGGAAGGGACGGGACATGGAAAGGAACATGGGCCAGGACGGAACATGGGACATGAGACGGGACATTGGACATGGGACGGGACGGGACATGGGACGGGACGAGACATGGGATGGGACGGGAGATGGGACGGGATGGGACATGGTACGTGACGGGTCATGGGACGGGACTGGACATGGGACGAGATAGTGAGATAGTGGGATAGTGGGATAGTGAGATAGTGGGATAGTGGGATAGTGAAATAGTGAGATAGTGGGATAGTGTGATAGTGGGATAGTGACTGGACTGGACTGGATTGGACTGGACGGTCCGAATGAAAGGATGGATGGATGGATGGATGGAACTGTATTGGACTGGACTGAATTAACAGGATCCGTCACGTGGGTTAGCAGAATTCAACGCGAGCGAAGCCGCGGGTAAAAGCTAGTTTAAAATAAAATAACATTTGAATTTGAATTGAATCAAGTTCTGATCTGCACATGAATTCGAAAATTGAGAGGTCTTCATGTCTCAGTTTGGTGAACCGACTTGCCATTTAGACAACAGCCTACATAGGTGGCATTGTAGTTGTTATGGATAAAGGTAACTTGGACTTTTAGCTCATTTTGGCATCCTATAATATGAAAAAGGCCGACTGCCTATGATGTGCTGGACCTACTGAAATATTTTCACCTGCGAATGCTCTTTTATAGACAAGCCATTTTGTGGGCATTACAAGGTCTGTT
Organism: Asteroscopus sphinx; assembly: GCA_949699075.1. NCBI lineage: Eukaryota > Metazoa > Arthropoda > Insecta > Lepidoptera > Noctuidae > Asteroscopus > Asteroscopus sphinx. Next base: position 21,831,763 of record OX453016.1, on the reverse strand, counting down.
ATCTTTATCTTTAATAAGCCCATACTCTTTCTTGTTGTAAGAAATGACTTAGAAATTATGTTTATTGAATGGTCAACTTCTGTGCTCTGGACAGAAGAACACCAAATTGGAATTCATTCAAATTCTATAATTCACCAATAATTTAACTCCATTATGAATATTTAACATAGGGTTGGGTGCTAAATATAGCTAAAATATCGAATAATTACCTATTATTTTATTACTTTTTAAGCATTTACGCATGCGAAGTGAAATCTAAAGATTTAAATTGTGGAAAGAAAAAATCGCTCACGAGCAGGATTCGAACCTGCGACTTGTGGCTCAGTACGCCAGTGCTTTAATAAGATATCGCTGACGTCACCCAAAGACGTACCATAGTGGAGGATAATTTCGATACCACGATCAGTGTTCACGGTAGCTTAGTGGCTAAAGCACTGGCGTACTGAGCCAGAAGTCGCAGGTTCGAATCCTGCTCGTGAGCGATTTGAATAATTGCCTACTGTTTTACAATTCAGTGAACAATATTGATTCAAACAAAACATTATTATTTATTACCCTATTTGAATATGTTAAACAAATTAAAACGAAATTCACATTTTTATTAAGAACATGAATACGAAAACCAAATAAAGTAGGTACCCACATGCTAAATATATATATTATACTAGCAATATAGTATACGACGACAAAGTTTATGATCCATATAGTCGTTTAATTACGTCACTACTGTCACTAAATGTAGCAGTAGTATGTTTTAATTACGTCCAACAAAATGTAGTGTGACTGTGTGATTCTTTCATTTGTAATTTTTGGATACTTTTGGATGGAACTAAGATTTATGAATGAGAGTCAATGCATTCGATCGCGTATGCGTTAGTTTCAAAGTCGCACTCGTGCTACAGTGGGGAAAAAATCGTGTTTTCCCGGGACGTGCCAAAGCCATTAGCACTAGCACCGGAACACCGGCGTGGTCCAATGGAGTTCCTGGAGCGCCTCTATTTTGTGCAAAGGATGGCCAACGTGTGGTTTTAGTCGGTACGAGTCCGATATACCCCTCCACCATCCCCAGACGGAGGGTATCCATGAGGATTTCCATCCGAAAATAAAAAAAGGCATTTGAGTGCGAATAAATTCCAAGTTTGAAACATACCGCATACCCGATAGAATTCGATGATGATAAATGAAAATCATCATTTATAAATCAGTAGCGCTCCTGACGGAAACGGGAAAGAACTACTGATTTACGAATGAAAGTTGAGGCATTCGATCGAGTATGCGTTATGTGTGAAACTCGCACTAGGCCGTCAGGTATTTAGAGTCTGTTGTTCAACTTTATGAAAACTTATGTAACGTGTTATTAGGGGCATTTTGACTATAATATTATAGCTTCTGTTTTCTGATTTGTATATCATCAACATCATCATCAACTCAGCCTATCGCAGTCCACTGCTGGACATAGGCCTCTCCCAAGATGCGCCACAACGCTCGGTCCTCTGTATATCACTCTACTCTAAACATTTAATACAATTTAGATAACTATAACAAAACTGAAAATAAATCTAAAATTGAAAGCGTATTTCTGACTTCGTAAAATCATATGAAATAACAAAATATCCTAGAAAAAGCAATAATATTTGCCGGAGAAAACATAAAACTTTCTATTATTAAAGGAACACAATAATATTCACAATCACATTCAATCGAACACAACCGAACCTTCGGACAATCGAATCGAAAGTTCTAGGAGATATAACGTCTTTTCTGGCGGAATAAAGAATATGTTTTTATGTAGAATTTACCAAATACTTGTACAAACTATATTAAAGTTGTGCGGAGAGAGTGATGGCGTTGCGTGTTAAGGGACGAAACTGTGTGGCTAGGGTTGCCACAGAATTTCACGGGCTGCTGGTACACAGTCTGTTATTTTGCCTTAGTTGCGGCCATCCTTATTTTTTGAGGCTTTTAGAAAGATAATAACCAAACAAAACTTCTATTAAAACCCCCGTGGTTTTAAGTGTCATAGTTTTCAAAATATTTCGAAAATCGAGAAAAATCCATAGAAACCATAGAAACGTGTTTTAGGCTTTCATAATGAACATTTTACAATAAATGTTTCATGGCACGCTAGCCATTAACTTAATGCATCATTACATCTATTTTATCATAAAAAAATGCGTTCTCCTAGGCGTCAATTTTATTTTTTCCATGATTTCATAATAATTTTATTTATGGTCATTCTTAACATGGTCGCATTTTATTTTTGTGTGTAAATGTTTAGTACACTACTAAGTATAACCACAAAAAAAATAAGAAGCAACGAACACAGGAACTCGGAGATATTCATTTTTAAAGTTTTAATTTAGGGTTGTCAACTAATGTAGGCGCCTTTAACAAACGACCAATTTCGCTCGGAATAAATTTGCTTCTTCAATTATTATAATTTCCTATTACTATTTCTGAAGCATTATCCTTGGTCTAATCATGTCTTCACAAACACGATTTTATTAGATTCACCTGTAACTAACAAATCATGTAACAAATCTTGTTTATTATTCTTTTTTGTTTTGTAAGTGCATGCACTTACATCAAAATGAATCTTCGATGAAGGATATTATGTGGAATTGGGAAGGGGTCCGCCCTCGTTAGATAGAATGTCAAAACCCAATTTCCATACATAATATCTGGAGAAGCGGGGGTGAGGTGTCATGGAGCCGTCAAAGACCCATGGCACTGCTTTGCCTCAGCAGGTACTGACCCGTCCTGCTGGGGGATGTCCTTCTGGGCCCCGACCAGAGGACTTAATGCAAGGGGGGCATGAGGGCGCCAACCCTCATGCTGGTCAGCGAGTGGCAACTCCAACGACTAACAACGAAAGCACGAACACGGATCTGAAGAAATCACTCACGAAATTGGGAATTTATAAAATTTTGGTAGATAAGGCACATTTGCACGGGGTTCATAAAAGACCTTTGGATCTCAATTCAGAGGAACGATGCCTAATCGTGTTAAACGCTTTATATCCAAATGGAATTCCGAACAATATCGATAGCCAAAACAATGAATTTAATTACAATCTTTCAAATTTTTTAAGTAAATGTGGAACTTTATATTGCAGTAGTAAACGGAATTTCAAACGATTTTGTAATAAAAACAAACACTGGCTTTCCACTATTTTTGATATTGAAATACCAAAAGTGAATATCGAGGAAAGTCCTTTACCACAACAAAATATTATAGAATTGGATGAGGCACATTTTTTATTACAAAATAATCCTTCAACTTCGAGAAGTAGTAGCTATGCCTTACAAAAAACTTTAAGACCCCAAGAACTTGGAAGACCCGATACCTGAAACTTCTTTTGGCGCTCATTCCAGTTTCACATCAAATACACATTTATTACAAAGTAATCCTTCGACTTCGGGAACTAGTAGCTTTGACTAACCTTCAATAGATCCGAAACCTGAAACTAATTTTGATGCTTCATCCAGTTCCACATCTACATTTTATGAAAATTTAAGTGATCGCCAAAAGCGCCGTGCACGTAAAGATCTTTAGGAATCGCTTGACGGAGAACCTCATTCAAAACTAATTAAAGTTATGTCGAGAATAGTAACAGACGAAACCGGCGAAAAACTAAATAAAAGTTCTACTCAGGAGTTTGAGTTTATAATAAAGGAATGCTTGAAAAGTCCAACTCGGCCTAAAAAAATCGCAGGAACCATAAAGTCAAAATCGGAACCCAAACCCTATTCTACTGATGAAGCTCTTTGTTTAATGATTGATATAAAACTATCAGTGGAGGACTATATCTACATGCAACAAGGTGCCAAATCTCGATGATTTAATATTTACCCTGCCTATTATAAGATACAAAAAGCTAAAAAACATTGTTATCTTGATGTTGAAATTGAAATATCAGAACGAGAAGCCAAAGTACCTTTAAATGATTTACTTATGCACACGTTTCGACGAATCATTGACTCTTGCGACCAAAGGGTTTCGGAATATTGCAATCAAAAACAGTTAGATACACTTCACTGCGTTTTTGAGGGTTCATGGGGTTTTGATGGTAGCACAGGACAGTCAACATATAAGCAAACGTTTTCTGATAAAATTGATGACGAACACTGCCTCTTTGCTACTACCTACATTCCGTTGCGCATAAAAAGTCTTGATGGTTTTGTCTTATGGTCAAACCCAAATCCACAATCTTTTAGATTTTGCCAACCAATAAAAATACAATACAGATCAGAATCAAAAGATCTGATTCTGGAAGAAAGGAACTGGGTAGAAGAAGAAATTGAAAATCTTTCACTAATTTATTCGGAAATTTTTGCTGGATATGTCGTTGTCGGAGATCCAAAATTATACCTCACCATAATTGACGGAAAAGTCTTTAATGTCATCACAAATACCAGCTCACAATTACGGTGTGCGTGTATTATTACCCATGATCCATTACTGCAAAGTTTTGCTGATATTCCTAATACTGAATTGGTAACAGACGCTTCTGATGATAATATACTCGTATTATCATCACAAGAAGTTTTGACAAACTCCGATGATGACTGCTAGGTTAGCGTCACGTATCGTTGTAGTCTTAGAGCATTGAGAACATTATAGTAATTGTTTTCAGACAACAGAAACCCAGAAAGAGACACAGAAAGACACGAGAAAGAGTTTACTCAAAGTTAGTTAAATACTAACACACTACACACCTCTGCCTACCCCTTCGGGGAAATACAGGCGTGATGTTATGTTATGTTTTTTTTTTTTTTTTTTTAGTTAAATACTTGGGAAATATCTGGCACTTTTATTTTATTTTTTTATTTATTCAATTGCGACAACCCTATTTCCATAGAAATTTCAAAAATATTTAGAAACTCTCTATCTTCGTATTCCTGCTATTGACGCATGTCATATTTTAGTGTATTATTGACAATAACATTACGCATATATTTAAATGAAAATAAGATGCGACCGTGATAAGAAAACATGAAAAAAAATGTTTTGTGTTAATCGGTAAAAGTAAAAAATCTCCTAATATATCAAAGGTACGATGCCCCATTTTTTTATCTAAATATATATTATGCTGTTACTTTATTTAAAGGACTAACTAAATATGTATTACAACAATTTTCGAAAATAAAAATTAATTTTGTTTTTCTCACTTTTCAATGAAACCTTAATAACTTTATAATTATAAAAAAAAACACTATAGGTATTTCTGCCAAACCTTTATCGTTACTATAGCTATCGAATAAAAACATAAAATGGACATGGCCGCAACTAAGGCAAAATAACAGACTGTGTGGTACCGTAACCAGCGTTCTTTGCCAAAAGTGGTAAGGAAAAAATCACATAAATAACATACATAATGTCCTATCGCTTGAAACGGGCCTCTTCTTAAAAGAGAAGCACACTGAAGAAAAACATCGTTATGGTTTTAATCGGTACAAGCACATTGTAACTTTTATTCTTCCTGAGGCTGAGTACCTTTCCACGAGGATTTACTGACGTAAATAAAGGGTTTTCAAGTGATATTAGATGCTGATTTATACTTTCCAAATACATACCATACTCTATTTTATACCTCCCTTTGTTTTAAGGATCTCGTTGGACAGCTATAAAATAGAACCTACATGTCTTACAAAAAAGTTGGTAACCCTAGCAAGATTATTTTTTAAGAACGGCAACTGTTACACCAATGCGTAACATTAATTCTCTTCAATCAATTTTTTTTTTTTGGATTTATTACGATACCTTTCGTTTAACAATTTATTTTCCATAAAACAGACGTGTGTATTTATTACATCTACTTTTTTTTACGCCAAATTATTTTTTATTTTTGTATGATTCAAAATTCTCACAGATTCACTTATTCATCAAAAAGAAAAATACTAGGATTCTTCGATATTATGTGTGTATATATGACTCGACAACAATACAACAGAAGTTCACAAAATAAATAATACAAAAGGTCGCCCAATGGTCGAAATTCGACCGTAATAATTCATTAAAAAACCGAGTGTGCTTTAGACCACACGACTGAAGTAAAACTTCACTCACTTATATCTCCCTCAATACTATTTCATTGAGAACAAAGGAATGGCGGCGCGGCGCGCGTCTTTTCTGCGCGGCGGTGCTGTGTCGTGGCCGGCCGTCGCGCACGCCTCGTTCCCCGCGTCCCGCACTACCCCCTCCGTTCGCCTCACTTTTCGTAACGCATTCACCAGCTTACTCCCCAAGTCAAGCGTGCCTAAAGAAGTTTTACTTGAAAAACTATTACCATTTTAAAAAATTGATTATACTATAGCTCGTTAATAGCTCAAATCAATTTTGATATTACGTCTGCAAACATTTTTTTACTCAACCCTAGCTACGGTACAATTACACAACGTTGTAACGAACAGAATTACAAGACATCTCGGGACTCATCCCACAGCACTCAGTGAAAACGCTTCGAAAACTTGTAAGAAGTTGTAAGTAGTCTGAAATAAAACGTGGTCAGGACCAGCTTTCGCTTCTTACAACTAAAAAGGTCTGTGAAATTCTTATAGGTATGTTCACCTACTCATTTTGACATGTTCTTGTTTTTTTATTGAATTTATTTTTCCAGGCAGGTGCTGTAATAAAATGTTCTGGGAATGAACTCTAGTAAGCATTAGAGCAAACATTAATTTATAGGTTAAAAGCATTCAGTGAATAAAAAAATAAAACGAGACCTGGTTTTTCCTTCAATATACAAAGGACAGCACTGCGTAAGAGTTGTTTGCCTCAGGTCCAACAGATGAAAACGTTACAAAGCCGACATTATTTTATATTTCAACTAGAGGGCGCCCGCGTCTTTACCGGCGTGGATGTCACATATCGTGCATCCCGGCGTGAAAAGTAACAAACTCACAAAATTTCTCATTTATATAAATGTTAGTGTACTGTGTGTTTATGACTCCTTGGTACATATTAGCCGAGTCATCATCATCATAATTTCAGCTGAAAGACGTCCAGTACTGGACAAGCCTCGGGGCCGAAAGGGTGTACCCTATTAATCTGAGGTGTACCCCTATTATTAGACGAGTGGTTGTCGTTAAATAGTTTATTTGTCATTTATCGCGCATCCCTCTGAAACTGATTATCTTTCTGAGATAAAAAGTAGCCTATAATAAAGTACTTTTATGACATCCTGGTACATATTATATCAAGTGGTTGTCGTCAAATAAATTGCTTTGTCATTTATCGAGCATCCCTCGGGAACTGCTTACTGTCTCGAGTTAAAAAGTAGCTTATATTCTTTTCCGGATTCCAAACTATAAGTATCTGTACTGAGTTTCATCAAAATCGGTTCATCGATTTAGGCGTGAAAACGTAACAAACAGACAGACTGACAGAGTTACTTTCGCATTTATTATATTAGTATGGATTTGTACATTGTTTAGTTCAGAAATCACATAGTTGCTTATATATAAAATAGCCATTAGTATTCAATCCAAAGGGGAATGACAGGATTCGGCTAGAAATCAAAGAAGAACCAACAGACATAACGTAATCATGAAAATTATAATTATTTTTAATAAGATTTATGCAACATAAATAAAGTCTGTAGAAGTACACCGTCAAATTGTTATTTTTAATAGTTTTTAATGAATAATGTATTACAAAAGGTCAGACATTTTATTGACGTTATTTTTAAAATTCGAACTCACATTTTTGAACTAGTGATTAAAAACTGCAGATGTGACATGTAGGTATTTATTGTAGGCTGTGAATTATTATTAGTTATAAAATAATGTAAATATATTAATTGATTCAATAACTATGTTTTTAAGTAAAGGTTTCTTTTTAATAATTTCAGACTACAATTGGATCGCAATTTATTGTCCGTGAACAAAGAAATTGATTAGACTGGACTTCACTGGACGCCATCGCAAACCAGTATATTAAGTAGCGAGCACTTAAGAAAAAGAGATCAAATATATTTCTAATAAAAGATGATCACTATAAAAAACTTGTATCCATAATAATTATTATAATAGGTACCTACCTAAAACAAAGCAATTAGCAACAAAATGTCCATTCTGTCCAACAATTTCTTAAAATCATAGTCTTTGTCACGACGACACATTTGAATTTCGAAGCCGAGTAATGCTGGATTGTTTTTTCTTATAATGTTATCTGTGTGTATAACGTATGTTAGAATTGAAAATGTTGTCAATATAATAAGAATAAAACCATACCGATAAGTCACAGGTTCGAATCCGGCTCGTAAACGAATTTGTCCACAGTTCATAACAATGTCTTGCAAATCGATTACCTACAGCATAACTGTAAAACAATAATATTGTACCTAATCATTTTATAGTTAAGATTTCTGCAGGAAAAATTTGATGTACCTAAGTATGAGCAAACACGTATTTATCTAGTACGTTTTTTTTTATCGTAAAAATACCCATTCCTTTTGTTATTTTTACTTTTTATTTTATTATCGATTAGATTTTTTCATTGGCATCTTGTATGTAAGAATACAAAGCTGTAACGTAAGTTGAAAAAAATATCATTTTAATGAAACGTCATGACCAAGTTACTTATTTATATTTGATGAAGAATAATTTTATTGTTTGTAGATACATGGGTAAAATACATAATATTTATATAATGATCTATTTATTTACATTAATAGTTACAATTTTAAATAGTTTATTCAATGTGAACGTTCAAAAAATTCGACTGAAAAATATATTTTATGGTCACCTTAATTGACCTAAAACTTTTTCCGGTCTACTTCTATCGGAAATGTTCTTACAGTTCTAAAGTCTAGATTTTTTGCCCTTTTAAATGACATATGTTTCATCTTTGTTGAATCTGGCCGGGTCGTAAAGGAAATCCTGTCAATGCCCTTTGATAAAAGACTTTAATGATGATGTTGGGCTGGTTCGAGTAAGTTCCCACCCGTACGCAAAATACACGCTTGGACGTGGAGTTGCGGAAACCAGCCCGTTATACTATACTATACTTAATGATGATGATTATTTTACAGGTCAAAGTCACAGCATTTTGGCAACCAAAAAACCGGAATAACTCTCGAATTCTCTTCACCAAATAAAACAGAAAGGGAAAATATGACAAAAAAATATGCAATGGACACTGAAACGACAATCACCGCTACGATCTGAATTGCACATTCTCTTCCCACCCTTACTTATCAAACAGCGTTCGCTGCTCATTACTTTTTATCGTTTTTTTTCCTCCCACTTCAATGTTAGACGGTCCTTGTAATAGAATATTATAGTACATAGCTGTTGTTTTAGTTAAGGAATGTTTTAAAGAAGTTTTCTGTTTTGTGTCTGGTGGAATGTTAATTATAAGGAATTATGCCTGCAAATAGTTTGTTTTACGCAAGAGTAATTTTTTTTTAATTGAACTTTTTCGAACAAAGTTCCTCATGGGGACTTGCAGTAGATGTTATTCGGGAGAAAATGTAGAGTCACGTTATGCTAAGATTTGCGTTATACCCATTCATATCGTCTCTTTCTAACTAGGCGTGCGCTTAGCGGACTGAAAGGGATAAAGCAGTTTTGCTACACTATAGAATTGGCAATTTCTTGAGTAATCGCACATTGAAACATAACTAAACGAGGAAACAATAGGATCGAATTTAAAATGTTACTATGGTTAAAAGGCTATGCACTATCAATTGAACTATTGAATATACGGACACAGAGATGTCAGTTGACATCACCTTTAAGCGCCATCTGGTGGGTAACGTCAAAGTTACAGCTAACTATTAAATAAAACATACATAAAGACATGTTTTACTGGGGACTGAATCAGGGCCCTGTGGTATCTCAGTCCGACGCAAGATATTTCTTGCCATCTACGCTTGTATTATAGTTGCGAAAAAAATATGAATTTAAAGGTTAACTTCGTTTCTGACGGGGTTCCCGCACATGTTTTTTTGTTAAACTTGTCATAACATTAGAAACTTAGATTAATGTAGGGAAGTTGTGACTGAATTTATAATGCTATGAATATTAATTAATTCAGAATCTCAGCATGAAGTTTTCAGAGAGGCAGATAACAACGAAGTAACTACAGACACCTAAAAATATAAACTTTACAACGAAGATACTTTCCTAATAGTCTCAACACACATAAACACAGATTAATAACAATTACTAGGTAACAAGAAAAAAAAAAACACGATATAGGTACTTAAACCCAAGCCTGTACAGCCATAATAAGAAACTCAAACAATGTAGAACGAGCTCAATATATGATCAAACTGCCCGTCACTGCTGCATGTAATCCGGTTATCCGGATAATCCACTTTAAAATTTAAAATTCCTTACCAAAGCCGGTTATATCCGTGATTCGCTGTTAGCCGTGTTTAATTACATTTTACATCAATTTTCATTGATACAGGGTGTAATGTTGTTGAATTATTCGTTATTTAACAACCGTGACCTTGCGTTTGTCTGCCTTTACGTTTTTAATGTCAAAATACAATGAGTTATCCAAGAATGGGTACAATGTGTTATCCATGTTTTATGAAGAACGGTAATTTAATCGAAACAAAATTATTACTAGACGGTAAATGTTGTATACCATTATTAATACAAATTTGGCCATCACGATATGATATATCTTATACACACTACGCACACACGAAGAAGTAGAGAGCAGCGGAGAAGATGGGGCATGACAGCTTAAGAGGGCATCATGGCGGTTGACGTCACGGTATATGAGATGGTCCCACAAGGCACACCAATAGATGTTTCACATAAAGATATAAATGATTCTGATCGCACATACAACATGTTGATCTATATTCGTGCCATATTTAAGGAGGTGACTATACCACTGATACTGAACACGAATCAATAAAAAAATCAATACCAAAAAAAAAAAATTTTGTTTAATACCTATTTGTAAACAAACAAATTCCCCCCGTGTGTCGCGTGCGACACAAAAACGATCCGTGCGACACCACCAAAACAATTTGCAGGTATTTCCACCCTTTGACAATGCCGCCGATGACTTATTTTCCGAGTCGTTCGGGATTTATTCTCGAACCCTCGCTATGTTTCTAAGAGAAAATTGAGGTATTACTTAATCGTAGAATTTTTTAAGTATTTTTAGGTGACTAAGCACATTATTTATCATCTGACCTAGAAATAAGTCACGATTACAGATCAACATCTTGTATACACAACATGCTATAATGGATTCCTAATTCTTCTAATTAAATTTAGATAAGAACGAAGCAATAGACGCCGAAGTGCCACACAAGCCACTTTCAACACATCCCACACAGGTTCTAAGCTCATAAATTTCCCCGTATTGACTCAACATACAAGAAATCTCTAAACTTAACAAGATACTCGAAGACAAATTACTGCGTGACAGCTCTAGAATTCGATTTAAATGAATCGATTTACAGTTATATAGGCACTCTTAATTGAACCACAGGGACCGCATTCACTCCAACCACAATCCAACCACGGTGCTGTTAAGAGCTACCGTCTGCCCGCTTAATTGGTGGTTAATCGATTTGTAATTCACCAAGTTTGTGTGCTGAGTACATGTTTAGTTTGTCACAATCGATTTTGGGTGTCGATAAGATTTTTGAGTGTGGACTCGAAGGAGGCGTTTCATCACGTTTATCTATTTTTGTGAACATTGATGAATTTTCTAAAATATTTTAAAATATTGAAATATTCACAGAGAGTGAAGTCTTAAGTGTCTTGAATTAATTATAAAGACTACTAAAATTAAATGATGTCCCTCTAATGTAATTTGTATTGTTTTGTGCGAGCGTAGTCTGATTAATTTGAATTAGATTATGCATCTGTTAAAATTAATTTGTTCTGATAATGGTACCTATAAATATAAATTAATTAACGAAAACAAAAAACCCCACTGCGTGTAAAAATAACTGAAAAGTTGTAAACAAGACTTGTGTAGGTAAGTCTATGTGAAAGTATCAAATCAACGCGCAGCCGGAGGTTACGTATGTTTTTGGTCATGAATTACATTAATAGTCCATAGGTAGGTCAGTTATACAAAGTCTTTGATAGGTAGCCTCCGCTTGCATCTTGATTTGATACTTTCACATAGACTTACCTACACAAGTCTTGTTTACAACTTTTCAGTTATTTTTACACGCAGTCGGGTTTTTTGGTTTCGTTAGTTAACTTTTTTTTTCTTTAAAGTTTCTATCACACTTTTTTACTTACTGGGTCTCGCTCGCCTTTGCGTTCAGCGCCGCGTCGGCGTCGTGGTGTGAAACTTTTAGACTCGGCATGGTATGAACATATTTTTTTGGTAAAAATTACCCTATGTTAAAAAGTAGTGTAATGGATTTTACTCTCGATTCTGAACAAACTAGTTTCAGGTTTTGAGTTAATTCAATAACACGTTGTTTAAACACGTATTCACCGACCGAATCCCAGGTACCTAAACGTTATTTCAAAGTGCAATGTCAGAGCAAAGAAGAAAATAATACTTTTTTATAGCGTGTACAGAGCCACATCTAGGTCCTTTCAGAGAAAATAAACATCTCTCGAGCTCACAAACATTAAGTTTCAAGTGCAACCGGTTGAAAGCAACTACTATTGTACTGATTATAATTCTGTGAGAATTATCTGAACCTGTGCTCGAGGAGTTACGCAACGGTTGGGAGTTTTTCTGTTGAATGTTAGCTTTATTATTCTTTAGTTTAACATAACATAACATCACGCCTGTATTTCCCCGAAGGGGTAGGCAGAGGTGTAATAGTACACCCACATAAGGTAAGGTAGTTTAGTTAAAGGTTACATAATAATATATTACTGTCGAAGCTTGAAATGAAGCTATTGACGGCCGAGTAACATTGAACTTCCGAAGTCATTTTAAAAGGACGAGGCGCTAGCCTAGTCCTTTTTAATTAAACGAGGCCGTTAATAGGTATAAAAAAATTGCAGGCATCAATTATAGGCATTGATTATAGGCTATTTCGGCCGAAACTTGAATAGTACTTTTCTCTCATTTGCGAGGAAACAATACACAAATTAACTCAACAATATCTAATTTTCATTCGCGCCAATTCGTCCGTTCGAGGTTCCTGTTCTATTTTCAAAGTTTTGAAAAAGAATGCGCTTTCAGCCGTTATAATAATAAATATTTTGTACCTAAAAACACCTTATTTATGGGAATGTGTACTTAAAAACCCCAGTAGCATAATTAAAAAAAAAAAATCTGTCCAGCTATTTATATTATTGTCGTGTTGGATATTGTTGGCGTGTTATTTCGTTGCGTACGGAAAAGAGCCGGTTGATGTATTCTTTATTCAATTATTGAACCAATTTCCGAGCAAGTGGGAGAAAAGTAAATATAGAGATTAAAAAATAACGGAAGGTATCGTGGAACGCCTGAAAGAAGCGAAGCTTCTACGTATGCGCGGTATATAGAACGAGTGCGTGCAGAATTGTATGTATGGACCTTTATGCTAATGGAGGGTAATTTAATTGTGACGCTGACGTCACTTTCTTTCTCAGTTTACACCCCAGCGGCTGAGCCAGCAAGACCGTTAGCTTCGCTTCAAAAAAGAAATATGGTAAATGGAATGGGAACCTCCTCTTTTTGAAGTGGTTAAAAAACACATTTTACAACAAATGGAACTACAACCAAGTTGTTAACTGTACTTATTTAGTCAGCTGACATCTGACCACCTGAAAATAAGACTTATCTTCACTAAAATTCCACCTACTCTTGGAACGCAAAAAAAAAAAAAAAAAAATTTGAGCACAAATGGTAGGGGCCGAGTTTCTTTTTGTGTCGCAAAAGAAATTCCTTCCATGAATCCCGTCCACCGCACACCTGCGAATGCAGGGCGTTGACCCCACGTTTTAGGAAGCGTTTTAAAACTCTGTCGTTTTATCGTAGTTTAAAGTTTTACAGAGTTTTTAGTACGGGACTGTAGTTGGACAAAATGGGGTTTGGATTGTGTTGAATAAGATGTCTTTATTGGAAGTAGGCATAGGTAACAATATATTGAGGCTGTCAGCACAAAGGTCACCGATCCCGTATTTTTTGGGTTTTTAAATGTACGGCCACATTGTACGGTAGATAAACTTCACAATGTTAAGTTTTAATTCAGTTAAGAGTACAATAAAATAAACATGCCATCTGCGCAAATAATGGTCTAACTCATTCCATGTTTATCTACCGCAAATTTAAAAACAAAAAAATGCGGTATAATCTACTTTTGCGCAGATGGCGACAATATTATTGTAATGTCATTTTAAAATTACTATACAATTTACTAGGCTATGTTGGAACCTACCTTTCCAACTAACTGGAAGTTAAATCCTTATAATGGTTCAATTTAAATAAATTTAATTGTACTATTAATTGTTCTATTTATAAATTAAGGAATAAATAAAGGCTACAATATAATAATATATATATTCCCAGTTCATAAAATAATAATAATTGAAAAAATATATACAAGCAAAACAAAAGATAAGTAGGTACAATCATTTTTGCAATAGATAAAAAATTGTGTGAAACTGAAATCACACCATCAATCGTCAATCTATTTGTTATTTTCTTTTGTGGTTTATAAAACACATCAGTGTTTCTTGTTCCAAATTCTACAAACCTCTCAAACTTTTATTATCCAAAACGTTTTGCTTTTACCAACTTAATTAATATACAATCTTCGCCTAAATTGAAATGATTGGCTAAGTTTAAAGATCATTTACAGGTGCCATTAAATTTTCCCTTTGCCAAACGTTTGCCCACTCAAATATAAATAAGCAGCTTCTAGTCTTAATGGTTAAACATCAGAATTTACTCAAAATCAGTTTAATTGGAAAATCTTGAACAAATAGAGTACTTATGCAAAACAGAAGGAGGACCAAAAGTTAAAAGTATTTAAATTTGTAAATTCAAAGTTGTTACTCCAAGCTCATTTGTGAAGTATCTTTTGAGAATTGGTAAAGGAAATTTAAATCTAAGACTAGCAGTATTGTTGGTAGCTGAATAGACGCACTGTGCCTGAAAAAGCAATTTAAACTGCTCCGGAGTCTATGTATGTGCAAGCGATGAGAGAGTAGCGGGAAAGTAGACGATATGGCTACTTGAGAAACTTGTCTTTACTTATTAATCCACGATATTCTGCATGGCGCCTTAGCAAGTGCTGAAGATGATGAATTTATTTTAATTTAAATTTGTAACAGTAAGTTGCAATATAGTCATAATATTTGGAGAGCTCATTAAAGAAAAAAAACCGGCCAAGTACGAGTCGAACTCGCGCAGTAAGGGTTCCGTACCTCTCAACGACCTGATACCCCATAAAAACTGATTTAATTTACGAGAGTTTATCAAAAGACATCAACGTACAGTGCGCGAAATATGAATTTTTGCATGTCTTTCTTACGCAGGTACCGCCACATATGTCTATGTTTGTCTTATTTTTAGTATTTGTTGCTAAACTACATAATATGCACTATAATCTGACCAAGTTTGACGCTGGTATATATTACGGTTTTGAAGATAGAGCAAAAACAAAAACGTTGAAAAAAATGCATGTTTTTTGAGGTTTCTTGTATGGGGAAACAAAGGGTTGTTTTTAGACTTTTTATTGTTTTTTGTATTTTTCGTGACACACCTCATAGCAACACATATTCTGAGAAAATTTTAACCGGTTACCTATTACCGTTCAAAAGATAAAGCCCTGTGATAGACAGACGGACGGACGGACAGCGTAGCGAGAGTAATAGGGTCCCGTCTGTCACCCTTCGGGTACGGAACCCTAAAAAACGAAGAAAAAGGCAATATTTTCATAAAAAACACTAAAACAACTCCTAATAAATAAATGTTATTATCTTATTAGTATTGCACTTTTCCATGAAACACCTGAGTTGAGTTCAAGGTTATCGCCATATTAAATGTTATTCTATGCTATGCCCTAAATGAGCTCTCCTATGACCACAACTTTCTGTTACACCTTGTAAGTACAAAACAGCACACACACACACAGTACCTTGTAAGTACAGTAGTTTATATAAAACAGATACTTGAACGCAAAGGTACTGTAAAGGGGGGGGGGGGGCAGCCGAGTGGCGCCCCCATCAGTAAAAAAATATTACTCGCTGAATATATCATTTATCTAAAATTCGTTTTTAACAATTGAAGTATATATATTGTAGTCACAGATAATATAATGCTGTAGTTTAATAAGAAACTATTAACTCTGTAAGTGTAGACCAGTAAGCCTCAAGACGCCACATAAACATAGTTTTGCATGAGAACACAGTCGTAAAATTTCGATAAATGATGTATTCAGCGAGTAATATTTTTTTTACTGATGGGGCGTCACTTGGCTGCTACATGCGCCTTAACTGTAACTTTCTGTTTAGAACTTTGTGATGTCACTGGGGATCCTTTTTTCTGTTTTGTGATAGTTAGAACTACAGTAATACATCTGAAGATGGGCTATAATAAAGAATGATATTTAGAAAGGTTACTTCGGACAGAGAATCGAGTCAGGGGCGTGTTTACGAATTTATATATGCGTTTACGGTGACAAAGTATTTTATTATATATGCGTTTACGGTGACAAAGTATTTTGCTCCCGCTTCCGCTTATAACTTGCCAAACAAATTTAAGGAATACAGTGCGACAAAGAAGGTGAACTCACAAGTTTACCTTCTAAATCTAGTGAACTCGCGGGAATAAATAAGTTTGCCGTGCGCTTTGATTCTGTTCGCTGGTGATTAAAACGATTTAAATTTAAACTTTAGTTAAAAAAAAAAGATTTGTTCGTTGCAGCATTGTTGAGAACACAGAAATAGATAGAATGGAAAAGTGGGCAGGGCGCGCGTGTCAACACTCTGCACCATAGTTCAGGGCATTTCAAAGCCTTTCTCTGTATGCCTTATGACTTGTTTCTGTAAATACTGTAAAAAAAACCCGCAAAAATGCCTTATTGTGATGTTTCTAACTGCAGAAACAAAAGCTGTAAAGTACATTTGATTAAAATAAATTTTAAAAATTAATGACGTCAATGTATAAAGCGTAGTTTGTTTGAAAGTTGCCACGCATGAATTGCAAGTAAAATTGTGATTACATCCATTCCACTCTATCTATTTCTGTGGTTGAGAACTTATTTATTTCAGTTTTTTTTTTGTTTTGTTATGGCAAAGAGTCGCAGAGTTTAAAGGCAAGCTGCTGTTGTATTATGAAACTGTACGTAATTGCACATTAAACATAACATACAGTACACACACCATCCCCTACATACAAAAACACCCCCAACACAAACACTCCCCACACACACACATAACTCACTAGCACCACCCATAACCTTACATGTGCACTAAGACTTACCCTCTTAACTGCCAATACAATATTGTAAAAACTTAACCATAATTTTTCAAGATTTAGATAAATTAATTAAGTCTATTGCCTCTCAATCTGTACCATGTAAACGAGAGGCCTGGCCCTTGTCATACAGGTTGTCCTAGTTCAGGGTCCAGGGCTACACTGCTGTTATGTTCTTTTGAAGTCGCAATAAACAATACCTATTATTATTATATTATTAGTACGGAAACTACAAACAAGCGCTCCAAAAGACGCACTCACATAGGCGCACACGTAAACAAGGCTCCTAAGCAGGTTGTTTATTTGTACTGACAGCACTGCGACGTCTGCTCAGGTTGTTGTTGAGGCGTTCGTCTGTGCGAGTGATTACAACCGGAGCGTAAAGACGTAACTTCCGTACTGTGTATTGTGTTTACTGTGCTAATTGTCTGTTTAATTGTTTTTTGTTCGTTCAAGAATTACGCAAAACTACTGGATCATGAAGACCAAAGAATTGCCAAACTTAAGTGGCAGTGGGCGGGGCACATTGCTCGCAGAACGGATGGCCGATGGGGCAGTAAAGTTCTGGAGTTGCGACCGCGTACTGGAAGGCGCAGCGTGGGCAGGCCACACAAGGTGGACCGACGACCTGGTGAAGGTCGTGGGAATCCACTGGATGCGGTAAGCGCAGGACCAGTCGTTGTAAAGATTCTTGGGGGAATGATGATGATGGTGACTGGACCATGTAATACTTGTTTTTATTTTTCGTACCAAGGGTGTTTTGTTAATAAAAATAGACCATGATCTTTTGACGACCTCTGTGGTCTAGTGGTTCGAGTGTCGGATTGCTGATAACGAGGTCGTGGGTTCGATTCCCACAGGACACAAATATTTGTGTGATGAACATAAGTGTTTGTGTTGGTCTGGGTGTTGCTTATGTATTATAAGTATGTATTTACAAAAAAAAAAGTATATAAGTATTATATCCACTGTCTAGTACCCATAGCACAAGCTCTGCTTAGTTTGGGACTAGATGGTGCCGTGTAAAAATGTCCCAAAGATATTTATTTATTTATTTATCTCCCGTCACTCTTTGTAACAACTATGTGTTACTAAGGGGCTCAAAATAAGTAAAGGCTATTTTCCTTAATTTACACAACAATGTTTGAAGGTATTTCAATATCTCTTAAGAGAAATACATGAAGTAACAAAGTAGTTTTAATAAATTTGTAACCTTTGTTTTAATTAGTTGACATTGTCTTTAGTGTGATATTAAATAGTTTTTGATTACTTTGTTACTATCATTTTAAATGAAATGAAACTATTATGTGTCTCGACGTCATGTCTTCTATAAACTATGTTGCATATTCAGGTATTGTTTTTATGGAAAAAGAAGTATCTCAAAAGGGCTATAAGCCTTTTGAGACCTCTTTGGTCTAGTGTTTCGAGTGTCGGACTGCTGATCAAGAGGTTGTGGGTTCGATTGCCACAGGACTGGACACAAATATTTGTGTGATGAACATAAGTGTTTGTGTTGGTCTGGGTGTTTCTTATGTATTATAATTATGTATTTACAAAAAAAAGTATATATATATTATATCCATTGTCTAGTACCCATAGCACAAGCTCTGCTTAGTTTGGGACTAGATGGTGCTGTGTAAAAAATGTCCCAAAAATATTTATTTATTTATTATTTATTTATTTTTTGTGGGGAATCCTCTTGGACGCTCTCCGTCCGGGGAAGGCTATGCGGCGGTGCGGGAGGGCCAGTGTCAGATTCTTACTGACTAAAACCAACGCCGTGTTCCTCCCAAGCTAACCTTTTTTTTTTCGTGGGGAAATCCTCATGGACGCACTTCTCCCGGGGAAAGCGGAGCCAGTGTCGGACTCTTACCGAATAAAAACCACCACGGTGTTCCTCTACCTACCCTTGGCCGGGGGACGTGGGGAACCCGTGGGTATTCACACAACCACCCCCGACAGGTCCTAGCCCGCCACAAGCAGGCGAGCCCTTTCACCTAACCTATGCCTAATGTAACCTTTGGCCTGGGGCGTCAGGAGTGGGATATGTGGATTTACCACAATGGCTAGCTTTGCTTCTGTTTGGATTTTTATTCATGTGGTATCGGCATATCCCCCCCCCCCCTTTTCGGGGAGGCCTATGTCTAGCAGTGTGACAGCCGTCTTTCAGCTGAAATGATGATGATGATGATAGTTCCAAGGTATTGGAGTCAGCCACTATCGCTTATTATATTATTGGGTAAAGTTCTAATCGATAAAAACCATAATTCTACATCAGCCCAGCATCGAATATTCTAATTTATAGAAGCTATTTCTGTAACGTTGCTTCGGTACTCTTTCGAGTTATAAGGCATAAAGGTACACAGGGAGAGTTTTGAGACTCATCTTCACTTTGTCTTTTTCGCCGAGAAAAAAGGAGACGACATGACACTCGTCTGAGGAAACTCTCCTTGTGTGAAACGGCCTTTATACGAAAACTAAGAAATTTGTGACATTTGACTTGTGAAGTTTTCACATGACTGAGTGTTATTTAATTAATGTACCCACGTATAATTTTGTTTAATAACAATTTTAATTACAATCCATAATAACAGTTAACTCTTGATCTAGTGCCATGTATAATTAGCTCCTTTCCTCTCTCTTTTAGTTCCATCCATTTATTTTGGATTGTCAGAATTAAAGACAGATTCAGCCCAACAATAAATATAACAATTCATAAGAACTAAACTTCAGAAATGAGGAGATTCGCAGGAGAACGAAAGTAACCGACATAGCCAAACTTAAGTGGCAGTGGGCGGGCACATTGCTCGCAGAACGGATGGCCGATGGGGCAGTAAAGTTCTGGAGTGGTGACCGCGTACTGGAAGGCGCAGCGTGGGTAGGCCCCCCACAAGATGGACCGACGACCTGGTGAAGGTCGCGGGAATCCGCTGGATGCGGAAGGCACAGGACCGGTCGTTGTGGCGATGCTTGGGGGAGGCCTATGGCCAGCAGTGGACATCTTTCGGCTGAAATAATGATGATGATGATGATGATAAGAACTGAACAGTAATTTCAAATCAGTAACTTTAAAAATACCTCAGGTATCCTTTTTTTGTTTAAGAGTGGAAATCCACATAGATACTCTTTGTCTGGAGAAGACAGAGATCCAAGTAATAATTCACAATTACACGCACAGTTACATTACAGCTACCTAAATGCCCATACACACCAAAAGCACGTCAGTAGCAGTGCGTGTTCAAGGCGGGCCCGCACAATTTGTAATACTAGGAATTATATGAAATATCTACGTCACACCAGGTATCAGCGCGGGTTCGCGGCTGGCAAACTGCGCCACTCCAGCCCTGTTCTAGAACCGCCGGCGACAAACCAGGCAGCGCGCCGCGTAAGATGCGCAGGGCATCAGCGGTGCGGTTGTGTTGTATCACTATGGCCGCCATACTAATTTGTCAAACCGGAGCGGGGCAGGGCGGCGCGCCAGTGTAACGTCAAAGTGGTTACGAGGCAGTTATATTGTTTGACAATCGACACAATACGTCACACTAAAAGCAGTCTGTCGTGGGCTCGCCGCCAAAACGCTTAAAAACTTTCTGCTTTTTAGTATGACGTGTGCCACGCTGCTCACGCCCCGAGCTTCTCACGCCCTGTGCTGCAACTGACATGCTTTTGGTTTATACAGGCCTTAACATAATTTCTTTTTTATAAGCGGGTACCTGTCGGTTACACATACATTTTTAATTATTAAAAAAATAACGCTTTTCCCCAAATTTATTAATCCTACTTTTGCCAAACCCGTTTAATATGGGACGGACGACCTCTGTGGTCTAGTGATTCGAGTGTCGGACCGCTGATAACAAGGTCGTGGGTTCGATTCCCACAGGACACAAATATTTGTGTGATGAACATAAGTGTTTGTGTTTGGTCTGGGTGTTGCTCATGTACTATAAGTATGTATTGGCAATAAAAAAATATATAGTATTATATCCATTGTCTAGTACCCACAGCACAAGCTCTGCTTAGTTTGGGACTAGATGGTGCTGTGTAAAAATGTCCCAAAGATATTTATTATTTAATATTATTCACTTTGCTGGGACAAAAAAAATAAATTAACTAACAGCCAAACAGATTACGCGGTCTAACATAATCGTGTTAATAATAAAGATTGGCAAGCGTCATCGACCATACACTCCATAGACGCCTCATAACAGGTCACTGATGTCTGTCAACACATCTATAAAATTTCACTAATGTAGGTCGCCACTATTAGCCACTTGAGAACTTCAAATCAGTTTCGACCACTTATGTGAGCGGTCAAATCTGCCGCGTTAGTGATTAGCCAATAGCCGCCTTGGTAGGGCCAATCGGATTGCACTACCCCGCCTCAGCTAATTGACAGAATTTATTGTACGCATTATATTCAACACGTTTATGTGCAATTTGAGTGAATTCGCAAAAGTTCTATTAAACGTAGTTAGTTATATGTAAGTTAAATGTGTATATTGGTATTTTTAGTTGTTACTTGTTAAGTTAGTATGGTAAGTAGCATGTAAGTACGTTTTATTTTAATACTCTGGTTGTTTCAAATATCATAATATATTATATATTATAGTTGATAGCCACACTATCGCATTTGGTTTAAGACCTGTAAAGTTAGTTGTAAGGAGGATTAATAAATAAATAAATAAACATTAGGTGTCTACAGGTATGGTCGATGGCAAGCGTCAAAAGCAGAGGTAGCAGTCAAACGCAAGCCTATTCAGAATTTAAAAAATAATAAATTTGTAGCATAATCTGTGCATAACCCATCCACCTTACTTTTATTAATTTTCACTCCAGAAATCGTTTTTTATTAAATAATATTCCACACAAAACAACATTTACTCATAGACATTTTCTCAACACTAAATATGGTTCGTAATCCGAATAAACCACACACACACGCACTCGCCCACATACAAAAATACAGTACACTAGTTCTGTTACAAGGTTACAACCAACACGGTTGCTTTATTACACCTGTCAGACACATACATTTGAAAAAGTAGCGAGTAACACCACAATAGGCAGAGTGTCTGAAAAAATACACAATTTACACAATATGACAAGGGAACGGACCATTTAAAGAACAAAGAGCCATTTTGTATGAGAGATAAGTCGGTTTATTCAATACTTTTGTGTTATAAAATGTTAAACAACATTTTTTGTTATGATAATATTTGAGTGTGACTTCTGAAGGCTGACATATATTTCTGGATCCGAGAGAATTTATTTACACTTTAATGACTATAAATAAATGGATTGTCTGATCAGTTTATTCCTGTATTTACATCTTCACACAATCTTGTTGTGCAATAAAGAGGATTACTATTATTCCGTTTATTCATTAAAATAACCAGAGATTAATAATGCCGCGAACACCAATCAATAATCTAAGAAAATAACAATTTTTTTATACTTATTTAATATTTTTATATACTTAAATAAAATATAAATAAATATGTATATCTATAAAAATAGTAGCCATTCAGGGCCTTAGAAAGAGGAACTTACGATACGCGCCATGTGTAAGTGTAAGTACCGTTTTCTGTATCAAGCCCAGCTGCCTAATTAGAGCCTCTCCAGATATTATCATTATTACATTACTATTAGGTAATAATGTAGATGAACTGAAAGAAATTGAAAATTAAACGCTGCATAACAGTAATATAGGTTGTAGTAAGGGTTATTGTCGAGAGACTAAGTATTTATACTAAGAATAATATATTGCAAACTGCATACGTAACATAAAAATTTATTTAATATTTTTTCAGAATCACACTGTTAACAGTGTTACGAAAAACGTTTTGTCTGTGAATGTGGATGGCTATAAGAAAAGAGGTAGACTAAAGAAAAGATGGATGGATTGTGTGAAAGATGATATGAATAGAAAGAAAGTGAACACGGAGATGACGGCTGATAGAGATGTATGGAAGAAAAATACATGCTGCGCCGACCCCAAATATATTGGGATAAGGGCAGGAGGATGACTGTTAACAGTCTGTAAAGCCCATGTTCAAAAGAAAATTAAAATTTCATCTAAGGGTGGTATCAATCAACTCAGCCTATCGCAGTCCACTGCTGGACATAGGCCTCTCCCAAGTTGCGCCACAACGCTCGGTCCTCTGCCTTCCACATCCAGTCCCCCCCAGCCACGTTCTTTAGTCGGTCCACCTGGCAGGGGGGCGCCGTACGCTGCGTTTGCCGATTCGCGGTCTCCACTCAAGGACTCGTCTGCTCCAACGGCCATCGGTCCTTCGACAGACATGGCCAGCCCACTGCCACTTCAGCTTACTGATCCTACAAGTTATGTCGGTCACTCCGGTTCTTCTCCGGATAATCTCGTTACGGATTTTATCCTTCAAAGAAACCAAGCATAGCTCGCTCCATAGCTCGCTGAGCGACTTTGAATTTGTGGACTAGCCCAACTGTCAGTGTCCACGTCTCGGCACCGTAAGTCATGACTGACAGGACGCACTGGTTGAAGACCTTTGTCTTCAAACTTTGCAGTATAGGCACTAAAAAGGGTGGTATGCCACTGGTCAAATTTCTATGTCCAATCTCTGTGTTCTATCGAATTTATTTGATGATCAGTGTTTTATTACATACAACATTTGATGAAAATCATCCAATTTCATTGATTAAACCCACATTGGACAAAGAAATTTTACGAATGGCATACCACCCTATACTGGACTCAGGGGCCTTACTCGTATTGAGTTAGTGTATTTCGCACTACAGTTTAATCTAGGAATTGATGCTCGATTTGGTTCACTTGAACCAGTCGAGAGTAAGGCCCCAGAATCTCGCAAACATTTCAAAAAAGCCAAGCTGGTACACATAAAGACATCACACAATAATGACATAGACTTACTGTCCCTGACACCTCTCACCCGATCTGTCCGACGGATTAATGAGCTGCTTGAGCGACTGGACATATTTACATGTAATTTGAGTGAACTCGCAAAAGTTCTGTTATATATCATATGTTACATGTAAATTTTTCATACTTGGTGTTATCTATAGTTTGTGTATAATGTTAGAATTTTATTGTTATGTGTAAGTAACATAACATAACATCACGCCTGTATTTGCCCGAAGGGGTAGGCAGAGGTGTATAGTACACCCACATTTCACCAGTTATGTTGTAAGTCCCATGTAATAGGGGGCGAGCCTATTGCCATTAACCGGGCACAAATCCAGACTCCAGGCTGCTACTGAGAATTTCCTAAGAAAAACCCAATAACACTTTGCCCGACCCGAGAATCGAACCCAGGACCTCACGCTCAGCAGTCGCGCTTGCGCTTGCTTGTAAGTAATTGTTTGTTATTTTCGTTTCATATTTTTGTATTGTGCGTTTGCCTTTTCTATCGCATTGGGTTAGCCTGTAATCATAGATGTAAGTCGTGACAAATAAATAAATAAAAATAAATAAATAATGTCAATTTTGAAACGTCAAACTTTAGCTCGTTAGGGTGGTATGCCACTCCTCAAATATCTTTGTCTAATGTGATTGATCAATGAAATTGGATGATTTTCATCAAATGTTGTATGTAATAAAACACTGATCATCAAATAAATTGGATTGGACAAAGAAATTGGACAATGAAATTAGATCAGTGGCATACCACCCTATAATAATCAAGCAACGGGTATTGTGACAGATATCAAATCATCATTAATCATCATAATTTCAGCCGAAAGACGTCCACTGCTGGACATTGGTCTCCCCAAGCGTCTATACAACGCGCGGTCCTGCGTTTCTCGCATACAGCGGTTTCCCGCTCGCAGAACAAATGGCCGATGGGGCCGAAAAGTTCTGGAGTGGCAACCACATGCTGGCGCAGCGTAGGTACTGTATCAAATTTTTTTTTTATATTATTGGATGGCGAAACGAGCTAAAGGCCCAAAACGAGCTAAAGGATGTTAAGTGGTTACCTTTGCCCATAACAACTGCAATACCACCTAGGTTGTTGCCTAAATGGTACCGTAAGTCGGTATCTACATGAGGGGCCCCCCACAAGGTGGACCGACGACCTGGTGAAGGTCACTAAAAGGTGTCAAATATGTACAAATAATGTCAAAATACGTTTAAAATGTTCGTACTTGACGTTTGTTAGACTCGTGCATGCTATATCCTACGAGGGGCTCGTGGCTAAGTAGCAAGCGTGTGGATGGTACGATCTGCAAGGTTAAGCTGCACTAGCCGCGGTCAGTCTGTGGATGGGTAACCGTTTCGTTACACATCGAGACCCCTTCGTGCCTCGGAGAGCACGTCAAGCCGTCGGTCCTGCGCCTGATCTCTCTCCGGTCGTGTCGAATTGCCGTCCCATCGGATTATGAGAGTGAGGGAATAGAGAGTGCACCTGTGTTTGCGCACACGCTTGTGCACTATAATATGTCCCGTGCATATGGCTAGTCTCCATTGAGATTGGCCGCCGTGACCGAAATCGGCCGGGAGGACATTATATCCTACGAATTAGTGGTTTGGGAGATTTTGGAGCCCAGTTTAGATCAAACTAAAGACATTTTCCGTTATTCTTTTGACACTTATTCCGCTTGTGTGGCAACATTACTCTTCCACTGTTAACACTGATTACACAGATACAAAACTGTTTCTAGAATGCTACTGCTTTATAATTAAATCCAATGTAAATAAAGATCCCTACAGTTCTAGCTGTGTCAAAGACTACTCGTCCAAAAATACCTTACAAAAATAAAAAAAGATCAGGATAAGAGCCGTAACTAAAGACCTTAAATAGCAGTCTTTTATTCCGCGTAAAAACTCGTCTTTTAAAAAAGCGTTCGAGCCCTTTCTTCAGCAAACAAAAAGGCTAAGAATCAGCAAACATTTGTAACCCTGGAAGCAATTTATCAGCCCGTATTGTTACACCACTGTTCTATATTTCATCTCAGTACCACGTTGTAATGATACCCATTTGGACACGACGCTTGATGGCGTGTGTTCCAGACTGGCTAGCGGTTATATAAATGGTTGTTATTATAGTTGAAAACTGGGCTAGTTTCCTTCAAGGAACTTCAGTTGGTTCTGATGGATTCTTGGAAATATTTTGAGTTTGTGAAGTTTGGGTTGAGGTATTATTTTTGTATTGTAATGGGAAATGTTGTAAATTCTATTAGCCTATTGTACAGGTTATATTGTACATGAAAGAAGCTATTTTATTAGACTTTTAAACAATCTCGTTCCATTATAAATTATTCATTTAATATGAAACGGGATTTAACACGCAAATACCTATTTTAAGCCTGACGTTTTCGTCTGCTCGTGACAAGGACCAGTGAAACCTGGTCAAAACGTTGGTATTCAAATAGGTATGTGCGCATTAAATTCCGTTTCATATTGAATTAATAGATGTAGGTATTGGAGTTATTTAAGAATATTTTTATTTTAGGCTAAGTAGTGGAATGCTAAATGGATGGATTGATTGAGATGTTACCAAACATTCAAATAAAAATACAAATAAATAAGATTATAAAATATAATTGTTGTCATACTTTACTTACTTATAAAAATAATACTTTACTTATATACTTTACTTACTTATAATACTTTGTAATAAAATTATATTTTCCGTAGGTATGAAATCAAAAACAGTCAATCATTATCAAACACTTAAAAATTTATTAATATCAGGCCCCTCAGAAAGTATTGCGAAAAAAAGTTTTTATATATGGGAGACTGGCCAGTTATAATGTTTTTCGAAAATATGATTATTTATAAGTAAAAATAAGTAAGTTCCAATTTCAAAATTTCCCTCCACATTTTTTGCGAGTTAATTCAAAGTATTGTGTCTCACTGAAATATGGATCTGCGCCGGGAACATTTTAGAGCTATGATTTTATACGATTTCAAGTGTCGCCTGAAACCGGATGAATCGTACGATAGAGTTCAAATGGCATTCATGGATGAAGGCCCTTCCAAGGCAACTGTGTATCGTTGGTATAACGAATTCAAGCGCGGTCGACCAACTTTGGGGGATGACGAAAGAAGCGGTCGCCCTTTGACGGCTGTTACCGAAGAAAACGTGCTAGCAGTGAAAAATTTAATCCAAGACAATAGGCGAATTACATATCAGGAGATTCAACACATATTGAAGATTGGATCGGGAAGCGTTCACGAGATTCTACACAGCCATCTTCGCGTGAGGAGGATAGTATCACGCTGGGTGCCGCACAACCTCACCGATGCTCAGAAGCAGGCCCGGGTGGAATGGTGCCGTGATATGCTTAACAAATTTGAAGCAGGCTCGTCTCGGCGTGTTTACGACATCGTTACAGGTGATGAGTCCTGGATTTATCAATACGACCCAGAAACCAAGCGCCAGTCGACTGTTTGGGTGTTTCAAAATGAGCCAACGCCTACCAAAGTGAAGCGATCTAGAAGCGGGGGTAAGATTTTGATCGCTAGCTTTTTTAATTTGACTGGCCACTTGGTATCAATTCCCTTACGGGATCAAAGAAGCATTAATGCCGAATGGTATACTACCAAATGTTTGCCAGAAGTCTTCTCTGTTATAAGCAACAAGCGATCAAACAAAGGGCTTCGCGGGCTACTGCTCTACCACGACAATGCACCTGCGCACACCGCACTCAAAACGAGGGACTTCCTGGACAGCACGCCAGTCAAACTCCTGGGTCACCCTCCTTACAGCCCTGATCTAGCACCGTGTGACTTCTTTTTATTCCCAAAAATAAAAAATCAGCTCAAAGGGATACAATTTTCGTCGCCGGAAGATGCGCTGGCTGCGTTCGAGCAGGCTGTAAACGAGGTGTCTGCGGCGGACTGGAAAAAGTGTTTTGAAAACTGGTTTAGGCGCATGAATCTTTGTATAGAGGCTGGTGGAAAGTACTTTGAAAAGATTTGATAAAAATATATGTACGTATAGAACAATTTTTTTTAGTTTCGCAAAACTTTCTGAGTGTCCCACGTATATTTTGAATTTTTCGAATTTTATTGTAATTTCTATACAATGTTAAAACAAATTAGCTCATAAATTTCAACTACAGCCAGCTGATCACAAGGTCAACGGCCGCGCAACGCGCGAAATGTATTTTGACATGGTATAGAGTATAAAAACGTGTTTTTACGTATCTAAAACCCTTTAACAACAACAATGTTTAACTCTCAGTCACTAATGCTATCTAAAACATTTATTTGTCTCACAAAATATACCCAACAGGTCTATCTTTACCTTTAATTCTCCCACTAACTAACTTTAAATTGTCGAATATATCCACTCGAATGGTCGGAGTCACAAGTCCCGATTGAGCTCAACACAGATCGATTAAGGGAAGTGCAGCACAGAGGTTCAACAAACAAACTCCCGTCTCTGCAAACACAGTGAAACACAGTGGCACACTGTGTTCTGTTCCATTTCTGTTTCTAGTTCGCCCGGGGTCATTAAATAGCTGTTGGAAAACTTTTCTAATTAGGCGGAGGGCATTAATCTTTTTGACGTCTCGCGATTCGTTGTGACTGGCACAAGTTGCCAAATTATAGAAATAATTACAGTGGAATTTGTATTGATTGGTGCTCGTATCGTGGTGTGTTGAAAGATGAAAGTTACAACTGGTTACAACATTGATTTAAGTTTTGAATTTGGAAACGATTTTATTGTTGGAATTTGCGTATTAGTAGTAAAAGTAGGTACATAATTTTTGTTGGTTTGGAGAATTAGTTTAATACCTTGTATTTCCAGTAGGTATAATTTTTCAATGATTATTATGAAGATTTTCTCTGCCTTTCGCATATTTTTTCCTTGCTAAGCGATTGTGTGGTCGACGATGGTACACGCGTGCCCAGCAAAGGTGAGAGGATGGCAGTCGAATATATCGACCCATCCTCTCAAGTGGCTACTCCGAGCATCGTACTGGAACATGACTAGGTCGCTTGGCGGCACGTCTTTGCCCGGTGGGTGGTCGCAAGCCGTCGGCCGTGGCCTATCACCAGTATGTCATGTGATTTGCACCACGTGTAGGGATCACGTGTAGGGATTCGGAAAAGGGGTACTCTCCTACGGACGTGGGTTACTCGATCCCCAAAATCACATCCAATCCCCCAGCTACTTTAATCAGCTCGTTGGTCTACCTGGCAGAGGGGTGCCCTACGCTGCGTTTGCCGATTCGCTGTCTCCACTCAAGGACTCGTCTGCTCCAACGGCCATCGGTCCTTCGACAAACATGACCAGTCTATCAAAATGTTGTGGCGCAACTTAGGAGAGGCCTATGTCCAGGAATAGACTGCGATAAGCTGAGTTGATTGGTTTGATTGATGAAGATTTTTTGCTTGTTTTTATTGAAATAGAATGCCATGTTATTAATTCATCCCTAATTAAGCCAAATTAAGTCCTAGAAATGTTGCTTGATTTTTTATAACAAAGCCTTATGTCGTCTGTCCAATTGTCTCTTTTTGTTATGAGTTGGAAAAACATGCCAAAGGCCTTGGACGAATAAAAAAAGGCGGACGGAATCTCGCTAAACAAAGAGTGAAGCACCCATAGTAAGACGGCTTGCTTGAAAGTACGGGCTGACACGCACTCATTCACAACCATAGCAGTATTATATTATCTGTGCCAATAGTAAGACAAAAAGCCGCGATTACGCAACAAATCTCGTGTGATGGTAGTCACTGTCGTAGTGTCACAAATAAAATAACAATATATATCTGGTGTGTCAAAATTCTGTCGAAATTATACTGGGATTAGGAAAAAACGAGGTGCTTCAATCTTTCCTTAGCGAGATTCCGTTCTCCAGTTTTTACTCGTCTGAGCCAAAGACCTACATGATATTAAACGGTTAACTTTTCCCATAACAACTGCAATACCACCTAGGCTGACGGTATTGCAAGTCGCGCTCGCCAAACTGAGACATGCAGATGGAAAGGCTCATGTGATTGTAATTTCACCGGCACCCGTACTCTTCAGACCAAAACACAGCAATGCAAGCATCACTATTTGGCGGAGAATTAGATACGGTGGTAGTACTTCCCCGGACGAGCTCTTTCACAAAGGAGCTCTACTACTTCTAAAGTCCTAGTTGATTATGTGAGTTTGCGATCCTTAATTTTATTGTAACAAGCCGCTCTAAAGACCAAAATCAGTATTAGAAAACTAAGTTCTGAGTAAAGCTCGATGATATACATAAACTTTCATACTGTAATATAAATGTATGTACAATAAAGAATAACAATAAGAATATTGGTCATCCACAGTCTAATGTAATGAGAATTTTTGTCTTAAGAAACCAACAAAGGGATGATTTATGCTAGACCGTGCCGGACGCGAGCCGTACAGTCAACTGCATGACAGTGGTAACACGTCAATTCGAAAACCACCCTTACTGCTTACGAAATAAAGATGCTGCTAATATCAAAGTGTGAGGCCCGGACGAGGTACGTTACGAACAAAACACAAATCACTAATCTGCTTCATACAAACGTTCGTGAAGAGCCTCAGCCAGGCCTCGTACGGGGCACGGCTTGCGCTCGGCATGGTCTTGCTTAAATCATCCTAAAACCGTATAAATATTTTGCCTCCTTCCAATTCAAAGCCAACAGTTTTAAACTACAACAGAACTGTTAACTGATTTCTGAACAAGCGTCTCAGGAAGCGACCTACGTCTAATATAAACTATCTATTCTTAAGACAGCGCAATCGATCTTGAACGAACTAACATCCAAACATCCACAGCTAAATGAATACATGGAGCATGTATTCTCTATTCCCTGAGCAGAGGTATTACGTAACGGGTTGGCAATACCGACAATTGCGCTTTAGCGGATACGTCTTTTCTACCTAGTGTTTGCTTTCTTGTGTACAGTAGCCCAATTCACGTAACAAAACAATTGCAGTTGCAGTTGTTTCGATCAAAAAAATGCTTTTCGTGATTTTATCTATGGCGATCGCTGTCAGAAACGAACTGCAGCGTCACTGCAACTTGATCGGCGCGTCATGAAATTACATGAATTAAGGCCCAGGTTGACTGGTTGAACGAGGGACTTTTTGAAGCTGGATATTTAGTAGGTATTTGATTTTCGATCCAAATAACTGTGTAAAATGGTAGGCACCTTAATTTTTTAAATAGTTCCCAATCGATTTCATCAGGTATGGTGGACACTGTACCGCACTTACCAACGACTATACAGCCTGTAGATGCCTCATTACAGGCGACCGGATGTCTGCATCACATCCATGAAATTTCACTAATTTAGGTCGCCACTATTTGCCACTTGAAATCTTCAAAACGGTTTCGACCATTTACATGAGCCGTCCAAACTGCCGCGTTAGTGACTAGCCAATAGACGCCTTGGTAGGGCCAATCGGATTGCAGTACCCCGCCTCAGCTTGTGGCAGAATTTATTGTACGCATTATATTCAACATTAGGCGTCTATTAGGCTGTATGGTTGTTGGCACTTACAAATCAAAGTTGTATGCTGTGAGTGTCTATCGATCTCTATTTCCACAGTCACTATAATATGACCATGGTACGCATGGATAAATTGTATTTTGTTCATTAACGCTTTCCACGCAGCACTGTGTAACGAGTAACCATAGAAATCTTAAGGTGAATGTGGCAGCCAAGTGGCGCCCCCATCAGTAAAAAAATATTACTCGCTGAATACATAATTTATCAAAAAATCGTTTTTAACAATTGAAGTACAGGTACTGTAGTTTAATCAGAAACTATTAACTCTGTAAATTATAGTTCGCTATAGTTGTAGATACAAAAAGTACGAACAACTGTCACTTTTTACACTTTTTCTATATACAACTACAGCGAACTAAACTACAGTACAGGTACTGTAAACGTATCGAAAATTAAAAAAAAAAACGATAAATGACGTACCGATTCAGCAAGTAATATTTTTTTACTGATGGTGGCGCCACGCGCCACTGTGCTGCTACAATTTTATGCAAAGGTCTAGAGGTTGACACAGAATTGCTCAACAATCTTAATAATTAGATTGCTCAATAATCTTAGCGATAAGACCACCCATGTACCCATAATTAATACGTTGTTACTGTTTACTACTATTTTCATGGTGTACAATAATAGTACATTACTGTCGAGGCCTGAAATGAAGCAATTTACGGCCAAGTAATATTGGAAGTACGAGGCGAAGCCGAGTACTTCCCAAGTGATTTTGAAAGGACGAGGCGCAAGCCGAGTCCTTTTTAACTAAACGAGGCCGTTAATTGCTATTTCGGCTGAGACTTGTATAGTACTTTTCTCTCATTTGCGAGGAAACACAACACAAATTAATTCAACCAATTCACCCGCGCGTGGTTCTTGTTCTATTTTCAAAATTATGAAAAAAAAATGCGCATTCAGCCTGTATAGTGATAAATATTTTGTACTTAAAAACACCTAATTTATGTAAGTGTATACTTAAAAACCTCGGTAGCATAATTTAAAAAATATAAATTGTCCAGCAATTTCTATTATTGTCCTGTTGGATATTACCGGCGTACGGAAAAGAGTCGATTGTTGTATTCTTTTTTTTGAATAATGAACCAATTTCCGAGCAAGTGGGAGAAAAGTATATTCTATCTATCTATCTTCCAACATATCTAGTATCTACTACAGAACAAGCGATACGTAATACGCCCCGCGTTGAAAAACAACGTACGTCGCATCAGAAGCAGGTACAAATAACACCAGCTGAGCGTTTGTTTACATTCTAAATGTAAACGTGTTCGGTAATGGGATATTATAATTTTAAACGACTACCGTGTTGATGTATTTGTTCTAAACAGGGGTTTGTTTTAGGCAGCCCTACAGTATAATTACCTACAGTATAATTGTGCAATATTTGCAATTTCGCAATGATAGTGACCGTTTAGGGGTGAAATTGAAAGACAAATTAAGATCGGGACGATACAATAAAGGTGGTTTCCCACCGGCGAGGCGTGGAGTGGATTGGATGGGCGTGAATTGAAGTCTCGCTGACGCTTTCACACCAAAATATGTACATCGCCAGCACGCACCGACTGGCGCCGGCTCGCGCTGGCCGGCACCGGTCTGCGATGTACATCGCGGGTTGGTGCTACAGAACAGAAAATACAGAGAAAGTAGTAAGTGAGCTTGTCACCACGTTCCTTTACTAATTTTGTCAAATACCACATCTACCTGTTTTTTTTGTTCTGCGTCGGCGCGAGACATCGCGAGGTAGAGCGTGGCAGAACGCGGCCGGGCGTGGCGTGCCAGAGCTCGACCGAGCGTGGCGGGGCCGAGCGTGGCAGAGCGATACCGAGCAGGCTGTTGCGAGATTTTTGTATCCGCTTTGCAGTGTAATAAATACTCTATTCATGCAGCAATAAAGTTTAATGTTGTAGCAACAAATATTTCAATTCTCGCCTCGCACATCCAGACCTTACACGCCAAGGATGGGCGTGACGTGAATTGAAATTTTGCTATACTAATTTAAATTAATAAAATAATTAAAAATAATTAATTAATTATTATAATTGTAATTCAAATTTTTACTTCTCTTTGGCGAATTATGTAGCCTATAGCCAAATAATTATAAGTGTTATGTACGCTGTCATTGTCATGTACATCAGACCAGTTACAGATTAGTTAAGAGTATAGTGATTATTTTAATGTACGTGATGTGGCTGTACTTCTATAAATAAATAAATAAATAAATAAATTCTCGCTCGGCCCATCCATGCCACGCCTCGCTGGTGTGAAACCGCCTTAATAATTGTGCAACATTAATGTTGCGCAACTATATTGTGGATGGCCTTTGTCCAGCAGTGGACGTTTTTCGGCTGAAATTATGGTGATGATGATATTGTAGGTGTATGGGCTGCCTTAGTACATAATAGTACCTACTTTGAGGTGAAGAATAATTAAAAGTTCTTAGGCTGTTCAGTCGGAGCTGCAGTTGTCCTTACCATACTTATTTGAGGCCAAGCGCTCTCAAAGCGATAGTGATAGTTTCTTCAAATACCAAATTTTAAAAAATCTCTCTGCCCGCTTTTCCTCTTAACAGGGTAATTTACATTAAAAATCATGTAGCTACACAGTACATGGATGTTCTTATTATATACCATGGTATAATAAGATGTTTCACCAGGTATTCCCTTTCCGTGATGACAGCGCGATGCCTCCAAGCTACGTCACGATCAGTACTGCCATTGATTGATATCTTCAATATATGTAAGGAGATTTTTGTTCATAATGAATTTAAAATAAATTCCTAATTAGTCTAACGATTTGTTACCTCGTGTTATTCATCTAATTAGTTATTAAAGGAAACTGTATAAAATTAATAGTTCAAAAGTGATTCTTTATAGAAGGAAGTAAATGAAAAATGCATTTTGCTCGGGTAATTTATTTACACAAAGTGGCAGCACAACAAACTGACAAGTGTCACTATAACAGCCCGCTATTGGCTCCACAGCCGATGACGTAGTACGGAGGCAATCACGTGACCTAGCTGTCACGGGAAGAGAGTATTTGTTAAAACATCTTATTATACCATGGTATAATAAGATGATTCACCAAGTATTCTCTTCCCGCAATGACAGCGCGATGCCTCCAAGCTACGTCACGATCAGTGCTGCCATTGATTGATATCTTCAATATACTTATGGAGATTTTTGTTCATAATGAATATAAAATAAATTCCCAACTAGCCTATTTGTTATCTCGTGTTATTCATCTAATTAGTTATTAAAGGAAACTGTATAAAATTAATAGTTCAAAAGGGATTCTTTATAGAAGGAAGTAAATAAAAAAAGAATTTTGCTCGGGTAATTTATTTACACAAAGTGGCAGCACAACAAACTGACAAGTGTCACTATAACAGCCCGCTATTGGCTCCACAGCCGATGACGTAGTACGGAGGCAATCACGTGACCTAGCTATCACGGGAAGAGAGTACCTGGTAAAACATCTTATTATACCATGTTATATACAAACTTCTTGAAGTAGGTACTTTAGTAGGTAGGTTTAAGATTTATGCGTTGAAGCAAACTCTAATTAGCGCACCGGAAACTAATTAATGCAGTACTAAATTGTTGAAGAGTTTACTTCGAATAAGTGTTTCTTGAATATTCTGATTATGTTCGTTATACTAGCTTTCTATTAATTTTACATTTGTTGGAGAGTCCTTATACTAATTAAATTGAAGAAGTGCCTACATAATTATGTGTATGTGTAATAAAGAAAACTTTTTTTTAAATTATAATATAGGTATCTCCTATACTTTTAAAACTTCAGTATATTCTTGAAATGTATTCAGTAAATAAAAAAATACCAGATATACAACGTTTTATTGAAATAACTGAAAACCTCTAAAGGGGTCAATTGTCTCATCAGTATGAATAACTTCACTTGGGACTAATACTGAAATCGCATAAAAAAAGTCAGCTGATCCCTATATTTTGTCGATTCAATGTGAACTGTGTAGTCTTGTACCTATAATAAATGTGTATATAATCCATTGTGAGAGGAATATATGAATAAATTATTATTTTTATTATTATTTATGTAAACAAAAATGTAAGGGACACCTGATGTATTTTTCGCGATTTCATGGCTGGTCCCTTAGTAAAAGTTGTTCACACTGATAAGTACAATGACCCCTTAAGAGGTTTTCAGTTATTTCAATGACATGTTGTATAGTACTCATTATTTTAAATGGGGTGTCTAAGGTCTTGCGTTTACTAACTTACAGGCTGTATACTTAAAGTCTTCTTGACCTACAGCTACCTACCTACTATATAACGGTTGTCAAACTCTAAAGATCCATCAAGTACATGTCCACTTCAGCCTTTTCGCCTACATTAATCAATATAATAGGTCGACGCCCTTTGACATGTGCTTTGGTGTTAGGGACTACATACATTTAGTACAGAATGATCAGCAACGCAATGGAATCGAAATTTATATAGTAAAGCAGGATTAAAAAAAATTGAGACATAGATGTCCCTTTCGAATGGACTGTAACTTGTACCCTTTTATACTAGAGGCACATAAGTTTAAAGAATTTTATTTCTCATAAGAGCTTTAAAACGTTTCGCTTATGATGAGATACAAAAGACACATACATACATAAACATCACGCCTGTATTCCCCGAAGGGCTAGGCAGAGGTGTATTAGTACACCCACATTTCGCCAGCTATGTTATAAAGTCGCACCGATATGATATTATGTCGCTGCAAGATAAAATAATGTACCTACTATATACACCATATATCCTGGTTCTCAAAATTAGAAATTTATAAGACGCTCTAGAGTGGAATACATTAAAAGTTCAATTAGGTTATTTAAGTTAAAGTTTGTTTTTGTGTTTTCTCTCTCTGTTTTCTACCTTCTGCCTATTAGGATTCTAAAGTCGATTTCGTTTGTAACTTTTTATGATCTTCTATTTATTTTTAAACAATGTGTCTCTGTTAGTTGTGTCAAATAATTTTTTTTCTTTATTTCCATTCTTTCTTTCAATAGCATCAGTTTTAATCGAGCTGAATCCGCAAATGTATTCGCTCCTTAAGCAACAATTATGCATTGAACTAGGCTTACATATTGCAAGGTAATTTGAATGGCTATCGATTATGGTGTTTTCCTTTGTGATTGGGCTAAAGGTTTCCTAAAGGGAATATTAATACAAGCGTTCAAAAGCTTCAAGCTAATAATGTAGGCACTAGTTTTTGGACATTGAAATACGGATAGTAAAGAAGAATTAAGTTTTTAGATCTGTTTTTACTTTATTCTTTAGACTAATATAAGTATAGGCTATAATAATATAAACACAGGCGTAATAAAAAATAAGACGAAATGCTGCAAACAAACATATAGTGAAACTAACAAACCCATGCTCCTCCATGTACAAACCAGCGCTTACGCATACACACGCACCTCAAACCGTGCTCACCGCTCTCAGTACAAATGTCGCGGCATCGTCCAGCATTGCGAAAACTTATCTCCTTCAGGTGCATGTGTTTATTTGAGGAGCACGGTTTTTGTTGGCTTTCCTATGATTGTTCGCTGCAATTCGTCTATATTTTTTACTATGTCTGTGGGTATAAATGGGTCTATAATTTTCTTTTGGTTGGTGGTTGCAAGCGCGACTGCTGGGGTTCGATTCCCGGGTCGGGCAAAGTGTTATTGGGTTTTTTCATTAGGAAATTCTCAGTAGCAGCCTGGAATCTGGATTTGTTCCCGGTCACTAGCAAAAGGCTCGCCCCCTATTACATGGGACTTATAACATAACTGGCGAAATGTGGGTGTACTATACACCTCTGCCTACCCCTTCGGGGAAATACGGGCGTGATGTTATGTTATGCTATGTTTTAAAAAAAAAAAATTGTCACTGTTTTAAACAATCTTTGTACTTTTACCTGCCAATGGTAAATACGAGTTTATTCTATAAATAACTAAAAAAAAAAAATTTGATAACTTATGTCATACCCACTAAATATGAAGATTTCCATGAAAAATTTGGTCACACAGTGAAC
Organism: Asteroscopus sphinx; assembly: GCA_949699075.1. NCBI lineage: Eukaryota > Metazoa > Arthropoda > Insecta > Lepidoptera > Noctuidae > Asteroscopus > Asteroscopus sphinx. Next base: position 21,793,875 of record OX453016.1, on the reverse strand, counting down.
TATTTTCATACATGTCCCGGGGATATCGATGTCCCCTGAGTCACCCACTTTACAATCATCAAGAATTCTTGTTATGTCAGTCATTGTAAATAATATGCATACTAACTAATGAAGTAAAATTACTGATACAATAAAAAACAACAAATAAAAATACAATAAAAAATTTAAGACCGAAAAAGTTGATTGACTTAAAAACCTCCAGTAGTAACCAAATTACGGTAAACTTTGAAACAAAATGTTAAGAACACAACACAAACGTTAAGAACAGTGACTGCACTTGACACTATAAACCTCATGATTAATCACGTATAAAATATCAACTGCTGGAATTGGATTTTTTCATTTTACGACACAAATCCTCGAAACCATATTTAAAAGTACAGATATGTTACAAGCGGGCGTAATCTGAAGACTTCAAAACGTCTTAATTAGGACGTTTTTCTACAAGTAAGGCACAGGTGACAAAAAAAAACACACGTGGAGGTTTTCTAGCCAGCAACCCGGAGTGATGAGCTTGACAAAAGTACTACCGACTGGCTATCACCGGCGTTAAGTCGCATAGATTGGAAATCAAGTGGGGAGGCCTTTGCTCAGCAATGAGATGATACAGGCTATTAGAACAAGTAGTAGTAGCTCTCATTTGAAAGCCACACCACACCACCTGTGTCGCACGAGTTGTAAGCTATGATACTGATTTTACAACTTAAAAAAATGTGTTATCAAATGTACAAAAATTCCCTTTTTGGTAGTTCTTAAAAGCCTACTCCCAGGCCACTATGTTGAGAATAGTTTAATAACACGGGCCTTCATCAACATCAACTCAGCTTATCCCAGTCCACAGCTGGATATATTCCTCTCCCAAGTTGCACCACAACACTCGGTTCTTTACCATCCGCTCCAGTCCACCCCAGCTACTTTCTTCAGGTTGTTGGTCCACCTGAGCTGTGGGCGCCCTAAGATGTGTTTGCCGATTCGCAGTTTCCACCCAAGGACTCTTCTGCTCCAACGGCCATTGGTCCTATGACAGACATGGCCAGCCCACTGCCACTTCAGCTTGCTGATCCTGCAAGCTATGTCGGTTACTTTGGGTCTTTTCCGGATCAATCATATTACGGATTTTATCCTTCAAAGAAACTTAGGCACAGCTCGCTCCATAGCTCACTGAGCGACCTTGATTTGGTGGACTAGCCCACTTGTTATGAGTAGGCAGGACGCACTGGTTAATGTTATGGATGCACAGGGACCTTAGACGATGAATAAGTGTCAATTTACTTTCGCGTCATTATTGGATCACTTTCTGTACACACACGACGGCATTTGTTTTAACCGACTTCAATAAAACTTTTAAAAAAAAAATTGAACCGACGAAAACAGAAACTGAAAAGCGAAAAATAACTAATTATGAGTCGGCGCCAAACGAACTTTTAACAAGCAAAGTGCGTGTAAGTTGCAAGTGGCTGAGCGGAGAACGCATTTTTTGGAAAGTTATTGCTTATCGTTGAAAATTTCACGTTGTGTTTGATGTGACGTTGTTTTTATTATTTATTTATAGTAATTTAATGATCTTCGTTGATTGGTTGTTTGGCGCCGACTCATAATTAGTTATTTTTTGCTTTTCAGTTTCTGTTTTCGTTGGTTCAATTTTTTGTTAAAAAGTTTTATTTTTCATTTTTTTGTGGTTAAAATCTAACTCCAGGTCTCCGTTATGTCGTAGTGTCTAGAACTATATATTTATGTGTGTCAAGTTTCAACAGAATCGGTTAACAGGTAAGAATTCAGTGGGTGAACAAACACTCATCCCCTGTTTTACTACCCTTAGGGGTGGATTTTGATTTTGAAATTTAAATGGGACCAACTTCGAGGTATACCCTATCCACTAAAAAAAGAATCATCAAAATCGGACCACTCTGTAAAAAGTAATGCGTAGTCATACATTAAAAAAAAAAAAAAAATATATATATATATATATACGCGTCGAATTGAGAACCTCCTCCTTTTTTTCGTCGGTTAAAAAAGGAGGAGGTTCTAAATTCAGTATCATACATAGCTCATAAGTCATATAAATTCGACACATTTTATGTAACACATATGTGGTGGTGTGGTGTGGCTTTTAAATACTGATTAATAATTTAATTTAAGAACTACGTGGGACACTCAGAAAGTTTTGCGAAACTAAAAAAAATTGTTCTATGCGTACATATATTTTTATCAAATCTTTTCATAGTACTTTCCACCAGCCTCTATACAAAGATTCATGCGCCTAAACCAGTTTTCAAAACACTTTTTCCAGTCCGCCGCAGACACCTCGTTTACAGCCTGCTCGAACGCAGCCAGCGCATCTTCCGGCGACGAAAATTGTATCCCTTTGAGCTGATTTTTTATTTTTGGGAATAAAAAGAAGTCACACGGTGCTAGATCAGGGCTGTAAGGAGGGTGACCCAGGAGTTTGACTGGCGTGCTGTCCAGGAAGTCCCTCGTTTTGAGTGCGGTGTGCGCAGGTGCATTGTCGTGGTGGAGCAGTAGCCCGCGGAGCCCTGTGTTTGGTCGCTTGTTGCTTATAACAGAGAAAACTTCTGGCAAACATTTGGTAGTATACCATTCGGCATTAATGCTTCTTTGATCCCGTAAGGGAATTGATACCAAGTGGCCAGTCAAATTAAAAAAGCTAGCGATCAAAATCTTACCCCCGCTTCTAGATCGCTTCACTTTGGTAGGCGTTGGCTTATTTTGAAACACCCAAACAGTCGACTGGCGCTTGGTTTCTGGGTCGTATTGATAAATCCAGGACTCATCACCTGTAACGATGTCGTAAACACGCCGAGACGAGCCTGCTTCAAATTTGTTAAGCATATCACGGCACCATTCCACCCGGGCCTGCTTCTGAGCATCGGTGAGGTTGTGCGGCACCCAGCGTGATACTATCCTCCTCACGCGAAGATGGCTGTGTAGAATCTCGTGAACGCTTCCCGATCCAATCTTCAATATGTGTTGAATCTCCTGATATGTAATTCGCCTATTGTCTTGGATTAAATTTTTCACTGCTAGCACGTTTTCTTCGGTAACAGCCGTCAAAGGGCGACCGCTTCTTTCGTCATCCCCCAAAGTTGGTCGACCGCGCTTGAATTCGTTATACCAACGATACACGGTTGCCTTGGAAGGGCCTTCATCCATGAATGCCATTTGAAGTCTATCGTACGATTCATCCGGTTTCAGGCGACACTTGAAATCGTATAAAATCATAGCTCTAAAATGTTCCCGGCGCAGATCCATATTTCAGTGAGACACAATACTTTGAATTAACTCGCAAAAAATGTGGAGGGAAATTTTGAAATTGGAACTTACTTATTTTTACTTATAAATAATCATATTTTCGAAAAACATTATAACTGGCCAGTCTCCCATATATAAAAACTTTTTTTCGCAATACTTTCTGAGGGGCCTGGTATCTATACTTTTCTATACTATAATACTATATAATATTATAGAGGAAAGATTTGTTTGTTTGTAATCGATATACTCTGAAACTACTGAACCGGTTTAAATAATTCTTTCACCATTAGGAATACACTTTATGCAGAAGTAACATAGGCTTTATTTCATTTATTTCAGTACGCAGGTTAAACCGTGTGCATATTCTAGTGAATAAAATAAATAAAAGCGCATATTTGTCCGCAAAAAGTTCTCTTTAACTAAAGAAGTGTGAACATTGCAAGTTGTTCAACAAAACCTATGTTCAAGTCCAGGAGTTCAGCTTTAATTCAATAAAGTGTATATTAAGCGTGAAACAATTTTCATAAATAAGCATTTTCTGGCAAACTTCCCATGCCTTGGAACGCGGTATTATTCAAATATAAGCAGATTTTAGCACTTTGCTGCAGGGTCCTGAGTTTGTTACCCGAAGTTTTTGTTGGAATATTTGTCAATAATCACTTTTAGTTTGGGATAGTTTTTGAACATTTAGTTTCCGAGGGGATAATGACAAAAGAATTTTTTTTTTCAAATTCTTTATTAGACACATACATTACACAAAATTACAAATATAACGGGACAATTCATGTAATATATGTATGTGCCTTTTATTAAATCCACATTAAAAATGTTTCATCATAATCATTTCAGGACATAGGCCTGCCTTCCGCAAGCATGTTGGGGGGATATGCCATAATCACATGCTTGGCGAGTTGGCGATCGCAGATGGTTGGTTAAATACTCAAAGAACGCTGCTGCCAATTCCTTGGAGAATCCCTTAGTCGCCTTTTACCACACCCATGAGAAGAGATAGGGTGGTACAATTCTTTATATCCGGCACCACACGGAACGAAAATGCAATAAACTAAATTAGTAATCAGGTGCTATTCACCAGCCGTGAGGGTCAAAAAACATACTGAACACGTGAACACCACTATTTATTTCCGCATCCCACTCCTCATCATCATCATCATTTCAGCCGAAAGACGTCCACTACTGGACATAGGCTTCCCCCAATTAAGGGGGGATATGCCATAATAAAACCAATGCCAATTAAGGGGGGATTTGGGACATCCCACTCCTAAATGCTTCCAACTCTGCATCCTAAGAAAGATCAAAACAAACTCAATAAGTAGCTCAGCTAGCTATGGAAAGGGCTATGCTCAGAGTATGCTCTGAGCATAGCCCTTTCCATAGCTCGCTCGCTCGACCATACACTATAATGCCTCATAACAGGCGAACGATGATATCAATACAGCTATTTATTTTATTTATTTCCTCACAGCTAGAGGTTCATTTCTTGGCCTTAGCTTCGCGCGTGGCTTTCTTTTCAGCTGCACGGGCTTTTTTGCAGAACCTTTGATTCCTCAAGAATTTAGGGTCCATGCCAAGGGTGGATTCGTGTCTGTGTAATTTCACTAATGTACGATTAGGTGAAAGGTGGTGTGGTGTAGGTGGTATGTTAGGCAAAAGGAGGCGTGAGAACACAACCGCAGCACTCGTTCTGGGGTGACGACACAGTGGCAGGGTGAGTGTACACCGAGCCTGTCTCTTCACTAGTGTGCACTCTGCTAACGTCAGAGGGACACGCAGAGCAACGCTCAATTAGCCCAGATCGGGCCCCTCCAGTGCCAGAATATTCTCAACGGGCAATAAGGTCCCCGAAAAAGAGTTATTGGCCATGCCCATGGAGCATCAGCCCAACAAACTTATATTTATAATAAAACAAAGTTTAACCGGATTAAATCGCGTATATTATTTAAAATTAAAACTGACTTTAACATTAACTTATTTTTAACTTTAACGTTAACTTAAACTTATATTTCCTCCAGACGTATCGAGGAGGACCAGCAGCCTTCAGGGACAGCGAGAGGTTTTCTAGTCCAAACCCCCGACTTCACCAAGCCTAGCAAATAGATTCGTGATCGCAGTAGGTGTTGTTATTAGCACATAATAAAATCTAATCTTAATATATATAAATCTCGTGTTACAATGTTTGTCCTCAATGGACTCCTAAACCACTTAACCGATTATAATAAAATTCGCACACTATGTGGAGTTCGATCCAACTTGAGAGATAGGATAGTTTAAATCTCAAATTATAGTCGCAATTTTAATTTATTGCTTATTATTTGTCTGTTATTATTTGACAGTGACAATTATCTGTTAACTCCAAATGATTCTAACAGATGTCGATACCTTTCGACTGGGTTGAGATAGATGATAGATTTTAATGATATTTTTTGTGTAGGTACGTTCGAGTCCGGGTCCCTGCAGGGTTTGAATTAACAAATGGACCCGGTAGGTGGCGCTGCAGTCGTTGTGTCACCAAATTTGATTTGCTGAACAATTGATAACATGGGACGGGACATGGGACGGACGGGACAGGACATGTGACATGGGGGACGGGATATGGGACGGGACGGGACGGGACATGTGACATGGGGGACGGGACATGTGACATGGGGGACGGGACATGTGACATGGGGGACGGGACATGGGACGGGACGGGACATGGGAAGGGACATGGGCCGGGACGGGACATGGGACATGATACGGGACGGGACGGGACATGTGACATGGGGGACGGGACATGGGACGAGACGGGACTTGAGAAGGGACATGGGCCGGGACGGGACATGGTACATGAGACGGGACATTGGACATGGGACGGGATGGGACATTTAACATGGGACGGGACGGGACATGGGACGGGACTGGACATGGGGTGAGATAGTGGGATAGTGGGATAGTGACTGGACTGGACTGGACTGGATGGTCCGAATAAAAGGATGGATGGATGGATGGATGGATGGAACTGGACTGGACTGGACTGAATTAACAGGATCCGTCACGTGGGTTAGCAGAATTTAACGCGAGTGAAGCCGCGAATATTTATTTCTTCTGTACATCTGATTGTCGCCTAACTCCTCCTAAACAGCTGAACCGATTTGGATGAATTTTTTTGTGAATATTTCAATGGTTTCCTGGATGGTGTGAAAACACAATTGGATCCGGTAGGTGGCCCTTCTGTCTGTATGTCACTGATCTTCTCCTAAATGGCAGGGACGATTTTAATTATATGTGGCGCTGCTTTTCCGGGCAGGACGACGTCTGCCGGGTCCGCTAGTACTATATAATACTATCCCTTTGTCTTTTGTCGTAAATTGTGCAAACAAAGTACGGACTTCCAATTTCTTTCTCACAAAACATTTTATCGTGGAACTACTCTTCAGTTTTGCAGCGTATATTTATTAAATCTCAACTGGCTTCCCTGCAACGAAGTGCCTACATTTGAATAAACGGAATCCATTCATACAACTCGAATTGCAATTAAATTCAAGCTTATATTGTAACTAACTGACTGCTGTGTTGGTCTAGTGGTCGCAAGCGCGACTTTTGAGCGTGGGGTCCTGGGTTCGATTCCTGGGTCGGGCAAAGTGTTATTGGGTTTTTTCTTTAGAAAATTCTCAGTAGCAGCCCGGAGTCTGGATTTGAGCCCGGTCAATGGCAATAGGCTCGCCCCCTCATACATGAGACTATAACATAACTGGCAAAATGTGGGTGTACTACTACACCTCTGCCTACCCCTTCGGGGAAATACAGGCGTGATGTTATGTTATGTTATATTGTAACAATTTTGTGTAACTGTATAAAGTTGGTTTTACGTGTATTTTGTACAACAAGAACTGAAAGGGTATATAAAGAATGAAAAATGGTTTATTGTCACAGTTAACGACGCGCAACATTTAAACAACAGTGATAAACACAAGCAAGTAACTAACAGTATCTATCCAAAAGGGGTGTAAAGTACAGTCATCATCATCGTTTCAGCCGAAAGACGTCCACTGCTGGGCATAAGCCTCCCCCAAGCATGTTGGGGGAATATGCCATAATCGCCACGCTTGGCAGGCGGGTTGGCAGTCGTAGTTGGTTAGTTAAATACTCAGAGAACGCTGCTGCCCATCCTCTGGTGAATCCCTTAGTCGCCTTTTACGACACCCATGAGAAGAGATAGGGTGGTGCATTTATTTTTGTCCGGCACCACACGGAACAGTACAGTATCTGGTATAGAATAATAAATTACTAGATTTAATTTTATAAGAATATTGAATTCAAATAATAACAAACTTATCACTACGTTACGAGGGTCATTGTCTTTTCAACTCACAGAAAGTGCCAGTGATTTGTAAAATTCAATTTGAAATGTTTGGTTTCATATGTTGGGATTTCCCCTATGTTCCTAATATGTAGATATAGGATTTAAAACCCTTGCCCTATAATTTGTTATCTTCCAAAGAAGCCGTGCACTTGATATGTATATTAATATACCCTTTCCGTAACATTTTGTATGATTGAAACATTTTAAACAGTAGAACAGAATGAATTTCATCATTTCCAGCCTGTTTTTTTGGCATAGGATTGCGAAACTATAGTTGAAGGCCCAGCAAGCGGTTACCTTTGAACGTAACAACTGCCATACCACCTAGTTAGTTGCCTCAATTATATTGCAAGTCGCGTCCACCAAATTGAGACATGAAGCTGGATAGTCTTATGTGATTTTAATTTCACCGGCACCCATACCGTTCGAACCGGAACACAGCAAAGCAAGTATTAGTGTTTGACAGCAGAAATTGATACGGTGATAGTACTTCTCCGGATGAGCTCTTTCACCGGAAGCTCTACCCAAGAACTTATAGTCAAAGATTCAAAGACATTTATTTTACCAGTGGGGTGTAGTGGTTTCGAATTGGGGTTAAGCCAGATGGTCAGTAGTATTTTTTGTTGTACGACTTCCACAGGACCTATTAAAACGGATTGGAATTTACTTCAAACTCTGAGGTACTACAAAAGAATTAAATAAACTTTAAAGCACACACACGACGAAGATGATATAATAGTGAAGGTTGAAGGTACTTGAGACTAGCTAGAATTTTATTAAACTTTGCACAAACTCGCAAGGTAACAAAAACTGAATGGTTTTTTTTGCCCAACTCCATGATTAACCTGAGACTTATTTCGTTTATTATAAATGAAATAATAACTTTGTAGACGGTCGTTATAACCACTTTGCCATTTTCAGCAAGAAACTGAAAGTACACTCGAATATAAACGCTCAGTAGAACTTTAAGTGGAAACATACGGGTGACAAGTGTTGATGGTAACGCGCGTCCGATTAAATTCCTAAATTTTTACATCAGTACTTACACAATTGCATTATATTTTAATTCTAACCAAACCCTTTCTATATATCAAACAAACATATGTACAAGAACGAGGTATCATGTTCCTCCAACACAAAGGGAGGATCTTCCGACCAGGCTGGGTCTACGCCTGGCGGGCTACTGCCCGAGGGTTGACGTTCAGCGTCTGTATTTATGCTAAATGTTGATAGATTTCATGACACACCTAATTTTATAACCAGAATTATTAGCTTTAAATTCCATTTAAAATTATTAATTTCTAGAATTTCAGATTTTTCATAAAATTTCATATAAAAAACGTTCAAATTAAAATCAACAAAAAGTTAATTAGGAACACTATAATAAGTTGATATTACAGAGTTATATATATATCTTAACTATTATAAAATTGTAAACGTCTGTTTGTTTGTTTGTTTGTTCCAGCATCACGCTAAAACTACTGGACCGATTTTGATGATTTTTTTTTTGTTTGAAAGCTGATGATCTGACTTAAAAACTGGTATGGGTTTTGAGAAAGAAAGAAAGAAAGAAAAAAGAAAAAAAATAATTCGTGGGTTGCGTACTCACCCGACAGATCGAAGCTTCTATGCATTTGCACGAGCGGATAGTACTGTACGATGGAGTGGAGTGGAGTGGACAGGGGATGGGACTGGGGACGGGACAGGGGACGGGACTGGGGACGGGACAGTGGACGGAACAGGGGACGGAACATGGGACGGGACTTGAGACGGGACATGGGACAGGACAGTGGGACGGCACATGGGACTGGACATAGGATGGGACATGGGACAGGACATGGGACATGGGACATGGGACAGGACATGGGACATGGGACGGGACGATAGTGATATAGTGAGATAGTGGGACAGTGGGATAGTGGGACAGTGGGATAGTGGGACAGTGGGACAGTAGGACAGTGGCAGTGGGACGGCGGGACGCTGGGACAGTGGGGCAGTGGGGCAGTGGGGCAGTGGGGCAGCGGGGCAGTGGGGCAGCGGGGCAGTGGGCCAGTGGGGCAGTGGGATAGTGGGGCAGTGGGGTAACGGTGTAGCGGGGCAGTGGGGCAGTCGGGCAGCGGGACAGCGAGGTAGCGTGGCAGTGGGGCAGCGGGGCGGGGAAGCGGGGCAGCGGGGCAGCGTGCCAGCGGGGCAGCGGCGCAGTGGGGTAACGGGGCAGCGGGGCAGTGGGGCAGTTGGGTAGCGGGGCAGTGAGTCAGCGGGGCAGCGGGGCAGTGGGTTAGCGGGGCAGCGGGGCAGTAGGGGAGTGGGGCAGCTGGGCGGGCAGTGGGAGAGTGGCGTAGCGGGGCAGTGGGGCAGCGTGGCAGTGGGGCAGTGGGGCAGTGGGGTACTGGGGCAGGGGGCAGCGGGGCAGTGGGTTACTGGGGCAGCAGGGCAGTGGGGCAGCGGGACAGTTGTGCAGCGGGGCAGCGGGGCAGTGGGGAAGCGGGGCTGGCTGTGGGGCAGTGGGATCGTTGGGCAGCGGGGCAGCGGGGACGTGGGGTGGCAGTGCAGTAGGGCAGCGGGGCAGCGGGGCAGTGGGGCAGCGGGGCAGTGGGTTACCGGGGTAGCGGGGCAGCGGGGCAGTGGGGCAGTGGGATAGTGGGGCAGCGGGACAGCGGGGCAGTAGGGCGGCGGGGCAGTGGGGCAGAGGTGCAGTGAGGCAGCGGGGCAGTGGGGAAGCGGGGCAGTGGGGCAGCGGGGCAGGCTGTGGGGCAGTGGGATAGTGGGGCAGCGGGGCAGTGGGGTAGCGGGGCAGTGGGATAGTGGGGCAGCGGGGCTGTGGGATAGTGGGGCAGCGGGGCTGTGCGGCAGCGGGGCAGTGGGGTAGCGGGGCAGTGGGGCAGTGGGGTAGCGGGGCAGCGGGGAAATGGGGGGCAGTGGGGCAGGCAGTGGGGCATTGGGGTAGCGGGGCAATGGAGCAGTGGGGCAGCGGGGTTGCGGCCAGTGGGGCAATGGGGTAGCGGGGCAGCGGGGCAGTGGGGCAGTGGGGTACTGGGGCAGCGGGGCATTGGAGCAGCGGGGTAGCGGGGCAGTGGGCAGCGGGGCAGTGGGGCAGAGGGGTAGTGGGGCAGCGGGGCAGTGGGGAAGTGTAGTAGCGGGGCAGTGGGGCAGCCGGGCAGCTGGGCAGTGGGGCAGCCGGGCAGCTGGGCAGTGGGGCAGCGGGGCTGTGGGGCTGCGGTACAGTGGGGCAGCGGGGCAGTGGGGCAGTGGGATAGTGGGATAGTGGGGCAGCGGGGCAGCGGGGCAGTGGGGTAACGGCGCAGTCGGGCAGCGGGGCAGCGGGGCAGTGGGGCAGCAGGGCAGCGGGACAGTGGGACAGTGGACTGGACTGGAAGGACTGGACTGGACTGGACTGACGTGGGTTAGCAGAATTTAACGCGAGCGGAGCCGCGGGTAAAAGCTAGTATTATATACCAGGCCCCTCAGAAAGTATTGCGAAAAAAAGTTTTTATATATGGGAGACTGGCCAGTTATAATGTTTTTCGAAAATATGATTATTTATAAGTAAAAATAAGTAAGTTCCAATTTCAAAATTTCCCTCCACATTTTTTGCGAGTTAATTCAAAGTATTGTGTCTCACTGAAATATGGATCTGCGCCGGGAACATTTTAGAGCTATGATTTTATACGATTTCAAGTGTCGCCTGAAACCGGATGAATCGTACGATAGACTTCAAATGGCATTCATGGATGAAGGCCCTTCCAAGGCAACCGTGTATCGTTGGTATAACGAATTCAAGCACGGTCGACCAACTTTGGGGGATGACGAAAGAAGCGGTCGCCCTTTGACGGCTGTTACCGAAGAAAACGTGCTAGCAGTGAAAAATTTAATCCAAGACAATAGGCGAATTACATATCAGGAGATTCAACACATATTGAAGATTGGATCGGGAAGCGTTCACGAGATTCTACACAGCCATCTTCGCGTGAGGAGGATAGTATCACGCTGGGTGCCGCACAACCTCACCGATACTCAGAAGCAGGCCCGGGTGGAATGGTGCCGTGATATGCTTAACAAATTTGAAGCAGGCTCGTCTCGGCGTGTTTACGACATCGTTACAGGTGATGAGTCCTGGATTTATCAATACGACCCAGAAACCAAGCGCCAGTCGACTGTTTGGGTGTTTCAAAATGAGCCAACGCCTACCAAAGTGAAGCGATCTAGAAGCGGGGGTAAGATTTTGATCGCTAGCTTTTTTAATTTGACTGGCCACTTGGTATCAATTCCCTTACGGGATCAAAGAAGCATTAATGCCGAATGGTATACTACCAAATGTTTGCCAGAAGTTTTCTCTGTTATAAGCAACAAGCGACCAAACACAGGGCTCCGCGGGCTACTGCTCCACCACGACAATGCACCTGCGCACACCGCACTCAAAACGAGGGACTTCCTGGACAGCACGCCAGTCAAACTCCTGGGTCACCCTCCTTACAGCCCTGATCTAGCACCGTGTGACTTCTTTTTATTCCCAAAAATAAAAAATCAGCTCAAAGGGATACAATTTTCGTCGCCGGAAGATGCGCTGGCTGCGTTCGAGCAGGCTGTAAACGAGGTGTCTGCGGCGGACTGGAAAAAGTGTTTTGAAAACTGGTTTAGGCGCATGAATCTTTGTATAGAGGCTGGTGGAAAGTACTTTGAAAAGATTTGATAAAAATATATGTACGTATAGAACAATTTTTTTTAGTTTCGCAAAACTTTCTGAGTGTCCCACGTATATATAGAGTTATAGTATGTTAGATTTCTCCGCCCACGAGTTCCACTTGCTACGTACTGTTTTTTTGCGATACGGTATTCGTTTTGATGAAAAATTGTATTTATTTATTTCCTTCTTGCATCAACTTTCATAGAAAATACATGATACAATAAAACACAAAAATGTATTTGACCTAAATGTCACAAATTCGTAGAACATACATTTATTTATTTATTTAGGTTTGCTTACTTTTAATATATTATTACTTAATTTTCAGGACTCGTGCACAGTGCACATACAGTTTTTAGTTTAAAGTTTAACTAAATACCAGCAAATACAGCATGCAGTATACAACAAAAAGAAAAAAAAATTGAAATAAATGGTAAAGAAATTACTGCCTCGTTGGTCTAGTGGTTGCAAGCGCGACCTCTGAGCGTGGGGTCCTGGGTTCGATTCCCGGGTCGGGCAGTGTTATTGGGTTTTTTCATTAGGAAATTCTCAGTAGCAGCCCGGAGTCTGGATTTGTGCCCGGTAAATGGCAATAGGCTCGCCCCCTATTACATGGGACTATAACATAACTGGCGAAATGTGGGTGTACTATTACACCTCTGCCTACCCCTTCGGGGAAATACAGGCGTGATGTTATGTTTATGTGGTAAAGAAATTAATAGTAGTATAATTCAGAAAGCCATCAATGCTCTCCGAGTCCAATATAACAATGCATTTAGGATGCTTTTTGGGCTGTCTCGCTTCTGCAGTGCGTCGGGAATGTTTGCAGATGCTCACATTGATGGCTTTGCCGCAATCAGGCGGAAGCGTGCCGCTTCGTTACTGCAGAGGATCCGGGGTAGCTCAAGCAGCCACCTCAATGTCATTGCGGACAAATTTGACTGTCCTATAATAAATCAAATGTCTAATTTACATGTACTAACATAGTTATTAAGATTACTACTAACAAATATTATGGATGACAATCTGAAATAAAATGATTATATATATATAATAATTAAGTAGTAGTAATAAAGATAAGATAAGAGCATGCAAGATGTTAAAATTCATAGTAAATATCAGTCATGTTTTGCCTTTACGGCGTACAACGTACAAATTATAAATAAACAAGAAATAGTAGGGAAAGGCTCCAATTCGGTATTTTTTTTGGTACGTATCAGCTAATAGTAATGGTAGTAACCTAAACAGTCGCTTCTCCGTCCCACTTTTCCCTCCCGTATATCCCGCACTAAGAGGTCTGCACTGAACTACTCCTCCACATTTGTATAATGCGGACATTCGTTTATACAGCACGTGGATCATTTACTGTAGTCTCGTATATACAGGATGCTGTGATATTGTTTACTCGAAGAGCACTTCTTTTTCTCTTATGAGGTAAAGATTTAGAGTAAAATATTACCCTTCTTCTGGGGCAGTCGGATATAAGGAAGTAGAATAGGTTAATTTGTTGTGATTGAGATTTGTGTGATCTACAGATAGTTATTCCACGCTTACTGTGAATAAGGTTGTATATACCCTATACAACCTTATTCAGAGTTTATACAATCTAGCCACACTCCAAACAGTCATCCAACGCGAGAGTTACGTGTCCAAACTGCCTTCAAAACTGTCAAACGATGTCCCGAGTTGCCTTTAAAAACTGTTAATGTCAATTTTCGTTGAACCACTGTATGGAAGAGATAGTTACACTGTGGATTATACTAAACCTCTTAAGGGGTCATTGTACTGATCATTATGAACAACTTTCACTATGAGACCAACCCTGAAATCGCGAAAAAAAATCAACTGATCCTTACATTTTCTCGATTTATGTGAACACAAATATAGGGATCAGGTTATTTTTTTCGCGATTTCGGGGTTGGTCCCATAGTAAAAGTTGTTCCTATTGATGAATACAATTACCCCTTAAGAGGTTTAGCATAAACCTTGAATAAGGTTGTATAATTATGTGCACGTGAATTTTTGTTCGTCATGGCACTAACGATACAAGAAAAATCCTAGTGTGAGGCCACGTTAAAATAACGTGATATCATAATGAGGGTTGCAAACAATTTGTACGTGACCTTGAGTGACTGACCTTGACCGTGACCTTGGGGGCTTGCCAGTTATGACATATCGCGCAAGATGGCGTTGCCAATATAGAGGATAATAATATTATATCACGATTATTATTATATTAATGTGATATAGATGTATGCGTATGACGTCAAACTTATGCCTTGTTTGAAATGAAGTTTTTTTTTTCAACTGGCCAAGTGCTAGTCAGACTTACGCAGTAAGGGTTCCGTACTTCCCATTGACTATACCATACCATACCCCATAGAAACTGATTTAACTAACGACAGTTCATCAAAAGACGCACTAAACTTATTTTAAACTATCGCTCTCTATTTTTAAAAACTAATAGTAGTTACAAGAAAGGGATGGCAATAATTTTAGAGCTGTCAAATTAGTCGAAATTAAGTTTCCGTCGTGATCTCGGAACGTGCCCACTAAAATACAAAGAAATGTAATGCGTAAACTAATTTGACAGCACTAAAATTGTTGCCATCCCTTTCTCGTATTTACTACTAGTAAAAGAGAGCGATAGTGCAAAATAATTTTTGTTCGTGAACAAAAGAATCGACACCAATATTTAATTAAAGTTTCAATCACAAAATCATCATCAAAACTGTGTCATAGTTTCCATTTCACCACAAATTTTCAAATCAAATTACATTTAAGCCAATAACAAAACAAAAATCGGATACCCTGTCGAAACAACGTAAAAAGTTCCAGTAACAGGTTTCACATTTGATTTGTAATCTAATGATATTAAGTTATTTACGGTCCGCAGGGCAATAAGTTCTTGTTTCCGATGAAATGTTGCCCGAGGACCGAGATTGTGTGTGGTGCAAGTGTACAGTCAACAAATCGGAATCATGACCCACGATAAGTTTAATATCCTACAGACATTTGATACAATTAGGTTGAATTTAGCTTAAACAGATATTTCCCTGGCAACAGACTTGTTATAAATTTTACTAGCAAGTGACAGTGACAGTTTACTAATAAAATATTAAAAATGTCCTAAGTGCAGCATAGTTGAAAACCTTACTGTTTTTACGATTTCATACGAATTATCAGCTGAGTGGGTCATGATTCCGATTTGTTGACTGTACATTGATATTACTGGGTATTTTTTGGATAATATTTTCGATATGTAGGATAACAGCATCTCTTTTTTAAGATTTCAAGATATTTTAGGCTTAATTTTTTTCTTATTCTTTATTGTACACACAACACAACTTACTTTTGTACTTGCGGTCCATTCCATGAGTGCTGTGTGTACGTGTTATGGGTATACATATAAGAAAAGTTATTATTGTATTGTGTGTTTTCTGTATGCTTGTATTGTCTGTTTTTTTTTGTGTTTTTTTATGTTTTATGTATTGCTGTTGGTATACCATAAATAAATAAATTGTACACACATATATACATTTATATTACAGTAGGGAATATGTACATCGTACATTGGCGAGTTTAACTCAGAAATGAGTTTTCTGACAGCAAACCTTAGAGCGATAGAGATGTTGAATTTAGAGGACCGAAACATTTGTACAACATAAATTAAACCCGCTTTATTTATATACAGTACTATCTAATAACAATATTTATAATATATAGATACTTGATTATATATTATAGATACATAAGAATATATTAATTCATATATGTAAATAAATAAAATATATATAGATATAGAAATTGAAAAATGTATTCTACAAACATCATTCAGAGTAACATTACAAATATTTTAAACATATTTTCGTACAATGTACAATCGCCTGCATGACAGTGGTAACACTTGAATTCAAAAATCGCCCTTACTGCTTACGAAATAAAGACGCTGTCAATGTCAAAATGTTACCACTGATGTGCGGTCGACCGTACATTGTTACCAATATAATTGCGATTGTGATGAAGTTTGAATTCGACAGCAGAAAATTTCAGTGCAGTTCTTAGCGGCTCTTTGAATTTTTATACTAAAAGAACATTTTTCTGCAAAATCACAGAAATGTATAGAATGGAAAAGTAGGCAAGGCGCGCGTGCCGACACTCTGCACCATAGTGCAGTGCATTTCAAAGCTTTCTCAGTACGCCTTATGATTTTTTTCTGTAAATACTGTAACAAAAACCCGCAGAAATGCCTTATTGTGCTGTTTCTAACTGCAGAAACAAAAGCTTTACGTACATTTGTAATTTTTTTAAATCAATGACGTCCATATGTAAGGCGTAGTTTGTTCGAAAGTTGCCACGCATGAATCGCAAGTAAAACTGTGATTACAACCATTCTATCTCTATCTATTTCTGTGTTCAAAACCAAAGCAAGCCTTCAGTTCATAACTTACACCTCAATGTTGCACGGGGGGAAATTTATTCATGGAATTCAATTTACTCCAGGTGTGGCTTGACCCTTAACGGGGAATAAACGGGCCTTATTATGAGTGACTTTCGCTTTTGTTTATTTTTTTTTACCCCTGTATAAGGCGTTTTTGGTATGAGTACTTGTGGTAAATTGCGCGGATGGATTACAATTTGTTGAATCCGGAATTGAATTATTTTGTTTTTACTGTTTCCAGCAGGTGCAATGTGGTTTAAATTGTCAACGTAGGTAGGTATGCCAGAAAGAATTAGATGTAAGGAAAGTAGAGGATGTTCCGGAGGATAATAACTCATACATATGTTGTTGTTCAAAATAATGTTTTCTAACACCTTAGTGTACCATGTTTGATGCAAATAAATACTATTCTATTCTATACATACAAGTTCTTTGATTGTAACTAGTGGTTCGCTCCGAATGGAGACTTCGCGATAAATGTTTTGACGAACTAAATTGCCACATTTCTCTCAAATGAAAAAAAAAGTACAATTATAAGACTATGAAATTGCTTTTGAACATATCTTTTCCAACAATAAATCTTAGATTTGTTAAATATTGTTCTTTGAATGCACATCAGAGCTCAAAGATGGCCAGAAATTGCTGGTGAGAAAATGTTGTTGGTTTTATTGCTTATAACTTTTTTCATTACTGATAATTGATAACTTTTAGTATTTTTTTTTAAGTTTAGGATAATACTGAAATTATCCACAAGTAATAACTTTTGGAGTGGAGCCGTTTTTCAGATGACCTCGGGACAAAATAGGTCTATAAACAGAGACTTTCGACGCCCACCAAATTGATAATAATTTTAAAAACAGTTTTATACTCTGCTAAAAAAGTTCTTTTCAACGATATGCTATATGAATTTGTAGAAAGAAAAAAATTGTTTTGAATGCAGGGGGCATTCATTCATCTTTGCATGTATGGACCCTCAAATTACATTTTATTTTATTTCAAATAAAATCGGCTTTGGCCTAGAGTTGTACGTATTTTGTAAGGTTTTGAAGTAAATAAATTATTTGGATTGGAAGTTATAAGGTTCTGACAGACAGACAGACAGACAGACAGACGGACAAAATACTTAGCGGCTTAGTTAACTCAGAGACCTCGCTTCGCTTGGTCAATAATTTTACAACATAGGCTTGAAAAATTTAACTTTAACACAAGCTGATTCGATTTAACAATAAGTCATCTTGTATTATTTTTCTTCGTGTGGTTTCTGCGGCTGGAAAAATTACCTCCGCCCGCAAACTACATCTAACCCAGCGAGAAGTTTCCTGGAGGGTATAATCTCCCCTGGCCTATATGGAAGTCCCTGAACCGATTGCGGACCCAGTGGGCAGATGCTGGCTTAACATGAGCATGTGGGGCTATATAGACCTAACGGCTACAGCCTGCACGTATCAATGTCACACTTGCTGTGCTGCTCTTTATGTCCTAGCACTTGCGCATTGATTTACTTCAACAATGCCACAGACAATGCACAAGACATAGCAAATTTCTGGGCCAGCAGCGTCTGATTACTGTGCCACCAACAGAAAATCTTTGTATCATCTTCATGAAGACGAATTGTTATCCTACAAGTCATATTATGGAAGGGCAGTAACTAAACCGAAACACATACAAATGCAGTAATTTTTACTAATTGAAGTAAAACTTCTTTACTCACGCTTGACTTGGGGAGTAAGCTGGTGAATGCGTTACGAAAAGTGAGGCGAACGGAGGGGGTAGTGCGGGACGCGGGGAACGAGGCGCGCGCGACGGCTGGCCACGACACACCGCGCAGCGCCGGCAGATGTACAGTCAACAAATCAGAATCATGACCCACTCGGCCAATAATTCGTATGAAATTGTCAAAACAGTAAAATTTTCTTCTCATTAGCATCGTGCTGCACTTAGGACATTTTGAATAAAAGGAAACTGTCAATCAAAGAAATTGGTAACCTAACTGTCACTGCCCAATAAAATTGATAAAAAAGTTTGTTGCCAGGGAAAAATCTTTAAGCGAAATTCGACCTAATTGTATTAGGATGTTTGTAGAAAATTAAGCTTATGGTGGGTCATGGTTCCGTTTGGTCGAGTGTACGCGCGCCGCGCCGCCATTCCTTTGTTCTCATTGAAATAGTATTGAGGGAGATATAAGTTAGTGAAGTTTTACTTCAGTCGTGTGATCTAAAGCACACTCGTTTTTTTTTCAAAGAACAGGGAACGTTTTTTAGTAACTCATAATAACCGTACTCTTTGATGTCCCCAATAAAGTTCTTCACTAAAATGGACTAAATCATTCCGTTTTTCCTTCATTTAGTTGAGCGTGCCACCTAAACGATTTCCTCAGTGTTTTACTCTCGAAGTTTCCTCATATATTTGTGTTTTTGCTCACACTCCGCCTGCATTATGCTAATCTAACTGGAATTACTAATTGCTAGGAAAACTTTAACTGCTCGCGATGACAGCAAAAACGGAAATGGTTTTGTGTCATTATTACTTGCATGTTTAAAGCCGAAATATATTATCAGGTCGTAAACGTTTCTGAATATAAAGTTCTCTTATTAAACGCTATGACGAATGATGTTAGTATATATTATAATATTATCATTCAATCAATGATATTTAAAAGTATAGATATGTTATGTCTGTAGTAGTAGAGCTCCTTTGTGAAAGAGCTCGTCCGGGGAAGTACTACCACCGTGCCTACTTCTCCGCCAAATAGTGATGCTTGCATTGCTGTGTTTCGGTCTGAAGGGTACGGGTGCCGCTGAATTTACAATCACATGAGACTTTCCATCTTCATGTCTCAGTTTGGCGAACCGACTTGCGGTACCATTTAGGCAACAGCCTAGGTGGTATTGAAGTTGTCATGGGCAAAGGTAACCGCTTAACATCAGGTGGGCCTTTAGCTCGTTTCGCCATCCTATACCATAAAAAAAAAAAAAAAAATCCTAACAAAAAGAAACTAAAAATATTATAATAAAACAAGTTTAACCGGATTATATCGCGTATATTATTTAAATTGGTTTTCCTGACGTTTCGCGACTGCTGAGCATGGGGTCCTGGGTTCGATTCCTGGGTCGGGCAAAGTGTTATTGGGATTTTTTCATTAGGAAATTCTCAGTAGCAGCCCGGAGTCTGGATTTGTGCCCGGTTAATGGCAATAAGCTCGCCCCCTATTACATGGGACTTATGTAACATAACAGGCGTGATGTTATGATGTCATGTTACTATAATGTGTAGTGATCGCGAAAACCTAAGACATTATTAAACGAAAAATATGTTCCGTAAGTAGTGGCACTGGCAGCACACATACACAAAATTAAACGAAGTAGGTTTTGTTACTTTTATGTTTTGTTTTTTTTTGTCACTGGTCACGCTCGGCGCCTTGTTTGACGCGGACTAATAGAAAAATGTTCCAACTAGGACGTTATCAAGTCTTCAAATTGCGCGCTAGTAACATATCTGTAATTTTAAATATCATTGGGCATGGGACAAGACAAGCTTGTTTTGTTAATCACTGCTATACAGCAACATAGTTTGTTGCCTTTCAGAATACATCATTAAGTAAAAAGAAAAATGTTTATTTGGAATTGAATTTGAAAACATTTACAAAAAAATATGCCTGTTTTATCTGCCTGCCATCGGCGATGCTCCAATGACAAACATGTTATAAATTTATGTAGCCGACGGATGCTCGTACGAATTCGAATAACAGGTCTACGTCAAAATAATATTTACGTATTTTTTCCCAATAATGTTAAAATGTTTTTGGAACGATGAAAATGGTTTAGTTTGTTTTTAACTTATTTATGAAAATACAAGGAGTAGCTGTATAAATTGGTAGTTGATAGTGTTGCCTGACAATCGATTGTCTATCGATAGTACAAGGTATCCAACAATACTATCGATAGTATCGAAGGTTTGAAATCAAGCAATACTATCGATACTATCGTGCTATCGTTTAGATAGTGTTGCAATATAACTATCGGTGTTCATTGAAGTAATTTTTACATTTAAGTTATATTTTTAGAAAGTTTATTTTCCTAACTTCTGTATTGGTACACACCACACTGTTAGGGTGTACCTGCTCAACCATTTCTTTAATAAACTTATACATCAATACTATCTAAACGATGGCACGATAGTATCAATACTATCAATAGTATCGATGGTATTGCATAATTTCGAACAATCGATACTATCGATAGTATCGCAGGAACGGTCGTTGTTGCGATGCTTTGGGGAGGCCTATGTCCAGCAGTGGACGTGTTTCGGCTGTAATGATGATGATGAATGATGATAATATCGATAGTATTGTTGGAGACCTGCCTATCGATAGATCGATAGTCGATTTTTATGCAACACTAGTTGATAGGGTTGGTTGGTTGGTATTATTTTACAGTTCAGGATGCTCGCCTGTGGAATGCTTTGGCCTGTAAAAGTGAAACAATTTAATCCTTGCTTAGGATCACTGTCTGTAACTGTAGTTTCCTGGCGATGTTTTTGTATATTTGTATATTTATTAGCTACTAGCTGTGTCTGGCATGCGTTGCAATTCCCCCTTTTTTGTGGGCCAGGAACCTTTGCGTACGTAGAACAACTCACAACAGTTAGTTTCGTCATAACCGGATGAATGGTTTAGGGACGCATAGAGGACAAACATAGAAATATTCATTTTAAATACATGATCTAAATTGTCGACAGTAGTCGGCAAAGACTTTGAAAGCCCCGGACAACTCGTCGAAACAAGGAGTTTCCCCCGGACACAATTTTTTACGAAAGTGGCGAGCGTCCACGACCGAACCCTTCTTGAGAACCACGTCTGTACTTCCCCAGACGCCTACCAAAGTTGGACAAATCCAGACGGATGGCAGCCCTACCAATGTAATATTATTTCATCTTTCATTTAGTGTCTATTATGTTTATCTTCTTCTATCGTGTCGACACGAGCTACATAATGATAATAGCTCATGCCGTGGGAAAAAGATTAGGCAGTCAGCAGGTTGGTAGGCAGGGCTGACTGACCAGGGTGTGCCAGATGATTAAATAAAAATCGTCACACGTAGAGGCTTATGTATCATTGTTTATTGTATCTCATATTGATGTAGTTGTGACACCGTTTTTCCAACAAAAAAGAAAACAAAAGACATGGAACAACTTGTATGGAGCTTCGGGTCTACGTTGTAACTCAACATAACCTAGGTTGAACTCATGTAAACAATTATGCTGAATATTAATCTCTTTATACTGTTTTGATATCTAGCAGGGTTTTGACAATATTACATTAAAAAAATTAATTACTTGTAATGGTGTCAATGCCATCTAACGAACTTCGGAAGCAAAATATATTGTAATCCTCTAATAATACATTGCTTTAAATGGTTTTCTTATAATTCAAGTGCAATAAATACGTTTAGTGTTCATAAGTATAATTTTACAATGATACATAACCAGCCCATTACTGTCCAACTGCTGGGTACGGGCCTCTTCTCAGTATGAGAAGGCTAAGGCATAGAATAGGTAATAATACTCTCTTTTCTTATGGCTAAGGCCTTAGTCCACCACGCTGGCCTAGTGCGGGTTGGCGAACTACACACACCATTGAGAACTGTATGGAGCACTCTCAGGTGTGCAGGTTTCCTCGTGATGTTTTCCTTCACCGTTAAAGCAAGTGATAATCGAATATAAATCCGCACATGAAATCGAAAAGTCAGAGGTGCGGGCCGGGTTCGAACTCACAGTATTATTACCTATTCTATGCTCACACCCTCCTGCATGGAAGGCAAGAGTTCAACCGCTAGGCTTTACTATGATATTAGTTCATTATTTTACTATGATATTAGTTTTATTCTACACATTGGCCCATTTCATTCAGTGTCCTTTATAAGAGTCATGAAGCCGCTAAAATATCAAAAATGTTAATACAAAACGACATCAAAACATACCTCATTCAAGGCAGTTTAAATGATAAACAGCCCATTCAGTGAGAAGTGTTCTAAAATTCTGCCCAACAAGACGCAAAGCGCAGGTGCAGTTGTGGAAAATGAAATATTATAGGAAAATTCCCAGGTTTATTCAGAAAATAAAATATCCCAGATAAATTGTGAGATACACGAATGTGTTCGGGGAATGTTCTAGACTTGTTCTTGTTTTCATTTGGTTTTGTCATTTCTATTGAGTTTTATACTCGGTTCATATATTTTTTACTTTTTTGTGAGCAATTTTGCTACCATATTGGCGGGATCGACTTTGTATAAAGAGTTTGTTTTTTAAATGCCCATTTACCGCAAACTACAAAAAAACAATAGGCGCTACTACAGGCTAAAGAGTTAAGAGGTCGACAACACCTAAAAAATCAGACCTCTGCGGTCACTGTCGTTTCGTACAGAACTGAAAGAGAGGCAACGAGCCGAGGGACGTCGGATACGCCGCTCAACTTGAATGAAATTTAACTTTTTTTTTTTTTACTAAGAAACTAAAAACTTATTTGAAAAACAGAAACAACAAATGTTTAGATTATTGTCTTGCTCAAATGTTTTCTTAATTTTATTTATAATATTTAGTTAATAATAGAGATTGTTTGCTTTAAAGCATGTTTTAAGAGGTTAGTTTACGATTCTTTTTTATCGAGAAAACTTCAAGAAAACGTGTTTTGGGCACAATATAGTTTCAGAAAATACGATCAAGATTAACATATATTTTTTCACTGCCACAAACTGAATAGATACAGCTAAAAATGTTTTTAAAAGAAGCCTTTTCGGGGTATTTGGCTATTGTCAGCGTCTTAAGGTAGTTGCTACCGGGTAGCCAGCGAAATTCAATATTTCTTGCGTTTTTTGCTAATTGTAGCTCCGTCACGTTATGTATAGAGCGAAATCCGTGTCAATCAGATCAAGTTCCATGTGGTGCCAGACGTAAAGAATTTCACTACCCTATATCTTCTCATGGGTGTCGTAAAAGGAGATTAAGGGATTCACCAGAGGATCGGCAGTAGCGTTCTCTGAGTATTTAACCAACCAACTGCGATCACCAACACGCCTGCCAAGCGTGGAGATTATGGCATATCCCTCACTCATGGGGGAGGCCTATGTCCAGCAGTGTACTTCTTTCAGCTGAAATATTGATGATGATGATTATAATAATTCTAGAATACGGCAATACACAATTCAATTCTTTTCAATCCTTTACAGATACTAATAAAACTTGCCGCGGTCAGTCTGTGGATGGGTGATCGTTTCGTTACACATCGAGACCCCTCCATGCCTCGGAGAGCACGTTAAGCTGTCGGTCCCGGTTGTCATACGAATATCTATGGCAGTCGTTACGGGTAGTCAGAATCCTGAAAGTCTGACAACTGGTCTAACCTCCAAATGTCAGTATTACCCAGTAACTGGGTTCGGCCGTTGCGGGGGTCTGATGGCAGTCGCTCTGTGTAAAATACTGATGTTCAGCCGCATCTGGCTAGACTGGAAGCCGACCCCAATATAATTGGGAAAAGGCTCGGAGAATGATGATGACAGATACTAATAAAACCTTTATAACTAGGTAAAAAGGATGCAAGCAATCGTAAAAATACAAATAATAAAAAAGCTAACAACCAAACAATCCCACAAATGCATAGAAATAAGAAACGCTACAACTCAAGCTTGTAATAAAAATTAACTGTACTTTCCGAACTTTAAAACGGTATGAATAAAACAGCTAGTTGCAAAACACTTAAGGAACCCTATAGTACTGAGCATGGCCTGACATGCTTTTGGCCGGTTTTTAAATTCTATAATATTAAAAGTTGCTAAAGATCAAATTACTTTATTGCAATTATATCAAAATCGAGCACATAACGGTGATATGATACGCCTCTATGAGAATCATTTTACGTTTGCTATCATTTTTACGTTTTAGGATTGCACAACAAGGTATAATCTAGTATATCACGTGAGCATTCGAGACATCTTGCTCGTCTGCGTAGCATAGTTACTTAGTACTCGTAAGTAAAATTCATCAATATTATTAGCATTAGGTATGTTTTGTGGACCTCTGTGGTCTAGTGGTTCGAGTGTCGGACTGCTGATAACGAGGTCGTGGGTTCGATTCCCACAGGACACAAATATTTGTGTGATGAACATAAGTGTTTGTGTTGGTCTGGGTGTGTTGCTTATGTATTATAAGTATGTATTTTCAAAAAAAAAAGTATATACGTATTATATCCATTGTCTAGTACCCATACCACAAGCTCTGCTTAGTTTGGGACTAGATGGTGCTGTGTAAAAAATGTCCCAAAGATATTTATTTATTTATTTATTTAAGTCTTATTAAAATGTTTTTTTTTTTTACAAAATGTTTCATATTTTGAGTTATTTCGAGGATCAGTCGTATTACCACACTTCTTGGTTCTGTACCTGTATTTGTTCTGCGTTCCTGAATTTTTTGGTAATATTGTGCGACGCTTTTGAAGCAAATAAAATTTTTTTCTTTCTTATTTATATTTTATTTTTTAATTAAAAAATCTCTCTTAGATAGCTCGATTTGTAAGGCATTTCGAAATTTAAATGAATTTTATTTTCGATTCATTTTGATGAAGGTTGTCAAAATAATGCTCGAATTTCCAGCCATTTTTGAGTTATGCAATAATTTTCGATAAAATATATCAAGATAAAAAAAGAGGTTAACATAATAAATAGTTTGATAACATTTGATAACAAGTTTTTGATGTCACAATTAAATCAACGTATAAAACAACAACATTTCAGCAACATTTCAAAATTTTGATTACGTGTTCCGAGAACCGATGCAATTTAATCTTTAGATCTCTCTTTTCAAATTTAAAATGGACGCCAAACGAACCCCAGCTCTGAATAACACAATCCCACAATTCCGAATCCCTGACAATATTTTCCGAAACTTCTCTCCCACCGTAATCACTTGCTTTACTCCTCGCGATCTACCAAATTGAAAAATAACTGAGCGTCCTTACGATAAATTTCAGTTGGAAAACTTTTCCGTTCTAATCGTTAAAACGGAATTTTGGTCATTTAAAGTACTGTTATTAAAGTCGGAGACGTAAATAAGTCGAGTGACTTAAAGGGAGTCTCTCTAGTATATCTTTGGACGAGATTAAAATGGGAGGAATTTTCTTTGGTTAAGAATTTGAAGTTAAACTTCTTAGAATTTGAATTCAAAAAGTTGGTGTTTGGTTTTCAATCTATTTCTGAAAATATTGTGAGTGCGAAAAAAAACGGATCGTCAAAATCTCACACGAAACTGTAACTTGTGGTTGATTAAAATCTGATAAAGTTGAAGTAAAATATTAACATTACGTTAATATTGGGAAGAGCTTTAAAAACTTTCGTGAGGGACTTACCAAGTAACTGTCGACCACAAATTTTGGTATATTTTGTAATTTTGTCTAATGTCTCAATAAATCTTAAAAACAAACACTTTTGGAAAGATAGAATATGTTTTATTGTACACCATGAAAATAGTATTAAACAGGAGCAACGTATAAATGATGGGTACTGTAAAATCAATTTATATAGATATATATGTTCTGTACAATAAAAAATAAGAATAAAAGTAAGAATTAGCAGGATGGAATTACTATGCTAAATTAGCCAGTTCATAGCCGATGTAAAATAAGGTAACACAGGGTTTAGCAAACTAATTGATGGCCAATATTTTCTTCGTAATTTTCTCGGAACAGAACTAATATTGACGTATTTTTATGCATAATAGCGTAATAAGTCCAATTCTAACCCACTGTATTTAATGGGCCTCTTCTCGGAATGGATAGGGTTATGGCCTTAACACGGTAACATACGGCAGCTATAATTTATATTCCATCTCGGGATCTTATTTTACATTATCTTAAGATATTGTGTATGCAGCTGGTAACATAAAATCTTTCCTTCATAGACTGCTGTAAGCGTCTAGCCTACGCAGATCAAGATGTATTGAGATATACATTTATAATTACATTAATGTATATTTCCATATCACTCCTATGTGTTTTAGCCTTTTATATGTGTTCTGAATTGTTGAACGACAAATATTTATCATTACTAGTCCCACATTCCTATATTAAACCTACAACAACAACTATGCGACTGGTTGCTACAAATTTTTACAAGATGCCAACAAAATGAAATGAGATGAAATTTCACCGATACTTTTACAAAATAATTTCATATTATTGATACATCTCGGAGTATCGTTGAAACGTAATCCTCCCTTGACAATTGAAAATAACATTTTCATTACGCTGAGTGGTACAAAACCCTGTACACTAAGAGGATATCAGTTCTACGGAGAATAATTCCTGCTGGGAATTTTCATGTAATATTGACAGTGTGTTTTGACAATCTGCTTTTAATAACGGCCTATATGATGAGTGATGGCTTTTATTTGATTGAGTGTGTACCAGAGAACCACATTTTGAAAAGTATATTGTTATTTTTCTTTTGATTTTCTTAAGCATTATAACTCTGAAATGCTTGTCTCTTGTCTCTGAATGCTTGTGTTTCTTGCCTATAAAGGCAGCCATACACGCAATGATAAACCTGTGTGTTACCGGACAAGTTTAAATGTGCAGGTTACCTGTAAAAGTAAACCGGAGCATGCCTCAGTTCAACAGTACAGGCAAAACTGTGCATGATAACCTTTGCGTATATGGCCACCTTTAAGCTGCAAACCAACAGCGAGCGGAACTGAAGCGGGACGGAACTGATACGCATCGTCAGCGGGTCTCGCCGTGTTCTAATGTACTGTACTGTATTAGACAGTGCACACAGCGCCATCCTACCGGGCGTTTTGACGGCGTGACCAATCCGCCGCCACTCCACCGTGCGGAAAGACAACGCCGAGCAGTGCACGACCTATACGTTGGCGTTTTATTATATGAGAATATATATATATATATATTTTTTTTTTTTTCATCTGCAATCAGTCGTAAGACTATAAGCGGATTTGCTGGATTATTCATGGTCGTTTCGGGAGAAGAGGCCAGTGCCGCAACCTCCCAATTAAAATATAGTTTTCCTTTTCAACCGTTTGATGGTAAAGGACAGGTCTAGTAGACTGAGAGCCAAGGGGTTAGGGTGGTCTTCGAGGCGCTCAGCATATCTCTTTTTATACCACTCAATCTCCTCAGTAATGAGTGGCACGTTGAGATATTTATGGGCCTCTTCGTTTCGTGTGAACCAAGGTGCATTGGTGATTGTTCGCAGTATGCTATTCTGTACTCGCTGGAGACACAGGATGTTACTTTTGCTGGCTGTACCCCAGAGCTGGGCGCCATAGGTCCAGATAGGTTTTATATGAGGATATATAGGTGACTATATATTCTCATATAATACAACGCCAACGTATAGGTCTGTGTGAACAGACAGTAGAAGGTTTTCTTCTGGTGCTGTCATTCCACCGTCGTTCAGTCCCGCCCACGATCCGCACGCAGTGTGAGATGCAAGCCCCGTCAACGTTTCGGTCGACGCTCCACCTCTGTTCCGTCCCGCCCGCTGTGTGCTTGCACCTTTAATTTCTTATGGGTCATTATCATAGAAATATAAATAATAAAGTAGATAGATAGATAGAGTATACTTTATTGTTTGCACACCATAAAAATAAAAATAAAGTTATAACAAACATGAGCACAGTACTAACAATAGTAGTAAAGATATTAAGTAGTAGAGATATTATCTCCTGTATTTTAATACCGGAACGTGTGTCGCTGGTTTGCCGCTACCAATACACATGTCCAAGAGTGGACGTCTTTCGGCTGAAATGATGATGATAATGATGATGCAAAATAAATTAAGCTAAAAAACTGCTATTCGATATGCTGCAAAATACAATTTTAGTGACTCTGCGTCCTAAATTAGGTTGCGCACTGGTGTACTACGAGACACTTGCACGCGGCGACAAGTTCACGCACCTTTACTACTTCTATTATCTTATTATTTAGATTTCTATTATCATTAGCCTATAAGAACCATGGTATAATAAGATGTTTCACCAGGTATTCTCTTCCCGCAATGACAGCGCGATGCCTCCAAGCTACGTCACGATCAGTGCTGCCATTGATTGATATCTTCAATATATTTAAGGAGATTTTGGTTCATAATGAATATTAAATAAATTCCTAACTAGCCTAACTATTTGTTATCTCGTGTTATTCATCTGATTAGTTATTAAAGGAAACTGTATAAAATTACTAGTTCAAAAGTGATTCTTTATAGAAGCAAGTAAATGAAAAAATGCGTTTTTCTCGGGTAATATATTTTCACAAAGTGGCAGCACATCAAACTGACAAGTGTCACGCTAACAGTCCGCTATTGGTTCCACGACCGAGACGTAGTACGGAGGCAATCACGTGACCTACCTGTCACGGGAAGAGACTACCTGGTAAAACAACTTAGTATACCATGATAAGAACTAACTAAGCCTAAAAAATAAACACAACGCGCGGGTATTCCAAAAAAATCAAACAAAGAACACAAAATTCAAATAAAGAACAATTCCACTTAATCAGAACACTTTTCGCTCAAAGTATCATCGCAATAAGTAAGAAGAGCGACTTGATCGCGACAGGATATTAAGGCATTAAAAATCTCAGAGTTTTAAGCGTAGAACGAAACTTATTTCATTATGTGCGACTTATGCTCGACTTCAGAACATGAATGCCAACGTGAAGGAATTATGGCGGACGATTATGTAATGGTGAACTAGTTGAGAGACCGGTTTTCTTACATGTTACCTATACCAGGCCCCTCAGAAAGTATTGCGAAAAAAAGTTTTTATATATGGGAGACTGGCCAGTTATAATGTTTTTCGAAAATATGATTATTTATAAGTAAAAATAAGTAAGTTCCAATTTCAAAATTTCCCTCCACATTTTTTGCGAGTTAATTCAAAGTATTGTGTCTCACTGAAATATGGATCTGCGCCGGGAACATTTTAGAGCTATGATTTTATACGATTTCAAGTGTCGCCTGAAACCGGATGAATCGTACGATAGACTTCAAATGGCATTCATGGATGAAGGCCCTTCCAAGGCAACCGTGTATCGTTGGTATAACGAATTCAAGCGCGGTCGACCAACTTTGGGGGATGACGAAAGAAGCGGTCGCCCTTTGACGGCTGTTACCGAAGAAAACGTGCTAGCAGTGAAAAATTTAATCCAAGACAATAGGCGAATTACATATCAGGAGATTCAACACATATTGAAGATTGGATCGGGAAGCGTTCACGAGATTCTACACAGTCATCTTCGCGTGAGGAGGATAGTATCACGCTGGGTGCCGCACAACCTCACCGATGCTCAGAAGCAGGCCCGGGTGGAATGGTGCCGTGATATGCTTAACAAATTTGAAGCAGGCTCGTCTCGGCGTGTTTACGACATCGTTACAGGTGATGAGTCCTGGATTTATCAATACGACCCAGAAACCAAGCGCCAGTCGACTGTTTGGGTGTTTCAAAATGAGCCAACGCCTACCAAAGTGAAGCGATCTAGAAGCGGGGGTAAGATTTTGATCGCTAGCTTTTTTAATTTGACTGGCCACTTGGTATCAATTCCCTTACGGGATCAAAGAAGCATTAATGCCGAATGGTATACTACCAAATGTTTGCCAGAAGTTTTCTCTGTTATAAGCAACAAGCGACCAAACACAGGGCTCCGCGGGCTACTGCTCCACCACGACAATGCACCTGCGCACACCGCACTCAAAACGAGGGACTTCCTGGACAGCACGCCAGTCAAACTCCTGGGTCACCCTCCTTACAGCCCTGATCTAGCACCGTGTGACTTCTTTTTATTCCCAAAAATAAAAAATCAGCTCAAAGGGATACAATTTTCGTCGCCGGAAGATGCGCTGGCTGCGTTCGAGCAGGCTGTAAACGAGGTGTCTGCGGCGGACTGGAAAAAGTGTTTTGAAAACTGGTTTAGGCGCATGAATCTTTGTATAGAGGCTGGTGGAAAGTACTTTGAAAAGATTTGATAAAAATATATGTACGTATAGAACAATTTTTTTTAGTTTCGCAAAACTTTCTGAGTGTCCCACGTATATCATTTATTTGATACTGGTGTCGATTTTTTTGTTCACCAACTAAACTTATTTTAAACTATCGCTCTCTTTTTAACCGACTTCAAAAAAAGGAGGAGGTTATGTATTGGGCGACTTTTTTTTTTTTTTTTTTGTTTTTTGTTTTTTTTTTTTTTTTCATTTATATACACCGATTACTCCGTGATTTCTGGGCCGATTTGCGTGGTTGTTTTTTTATTTGGTAGAGGAACCCGCGCAGTGGTCCCATATAAATTTTATTGACATCGGTTGAGTAGTTTTTCAACCAGCTTCAATAAATCAGTTTATTTTAGCTTCGTCTACCTAGATGATCTACTAATAGTTTCGTTTTTCTGTGAATTATCAACTAAAAAGTATTAAATAAAACCGACTTCAAAAACCTTAACTAAAAAGTAAAAAAGAATCCTTGTATGTATTTCAAAATCTTAACATAAACCAAAATTTTGAAGGCGGTGCGTGATTTTCATGCATGTTCGCATAAACTGTTTTTTTTTTACTATAGATAAGCGCTCGACAGTACATTATAATTACATGATGCAAAGAGACAATCACGCGCCGCCTTCAAAATTTTGGTTTATGTTAAGATTTTGAAATACATACAAGGATTATTTTTTACTTTTTAGTTAAGGTTTTTGAAGTCGGTTTTTTTTTGTTATTTATTTATTTATTTATTATTTGGAAGACCAACAGCAATTACATGAGTATAACAATGTTAGATAATATACAATCTGCCAATAATAGGTCTTCACGAATAGTGACTGACTATAGTATGCGTGGATATAATACTAAATATATATTAATGAATATTAGAATATATCTAACATAACATAAAACTAACATTTTTGAACTAACATTTTTTTTGAATAAAATTTTTGAAAGAAATCTAGACTAATTGCTCGTCTCGCCGATTGCATACTTGTCACAAATATATCAAGTTTTAACTGTTTACATTGTCTGTTATCGGTATTGCTCGCTCGCCACAGGAACGCATTCTGCCGATAGTTGGAGGATACCAGAGGTACGTACGTGGGACACTCAGAAAGTTTTGCGAAACTAAAAAAAATTGTTCTATACGTACATATATTTTTATCAAATCTTTTCAAAGTACTTTCCACCAGCCTCTATACAAAGATTCATGCGCCTAAACCAGTTTTCAAAACACTTTTTCCAGTCCGCCGCAGACACCTCGTTTACAGCCTGCTCGAACGCAGCCAGCGCATCTTCCGGCGACGAAAATTGTATCCCTTTGAGCTGATTTTTTATTTTTGGGAATAAAAAGAAGTCACACGGTGCTAGATCAGGGCTGTAAGGAGGGTGACCCAGGAGTTTGACTGGCGTGCTGTCCAGGAAGTCCCTCGTTTTGAGTGCGGTGTGCGCAGGTGCATTGTCGTGGTGGAGCAGTAGCCCGCGGAGCCCTGTGTTTGGTCGCTTGTTGCTTATAACAGAGAAAACTTCTGGCAAACATTTGGTAGTATACCATTCGGCATTAATGCTTCTTTGATCCCGTAAGGGAATTGATACCAAGTGGCCAGTCAAATTAAAAAAGCTAGCGATCAAAATCTTACCCCCGCTTCTAGATCGCTTCACTTTGGTAGGCGTTGGCTCATTTTGAAACACCCAAACAGTCGACTGGCGCTTGGTTTCTGGGTCGTATTGATAAATCCAGGACTCATCACCTGTAACGATGTCGTAAACACGCCGAGACGAGCCTGCTTCAAATTTGTTAAGCATATCACGGCACCATTCCACCCGGGCCTGCTTCTGAGCATCGGTGAGGTTGTGCGGCACCCAGCGTGATACTATCCTCCTCACGCGAAGATGGCTGTGTAGAATCTCGTGAACGCTTCCCGATCCAATCATAAATATGTGTTGAATCTCCTGATATGTAATTCGCCTATTGTCTTGGATTAAATTTTTCACTGCTAGCACGTTTTCTTCGGTAACAGCCGTCAAAGGGCGACCGCTTCTTTCGTCATCCCCCAAAGTTGGTCGACCGCGCTTGAATTCGTTATACCAACGATACACGGTTGCCTTGGAAGGGCCTTCATCCATGAATGCCATTTGAAGTCTATCGTACGATTCATCCGGTTTCAGGCGACACTTGAAATCGTATAAAATCATAGCTCTAAAATGTTCCCGGCGCAGATCCATATTTCAGTGAGACACAATACTTTGAATTAACTCGCAAAAAATGTGGAGGGAAATTTTGAAATTGGAACTTACTTATTTTTACTTATAAATAATCATATTTTCGAAAAACATTATAACTGGCCAGTCTCCCATATATAAAAACTTTTTTTCGCAATACTTTCTGAGGGGCCTGGTAGATGGGAGTATAATGTCTTACGGTCTTCGTTGGTACATTGAAGGCTATTTTTGAAAGGAGATCGGGACAATCAACAGAACCCGGTACGATGTTCATCATAAATGTGACATCCGCTACTTCTCGCCGTATAGTCAATGGTAAAAATGTGGAACTTAGCACGCAGTTCTAAGTAATCTTTTGAAGCATATTTGCATTTTAAGCGGTAGCATAAGTATTTTAAAAAAATCATTTGAATTCTCTCAAGCCGAGAGATGTATTTATACTAATAGTAGATACATGAAAGGGATGGCAACAATTTTAGAACTGTCAAATTAGTCGGAATTTAGATTTCTTCGTTTAGACACCCTTTAGTTTAGAGTCAAATTTTTTGTTTTGTTTTGATTTAATTGTGCGCGAACAGTCCCGTAAATGTAATTCAATAAGAGTGAAATTCGCAAAAGTTTAAGAACATAACATAACATCACGCCTGTATTTTCCCGAAGGGGTAGGCAGAGGTGTAATAGTACACCCACATTTCGCCAGTTATGTTAAAGTCCCATGTAATCGGGGGCGAGCCTATTGCCATCGACCGGGCACAAATCCAGACTCCGGGCTGCTACTGAGAATTCCCTAATGAAAAAATCCAATAACACTTTGGCGACCCAGGAATCGAACCCAGGACCCCACGCTCAGCAGTCGCGCTTGCAACATAAACGGGGCAGTTAAAAACTTCTATAACAAAAATCACTTGAATAACACTATAAAAATATTTATTTAAACATGTCCAAGAGCAGTTTAAATTTTATAGCACGTAAAACTTTTACACCTTTTCAAAACGAGGGTAGTAAATTTATAATTTATGACTTTACATGGGACAGATAGATATACGGTTATCGTTGTATAGACCAGAAGTATTTGCATAGCATAATTTTACGTGTAATAAACAATTTGCAACATAAAGTGGTAAAGTGTGTCAGATGATAAATTGTCGTTTTATACTGTGTGAAAATGTTGTGGTTTAAGGCTCGTACAAACTAAAATCATGTCGGTAGTAGTTCTGGTTAAAGACGGGCCCGTGCATGTTGTAATACAGAGAATGAAGACACACAAAATATTAGCATGCGCCTGCTGTCAAACTGCGCCTCTCCTGCCCAGACCAGCCGTCACCGACGACAAACCGGGCAGCGCGGCTAATGAGATACGCAGAGCAGGAGTGGCGCGGTTGCATTGTATCGCTACGGCCGCCATAATACATACATTTGGCAGATAGTGTAGAACATAAACCAGTTTAGGTTTTTCTGTACACCGCTTGGTCCGTCGACATTCATTACAACAAGATGTGGGTGGGTGAACACGACGCGTCGACGCATCGCGCTTGCTCGCCCCATGCAAAAATTCCCATATACCCTCAACTAATTTATATTACTTCTCAATAGCAAATTGCTTACAAAAGTACAGCAAGTTAATATTATTTATTATTATTTTATTTCGCTGCGATCTGAAATATAATTGATATTATACATTGTAGTTATCTAATCCGAGCGCTTAGACACCGCGTTTCGTTTAGAAAAAAAAAATAAGTTAAAAATACTATATTTATTATTTCTATCTGCTGGCCACCCCGGTATATGTCACTTCTGTTTCGCGCGTCTTATGACATCTGCGTTCTTATTTTTTCTCCTTGAATATTTTCTTTAATTTTTGTCTAAATTATCGTGTCAAGTGAAAGAAAACCAATTAAAATGCTAGAAAGTGCTTTGTTCGAGAGCCGAAAGCGAAAACGGGGGTGCTTTTCGCCTGAAGGAACGACCATCGAACGACAGGCTGTGCAGAATGTCGCAGCCGCGCTGTTGCAGTTATTCGATTCTCAGGAACACCTAACCCTGATTATTGGATGGATGCGAGTCTTGAAGAAGGTGAACCCTTTCTTGATTGTAAAATAAAAGAACAGGTGAGTTTTATCATAACCATAATCATAACCTTATTCCAAACACGTCCAAACCTGTTTTTTCCCGTGATTTACCTAAAACAAATAGGTACTTGAAACGTCGCCTTCGTGGGACAACTCTACCTTACTCTGCTTATGGGGCGTGTGTATTACATTTACAGTGAAACTGGTGAATACGAGATATTCGAGCGATATTAGATATCTATGTCGCTAGCTGGTTTGCAAACTACATGTGTGGGCATGTCAGGCTTTAGTAGACCACCGGGGCACGCGATGCTTTCAGTCGTTTTTATAAACACTGGCGGTGGTCCATATGAATATCTGCCATCAAGTACGTGATGCTTAAGTTAACAGTAAACATGTTTCTGTTACAATGGCTGATAAGTGATAACAAATGCTTCAAATAAGGCTCTTCGTTATTTAACATCCCATTTAAAAATGAACCTAAGAAAGAAGAGTAGAATCCAAAACACTCAACTAAAAGTCCAAGCATATTCCTACAACTGTACCCACAAGAAAAGGTTACTTACATTAGGGGAAAAACACACTGCTTGACAACTACTCTTACTGGGATGCACCACCACTTAATTCAAAAGTGAAAGCGGGGCTCACGGAAGTCTCTAAACTCAGGGACCAAGGGATTGAGAAGTCATACATATGAATTAAACTATGACTGGCCTTCTATTATAAGGAAAGCTATGACGGATTGTATGCAAAATGAAAGTAAAACCTTTGCTTGATGATAAATATTAATCAAAATCAAGAGATATCACACATGGTGTGAACTTTTATTAGACTTAATAATATATTCACAAGTGCATTAAGCCGCTACAAGTGGTAAGGTTGGCATAGCTGCTCAGGAACTGCCTTATTTCTATGCTCGGTTGTATTGTGATTCCTCGGATCGATACTCGGCTCTTGAAACTCTTTCCAACTCTGGAAGAATAACCAATGTGTACCAGCTCTGATAAAGCAACCTATCCATCAGCTCCGAGAGAGCATAAGACCCACAAGGCTGATACTGAAATGTACCAACCATATATACATATAATATACCAACCAGGTAACCACATACTAACAATTTATCTAAGTACTGTAGCTGCTGGAAATATATAACTGACGATCCTGTCATTTTAAAAAGGGTACAAGTGTACGAGATACCACATGATACCTTTATGTATTCTAACTAGTCATTTTTCATAGTTAGAAATAATATCATTATAAACAAACAGACTTGTCACATCAATGCTATGTCATCTTGTCAACATATCTACTAATAATGAATCTATTACTTAAAACCTTCCATGATGCATAATATAATGGCACATTCAGGTTTACCCTTAATTAATAACCTAACACCATAAATAAAAGAAAATTATTTTGAGCAAATGATATCAAAATTCTTTCAAATCAAAATTCTTTATCTTTCAGACAACAAATTGGTCTACAATGTGTTAGTAACAAATGCAACTTATTCTATGTTAGTACTTAATAACTAGCAGAGATTTAGTCCGGGTGACCAGTGCCCACAAGAGGGCTATCAGCCCAGGCGGCTATCGCACGCGGGTTGGTGTCGGGGCTGCTGCGCAGCCTGTGCAGTATCAAACTGCTAAGATTTATATAAAAATATTTACATGTGTTCCTTCAATGGAATCATTGATTAATTTATTCATAGAAACTTTTAATACTGACTAAGTAGTAGTAGACCCTGTATTTGCAGTGCATAACACATAACATCACGCCTGTATTTCCCCGAAGGGGTAAGCAGAGGTGTAAAAGTGCACCCACATTTCGCCGGTTATGTTATAGTCCCCTGTAATAGGGGGCGAGCCTATTGCCATTGACCGGGCACAAATCCAGACTCTGGGCTGCTACTGAGAATTTCCTAATGGAAAAACCCAATAACACTTTGCCCAACCCAGGAATCGAACCCAGGACTTCACGCTCAGCGGTCGCAAGCAACCACTAGACCAACGAAGCACTCTTTTGCAGTGCAGTTGGGTAAAAATACAGAAAAAAATTGTGTCATTGACTTAGTACTGCTATTAAACAATTATGTTTCACAGCTATGTTCCATCATGGTTTATCACTCAGATACATATGATAGTGCGAAAACCAAGGCTTTATAAATAATTATTAACTATTTACCTTGATGTTTACCCACATAGAGGTCAAAACTTATCAAGGATGTACTGAAAATGTAAATGTTAGTCTAAATTTATTAAAACATTTTGGGTGGATTGCTAATAAACCCTGAAAAGACTAACCAATCATCATCAACCCATAACTATCCCACTGCGGGGTACGGGCACAGAGGTATGGGCCTCTTCTCAGAATTAGAGGAGTTACCAACAAACAATGTAAATTTCTAGGTTTTATAATTAATACACAAGTGTGGACCTAGAACAACACATAGAAAATAAAGTGTATATTACAGATATTTAATTTAACTAACAAATTACCAGCCACTTTGCCTAGAAGTTGTTGAAGTTGTTGTTGTTGTTGAAAACCTCTATAATTCTAATAATAATTACAATACTATAAATAATTTTAGTATGGGTACTGAATACCAAATTCAGCGTTGGTCATAAAATATCAGAAGCCTCTTTTACTGAAAAGGGTTTGAAGGAGGCATAGTGAGAGTGACCACATTGGTGTATTTTGATCACAATAAAAGGTTGTCCATACTACTTATTATTAAAATTTGATATAAACTAAAATTAATCGCAGCATATAATATGTAACATTAAAAATTATTTGCTTAACAAACATTAACATATTATCACTTGCTTTGCTGTTAAGAATCAATATTACAACTGCCATCATCTGCGTTAACAAAATGGAAACATACAATTTCTTCACTTAAAAAATGCACCCTGAGGTATTATTATATGGATATGGACCTGGTCATAGTCAAGAGACTAGTTCACATTTATGCTTCTTAATATGCTAAACTAAAGACAACCAGAATAAAAGATCAATAATGCAGAAACACCAAGTACAATACAGTAAGAGAACTGTCACTCAATAAATTCAGCTTAATTTACTTACAACTTGGTCAGACTAAAATTGACTTATGGTAAACATATTTCATGGAGTAAGGTCCTAAGCATATAACACAAAAACTTCAAATTATTTCATCTATTTTTCTTTTATTCGTCTTTAATAAGAAATGCCTACAAAACAATACTAAATACTTATAAAGTATGGTGGACCGACCTGGTACAGAACCTATGGATTTAGTGTACAGCATCTGTTCATCAAAACTCAGGATTGGCTATTGCAATGAACTTGGAGCCTTATCAGCCCTGATCAGTCCACAAGTGGATAAGGCTGATATAATTATAAGATTCCTTATAGGTGCATACAGATTTGGAACATCATTATCAAAACACTCTTGTTCATAGAATCTTACAAAAATATCCAATTTCATCACCACCTTCCTGGCCTAATAACACAAGACTAACTTTAGGAAAACTTGCCAAGAAGTTGGCTGATAGATAAACATATCAATAATTAATTAACAATTTTATTTATTGTATTTAACAATATATAAACCTAAATAACAGATTTTATTAAGATAACAATTGTGATTAAGTCCAACTTACAATAATATAATTTAATAGATTTTTATTTTTACTTCCATATTTAAACTGTTAGAAATAAATAGGTAATGATGAACCTTACTTAAGTCTACCTTTCGAAAAATCCCATGAAAAACCTAACAGTAAAACCATTAGTTAATGGTTAAAAAACATGAAGAAAGAGGTACAGTCAGCTACACCGATTGGTTACCCCCACTTATGAACAAATTTTAGAACATGAGGGGTAATCAATTAAGGACGCTGTGTGTACATTGAAACTGAAAGGCAGCTGGATAGAAAACAGCTCAAAAATATCTTTAAAACCCAATATTATAATTCTCATTAGTGAAGAATCTTATTCATCAACTTTGCATTATCAGTTATTTATTATAACAATAATCCCTACTTAAATTTTAATGATGTCAAACAACATAATATGTCATGTAATAAACAAGAAAATACATTAGCATGTATTTCAATCTCGTACATTTCATATCTTAGGTTGATAAATAAATAAATAAATGTCTTTGGGACGTTTTTACACGGCACCATCTGGTCCAGAACTGGGCAGAGCTTGTGCTGTGGGTGCTAGACAATGGATAATTAATAATTAACGTTCTGTCTGTTGATTACCAACTATTGTTTAATATTTCTACATTATACATTAAGTATCCCTGATGTTAGTATAGAGTTTAATAAATCAAAACAAATTGTATTTAAATATCCAATTTAATTATTGCAGCAAACTCTGAACATCTACAATGTATAATATCAATTATATTTCAGATCGCAGCGAAATAAAATTGTAGATCAGACGAGCTTACCTGTAAGCGAAGTCTTGATTCTAATTTTATGAGCTGCGATCTGAAATATAATCACCCACCCGCCACCAACAGTCCCAAAGCTGCAATAATTAGTAAACATTCTTCGTTAATCTTTCAGATGAACATAGTGAATGTTAGATTGTGGAACCTGCCCTGTACAGGCAACAGGGCTTGTTCCTTATCTTCGTTATCTCTAAAACTAGTGACATATACCGGGGTGGCCAGCAGATAGAAATAATAAATATAGTATTTTTAACTTATTTTTTTTTTCTAAACGAAACGCGGTGTCTAAGCGCTCGGATTAGATAACTACAATGTATAATATCAATTATATTTCAGATCGCAGCTCATAAAATTAGAATCAAGACTTCGCTTACAGGTAAGCTCGTCTGATCTACAATTATATTTATTTACATACATTACAGAAACGGACAATAAATCAATCTCTACACTTATCGTACTATCTTCTCTCTACTACAAGAAAACAACTTGAACCTATTTTTACTGAACCACGCAGCACAGGGTTAGTAGAAAGGAAAGAGTAAATCAGGTAGCCGGAAAAAAAAACAACAATGGCATCAAAATATTCTTAAAATTAGACGTAACACAAATTTTAACCACGTCCGACCAACACGTAAACGAATAAATATAAATTCATGAATATTTACAAAGTGGCTGACAACATGACAGATTTCGCGTTTAGATATGCACATTAATAATATTTCGGTGCCTTTTTAATTTTCTCGCGTCACTTATTGGTGCATATAAAAAAGTACTTATTTTTGTTTTCTATATTATTGTTCTGAGAATAACGAAAATTATAATATGGAATCCAATATACAAGGGCAGAAATTGTGGGTTGTGTCTGCACTTTTAAAGTACATGGTAGTTCATTTATGCCAATCGTGAGTCTAGTGATATTTTTTTGACAGCTAAAACAACTGTTTCGATACTAATTAAAATGGATCCCTTTTTTATAATTAAAATCTTCGTAAAAAACTAACTTCATCAGGTATTCATCAGATCTTCACTTTTATAAGTAATCATCTCATCTTTCAAACGAAAAAATTATCTTCCAAATAGCTGCATTAATGTTGCAGTTATACCCGAACAAGCATACAAAAAAAAAAACAAATATTTTAACGAATTGAGAACCTCATCCTATTTGTAGTTGATTAAAAAATAAACCTATAATGCAAAGACGTCCACTGCTGGACATAGGCCTCCCCCAAGCATCGCCACAACGACCGGTCCTGCACCTTCCGCATCCAGCGGATTCCCGCGACCTTCACCAGGTCGTCGGTCCACCTTGTGGGTGGCCTACCCACGCTGCGCCTTCCATTACCCAGTCGCCACTCCAGAACTTCAGTGACCGATTATTATAATAAAACTACAAACAAAAATAGCGACATAAAACCTAAAAACCTAAAAACTAATGGCACTCAATTTCAGACAATCCTTGATACCTTAAAATAATATCCACATAACGTAACATCACGCCTGTATTTCCCCGAAGGGGTAGACATAGGTACACCCACATTTTGCCAGTTATGTTATAGTCCCATGTAATAGGGGGCGAGCCTATTGCCATTGACCGGGCACAAATCCAGACTCCGGGCTGCTACTGAGAATTTTCTAATGAAAAAACCCAATAACACTTTGCCCGACCCGGGAATCGAATCCAGGACCCCACGCTCAGCAGTCGCGCTTGCAACCACTAGACCAATGAGGCAGTCACAATAAATGAATAATATCCACACACCTTGATAATAAGACATACCTACATATAAAAGATACGCAAAGATATATATGAGAGTCACGAATTCGGAAATGGGATGTCGCGACAAAATCCCGGAATGATTGAAGACAGCACTAGATTGGCGGCCATCTGTACTTTCATAACTTACCTATAGGTATATCTATATTTATAGCCAGAAGATATATTTAGAAATGGAAATATAAAGACGTGAATGTGAGGATTTATAATGGATTGATGAAACGGAAAATGATGATGTTTATTTGATGAACAGAGTTCTTTAAATACAACATATATTTTATGTTAATTCTGGCAAAATTAGGTCATCAAGCTTCAATGCAATATGCAGCACCACCCTTCCACCCACAAATATATGGATATGCAGAAGGTGCGATTAATTTATATGCAAACCAAACCGATACTCGATACGTGTTTCGCTCCTCCATGGAGCATCCTCGGGAATTGTAGACTCGTCGACCGCTTGGACACGAACAACGTCAACGATCAAGCGATAGATGCTCGATTGTGCTCGATTGCTCGACGAGTCTGCATTTGCTGAGGATGCTCCGTGGAGGGGCAAAACACGTGTCGAGTATCGGTTTGGTTTGCATATTCCATAATGAATTAATCGCAGCTTCTGCATGCGCATATATTTTTGGACGGAAGGGCGGTTTTTAGTTTTTGTACATGGCGCACGGTTGTATCAGCATGGCACAGTAGTCATCTTCCCAGGGCACACCGCAATAGCAGCAGTAAGATCCATCATGAAAGAGTGACTGGAGAGGCGCCATGGCGCCCTCACCCACCGGCTGACGTAGATACTCTCGGGGCACGGCTGCTTTGGGAAGTATCTGTGTCGTATAGGCCGAGAGCCGAAGCTCGAGTGTCATCACTGCGGGAGCTGCCCTAAGGACACTGCGCTGCATACGCTGGCAGAGTACCCAGCTTGGATCACGCAGCGCCCTGACATCATTACAGCTGTAGTTGGCAGTGGTCTGTCGCTTCCAGCGGTGGTTATGTCCATGGTCGAGAGCGAGAGCCCTTGGGAGGGCGTCGTCACCTTCTGCGAGGAGGTAATGCTCGCAAAGAAGCCAGCAGAGAGGGTTCGGGAGGCGACGACCTTTCGCCCTTCCCGCAGGAGACGGACCGAGCGCCGCAGGAGGGCGTATAACCAGATATGGCCGTATGGCCAGATACCCTAAGAGTGGGCCTGCGGGTGGCGGTCTCGGAGTAGCCCTTCGTCCGATCAGTCAAGGCCCGTGACGGTGGTACGCGCAGTGCTCCGCGCGCATCAGTCAAAAGGAGGGTACAGCTGACGTTAAGGCAGCACGAGGAGAAGAGACTCACCTACTAGTGGCCAGCCGGGACCTGTTGGAGATGGTTGGGCGAATAAAAAAGTATCCTATGCCCCCGGCCAAGGGTTGTTAGAAGAACACCGTGGTATTTTAGTCGGTAAGAGTCCGACACTGACTCTGCTTTCCCCGGAAGGAGTGCGTCTATGAAGGTATCCGCACGAAAAAAATGGCATGCATACATACATCAGCCATCATGTAGCTCAACCATATTTTAGGGACTTCTAGTGGTATAGTGCTATTGACTAGTTTAGGTACCTACTACAAATGCCCGATCTGTATTTATTTGGTATAGAACCATTGGTCCAACATCAAAAAATACTGCTAGGACCAAGATTAATACTATTAATTTTATAAAATAGGTAAAACTAATAATAAGAATATTATTCTATTCACACCA
The DNA here is from genome assembly GCA_949699075.1 of Asteroscopus sphinx. Lineage (NCBI taxonomy): Eukaryota > Metazoa > Arthropoda > Insecta > Lepidoptera > Noctuidae > Asteroscopus > Asteroscopus sphinx. The sequence goes on along the minus strand of OX453016.1, from coordinate 21,750,846 downwards.
TATACAAAAATCAATTCAATACATTCCACTTCACAAGTTCAGTAATAAAAATAACTTATAGCATCATTAAAAAGACCAGAGGCCAACGACTTAATATTGGTCCTCTGCTCAGAGTTGTAAGGTCCCTCCTTACTTTTTTCCAGAAAGTTCAATAACGCTACGTAATGGCTCATGAATCATCCAAATTACGTGAATATTACAATACTTTTTGCGCCATACCGTGTAGATAGATTTAAAATACGTGTACCTAGTTATTTTTCAATGTTAGGGGTTATTTATACCTGTATTACTTTGATTTATACGTGGAAAAAAGCTTGAGGAAAAAAGAACCAAAACCCAGTTGGAAAAATGTTTACCTTGGATAACATGTAATAGGTAAGAAAAACCAGCCAAGACCGAGTCGGACTTTTTGGACGATTTAATTTACGAGAGTTTATCAAATACATCAACGTACAGTGCGCGAAATATGAATTTTTGCATGTATTTCTTACGCAGGTATCACCACATATGTCTATGTTTGTCTTTTTTTTAGTATTTATTGCTAAACTACATAATATGCACTATAATCTGACCAAGATTGGCGCTGGTATGTATTACCGTTTTGAAGATAAAGCAGGAACAAAAACATTGAAAAAAATGCATGTTTTTTGAGGATTCTCGTATGGGGCCCCCCTTTGGTTTTAGACTTTTTTTTGTTTTTAGTGTTTGTCGTAATACACCTCATAGCAACACATATTCTGAGAAAATTTCAACCGGTTACCTATTACTGTTCAAAAGATACAGCCCTGTGACAGACAGACGGACTGACGGACGGACGGACGGACAGCGTAGCGAGAGTAATAGGGTCCCGTTTGGCACCCTTCGGGTACGGAACCCTAAAAAAGAGACATGTCTAAATGTACTCCGAGAACATGCAAGATTGCTTATTACTTTAATAATTTACCTACTATATGCGAATCAAAGAAACATGACCATCATTATTACAGTAGCAGTCTATCGCTATCCAGTGGGGCTCGTGGCTAAGTATTAACCACGTGGATTGCAAGATCTGCGAGGTTGAAGGCTCGTATAAACCAAAAGCAGGTCAGAAGCAGCGCAGGTTGAAGGTAGGCCCGCTCAAGTTGTAATACAAGGAACGCTATGAAACATGACACACCAAATGTTAGCGCAGGCCCGCTGTCGAACTGCGCTGACCCTGCCTTGAAAGAAAGAAAGAAGAAGAAAATGTGTTTATTGGCACAAACAATCAAATTAACAAAAATTAAAAAGAACATAAAAAATAAAACATATGTGAATGCCAAAGGGCCACCAGCTCAGCATAATGTTAGGTAGCAGTACGTACAGGTACTGACTACCCAACGCTGATTTTCAGCTGCGACCCACGAGTGCCATACGCTCGAAACAAAATGAAGACAGTGCAATTACAATTATAATAAAGGGTAAAAATATATATACGTACATAAAAATCAGCATATAAATATGAGAGTATACTGCCTGTCTAATATACATATATAAAACAAATACAAACTGTAGGCGAGTAACACTATAAAATATTAATAACAATGAGACAACAAATTGTTGTAATTGCAAATTCTTGCTTTAGATCTGCCGGAGACAAACCAGGCAGCGCTGTGCGAGAGATGCGCAGGGATAGGAGCGGAGCCGTTATGTTGTATCTGTTGTTGTTGTGTTGTTGTTGTTGACATATGTGGTCTAGTGGTTCGAGTGTCGGACTGCTGGTCTCGAGGTCGTGGGTTCGATTCCCACAGGACACAAATATTTATAATAAAACAAAGTTTAACCGGATTAAATCGCGTATATTATTTAAATTGGTTTTCCTGACGTTTTGAAAGCTTTGCAGCATATATCTGTAAAGACGCTTGTCATCTTAGTCTACCTGCGACCATGAAATGCTGCAAACAGTGACCATACACCCCATAGACGCCGCAAAACAGGCGACGATGTCTGCAACACATCTATGAAATTTTACTAATGTAGGTCACCACTATTCGCCGCTTGAAATCTTCAAATCAGTATCGACCACTTACATGAGCCGTCAAAACTGCCACGTTAGTGATTAGCCAATAGCCGCCTTGGTAGGGCCAATCGGATTGCAGTACCTCGCCTCAGCTAATGGCAGAATTTATTGTACGCATTATATTCAACATAATGCGTCTATTGGACTGCATGGTCGTTGGCTGCAAAGCTTTGGAAACGTCAGGAAAACCAATTTAAATAAAATACGCGATTTAATCCGGTTAAACTTTGTTTTATTATAATGTGTAGTGATTGCGAAAACCTAAGAAATTATTACACAAATATTTGTGTGATGAACATAAGTGTTATTGTTGGTCTGGGTGTTTCTTATGTATTATAAGTATGTATTTACAAAAAAAAATGTATATAAGCATTACATCCATTGTTTAGTACCCATAGAACAAGCTCTGCTTAGTTTGGGACTAGATGGTGTTGTGTAAAAAATGTCCCAAAAGTATTTATTTATTTATCACTATGGCCGCCATACTAACTTGTCACATTGAAGCAGCACAGGGCGGTGCGTCGCATCGGTGTGAAAGCAAAGCAGTCCTGAGGTAATTGATTTGTTTTACAATTAACACAATACGTCATACTGAAACCAATTCTATGGTGGTCCCGCCATCAAAACGCTTTAAAACTGTTTGTCTTTTAGGCCCGAATTACAGAACAATACTCAAGCGTTGATCACTGTTTAAAACTAGTTTTGAGTTGGGATTTAATTTAGAACATTCTTCAAGGATAGATTCATTGATCACAGTTCAGCTGAGTTTAGCTTTATTCTACACTGTCACCTGTTTCGGTGTTTGAGCAGAGATTTGATCTGTAATCACTCAAGTGGAGTCGAGACCACGCTTGAGTGGAGATTTCTTTCCTATTTCAGGTTATATTCGTGTGTTATGTTGTTGAATTGAAGTTTATAATTACTATATTGGAATAAGACCTATACTCAAGTAACGATCTATCCTTAAGTAGTGATCAGATGATTGAAGTTTAAACTGTACTTGAGGAACCTTCTGTAATACGGATCTAAAAGTGCATGTAAATTCTATTTTCTCCCACTTGCTCGGAAATTGGTTCATGATTCAAAAAAAAAGAATACATCAATCTGCTCTTTTCCGTACGCAGCGAAATAACAGGTCAGTAAAATCAAACACGACAATAATAGAAATTGCTGGACAGTTTTTATTTTTTTAAATATTTTACCGAGGTTTTTAAGTACACACTTACATGAATTAAGTGTTTTTAGGTACAAAATATTTATCATTATAAAGGCTGAATGCACATTTTATTTTCAAAACATTGAAAATAGAACTAAAGCCGCGCTTGGACGAATTGGTGCGAATGAAAATTAGATACTGTTGAATTAATTTGTGTATTGTTTCCTCGCAAATGGGAGAAAAGTACTATACAAATCTCGGCCGAAATAGCAATTAACGGCCTCGTTTAGTTAAAAAGGACTCGGCTGCCGCCTCGTCTTTTAAAATCACTTCGGAAGTACTCGGCCGTCAATTGCTTCATTTCAGGCCTCGACAGTAATGTACTATTATCTACACTCGTATCGTAAAATTCGAATTATGAACTCGAAAGTAATGTCATAATGACATACTTTACGCACATGCACCTGTAATGAATTTAAAAAGTTTCATTACGATACAGTTTGCTGAACAAAACAATGTGGTAATTTTTTTTTTTCCATAACCGCACACTTCAGCCCAACTAAGGAGTTTTTAATGCCACTTCGACCCAACCAAGGAGTTTTCAAACCTTTTTTTTAGCAGTCGTACAGTTTGGCACCAATGAGTACACAAAATTCAGGGTGGTGCCACTAGTGATACATTCTTCTTTTTCTTCTTCTTCGTGTCGATGATTCGAGTTTATTATATAATTTTGGACCAAAATGTAGCCACGTCAACAGCACTCTCAGTAGCCTCGCATAGGTCTTTGATTGTGCAGGTGGAATTGCACGGTGAGCAGGTTAAGAGGTGAGGCATCGTCTGTGGGTTGACTCCACAGTCACATTGTGACTCATCTGTGTATCCCCATCTAACTAAATTTGACCTGCAGCGGCCCATCTGGCTTTGGAGTCGATTCAAGGTTTTCCAGATGGGCCATGGTAGTTGGTGGCCTGCTGGGAGCTCTTCTGCAGGCCCAATGTAGTCAGCAGGGGGAGGGTGTCTTTGTTGCCACAGTTCCTCTCGTGCCTTATTAGGGCTGCTGCCTGTTAATGGTTGTGTTACCTTTAGAAAGCTTTTGCGGCTCTTTAATCTACATCTTGCTTTCCCGATGCCATAGAGAGGATGTCTATTGTCGGTCTCCTGTTTAGATTTTTTAATGGAGCAGGCAATTTCTCTTCTGACTGCCGGAGGGGCTATACCTGCAAGGGGATATAGTGCAGCGAGTGGTGTAGGTTTAAGGCAGCCAGTTATTATTCTACACGTTTCATTAAGGGCTGTGTCTACCTTTCGGGCATGCATAGATCGATGCCACATAGGGCATGCAAATTCACCAGCCGAGAAGCAAAAAGCCAAGCCAGATGTCCGGAGTACAGAGGGGGAGGCGCAGTGATACATTGAAAAATGTTATCGTTTAAAATCGCGTTTTTGGCAGAAGTTTGGATTGTCATATTGCTTTTAATTATATTCAAGTGTTTACAGGCACATTTTTTGTATGATAAAACAGAGATTGACGGAATCCTGACAAGGATAGAAAATTAGTTCCGATTATAATGTTTTCGCCAGACTATATTTTATTATCTGTGTAAGCGCGCGCTAGGGCGCGTGCGCGGCCGCGCACCATGGCCTACTGGATTTGGTCATCGTTACTTGTAAATTTATTGTAATTGTTTACGTTATTATTATGGTTTTGTATGTCTAAAGTTTTATTCTGGGCAAAAATATCTGACTACAGCAGTAATACTGAACTGAGGAGAATATGACCCCGCCTGAATTTCTGGATGCAGCAACGTAAATGACGAACAACCTTTTACCAGAAAAATCAAGAAAAACTACAACAATGTTACCAATATTTTGACTTTGGTATTTTGTTTAAAATTGTATGAGTTTAGATAAAATAGTGTATGAAACTGACATAACTAGGTATTAAAACACTCGTGTGATACTATTAAAACTCACACTCGTGTTTTAATAACCCCTGTTATGCAACAGTTTCATAAACTACTATTACCTCTCCATTCAACTTCTAATAAAACTCCAGCAACCCAACAATACAACGTACCTAATCAAACGTCCATGTTAAATAAATAGTAACCACAACTTATTATTTACGTTTTGTTTGCATTACGGATAATATAATAACTAAATTTAACCCCCGAAACTCAAATAATGGGAAGGAAGTTACGCAGAATTAAATTTAATTAAATTGCAAACATTTCAAGGTAAGGTATACAAAGGTATTAAAACCCTTTGGCTAATTATGAAGTAGATTGGCATTCATAATTATGGACCCTTTATTTTAAGGTTCACAACAAGTTATTAGCTTTGTTACATGTTGCTTTTTAGGGATTTTTGTTGCTAAAGGGTTGTGTTTGGTGAAATTTGAATTGTAAAGTATTTGTGTTAGCGAGTGGAGGTGACTGGGGATGCTTTGGGTAAATGGGTCCCTGGGGGAAGATGTGGCTTCTTTATAAAAATAATGTATATTGTATTTAAAGTAGCAGAAAGTATATTTTTCATGTTTCAATAAGAGATGTTAATCAATAAATCTGCAGTACCATACTGTAAAATGTTCAAAAACAAGTTTGCAAATTAGCCAACTTTTTTGGAGAGGGAAAATTTTTTTTATTTTTCTGAGACTGGTCAAATTAGTGCACTTCGATCATCCGTAATTGAGTCGAGTCTTAGATTATTTTCAGGTTATTTCAGAGTTAAGCCATTCTACAGAAAATATATTACTATTAAGTATTTCAAGTACATTCTGCACGCGTTTTAATTTTAACCAACAACAAACAGTAAGATATGGGAACCCATACAAGTTACTGAGTATGTCTCAGATTTTGTTGACCAAAGTTGGATAGTGGCCCGCTATATTTTCTACACTTTATTGTAGCAGACTTTTGCGTACAATATCTGTATTGGACAGCTGCATCTATTAAGTTTGTGATTGGATGACGTGTAAATATAAAGTTAAGTTTAGTCCGGAGTATTATATTATCTGTGGTCCAGTCATGGGGCCGGAAGAATTTCGTGAATGATCCGTCATTACAAGTACTATCCTGAAATGGATAAACGTCCGCGCCACGTTTGTCTGTTGTCCACGTCTTTACTGTGTAAATTCCGTCTTACACAACTTACTGAAAATGATCTCTAATAAACTAGGCACATTTTTCTACAAGATCAGCGAACAATTCCCAATAAGACCTCAAGAGCATAAAAAATTCTAAGAACGAAATAGTTTCTCATCTCCCTAGGAAGGCCTGTCTCCACACAATACATAAATTTATTCATCCATAAACATGCTTCATTCTATTTCCTTGAAGGTATAGCTTGTCATAAAGTGTTGCTACCACAATTGTATAGATATTTCGTCGAAATTCAATATGGTGTATTGCTGTATCTAAATAAATTTCTATGTACTATGGCAAATGTTATTGACCTTCAATCGAATATGAAAGAAAGAAAAGAAAGAAACACATTTATTGGACACAAATCGACAAACACATACACAACAACAATAGAAACAAAAAGACAAACAAGTGTAATAATAAAATTATGACAAAAAAAGAAACAATATTATTGACGCGCACAACATGAACACAAAAGGGTATAGCAGGGGATGGTGCTAGCACGACAGTAACCAGTAGGTATTGCTCTAAATACACATAGGAAAGAGAAGAAATAGGTAACATTGCTAGGTTATTGTACATTGCTAGTCTCGCTGTGGCATTATGTGTCCAAAAGGCCACAAGCTCAGCTAATGCTACAGGTCTAACTGCAGCGCTGATTTTCAGCTGAGGCCTCAGGCCTAATTTTAATGAGAATATTTTAATATTTTTAGATAATTTTAAAAGAATCCTTTAACCGTTTGATAATTTTATCTAGATTTTTTAAAGTAATAATGATCTGCACGTTTAAGAAAAGTGTACGCCCATTACGGCTAGACATAGCGTTCATACTAAAATATTACTACCAGTAACTACCTAACCATGTTCTACAAATAAAATGTTTCAATTTGAATTTGAGGGTCTATCACCATTCACTATTCCTACAAATAATCACAAAGTACAAAGAAACTTTTACAAAAACTGCTCAAATATAGACTTAAGTTTAACCGGATTACATCGCGTATATTATTTAAATTGATTTTCCTGACGTTTCGAAAGCTTTGCAGCATTTCGTGGTCGCAGGTAGACTAAGATGACAAGCGTCTTTACAGATATTTCAAAAAAATAAAAAAAAACTATCTTACAATATCATTAATTAAAATCGTTTCGATGCACGCAGTAATCACTCACAATGTCATTATCTTTTACAGTGTTGCGTGCTGTTTGGGACTTGATTATTTTTTGAACTGGGTTCTAGACAGGTGATAGCTGACAACCATCTTCTCTATTAAAATTAGTATGTTTTTTAATTGCAATAGCCTTACGGAGCATTCTAGGTACATATCGGTTTCCCTTCCTTCCTTCTTTTTAGGGTTCCGTAGTCCTACAAGGAACCCTTATAGTTTCGTCATGTCCGTCCGTCTGTCCGTCTGTCCTAATCCTTTACTGGTTAATAACTTCTACAGTTATAAATATAAGTAAATGAAATTTTGTTGAAAAATAGTCTAGATATAGATCTCAATTTTAAAAGAATAAAAAAATCGTGATTACGTATTTCACATGTATGGGTACATGTGAAATGGGGATGAAAAATTTTTTTTTGCTACACCCCCTCGTGTGGGGTATCATTGAATAGGTCTACTAAAATGAAGGTAATGTTGCATACATCACTTTTTTATCACGTGTACCATCTGCGAAATATAGCCTGCCAAAGTGGCTTGCAATGTGTCCCCCCCCCAGCCATTTCTAAACTATGCAATGTAGAAACTTACAATCTTCCACATTGATAGATCTTTATAAAAACTCTCTTTTAAAATTATTTCGAGTATAATGTGATTATAAATTTTTGAGTTATAGTGAGAAAACTGCAAAATACTTAAGACTTCCTAGTTCAAAGTTCATTGACCTTAGAGAAAAATGAACTTGCAAATAATGCTCCATTACTTCCTATTTAAAAAAATCACAAAAAGTAACTTTGTGTTAAGACACACTTCTTCAATTTAGCTTCAAAAATTCAGCGCTAGGTGGCGCTGTAAGCAAAAACTAAAATAATGATTAATATTCGATTTGATTCGTTTGTAATTAGGAACCCAATAATACTGAGCATGACCCGACATGCTCTTGGCCGGTTTTTTCCTTAATTAAAAATACTTTGCGTGTATGTCGAAATGTCTTTATGTCACACAATTTATACACCTCTGCTTACGTCTTCGGAAACGAGGCGTAACAATTGAAGATACGCCAACACTACTTATTGCCAAATACTAATCGTGGCAACAATATTACAATAGCCCAACATTGATCACAGTACCAAAGTTTATTAGCGAGACGTGAGGTATCCGACTATCACGCCAGCCTTGATAAATTGTTGTTGTGCAAAATTAACGGTTATAACATTAATTATTTCTTGTTATCTCTGGGCTGTGTAATCATTTTGTTGTTCTAATGTTTAGTGGGTGTAGCAGATTTGTGTTATTACTCTTCTTTATGAGTTAGCAACGGGTATAAAGAAGAATAGACCAGACTTTCCAAATTTTTGGGAGTCTTGGAAGCAAAAACTGACTGTCAATGACTTTTTTCCTCGCTTTGTTACTTCTTCACTATATCTATTTCTTGTTCATGTATATTTCTTTTGTATGTGTCTCAGTTGTGTCAAATAAATATTTCTCTTTCTTTCTTTTTCTTTAAAAATGGGCAACAGCTTTTCTTACAGACTCAATTTTTTTCCTTAGAGTATCATTAATGGCGATTAAGTGAGAATATACCCTGATACCCTATATGTTCTCATCGGTGTCGTAAAAGGCGACTAAGGGATTTAACACAGGATAGGCAGCATTGTTCTCTGAGTATTTAACCAACCAACTGCAATCGCCATCCCGCCTGCCAAGCGTGGCGATTATGGCATATCCCCCCTTTTTGGAGGACGCCTATGTCCAGCAGTAGCAGTTTTTTGGCTGTAATGATGATAATGAAGTGAGAATATCGAAAGTGAGGGGCTCGTGGCTAAGTAGCAACCGCGTGGATTGTATGATCTGTGAGGCTAAGCTACGCTTGCCGCGGTCAGTCCGTGGATGGGTGACCATTTTCGTTGCACATCGAGACCCCTCCATGCCTCGGAGATCAGGTTAAGCTGTCGGTCCCGGTTGCTATATAGAAGGCCGAAAGTCTGACAACTGGTCTAACCTCCGAATGTCTGGGTTGCGGGGATCTGATGCCAGTCGCTCCGTGTAAAATACTGACGTTCAGCTGCATCTGGTTAGACTGGAAGCCGACCCCAACATAGTTGGGAAAAGTCGAGGACGATGATGATGAACTTCCTTTATTTCTTCTTTGACGTAAAAGTCCTCTAAGTAAGAAAGGTTTAATTTTTTTCTAACTTTTTCTCTCTGGCCCTTCTTCAGGTCAATAGTATATTGACTCCAATATAATCATTCAGACCTGCCTTCACTGAACCGAAAAAGTCATAAAGATAAATAAGTCCCAACATCCACAAAGGACCAAGGACTTTCGTACACTTAGGTAAAGGTAGCTCAAGTGTCAAGAATATATAGCGTCGTATACGCCACATAGGTGAGGACTAGCAATATGCGTCGCCAAATAAAACCTAGTGTTTGTCGTATTTCCGACATTTCGCTGCCATTTTGAGTGACCCAAGTTATGAGAGTATAGCGGTATAATTGTATAAATAGATATTGATACTTTTAAGGGATTCATACCAGAAGGTGCCAACGGGATGCCTATCTTTTACAAACACAAAATTATGTTGGAAGTGTACCTATTTTGACAAAAACTAAATTTACTATAGGAACAACGTTTACTATGGGAGCAAACCTGAAAAAGCGAAAAAAAATCAGTTGATCCCTATATTTGTGTTCACATAAATCGACAAAATGTAGGGAACAGCAGATTTTTTGTTTTGCGATTTCAGGATTGCTGCCATATCAAACGTTGTTCGCTAACATGAATTTGATTTAATTCACCACTAAATATTTGCCATTATTAAAGTAAGACCTTATATTAACGTTTCGATGTCCTTACAACAAGATGGACCGACGACCTGTGGGTTTGGCGGATGGAGTCCCTAGCGGGATTCTCTACCACCCGCCCGGTTAAGCAGTTAGGGCACCTATCTTGGGAGCCATCTGCGAGAAACCATTTGAAAAAAAAAAAACAAAAAAGACCTGTGGCTTTACTCTTGAAAATAATCGATCGATCGGCATTGGACTAATGTCAACTCGTACTTTTAAATGCAAAATTAGCAATATATTGGTTTAAAAATTTGTGTTTTTGGTATTAATTAAACCTTATTAGAATTAAAATTGTGTATTGTGTATATTTTTAATCGAAACTACCAATTTTTTCTTGTCACTTTTTGACATAGGTATTGGATTGAGATTGGAATTATTTTCAAGAGTAAGGCCACTGGTGAAGGTCGCGGGAATTCGATGTCCTTAAATTCTTGCTTTAGATCTGCCGGAGACAAACCAGGCAGCGCTGTGCGAGAGATGCGCAGGGATAGGAGCGGAGCCGTTATGTTGTATCTGTTGTTGTTGTGTTGTTGTTGTTGACATATGTGGTCTAGTGGTTCGAGTGTCGGACTGCTGGTCTCGAGGTCGTGGGTTCGATTCCCACAGGACACAAATATTTATAATAAAACAAAGTTTAACCGGATTAAATCGCGTATATTATTTAAATTGGTTTTCCTGACGTTTTGAAAGCTTTGCAGCATATATCTGTAAAGACGCTTGTCATCTTAGTCTACCTGCGACCATGAAATGCTGCAAACAGTGACCATACACCCCATAGACGCCGCAAAACAGGCGACGATGTCTGCAACACATCTATGAAATTTTACTAATGTAGGTCACCACTGTTCGCCGCTTGAAATCTTCAAATCAGTATCGACCACTTACATGAGCCGTCAAAACTGCCACGTTAGTGATTAGCCAATAGCCGCCTTGGTAGGGCCAATCGGATTGCAGTACCTCGCCTCAGCTAGTGGCAGAATTTATTGTACGCATTATATTCAACATAATGCGTCTATTGGACTGCATGGTCGTTGGCTGCAAAGCTTTGGAAACGTCAGGAAAACCAATTTAAATAAAATACGCGATTTAATCCGGTTAAACTTTGTTTTATTATAATGTGTAGTGATTGCGAAAACCTAAGAAATTATTACACAAATATTTGTGTGATGAACATAAGTGTTATTGTTGGTCTGGGTGTTTCTTATGTATTATAAGTATGTATTTACAAAAAAAAATGTATATAAGCATTACATCCATTGTTTAGTACCCATAGAACAAGCTCTGCTTAGTTTGGGACTAGATGGTGTTGTGTAAAAAATGTCCCAAAAGTATTTATTTATTTATCACTATGGCCGCCATACTAACTTGTCACATTGAAGCAGCACAGGGCGGTGCGTCGCATCGGTGTGAAAGCAAAGCAGTCCTGAGGTAATTGATTTGTTTTACAATTAACACAATACGTCATACTGAAACCAATTCTATGGCGGTCCCGCCATCAAAACGCTTTAAAACTGTTTGTCTTTTAGGCCCGAATTACAGAACAATACTCAAGCGTTGATCACTGTTTAAAACTAGTTTTGAGTTGGGATTTAATTTAGAACATTCTTCAAGGATAGATTCATTGATCACAGTTCAGCTGAGTTTAGCTTTATTCTACACTGTCACCTGTTTCGGTGTTTGAGCAGAGATTTGATCTGTAATCACTCAAGTGGAGTCGAGACCACGCTTGAGTGGAGATTTCTTTCCTATTTCAGGTTATATTCGTGTGTTATGTTGTTGAATTGAAGTTTATAATTACTATATTGGAATAAGACCTATACTCAAGTAACGATCTATCCTTAAGTAGTGATCAGGTGATTGAAGTTTAAACTGTACTTGAGGAACCTTCTGTAATATGGATCTAAAAGTGCATGTAAATTCTATTTTCTCCCACTTGCTCGGAAATTGGTTCATGATTCAAAAAAAAAGAATACATCAATCTGCTCTTTTCCGTACGCAGCGAAATAACAGGTCAGTAAAATCAAACACGACAATAATAGAAATTGCTGGACAGTTTTTATTTTTTTAAATATTTTACCGAGGTTTTTAAGTACATACTTACATGAATTAAGTGTTTTTAGGTACAAAATATTTATCATTATAAAGGCTGAATGCACATTTTATTTTCAAAACATTGAAAATAGAACTAAAGCCGCGCTTGGACGAATTGGTGCGAATGAAAATTAGATACTGTTGAATTAATTTGTGTATTGTTTCCTCGCAAATGGGAGAAAAGTACTATACAAATCTCGGCCGAAATAGCAATTAACGGCCTCGTTTAGTTAAAAAGGACTCGGCTGCCGCCTCGTCTTTTAAAATCACTTCGGAAGTACTCGGCCGTCAATTGCTTCATTTCAGGCCTCGACAGTAATGTACTATTATCTACACTCGTATCGTAAAATTCGAATTATGAACTCGAAAGTAATGTCATAATGACATACTTTACGCACATGCACCTGTTATGAATTTAAAAAGTTTCATTACGATACAGTTTGCTGAACAAAACAATGTGGTAATTTTTTTTTTTCCATAACCGCACACTTCAGCCCAACTAAGGAGTTTTTAATGCCACTTCGACCCAACCAAGGAGTTTTCAAACCTTTTTTTTAGCAGTCGTACAGTTTGGCACCAATGAGTACACAAAATTCAGGGTGGTGCCACTAGTGATACATTCTTCTTTTTCTTCTTCTTCGTGTCGATGATTCGAGTTTATTATATAATTTTGGACCAAAATATAGCCACGTCAACAGCACTCTCAGTAGCCTCGCATAGGTCTTTGATTGTGCAGGTGGAATTGCACGGTGAGCAGGTTAAGAGGTGAGGCATCGTCTGTGGGTTGACTCCACAGTCACATTGTGACTCATCTGTGTATCCCCATCTAACTAAATTTGACCTGCAGCGGCCCATCTGGCTTTGGAGTCGATTCAAGGTTTTCCAGATGGGCCATGGTAGTTGGTGGCCTGCTGGGAGCTCTTCTGCAGGCCCAATGTAGTCAGCAGGGGGAGGGTGTCTTTGTTGCCACAGTTCCTCTCGTGCCTTATTAGGGCTGCTGCCTGTTAATGGTTGTGTTACCTTTAGAAAGCTTTTGCGGCTCTTTAATCTACATCTTGCTTTCCCGATGCCATAGAGAGGATGTCTATTGTCGGTCTCCTGTTTAGATTTTTTAATGGAGCAGGCAATTTCTCTTCTGACTGCCGGAGGGGCTATACCTGCAAGGGGATATAGTGCAGCGAGTGGTGTAGGTTTAAGGCAGCCAGTTATTATTCTACACGTTTCATTAAGGGCTGTGTCTACCTTTCGGGCATGCATAGATCGATGCCACATAGGGCATGCAAATTCACCAGCCGAGAAGCAAAGAGCCAAGCCAGATGTCCGGAGTACAGAGGGGGAGGCGCAGTGATACATTGAAAAATGTTATCGTTTAAAATCGCGTTTTTGGCAGAAGTTTGGATTGTCATATTGCTTTTAATTATATTCAAGTGTTTACAGGCACATTTTTTGTATGATAAAACAGAGATTGACGGAATCCTGACAAGGATAGTAAATTAGTTCCGATTATAATGTTTTCGCCAGACTATATTTTATTATCTGTGTAAGCGCGCGCTAGGGCGCGTGCGCGGCCGCGCACCATGGCCTACTGGATTTGGTCATCGTTACTTGTAAATTTATTGTAATTGTTTACGTTATTATTATGGTTTTGTATGTCTAAAGTTTTATTCTGGGCAAAAATATCTGACTACAGCAGTGATACTGAACTGAGGAGAATATGACCCCGCCTGAATTTCTGGATGCAGCAACGTAAATGACGAACAACCTTTTACCAGAAAAATCAAGAAAAACTACAACAATGTTACCAATATTTTGACTTTGGTATTTTGTTTAAAATTGTATGAGTTTAGATAAAATAGTGTATGAAACTGACATAACTAGGTATTAAAACACTCGTGTGATACTATTAAAACTCACACTCGTGTTTTAATAACCCCTGTTATGCAACAGTTTCATAAACTACTATTACCTCTCCATTCAACTTCTAATAAAACTCCAGCAACCCAACAATACAACGTACCTAATCAAACGTCCATGTTAAATAAATAGTAACCACAACATATTATTTACGTTTTGTTTGCATTACGGATAATATAATAACTAAATTTAACCGAAACTCAAATAATGGGAAGGAAGTTACGCAGAATTAAATTTAATTAAATTGCAAACATTTCAAGGTATGGTATACAAAGGTATTAAAACCCTTTGGCTAATTATGAAGTAGATTGGCATTCATAATTATGGACCCTTTATTTTAAGGTTCACAACAAGTTATTAGCTTTGTTACATGTTGCTTTTTAGGGATTTTTGTTGCTAAAGGGTTGTGTTTGGTGAAATTTGAATTGTAAAGTATTTGTGTTAGCGAGTGGAGGTGACTGGGGATGCTTTGGGTAAATGGGTCCCTGGGGGAAGATGTGGCTTCTTTATAAAAATAATGTATATTGTATTTAAAGTAGCAGAAAGTATATTTTTCATGTTTCAATAAGAGATGTTAATCAATAAATCTGCAGTACCATACTGTAAAATGTTCAAAAACAAGTTTGCAAATTAGCCAACTTTTTTGGAGAGGGAAAAAAATTTTTATTTTTCTGAGACTGGTCAAATTAGTGCACTTCGATCATCCGTAATTGAGTCGAGTCTTAGATTATTTTCAGGTTATTTCAGAGTTAAGCCATTCTACAGAAAATATATTACTATTAAGTATTTCAAGTACATTCTGCACGCGTTTTAATTTTAAACAACAACAAACAGTAAGATATGGGAACCCATACAAGTTACTGAGTATGTCTCAGATTTTGTTGACCAAAGTTGGATAGTGGCCCGCTATATTTTTAACCGACGAAAAAAAGGAGGAGGTTCTCAATTCGACGCGTATATTTTTTTTTTTTTTTTTTTTTTTTTTTTTTTTTTTTTTTATGTATGACCACGCATAACTTTTTACAGAGTGGTCCGATTTTGATGATTCTTCTTTTAATGGATAGGGTATATCTCGAAGTTGGTCCCATTTAAATTTCAAAATCAAAATCCACCCCTAAGGGTAGGAAAACAAGGGTTGAGTGTTTCTTCACCTACTGAATTCTTACCTGTCGTCGTCGTGTAATCGATTTTGTTGAAACTTGGCACACATAAATGTAGTTCTAGACACTACAACTAGACACTACAACATAATAGAGACATGGAGTTAGATTTTAGCCACAAAAAAATTAAAAATAAAACTTTTTAACAAAAAATTGAACCGACGAAAACAGAAACTGAAAAGCGAAAAATAAAATTTTGCTTTTAGTCTTTTCCTAACTAAACTAATGTAAATAACTAATTATGAGTCGGCGCCAAAGAAACAATCAACGAATATCATTGAATTACTTTAAATAAATAATA
Organism: Asteroscopus sphinx; assembly: GCA_949699075.1. Taxonomy (NCBI): domain Eukaryota; kingdom Metazoa; phylum Arthropoda; class Insecta; order Lepidoptera; family Noctuidae; genus Asteroscopus; species Asteroscopus sphinx. Next base: position 21,735,036 of record OX453016.1, on the reverse strand, counting down.
AAAACAACATAACATCTGTCAATATCAAATGCATTAAGCTCCAAAAATCATAAGTAGTACTGCTTTAAAATGAAACACCACATACTCAGAACGTAGACATATATTAATAAAAACTCAACACTCCAGTACTATGCGTGGTAACGAAACCATATCGCGATTTAGCCTAGAGTAACAGCGCCATCTAGGGAAGTGAGGTGAAAACTTTATTCTACCTACTTAATAATCTTAACATTCCGCCCACCAAGGACCTAGTCCTTTTCCACCCAAAAGGGAAATAATAACAATTGAAGTCCTTGGTAGACAAAATCACACAAATATCCTTATCTTTTATTTAATGTAAGAAATCTAACAGAATATAACAATAATCATAGATCTGATTGATGCCTATCTTGCCACATGGCCAAACAGATCCGCAAAAACACGTTGAACAAATAAACATTAATGATGAGTGGACTGTATATTAAACATAACAAAAAATTAAAACCTAAATATGTAAGTACTAGCTAATAACTTGCATCTTCGTTCACAGGCAAAATACATAGTTTCGAAGTTGGACGTTTGATTCGAGAGTCCTTGCACTGAAGAGTCACTACACGAACTAAACTATCCGTCCCTGGGTGTAATTCGATAACCCTGCCGTACAACCACTTAGCAGGTGGAAGATTGTCTTCCTTTACGAGAACAACATCACCAACCTTCAGATCACGCGTACGTTTGGCCCATTTGTGTCGTTGAAAAAATATACTTAAATACTCTTGAGACCAACGTCGCCAAAACTGTTGAATCATTCTCTGTGTCAATTGCCAACGTCGCAAATTACTCATCGGTGTATAATCTAAATTATAATCTGGTGCTATCACCAGTGGCTGTCCCACAAGGAAATGACCCGGAGTTAGCGGTGTAGGATCCGATGAATTGGCACTAGACTGCGACAGAGGTCTGGAATTCAGACAGGCTTCTATCTGCGACAAAATAGTACTCATCTCCTCAAACGTCAGAGTGGAGTCACCTATTACGCGCTTCAGGTGATGTTTAGTGCTTTTTATACCAGCCTCCCAAAGACCTCCAAAGTTGGGAGCATGTGGCGGGATGAAATGCCATTCCGTCCCATTATTCGCTAATACAGCCGCGATTTCCCGAGGTAAGTTGGCTAACTCATCACGAAACATTGCTTTTAGCTCCCTTGAAGCCCCTACGAAGTTGGTACCGTTATCACTCCAAATATGACTACAGTGTCCGCGTCTAGCTACAAAACGCTTAAAAGCAGAAAGGAAACCTTGTGAGGTCAAGTCAGAGACTGCCTCTATGTGTATAGCACGAGTTGCCATACATATAAAAAGACATATATAGCCTTTATATGCTTTGTGACCTCGACCCTTTGACGTTCTTATCTGAATGGGCCCAGCGTAATCAACACCTGAATGGAGAAAAGGCTTATTTGGTGTGACTCTGCATGATGGCAACTGTCCCATCAGTTGATTTTTTGTAATAGCTGCGTGACGTATACACGGTACACAGTCGTGTATATGTGCCTTAACAAGATTCTTGGCCCTAACAATCCAATATTTTGTACGCACGAAATTAAGAGTCAACTGAGGCCCACCGTGTAATACTCGCTCATGTGCGTCTGTTATAATTAACTTTGATAAATGCGACTGATAGGGAACAATAATGGGGTGTTTCATGTCATCGCTGAATGGAGCGTTTTGAATCCGGCCACCGACTCTCATGATATTTTTATCATCCATGTAGGGATTCAAAGAAATCAATCCGCTGTCTTTGCTACTGTCCTTTCCAGCCCGAATCGTTTTGATATCTGCCTTGAACCACGTTTCCTGACATTGCCGAAGACAAGATTCTAATGTTTCTCTCATTTCAGAAGCGGTAAGGTATGGTTGTGATTGTGCTTCTCTCCCTAATGAAGTCTTGAATTTCAAGAATCGCCGGCAGAAGGCCAATACTCTAATCAACTTTCGCAGAGAAGAAAATCTACACCACATCAGCTCACTTGGATGATCATCCACTTCTGCTACATGAACCTTAATCGATTTTTGTTCCAGCTTAGTCAATATAGACTTAGGCCTCGAGTATTCTATTACCTCCTTTAGTAACCACATCGGACCAGCCTTCCAAAGAGAATCGTTCAAAAAATACGATGGTGCTACACCTCGAGAAGCGATATCAGCTGGGTTATCTTTCGACTGAACGTAATGCCATTGAGTGGCATCCAGTGTACTGAGAATTTCAGACGTTCGGTTGGCAACGAAGGTCTTCCATCGACAAGGGTGATCACTCAGCCAAGCCAATACCACTGTTGAGTCTGTCCAAGCATGTATATTAATTTTAGGTACGTCCAAAACCTCAGCTACTTCTAACAGTAATTTAGTAACCAAAACGGCCCCACACAGTTCAAGTCGTGGGATAGACACTTGTTTTATTGGTGCTACTCTTGTTTTGGCAGTCACAAGACTTGCATGAACAAAACCTTTCGAGTCGATGACTCGGATATAAATGACAGCAGCATATGCTACACTCGAAGCATCCGAAAAGCCATGCAGTTCAACAGTACGATCATCCTCTCTTCTTCCGAGCCATCTGGAAATCCGAAAATTGTTTAGTATCTGCAACTCTCTGCGATATAATTGCCATTCTTTCAGGATATCAGGTGGCAGCTCATCGTCCCAGTCTAAACCAGCAATCCACAGCCTTTGGATAAAGATTTTAGCAGTGATTATACAAGGCGCGATCCAACCTAGTGGATCGTACAAACGCGATATTTCCGAAATAACCTTTCTTTTTGTTTCAGGTACAGGTGGCGTCGGTGACTGTAACATTGACAACGATGACGGCGGTAAGTGTACCGAGTAATGAAATTGATCGGTATTGCGATTCCAGGTAAGTCCTAAAATTTTAGTAATTTCATCTTCTTTAATCTCTAGATTTCTTCCAGTATCTTGTTCTATCTGTTTTAATAACCCTACACTGTTACTTGTCCATTTTTGTAATGTGAAACCTGTTGTGTTTAATAGTTCATTGAACTCCTGATATATTTTAACAGCCTCGTTTTCAGATTGGCAGCCTGTCATGAGATCATCCATATAAAAGTCTGTCATTACTCTCTTGGCAGCCAATGGATATTTATGACCTTCATCAGTAGCTGTTTGCTGCAACGCTTTGACTGCCAGGTAAGGAGCACACGACGTGCCGAACGTTACTCTCAAAAGACGATATTCCTCTATATCGGAATGAAAATCCTCGCGCCATAAAATCCTTTGATAATCCACCTGGTCATCAGCTATTTTAACTTGGCGATACATTTTGACTATGTCTGCTGCCAGACATATTGGATGTTGACGCCACCGCATCACTGTATGACGTAAATCTGCCTGCAGAAGTGGTCCTACCATTAAGGTCTCATTCAAGGAAACGCCGTTGGATCCCTTGGATGATGCATCAAATACCACCCGTAACTTTGTTGTCGTCTTATCTTCCCGAATAACAGCGTGATGCGGTAAGTAAACAGTATCAGCTGCGTTCTTCTGAACTTCATTATAAATCTTCTCCATATGGCCTAGCAACAAATATTCATTTATTACTGATGTATATTGTTTTCTAAGCTCACAATTTTTTGTTAGCTTCCGTTCAAGGCCGTTTAGTCTTTTAACAGCGACTTCCCTTGTATTACTAGGTGTTTCACAGGACCTGATGGGAAGTCTCACAATGTAACGGCCAAAGTCATCTCTACGCGTTGTGGCAGCAAAGTTATCTTCACATACCTGCTCCTCTGGGGTAAGTATCTTTTCAGTGCGTAATGGCTCAGCCTCAATTTCCCAAAATCTTTTCAAGATTTCGTTTTCTTGGACTTGGGTGTGCATGCTTACAACGACATTATGACAGGACTGCAAAACATCCTCATCGCTGACTTCACCAGATATGATCCAGCCAAGGTAAGTATCTTGAGCTATTGTTTTACCCCTAGGATCCTTAATCAAACCTTCCTTTAAAACCTTGCAATAGACTTCTGACCCTAACAAAATGTCAATTTTGTTTGGCGTATTAAAATGGGGATCGGCAAGTTTAATTTTACTAAGCTCTGGCCAGTCTATGAGAGAAAACTTCCTTTCAGGTAAAATAGATGTCACTTTACCCAATACATAAGCTTTCACTTGTATATTAAAGTTAGGATCATGGAGCGACTTAATATTCAACATAACCACGTATTTTGACATTGTGCTGCTCTGCCCGTCACCTAAACCTGAGATGGTGGTTTTAATCGGTATCTTTTTCAACTTTAATAACTGAACAGCAGATTCGGTTACAAAGGAGGCTTGAGAGCCTTGATCAAGTAGTGCTCTCAAAGGTTGAGAATACCCATTTCTCGCTTCAGCCTTTATAATAGCAGTAGCCAGCAAAACCTGACTATGAATATTTTTTGCGAAATGTGTAGCAATATGAGGTTCCTGAGTGGTCTCGTTCTGTGTTGAATCATGAACCTGTGATGATTCATTCTGCGTACAAATGTGAGTTGAGGTGGAACTTGTCCCAGGATTATCATCCATTTTAGGATGCAACAGTGTATGGTGTTTTCTGTTACATATTCGACATTTAGTGAGCACGCGACAATTAAAGTTAAGATGATTTCCGCGGAGACAATTGAAACATAAACCGAGTGACTTAACAATCTGGCGACGCTGATCAACATCTTCCTTTGCAAACTCCTTACAATTACACAAGAGGTGATCTTCAGAGCAATGCGGACAAGACCCGTTGGAAACTACGTGCAATGCTTTAGTATTATTTTTAAATTTACTACTCTGAGGTTCCACCACTTCTAAAGCTCGAAAACGTGTCTCCAAAAAATCTTGAAATGACTGGAAAGTGGGGAGATCCTCGCCTGACTGGCTTACCTGTAATTCCCACTGTTTACGAGTCTCAACGTCCAACTTTGAACTAATTAAATAAATAACAATAATATCCCAAGTATCTACCTTGACTCCTAAATTTGACAATTCATGCAAGCAATCATTGGTTGTATCCAAAAGTTCTTTGAGAGCATTGGATGACTCAGCCGACATATTTCGTTGACTCAGGAGGCGCTTGAGAATACAATTTGACATAAATCTTTTATTGTTATAGCGACTAGTTAACACATTCCAACATTTGTTATAGTTCGCCTGTGTTATTGGTATATGCCTAATAAGTTGTTCTGCCTCACCTAACAGCTGCGTCTTCAAATAATGTAAACGTTGTACGTCATCAAGACTCTGATTATTGTGAACTAATGATACAAATAAGTCTCTGAATGTTGACCATTCATGATATTTGCCATTAAAAACGGGAATTGATATTTTTGGTAATTTGGCCATAGATGAAGTTTTTGAACTGTTAGTTGAAGCATCACCCTTCTGAGACGTATTTCTTGGCAAAGCATTTTTTAGTTCTACCTTATAATTTACAAAGCTATCCGTAACACTTTCAAAAACATCGTTCTTTATGTAACTTGTTGTTTGTAACATGATATTATCGTAATTAATAATAAGTTCTTCATGCTTCTTAGTAAAATCGTTAAATTGTTTTTCTAATATTTCCAATCTAGTCTCCACATATGTTTCGGTAACTCTGTCTTTTGGTGACTTTTTAAAGTTAACTCTTCCTTTCTCTATTTGGGTTTTTAGATGTTCCAATACTCTCAAGTGTGCTTCCATAATGTTTATAAATTGTTAAAGATTGGTATAAAACAAACAGTTCAATTTGTTCTTCCAAAAAAGTTGTGAAATTTTCTAAGTGTCAACTTTTTTTTCAAGTGTCTTAAGGCGTCGTATTTTTCTAAGTGTTTCAAATGTACATTGTCTCGGACCGCAATCGGGCGTGGATTCCCCGTCTTTTCAATATTTTATGAATTATTCTAAGTCCCAAATTTCTTCACTCAAATTTTTCTAAGTCCATGCAATAACTTTAAAATTTTACAAGTCTTTGGCACTGATTACTTTATAAAGAAATTGTACTCACAGTTTTACGTTGCACTTTTAATTACCACTTCATTAAAATCGCTTCGCAACTTGTTCCGCTTCAGCTCAGCTCCAAACTCGCTCAGTTCCCGTATAGCTCCGACCTCGCTCCGCTCCAGTACAGCTCAGACTTAGCTCCGTCATAACACTCAACTCGGATAGGAAGATTTTTCTAACTTCCTTGTTCAACACTACTAACTAATGATATAGAGGGCGCTTTTTCTTAGTTATTTCAAAAAACGTTCCGGATCGTAGGACCTTATGTCAATATCAAATGCATTAAGCTCCAAAAATCATAAGTAGTACTGCTTTAAAATGAAACACCACATACTCAGAACGTAGACATATATTAATAAAAACTCAACACTCCAGTACTATGCGTGGTAACGAAACCATATCGCGATTTAGCCTAGAGTAACAGCGCCATCTAGGGAAGTGAGGTGAAAACTTTATTCTACCTACTTAATAATCTTAACAACATCAAATACAACGTGAAATTTTCAATGTTAAACAATAACTTTCCAAAAATGCGTTCGCCGCTCGACCACTTGCAACATGCACGCACTTTGTTGGTTTGTTTGCCGTGTGGCGCCGACTCATAATTAGTTATTTACATTAGTTTAGTTAGGAAAAGACTAAAAGCAAAATTTTATTTTTCGCTTTTCAGTTTCTGTTTTCGTCGGTTCAATTTTTTGTTAAAAAGTTTTATCTACACTTTATTGTAGCAGACTTTTGCGTACAATATCTGTATTGGACAGCTGCATCTATTAAGTTTGTGATTGGATGACGTGTAAATATAAAGTTAAGTTTAGTCCGGAGTATTATATTATCTGTGGTCCAGTCATGGGGCCGGAAGAATTTCGTGAATGATCCGTCATTACAAGTACTATCCTGAAATGGATAAACGTCCGCGCCACGTTTGTCTGTTGTCCACGTCTTTACTGTGTAAATTCCGTCTTACACAACTTACTGAAAATGATCTCTAATAAACTAGGCACATTTTTCTACAAGATCAGCGAACAATTCCCAATAAGACCTCAAGAGCATAAAAAATTCTAAGAACGAAATAGTTTCTCATCTCCCTAGGAAGGCCTGTCTCCACACAATACATAAATTTATTCATCCATAAACATGCTTCATTCTATATCCTTGAAGGTATAGGGTGTCATAAAGTGTTGCTACCACAATTGTATAGATATTTCGTCGAAATTCAATATGGTGTATTGCTGTATCTAAATAAATTTCTATGTACTATGGCAAATGTTATTGACCTTCAATCGAATATGAAAGAAAGAAAAGAAAGAAACACATTTATTGGACACAAATCGACAAACACATACACAACAACAATAGCAACAAAAAGACAAACAAGTGTAATAATAAAATTATGACAAAAAAAGAAACAATATTATTGACGCGCACAACATTAACACAAAAGGGTATAGCAGGGGATGGTGCTAGCACGACAGTAACCAGTAGGTATTGCTCTAAATACACATAGGAAAGAGAAGAAATAGGTAACATTGCTAGGTTATTGTACATTGCTAGTCTCGCTGTGGCATTATGTGTCCAAAAGGCCACAAGCTCAGCTAATGCTACAGGTCTAACTGCAGCGCTGATTTTCAGCTGAGGCCTCAGGCCTAATTTTAATGAGAATATTTTAATATTTTTAGATAATTTTAAAAGAATCCTTTAACCGTTTGATAATTTTATCTAGATTTTTTTAAGTAATAATGATCTGCACGTTTAAGAAAAGTGTACGCCCATCACGGCTAGACATAGCGTTCATACTAAAATATTACTACCAGTAACTACCTAACCATGTTCTACAAATAAAATGTTTCAATTTGAATTTGAGGGTCTATCACCATTCACTATTCCTACAAATAATCACAAACTACAAAGAAACTTTTACAAAAACTGCTCAAATATAGACTTAAGTTTAACCGGATTACATCGCGTATATTATTTAAATTGGTTTTCCTGACGTTTCGAAAGCTTTGCAGCATTTCGTGGTCGCAGGTAGACTAAGATGACAAGCGTCTTTACAGATATTTCAAAAAAATAAAAAAAAACTATCTTACAATATCATTAATTAAAATCGTTTCGATGCACGCAGTAATCACTCACAATGTCATTATCTTTTACAGTGTTGCGTGCTGTTTGGGACTTGATTATTTTTTGAACTGGGTTCTAGACAGGTGGTAGCTGACAACCATCTTCTCTATTAAAATGAGTATGTTTTTTAATTGCAATAGCCTTACGGAGCATTCTAGGTACATATCGGTTTCCCTTCCTTCCTTCTTTTTAGGGTTCCGTAGTCCTACAAGGAACCCTTATAGTTTCGTCATGTCCGTCCGTCTGTCCGTCTGTCCTAATCCTTTACTGGTTAATAACTTCTACAGTTATAAATATAAGTAAATGAAATTTTGTTGAAAAATAGTCTAGATATAGATCTCAATTTTAAAAGAATAAAAAAATCGTGATTACGTATTTCACATGTATGGGTACATGTGAAATGGGGATGAAAAATTTTTTTTTGCTACACCCCCTCGTGTATCATTGAATAGGTCTACTAAAATGAAGGTAATGTTGCATACATCACTTTTTTATCACGTGTACCATCTGCGAAATATAGCCTGCCAAAGTGGCTTGCAATGTGTCCCCCCCCCCAGCCATTTCTAAACTATGCAATGTAGAAACTTACAATCTTCCACATTGATAGATCTTTATAAAAACTCTCTTTTAAAATTATTTCGAGTATAATGTGATTATAAATTTTTGAGTTATAGTGAGAAAACTGCAAAATACTTAAGACTTCCTAGTTCAAAGTTCATTGACCTTAGAGAAAAATGAACTTGCAAATAATGCTTCATTACTTCCTATTTAAAAAAATCACAAAAAGTAACTTTGTGTTAAGACACACTTCTTCAATTTAGCTTCTTAAATTCAGCGCTAGGTGGCGCTGTAAGCAAAAACTAAAATAATGATTAATATTCGATTTGATTCGTTTGTAATTAGGAACCCTATAATACTGAGCATGACCCGACATGCTCTTGGCCGGTTTTTTCCTTAATTAAAAATACTTTGCGTGTATGTCGAAATGTCTTTATGTCACACAATTTATACACCTCTGCTTACGTCTTCGGAAACGAGGCGTAACAATTGAAGATACGCCAACACTACTTATTGCCAAATACTAATCGTGGCAACAATATTACAATAGCCCAACATTGATCACAGTACCAAAGTTTATTAGCGAGACGTGAGGTATCCGACTATCACGCCAGCCTTGATAAATTGTTGTTGTGCAAAATTAACGGTTATAACATTAATTATTTCTTGTTATCTCTGGGCTGTGTAATCATTTTGTTGTTCTAATGTTTAGTGGGTGTAGCAGATTTGTGTTATTACTCTTCTTTATGAGTTAGCAACGGGTATAAAGAAGAATAGACCAGACTTTCCAAATTTTTGGGAGTCTTGGAAGCAAAAACTGACTGTCAATGACTTTTTTCCTCGCTTTGTTACTTCTTCACTATATCTATTTCTTGTTCATGTATATTTCTTTTGTATGTGTCTCAGTTGTGTCAAATAAATATTTCTCTTTCTTTCTTTTTCTTTAAAAATGGGCAACAGCTTTTCTTACAGACTCAATTTTTTTCCTTAGAGTATCATTAATGGCGATTAAGTGAGAATATACCCTGATACCCTATATGTTCTCATCGGTGTCGTAAAAGGCGACTAAGGGATTTAACAGAGGATAGGCAGCATTGTTCTCTGAGTATTTAACCAACCAACTGCAATCGCCATCCCGCCTGCCAAGCGTGGCGATTATGGCATATCCCCCCTTTTTGGAGGACGCCTATGTCCAGCAGTAGCAGTTTTTTGGCTGTAATGATGATAATGAAGTGAGAATATCGAAAGTGAGGGGCTCGTGGCTAAGTAGCAACCGCGTGGATTGTATGATCTGTGAGGCTAAGCTACGCTTGCCGCGGTCAGTCCGTGGATGGGTGACCATTTTCGTTGCACATCGAGACCCCTCCATGCCTCGGAGATCAGGTTAAGCTGTCGGTCCCGGTTGCTATATAGAAGGCCGAAAGTCTGACAACTGGTCTAACCTCCGAATGTCTGGGTTGCGGGGATCTGATGCCAGTCGCTCCGTGTAAAATACTGACGTTCAGCTGCATCTGGTTAGACTGGAAGCCGACCCCAACATAGTTGGGAAAAGTCGAGGACGATGATGATGAACTTCCTTTATTTCTTCTTTGACGTAAAAGTCCTCTAAGTAAGAAAGGTTTAATTTTTTTCTAACTTTTTCTCTCTGGCCCTTCTTCAGGTCAATAGTATATTGACTCCAATATAATCATTCAGACCTGCCTTCACTGAACCGAAAAAGTCATAAAGATAAATAAGTCCCAACATCCACAAAGGACCAAGGACTTTCGTACACTTAGGTAAAGGTAGCTCAAGTGTCAAGAATATATAGCGTCGTATACGCCACATAGGTGAGGACTAGCAATATGCGTCGCCAAATAAAACCTAGTGTTTGTCGTATTTCCGACATTTCGCTGCCATTTTGAGTGACCCAAGTTATGAGAGTATAGCGGTATAATTGTATAAATAGATATTGATACTTTTAAGGGATTCATACCAGAAGGTGCCAACGGGATGCCTATCTTTTACAAACACAAAATTATGTTGGAAGTGTACCTATTTTGACAAAAACTAAATTTACTATAGGAACAACGTTTACTATGGGAGCAAACCTGAAAAAGCGAAAAAAAATCAGTTGATCCCTATATTTGTGTTCACATAAATCGACAAAATGTAGGGAACAGCAGATTTTTTGTTTTGCGATTTCAGGATTGCTGCCATATCAAACGTTGTTCGCTAACATGAATTTGATTTAATTCACCACTAAATATTTGCCATTATTAAAGTAAGACCTTATATTAACGTTTCGATGTCCTTACAACAAGATGGACCGACGACCTGTGGGTTTGGCGGATGGAGTCCCTAGCGGGATTCTCTACCACCCGCCCGGTTAAGCAGTTAGGGCACCTATCTTGGGAGCCATCTGCGAGAAACCATTTGAAAAAAAAAAAACAAAAAAGACCTGTGGCTTTACTCTTGAAAATAATCGATCGATCGGCATTGGACTAATGTCAACTCGTACTTTTAAATGCAAAATTAGCAATATATTGGTTTAAAAATTTGTGTTTTTGATATTAATTAAACCTTATTAGAATTAAAATTGTGTATTGTGTATATTTTTAATCGAAACTACCAATTTTTTCTTGTCACTTTTTGACATAGGTATTGGATTGAGATTGGAATTATTTTCAAGAGTAAGGCCTCTGGTGAAGGTCGCGGGAATTCGATGCATGCGGAAAGCGCGGCACCCGTCGTTGTGGCGATGCCTGGGGGAGGCTTATGACCAGCAGTGGACATCTTTCGGCTGAAATTATATTTTTTTTTTTTAAATTCCTCTATTTTACTGTAATCTGTCCCAAAAGGACAATAAGCTGTACTTTGGTCACTTCTCACAGTTCTCAGGCTTGCTGGGTATGCATCCACTGATGCACCCCGTGCACCCCTCATTAGGTTTCACTCATCGTTATTATGTCCTGAGGTCCATCCATCCATCAAAAAAATAATACATTTAAGCGCTTATACTTTACTCCAAACCCCTTCAAACTTGGCGTGAATTGTTAGTTCAGAAATCGTAGCTAACTCGTAGCAATAAGTCTAGGACCCTCGTGACGGCCACTCCTTTAAACACAGGCCACTTGACTCCGCAATGTATGGATCGTTTTGGCGTATATTGCGGCCAGCCCACGCACAGCACATAACCAGGTCACGCGTGGATGAATGATTTATAATATAATAGTTTCTACTGAGCGTGGGGTCCTGAGTTCAATTCCCGGGTCGTGCAAAATGTTATTGGGTTTTTTCATTAGGAAATTCTCAGTAGCAGCCCGGAGTCTGGATGTGTGCCCGGTCAATGGCAATAGGTTCGCCCCCTATTACATGGGACTATAACATAACTGGCTAAATGTGGGTGTACTATTACACCTCTGCCTATCCCTTCGGGAAAATACAGGCGTGATGTTATGTTATGTTATATTATGTAGTTTCACAAAACTTTGCCAGATCGACATGCAAAAGTTGAGAAAAAACATAATTTAGCATGCTTGAGTACTAGAAAACACAATCAATCCTTTGTTCAAATTAAATTATTAATTATTTTTTTAGCAATAATTTCAATACGAATAAAGAATTATTTTTTCCTTTCCACAATTTATACCTTTAGATTTCGCTTCGCATGCCTAAATGCGTTAAAAATAATAAAATAATTAAATATGAATGTTAACAAAATAAAAAATGGCTAATCTTTACACCACGACATGAGCTATTATCATTATGTAGCTCATGTCGACACGACAAAAGACAAGGATTACTTCGAGTAAAGTACCGTGGACTGATTCACCGCCTATAACGCTGCAGGTGATTAAATCACCATTCTGTATATGCGGTACGGCAAACCTTTACACGCTTGTTACAATTGTGCTTTGCCTGGGCTGGGTTCAATGTGCGGCGAGCCTTAAACACACGCCACTTGACTCCTTAATGTATGGATTGTTTTGGCGCAGTTCGGTGTTCTGGTAAATCGAACCCTTGTACCTTTGCGGCTTGGGCATAGTTTAGGTACACGTGTTGTGGTCACACGTGATTTTGTATTTGGACTTTTCATGTTAGGAGATGTATTACGTATTAGGTTTTTGTTTTTTGGGAAAAAGGCAGTGTTGGTACTGTCAGAGTCGTATTTGTTCTATAACCTTTGAACTATGCCAGATTTCGGAGGTTTCTGACCATCTCATAAACTGATAAAGTGACAAAGGGTCACATCCAAATTATAATTGGGAAATGTTGTCAAAATTCGAGAATATGACCAATAGTAGCTGACTGCGTATGTTATGTTATGTTATGTAGCTGACTGCAATAAAAATTTCAACGTTAAGTGGGCTACACACGCGCAGTTTTAACTTTTAAGTTAAATCCCAAGGTACAGGCGACTGCATGACAGTGGTAAAACGTTAATTCGAAAACCGCCCTTACTGTTTACGAAATAAAGATCCTGCTAATGTCAGTGTTACCATCGACGTGCGGTAGATCGTTCCTATGTAGAGAAAACTGATAACTGACAACTAATCTATTTATCATTAGATAAAGTTGTTCAGGGAAATTGTCAATTACAACAATTGTACATGTGTTCTATATAAGTCATATATGTTGCTATCTTCTTTTGTGTACAATAAAGAGTATTTGTATTGTATTGTATTGTCAACTAAAACAGTTCAGTTAACACTGGTGTCGATTCTCTTGTTCACGAACTAAACATATTTTAAACTATCGCTCTCCTTTACTAATAGTAGATACAAGAAAAGGATGGCAACAATTTTAGTGCTGTCAAATTAGTTTACGTATGATTTATTTGTATTTTAGTCGGCACGTTCCGAGATCACGACTAAACTTGTAAGGAAATTTTAATTCCGACTAATTTGATAGCTTTAAAATTGTTGCCATTTAAAATAAATTTAGATTGTGAACGAGATAATCGAAACCAATGTCAGTTAAAACTGCACGTGTAGCCCGCTTTAGACGTAAAATAATATGAACCACTGTACATCACTATAATTTACCTATTTAGTTCCATAGCCAGTCTAAAATGGACTTCATTCCATTTAAATGCAGTGTAATTCAATTCGCTTCATGACTAAATCATCCTCTATTGCACGCGGGTTAACCATGATTCCGTTAGGCATCTCATCGGGTAGCCTTTGCGTACCAATGTGGGTATTAATAGCCCATTAGCACCGATATTAGCCCTCATTTAAACCATGAGTTAGGACATCATGGATTAGCGTATTGGGAAATTGTGTTTTGTGAATAGTTTTGACTGATACGATGTACATATAACATAATTAGCCTATTATCGTCCCACTGCTGAGCACAGCCCTCTTCTCTCAATAAAAAGGTTCAGGCGTTAGTCCATCACGCTGGCCTAGTTCGAGTTGGTAAACTACAAACAACATCGAGAACTGTATTAAGCACTCTCAGTGTGCAGGTTTCCTCACGCTGTTTTCCTTCACCGTTAAAGCGAAGTGATAATAAAATTTTGATCCACACATGAATTCAAGTCAGAGGTGCGGGTTGGGTTCGATCTCAGACCCTCCTGCATGAAAGGCAGGAAGGCAAGCATTCAACCACGAGGCCACGGTGGTCGAGTCAGTGGCGTGCAGTGGCCTACTTCACTTGAATTTATTTTTGGTGTAAGTTATTGATTTTTTTATGTAGGAAGATTTATTCAGCATTAATAGGTTTAATAAAGGATAAAGAATCATCGTACTTTGAAAAAAATATAATAACTTACACCACTGTTGAGTTTGAATGAGGAAGGCACTGGGTATTGCGTAATTGCCTATATGCAATGCACGCCACTGGGTCGAGTGCTGCTGTGGGGGAAACAATAGTTTTCCCTGAACGTTCCAAAGGCGTAGCACTAGACATCGGTGCGGTCCAATGGAGTTCCCGGAGATGCTCTATTTTATGCTAAGAATAGCCACCGTGTGGTTTTAGTTGAAAAAAGTCTGACATACCCCTTCGCCATCCCCAGTGATTTACACCCGAAAACAAAAAAAAGGCAAATTCAAATATTTTTAATTAGGGTATTTCTCAGTGCGCCTTATGACTTGTTTCTTTAAATACTATAAAAAAACCCGCAAAAATGCCTTATTGTGCGGTTTCTAACAGCAGAAACAAAAGCTGTATAGTACATTTGATTAAAGTTAATTTTAAAAAATTAATGACGTCAATATGGGAGGCGTAGTTTGTTCGAAAGTTGCCACGCATGAAGCGCAAGTAAAATTGTGATTACAACCATTATACTCTATTTAATGAATAAATATCTTTAGGACATTTTTACACAGCACCACCTAGTCCCAAACTAAGCAGAGCTTGTGTTATATGGGTACTAGACAATGGATAATTATATTTTTTTTGTTGTAAATACATACTTATAATACATAAGCAACACCCAGACCAACACAAACACTTATGCTCGTCACACAAATATTTGTGTCCTGTGGGAATCGATCCCACGACCTCGTTATCAGCAGTCCGACACTCGAACCACTAGACCACAGAGGTCGTCATATCTGTGGTTTGTAAACTGATTTGACCTCAGTCTATTGAAAAGTTTACAACAACTTAGATAAATCATGAAGTTGAAGTCATATCCTTTCCTTTGTTTCATTTCCCGATAAAAAGGAGTTAATCTTGTTTCCACTGACGTAAGTCTGACGTCATAAACTTTAATTGCACAGATCTATTACCTATTTAATTTTCTTTTTACGCTGTGTCACGTACGCAGCAATCATAAAAATTTAACACGAACAACCACTGCATGTGGTGCACTTTCCAGTGGTTTCAATGAAGGGCTCAGGCCAAACGAATTAGATAGACGGAGCGCGCAGAGCTAGAGACTGAAGCTAGAAGAAGAAATACAAAATGGCAAAGGAGTAGGTACTAATTACTATTCCGTACACATTGTTCGTGACCCGCGATTGGGACCGTCGATCTTATTCTTTTAGTCTCAGGATTAGATGTACGCTCCCGATCGAGGCTCGCAGAAACTGTGGATGGAATAGTAGGTACTCCTTCAGCACGCAGTGGTCACGTGCCGCCATGTATACCAAGAAAGTGTACCGTGTAGTGTGTGTGTGTGACTTTTAGTCTCCCTTAAGACGTGCCTCTCAGGCGTAGCATAGGAGAGGCTCCGGTGGCATATCAGATTCCCAGAGTCCCCGCTTATTATGCTGAAGACGGTCACTGGGGGGTTTTAGTGGGTAAAAATCACCCGTACCCCGGTCTTTGTCCCCCATAAGGCTGGCAGGCTTTTGAAGGTTTTTCCTCACAGCAAAAAAAAAGGTACTCCTTTGCTATTTTGTATTCCTTTTTCTGGCTTCAGTCACTAGTTCTACGCGCTCTGTCTATCTTATTATTTTGGTCTAAGATGAAGGACTGAATATATTGCTTCTCGGAAATATCGGGCTTTTTTTTCCAAATATTATAAAAATACTCCAAACACTGAAGCCACAACACGCATTCTTTTTTTTTTACTGATTTGTTGCGATTTCAAAGACAATACAAGTATAATACGCGGAAAGGGTCCTTTTTTTTTGCCTTGGGTAAATCCTCATGGACGCACTCCGCCCGGGGTAGGCGGAGCCAGTGTCGGACTCTTACTGACTAAAACCACCACGGTGTTCCTTCAACTACCTTAGCCGGGGGCGTGGGAACCCGTGAGTATTCACCCCCCCCCGACAGGTACCGGCCCGCCACAAGTAGGCGAGCCCCTTCTACCCGTGCGGCCTAACGTCGGCCGCACCCTCCTTGGTGGCGCACATGGAACCCTGCACGCCACCTCGCTTCATGCCTCACCTTTACCAGCTGCGCCAGCCACGCTGGCTGTGCCAGCTACGCCAGCTGCTGGTCGGGCAGCAGACTACCCCGAGTCTGCTTCTCGCAGGCCCTACCTCCCGTAATTTTTTATAGAGATTTTCTTCCTCGCGGTCCGGACGGTGAAGCCAAGACCCTCGGTCCCAAGAGGCGCGAGAACACTACTCAGCGGGCACTCCTGGGGTTACGAGATCGACGAAGGCAGGGAAGGATAGTCCTCCCGCTGCCTGCCCAGTGGCAGGGTGAGTGCACACCGGGCCCGCCCCTGCTCCTCCACTGTGCCCTCTGTTGGCAGCAGAGGGACACGTGGAGCAACTCGTTTTTATTTAATTTACTTGTTTTGTACTGTATAAGATACGTTGTTTAGTCTAGAAACATGAATTCTATGAAAAATCATGTCTGCTACTTACCTAAAATAATATCATAACTAGAGATTTATCATTCTAAGAAATTATATTACTTATAATGCGAGTACCTTGCTTTTAAATTCTCCATACAATATTAGCTTTAATGTTTCCAAGAAAATCCTTTTGTTACTTCTCCAGATTTCATTTTACATGACATTCGAATAACTTTGCAAATTATAGTTTAATTTCATGTTGTGTCATTACCCATATTAATTTCCACGTATTCAGCTCAATGTCAAATGAAAACTACGTAATTATGTGTCATCTTATCTGACGTAATATATTGAAACCTGAAAGTCCTACTAATATTAAAAACGTGAAAGTTTGTGAGGATGTGGATCTTTGTTACTCTTTCACGCAAAAACTACTGTATGGATTTTAATAAAATTTGGTGTACAGATAGAACATAAGCCGGATTAACATATAGGCTACTTTTTTTCCCGGAAAAATGAACAGTTCCCGAAGGATGCGCGATAAACGACATCCATGAGGGTGAAGCCGCGCGTATAGGCTAGTATATAATAAATCTAATTTCACTGTTGTTTTCGGTTTCTTAATAAACTGCAAGGAACGATTATGAGGTCATATTATTTTGAAAATTATCTACCAGGGGTACGTTCAGTATTATCGTCGGACGACGGCGGACGACGCCCGGAGCGTTTTTAGGTCGTTCAGTTACTCGGAGTGATCGTCCGGGCGTTCACACCAAACCGTTCAGTATTGTGAGCGTGCGTCGTCGGGCGATCGCACCGGTCACCCCGTGAAATAGTAGGGTAAAAGACGCCCTGCTGTCATGTTGACAGATAATAGTATGAAATGACAGATAATTTGAGGTTCCGATTGTCATAATTGTCAGTGCTTCATTGTTCTAGTGTCAGTTTCATGAGGTCGCCCGAAGTCGTTCAGTAACACTGAGAAAATCGTCAATGATCGAGCGATATTCGCACCGGGCGACTTTCACACTGAGTGCGTAGTAAGTGAACGTACCCCTGGCGTTATAAAATACGTTATTATACTCTTATTGTGTGTTCTGTAGGTTATAATAAATAACAAGTTTGAATTGATTATTGATTAGCACAAGATATTAATTGCCTATGCTTTTGATTTAATCCGGAATGAGTTAATCCGACAGAGAACGAAAGTTGTCGACATAGCCGACAGGATTAGCAATCTGAAGTTGCAGTGAGCCGGCAGCATTGGCCGAAGAACTGATAGCCTTTTTGGGGTCGACGGATTCTTGAGTTGAGATCGTGAATCGGTAAACGCAGGGTAAGACGCCCTCAGGCTCGGTGGAGCGGTGATATTGGCAAGGTGGCTGGTTGCAACTGGATGCGAGTGGCCGAGGATCGATGTCAGCGGTATGCCATTGGAGAGGCCTATGTCCAGCAGCGGACTAATATAGGCTGATGATGATGATGATGCTTTTGTCACGGCTTATGATAATAAAACCTCTGCGTTTGATACTGTTGAATGTTCTCTAATATTCTTTATCAAAACCTTAAAGAAAAGAGAACAATTAAATATAACCAGATACACGACAATTACATCGCTACACCTCGGTAGGCCACGAAATATAGCTCCCCCGCCAAATTACACGTAACATGCGAATCGTCACAGCCAGTATCACATGCGGCAGAGTTGTGTGACGAATTACGTCATATCTCACACATACACTTACCCGTGAAGTGGATTAAGTGGTGCTTTCAACCGCTTGATGTATGAACGCGGATCTTGCTTGATTCATAAGGACCATTTTCGCGTAACGCGGTGAGTACCATGAGAATCGTTTTGAGGTGTGTCACTTAGTTATCGCCCTTATTTCATAACTTGTATTTGTCTATGAGTGTTTGTTTTTCTAGCAGTGCTTTCAGCTACTTAATGTATAGTCGCGGATCTTGCTTGATTCATAAGGACCATTTTCGCGTAACGCGGTGAGTACCATGAGAATCTTTTTGAGGTGTGTCACTTAGTGTTCGCTCTTATTGTATAACTAGTATTTGTCTATGTATATTTTATTAGTGTGTATTATTTAATACTCAACTATTGATATATGGAAGTAGATTTTAGTGATGCTTTTAACCGCTTGCTCATGCTTGGTGCTTAAGGATCATTATTTCGTAACACGGTTTTCACTAAGGGTGTTATTGTACGGCATGTCACTTTGTTTTCACTTCTATTTTACTCTAAGTGCTTATTGTTCTAGTGTTTGATTCATACAGACTTCACAGTTGCATAATGCTAGGATAATAATTTAGAATTAAATATGCTATTTACGAGTACAACACAGCGTACCCTAGGCAGCCAGCCCCACTGTCAGCTTTGCTGACTAGCTAATCATTTTCCCATGGCATGAGCGATTTTCGTAAACAGGGTGAAATCAAATAGGTACATTCCTCAATTTTTCATGTTGGTTTTTACTAATGAAACTTTCCTTAAGAAACAGTAGTCAGTCAAAACTTTACCGCAAAATTAAAATTCAATATGGGAGATTACAATTTTTTATTCAATTAAATTCTCAAGTTACTTATGGATAATCATACAGATTTATTGAAAACTCACCTTTAAAACATTACAAATGTATTTGATTTCTCCCTTGTATATTTCATGCCGATGAGAACAAAGCGAGTACACGAACCAGTAGTACCTACCTCTGCAATTTTATGTGGCAACTTATCATCTTTGGCGGAGCTATTTTTCGAATGTTTTACCTCGTTTAGCTGATGTTCGGTTCCTTTGATGACATCCTGTCTATTAGGGGAGCTATCAACCTTTTGTATTCAACATTTTCTCTTTGTTCATACGTGAAACTTGGAATATTTTTGAGGTATGACGGGAAATATTTGCATGGATCACTCACATATTTTTCCTTAGGCCGTGGCCTCGACGACAGCGGGAGGTGGGGCGGGAGCGGTGGCAAGGTGGAGAGCGGTACGGCGTGGCTGGCCTTTTCTCGAGAGAAGCGGGCATAGTGTTTTAAATTACAGTAACGTAGTGATTAAACGCATGTTGAATGTCATTGTGTGTGTTATTCAAGAACAGCGGAGATTACCTATTTCTCCCGATGACATTACGATAATGCAAGTTGGTTCGATAAAGTACGAGTAAAATACAAAACTACGATCGCGACAACGCTCGATTGTCGCAGGGCGTCCGCCAGCGCTGCTCGTGAACCACTGTGCTGCGCCGCTCCCACTATCGTCCAGGCGGCACCATATGAATACGTATTCAGCGTATAATGTCCTTCGCCCGCTCCCGCCATCGCCTTCCGACCCGCCCCCCGCTGTCGTCAAGGCCGCGGCTTTTCGGTACAAAAATGTGTTTGTTATGTGGTCTGACGTGTGTAGTCGTGTAGGAAGGAATATTATTTCTTACTTGGCATCTGTAGGCATAAAAGTCAGTGCTGATTTTCTTAGTTGAAGAGTTCTGGTGAATGACCAAATTTATTTATTTATTCGTGGCAATGATGTAACTGCAGATATTCGGTAGAATAGAGTTAAAAGTTGATTTGGTCATGTGTAGCAATGTAGCAATGGTTATACTGATATTGTTTTTATTTATATAATAAGTGACTTCGGGCTTATACATTAGTCAATTACGGACTAACCAACTTTCATACTGATGAGGGAACTATAAATTATTACAAGTTCAAATGTTCTAAAGCTTCATATGGCACAAAAAGTAGCTTGAGCTTCAAATAATAACTTTATTATTCAATTCTGCTGCTGCTTTTATTTCATCTTCTTGCCATTATCCTAATTTATTTGGTCGGCGCAGCCTGTACTTTTCTTCCATATATCTCTATCAGCCGTCATCTCAGTGTTCACTTTCTCCCTATTCATATCATCTTTCACACAATCCATCCATGTTTTCTTCGGTCTGCCTCTTTTCTTATAGCCATCCACATTCATACTTAATACTTTCCTCGTAACATGCTCCTCATTCCTCCTCATCACATGTCCGTGATAGTCTGTTGCTACTTAACTTTACTGCCACTCTGAAGATTGCTTTTAGTTAAATTTAATATTTTCAATAAGTATATGACATTGTAAGCAGTGATAGCCTAGTGGTTGAACGCTTGCCTTCCATACAGGAGGGTGTGAGTTCTATCCCGGCCCACACCTCTGACTTTTCGCATTCATGTGCGGATTTATATTCGATTATCACTTGCTTCAACGGTGAAGGAAAACATCGTGAGGAATCCTGCACGCCAGAGAGTGCTCCATACAGTTCTCAATGGTGTGTGTAGTCCGCCAACCTGCACTAGGCCAGCGTGGTGGACTAAGCCTTAGCCTTCTCATAAAGAGAAGAGGCCCGTGCCCAGCAGTGGGACAGTAATGGGCTGGTTATATTATGTTATGTATATGACATTGCAATAGGAAAACCTGTAGAATAGAACATATATCCTAAATATTATCTTATAATCATTTTTCAAATAAGAATACACCTATAACGTATTAAAAAAAAATGCTCTCTCTACCTATGCAATTGATAAGTGGTAGCTTCATTTCTACTTAGGTATACCTTCATTAAACTCAATAGATTATCATAAAATCTATTAGACGTGTGGTCGACTGTACCTTCATTTATATGTATGTACATACGTGTGAGATACGATTGCTTTTCATTATCCCCACGAACTTCGGTATTGTGAAGACTATTGTACAATAATCGAAGTTGAGTCTGACTGAGCTATAACATAGTTTGTTGTTTATACTCAAAGTTGAGCATTGGTGTTTCATTAGTTAGTTCATATTACAATCATTAACAACTAATATTTAATGTTGTGTCTTTGGTTCTAGTGTGTGTTTGTTCAACTTGACTAGGATAAAAATGGAATCATCATCCTCCGAGCCTTTTCCCAATTATATTGGGGTCGGCTTCCAGTCTAGCCAGATGCGGCTGAACATCAGTATTTTACACGGAGCGACTGCCATCAGACCCCCGCAACCCAGTTACTGGGTAATACCGACATTCGGAGGTTAGACCAGTTGTCAGACTTTCAGGCTTCTGACTACTAGTAACGACTGCAATAGATATTCGTATGACAACCGGAACCGACAGCTTAACGTGCTCTCCGAGGCACGGAGGGGTTTCGAGGTGTATCGAAACGGTCACCCATCTACAGACTGACCGCGGCAAGTGCAGCTTAACCTTGCAGATTGTACAATCCGCGCAGTCTTTTCTTAGCTACGAGCCCCTCGAGC
Organism: Asteroscopus sphinx; assembly: GCA_949699075.1. Classification (NCBI taxonomy): domain Eukaryota; kingdom Metazoa; phylum Arthropoda; class Insecta; order Lepidoptera; family Noctuidae; genus Asteroscopus; species Asteroscopus sphinx. Next base: position 21,712,896 of record OX453016.1, on the reverse strand, counting down.
CCCCGAGGATAAAAATGGAATATGAGCGAAATTTTCAGAATATACTGAAGCCAGCTTCAAAACATGCAGAAACATTTCAAGATTTTTAGCGGAACGCAATTTCCTAGAAATTGTCTAGCTTAGCCAAACTCTTTAAGGCGCATGTAGCAGCCAAGTGGCGCCCCCATCAGTATAAAAATATTACTCGCTGAATACATCATTTATCGAAAATTCATTTTCAGCAATTGAAGTATAGGTAGGTACTGTAGTTTAATCAGAAACTATTAATTCTGTAAATTGTAGTTCGAAGTAGTTGTAGATAGAAGAAAAAGTGCCAAAAGTGGCCGTTTTTCGCATCTGTATTTTCGGGTACTTATAACCCTAACGCCTTTAAAGCTGGAGTAAATCGGCACCTAATAGGTTTGCTTGCTCCATCGTCGACCACATCCTGACAAAGCTGTCTAGATTGTGGTCAAGAGCAGATCTACATCATAAAAAAAAAAAAAAATCATCTAGTAATAATCTTTTAAGTCTAATACTGATGGGGACGCCACTTGGCTGCTTCATGCGCCTTAACAACAAGAAGAGAATACTTTTTATTAGACACAAACCTTCAAAAGACAAACCTCAAACTCTAAAAACCAACTCTTTTCATCGTTAGTACCCGATGATATTTAATTTTAAATTGCATTGTTAACTCCCTTTATTAGACACACAAACCCTTAAAAACGGACCTCAAACTCTAAAACTAACTCTCTTTATCAAAACCTCTATTTTATTCCAACTTTTAATTTGTATTCTTCCCAGTCACTGTTACAGTGTTACAGTCCTGGTTCTCATACCGCTTCCTAACCTATTAATACTGCTATCGGGCCAGGTGTTAGTACTTTTAACACCATATTTTAGCAAGACAACGTTTAAAAACGACGTTTTAAAAGGTCAGCAACGCATCCGGAACTCCCCTGGTGTTGCAGATGTCCAAGAGCGGTGGAAATAGCTTACCATGATTTGATCTACTTGCCCGTTTGCCCACTTATGTTACAAAAAAAAACCGGCCAAGAGCATGTCTAGCCATGCTCAGTATTATAGGGTTCCTTAAGTAGGTGTTACAAACAAATCAAATCGAATATTAATCACGGCTATTTTAGTTTTTGCAATAGACGGGAGTATTGGCGACTCAGAGAGTGATGTCAGTAGCCGCTAGATGGCACTATACAGTGCCAAATGTAATAGACGGCACTTGACGGCAGCATTGGCGACCCAGAGAGTGTTGTTTGACCCCGCTAGATGGCGCCAAATTTAAGAAGTGTGTCGTCAACATAACACAAAGTTACTTTTTGTGATTTTTTCAAATAGAAAGTAGCTAAAGGAGCATTAATTGCTATGATCATTTTTCTCTTAGGTCAATGACCTTTGAACTAGGACGTTTTAAGTATTTTTCACTTTTCTCTCTATAACTCAAAAATTTATAATCACAATATGTTTGAAATAATTTTAAAAGAGAGTTTTTATAAAGTTCTATCAATGTGGAAGATTATAAATTTCTACGTTGCATAGTTTAGAAATGGCAGGGGGGGGGACACATTGCAAGCCACTTTGGCAGGCTATATTTCGCAGATGGTACATCTGATAAAAAGTGATGTATGAAACATTACCTTCATTTTAGTAGACCTATTCAATGATACCCACACGAGGGGGTGCAGCGAAAAAAAATTTTACATCCCCATTTCACATGTATGGGCGCCACCCCTAAAATACGTAATCATGATTATTTTATTGTTTTAAAATTGAGATCTATATCTATACAATTTTTTAACAAAATTTCATTTACTTATATTTATAACTGTAGAAGTTATTAAGCTGTAAAGGATTAGGACAGACGGACAGACGGACCGACGGACAGACGGACAGACGGACAGACAGACGGATATGACGAAACTATAAGGGTTCCTTGTAGGACTACGGAACCCTAAAAAAACACACAAACCCTCTAAAGATAATCCTCATACTCTAAAAATATTTCTCCTCATCGAAACCTCTGTTTTATTCAAATTTTTAAGGAGTAGTTCGTTTCGTGTAACGGGCTATCTGTCACTGCTACCGACTTTGTTTCACTTCATACCATTTTTTCTGCAATGATAACAACAGCTGCATGGTTATGATAATTTTGCACGGTCGCTTTGCTGACGAATACACGACTTACTATTATCAGATAAAAAGACAATCCTACCATTTCCTTAATTAGAATCCCACAGTCACTTTTACAATCCAGGTATTCATACCACTTGTAACGTATTAATGTTTACAAGATTACAATAGCCTTTGGGCTAGGTGTTAGCACTTTTAACACCCATTACCAAGCCACACAAACACTCAAAAGATAAACCTCGTACGCTAACCAACCAACTCTCCTTATCAAAACCTCTATTTTATTCACAACGCCCCTGGTGTTGTAGATGTCCATAGGTGGCGGAGATTGCTTACCATCAGGTAGCCCACTAGCTCGTTTGCCCACTTATGTTATAAAAAACACACACAAACCCTCTAAAGATAAACCTCAAACTCTAAAACCAACTCTCCTCATCGAACCTCTATTTTATTCCAACTTTTAACGAGCAGCAGTTCGTTCCGTTTCACGGGTTGTCCGTCACGGCCGCCGACTTTGTTTCAGTGCGCTCCATAAATCTTAGGTCTGGACGACTTGCGAGCTTTTAGTCTAGCATTACTTTTGAGGTTACATTCTTTTTGTGCTAAAGTATAGCGGATTGCAGTTCAAAGAGCTCTTTCAAAGATTTCGAACATGTATCGCTATTTTTGTTTTAGATTTGTGGTAGTAGGTGAAAGAAAGTCGTAGTTACAGCATTGTATGGACTACTTCGATGTATGTATTGCTAGCTGTTGCTAGCTTGGTTGTAGGAATTGTGACCGATTTTTGGTAATTTTCAAGTTTTATGTATGGTTGGATTAAAATATTTAAGAAAGCTGTTTTAAATTTGTATTCCTTTTGTGTCCCTAGTTTTTGGCAAATAAATAATTTCTTTCTTTCTATACAGGACGTTGATCTGTATCCGTGCCATATTTAAGGAAGTTACTACACCACTGATACTGAACAGGAATCAATAAAAAAATCTTTATTTTAAATACCTATTTGTAAACAAATTGTGTGTTGCGCGCGAAACTAAAACAATGCGGGCAAAACCACCAAAAAATTGGCAGATTTTTCCAATTATCGACTCTTTAAGGGACGATCACAAGTATTTTTTTAAATACATTGGTTTCGTGATGATTTTTTACATACTGTGGTGCACTTTGTAATAGTTCAATGTTTATTAGATAATATTTAACCGTATACCAAATTATAATTTTGCTCTTATTTTCTGAAGTTGGTTGTTTTTTTGTCGAACTATGGGGCACTGTCGATAACTGGGGATTTTACTATAACACATTTAAGAAAGTGTCACGAGCTGAATATAATAAATATCTAAATACTATGCCCGCGGCTTCGATTGCGTATAATTTGGCTTATCACAGAGAGACTTATCACGCATCCCTCGGGAACTGTTTATTTTTCTGGGATAAAAAGCAGCATATATATTAATCCGGGATATAATATATCTGTGTGCCAAATTTCATCAAAATTTGTTAAGCCGTTACAGTGTGAAAAAGTAACAAACATACACAAATACAAAAAAAAGTTTTTTATTTCAATTAAACATAATTACAGGTACTTTTGAAACGTCAAGCTCTAGTAGCACGGTTCCAAATTGTGGATTCTATCTTCATAATCGCTATGTCTATAAGAACCAGCAAGAAACTCCATGGATATACTCTTTTTAAAATAGGTTATTGTTTATTACATCAAATTCTTTCAAATAATCATTGAAATTATACTCAGACTCTCGCATTTATAATATGAGTGTGATGGTCTTCTAAAAATAATTAATATCACTGGTCTTTTGCCCACCCGTACTATTGATTAAACTCATAATAACAATAACCAATATGAACGCAAAATTACAGCCATGAATATGGGAAATCATAAAAACATTTTTAAAATTTTGCACGATATGCCAAGAACGCAATATAAAAATTAAGTCGTAAACATTTTTAGTTTTGAAAATAAAGTTCGTCATTATAATATAAACATTTATGTTTCCTTGTCATACAACTGTTTTAAATTTTTATGTGGTATTTTTATATCACATAAAATAAACTCGAACATGATTTGCGAAATTGTGATTTGTTTATGAGTTATTGCCTTAAGACCCGCTATATACTCCAGTCCAGCCCAGCCACATTGTTATTTTCTTTAAAAAAATGGTATTTTTATTTTTTATTATACACTATTTTGACAATGTATATCAAGACCAATCAGTATTATTGATCACTGTATACTACGCTAGTAGTAGTAGTTTATGGTATATAAGATATAAACATAGTGTAAACTACATATCGTCAAACATATTGACAAGCTTCACGTCCCAATGGAGCTTTGTGTTCATAATTATTGCTATAAACCAATACGTTCTCAGCCAAGAGTTATTAAAAAGTTTTTCAAAGCAGACTACAATAAAATCAATTCAGAACTTCTTCGTGTAAACTGGAATGTTTGTCTCGAAAAATGTGCGTTAGATAAGGCAGTCGACAATTTTTACGGAATATTACGCTCACTTATTGACTCACACGTTCCGACGGTCACAGTATCAGGACGCTACCGATACCCTAAATGGTACCCTCCGTCATTAATAAATGCCATTAAAGAAAAATATTTAGCTCACAAAAGGTGGAAAAAATTCAACAACCAATCTGATTACGCGAAGTTTTCTTTTTTGAGGACTAGGGTCAAGGATCTTCAAACAGAGTATTTTTCTAAATACACGACTAGATGTGAGGAAGAATTAAAAAAAACCCCCAAAGAGTTTTGGAATTTCGTGAACGCTAAAAGGAAATCGTCTGGCTATCCTTGTAACATGGTCTATCAGGGTGTAACTTATTCTAGTGGAGGGGATATTTGTGACGCGTTTAATCGTTTTTTTCACAGTGTTTTTAATCCTCTGAGCTGTAATAATTTATCCTGTTACGACGATACACCATTGTCAAACAACATCCACTCCATTTTCATTGACCCTGAGTCCCTAAATAAAGTATTTAATAAACTTGACATTAAAAAAGGAGCCGGCTCTGATGGAATACCTGTTATATTTATAAAAAAATGTGAAGTGGGGTTAATCGCTCCGCTTAGGATTATCTTCCAGAAGTCTCTCGACGAGGGTTTATTCCCGAGTCAATGGAAGGAAGCTCAAATAGTTCCTATCTATAAGAAGGGCTCTAAACTTGACGTAACGAACTACAGAGGCGTGTCACTATTAAATAACTTTGGCAAAATGCTCGAGAAGATTGTTTACGGTCATATCTACAATGCAACCAGACACTGTATACCCACATCCCAGCACGGTTTCGTGAAATCTCGTACGGTTAATTCTAACCTTCTTCAACTAACCGATTATTTGATTACGTGTATGAATGATGGAGCCCAAGTAGACGTAGTTTATACTGATTTTGAAAAAGCTTTCGACCGGGTGGATTACTGTATTTTAATTGATAAATTAAAAGCCGTAGGTATAAAAGGGAATCTTCTCAGGTGGATAGATTCGTACCTGAGGAACCGGCGTCAGGCGGTAGTTATCGGCAGTCACAGATCTGACTTTGTAGACGTTACATCCGGGGTGCCTCAGGGTTCGTTGCTATCTCCTCTACTCTATAATATATTTCTATTCGACATCACTCAGTATTTTCTCCATTCTAAACACCTTTTATATGCCGATGACAAAAAAATATATAGGAAAATAGACAGTTTGGGCGATTGCCAACTACTTCAAGAAGATTTAAACAGACTAAGCGATTACTATATTAATAATAAAATTAGTGTCAACACAAAAAAATGTCAAACGATTGCTTTTTCTAGGAAACACAAAGTTATTACCTATGATTATCGTATTAGTAACGACTTAATACCCAGAGTATCTGAGGTAAGAGATTTAGGGGTGATTCTAGATGAAAAGTGTACGTTCGTGAACCATATAGTCCATATCACCAGCAGAGCCTATAAATCCCTGGGATTTATAATACGTAATACCCAACAGTTTAAGGACCCGCAATGTATAAAAGTCTTATATTTTTGTTACGTTAGAAGCATTTTAGAATTTGCTAGTGTAATTTGGCGTCCATTCTATAAAAAATATATTGACAAAATTGAATCCATTCAAAGAAAATTTCTGAAATACCTTAACTATAAAACTAGAAACTCTTTTCCAAATTATGCTGATACCTGTAAATATTATAAATTAAATACTCTTGAAGATAGACACCAACTTAACGATTTGATGTTATTACATGACATTCTTAGTAACAAGTTTGACTGCCCTCATCTACTCAGTAAAATAAATTTTAATGTACCGCGTAGACGCACCAGACACACCCCATTATTAGCAGTCCCTTCGGCCTCTTCTAATTACCTAAAGATGTCACCATTCATTCGTATTCCAGCATTGTATAATAACAAATTTTCATCGCTAGACCCCTTTAACGCCTCAAAAATAACGTGGAAAAAACAAATCCTTCAAACGTTATCACAGGTCAACTCCGCTTAGTGCCCGAAATTACACGACTCTCACGTATACCTCACTACCTATCACCTCACCACACACATTTTTCACACTCTTCCAGTACACACACACTCACACTACCAATACTAACTAGATAATTATGGTATAAATGCCCAAGAGGCTCTCTGCATAGGTTTGTGAATTTAATTAGTTGTGTGCTTCGTAATTGGCGTAATGTCTAGACTAATGTATTGAATAAAATATTGTAAGCTGTGAAGTTACCAATAACAAATAAATAAATAAATAAATAAATATTTCTCACAAAAATCTTTTCAAAATAAGTAATAAGCGAAAATTGTGCTATTTATTATTTGAAAAGAGTGATTATCCAAGGAGCTTCTTTTCAGCTCTTCTCGATAGGACCAACTTTTGGAACCATACAACTAGATTCATTTACTTTTTGGAACCATACAACTAGATTCATTTACTTTTTGGAACCATACAAATAGATTCATTTACTTTTTGGAACCATACAACTAGATTCATTTACTTTTTGGAACCATACAACTAGATTCATTTACTTTTTGGAACCATACAACTAGATTCATTTACTTTTTGGAACCATACAACTAGATTCATTTACTTTTTGGAACCATACAACTAGATTCATTTACTTTTTGGAACCATAAAACTAGATTCATTTACTTTTTGGAACCATACAACTAGATTCATTTACTTTTTGGAACCATACAACTAGATTCATTTACTTTTTGGAACCAAAAACTAACACAAAACTAACTAGACTAGACTTATTAGACTAACTAGATTAATTTAGGAAGACTTGTGTGTTACACGTTTTTTAATGTAATGTAGTCTAAAACTTGTCTTCAAGCAACCAATTCAGTATAATTAAATCATTCCTGCCCAAGTAATACCTGCATGAGGTGATTCAAATTGGCAAATCAAACTTATTCACTAACATATTCAAATTTTTTTATGGTAGTGATTGTGTTTAAACTACACAGGATTGGTATCAGCCTCTGATTTGTCAGGAAGGTAACCAAATTTTTTTAGGGAAACCCACCGCACACCATGGAAGAATAAAAAAGGCGGACGGAATCTCGCTAAATAATAAGTAAAGCACCCAACAGTAAGTCGGCTCGCTTGAAAGTTCGGGGTGGCACGCACACATTCACACCCATAGTAAGTCTAACAGCCGTGAATATGCAACTATTCTCGTGTGACGGAAGGTTTTTTTGTAGTTCCACAAATGAATTAACAATATGCTCGTAAACACCACACGGTGTGTTAAAATACTGTCGAAATTATAGTGGGCTTAAGAAAAAAAAAATTAGTCCAAGTAAGTTTAAGTTAATCTTTTCTTAGCGAGATTCCGTCCGCCGTTTTTATTCGTCGTAAAATTTAAATTAAACAGTTTTTATTTCGAATACGTATTTACATGTACTTTTAAAACGTTAAAAATTTAGTTGCACGATTCCCAAAAGTTGGTTCTATGGAGAAGAGCCAGCAATAAACTCCATGGAACCCGTTTCCTATTTCCAAAAACAATGTCACAAAGAACAAACAGTTTTGAAAGCGTCATTCACTCACTCACAATGAATGAACCAAGAACTTGAGGATTTAACGGAGGGTTAAAGAAACAGATTGTGTTAAAACTAAGTTCTATGGAACAGTTTCAACGGGAAATATGTTAACGGTACTTTAAACTTGTTGGAATTACTTTTCTTTTTGAATACTATTGTACTATTTGCTTTATAAATGGTATCGATTTGGAATTGAGTTTGGTTGGACGATTAATTTGTGTTGGTACATTGGTAGTTTTGTGTAAATGTTTATTTGAAATGGAATGCTGATTTTTTGTAATTTTTTTCAATTCTTATAATTTCACTAGTAGACTGTTCCACTTTGCGGTCGTGAGCCATAACCGCTTAGCCAAGTAATACAAAATCATTTAAAGGTAAAAAAAAGCAAATGTATATCTCCAAGTCTTACAAGAGATGTTTAGTGGCATCCGCAAAGTATCAATTCTGTTCTATAGATTTTTTCAATACTTAAAGTTGTCTAATGTTGTAGGATAATCGAAAAAATCGGATCTTTGCGAAAATCCTATAATAATTGCAAAGAACCGGATAATTGGAATCTATGAAAGTGTTTCATTATCACCCGAGCAATTTTTAGGATCATTGCAAAAATCCAGCTTATCTTAGGCTAGTCGCAAATAACCGCTCACGTAATGAGCACTGATTGGCTGATGTGAATGTTATACACTGACGGATGCGCTGATTTGCTTACGGCTACATTCCTTCGTCTTTCGAGCCATGTTCTGACCAACCAGAATGAAGATGTTATAAATTGACTCTTAGATTAGCCAATCAGCGATCAAGTTTCCAACTGTCTTAAACAAATTGGGAGTTTTGCAATGATCCTGATAATAGCTCGTATGATACCGAAAATCTTTCTAAGATTCTATTTATCCGGTATTTTGCAATCATCCTAGGATTTTCGCTTTGTCCTATTATTCTACAACATATACAACTTTAAGACTTTGTGGATCCCATTATACATATTTTGTAAGACTTGTTTATGTCTATATTGGCTTTTACTTTCACCTTTTAATGGTTTTGTGGTACTTCGGTAATGAATCAATGTTATTGCTGCTCATCCCCTGAAAGTATCCCTTAGGAAAATAATTGTGGGTCTTTTTTATTAACTCAGTCTTTCGCAGTCCACTGCTGGATATGTCCAGCCTGGCCTCTCCCAAGTTGCACCACAACACTCGGTCCTCTCCTTTCCGCGTCCAGTCCTACCAGCCATCTTATTAAGGTCGTTGGTCCACCTTGCGGGGAGGCTGCCCTACGCTACGTTGGCCGATTCGCAGTCTCCACTCAAGGACTCGTCTGCTCCAGCAGCCATCGGTCCTTTCTTCGTTCTTCTCCGGATAATCTCGTTACGAATTCTATCCTTCAAAGAAATACCGCTACTTACAAGGGTGTTTCTTTGCTTGATAATTATGTTAACACTAAGGTGTAACTTTACCTTGATGACATGACTATTAGCTACTCAGGTATATTTCGTAATTGTTTCATCACAATTATATTCTAGTTCTAGTTACCTCCTTAAAATCACCATAACAAAAACATCTAACGACGGTATTTCCGATCAAAATAAGAATTAAAACTCCAAGCTATCAGAAAAGCTACTCAATCAAGTCCAAAATATCTTCGGTAGCGAATAGTGAAGTGTCCGAGCTTACATACCGGACTGACAAGCTGCAATATCCGGCGACTGAATACACTGACTCTGATCTACAGCATAACCGGACAACTGGTCAATTTTCTTTAATTTATATTAAATTTTTTGACAAGCTTTGCTTTGCTTTTTTCTCAGAAAAACAGGTTTTGATTTTCAAGACAAGAGATTACGGCGCTCGACACCAAATCGAATTTCAAAGCTTCTAATATCAATAATTGATCCAATCTACGAAGGGTGAACTTTTTTTTTTAAATATTAAATCATTAAACACCCTTAGATCGAGTAATCAAATACCAAAAATTTGAACTACTGACCATTCGTAGCATTATTAGTTATAAAAAAGTAGGTTCAATTTCATTAATTAATTCAGAAATGCGTCCACCAACTATCGCAAAATATAAATTTAGTACCTACCATATATTTAACAAGCGTTGAATTATGAGTATCAAGTCAAAATACACATAGCTAATTAGCTAGGTACTTGTAATTAATCCCACAGCATAAGAGCTTGTTTAACTGGTACACATAATAATATAACGTTATTTACCATCTATTTAATTTGTCTTCCAAACCATTTTCTGTGACTTTAATACACTACATAATTGGGGGAGGCCTATGTCCAGTAGTGGACGTCTTTTGGCTGAAATGATGATGATGATGAATACACTACATGAATTTTGTTCATTAAAATATGAAAGCACATAAACACAATATTTACACAAATTCATCATCATCATCATCATCATCATTTCAGCCGAAAGACGTCCACTGCTGGACATAGGCCTCCCCCAAGCATCGCCACAACGACCGGTCCTGTGCCTTCCGCATCCAGCGGATTCCCGCGACCTTTACCAGGTCGTCGGTCCACCTTGTGGGGGGCCTACCCACGCTGCGCCTTCCAGTACGCACACAATTTACATTTACACAAATTACAAAAAGTTTTATCCGTAAGTAGTAATTTCATGTATAGATTTAAGCTATATATAAATAGGATTTATTAAGATTTTTAGCCTGCAGAAAACTCAACCGGAGCCATAGATAATCGAGAGACGAATTATTTGCCATTATCATGGTATAATAACACCAGGTAGTCTCTTCCCGTGACAGCTAGGTCACGTGATTGCCTCCGTACTACGTCATTGGCCGTGGAGCCAATTGCGGGCTGTTAGCGTGACACTTGTCAGTTTGATGTGCTGCCACTTTGTGAAAATAAATTACCCGAGCAAAATGCATTTTTTCATTTACTTTCTTCTATAAAGAATCACTTTTTAACTAGTAATTTAATATAGTTTCCTTTATTAACTAATTAGATGAATAACACGATATAACAAATAGTTAGGCTAGTTAGGAATTTATTTTATATTCATTATGAACAAAAATCTCCTTAAGTATATTGAAGATATCAATCAATGGCAGCACTGATCGTGACGTACCTTGGAGGCATCGCGCTGTCATTGCGGGAAGAGAATACCTGGTGAAACATCTTATTATACCATGGCCATTATTATGTCAAATTCGAAAAAAAAACGCTATCAAGTATCCTTGTTTCTATGTATGTTATATTATTTTCTACTATAAAATGTTATAGCTACACTTGAGTATCCCAAGTTATGCTCAGAATATTAAAAGAGTCATATACGTGTGATATATTCAAGTTTATATTATTATGACCATACGGGGAAGTTCGAAATGCAGAAATGATGTCAGCTATTTAAAAAAACCAAAGCTATTTAAATCTTAATTTTATGCTTAATTTTTTCGGATACACGGATCACACAAGTAATATTTGAGCTTTTTCAGTAATGTCACACTAAAAATACCTCTAAAATTTAATATGAAAGTCGTAAAAAACCTTTAATTATCATAAAATAATACTGCTACTTACCGCGTTGTGAAGTTGACCAACAAACTATAGTAATAACGTGTGGCGCTGGCGGTCGTCCCTGCTTCTTTGTCAGAGTCCTTTAAATACACAACTTTTAGACGAAGTACTAAGATTTTGTTCGAGAGTTTTTGTGAGTTTATCAATACATTGAGTTTTGACGTGAAAATTACATAATATGTATACTTATAACTTGCACGTCTTATTTGTCCATCCAAAAGCAGTCTGAAAGACGTATTTATTTTTCTCAAATATGCTCTAAAATTCGAACATTATTTTGATAACCTTCTTCGAGATAAATCTAAAATACTGTACTGGTCAAATACATGCAAGGAGCAGCCAGCAATGTTAGTATGAAAATCCATATCTAGGACAGATATGAATGAATAAGACAAAGTTTAATTTTCTTAGTTCTTTAGACCATTTTGAACAGTGTGCTCCGATATTTTTGACGCTGACTATACTTACCCCCAGTTTCTGGAAGGCCGATCAATTTGATCTATTGTCAAATCTTATGTCAGCTGCTGTGATGGTCGGCAAAAATACTAACAACCAACCACGTCGCTTGACCTGAGATTTGACAGACGTTTAGTTAATTTTTGTATTGATCAGCCTTTCGGAAACTGGGGCTTAACTCAATGCTTATTGGATTTTTAGAAATTACTTTTGCTTTATATGAGGAAGACAGAAAAGAGTTGTTTGAATGACAATAAAGCAGTAGACTTGTAGACATGCGTTCTTTCTGTACTCTTCTATTCAGAAGTCTTAATAAAATTCAAACGCCATGTCTCGCTTTACACAAAGGTACTCTTAGCATATGATTCGGTAAAGTGTAGCATCACATAAGGGAACGCACAAACATACGACTATTTAAAGATTTAAATTGTGGAAAAAAAAAATCGCTCACGAGCAGGATTCGAACCTGCGACTCCTGGCTCAGTACGCTAGTGCTTTAGCCACTAAGCTACCGTGAACACTGCTCGTGGTATCGAAATTATCCTACATTATGGTACGTTTTTGGGTGACGTAAGCGATATCTCATTAAGAAACAGTGTTTCTTAACCGACTCGACTAACTTTGCATTTAATTCAAAGTTGAATAGATATGCCTACCCTTAATAATTATTTTATTATTTTTAACGCATTTACGCATGCGAAGCAGGAGTCGCAGGTTCGAATCCTGCTCATGAGCGATTTTTCTTTCCACAATTTAAATCTTAGATTTCGCTTCGCATGCGTAAATGCGTTAAAAATAATAAAATAACACGACTATTTTGTACGTATAGTCTCTGATTTTGTCTTATACTAATCAACAGAATCAGCTCTTTACTGGCCTTTTATCAGAATGAGAAAAAATTGGGTACTAGTCCACCACGCTGGCCTGCAGACTGAGACTTAGTGGATTATACAAACCATCAAGAACGTTATGGAGCACTCTCAGGTGTTCATCAAATTCTGATGTGCACTTGAACCTGAAAATTCGGAGGTGAGGCCCGGGTTCGAACTCAGTCCCTCCTGCATGGAAGGCAAGCGTTTAACCGCTATGCTACCACTGCCCACTAAAGAAACCTTGATAAACACTTTTGTGCAACACCCACAGACTGAAATAGTGGGCAGTTTTTTGTTTTCCCAGTATAAAAACCAAAAAACTTTGCCCACTCCTGTTTTACTGGTACGTTGAGAGACATACCCCCAGTTTCCGAGAGGCTGATCAACCCAAAAATTAACTAATCAGCGGTCAAGTCTCAGGTCAAGCGATGTGATTGGTTGTTAAGATTTTTGCCGGCCAATCACAGAAGTTGACATTAGATTTGACAATAGATCGCATGGATACTCAGATCCCGAAAAACTATCTTCAAAAGTTCTATCATGATCATCATCGTCATCATTTTAGCCGAAAGGCCTACACTGTTAGACACAGGTCTCCTACAAGCATCGCCACAACGAACGGCCCTGTGTTTCCCGCAACAGGTCGCGGGAATTACAAAAACAAAAAAAAGTTTAGGTGAAAAACGCTGCGCTTCAAATCGCAGGTATGCGCCCTACCTAAGATACAACTGCTCGCATATCTGCGCTTGCCATGCAGCTTTCAGTACGTCATGTTTAAGACAGACTCACACAAAGTACTTCAGGATTAAGCTGCAGTTTATGTCAGAGTATCGCGTTTTCAAGTGAATTTCCTAGGCATTAATTCAGTTGGTAGCACTGAGGTAATATGTACTACGTACTAGAGAAGACATCTTGAACAAAATGTTTGTAGCACGTTTTAGAGCTCCTGCACTCTCACTCGCTTAGCCACGCTCGCACCGCGCGTGCTCCGCGGCCAGCAAGTTGCGCGATATTTTTTGTTCGTAATGGCTACTCTAGTACGTACTACATATTACCTCAGTGGTTAGTAGGTATTAATTTAGTACTTAAGCATATTATTGCGCTCTAGTTGCTTCTTCTCGCCAGTAAGACATTTTAGGTACCGTAAGACAGGTAAAAAGATTCCAGGGGTGCTCCGGAGGCATATTACATTCCCGGAGTCCCCTCTTATTATGCTGTAGACGGCTACTGGGGAGGTTTTAGTGGGTGAAAATCCCACACATCCCGGCCTCCATCCCCTACGAGGCTAGCAGGCTTTTGAAGGCTTCCTCCTCGCAAAAAAATGGGGTGAATGAGTACAAAAGTTGACAAGAGTTTAAATGTTGAAATAACATGGATTGTAGCTGTGGAGATGGCCAAATGTAAATGTTTTGTGTTTCTTTATTGACAGTTAATTGTTATAATCAAATATCAATTCTACACGTCTTTTAGTAATACACACGAGTCTCCACGAGTGACGATATTTAATTGATCGTCCGGCAGTCAGCCCCGCTATCATCCTGCTGACTGGCTAATCTTTTCCCTACGGCATGAGCTATTTAACTATCATTATGTAGCTCTAGTCGATACGATACAGGAAGATTGTCTAATGAAATTAGAATTACAACATTTTCCCTTTTTTATTCATGATTTCAAATAACAGTTTCCACAAAAGTTATGTAGAAAATCATATTCCTTTTTAGCGTTTTGGTTGATGCATTTTACTCTTTACAAGTGTGAATGTGTGTGCTTTAAAAAAAATTATAATACAATCTCAAAAAATATAAAATAAATCTAGAGAGTACTTAATTTCAAAGGCACTACTCGCAAACGAGTTATGACTGAAGTTACCATAATTGTTTTATTTAATTCGTATACTGTTTTTGTGCACCTCACTGTATATTAGTGTTTCGTCGACGTTTTTACATTTTCCAACACGTAGTTCATTTGCAGTGTATTCAAAATGACCCAGTTCTATTTAGTTTTTAAAGGTAGCCTAACTTTTAGACGTGTAGTATTTTTTATGTTTCCTTTCGTTAGCCATTAACATGTGTTTTCAAATGAGTTTTCAGTTAAAAGGTTCATAGTCTTTTTCTGGTACTGAATCTCGCTCTTTTGGTTACCAATTTTAGTAGGAACGGCCCTCTTACTAAATCACTGCTCAGTAAACAGTATGTAAATTTAAAGTGATATAATCACATTTAATAGTGATTAAATTTTAAGCTTGATTATTTTTACCCACGACGGAACGGAGAAGGTTTATGCGTTTGGGGTGAGAGGTTGTTTGTTTGTTTGTTTGTGTGTGCAAACGAATGTTCCCATTTATCTCCAAAACGGTTTGTCCGATTTGGATACGGTTTTCTGAAAAGGGTTTGTGATTCATCGGCAATGGTTCTTAGATAGGTGTTATGGTGTTTACTCGTCAGGGGGCGCTGCAATCAATATTTTTAGTGCAAACGAATGTTCCCATTTATCACCAAAACGGTTTGACCGATTTGGACACGGTTTTCTGTAAAGGGTTTGTAATTCATCGGTGATGGTTCTTAGATAGGTGTTGTCGTGTTACCTCACCAGGGGGCGCTGCAATCAATATTTTACGAACGTTAAAATGAGGTTTGACTGATTTGGATACGGTTTTCTGTAAAGGGTTTGTGATTCATCAGGTATGGTTTTTAGATAGGTGATATGGTGTTTACTCGCCAGGGGGCGCTGCAATCAATATTTTTAGTGCAAACGAATGTTCCCATTTATCACCAAAACGGTTTGACCGATTTTGACACGGTTTTCTGTAAAGGGTTTGTGATTCATTGGCGATGGTTTTTACATATGTGTTATCGTGTTAACTCGCCAGGGGGCGCTGCAATCAATATTTTTCGAACGTTTAAATGAGGTTTGATTGATTTGGATACGGTTTTCTGTAAAGGGTTTGGTTTCGGGTATGGTTCTTAGATAGGTGATATCGTGTTAACTCGCCAGGGGGCGCTGCAATCAATATATTTTTCGAACGTTAAAATGAGTTTTAACGCATTTTCCCCGAGATGGCTTGACCAATTTAGATAAGGTTTTTTGTAAAGTTCTTGAGATTTATTACCCGACTGCGGCGGAGCCCAAAAGGAGGGTAATGTTTTTGCTTGGTATGTATGTATGTCTGTGTCTATGTTCCCTCCTAGAGGATAAACTGGTGAACCGATTTTAATAAATGAGGTATCCTTAGATTCGTATTAAAGGCGCGAGTAACATAGGCTATAAAATTTTAATTTTAAAATAAATGAAAATGGCGAATTTTAAGCGTCAATAATTAAAGTAATTAAAAAAAAAATCTAGTCCCATAACCATGTGGGGTGTCAAAATAAAGGGCTCGAGGAGACAATTCTAAAAACGTAACTCATTCAAGGTTATATATAACTAACTTGTATAAATTTAATAAATAATGTTTTCTCTTATTTAATAATGTGTTGTGAAATTCGTTCAGCGAAGGAGTGGCCGGATGTACTATAATAGTACATGCTTGCCCAGCAAAAACCTAACCTGTAAATTTTCTGCTTATATTGATTTAAACGTAAATTTTCAGGTCTAGATAATCACTATGAGCTCATGAAGTCTTCAAATAAATAATTGAAATATTTTTACACTCTTAACTTCAGATTCAATATAATCCTTATGGAGTGCCATTTTTCAGGGGGTTGATAAAAGATTGGTAATCAAATCGAGTAGGAATATTGTCTAGTGTGTCTGAGCCTGGTAGTTCTGCTTTGTAGACACAACTTCGAGAATAAAGCCGACTGAAAAATTCAACATAATTTTGAAAACTTCGCAAATATGTTTGTTTGTTTGTATGTTTATATGTTTGTAAGTTTGTTTGTTGGTTTGTATGTTTGTTTGTTTGATAGTTTGTTTGTTTGTTTGTTCGAAAGCTAAAAAAAAAATTCGCGCTCGCTTCGCTCGCGTTTGCGTTCTACTTTTTTTTCCACTTTCCCGGCTTATATCGTAAGCGACATTACATAAATGTTGTTAAAGTTTGTTTGTTGGTTTGTATATTTGTTTTTCTATTTGTTTGTTTATTCGACCTAACAGAAAAAAAATTCGCGCTCGCTTCGCTCGCGCTTGCTTTCTATTTTTTTCCCACTTTCCTGCCTTATGTTCTAAGCGACATTACATAAATGTTGTTAAAGTTTGTTTGTTGCTTTGTATGTTTGGTTGTACGTTTTTATGTATGTTTGTTCGACCATAATCGAAAAATTTCACGCTCGCTTTGCTCAAGCTAGCATTCTACTTTTATTTCCACTTTTCCAGCTTATGTTGCAAGCAACATTACATAAATGTTGTTAAAGTTTGTTTCTGAAAACGCTTCCCAGTGTTTCTCGATGGTCTCGCTCCAAATTCGTTCAGATTCTTCTCAAAATGGAACATCACTAGCCAAAGCCAGCGCTCTTTCCGTATCGATTTTAGAAATGCAGTAATTCTCTAAAAAGTTTAAAATAAAAAGCAAAATTGAAAATTTTGAAAAAACCCACGACGTATGTAAACGCAATCGAAAAAGGATAAAATAAAAAATTTGAAAAACCCCCGACTAAAATAAAGTAAGTAACGGAAGATATAATTACAAACCAAAGAAAATCCGTCGGGGGCTGCCATTCTCTGCCTTAAAATGAACTAATATGCTGCAATTTAAAACTTTGTGACTAAATTCTTTGCCGCAGCTACGACATGCAAATTTGGTCTTGGTATGATATTACAACTACGTAGGTATGTACTGTAATTCCTAAAATGTACCATGTAATGAACTTATTTTTATGTGTACCTACCCGCATATCGTCTTGTTGTAGCTATAAAACATTTTTCTTTCTTTCTAAATTAAATTATATCTAAATAAATTATTATTTTTCTTTCTTTCTAAATTAAATTTATTCTATCTAAATAAATAAATTATTAGGTGGGTACGTAAATAATTGTGTCTTTAATTGATATTGCTGCATATCTACGAGATACATAATATATGCTACATTTTAATTGTAATCGCGAACAGATGGGCAATGGCAGCCCCCGACGGATTTTCTTTGGTTTGTAATTATATCTTCCGTTACTTACTTTATTTTAGTCGGGGGTTTTTCAAATTTTTTATTTTATCCTTTTTCGATTGCGTTTATATACGTCGTGGGTTTTTTCAAAATTTTCAATTTTGCTTTTTATCATTGAAGAGTTTTTCCAAATGAGTTGTGTCCTTACGTATAAATATAGATTCTGATAACGTAGCTCACAGGAACAACAGGGTTTTTGTAACATACTGTATATCTTTGTGCTATAATTAAATGTTGATTTAAATAAGTTTTCTTAAACGTTAGTAATTTTTTTTGGATTAACTTAAAAGTTAAGTTTTCTTGTATGATGAAATAAATAATTAAATTAAATTAATTTTATCATTTATTTTTTATATATTTTTAAAATAAAAAAAAGTTTCCAGCATACATCCCACCTCCTACTTAATAATATTATAAATGTGAATGTTTTTGTTTTTTTTTTTTTTGTTACTTGGATGATTGGATGTTTGTTACTCAATCACGCTGAAACAGCTGAACGGATTTGGTGAAATTTGGCAGACATATAGACTATAATCTTGATTAAAATATAGGCTACCCTTTATCCCCGGAAAATAAATAGCTCCCGAGGAATGCGCGACATGTCTTTCTGTGTTAAGCCGAATTATACGTGGGCGAAGCCATTGGTATCATCATTTCAGCCGAAAGACGCCCACTGCTGAACATAAGCCGCAACCGAGGGGGGGGGATATGCCATAATCGCCATGCTTGGCAGGCGGGTTGGCGATCACAGTTGATTTGTTAAATACTCAGAGAACGCTGCTGCCCATCCTCTGGTGAATCCCTTAGTCACCTTTTACGACACTCAAAAGAAAAGATAAGGGTAGTGCTATTTTTATGTCCAGCACCACACGGAATGCGAACCACTGGTATAGTCTTGCATAGAAACTCGAAGAACATCTTTTAACGCCCAAAATTAATATCCAATCTATCTACGATTTACCCTACTAGAGATAGAAATTTGACATATTTTGTTTGGAGCATATGTCAAATTCCTATCTCTAGTAGGGCAAATCGTGGATAGATTGGATATTAATTTTGGCCGTAAAGCTAGTGCTGTTTGATTCAGTTTGCAGGCAATAAGTGTTTCCATTAGAAGTAATGTAATGAGATAGCAAGCAACTTTATTTTGTTCTATGCTAGCTAAGTGAGCTCATAGTGTAGTCCGGGAGTGTGGCTTCTGTTGTAGTCCCTGTGATTTATTGAAGGTATAATACCCATAGACAAATAAAAAAGCGGACGGAATCTCGCCAATCAATAAGTGAAGCACCCATAGTAAGACGGCTCGCTTAAAATCACGGGCTGGCACGCATGAATTCACATCCATAGTAAGACAACAAAACCGCGATTACGCGTGAATTACGCAACAAATCTCGTGTGACCACAATGATATGACGACCTCTGTGGTCTAGTGGTTCGAGTGTCGGACCGCTGATAACGAGGTCGTGGGTTCGATTCCCACAGGACACAAATATTTGTGTGATGAACATAAGTTGTGTGTTGTGTTGGTATGGGTGTTGCTTAAGTGTTATAAGTATGTATTTACAAAAAAAAAGTATATAAGTATTATATTATATTATATATATAAGTATTATATTTATTACATTATCTGTGCCATTGTCTAGTACCCATAGCACAAGCTCTGCTTAGTTTGGGACTAGATGGTGCTGTGTAAAAATGTCCCAAAGATGTTTATTTATTTTTTAAAGTACAGATATGTTACTTGCCCTCGAAAACGTCGTAACTAGAATTTCTATTAATCCTCGAAAAAAAACTAAAATGCCATCGTGTATGCCCAGAAAGTGTTCCCATTATGACGCGAAGGTAACTTGAAGTATCCAACATACTTACTTTGTACTAATTTATGTGTATTGTGCTGCCACTACGTACATATATTTTTGTTCATTCGTTTTGTTAGGGTATGACATACCTGTTGCGTCCGTGTGGTGCCGGACGTAAAGAATATCACCACCCTCTTTCTTCTCATGGGTGTCGTAAAAAGCGACTAAGGGATTCACCAGAGGATGGGCAGCAGCGTTCTCTGAGTATTTAAACAACCAACTGCGATCGCCAACCCGCCTGCCAAGCGTGGCGATTATGGCATATCCCCCCTCGCTTTGGGGGAGGCGTTTGTCCAGCAGTGGACGTCTTTTGGCTGAAATGATGATGACATACCTATAATTTTAAATATCATTGTGTGACCATAAACTTATTATACTCCGTAGGACGGTAGTTATTGTCGTAGTCTCATAAATAAAATAACAATTGTGTAACTGGTTTGTTAAAATGCTTAATGTTAAATATTAAAGTGGTTATTACTCAACGACAAGTCCCTCAAATTAAATATGTTATTATTATAATTGTAATTTAATCTTCCTGTAATTCAGAAAAAAAAACATAAAAAAAAGGTGACGGCATTTCATTGGAAGTTGTCGTTGGCCATATTGTTTAACAAAGGTTGTTTTATCGACATTATGTTGTCAAGATCACTATCACAATATAAACGTGTTCATTTAGAACAATCATGCATTTTGATATGATTTATGTAAGACAATTACCAATGTTAAATATGTATACTATATTTATAAAACTGGAACTTGTTATTTATATTTAAATAAAAGCACTAAGGTCCGTATTACAGAAGGTTCCTCAAGTACAGTTTGATCTTCAATCACCTGATCACTACTTAAGGATAGAATCGTTACTTGAGCATCGGTCTTATTCCAATACGGTAATGATAAACTTCAATTCAGCAACATAGCACACGAATATAACCTGAAATAGGAAAGAAATCTCCACTCAAGCGTGGTCTCGACTCCACTTGAGTGATTACATATCAAATCTCCGCTCAAATACCGACACAAGTGACAGTATTAAATAAAGCTAAACTCAGCTGAACTGTGATTAATAATATATATCTCTGCTTGAGGAATGTTCTAAAATTAAATTCCAACTCAAAACTAGTTTTAAACAGTGATCAACGCTTGAGGAACGATCTGTTATACGGGCCTCAGTGCGCACATTCTATCTATGCTTCCTTAGCTGGTGCGTTGTGTGCAAATATTGGTTCAAGTGTCGGACTGCTGATCACGAGGTCGTGGGTTCGATTCCCATAGAATACAAATAATTGATGATAAGTGTTTGTGTTGGTCTGGGTGTTCCTAAAATATTTATAAATATTTATGTACAAAAAAGTATATAAGTACCAGGCCCCTCAGAAAGTATTGCGAAAAAAATTTTTTATATATGGGAGACTGGCCAGTTATAATGTTTTTCGAAAATATGATTATTTATAAGTAAAAATAAGTAAGTTCCAATTTCAAAATTTCCCTCCACATTTTTTGCGAGTTAATTCAAAGTATTGTGTCTCACTGAAATATGGATCTGCGCCGGGAACATTTTAGAGCTATGATTTTATACGATTTCAAGTGTCGCCTGAAACCGGATGAATCGTACGATAGACTTCAAATGGCATTCATGGATGAAGGCCCTTCCAAGGCAACCGTGTATCGTTGGTATATCGAATTCAAGCGCGGTCGACCAACTTTGGGGGATGACGAAAGAAGCGGTCGCCCTTTGACGGCTGTTACCGAAGAAAACGTGCTAGCCGTGAAAAATTTAATCCAAGACAATAGGCGAATTACATATCAGGAGATTCAACACATATTGAAGATTGGATCGGGAAGCGTTCACGAGATTCTACACAGCCATCTTCGCGTGAGGAGGATAGTATCACGCTGGGTGCCGCACAACCTCACCGATGCTCAGAAGCAGGCCCGGGTGGAATGGTGCCGTGATATGCTTAACAAATTTGAAGCAGGCTCGTCTCGGCGTGTTTACGACATCGTTACAGGTGATGAGTCCTGGATTTATCAATACGACCCAGAAACCAAGCGCCAGTCGACTGTTTGGGTGTTTCAAAATGAGCCAACGCCTACCAAAGTGAAGCGATCTAGAAGCGGGGGTAAGATTTTGATCGCTAGCTTTTTTAATTTGACTGGCCACTTGGTATCAATTCCCTTACGGGATCAAAGAAGCATTAATGCCGAATGGTATACTACCAAATGTTTGCCAGAAGTTTTCTCTGTTATAAGCAACAAGCGACCAAACACAGGGCTCCGCGGGCTACTGCTCCACCACGACAATGCACCTGCGCACACCGCACTCAAAACGAGGGACTTCCTGGACAGCACGCCAGTCAAACTCCTGGGTCACCCTCCTTACAGCCCTGATCTAGCACCGTGTGACTTCTTTTTATTCCCAAAAATAAAAAATCTGCTCAAAGGGATACAATTTTCGTCGCCGGAAGATGCGCTGGCTGCGTTCGAGCAGGCTGTAAACGAGGTGTCTG
Source organism: Asteroscopus sphinx (assembly GCA_949699075.1). Classification (NCBI taxonomy): domain Eukaryota; kingdom Metazoa; phylum Arthropoda; class Insecta; order Lepidoptera; family Noctuidae; genus Asteroscopus; species Asteroscopus sphinx. The sequence goes on along the minus strand of OX453016.1, from coordinate 21,690,364 downwards.
CGGCGGACTGGAAAAAGTGTTTTGAAAACTGGTTTAGGCGCATGAATCTTTGTATAGAGGCTGGTGGAAAGTACTTTGAAAAGATTTGATAAAAATATATGTACGTATAGAACAATTTTTTTTAGTTTCGCAAAACTTTCTGAGTGTCCCACGTATTATATCCATTGTCTAGTACACATATTACAAGCTTTGCTTAGTTTGGGACTAGATGGTGCTGTGTAAAATGTCCCAAAAGTTTTTTTTTATTTTTTATTTTAATACTAACATTCTTCACATAACTTTTAATAATAATGTAAACTTCCACTGAAAATTCCGAAGCTCCGCTTCTGTCGGGCGTCCTCCGATGTCACCCTGTTTTTTCAAGTAGAATAGATATTTAAAACTCAAGTACCTGAAAGATAAGCTAAATACAAGCCTTTTCTACTAACTTGTAATGTAATGAGATAGTGTACGATTTTATTTTGTTTCCGTACTAAATGAAAGCTAAGTTGCATGCGAAAGTGATGTTACACTAGGAGCAAGGACCTAAAAATTACATTATTCAAATTCAAAGTTTTTATTTCAAATATGCATAGTACATGATGCTCTTATGAAATGTTGAGAACTGACTGAAACAACTGAACTGACTGAAATATTAGCGATAAGACCGCCAATGTAATTTATTTACATTTGGTTTCTGATTTTCCTATTAGTATGGTGTACAATAAAGCATATTCTATATCCATTTTATTTGTATGCAAAAGGTGAAAAACTTAATGTGTTCTAAATATGTATTTACAAAAAAAAGTATATAAGTATTATATCCATTGTCTAGTACTCATAGCACAAGCTCTGCTTAGTTTAGGAATAGATGAAGCTGTGTAAAAAAAATCCTAAAAATAAATAAAGAAGATAAAATATTTTTGAACTTTCTGAGGAAGTATGAATATTGTAATACTGGGTGTCAGGGAAACGCTTCCGAAACTGAAAGGCTATTATTATACTACCTAAACACAATCGAATACCAATAACCATTAGCCTTATACTCATTGTTTTAGTGTTTTGGTATTTTGCAAATCCGCAATGAAAAGCGTATAAAACTTGGGATCAATGCCGCGCGTATCTAACCTACCTACGCTCGCTACGACACGGACTGCGTATGCGAGGTGATGTCGTTCACCCCTAGCGCCAGCTGATATTATTTGAATTACATTGAGAACTTTTTTTTTGCTAATCAGTTTTATTTAACTGCCCAAAGCTGTATGTATGAAAAATGCAAAAAAAATATATGTAAAAATGGAAAAAAAGAATCGCATTTTTTTGTAGTTTCGTATCAGTTATCACCAGCACTATCACCTATCTTCGTTTTCGGAAGCGTTTCCCTGACACCCAGTATACCTAATAATGATAAAAGGGCCTCCATGAGTGATGTTTGAGTTCACTCAAGGGCATATCGATGGTGACAAAACTATTATAAGCAGAACCTGTCTTCTATGAGAGTTACATACTAAACCAGTTCAGCTTGTAACGGTTTTGTTACCATTGATATGCTGTTGACTGTATGACTGGCGCACTGTATGACTGGTGCACTCTGACCAGTCAATTTTGCTACTTTGCTGGCTGACACGAGGGAACAAAGAAGTACTTAGTAGGTATTTTTTTGTTGTAATCTTTAACAATACCTACCTGAATCGCAAGTCAATCTTTACATAGCACGTGACCGATTTGTGACGTTATATGATTTATACTTAAATCTCCAGAAACATTTCTCAGAATAACTGAGATGAGTCAGATGACACTAATTACACTTCACAGTTTCAACATATTTTTTCTCAAAATTTTTTAATATTTTACGTTCAAAATTAAAAGCTTTTTGATTGGAAATTGAATTAACAAATTTTACTACTAAGTTGTCTGGTCTAAAAGTCTAGAATTCTTAGTAATTTTATTAATATTTTAAGATCATTAATTAACCCCCGACTTAAATTGCTAAAGATCTTTTTGTGTCTGGAGACTTTTTTAAAGATTACATGAGTTCCAAAAATGTAATTATTGTGATTAAAATAATAATATAAAAACTATTAAATATTTTTTATTGTCAAATAAGTGTATATTTAAGTACATTACCTGCAAAGTTGGTCTCTGAATCAATTTGTAATAATTTTAATGTAGAAAAACAATATTCTTTTTCAAATCTAAAATAATACAACATTTTTCTACGAAGCCACGCATGTGGGGTTTTTTTTTGTTACGACTCGTTTCGATTTCACTAATAAAATAATTGAAAGAGTATCAATACCGAAATACCTATTTAATTTGCACATGCAGTATCTATTAAAAACAGTTTTGTAACATAAATTATAGAACAAAACAAAACAGCAATCCCAGCTCCCGTTCCATCACTAATGGAGTTGAGTTGCATGTTTCCTTTGTCTTACCTGTAACGCAACCATGCACGGAACCCATAAGAAACTACATCGATCATGTTCTGTTGCTGGCTATACTTTCTCGTCTACACCAGTTGCGGAACACATTTTTGTCTTGCATTATACAACTATTAAAAAGTAGTCCATAGATTTATCGAACTTTTCGAAAATAGGTATGAGCATTATCATATACATATTAACATAACATAACATAACATCACGCCTGTATTTCCCCGAAGGGGTAGGCAAAGGTCTATAGTACACCCACATTTCGCCAGTTATGTTATAGTCCCATGTAATAGGGGGCGAGCCTATTGCCATTGATCGGGCACAAATCCATACTCCGGGATGCTACTGAGAATTTCCTAATGAAAAAACCCAATAACACTTTGCCCGACCCGGGAATCGAACCCAGGACCCCACGCTCAGCAGTTGCGCTTGCAACCATTAGACCAACAAGGCAGTCAGACAGCTGCTTATCAAGTACTTATATTTTGGTTGCTGTCGCAGTAAAGTTTCAATAACAAATATTCTACATGGTTTTTCCTCTGATTTTTGCAACTACTACTGGAAAGATCCATGACGAGATTATCCGTAGAAGAACCGGAGTGACTGATATAGCTTGTAGGATTAGTAAGCTGAATTGGCAGTGGGCTGGCCATGTCTGTCGAAGGGCTGATGGCCGTTGGAGCAGACGAGTCCTTTAATAGAGACCACGAATCGGCTAAAGTAGCGTACGGCAACCCCAGACAGGTCGACGACCTAAAGAAGGAAGCTGGTGGGACTGGATGCGGAAGGCGGAGGACCGAGTGTTGTGGTGCAACTTGGGAGAGGCCCATGTACAGCAGTGTACTGCGATAGGCTGAGTTGATAACTGGAAGTATTTGGGATTTTAAAGAATCTGACAGAATAAGATAATGATTTAAAATATTCGTTTTAAAACTAGCTTCGCTAAGTCGTTTTAATATGTAAAATAATGTCCGATCTAATCAACGGCCACACAGCCCAATAGACGCCTAATGTTGAATATAATGCGTACAATAAATTCTGTCACTAGCTGAGGCGGGTATTGCAATTCGATTGGCCCTACCAACGCGGCTATTGGCTAATCACTAACGCGGTAGTTTTGACGGCTCATGTAAGTGGTCGAAACTGATTTGAAGATCTCAAGTGGCGAATAGTGGCAACCTACATTAGTGAAATTTCATAGATGTGTTGCAGACATCGGTCGCCTGTTATGAGGCGTCTATGGGCTGTATAGTCGTTGCATTTAATACTTGACCACGGTAACTTTGCTTACTTATACTTTCCTAAGAAACATGAGTCATAAGAGGTATTAACATTTTCATAAAAAACCTCTACGACAAAATTCTTAGCGATTTTGTCGTCAAAGTCAAAGTTGTGCGTGTGTGTTATAAGTTTCATTGGTAGAATACACCTTTAAAATTTGTCGCATGTATATGGTTTCATCCCTGTATCATTCATTTAGCAAACCCTCACCGTCATATGTCATCAAGATTTTATGACAACAAATACAACAATTTTAAAATCAACAAATTGGTATCTACATGTTTACATTGCTAACGTACTTTCCTGGTTGGCTTTGTTTGCAATTTGGATTGTTAATCTCAATATAATCCTTTCAATCTATCGCCAGCGAAATTGTGATGAAATTGAAAGTCAGAAAATCAAAAAGGTGAAAAACCAGGAGGTCTGTTCGCGTTTCACGAACGTCAAACGACGTTCGAACTTTTGTGTAAGGTAGTTGTGTGATAACATTTATGTAATGTTGTGGGTATGCAATTATTACAATAAACCAGTTAGCTTTCCGACTCGGTGTTTCATTGTCGTTCCATTTGGCGACGAGGTGTTTTTTTTCTTAAACGTTTCGGATATCCTGATTAATAATGCCTATTGGTAAATTAGAACCGTTTGACGTAAATTCTAAACAGTGGCCGTCGTATATTCGTCGCGTCAAACAGTATATTTTACTCAATGAGATTAAGAACGTATTGGTTGTGCCGCTGTTAATAACGGTGGTGGGTGAAACTACGTATTCGTTAATGTGTGACCTTTGTGCTCCCGCGGACCCCGAAGCTAAGACTTTCGATGAATTAGTGCGTTTAGTATCGGATCACTTGGAACCACAAAGATCTGAGATCGCTGAGCGGCACATGTTTCGATTACGTAGACAGCGTGTCGGTGAATCCATGACGGAATATTTACAGGATCTGAAACATCTTGCGACCACGTGTAACTTTGGTAATATGCTGGAAGAGAATCTTCGTGATCAATTCGTTTCTGGACTTTCTAACAGCGCGATGAGATCGCGTATTTTTGCCGAGAAAAATATCAAATACAAGGAGGCGGTGGAGCTAGCTCTGGCGCTGGAAGCCGCAGAGCGGCACGCGGAGGTGAGCGCGGCGACTGCCGCAGCCACGACCTCAGGTGCAGGCGGCGAGGCAGGTGAAGGCCTGCACAGGACGGGCGCGGGGCGAGCGATGCCGAGTGCTAGGGGCGGTGGGCGCCGGGTGGTCCGCAATACTGGTTTTAGGACGGAGGTTGTGGCGGAAAAAGGGCCCAACTCCGCTGAGTCGGCGTCGTCGTCCCATCAAAATTGCTGGCGGTGTGGTAAGGCACATCGGCCAGACAGGTGTCGTTTTGCCAATTATAACTGTGACGAGTGTAACCAACGTGGGCATCTAAAAGTGATGTGCAAAGAAGCGCGCGGTAGTGGTCGGTCCGACCGACAAAATTACGTAAGTGAGGATTATTCAGAGGACGAGGATTTGTTTAGCATCGAACTGGCGTCTCAAGGTAATAAACCTTTCTTTATTAACGTGAACATTGACAGTTACGTAATCAAGTGCGAAGTTGATACAGGAAGTCGCATTACGGCGATCAGTGAGGATTTTTATAAACAAATGTTTTCACATAAAACGATTAAATCGGATAATCTGTTATTACGAGGTTATTCTGGTACCCGCATTAAATCCTTAGGATATATTCTGGTTAATGTAAGGTTAGGTAATGTTTTGGTGAATGATTTGGAGTGTTATGTCATTCAAAATGGTGGGCGTCCTCTGTTGGGCAGGGACTGGCTAAGGGCCCTGAACATAAAACAAATAAATTTCAATGACATAATTGCCGATCCATGTATTAGTCGCTTAGCTGCTGAATTCCCTGAAGTTTTTACTAATAAGTTGGGTAAATGTAAGAAGTTGCTCCAATTGCAACTGACTGATACTGAAGCAGTGTACGTCCGAGCGCGGCCCGTGCCCCTGGCACTCCGCGCACGAGTCGAGCGCGAGCTCGAGCGGCTCGAAGCCGAAGGCACTATATACCGAGTCGAGCACTCCGATTACGGGACGCCTATAGTGCCGGTAATAAAGGCGAACGGGGATATACGAATTTGTGGAGACTATAAAGTCACCATAAATCGTAAACTTAAGCGTGAATATTACCCGCTCCCTCGCATAGAAGAGTTGTTTGCTACTTTAAGTGGGGGTAAAGAGTTTTCCAAAATTGATCTGACTCATGCTTATCAACAGACGATTTTGAGCAACGATTCACAATTGTGTACAGCTATAACGACGCATATTGGTACATTCGTTTATCGCCGTACGCCATTCGGGCTATCTTGCATTCCGGAAAAGTTTCAAAAGCTAATGGAGGAAACGTTGCGTGGGGTGCCAGGTACAGTGGTATTTCTCGACGATATCTGTGTGACGGGTGCTTCAAGGTCCGAACATTTGAGTAATTTAAGGCAAGTGATTGTTAGACTAAGGGATATGGGGTTGACAGTTAAACTAAGTAAATGTAACTTCCTACAGGCGAGGGTTAAATATCTTGGATTTATTATTGATCAACATGGCTTACGACCAGATCCAAATAAGGTGGAGGCTATTTTAAAAGCACCAACACCTACAGATGTAACTCAATTAAAAAGTTTCCTTGGTCTACTTAATTACTACGGCAAGTTCATTTCTAAATTAAGTATATTGTTGTATCCGTTACATGAACTTTTAAAAAAGGGTGTCAGTTGGAATTGGAGTAATGAGTGCAATAAATCTTTTAATGAAGCAAAACAAGCACTGTTAGGCGATAAGGTGCTTGCACACTATGAGGAGGGGCGGCCGCTTGTGTTATCGGTGGACAGCAGCGCGTACGGGCTGGGTGCAGTACTGGCACATCGTTTCCCGGACGGCAGCGAGCGGCCGGTCAGCTGTGTGTCACGCACACTCAACAACGCTGAGCGTAACTATAGCCAGATCGACAAAGAAGCCCTGGCTATATTTTACGGTGTTACTCGACACCATCAGTACCTTTATGGTAGAAAATTTGAATTACGTACTGATCATCAACCCTTAAGTTATATTCTCGGGCCTAAAGTGGGTATACCCCAAACGGCCGCCAGTCGCTTGCAACGCTGGGCCGCACGGTTAGCCGCTTATGATTTCTCAATAAAATATATTACGTCAAAACAAAACGGGCCAGCGGACGCGCTGTCACGTTTACCGTTATCACAGGAGCGTCGTCCCGCCGAAGCGATCAGTTATGTAAACTTAGTTCACGAATGCATGCCTGTTAATTTTCGGGATGTAGGTAAGGAATCCAATAAAGACGTATTGTTATCTCGAATATTAGGATATGTGAAATTTGGATGGCCATCCGTACCAAGTTGCGAAAACGAAAAACCATATTTTTCTCGGAAAAATGATTTGATAGTAGATTTTGATTGCTTAATTTATAAGTATCGTATTGTTATACCACAAACTTTACAAAATAAAGTATTGGAAGAGTTGCATCAAGGTCATTTAGGAATAAACAAAATGAAAAATTTGTCGCGTAATTATGTTTACTGGCCTAATTTAGATACTGATTTAGAAAATTTGTGTCGCTCATGCGAGCCGTGCCGCGCCGTGCGCGATGCACCGCCGCGTGCGGACCTGCATCCATGGGAATTTCCTTTGTTTCCTTGGCAACGCTTGCATGCGGACTTTGCGGAATATTCAGGAAAAAAATATCTTATTTTGGTGGATGCACATTCAAAGTGGATTGAGGTACTTCCTATGCCTTGCACGGATGCGCAATCGACAATTACGGCTTTAATGACGATTTTTAGTAGATTTGGCTTACCTTCGCAACTCGTTACGGATAACGGACCTCCATTCCAAGCTTATGAATTTAAGAATTATTGTATTAATAACTGTATTAAGCATGTGACTAGTGCGCCTTATAGACCGCAGACTAATGGAGCTGCTGAAAATGCAGTAAAGACCGTAAAAAAGGCAATTAAAAGAGCTGTGTATTCGGGTGAAAATGTGTTGCAAGCACTAAATACCTTTTTATTTTACTATCGTAATTGTGAACACGCTACAACGGGTGTGCCCCCGGCAGTGCTGCTTACTGGACGGCGAATGCGGACGCGCCTGGATGCGCTACGGCCCGATGTCGCACAAGTAGCGCAGGCGGCACAGCAGCACCAGGTGGCTAATGCCCGAGGCACACCCCAACCTTTGATCCGTGTAGGGGAACCGGTGCTCGCACGTAACTATGCCTTGCGTTCGGATAAGTGGTCCACGGGAACAGTTGCAAAAAGAACCGGCCCAGTCTCTTACCGCATCGATATGGGTAACGGGGTCGAGTGGCGCAGACACAGAGACCAAATGTTACCGGTTGAGAACAAATTACGACTTTCATTATCACGAGCAAGCATCGGTACTCATAAGAGGGGAAGTGTTAATACGAGCGATGTAGAAGACTCTTTTGAGGATGCAAGTGATGCATCCGGCGAGCGAGAGGCGGAGCCGGACAGCGCGGAGGGTGCGATGAGTAGGCCGCAGAGCCCGCGCTCTCCGACGCCGTCGCCGCCGCCGCCGCCACCATCGCAACCCGCTGGGGCCACTGCCCGAGCGGTACGTGCTTTGATGCGCGCGCAGAAAAAAGTTTAGGTAGAGTTATGTATGTAAGATTCGTTGTATGTTTAATATTCTTTGTTTTGTATAAAATCTGAACTCTGCTATTTAGAGGGGAAAAGATGTAAGGTAGTTGTGTGATAACATTTATGTAATGTTGTGGGTATGCAATTATTACAATAAACCAGTTAGCTTTCCGACTCGGTGTTTCATTGTCGTTCCATTTTGTTCGACTGATACCTATACACTAAAAAAGGCACATAAAAAAGACATAATAAAGATATACTATGGTTCGTTGTCGCATAAAACTGATAATGGAGATCAAAGAAACAAACATCAAAACAAAACACGATCGTCGCATGCGATAAGGGAACGATGCTCAACGCTCGTAATGCTGACTGGGTTCCAAGTGCTTCTCAGTAGTTCTCAGAGATGGCGTGGTTTTATAGCAATTGGAAATTGACGTCTATTGCAATCGAGCAATCCATTTTCAGTCAAACTGTCGATGCCGCTGACGGCGCGTGCGGGACGCAGGTGGGGAATCTTAAATTGGCAGGTGAAGGTGCGTGGCCGTTCTTTACGTTAGTACTGTTAGATATTCCATGGGTTTAAATTATGCTCAGCTTTAGCTTGTATATGTTGCAGGACCTTTGAAAGGCGCACAATGTGATCAGTTCCCGGTCACGACAAATCCACTAAGACCAGTGACACTTATTACACTTAATGTGGAACAATAATTTCTGAAACCACACAAACAATCCCTCGGAGGTCAAATCCTCAGTTTAGTATATAATAGTGGCCCATACAAGTATGGGCCACTATTTCCTCTAAGAGTGAACTAGGGAAGTTATTATTTAAGCCGGCGCTTGGCGCTGACGGGGTTAGCTTCATTGCAAGTTATAAGCGAAGAGCTATTTATTTATAGTTAAGCAGTAGAATTGGTTGAAAGGTCATAAGAGGGTTGGTCGTAAGAATAATTTTTGTTATGAGTCTCTAGTCTTCACCAGATAAGAGCCCCACGACTCTCACAAAGATAAAACCACAATAAAAATTGTTTATTACAATTATATAATTAGTGCAATACATTACATGTTTAGGAACCCAATTCTGAGCAAGGATTTGCTTGTGTTAGGGGATTACGCTCTTTTGCTTATCATCCTCCTGCCCTTATTCCAATTTATTTGGGGTCGGCGCAGAATGTTTTTTTCTTCCATACATCTTTATCAGCCGTCATCTCCGTATTCACTTTTTTTCTATTCCTATCATCTTTCACACAATCCATCCATATTTTCTTCGGTCTCCCTCTTTTCTTATAGCCATCAACATTCATACTTAAAATTTTCCTCGTAACATGCTCCTCATTCCTCCTCATCACATGTCCATACCATGACAGTCTGTTGCTACTTAACTTCTCTGTCACTGGCCCTACTTTCAGACTCCCTCTTACATATTCATTCCTTATCCTATCCATTCTCGTTACACCACACATTCCTCTTAGCATTCTCATCTCAGCTGCATGCACTTCATCATCATCATCATCATTTCAGCCGAAAGACGCCCACTGCTGGACATAGGCCTCCCCCAAGTATCACCACAACGACCGGTCCTGCGCCTTCCGCATCCAGCGGATTCCCGCGACCTTCACCAGGTCGTCGGTCCACCTTGTGGGGGGTCTACCCACGCTGCGCCTTCCAGTACCCGGTCGCCACTCTAGAACTTTACTGCCCCATCGGCCATCATTTCTGCGAGCAATGTGCCCCACCCACTGCCACTTAACACTTGGCAATTCTTTGGGATATGTCAGTCACTTTCGTTCTCCTGCGAATCTCCTCATTTCTGATTCGATCACGCAGGGACACTCCGAGCATAGCCCTCTCCATTGACCTTTGAGTGACTTTGAGCCTTCTTACCAGGCCCATTGTGAGCGACCACGTTTCAGTGTCGTAAGTAATTACTGGCAACACACACTGGTCAAAGACTTTCGTCTTGAGACACTGCGGTATTTTGCGGCATGCACTTGCCTTTCATTAATTCCTTTCGTAGCACAACATTCCGATCTATATAGCTCTTTTGCTTATCATTATACAATAATATGCAAATGAATTAAAGAAAGTACAGCATAACCAAAAAAAATTGTAATATACGCGATTTAATCCGGTTAAACTTTGTTTTGTTATAAAAAAAATGTAGTTTAAAATTCGCCTTGCAAGAATGATTACCATTTGTTTGAGCCTGTGTCTGTTTCGTGTGCGGGATGCTGCCAGGGTGCTCTTCAATGAGTGAATTTTATTGTTGAACGGGTTAAAAAGTATATTTTGTAAAAACGAAAAATTACAATATAAAAAAAAACGTTCAGTTTTAACCGACATGGAACGATCTAGTCGGGGTTCTGAAGTTGGTAATAGTAACGGTGCAAAAACGAATATGGCGCAACGTTCAGGCCGTTACGTCATCGACGACTGCTGTCGACACCGCTAGATGACGCTACTTGTGTCGTTCTTGAACATGCCGGCCGCTTTGGAAGAACCAGGATTCAGTCTTCCAACACGAAGAAATCGATGTGGCTGCGCAATAACTCGACTATTGTACAGGTAACGGACAGAGTTTCGAGAAGGCCCGCCGGATGATGCCGGCCGCTGTACGAATTTCAGCGACGCGTGAGATTCCATCATTTCCAGGGAATAAACGTATAACCCGGCCCAATTTCCACATGAAGGGCGGAAGGTTCTCTTCTTTGACAACAACTAGGCTGTCCTGGGCGATGTCTTCACTGTCGACTTTCCATTTAGTGCGTTGTTGGAGCTCTGACACGTACTCTTTGGACCAACGTTGCCAAAAGTGCTTTCTGAGTTGCTCCACAGGTTCATAGCGTCCCAGTCGCGCAGGCACGATTATCAGGTCTTCACGGGCTGGCGCAGTCAGCGGTCTGCAGATCATGAAGTGTGCTGGAGTCAGTGGGAGGAAATCGTTAGGGTCAGAGGAGAGAGGGGACAGTGGTCGGGAGTTGAGAACGGATTCAATTTGCGTTAATAACGTGATAAATTCCTCGTGTGTCAGCCTCGCATTGCCCAGTACTCGCCGTAAATGGTACTTGCAGGACTTGACTCCCGCCTCCAATAACCCGCCAAAATGAGGACTATATGGAGGTATAAAAGTTAAATGAATTTGATTATTACTAAGAAAATCTGAAATATAATTCGAATTTTAGAAAATTACTGCTAATTCTTTTTCAGCGCCAACGAAGTTCTTTCCGTTGTCTGAAAAGATTTGATTTGGCTTGCCACGACGTGATATAAAACGTTTCAAAGCTAAGAGATAATCCTGTGTGGTCAAACTACCAACCAATTCTAAGTGTATAGCTCGAGTGGTGAAACATATGAACAAGCAAATGTACGCTTTGATCAGCTTAGCACCTCTGCCTTTGCGGTCCAAGATGAGCATTGGCCCCGCGTAGTCTACGCCACATTGCATGAAAGGAAAACCTAGTTCAAGTCTCTCGGATGGCAAATTACCCATAATTGGGGTCAGTGTCTTTCCTTTCATACGTGTGCATACAATACAATTATGTATGACCTGCCTTGCCAAGTTTCGTGCTCCTAGTACCCACCACTGTTCACGCATGGAATAAACCAACTGTTGAGGTCCTGCATGAAGTAATCGTTTATGTTCATATTCACACAATAACCTTGCAAAACGATGTTTGCCACTCAACAATATCGGATGTTTTTTCTCATAACTGAAATCAGTCGCATTACATAGCCTACCACCTACACGAATTATATTAGAATTATCTAAGAATATATTTAGGCCAGCAATTTTATTAACTAATTTATTGTTTTTAATATTTAACGGTAAATTATTTTGCAGATTGTAATATTCATTACTAAGCGATTGTTGTTGAACTAAACGCGTCAACGTGTTAAGTGAATGTTGAAGTTCGTCTACAGATAGCAAACCGGTTTTGCGGCTTCGACTACCAGCAGAGGAGTGCGCTCGCGCGTTATCTATAAATCGCAATAGATATGCACAAACCCTTTGTAAACGAATAAATGAGGAGAAACGTTCAATGTCAATTATTTGACTTGATTGAGTTGAAAGTAAATTTATTGTATGAGATTTTACTTCTGGCAATTCGACGGATATTAATTTTTCATTATTATTAGACCAATTAATGCTAGGTTCTTGTAAGAAACTAGGGCCGCACAACCAGTGATTATTGTTATCGTATTTTAATGAGTCTAGACTAACGCCTCTCGTTATGAGGTCAGCAGGGTTCTCTGTGCCTTTGACGTGTCGCCAAATTGTATCGTCAGTCAATTCATTTATTTGTACAACACGATTTTGTACAAACTTTTTGAGTGAGTGCGGAGACATACGCAGCAACCCTTGCCCTATGGTGGAGTCTGTCCAAAAATAAAATTTATCGAAAGTTAAACGTAGGGACCTATTTGTTTTGTTATATATTAAATGATCTGTTATTGTAACGTAATCGCCCTCGCGACAAATACAACGCGTAATTTTGTCGTGAGACTATTCTCTCGATAAAGTATGTGATGGGGTAATATATAATGAGGTTTGTTTAATAAATCGTTACCGTTGTGCAACGTAGGGTACATGTGACTAAGTGCATCATATTCCCGCATAAAGTCACACTATAACTTTTTATATTGAGGTGAACGGTCCAACTTTCTTTTCAGAGATAAAATACGATTTTTTGTTGTGGTGTATGAATCACCTAACGATTCGGCAGATTCCTTCAAAGGAATTCGTACTGAGAAGCTACCGTGGCCGTGGTCATTACGCTGTGTAGTCTCTGTTAATAACGTTTCACAGTAGCGATCATCTTTTGAAATCACAGTAGGTAAGTCGGTAAGTTTTTCCAATTCCCTAAATTTTCGTAATTGAGAATCATTTTGAACAAAATTGCATTGAACTCGGTCAATTTTAGGGTAGGGTACCTTTGTGTGTTTCCCACTCGCGCTCCGTGGATGAGTCGAGTTTAGACACAATTAAATAAACAATTAATGTGTCCCAAGCATCGGTTGGTTCATTTAACGATTGAAGTGCACGTAAATTACGTAATGTTGAATCTATTAACTTCCTAATTTGATCACAGGATTCAGTTTGAAGCGACTGAGCAGTAAACAACGCCTTAACATGATTTTGTACTAATAAACGATTATTATGAAATCTAATTTCTAGTAAATTCCATGCATGATTGTAGTTAGGAGCAGTAAATTCTAATGCACTGATTACATGAGAAGCAGAACCACTTAGTGATGATTTTAAATAGTGGAACTTTTGTATGGCATTGAGATCTTCTCGATTATGGATCATTGTGAGATACGAGTTTCTATATTCCAGCCATTGATCATAAGAACCGTCAAAGGCAGGTAGTCTAATAACTGGTAGTTTGATCGACACAGGACTAACATGAGAAACTACTGTTTTATCTTGTGAAAATGATTGATCACCAGTGTCGTTTATCATACACTTCGCAGCAGCTACCAAAGAAAAATATTGTTCTTCGAACAATTCTCTGTATTCTAACTGAGACGTAAGGTCAAAATCTACTACTATTTGTTCTATTTCATTTTGAACGTCATTAAAATTTTGAAATATAACCGATATTGATTGAATTCTCAAATCAATCTCGGCTTTGGTAATCGGGGTTAGATCTAAATTTTCAAATTTGGCAACGTATTTTTCAAATAACGTAATTCTTGCTTTGAGCGTGCCTCGTTGCTTTTTCAAATCAACGAGCCGTTTCTTAGTTTTAGGGTCTGCGGGATCCTGGCCCGCGGCTAGCACATAGCCTTCATCGTCACTCATGATGGCAGATTAAAACAAGGCAAAAGAAAAGTACTCACAGTTTCCTGTTCAGGCAGCACAACACAAGGCAACGCACGACTATAACACGAAAAATACACTATTAGTAACGCAAATTCTTGGAAAAGGAGAGGATAGGATGGGTTTGATCACCAGAACGCTGTGATACGCCGCTGTTCCTGCTCCTTCAGCTCCTTTTTCAACGTATTTCCAGGTGGCCGCTGTACTTCGATATTTGGCTCGGAAGGACCAATGTTTGAGCCTGTGTCTGTTTCGTGTGCGGGATGCAGCCAGGGTGCTCTTCAATGAGTGAATTTTATTGTTGAACGGGTTAAAACGTATATTTTGTAAAAACGAAAAATTACAATATAAAAAAAAAAACGTTCAGTTTTAACCAACATGGAACGATCTAGTCGGGGTTCTGAAGTTGGTAATAGTAACGGTGCAAAAACGAATATGGCGCAACGTTCAGGCCGTTACGTCATCGACGACTGCTGTCGACACCGCTAGATGACGCTACTTGCGTCGTTCTTGAACACCATTATTAATTATATAAACCAGTGAATATTCCCTAAAAAAGGTGCGCGCTTGAGTATGTATGTGTCTGGGAATTTGGATGTGAAATGAGTGTGCGATAAATGTTATGTAAATGGACGGCACCTCCTTTAAACTCGCATAATAAAAAGTAATAAGAAAAATGATATTTAAAAGTATAGATATGTCATACCCTGACAAAACCAACGAAAAATATGTTCCGTACGCAGCGACAGCACAATACACATAAACTAGTACAAAGTAAGTAAGGACTTACTTTAAGTTAGTTTCGCGTCATAGTTAGTACACTTTCTGTACACACATGACGGCATTTTTGTTTTTTTCATTTTGTCACACGTCACGCTCGGCGCCTTGCTTGACGCATACTAATAGCAAAACATCCCAATTAGGACGTTTTCGTGTCTTCAGTTTCTGCGCGCAACATCATATCTGTACTTTTTAAAATATCATTGAATAAGAACAATTAGAAGACCAAAAATAATGTTCAAAGGTCAAAAAACAAATTCCAAGGACTATAGATATCAGACAGCATTATTGCAAAAATAAATAAGTATCGATTAAGACAACTCTTAGTCCAGTTGTTGGGGGCGACTCAGTACTGATGCAAAAGGCTTTCAAATAATAGCATGGAAGCCGGGCCGTCAATATGCGCAGCCGCCATGCCTGCTGCACTGCAATAGTCTGAAGAATATTTATTAGTCTAACCTCTTCTTATAAACAACTAAAACTGACTATCTGATTAATTAGAGAAATGACTTACTAGATTATAGAGAAGAAGGCAATATGGCAGTAATAATCAGAGGAGCTTCCTAGGATATTTTCCTTAATTTTTTTTTTCAAACGTTTTTGTCGCTTTTAAAAATCACATACTCGAAATCCCAAAGTTTAACATTCCTATTTCACGCAAATTTTTTTACTCAACAAATCTCTTAACTTGGACCACTCTACAAAACTAGACGACAAATCCGTTCAAAAAGCTACAGTATGATAAAATGCACTCTCCGTGCAATATGGCGTTTGAAATTATGAAATGTAAATCTAATGTTTTTTCTATACAAACTGTCTTAGAGAATAATGGTAAATTATATAGGGCAATAAGTTTCTTAGTTTAAAATTGGAGTAAGAAGCTTTGAGTAAAAAGTTGGGTGGTCTTCAAGGTACGAGTGAATGTGTTTTTGCTGGACAAGCGTGCACTAACGTCGACCGCACCATTGCTTAACATCGGGTGAGCTTAGGTAACGGTCAAACGTGAGCCCATTTTAGGATTGACAAAGCCGGCCAAGTGCGTTTCGGACTCGCTCATCGAGGGTTCCTTACCTTCCTTGGACGTAATCACAGAATAACTAATAGTACTAACTTACAGAACGGCCACTCACCGCCCCCCGACAATTCAAGATTCGCCCGCGCCCCGCACGCGCCCGTAGTTTGACGGCACTTAGACTGCTAAATTGCAATTGACGCCAGTCGCTATACAAGCACGCCATCTCTGTGAAGTACTGATAAGCACTTAGAACCCAGTCAGCATCGGCGAGCATCCCTAACCTACACGATTGTGTGCGTTCGTATACAGACGTAATCTTGTGAATGTAGGTGGTGCTAGCATTAATATTATATCGAGTGTCCGAGGTGTGACGTAACTGTGGTTGAAAAACCAGACCGCGTAACCATAGAATATACTGTATACTGAGCTGCGTAACCAAGTATGTTATGTTTATGAAGGACTTTTGATGATTTCCAAATAAACTGCTAGTTAGAAACATTGTTCTATTTTTTCTGTAATATTTCAATCAACTCAGCCTATCGCAGTCCACTGCTGGACATAGGCCTCTCCCAAGTTGCGCCACAACGCTCGATCCTCTGCCTTCCGCATCCAGTCCCCCCCAGCCACGCTCTTTAGGTCGTCGGTCCACCTGGCAAATAATATTATATAATATGTACGTCTATAATATTTACCTACAACTTTATCGACTGTAATAATTTCTGATCTTTCGCTTTACAAACTACGGAGACAAGGGATTTTTTTGTAATTTTTCATTATTAGTCGAAAACTACAAGGAATAAAAAATTTTAAAAACCTGTTTTGAAATATGCTTCGGCCCCTTTCGCAAAGAATATATAATATTATTTTTAATTTATAGGTTTCCGTTCAAAAACAAAAAAAAAACGGAACCCTTATTGGATCACTTTGTTGTCCGTCCATCCGACTTTTAATTCTAATTATTATTATTTTAACTCAACCGTGAAAAAGTAAGGTATTTTCCAGTGGATTTCAGTGACCTTTTTTAGGGTCTACCTATCTATTAAGTACGTTCAGTGTTAATCGTGTATAATTTGTAGTAGTTTGTGTTTGTTTGTGGGTATATTGACGAATTCGAGAATTTGTAGTAGTTTGTGTTTGTTTGTGGGTATATTGACGAATTCGAGCAATGATTTTCTGATGTCAAAATGATCGTACTTTTGCGAACGATAATACATATTTTGTATCGTACATCGTACCAGAGGCTAAATTTTCGTACATGTTCGATAGTTATCGTATATTTGGCAACGCTGTTTTAAGGTAGGTAAGTATGTAAACACGGCAGTCAATTTCATTTCATTCACACTTGATTCACACCTTCAGAAATTCAATCCCATTTGAAATATCCCGTTCTATTTCTATAATATTTCTGGGGAAACACAATGTTTATCGTTTATTTCATGTATTCAACTCGCTGTGACACGTTTACGCCAATATTAGGCTGCAATCACACTATTATTGACCGACTTAATACGGGCCTTTGATCCTACCTATTGTATATCCGTATTCATGAATCTCGCTCTAAAACTTACGGAGATATAACATAACAATATTTAAACCATTTAAACCATTTATTTTGCCACACATACACAAAATATACATATTACATGCAAAGGTAACAGGACAAATTAATGAGAACACAATATTGATGATGACGTTTGTGGAAACAGGATTTTTTTGCTTTTTTTCTTGCGCAAAAAGTGAATTATTGTGATTACCACAGTAGTATTTATAAATGGTATGGCGGTGGTTGGTGGTGGCGATGGTGTCTACATTGAGTGGTATTTAATACCAAATCAATATTATACAGGTTGACTGGTTGAACGAGAGATTTATTGAAGGAGGAAATTCAGTACTTCATTCTCGTTTAAAATACATAATTTATGTGAAAAAATGGTACCTCAATTTTCGAATAACTTTTAATTTTTTTTTTTAAATTGATTTTGACAATAACTGCGGACACTGTTTTGAGCTTACAAATCAAAATTGCATGCAGTGAGGTGATGCACCTAGCACGGCAGTGTCCATCAGCCGCTATTTGTACCCTTTCCGCCTTTTGTGGGTACTAGCCAGCAAATCCCTAGACAGACAGAGCGTGCGCGAGCAATTTTACTCCTGTACGTGTGATTTATCGTGTTATTTTTTTTTAGTTATGTGTACGCACTTTCTACCATTATTCTTGTATAATTATATCCCTCATTCATATACTCATGCTGTATATATCTTTTTTTAACTTTCACATCTAGACCCAGCCTTATTTTGTTTATTCAAATATTTCGCTACGACACGTTTATACGAAATTATACTTTTATATTGAAGTTCTAGTAAAAAGGGTTAAATAAAGCTCCGAAAATTGAATCTCGTTGATTTTGTGAAGAATATATATTTTCATGTAGATAAATGAAGCCGTATATTGAATAGGAAGGCTGTTTATTACTGTGACTGTACGATTTGATTTATTCAATTTGTTTTTCGCTGGGGTGTATATAAAATAATGAGAAGCGTTTTGTTGGTTAAATGCTTAGATTAATAAAAAATAGATAATAAACCCGCGTGCTTCATAACGTTAATTACGTGTTCTTGTTCAAAGAAGTCCTACTGACCCAATCATTGCTGACAAATGGATAATAAATATAAGGCTCAACTGTAGGGAAGAATGTCAGGAACCATCAGAGGCGAAGGGTGGATATTTTCAGAAGGGAAGCCGTAGGTACCTAAAAATCCTAAAATAGCTAAGATCGCACTTTAATAAAATAAAATAAAACAATTTATCATCTTTTAATCCAATTTTACATTTTTTTTTGTCATCATCATCATTTCAGCCGAAAGACGTCCACTACTGGATATAGGCCTCCCCCAATTAAAGGGGGGATATGCCATAATCGCCACGCTTGGCAGGCGGGTTGGCGATCGCAGTTGGTTGGTTAAATACTCAGAGAACGCTGCTGCCCATCCTCTGGTGAATCCCTTAGTCGTATTTTTTTGTACTTTAAAACAATAAATAAGTATAAAAATGTCGTTGATCTGTATTTAAGCAATCCCTTAAGGGAATCCGGTGGGAATCGTGTTATATGGGCCCTTCGCCACTGGTAACCATCCAAAAATACTTTTTGGAAAAAAAAAAATTACTAGCAAAAATAGCTGCTTTTCATAATGGTAATTTTTTTTTGTTTCAGTTTGGTTAGCGCGTGAAGTATGGAACTATCCTTCTATATGTAGCTATTCTAAGGTTGAATGTAAAAAACTTGCCGTAATAAGTACGGAATTTTAAATAAATTATTGAAACCATAATAAGTGCTTTCATTTTTTTTACGACGGTATCACATCATTATTTATTAATGAATAAAAGAAACATGTCCCAACAAGGAAAATGATAGCCAAATGTGAGTGGTTGAATGCTTGCTTTCTATGGAGAAGGGTCTGAGTTCGAACCTGGCCTGGCCTGGCCTGACCTTTGACTTCGAATTCATGTGTGGATAAGAATTAAATTATCACTTATACTGCTTTAACGGTGACGGACGACATCGTGAGGAAACCTGCTCACCTGAGAATACTCCGTCATATACAACGAGGATACAACACACGGTGAACACGGTTAGTACTAGTCTATAGAAGTATTTTAAACACATAAATAAGTTGTTTATCAATAATTTAAAAAAATTTTTTTTTAACTAAATAAAAATTAGAATATCGAAATTTTAAGTAGCACCATTTTTAATCATCTGTAACAATCTAAAAAGAGAGTTTAAAATCAAATGGATTCGCAGCAAGTCTTTGACCTAACTGGAGCTATCATAAAAACACCTTTTAGAGGAATTAAAACCAATCATGACTTTTAATTTTATAACATTGAGAAAAAAAAACATGCTGTATTTTTGTAAGCAATTTGCTATTGAGAAGTAATATAAATTAGTTGAGGGTATATGGGAATTTTTGCATGGGGCGAGCGAGCGCGATGCGTCGTGTTCACCCACCTCCCCATATTAGTGTATAATCTATGCACCCACCCACATCTTGTTGTAATGAATGTCGACGAACCAAGCGGTGTACAAAAAAACCTGAACTGGTTTATGTTCTACACTGTATCTGCCAAATGTATGTATTTTTTTGTGGAAATAAATAAATAAATCTATGCCAGAAAAATGGTCCTACATACAAAATTAATAAAATAAAAAAAAATCTTGTGGGTAAATTATTAACCGGATTTGATTGTTTTTTTTGTGTAGGTACTCATAGAACGTGATTGTCATGTCCATTTTGTATAAGCTAGTTTCCACTGTCTGTCTTACGAAAAGAACCCCCTTCATTGCCACCCCAAACAAAAGACGAATAAAACATTTTTTTTGCATAACTCGACCATTCTCCGCGCGAATTTTTTCTCTGCCTTTGTTAGTGTAGACGAGAATTCCTAACTGTCATGATATTATTATAAATCTTGCAGATAAGTGCCTGTCGTAGCGGCTCCTTGGTTTACACTAGTCATTTTTGTAAAAAATAAAATAACAAAAGATAAAGGATAGTGGAAGTTTGGACGAGAGAGTTTTTGAAAGTTTTCTGGCGTTCTTTAACTGTTCACTTTTAGTTGACTGTGTTTTTTTCGGTTATTGGGAAAAGTTGCAGAAAAAGATGGTTTAGTTTGGCAACACTTCAATGTCTATTGAAAAGTGTGATGTAGGTATACCGATAATTATTATTAGCTAAGTAGGTACTTCTAAATATTTGTCATATGAAGCTATGACTGTTGTACTTTTGTCAGCAATTAAACCTAGTTGAACGAAGACGTGTTTTACTGGCTCCCATACTTAACTTATTGGCTTTTTTTCGTAGATCAGAATATACCATAACATAACATAACATCACACCTGTATTTGGGATATCCCCCCCTTAATTGGGGGAGGCCTATGTCCAGTAGTGGACGTCTTTCAGCTGAAATGATGATGATGACACCTGTATTTTCCCCGAAGGGGTAGGCAGAGGTGTATAGTACACCCACATTCCGCCAGTTATGTTATAGTCCCATGTAAGGGGCCGAGCCTATTGCCATCAACCGGGCACAAATCCAGACTCCAGGCTGTTACTGAGAATTTCCTAAAGAAAAAACCCAATAACACATTGCCTGACCCGGGAATCGAACCCAGGACCCCATGATCAGCAGTCGCGCGTAGATAAGAATACATGAGAGGAAATTAACGTAAAATAAAGGTATGGCTTGTAAAATCGTATCATATGAACCTAATCCTTTTTGTAATCATATTCGTATAATAATAATCACACTAGAAGATGCCTGCGATTCCGCCCGCGTGGATGTCGTTTGTCGCCCAGGTCTCAAGAACTATTTAACTTTCTGGCATAAAAAGTAGCCTTTATTATGTAAACGTTCAACGGTTTACGCGGAGAAGTATTTCTGTATAGGCGTGATGTTATGTGAATAACAAACATCCAAACATTCAAATATACAAACATCTTCAGAAACATTCACATTCATATAATATCAGTAGGATTCAGACCATTATGAATCCACTACTGGACACAAGCTTCTTCTCAAAATCAGAAGGCTTTGGGCTACCTGGCTAGGTACTGAATACTGATTACTACTACATACATCGAAAACTTTTTGATGACATCAAAAGCGCGGTTTCTGAGGTATTTTAAGTGCAGTTTTTAGGGTTCCGTACCCGAAGGGTGCCAAACGGGACCCTATTACTCTCGCTACGCTTTCCGTCCGTCCGTCCGTCCGTCTGTCTGTCACAGGGCTGTATCTTTTGAACGGTAATAGGTAACCGGTTGAAATGTTCTCAGAATATGTGTTGCTATGAGGTGTATCACGACAAATACTAAAAACAAAAAAAAACAAAAACCAAAGGGGGTCCCCATACAAGAAACCTCAAAAAACATGCATTTTTTTCAACGTTTTTGTTCCTGCTCTATCTTCAAAACGGTAATATATACCGGCGTCAAACTTGGTCAGATTATAGTGCATATTATGTAGTTTAGCAACAAATACTAAAAATAAGACGAACATAGACATATGTGGTGGTACCAGCGTAAGAAAGACATGCAAAAATGCATATTTCGCGCACTATGCGTTGATGTCTTTTGGTAAACTCTCGTAAATTAACTTAGTTTTTATGGGGTATCAGGTCGTTGAGAAGTACGGAACCCTTAATGCGCGAGTCCGACTCACACTTGGCCAGTTTTTTTATTCGATAGCGCTATTGATGTGATTTGTTGGCCAAAATATTGACAACAAATCACATCAATTTATAGCGCTATCGAAAGGATAAACCGCGTTTAACAAACCTCAGAATCCAAGCATTACGTGTGTAGATTTCATCGTGATGTTTTTTCTTTAGATATAAGTTTTTTGTTGAATAATCTATTTTTTAAGACAAGCTTTTATAAGACATGGATTTGGTATAACCCAAACTCGACGTGTCAATGGTAACTACAGCAGAGATCTTATGACCACCTTCCGACTTCATCATCAGATCGCAATCACCATCTCTCAGCCAACCACTCATTGAAACAAATCCAACGGCCATACAGCCCATAGACGCCTCATAACAGGCGACCGATGTCTGCAACACATCTATGAAATTTCACTAATGTAGGTCGCCATTATTTGCCACTTGTAACCTTCATATCAGTTTCGACCACATACATGAGCCGTCAAAACTGCTGCGTTAGTGATTAGCCAATAGCCGCCTTGGTAGGGCCAATCGGATCGCACTACCTCAGCTAGTGGCAGAATTTATTGTATTCTATCATCAACATCATCATCCTCCGAGCCTTTTCCCAATTATATTGGGGTCGGCTTCCAGTCTAGCCAGATGCGACTGAACATCAGTATTTTACACGGAGCGACTGCCATCAGACCCCCGCAACCCAGTTACTGGGTAATACCGATATTCGGAGGTTAGACCAGTTGTCAGACTTTCAGGCTTCTGACTACCCGTAACGACTGCCATAGATATTCGTATGACAACCGGGACCGACAGCTTAGCGTGCTCTCCGAGGCACGGAGGGGTCTCGATGTGTAACGAAACGGTCACCCATCCACAGACTGACCGCGGCAAGTGCAGCTTAACCTTGCAGATCTTACAATCCGCGCAGTCGTTGCTTCGCTACGAGCTTGTTATTGTATTCTATATTACGCATATATTGGGCTGAATGAATGAATGAATTGAAGGGTAGGCCCCCCACAAGGTGGACCGACGACCTGGTGAAGGTCGCGGGAATCCGCTGGATGCGGAAGGCACAGGACCGGTCGTTGTGGCGATGCTTGGGGGAGGCCTATGTCCAGCAGTGGACGTCTTTCGGCTGAAATGATGATGATGATGATTGGGCTGAATGGAAGTTGAACAAATTTAACGAGCCCAAATTTAGTATAGCGGAGATCTGTGAACATCTTTCAACTACATCATCAGACCCTGGTCACGATCTTACAGCCAACTACTCATTACGACAAATCAAATGAGCCCAAACTAGGTGTTTCTACGTTAACTACAGCGGGGATACCATGACCACTTTGCGGCTTCCTCATCAGATAAGCTCCTAAGCACCATAATATTGCATTGTACTGTGATCCAAATTTCAGCCAATTCTTATGAAGGGAACTGGTTCTTGGTTTGCAAGATTTGAAGTTCACATACATACACGCCAAATTAAATAGTAACTTGTTATACAAGCGCACCAAAAATGTATGAATCCATAGTACAAAAAATAATCGACATCTCACCCTCGTAATGATATCTAGCGCCTCCAATGCCATCTGTCATGGCTGACATGAGATTGATGAAGAAGCCCCAAGCAAACATGTTCGGAGGTTCCGAACAATTAACGTTCTGGCGATTAGTGAATCTTGTACTGTAACAAATGTATAAAGGAATTGAGTGATTGTCTGATCTTGCTTGATTTATTGTAGCAAGTTTTGTTGCTTAGTTACTTAATAGAGCCTTGAATGTAGTGACTTTGGATTATATACAGTTGACCATGAAATTACTCTATCACACTAAAGTCGAATGTTACTTGCACATCATAAAACGACAACGTCTATTTTCGCTTACAAAGCCAATGTGATGGTTGCTGTTGTCATCCTAATTTTCATTTACTGGGATTTGTTGCCAAAATGGCAAAGCAATTTTGATTGAATATACCTATTGCTATGCTCGGAGTGTCCCTGCGTGATCAAATCAGAAATGAGGAAATTCGCAGGAGAACGAAAGTAACCGACATAGTTCGAAGAATTGCCAAACTTAAGTGGCAGTGGGCGGGGCACATTGCTCGCAGAACGGATGGCCGATGGGGCAGAAAAGTTCTGGAGTGGCGACCGCGTACTGGAAGGCACAGCGTGGGTAAACCCCCGCAAGTTGGACCAACGACCTAGTGAAGGTCGCGGGAATCCGCTGGATGCGGAAAGCGCAGGACCGGTCGTTATGGCGATGCTTGGGGGAGGCCTATGTCCAGTGGATGCCTTTCGGCTGAAATGATGATTATGATACCTAATGCTACTGTTAAACAGTAATGCTTGTAGTGGTGTCTTCCGATGCGATGGGGGCCTGTTCTTTTCTTATTATTTAGATTTCAATGGGTGCCGGTGAAATTATAAACACATGAAACTTTTCACACAGGTCTTCAATCAGTGTGACCTGCCTGTCATGACTTACGGTACCGAGATGTGGACATTGATAGTTGGGTGGTTGGGCTAGTCCCAGTGGCGTGCATTGGTCTACTTCATTTGAATTTAATTGTGGTGTAAGTTATTGATTTTTGTATGTAGGAAGATTAATTTAGCATTAATAGGTCTATTAAAAGATAAGTAATCATCGTACTTTAAAAAAAATATAATAACTTACACAACTATTGAATTTGAATGAGGAAGGCACTGAGTACTGCCTAATTGTCTATACGCAATGCACGCCACTGGCTAGTCCACAAATTCAAAGTAGCTCAGTGTCTATGGAGCGAGCCCTACTTGGATTATCTTTCAAGGATAAAATCCGTAACGAGATTATCCGAAAAAGAACCGGACTAACCAACATAGCTTGTAGGATCACTAAGCTGAAGTAGCAATGGACTGGCCATGTCTGTCAAAGGACCGATGGCATTGGAGCAGATGAGTCCTTGAGTGAAGACCACGAATCGGAAAACACAGCGTAGGGTGCCACCCAGCCAGGTGGACCGACGACCTGATGAAAGTAACAGGGGGTACTGGAAGCGGAAGGCAGAGGACCGAGCGTTGTGGCGCAACTTGGGAGAGGCCTATGTCCAGCAGTGGACTGCGATAGGCTGAGTTGATTGATTGATACCGTTCTTTTACATATTTGGGATGAGAATCAAGTACCTACGAAGCATCCTCCTTCAGTAAGTCTCTCGTTCAACCAGCCATGTTGTAGATACCAACTATATACAGAAAAATGTGTGCACACATAAACTGTAAATACAATTTTGCTCCGTTGTTTTTCTTTTTCAAATATTTTATCAGTAGATGAAAATTAAATATATTGGTTTTCCATATAAAATAAACAAGCGTAAAAGCTTAACTTTTTACATGATGCAGTTAAAATATTTAAGGGTTACTTGTTTTTATACCCAAAATAAATATTACATATGTTTCCAATAAAATTACGTTTTTGAAATATTAAGCTGAAATTTTTTTTTTATAAATAGTGGGGCTTTTTATTGTATTTAAGAACTTCATATTATTTTTTGTACCTGTGTTGTGTTACACAAATTAATAAATGAGTTATGACTTATGGCAAACGACCAAGCGATCACTTGATTGTAAGCAATCTCCGCCGACCATGGACATCCGCAGTACCGCCGGGTGTGGGGTGTCGCCGATGTGTTGCTTACAGTATTACAGGTATGCGACGAAAACGCTTCGTCGTTAACGACATCACTGCAGACTATCGGTCTTCCAATCAGCAGCGGCAGCTGAACCTTTTTACAAGATGCATTTATTTATATCGTCTTATTTTAATTTTGTTTTTAATCCAGTCCTATTCCACGTTTTTGTCATCGGAATGGGCTAGAATATTGTCATTCAAGGGGATGAACCCTTTTTCTAATGTGGATTGTTGAATTTTAGTCTGACTAATATCCACCTAATCAGATCGGTCCTGTCATCAACAGGCATCGATGTGTAATATTTTTTACGAAATTACCGCCCATGGTTGGCGCTTATTTCGTGGTTTTTATTCGGGATTTATTTTGGTATGTTAATTTTTGGAGTATAATGCGGTTCCCTCAATTACATGGTTACCTTTTGGTGCTGTTTCAGTGGCGGCTGCCGGCTCAGACAACCGGTGGTGCACTGTATTATTTTATTTAGTGTTATGATTTAAAATACAACTAAAATCTTTAATATCAGTTTCCGTCCAAATCTAGGTGGTATTGCAGTTGTTATGGGCAAAGGTAACCGCTTAACATCAGGTGGGCCTTTAGCTCGTTTTGTCATCCTATATTATTAAAAAAACATTTGCCTTTTGCCCACTTAAATCTAACTTTAGTATTTTTATTAATGTTATTGTTGTGCTGTCCTGTCACTGTTCTGTGCCAAATAAAAGTTTTTCTTTCTTTCTTTCTTTAGATTATCATAACCCCTTCACAATATCATAATAACCATAACGTATTAATAAATAAATAAATAAATAATACATATTTTGGGACATTTTACACAGCACCATCTAGTCCCAAACTAAGCAGAGCTTGTACTATGGGTACTAGACAATGGATACACTTAGATACTTTTTTTTTTGGTATTAAAGTTGTTATGGGCAAAAGTAACCGCTTAACATCAGGTGGGCCTTTAGCTCGTTTCGCCATCCTATACTATAAAAAAAAAAAAAAATACATACTTATAATACATAAGAAATACCCAGACCAACACAAACACTTATGTTGATCAAATAAATATTTGTGTCCTGTGGGAATCGAACCCACGACCTCGTGGTCAGCAGTCCGACACTCGAACCACTAGACCACAGACGTTCTCAGTCTATGGAGTTATGGTCGATAAGCTCATCACTTGAATTTAATTGTGGTGTAAGTTATTGATTTTTTGATGTAGAAAGATTAATTTTAACATTAGTAGGTCTATTTTAAGATAAATAATCATCGAACTCTGAAAAAAAGATAGTAACTTACACCACTATTGAATTTGAATGAGGAAGGCAGTAGGTATTGCCTAATTGCCTATATGCAATACACGCCACTGAGCTCAACCGTATTTTAGTTTATCACTACCCCTTCACAGAATCATAATAACCATGACGTATTAATCACCACTACATCAGCATACACGGTAATGCGCCAGTAATACTGCGGTAATATTTCATTCGACGCTCGTGGGAATGTCTGGCGAATCGACGTATGTCAAATTGATTTACGTTAACGACGCCGAATTCGATACTGTTATTATTTTTATTTATTGTTGTTTACTGGGCAATTGATTTAGTATTAATTAGGATTATTTTGGGACGGTGTATTGTTATTAGTATGTTGTGTATTATATGTCAATTAGGTATCGACATCAATGTATTTCGCTTATTACAGGCGGACCAGTGGCCTGCCCCCCTAGCCAAGTTGACAATCTACAATCGTCAACGCTATAGAAAAAAAAAAAAAAATATGGGAATGACATATCTAAACGAACGACTTTTTCGTTGAGATATGCAACGTTTTTGTTTGGAATTTTTGCTGAACTGAGCCTTTTTGGTGCAGCCGCGGGGCACACAATTATACTTTTAGGAGTAAATGATGATTACAATTGTATATTATTATTATTGTGTACCTCTGGCTTTAGTAAATAAACCATTTTTCTTTCTTTCTTTTAATACACAATGTAATCCGGTTAAACTTGTTTTATTACGAAACAAACCAATTTGAGAATCGCTTCGAATCGAAGGCTTCGGAAACGCTATTCACAATTCTTTAATTTTACATCGAGTGCTTTGCGACAACAAATGATTCTCGGAAGAGTTTCCATAAATTTCGCGGTGCGTTTCGTAATCCGTTCGGTTCTTAAATTGTTATGTTTCTTAATAAAATAAGTTTAACCGGATTACATCGTGTAACACATAACATAACATAACATCACGCCTGTATTTCCCCGAAGGGGTAGGCAGAGGTGTATAGTACACCCACATTTCGCCAGTTATGTTACATCGTGTATTATTATTAAAATTGGTTTTCCTGCTTTGCAGCGGTCGTGGTCGCAGGGAGTGCTCATTTTGTTTAGTTTGCCGGTCAAATTTCACTTCGGAAACGGAAACTTTTCGACCGTTTGTGAATCAGGCCACAGTTGTCCCCATTTTTTTTTTTACTAATAATGAAATATTTAATGACACGTCGAAGTGTCGAAATAAAGTGTGATTTTTGAGCCATAATAATTTAAATTAGATATGGTTTAATTTGACAACAATTGGTCCAATGGTAAGTAAAAAACATATATAATAAGGGTAAGTCGTTTTGGAGTGCTGGGCCAGAAAACCTCCGAGTGTGCCTGACGGCTGCTGGTCCTTCTCGATACATCTGGAGGAAAGAACAGTTGTTGGGTCGGTGCACCCTGGGCATGAGTAACTCTTCTTTAGATCGGGGGACCTTACTGCTCGTGGCGAATATTGAGGCAGGGACCTATCGGGGGTGGTTGTGCGAATACAGAGGGCTACCACGCCCTTGGCCAAAGGTAGTTGGAGGAATACCGTGTTGGTTGGGTGGGTGGAGGGTACCGACTATGTAAAAGTGCGACACTGGAGTTGCCTTCCCCGGGTGGAGTGCGTCCATGAGGATTTCCTCACGGAAAAAAAGGTTATGTAGTTTTAACTTAAAAACATTTATCCCTAACGTATATACGAGCAACTGCACAAAGTGCCGTAATATTGGTGCTTCGTGTTTTCCGGTTATAGCTTTTCAAAATACTGTTGACGCTAGACGGCAATAAGTTCAATTATTTATTCAGTAAATACAGTCTGCACATTGCTGTTCTATTAAAAAAGTTGTATTCTGCTGATGGTCCTTACTACCAAATCAATAAAAAATATATGGAAATAAATACAAAAAAAATACAAAAACTTTTATTTCATGAAAAAAAGGATATAAGTATTATATCCATTGTCTAGTACCCATAGCACAAGCTCTGCTTAGTTTGGGACTAGATGGTGCTGTGTAAAAATGTCCCAAAGATATTTATTTATTTATTTATCAACAAGATACAGGTAACATTAGTTGGTGATTGGAGCCTCCTTTTAAGCAAATAATGCTTGTATTAGGAGACTCAAAAAAAAATGCAAATTAATACTTCCTTCCTTGTAGCTAGACCATGCATGATTTATCTTTCTACCATTCAAGAAGCTATAAATACCTTGCTAGAGGTCAAGAAGTTTAGCTACTATTTCTTGAATTTTGTATAAACAGAACCTGTGTCCACAATGTTTATGTCACGGCAGCAAATTAAATACACACCCCTTCCTTCCTTTTGGTGCCGCTGTTTTTATAAGGGGTGGCGATATAAAATGGTGTGGTGGTGATCGAAACCATGGGATAGCCTACTTTTGTTATTTATGTTTTGGTTTTTCAAGCTCTTATGGTTATTTAGAATACACATTAGGTGACTGTCATTCGTTGTAAAAATAAAGCTTTCTAAAACAATGATAAGTGAACCAAGATAATAATATACAAGCAAATTAAATACACACCCTTTCCTTCTTTTTGGTGCGGCTGTTTTTATAAGGGGTGGCGATATAAAATGGTGTGGTGGTGATCGAAACCATGGGATAGCCTACTTTTGTTATTTATGTTTTGGTTTTTCAAGCTCTTATGGTTATTTAGAATACACATTAGGTGACTGTCATTCGTTTTAATAATAAAGCTTTCTTAAACAACGATAAGTGAACCAAGATAATATACAACCTTATTAGTCTATACTTACGTCAGTATATACAAAGTCTTTGGTCTATACTAAACCTCTTAAGGGGTCATTGTATTGTACTCATCATTATGAACAATTATTACTAGGGTACCAACCCACCTAAACAACCCTTAAATCACGAAAAAAAAACAGCTGTTCCCTGTATTTTGTCCTTTCATGGGAACACAATGTAGTGATTTTTTTTTTTTTTTTTTTTCCGTGGGGAAAATCCTCTTGGACGCACTCCGCCCGGGTAAGGCGGAGCCAGTGTTGGACTCTTACCGACTAAAAACCACCACGGTGTTCCTCTAATGACCCTTGGCCGGGGGCGTGGGAAAACTCCTGTAATCGCCCAACCATCCCCGGCAGGTACCGGCTCGCCACTAGCAGGCGAACCCCTTCCCCCCGTGCGGCAACTGCATCGGCCGCACCCTCCTCTGGACTGGCGCGCGCGGAACACAACGCGCCACCGTCACGGGCCTTGACTGATCGGGCGGCGGGCCACCCCGAGTCCGCCGCCCGCAGGCCCACACCTAGGGTGGCTGGAGGTCGGCATACGCCCTCCTACGACGCCCAGGTCGCCTCCTGCGGATGGGAAGAGAGGTTATCGCCTCT
This sequence comes from Asteroscopus sphinx, assembly GCA_949699075.1. Taxonomy (NCBI): domain Eukaryota; kingdom Metazoa; phylum Arthropoda; class Insecta; order Lepidoptera; family Noctuidae; genus Asteroscopus; species Asteroscopus sphinx. Next base: position 21,659,836 of record OX453016.1, on the reverse strand, counting down.
CGAACCCTCTCCGCCGCCTTCTTAGCGAGCATCACCTCCTCGCAGAAGGAGACGACGCCTTCCCAAGCGCTCTCGCTTCTGACCATAGACAGAACCACGGCCGGAAGCGAGAGATCGCTGCCGCTTACTGCAGTGATGAGGTCACGGCGCTGTGCGGCCCAAGCTGGGCACTCCTCCAGTGTGTGCTGCGCCGTGTCCTCTGGGCAGCTCCCGCAGAGATGACACTCGGGCGTCGGCTCCCGGCCTATGCGAAACAGATACTTCCCGAAGCACACAATGTAGGGATCAGCTGATGTTTTGTTCACGATTTCGAGGTTGGTCCCATAGGAAAAAAGGTTTGGTATTAACTAAGAATAATTCAAATTCAAATGTTTTTTATTTCAAATAAACCCAATAACAGGCACTTTTGAAACGTCAGGCTCTAGTTGCAATAAGGTTTTATTTATTCTAATATACAATAACTTGGTTTATTTATTGTTTTTATCAATGAACTGCACTTCATTCCGTATTCGACCTTCTCAGGCATATTGGATTTGATCACTTCTACCGGCTACACAATTTTTATGGGTACAACTTACCTTACCTGTTCCGTGTGGTGCCAGACATAAAGAATTGCACCACCCTATCTCTTTTCAAGGGTGTCGTAAAAGGTGACTAAGGGATTCACCAGAGGATGAGCCGCAGTGTTCTCTGAGTATTTAACCAACCAACTGCGATCGCCAACCCGCCTGCTAAGCGTGGTGATTATGGCATATCACCCCCTTATTTGGGGGAGACCTATATCCAGCAGTGGACGTCTTTCGGCTTTAATGATGATGATTACTTAACAAACATTTCATACATGGTATTTATTAAAATGTTGGCCGGAAAAGTGAAAACCTCATAAAACAAATTAGGTACATTTTAACTCAACTTTCAACGCGTAAATCTGCTAACACAAAAGAAATTTCGCCGACCAAGGTGTCTAAAGCAAACACAGCAACGGAACTTACTTGTCGCAGCTGCATAGTTTTACAACGTAGGAACTTGAAACAAAACTATGCAACTAAATATTTTATCAAATAAATTACGTTTTCTTCGCTTTGCACCGCCACCCTCGCTGGCCGCGACCGTGCTGTGAAATTGTTATTTTTTGTTGGTTTTATTTTTCATACAATATGAGAGTGAATGAGCTGTTTTATTTAGTGTTTCATTATTAAATTAAATAAAAATAAATAAATATTTTTGGGACATTTTTACACGGCACCATCTAGTCCCAAACTAAGACAATAGAATTCAGTTTTTTTGTTAAAATGATGTGTATGTATATAAAAATACATTTATGATTTTTATTTAGCACGGTTTAGTTTTGTTGTTTTAGAAACTTGTAATAGACATTTAAATTATTATAGTTATTATTTATTATTATTATTTTATTTTAAATCTTGTGATTTGTGATGCTACAAATAGTTGATATAATTGCAACATAATTTTTACAGTATCTTAAGAGCTATTTTCATCATGTCGATTAAGGAAAATGTAACGCAGTCATTTGACTGCTATTTAAATAGCAGAAAAGGACCATCTCATATTCATTACTTTTCTTTTAAAAATCTTAAGCAAAATAATAAAGTTCAAATAAAACCTTTTAAAAACTTCTGTCAGTAGAAACAAAAGAAAAATCCGCGCATTTCCTCAACGCGGTCACGTTCAGAAATTGTAGCTAAAGTATTCGAGTGTTTCGTGCGGAAATATAATATAACGTGTGTTCGTCGCGTTTGGAATTTTATGTGTTTAATGACTGCGCTTTGTCGCTCAGTGTGCATATGGTCTTATTTTTCTTGATTTTTTAATTGGGGCTAAAGTTCCTGTTCACATATTTTATTTACACATATTTATTTTACAATTAAAAGTAGTTTTATGTGTTTTAATGACGACAGTTTGTCACTCAGTGTGCATAATTATGATCTTGTTTTTCTTGATTTTTAGGGTTCCGTACCCAAAGGTTGCAAACGGGACCCTATTACTCTCGCTACGCTATCCGTCCGTCCGTCCATCCGTCTGTCTGTCACAGGGCTGTATCTTTGTAACGGTGATAGATAACAATACAATACAATACAAATACTCTATAATGTACACAAAAGAAAATTGCAACATATATGACTGGTGTCCATCACGAAAAAAACTAAAAATAAAAAAAGTCCAAAACCAAAGGGGAACCATACAAGAAACCTCGAAAAACATAATTTTTTTTCAACATTTTTGTTTCTATTCTATCTTCAAAATGGTAATACAAACCAGCGTCAAACTTGGTCTGATTATAGTGCATACTATGTAGTTTAGCAATAAATACTTAAAACAGGACAAACATAGACATATGTGGTGGTACATACGTAAGAAATAGATGCAAAAATTCACATTTCGCGTAAGTTCGTTGATGTGTTTGATAAACTCTAGTAAATTAAGTCAGTTTCTATGGGGTATCACGTCGATGGGTGGTACGGAATCCTTACTGCGTGAGTCTGACTCACACTTGGCCGGTTTTTTTATTGGGGCAAAAGTAACTGTTCATATATTTTATTTTCACATATTTATCAAACAATTAAAAAAAATTTTACATAAAAAGAGATAATGTTGGTACCTGTACCTGTGTACCTACTAATGAAAAAATATAAACCAGCACCTTCCATTTAAAATAGTTACGAAAGAATGTATCTGCGTGATAAGTATGTATGTGTGCGTAAGTCTTTTAATTGAGTCGGGGTTGGAGGAGATTTTCAGTTTATCGAACTATCTACGTATTTCTAAGTTTAGCAGTATAAAATGAAACTTCAGCTTGTGTACCATCATTTTGGCAGCCCTTTTACATAATCTGCAACTGATAAAGCTCTCCTCTATAGATTTCCACAACAAACTCTAAATAGAGTTGCATCCAGCAGTTTACCTTAACCTTAAACTGGTTATTCGTCCATCTTACGACCCTTTTTGTTGTAAGTACAAATGCTTCTGAAGAGGAGTACATTCGGATAATACATATCTCGCGACCTAAAGCCACGGGGCCGGGCCAGCCTGACGCACGTTTTTTCCCTAATATGTAGGGGTCGGCTTCGGCATAATTTTATTTTCAACCTATTATTTGAGAAATGGAAGACAGTTAATTCGTTTCTGATGAAAAAGCCGTTATAAAAAGCCGTTTGTTGATTCAATGCCCACCGCTAACAATCCTTGTTACAAATATGCATGCACCAAAATCGCACACTTGCAACAGCTGCATTATTTTGAAAATTTACAGCCTTAAAATACTTAAATGTAACAAAACCTGTTAAAATTTTTAAACCAATAATGATTATCCTTGCTTCCAATGATAAGGATATTTACCTCTTCGATACCTCTTCAAAACAAGAAACGTAATGGTTACCTTCTGAAGAAAAACGAAACACTTCTTTTAATCAATTTTTATTTGTTGTAAACAGTCTTATAATCGAGCGATGAGTTTACATTTTATTTTTATACGTAAACAATATTTCAATTTGGCTGGTTTGTCTAAGCGAATACACGATCTAATCTCACAAGTATTTTATCGTTGTCTTTACATTACATTTAAAGATACACCTTAAGACAATATTTACAAGAATTGAAACAATGTAATTGAATTACGTTCCCCCGTTTTATTTTAAAGCATGACATGTTTTGGGTGTGACGTAGAGATTGAAGTAAGATTTAATATTGTTGGATTTAGTCGTGTGACTCAGTCGTGGAAAAGATGTATGGTCTTGCTCGTCGCTGAAATTTATTGGAGATCTGGCACACCCTTCTGGCTTTATTCAGTTTTGTTGCCCGAAGACAGCGGACGACGCATGGAGCGTACTTTGGTCGTTCAGTCACTCAGAGCGATCATACAAACAAATGGCCAAAGAACGAATTTGCTATTGAGAAGTAATATAAATTAGTTGAAGGTATTTGAGAATGTTTGCATGGGGCGAGCGAGCGCGATGCGTCATGTTCACCCACCCACATCTTGTTGTAATGAATGTCGACGGACCAAGCGGTGTACAGAAAAACCTAAACTGGTTTATGTTCTACACTGTATCTGCCAAATGTTGATTTTAGAAGTTATAACTAAATAATAAATGAATTCGCATACATAGGTCATGTTAAAATAAAATTATAAACATAATGTAAATCATTTTAAAAGTTCTTAGCTTGAGTTTCAAGAAAAAGTTACATTTACATATATAGCCGAAGTTGATTCTGATTACATTTCCTAAAACTAGATTATGACAGTGAAATGAAGCAATCGAATTTTGAATTCATGATGGAGCAATACATTTTTAATTAGAATTTATCAAGGTGATTTTCAACGTGATGTAGCACGATAATATCAAACAAATGAGGTTTAGAAGATCTATCACAACGTAATTTTTGACTTTCCAGACGTATAAATAACATAACATCACACCTGCCTCGAAGAGTTAGGCAGAGTGTATAATGTAGTACACCCCCATTTCGCCAGTTATGATTTGTTTAACATTCAATTGCGTTAAATTTCTCACATTTTTCGTCAACATATTTTGCATCACATCCATCGCTTGGGTTCGAATATACTCTTCATAAAACACAATGACCCTACGTCACACCCAGAACGCATCCTAACAATATGTACAGAGTCACAATAACTACGTGAACAAGTACGCCAAGGTGACGTAACATAACACTAGACTTAACAGCGTCCGCTCCCTGTGGACTTGCCGGGATCCACCCTTCGCCGCCTCTGTTAGACCTGCAAGTTAATAAGGTTAGTTTTAGCTTATGTACGGTCTGTTGTGCAATTTGGGTATGTTTTGGAAGGATGCTTGAAAATATATGCTAATTACCTACGAAGTGTAAAACAAAACAAGTTGACTGTTCTTTTAAGTTTGTGGGGTACACTAAAGTGAGAATTATTATAGTTCGTTATAAAAGTGCTGAAACTCCTGTTAAAATGAGAACTTTATTTTAGTTTTTCATAAAACATTACTTCCAGAATTTCATCCTTAGAAGCGTCATGGGATGACGTAATAATATAGGATGTATTTTTTTAACGATTTAAATCGTGGAAAGAAAAAATCGCTCACGAGCAGGATTTGAACCTGCGACTCCTGGCTCAGTACGCCAGTGCTTTAGCCACTAAGCTACCGTGAACACTGCTCGTGGTAACAAAATTCTCATCCACTTGGTACATCTTTTCACAATTAAAGCGATATTTTCTTTCCACAATTTAAATCGTTAGATTTCGTTTCGCATGCGTAAAATGCGTTAAATATAATAAATAATCATGTATTTTTTTATTCAAAAACAACTGTTTGGATTCTTGGCTAGAAAAATTGATTGTTTTTATAGGATACAGTCGTTTGTAGGATAAGGTTTTAGTTTCAAAATTGTTCCGAGGCTCCTTCGAGCGTTTCGCTATTCCCTGTACTTTCGAATTTGGCCATCCATGCCCAGTTGAATAAAAATCCTGTATAACTACCTATTAAAATTATCATCAATACGTTAGGTTCTACAGTTAAGTATAATTATGCAGAAAATTGTCTCAATGAACTTTAAGATGCAAGAAAATGCCTCACTTCAAGTGTGAATAAGATGAAAATTAGTCTCAGACAATACATTAGTGTCACAGCTTGCTTCCAAGTCTATAAAATTGATGCTTTAGTGCTAATGTCTCAATGTCGGAGCTATTCCAATAGAAATTTTAAAGAAAAAGCGAAGAATATTTACAATCTCATACGCGGCGACATTTTCAGCGTGTAGAAAAAGAACAATCCATGAAAAAAAAAACGAAAAATAAGCAAAAACACTAGCTGTTACATGCAGTGAACTTAATTTCGATAGACAACATGTATAGAACCGCCCACTTTTATTTTTTTTAGTCTATTCTCTTACAGTAACTGATCACAGTCTATTTTTTTCCAGACGGTAAAGAAAATCACTCAATATATTTTATTCATTTTGCTATACATGGGCATACAAATATTTATAAAAATAACTTACCACCAGCAACGCTGATCTGATTGCCGAAATCCTCGGAATACGAATTGAGTTTTATTTCTGCGAACAATCAATTTACATTGTAAATATTTTAAAATTAAAATAAATAAAATATAAATTAATGTAGCACATAGGCGTTGGCTCAAGATACCGGTGGCCAAAACCAATGTGAGGAACCTCTTAAGAATATTCGCCGTGTCCAGGATAGTATCGCCTTTTGTGTCGAATCCCTCATTTTGACATTTTAATACTATGTAAGCGTAGGCCACAGCGCGAGCTAAGTTAACATAGGTCACGCAGCTGCATGAATGCTCTGAAGTTCGCTGTGTAAATCGAAGTATGTAGTGTTGCCAAAATCTTGGTCTTCATTCTTGCGTCTTGTATTTGCGTAACTTTGGGCAACATTAAAATTATGGAAAGACGCCGCAGCTACGTAAGCTCATTTAGCTTAGCCTGCGTATGTTTTGCGCTTTAGCCGTGTATTTAGAACCTAAAGTTTGCATAGTGTAGTGTGTTTCACTTACCATAAAGTCTGAGAGTACCCTCACTCTTGCCGAGCGAGTTGGTACTAACGCAGTTGTAAGTACCGATGTCACTTCTTGAGAACTGCCTAATGGTCAGCCACATGGTCACCTGGTAAGACACCTTCTCTTCTGTTATTGTGTATTTAGGCCTGGAACAAAGGACACATTAACACTTATAGCCCATATCCAAGGTGCATCTGACGTACGGCTTTTTTAAATCGCCCGGCATGGTCAAGGTCTACAAACCGAAGAAGTTCTCAAGATTGAGAGATGACGGGGTAGCCAGTCTTGTTAAGTAAGCCTACATACCTAGGATGGTGAAATGATAGCAACACTATGGGGTACAAAAGGGTTTGGTTTGCTATGTCGGTTTTGTGCATTGAGCCAAGATGGTGACCACAACATTTTTATTGAGAGAGATTTATGTCTAGACTATGACTATGAGGGGTAGAGTACTAAGTATAGTATAGTATAGTATAACGGGCTGGTTTCCGCAACTCCACGTTCAAGCGTGTATTTACTCTTAAAATACCCATCACAGTTTTTTTTTTTCGATATTCTTGAATTTCCACATCAGTTTAAAGTTTTAATTCCGAACATCGTGCTAGACCGCTAATTAACCAACTTTTATTAAAACTTCAACAGAATATAAATGCTTCATAATAAATTTCTAGAAAGAATGTAACTATGCAGCTATGATAGCAGAAATTATAATTCCCTTTAATGACTACCTTATAATTAACCATACCATCGCAACACGCTAGATTTGTTATCGCTTTCTTTGATAAGAAAAGTTTCCTTTATTTTAAAGGCATTTAAAACTGTGAATGTATGAATTAGAATTTACTAAAAAAATTGTAGTACAGCTAACTATGATTTTAAACTTTATTGATAGTTTGGGCTATGATACAAACGTCAGGAACAATTTTTATTACTTAGTAGCGACCCGCCCCGGCTTCGCATGCATTTTTTTTCCAATATTTTTCTTTCCTATAAACCTTGTCTTGAGAATTACAGTTCCAACTTAACCTTAAGAGCTACTTTCGATTATTGAAAGTAATTTTGACAGGTCGGCTAGCCACTAATATTTGAGCCTTTGAATCTGTAGGAGCAATTAAAAATAAATATCAGGTTGAAATTGGCAACAAAATTATATACGTACACTGCAAGGATTTTTTTCCAAAAGTTCGGGCATCAGAAGTGATGTTTGGAATTCATACCCTCATATCTTGTTACTTGTCACACGCAAACATATTATCGGTAACAAGATCAAAAGAAATATTCCCGAAAATATTTAAGAAAATAACATTCAGCCTAAATTACGTTCACAAGTCACATAATAATTATGCCATTGTTTTTCCTATAACGGAACCTTTTGCTACCAAAGCAATGCTTAACTTTACAAATATTTATAAAAGGTAATTTGAAACACCAGTACGAGTGAACATCGATATATGAAACGTTAAATGTAGGAGTGGGTTTTGTAAACATGCCCTAGAGTGTATTTATAAAACAAAACAAGAAATGGAATGAACAAATATGTTGATATCTACCAAAGGGGAAGATTTACTAACTTTATTTCTTTGGCTGACTGAGAATAAAATTAAATTCATATTTAATACTAGTGATGGACCGACGACCTGGTGAAGGTCGCGGGAATCCGCTCAATGTGGAAAGCGTAGGACCGGTCGTTGTGGCGATGCTTGGGGGAGGCCTATGTCCAGCACGAACGACGGACGTCTTTCGGCTGAAATTATGATGATGATGATGATGAATACAAGTGATTTAGATGTAGTATCGTCCCGGGTTAGTGGAAATCGTAAAACCATATTTAAATAATGGATCTGTTACACCATATTTACATATTGTTACTTTGCCACGAGCCCCTCCATCCGTTGAGTTTTTTCATTAAGTAATTCTCAGTAGTAGTCCCGGAGTTTGGTTTGTACCCGGTTTATGGCAATATGACTGTTTCGTTGGTCTAGTGGTTGCAAGCGCAACTGCTGAGCGTGGGGTCCTGGGTTTGATTCCCGGATCGGGCAAAGTGTTATTGGGTTTTTTCATTAGGAAATTCTCAGTAGCAGCCCGGAGTCTGGATTTGTGCCCGGTCAATGGCAATAGGCTCGCCCCCTATTACATGGGACTATAACATAACTGGCGAAATGTGGGTGTATCACTACACCTCTGCCTACCCCTTCGGGGAAATACAGGCGTGATGTTATGTGATGTTATGGCAATAGCTTATAAAATAACTGGCTAAATATGAGTGCACTATACACCTCTGCCTGCCCCTTCGAGAAATACAGGCATGCTGTTATCTTATATTATCGTCAGTACGAGTTTAATTTCTGCTAAAATTACTCTTACTGCTAAAGGACATTGCCCATTCTCTTAGGAGCTGTAGGCCCCTCAAAAAAAATTGGTATGTCACGGCGGTTTTAGTCTTATTTTGTAGACCAAGAATTATCTTTTATTATTCTGAAAACGATTTTAATTTTTTCACCCTGGTTTAAGAGAAATCTATTTTTATCCAACTCCTTAACTGATTGATAAGTACGCTCCGTGCATCGTTGGGCGATATAACTGAACGCACCCATAAGGACATCCATAGACACCATGTATGGTGTTGCAAGATATAATTATTTTATTAATCGATTTTGAAGTATTTTTTAAATACTAACATTGCAAGCTTTAAAGTTTTTGGGTGTATTAATTAATATCGATTTTATAAGTAATATTGCAGTTAATTTAAAATGATTATAACAATATTTACAATACGTGGGACACTCAGAAAGTTTTGCGAAACTAAAAAAAATTGTTCTATACGTACATATATTTTTATCAAATCTTTTCAAAGTACTTTCCACCAGCCTCTATACAAAGATTCATGCGCCTAAACCAGTTTTCAAAACACTTTTTCCAGTCCGCCGCAGACACCTCGTTTACAGCCTGCTCGAACGCAGCCAGCGCATCTTCCGGCGACGAAAATTGTATCCCTTTGAGCTGATTTTTTATTTTTGGGAATAAAAAGAAGTCACACGGTGCTAGATCAGGGCTGTAAGGAGGGTGACCCAGGAGTTTGACTGGCGTGCTGTCCAGGAAGTCCCTCGTTTTGAGTGCGGTGTGCGCAGGTGCATTGTCGTGGTGGAGCAGTAGCCCGCGGAGCCCTGTGTTTGGTCGCTTGTTGCTTATAACAGAGAAAACTTCTGGCAAACATTTGGTAGTATACCATTCGGCATTAATGCTTCTTTGATCCCGTAAGGGAATTGATACCAAGTGGCCAGTCAAATTAAAAAAGCTAGCGATCAAAATCTTACCCCCGCTTCTAGATCGCTTCACTTTGGTAGGCGTTGGCTCATTTTGAAACACCCAAACAGTCGACTGGCGCTTGGTTTCTGGGTCATATTGATAAATCCAGGACTCATCACCTGTAACGATGTCGTAAACACGCCGAGACGAGCCTGCTTCAAATTTGTTAAGCATATCACGGCACCATTCCACCCGGGCCTGCTTCTGAGCATCGGTGAGGTTGTGCGGCACCCAGCGTGATACTATCCTCCTCACGCGAAGATGGCTGTGTAGAATCTCGTGAACGCTTCCCGATCCAATCTTCAATATGTGTTGAATCTCCTGATATGTAATTCGCCTATTGTCTTGGATTAAATTTTTCACTGCTAGCACGTTTTCTTCGGTAACAGCCGTCAAAGGGCGACCGCTTCTTTCGTCATCCCCCAAAGTTGGTCGACCGCGCTTGAATTCGTTATACCAACGATACACGGTTGCCTTGGAAGGGCCTTCATCCATGAATGCCATTTGAAGTCTATCGTACGATTCATCCGGTTTCAGGCGACACTTGAAATCGTATAAAATCATAGCTCTAAAATGTTCCCGGCGCAGATCCATATTTCAGTGAGACACAATACTTTGAATTAACTCGCAAAAAATGTGGAGGGAAATTTTGAAATTGGAACTTACTTATTTTTACTTATAAATAATCATATTTTCGAAAAACATTATAACTGGCCAGTCTCCCATATATAAAAACTTTTTTTCGCAATACTTTCTGAGGGGCCTGGTAAATGCATAGGTATTTTATAGCAAAGATTCATCTCATTTTTCTGTACAAAAATATGTTTTGCAATTTCTTTTGATTTGACGTCATATGAGTAATTTTTTATAATTTTTAACGGATTTACGCATGCGAACCGAAATCTAAAGATATAAATTGTGGAAAGAAAAAATAAAAAATCAATCAATCAAGATAAGTCTAGTATAATAGCATCTGAAACACAGTAAAAGTGAATTCATAGAAGTATCGCTATTTAGAATCGATTCCGATTATTTGTTGAAATAGTCTGATATCTGGCATCATTTTCGTTCGGTTTGAATGGAGGATATACTTACGATTCAGTTTAATACATATTTATTATGTTTTTTAATGCTAGGGTGAATGAAATGTTGATAAAGAACAAATAAACACGAAAAAATAAGACATCATTTTTGAATAAAATACAGTTTTGACATAGCGCCAAAAATGGGCCCATCCGTGGGCATTGTCCTTTAGACATTGAACAAGCTCGTGCAATTTATTCCGTGTAAACAAACATTGCTATAAAATTGGAACAATTCGTGTTAAACGAGTAATGGCTACAATGTTGACAGCTAATGTTTTTAACGTAAATTCCTCTTATCCCTTACAAGCGATCGGAATGTCCAGTATGATCGTTACCAAGTGAACCAAATAATTGGAACCGTGTTTGTGATGTTTGTGTATTTTTACTAATGGCAAACACGAATGCAGGAATAATAAGTGATTTCAAATAGGTAAATAGCAAACTTACATCATTGGACGTCTTTATTGAGTTAGTATGGGCTAGTGTGATGACATTCATATACAACAAGTTGATCTGTATCCGTGCCATATTTTAGGAGGCGACTATACCACTAAATTGGTTTTTTTTAAGCGTGTGCTACACGGTGTGCAACCAGCCTCCAAGGTAACCTTGGTGGGAGGTTGGTTGCTGACAGCCTTCGTCAAACAAAATTTTGTGACAAATCACTGTCTACATGGTTGGAAACCAGCAAGGTCACCTAGGTGAGAAGGCTGGTTTGTCACCGTGTAGCAGACGCATAATACCTATTTCTTAACAAACAAATTCGCCTCGTATGTCGCGCGCGATTCAAAAACGAATCGTGCGAAATAACCAAAAAAATGGGCAGAATTTTCCACCCTTTGACAATGCCACCCGTGACTTATTTTCAAAGTCATTTTTTTAAATATTTGAATTAATGTCCGTTTTAATTATATCACTGAAAAAAAAAAGAATATCCGATCCAGATGGAAGATGTTGTTCTCTAGGTTTGACAGCTGATAACTTAATTCTGGTGTCAATCTGCTTCACAAACCAGGGCTAGTTAAGGTTTAGTAGTTTTAAATTCAGTAGTTCCTTACCCATCTAGCAACATCTCCCCTCTGTTCTTGATCCAGTAGTTGATGGTGTTTGGATGAGCCTCCACGTAGCACTTCAGCTTGACGTCGGTGCCTAGAGGAGCACCCAGCAACTGATTTGGCACTTTCACTGTAGGTGCAACTGTAGACAAAAGAGGCTTATTAAAATTATGATAAATAAAAAATAAAATAAATAAGTAAACATTTTGTGACATTTTACACAGCACCATCTAGTCCCAAACTAAGCAGAGTTTTTGTACTTTAAGTACTACACGACATGATCAGCAGTCCGACACTGCAACCATTAGACCACAGACGTCGTCAAAAAATCGCAAATGAGTTTAAGAATGTTGACGGGGCAAAAAATGTCTGTCGAAACGTTTTTCCTGTATTTCATACTAGAAGACTTTGCCCACGACTTTGAATAATTATCACACATCCCTCGGGAACTCTTATTATCTCGGGATAAATAGCACCTTGTATTTTTTATCCGGGTTATGATCTATTTGTGTGCCGAATAACATCCAAATCCGTCCAGCCGATTCTGCGAGATTGAGTAACAAACACCCAAACAACTTCACAAACTTTCAAATTTATAATATGAAGTAGGATAATTAATAATACTTTAGGAAGTAAATCAAAAATCATTAAAATAAAATTAATGTAAAGAGCTATAAGTGATGATTGTTCTTTAAAAAATAACAAGGACCTCATATCTTTATTTCCTTTCGAAAGATATTTGAACGGTGCAATGAATGTACGATAAGACAGAATATATATATCACAGAATACCTAATAGTACTATCCTACAGAACGGCCACTCACCGCCCCCCGCTAATTTAAGATTCCTCACCCGCATCCCGCACCCACCCGCGGTTTGCCGGCAATTGGACTGCAAGATTGCAATGGATTTCAATCGCCAGTCGCTATACAAGCACGCCATCTCTGAAAACTACTGAGAAGCGCTTGGAACCCAGTCGGCACTACGAGCGGCGAGCATCCCTAACCTACACATGTGTGCGCGTTCGTATACAGACGTAATCTTGTGTATGTAGGTGGTGCTAGCGTTTAAATAGTTTTATGTGGCCGAGGTGTGCCTTTATATAAGTGGACGATATACCTATATCTAGTAGAGCTTTGGTGTGGCTACAGACGCATTTAACGATACCTCAGGGATTTGAGCAAAGATAGGTTCCGGGAAACCACACAGCTTAATTTTATGTATGCACAAGCACATATTACTCCTTAGGTAGAACTTAAGCTAGATATACACCATAAAAATGTATCTAGTGCAGCTTATTGGGCTATTAGTGTGCTTTTAGATCAGTGATAGAAAGAGCCTCCACAAGTGACGATACTTGACGACGTCTGTGTTCTAGTGGTTCGAGTGTCGGACTGCTGATCAAGAGGTCGTTGGGTTCGATTCCCACTGAACATAAATATTTGTGTGATGAACATAAGTGTTTGTGTTGGTCTGGGTGTTTCCTGTGTATTATAAGTATGTATTTACGAAAAAAAAGGTATATAAGTATTATATCCATTCTATAGTACCCATATCACAAGCTCTGCTTAGTTTGGGACTAGATGGTGTTGTGTAAAAATGTCTCGAAGATATTTATTATTATTTATTTATTATTTAATTGATCGTTCGGTGCACCCTGGGCAGACAGCCCCGCTACCAACCTGCTGACTGGCTAATATTTTTCCCACGACATGAGCTATTATCATTATGTAGCTCATGTCGACACGGCAGAAGAAGAAGTGACAGAAAAAATACAGTCACAGCGAAAAAAATCAAATATAATATTTTCTGTTGAAATCTTATTTCGTTGGTCAGAATCATAGAAATCTTAATAAAGGTAATAGAAGTGGCACCGGCGCGTGAACTTGTCGCCACATACAGGAGTCTTTTAGGACACCAGTGCGCGAATCGTTTGCTTGATCATCAGTGCTGTTTTGGACGCAATGTGCCCAAAATTGTATTTTGAAGCATATCTGTTAGCGGATTTTTTAGGCTTAATTTATTTTTAATTAAATGCTGGAAACATGGTGGGCGTGATCGCGTATTTCTGTGTTGGTAGCGAAAAACCAGCGACATGCGTTCACGTAGTTAAAGACTGTAGATAACATTTCTATTACCTTATTATTTAGATTTCTATAGTCAGAATACAATTTCGCGAAACAATTTCTCTCGTCATTTGCAAGTTCTGTCTGGCGAAAATTTAACTATAATAGGGAAGGAGGTTTTTTTTTTTCGTTTTTATTAGAAATCTCGAAATATTTTCAAGAAAAATAAGCAACAGTGAAAACACCACCAAAATATTTAATAAAATGTCCCAGTTATAAGCGATTTAAATTTGTTCACTAGACAGAGACAGGACTATTAAAGAATGACGTCATTGTACAAAACCTTCATAGTAACTTGACATCTCTCTGAACAATGTCCGTTTTGCACGACAAGGATAGAAAATGTCCCTTCCAAAAACTTAAAAAGCGTGTATCTCTTTAATTTTTTCGTGGATTTTGTTTATTATTTTTATAATGTTGTCCTTTATGAACCTTCTTTTAAATAATATAACATTTTTGGTAATACTTAACAGTAGTCAACTACCGGATTCTATTAATCCTTATGAAAGATAACACAAAATTACAGTTTTATAGCAAAAAATACGTTTCATTTCTTCACATTCGTATGTAAGGGATGAGAAACCGACACCCAATAGCCACGTCGAGACAATCTGCTCTTACTTATGAGCGTTCAACGAGGAACTTATTGAGGTAACAGCTGCTCACATCAAGACATTTTGTCCCAAAGTACTTCTAAGTTCAGGATATTCCGTGAGTCGATTTTCTAGGCAGTTATGATTCCTTGGTACTTATTTATTGGATTTCTATATACGTTACGCCCGCATTCCGTTCAGAAGTTAGCAGAGGAGTATTTTTACTAAGCTGACGTTTTAATTTCCATTTATCAGATACGATTGAAAAAACAAACACAAACTTCCTCGATAAGTCCTTTACTGTGCAGGCTATTCGTTTGTGGAATGAGTTACCTGTAGGGATTAGACGTGCACAATCACTACCTATTTTTAAGCGGTTAGTTAAGGAGCATTATCTGTCCCAGTAATGACATGAGTATGTTGTTGTCCTATATTCATTTGGTATATATATATATATATATATATATATATAGCTATATTTATTTATTGTAATCGTGTGTAAGTTTATGATGTTATAGGGGATAATACATGTATGTATATTTTGGGAGAATTTTTTTTTATATTTTTTTTTACTAGTTAAGTTAGTTTAGTTTAAATTTCCGATATAATTTAAGTGCACCGGTAACTACCCTTTGTCTCTTCCATGACATTCCAGTCCATTCAATGGTTGTCTGGAAGAGATCGCCGTGGAGCGATAAGACCGCCAGTTGTACACTAGCGCATAAGTAGTTGTTTAAGAAATTAATATAATCTTGTTGTGCAATAAAGAGGATTTGTATTGTATTGTATTGTATTGTAAACTCCAAGTTGCAACTGAAAATGTTCTAACAGAAAAAACATAAAAACTGCCAGATCTAGGAATCCACAAGTTACGCTCGGTAGTTCTATTTGCGACTACTTTTTCTATCGTGTCGACATGACTTATACAATTAGCCAGTCAGCAGGTTGATAGCGGGGCTGACTGTTCAAGGTGCACCGGACGATTAATTAAATGTTGCCACTCGTGGAGGCCCTTTTAATGCACCCCCTTGCGACTACTAAACCAGTTGCCGATCACCTCTAACAGAAAAACTTTAAAACAGCCAGATCTGGGAATCTACACGTTACGCTCGGTAGTCATGGGTAGTTTCGACTACTAAACCTATGTAGCAGATCACTACCAACAGTGAAACTTAAAAACTGTCAGATCTGTGAATCCTAACGTTACGCTCGGTAGTCATACTTGCGACTACTAAACTTATATTGCAGATCAATAGTAACAGAAAAACTGCCAGATCTGGGAATCCTCAAGTTATGCTTGGTACTCGTACTTGCGACTACTGACCTGGCAGATTACTACTTAATGATTATACAAATTGGATATGACAATACGATATTAAATAAAACCACGTATAGAGTATCACGTTCTCTGACTACACGAAAAACCAATCAAATACCAGTTAATAGTTTAGCCACAGGAAATTATTTTAATCTTATTAATTTTGAATGCAGGGCCATTTTACTAGCAAAGATCGTAAGGTCAAAGACCTGTGCAAATACATATGATTTTAAACGCTCTTTCTCAATGATTACAGATGATTAAAAATGGTGTTACTTATTATTTCGATATTTTAATATTTATTTTGTTCAATACTTTTTTTAATTTTCGATAACCAACTTTTTTATGTATTTAAAATGCTTCTATAGACAAGTAATAACCGTGTTTTCATGTAGTGTCATATCTTCGTTGATTTCAATATTCATTATTTCATAGGTTTTGTCAAACCTACGAACAAAAAAATAAAAAAGTTTTAAACGTCTGTAACTAAAAGATAATTCTCGAGACTCTGTCTTTTCATAATGACTCATTAAAATTCATTGAATATGATTAAATATCCAGTTTTATACTTGTTTGAAGTTTTAATACAACTTCTCTAAGCCGTTGTTGACTGCAGTTAATCTTATGCCGTCAAAAGTTCTTTCACTTTACAGTTTTAAGATTATTAATATAATGTTTATGTACGAAAGAAGTTCTAAAAACTGTAATTCATATTTTATAGCCCGTTACACTCCACTACATCACGCTAAATACAAGCAATGGATAAATTTTATGATCTAAAATGTGAAAATTTTTAAAGATGCTTGCGTGTTAGGTTGTTTGTTACTCAATCCGTCCCCTATGGTGCTATCTGCTGCCTGGCGGCACAACTCCTGCCGCGGTGGCGTGCCGCGAGCCACTGAGCGGCGGAAAATTGTGGAAATAATAGGTTTTTGCTTGGCAAGCGTGAACCATCATCGACCGCAACATCGCTTCAAATCAGGTGAGGTGACGGTCAAAAGCAAGGCCGTAAAAAAATTAAAAAAATGTTGTTTATCTAATTTTTATTTTTTCTTTTCATATTTTCTTTTATTTTTCTGCTAAATTATATGAAAGTTATAAAAACAGATAGTCAATATTATAGAGATTATGAACGAATAACAGTTTTATACGAAAATAGCGAGAAATCGTAGTTTAAACGTAAGTAAACAGAAAGGGGCGTGGCCACGCTCAGGGTCAAGTGACACTTGACGTCAATTTGACATTTCGACCGAGCACACTTGAGAGGAATACTACCTAAGAATACTAAAAACAGCTAAGCGGATCAGGATAATATTTTGCATACAGTTCATGACCTGAATTTATACAATGAATACTTCTTATCGATACACCATGTAAGCAAAACAACGATTGTCAGCTACCACTGACCTACCTACCTAGCTATCTACAATATATAAGTGAGGATAAGAAATCTGCATAAGTACTTTCTGTGGGATGCTTCTCAGCTAGATAAGGCAACGATCCTAAGAAGGCAGCTGGGGAATTAGATGCAGTAGGAAGAATATCAAGGGTGGGGATACAAACATGTAGGTAAGGATATAGTGTGGATTGATAAACGCACACACTGTATGATAATTTGTAGTCTCCTCGTTTTCTAGTTATTGCTATAGTTTATGCGGGATGACATGGCGTTAGCGGACATTGACCCGACTTTTACCCCGAATTTGCAATTTTAAAACGATTTCGCTAACCATAATAATCTATTGTTGATGGTATAGATCTACCTAGCGTAGCGTCACATGAGTTGCTTTGCAACGACTTGCTGTCAACGTGGCCACGATAAATCAGTGATAATAATTTCACACGTTTCGTGGAACAACTATTTTACATTAGGCATGGTAGAGCGTTGTGGCGCAACTTGGGAGAGGCCTATGTCCAGCAGTGGACTGCGATAGGCTGAGTTGAGATGGTAAGGTTATGGTGACGATGCTTGGGGGAGGCCTATGTCCAGCAGTGAACGTCTATCGGCTGAAATGATGATGATGATGATGATGATGAGGCATGGTTATCGTTGACATGATAAAATGAATGAGTAAGAAGGGGTAAACGTCCGTTATTGCCTTGTCACCCTGCACGAACTGTAGTTATAGATATTCTCGTACAGTTGCATAAAAAATTCACCAGATATTATATTAAATTTTGACGACCCAAACAACGCCCACAACATTGCATTTTTTAAGCTATTGCATAGCTTCTATCACGGGCCTTGAGCGTGGAGACCGAATCCAGAAATTCCGTAACGAAAATAACCTAACACCCCCCACTCCAACCGGCACAGCGGTGATACTTTTTAGTTTTGCCATCTATCGATGAATAGCAGAACTTTTAATGACTTTTTGAAATATCACGCTTGTCTCTTTAGTTCTGCAAATCGCCCCTAGGTGGCATTGGTTGTATCGGCGTTACTGCGCATGCGTAATCCCCCTCTTCGCCCCGCAATCTGGTGACTCATGCCTGCTTAGAGTTTCGGCGTTAGGGCACCTCCTCTTTGTCATCATCCTCCGAGCCTTTTCCCAATTATATTGGGGTCGGCTTCCAGTCTAGCCAGATGCAGCTGAACATCAGTATTTTACACGGAGCGACTGCCATCAGACCCCCGCAACCCAATTACTGGGCAATACTGACATTCGGAGGTTAGACTAGTTGTCAGACTTTCAGGCTTCTGACTACCCGTAACGACTGCCATAGATATTCGTATGATAACCGGGACCGACAGCTTAACGTGCTCTCCGAGGCACGGAGGGGTCTCGATGTGTAACGAAACGGTCACCCATCCACAGACTGACCGCAGCAAGTGCAGCTTAACCTTGCAGATCGTACAATCCGCGCAGTCGTTGCATCGCTACGAGCCCCTCACACTTCCTCTTTGTATTTACATAAAAAATGCTATGCAATAGCTTTACCGCGGCAGTCTCCGAGTTCCACACGTCCTTTTCTTACTGGTTTAAAATCCTTAGCCAATCACAAAACAATCATATGCACAAGCTAATCTCTAGACAAATATATTGCTATCGCTCGAAAATCTCAAATAGAAAGATAAAACGTGCATCTGTACAGCATCCGTTTGTTACAAAGTCACGTAACTTTGATTTCGTCTCCATAAAGATGAGCTGTATCATTTTGGATGCCATCCAAATTCGTGGCAGCACCAACCCTGAACGGATTATATTATTCAAAGTGACAAACAAACTGATGGGGAAGGGAATTTGATATTGTTTTTTTTGCATTGATAGTTTTGGCTGTTTGGTTAAGCGAATGTGTTTACTTTATTATACGAGTATGCAGTATAGGATAAAGCCAAGAAGATGCATGCTTCCCTAAGATAATAACAACAGCCTACGATCAGTGTCGATTCTGCGATATACTCTCACGAAACAGTCTATGGAGTTTACGTCCTAATTTGACGTTTCGACATACACATACATCGACGTTGACGGATTAATTGGAATAACAATATTCGATACAAGATTGGTTTCTGATGACAAAGACACACCTATTGATATCAACGTCAAAACTGAGATTGCTTGCATACGTCAAGAGGCACGTCGTTGGCCGCGTTGCACAGAAACGCGCCCATTTGTCTGCTGTCCACGTGCCACAGCGACAACAAACTGCCTGTTTAGCTCTTCACTAAATACAGTTAACGTTAAATATGATCCGTTTGCAGACGTCAGCAGGCAAATCATTGGCTGCGATGCACAGGAACGTGCCACAGCAGCAGGGAATTGCCTGTGTAGTTGTCCACTAGATACTCATAATTAACATTAAGTATTATCTGGTTGCTGACAACGGAGGGAACGTGGTTCGCCAGGATGCACAGAAACACGCTCATCAGTATGCGGTCCACGCACCAAAGTGGCAGGAAACTGCCAGTATAGCTTTCCACTAAATACTCACAGTTATCATTAAGTATGATTCACTTGCTGACGGCGGGGGGCACGTCGTTGGCCGAGATATACAGAAAAGCGCCACAGCAGCAGGGAACTGCCTGTGTAGTTGTCCACTAGAAACTCACAATTAACATTACGTATGATGCTTGCTGAAGGCGGGGGCACGTCAATGGCTGCGATGCACAGGAACATGCCCATCTGTCTGCGATCTATGCACAACAGCAGGAAACTGCCCGTTTAGCTCTACACTATATTCTCGTCCAAAATACCGCAGTGTCTCAAGACGAAAGTCTTTGACCAGTGTGTGTTGCTAGTAATTACTTAGGGCACTGAAACCTGGTCGCTCACAATGGGCCCGATAAGAAGGTTCAAAGTCACTCAAACGGCAAAAGAGAGGGCTATGCTCGAATGTACCTGCGTGATCGAATCAGAAACGAGGAGATTCGCAGGAGAACGAAGGTAACCGACATAGCCCGATGAATTGCCAAACTTAAGTGGCAGTGGGCGGAGCACATTGCTCGCAGTACGGATGGCCGATGGAGCTGTAAAGTTCTAGAGTGGTGACCGCGTACTGAAAGGCGCAGCGTGGATAGGCCCTCCACAAGGGAGACCGACGACCTGGTGAAGATTGCGGGAATCCGCTGGATGCGGAAAGTGCAGGACCGGTCGTTGTGGCGATGCTTGGGAGAGGTCTATGTCCAACAGGGGACCTCTCTTGGCTGAAATGATGATGATATACTCACAGTTAACATTAAGTATGATCCGCTTGCTGACGGCGGGGGGCACGTCGTTGGCCGCGATGCACAGGAACGCGCCCATCTGTCTGCGGTCCACGCGCCACAGCGGTAGGGAACTGCCTGTGTAGCTTTCCACTAAACAGAAAAGAAAAACATCAATTAGAATTAAAATTCGTATGCCTGTTATAGGTGGATTTGACGGACACCTAATGTGTAAAAACTTATTTTTAACATCTTCTAAACCAATAACTTGGGAATAAATTATTTATCTTTTAGTACAATAATCTAATTATAGCAAGCGTTAAGAAAGAAAAAATAAAGCAAATGGTGGTGCTTTATGTTTTTTCTTACTTGAGGAATAACAGGGATTATTCCCCACAGCCCTTTCCATCATCGGACGACTAGATGCACATTTTTTTTTTAAATATCCTATATTGAAATATCGTCTAAACCAGACAGAAAAAAAAACGAAGAAAAAAATATAGACGAAGTGCTGCAACCAATCATAAGATTGCCAAAAAAACTGTGCTCCTTCGTGGGTTCTTGAGTGGAGACCGAGAATCGGTAAACGTAGGGTAGGACGCCCTCAGGGTCGGTGGAGCGGTGGTATTCGCAAGGTGGCTGGTAGCAACTGGATGCGAGCGCCGAGGATCGATGTCAGTCGCGTGCCATTGGAGAGGCCTATGTCCAGCAGTGGACAAATATAGGCTGATGATGATAATGATGATGAAACATTATGCGGAAGAGAATCTTTGTAGTTAATAAAGTCTTTATTTCTACTCATACTAGATTCTCATTAGACCATACCGTACTGCATTCACCAATGTCATTCAATAACAAAGCCTTTAGTTCATACCAAAGCCCCTACAGTGTCGTTCATCATAGCCTACAGGTAATACAGGTACCTACAGGTACAGGTAATACCTGTATTCCGTAATAGAGGTTTACCGTTTATAACCGTGGAAGTCGTAACAGTTAACTAAGGGAAATAACTGTGGTTATTATAGCTTTAGTATGTCCCTGACTGCCTTGCTACGACTATTGTTATGAGCTTTACGGGTACGGGGATTTTAAAATCTGCCCCCCTAGCCAAGTCTATATGTCTATATGCCTATATGTTGACGATTGTAGATTGTCAACTTGGCTAGGGGGGCTGAGTTCGACTCGAAAGACCAGTGAAAATATTAAAAAAAAGGTGGTATTTTTCTCAGACTGGATTGCAATTACTTTTTATTTGTCCTTTATACTATAGGATCTAAATTTTTCAATTGAAGACTAATTATTGCATATATGCACTATCTGAGGCAGACAAATATTATAAAAGGTTGAGGTTGAACGGTTCTCTCTATCGCTCTAAGGTTTGCTGTTAGAAAACTCAGTTCTGAGTTAAGCTCGCCGATGTACATAAACTTTCCTATTGTAATATAAATGTATATATGTGTGTACAATAAAGAATAAGAACGGATTTAGATAAAATTTGGCATACAGATTGGCCATGTCCTGGATTAACATACAGTGTGGAAGTAAAAATTGTCTTAGCAACTCACTAACGAGTTGCATATACCTAGTTACGTATATAGGTCATGTCGTCGTCGGTTTAAGACACTGGTATTGCAATAAGGTAGTCGCCTCTGAACTAGCAATCGAAACATGCATTTAATTTAATTCCATCACGGCCATTCAACTCTGAACCTTATTTACAAACATCATACAGTTACTTTTTATCCCAGAAAAATAAACAGTTTCCGAGGGATGCGTGATAAACGAAAAATAAACTATTTGATGTCAACCACTCGGCATAATATGTACCAGGGTGTCATAAACATACACTAATATTATAAATGCGAAAGTTTCTGAGGGTGTAGGTATATTTGTTACTTTTTGACGCTGTAGCAGCTTAACCGAACACGTAATCGAAGCCACGGGCGCCCTCTAGTATTATAATATGGGTGTTTGTTTTTCGTGAAATAAGTTTCTGTTATTAATTTCATATATATTATACAAAGGCTTATTTTTATATAATTTAGATGCTAAAACCCATGTTGCAATGTAATGTCTGTAGAGAAAAACAATCAAGATAGGTACTAAAAGATTTGAAGAGCTTTTTGTGATACAAATACAAAATAGGTATAGTGCTTCAACAATACTTTCAAAAATTAGTGCTTAGAGTCTCCTTTCAACTAATTAATGCCTGTGTTAGGAGACTCCGCTCTTCTATAACAGAGCTTATAATTAAGGTAAGTTGAAGGTTAATTTAAATAAAACATTATATTACTACGTGATTATCTACATATTATAACTTATATACTTTACGTACCTACACAAGGAAATATTATAATTTACAACATACAGGAATAAAGAGTACGAGAGTAAAGGTGCAGGCACACAGCGGGCGGGACGGGACTGAGGTGGAGAATCTACCGAACGTGGACGCCCGTGCATGTCACACTGCGGGCGGATCGTGCGCGGGACAGAACGGCGGCGGAATGATAGCGCCAGAAGAAAAGGCCCCGCTGTCTGTGTGACTACTACTATGCATTCCCATATAATACAACGCCAGCGTATCAGCGTCTGGACCCCCTGAACCCTACCACCTGGGCATGTACTCCCGTCCTTAAATAGACTTCGGACCCAAGTTGGCAGAAGCAAAGATAATCTCCAAAAATGTGGGTTCACGGACGGTTTAGATGTCCAGTGTGAGTGCGGCGTCACTCCGCAAACAATGGCTCACCTTCTATCTTGTACCGCGTGCCCAGTCACCTGCACGCGTGAGGGGCTAATGACCGCCAACCACAATGCAGTGTGCGTTGCAGAACACTGAGCCAACAAAATTTATGAAAATTTGCCATCGACTTGCTAAGAAGAAGAAGCGTATCGGACGCGCACCGCCTGGCATTGTCTTTCCGCCGGCGCCGGCGCGGCGAAGCGACGGCGGATCGGTCACGCGGTCAAAACGCCCGGCAGGACAGTGCTGTGTGCAGGTGTACTGTCTAATAATACAGTTCATTACAACACGACGAGACAATACAATACAATACAAATCCTCTTTATTGCACAACTAGATTACATTAATTTCTTAAATAACTAGGTACTTATGTGTTAGTGTACAACTGGCGGTCTTATCGCTCCACGGGGATCTCTTCCAGACAACCATTGAATGGACTGGAATGCCATGGAAGAGACAAATGGTAGTTACCGGTGCACTTAATAATAAAAAGTCGGAAACTTATTAATTAAACTAAACTAACTTAGCTAATAAAATAAAATAAATATACCAAAATATACATAACTACATGTATTATCCTCTATAACATCATAAACTTACACACGATTACTATAAATAAATATAGCTATATATACATATATATACTAAATGAATATAGGACAACCACATTCTCATGTCATTACTGGGACAGATAATGCTCCTTAACTAAACGCTTGAAAATAGGTAGTGATTGTGCACGTCTAATCCCTACAGGTAACTCATTCCACAAACGAATAGCCTGCACAGTAAAGGATACCCACCGACGAAGGACTACGAGGATACCCGCTGACGATACGCTTTAGTACCGTTCCGCTTTATGTTCGCTCACTGTGGGTTTGCAGCTTAAATCAAGAAACTAACAACAAACTTTAACCCAGTCATTTGCATTTTATAAAAAGAATGTAGAAGCACGCAACTAAATAAGACCACTTTATTTTCCACACTTGCTTCCCTACATAATGCCATCTATCAAATATTAAAGGCCACGCCGATGATCAACATTACTGTAATTATCACCACGATAGCGTTAGGTATACTAATAATTTAAGTAGGTTACACGCGAGCATAGCACGTCAGCTCTTAAAGCCTACGAATGCATTGAAAAAGTAGGAATATTAAATGGAGGAAAGTTATTTTTGCTTTTCTACTTTTACTTTGCACAAGCGATACTTTGAAAATTACTGCCGACATGAATTTGATTCTTGCTTGTGATTAAGGTGCAAAGAAAACACATTTAATAAACTTAAATTCAAATTCAAATTTATTTATTTGTCAAACATAGGTATGATGTACAAGACATGGTGTTTGTTTATAAATAATCCAGTATCACTATGCTTTGTTTTTTATCAGAAATTTGATAACATTTAAGAGTATTTAAATGTAGATAATATTACAGATTTGTTGAAATTAATTACTAACTGAATGCGAAAATATAGATGGATGGTTTGTCCTTAAATTACGCTTAAACGGCTGAACGGATTAAGATAAAATTTTGTACAAAGATAGACCAGGTCTTATATTAATAATTAGGTTACTTTTTACGCGACTACTGAACATGGGGTCCTGGGTTTCATTTCTGGGTCGGGCAATGTTTTATTAGGTTTTTTCATTAGGAAATTCTCAGTAGCAGCCCGGAGTCTTGATTTGTGCCTGGTTAATGGCAATAGGCTCGCCCCCTATTACATAACATCACGCCTGTATTTCCCCGAAGGGGTAGGCAGAGGTGTATAGTAGGTACACCCACATTTCGTCAGTTATGTTATAGTCCCATGTAATAGGGGGCGAGCCAATTGCCATTGACCGGGCACACAAATCCAGACTCCGGGCTGCCCTATTACATGTGACTTTATAACATTGCTGGTGAAATGTGGGTGTACACCTCTGCCTACCCATTCGAGGAATACAGGTTTCAGTTATCACCAATTTGTTAATACTGCATGACTGGTTGAACGAAAAACCTATAAAAGGAGGATGTTCAGTACTTGATTCTCATTCCAAATATGTAGAAAAAATGGTACCTTAATTTTTGAAATATTTATCCAATCAGTTTCATCAATTACTTTGGACACTGTTCCGCGCTTACAAATCGAAGTTGCATGCAGTGAGGTGATGTACGGTCACGATATTTCCCGGTCGTACATTTTGTCGACAAAATCCCTTGAACGAATCCTGCTACATCACACGTACCTACGCTGCCATCAATCATTGAGTGCAAGCGATTTCAGCCTTAGTGGTGGTTCATCGGTAAGATTTCTAGTATGACAGTGTCTTGCAGTCACTATTTCTACCCTCTCCGCCTTTTGTACTGACAAGCAGAACGGTAGTCCGTCAGAAGGTGCGCGAGAAATAAATCTTACTCCCGTATGCATGATTTAACGTGGTTTATTTTTTCATTGAACTTTTTTTCTTTATTTGTACGAACATTTTACCGTATTCCTAACTTTGTCCCTATTTCATCCAGTCACCCTGTATAGAACGTATAACCGAAAGGGTTTATCTATCCAAAAGGGTGAAGAGTAAAATTGGTATAGAACCTCTATGCAAAATTGGTATAGAACCTCTATGCAAAATTGGTATAGTACCTCTATGCAAAATTGGTATAGAACCTCTATGCAAAATTGGTATAGAACCTCTATGCAAAATTGGTATAGAACCTCTATGCAAAATTGGTATAGAACCTCTATGCAAAATTGGTATAGAACCTCTATGCAAAATTTCAGCCCAAAATAAATTACTCGAAAGTTAAATTAGTTACTTTAAATTCCTGTCTTCCGCTTTAATTTAATTCTTACTTTCGTAAGTACCTAGCTTAGCACACAACACTCAGGTTCAGTGCCTGTGTGGTAGGTACACATAAGAAGTGGCCAAGGATAGTTGAGCTGGTCGCTTCAATACATACATTGATTTCATAAGTTTATTGAATTCAAATCATAAAAATCGTGTAACTGCACTACGAAGGTCATTATCTTTTCACATCAGTTACTAATATTAAGATATAGGTGCTAGTGATGTGTAAAATTCAGTTTAATGTGTTTGGTTTCTTCTATGGGAATTTCTCCTGTTTCTAATGTGTAGATCATAGTACATAGTACCTTAGTGGTATAGATATAGGATTTAAAACCCTTGCCATATAATTTGTTATCATCCAAAGAAGCCGTGCACTTGATTTGTGTATACCCTTTCCTTGGTTGAAAGGAATTGTGGTCAGGCAAACCTTTATCATTGGATGTTTATATGCCGTGCATAGTTAAAAGTCCATATATTCGTATGTAGGTTAAACTATGAAAGGAAGACAAACATTTTAGTATTTCAAATAAGTTTCTCGTAAAATATGGCGTTTATTTTGGAGTTAGCCAAAGTAAACTCGAGGAAATGACTTAATATGCTGTTTGGCTTGCGTGACCCTAACACATAATTTACCAAAATATAACGTACCGTATCGAAATACAAGCCATTAGTTAAAGTTGTAGTGTTACAATTGAGTAACTTTACTAGTAAGCAAAGCCGTGAAAAATAGGCTGTCAAATAAATAAAAATATAGAACTTGAGGGACCAATTTGCTTTGATATGTCAAAAATCTATTCATTTTAAGTTTAAAGATATAAATTGTGGAAAGATTAAATCGCTCACGAGCAGGATTCGAATCTGCGACTCAGTACGCTAGTGCTTTAGCCACTAAACTACCGTGCACACTGCTTGTGGTATCGAATTTAACTTCCACTTACGTCTTTCATAAACATACGAAACCTGCATAGTAAATGCATGCAAGCATGGCATGTTCTATTTATTTATACTGTTTTTTATGTATATTACAAAAATTTTGATCAAATAGCGATTTTTTTTTTATCTTCGACGAAATAAGAAGGAATCCTCCCAAGTCGAAGCGTATATTTTTAAAGAATTAATAACAACGTGAGCGTCTCTAATAAACTCCATTTGACTTCATATTTTTGACTAATCTCTTGTAAGTACTCTATGGATTTGTAATGTATTACGTTGACACCACTGTTATAGACAGCCAATGTTAGCCAACCTCTTTTTGGCACCTTTACATCCACAAAAATAGGAGGGCAAAACTGTATATTTATTATGCAACCACTTGTTTGAAATAAGTTTTGTAAGCAAAACATAACCTCAAAAAGTTAATAATTCAATAAATAACTATCTGTGGGATACTGTCCGTTTATGAAAAAGATTGCAACCAACGATTCAACATTGCCTTCATCGAATTTTGTATGGTGAGCATCAACTTTTATTCGTTACATCCAAAGGCTAGGCACTAGTGAACTTTAACAAATTATTTTAATTATTTTAATAAAACCTGCTTAAAGTAGCAACAGTTAATTTTAGAATTAAATACTTGATAATTTTCTTATCCTAACTCCTTAAGCCACGTTTTGGTCCCTAGGGAACTCTAGGGGTAAATGACAATGCCAAACTCTTTACTCTGAAATTATCGCCTTAATGCTCGTTTATAGCCACCTGTAATCGTCCCTAAGGACTATAAATACTAAATTCTACCCTTTAAAAAGTTTATATTTATTTTTCTTAAAGTTTCCGACATAGTGATCAGAGGTTTGGTCCTTCGGTACAAATGATCAACCCCATCTTTTATCTGGGGACTCGTAAGCAAACTGAAGGATAACCTTTAGAATGAGATAGGTACTCACTTATACACAGAATAGATCATACTGAAAAAGGAAACTACGGTTGCCATTTGTAAAAATATAGGTAAACGAATATGGGTAGGATTACTTAAAACAAACAAAAATACAAATATAATTTTCATTCATACGTACGTCATAGTTTAAAAAAAACAGCTGATCCCTACATTATTTTCCACATAAATAGACAAAATATAGGGTAACAGCTGTTTTTTCGCGATTTCAATGTTGGTCCCATAGTAAAAGTTGTTCATAATGATGAGTACAATGACCCTTGAAGAGGTTTAGTATAAACTTAGAAAAAGGTTGTATAATTTTGAACTTTAATTAAGTACCTACCTACATATTTTAACTTGCAAGCTAGACAAAATCTTAAGGTGCATATAGTGGATAGAAAAATTCGCTCATCGAGCAGTATCTCAATCGTTATATTTTATCTACACTAATAGTGATATTAAAATTTACGATTATTATTATCTGACTTTAATAATAACTTGGTGCACCCAAAACCGTTTTATCATACTGTTTTTGCGTCTTAAGTATATAAATACAACAAATACAATTTGTTATACGCTGCCATCGCTCTTGCTCGATGTCGTCGTACTGTACGCATCGGTAACTCCGGACACATCTATATTTTCGGATATATATATGCCAAAGCGGATATGTATCTCTCCTTCACTTTCAAAAAAATAAACATATCTTCTATCCGAGTAACCCCGACGCCCGACATTCGACACTGACGACAACGATATGGAACGAAAAACCAAGTAAATACTTTATTGACTTCCACATAACAATTTAAATAAGTCCCTAACTCCTAAATTAGGCTATCATCAAAAAATTATAATCAAAACATTGTAATTGTAGCACTATTAATAAATATATTGAAATGAAAATATCCTTACTTTTTAGAATAACCTATGTTGCCATATTGTAACACCCGTTGGTATAATTTAGTGGGCTTCAGGTAAACAAGTTTGACTATAATGTTAGCCTGTAAATAGCGTGGGCCTTTTTGTGTAAAAACCGATATATCACATAATTTCCACAATGTTTTCCTCTTTGTATAACTATTATTTAGAAGTTCCTTTCTTTGTGAATAAAAGGGGTCCAATACATACAATTCTTTATAAGATTCCTCATAAATATTTGTCTGTAAACAGTTTGTCTATTTCAAATCACTTGTCCCTTTTATATCAATAAATCAGAACACACCTACGCTAGTTTTTATGAGTGTAGGTCTTCTATAATTTTCTGATTTCCTGATGTGAATATCGACATATTCAGGTACGTTTATTTCTTTTTCAGATAACATTTTGGTGATCATTTATGATTTTTTTTATTTTTGAACTACATTTTATTGAAATTATTAATGAGCTTTATTTTATTGATTGTAGTGATGAATGATTGAAGAAAAATTTCTGAAGGGTTTTAAAGCTGAAACAGTGGACCCAAAACAAAATCTAAATCAAATCAGAGGCGTTTTGTAAAAAAATTGTCTTTAAGAAATAGCATTTTTTTTTAAGCAATTCTCATCGTCATCATGTACTTAACTATTTCCTCATTACTAAAAGATCCATTTTTATGCCTTATTTTCTTTAATTGAATTTCCCTAAGTTAAGTCGATTTAAGCGGAGGGGCTCGTAGCGAAGCAAGGACTGCGCGGATTGTACGATCTGCAAGGTTAAGCTGCACTTGCCGCGGTC
Source organism: Asteroscopus sphinx (assembly GCA_949699075.1). Taxonomy (NCBI): domain Eukaryota; kingdom Metazoa; phylum Arthropoda; class Insecta; order Lepidoptera; family Noctuidae; genus Asteroscopus; species Asteroscopus sphinx. The sequence goes on along the minus strand of OX453016.1, from coordinate 21,630,016 downwards.
AGTCTGTGGATGGGTGACCGTTTCGTTACACATCAAGACCCCTCCGTGCCTCGGAGAGCACGTTAAGCTGTCGGTCCAGGTTGTCATACGAATATCTATGGCAGTCGTTACGGGTAGTCAGAAGCCTGAACGTTTGACAACTGGTCTAACCTCCGAATGTCAGTATTACCCAGTAACTGGGTTGCTTGGGTCTGATGGCAGTCGCTCCGTGTAAAATACTGATGTTCAGCCGCATCTGGCTAGACTGGAAGCCGACCCCAATATAATTGGAAAAAGGCTCGGAGGATGATAAGTCGATTTAAGGCGCATTATTTACTGCGCCCTTTGAGTCGTTTAGTCGATCAATAATATTCTATAAATAGTCAACATCTATCATTCATCGATTGCGGAATATACAAAGACTTGTAGGCTTAGAAATAGCTGTGGTTTTATGAAATAACATATTTAGGCAATTCTCATCCTCATCATGTACCTAACCATTTCCTCATTACTAAAAGTTCCATTTTACGCCTGATTTAGTCTTTATTTGATTTTTCCTAAGTTAAGTCGATTTAAGGGGCACTATTTACTGCGCCCTTTGAGTCGTTTAGTCGATCAATAATTTCCTATAAATAGTCAACATCATTCATTTCGATTGCGGAATATATATAGACTTATAGTCTTAGTAATAACAAGGTTTGAAGTAGTCATGAAGAATACTGCTACCAAGGCTCGGAACCGGTTTGAGAAATACCGGTTAGTACCGGTTTATTGCGGTTTAGCTCCGAACTTTTCTTGAGAACGTGAACGTTTAAAGAACTTTATTTAACCTAAATTAACCGGTTTAATCGACGAGCACCAAGTAAGAAAGAAAAGAAAAGTAGTTACTTACCCATTTTTGGATTTTTTGTAGCGGATCTGATTCTGATCTGATTGAAGTAGCATAAACGTTCGTCGCGAAACAGAAATTGTCTTTCTACTAAAGAAAAATAAAAACGAAACGGCGTTTGTTTGTATTAACCGGTTTTTATTGCTCTAAACCGGTTAATCCAAAAAAACTTTTATGTAAAGTTCCCTCAAAATACCGGTTTAAAAAACCGGTTTATTCGAACGAAACCGAAATTTAAAGGTTTAGCGTCAAGTACATAATAACGGTTTCAAAATTTAACCGGTATCCGAGCCCTGACTGCTACTTTTGTGATAACCCTTTAAAGGGAATGTAGCAGCCATGTGGCGCCCCCATCAGTAAAAAAAATGTTACTCGCTTAATACATCATTTATCGTAAATTAGTTTTTAATGATTGAAGTACAGGTACTTTAGTTTAATCAGAAACTATTAACTCTGTAAATTATACTTCGCTGTAGTTGTAGATAGAAGAAGTGCGAAAAACGGCCACTTTTTAAAATCACTTCGGGAGTACTCGGCTACGCCTCGTCCTTCCAATATTACTCGGTCATCAATTGCTTTATTACTGGCCTGGACATTAATGTACTATTTCTCCCACTTGCTCGGAAATAGGTTCATTAATCAAAAAAAAATACAACAATCGGTTCTTTTCCGTACGCAACGAAATAACAGGCCAGTAATATGCAACCACAGATATGCAACACGACAATAATAGAAATTGCTAGGCAGTTTTTATTTTTTAAATTATGCTACCGAGGTTTTTAAGCACACACTTACATAAATTAGGTGTTTTTAGGTCTACTATTATAGCCTACTAGTACCAGGTCGTCGGTCCACCATATGGGTTCTTTTTACGCATTTTCATTAAAATATACACAAACGAACCGGAACCGCGGAGAGGAGCCAGCTTATTAAAGACACACCAACGTATTATGTAACAAACATTATAAATATGTCTGCTTTGGCCACCACCTCCGCTCATTTTCCGGTTTGAATTAAGAACAAGGGCAGCGCATAGAGCTAAGAATATCATAAAGTTTCCTATCTTTTGACTGGTCCTTTTCGGGAAAGCTAGTAGGCTTTGTTTGTGCAATATATATCTTTTTTTTTTTTTGCCTTTGGGAAATCCTCATGGACGTGCAGACTACCCCGAGTCTGCTGCTCGCAGGCCCTATCCTCCCGTAATTTTTTATAGAGGTTTTCTTCCTCGCGGTCTGGGCGGTAAAGCCAAGACCCTCGGTCCCAAGAGGCGCGAGAATACTACTCAGCTGGCACTCCTGGGGTTACGAGATCGACGGGGGCAGGGAAGGACAATCCCCCCGCTGCCTGCCCAGTGGCAGGGTGAGTGCACACCGGGCCCGCACCTGCTCCTCCACTGTGCCCTCTGCTGGCATCAGAGGGACAAGTGGAGCAACTCCCCATTGGCCCACATGGGCCCCTCCCGTACCAGAATATTCGCCACAGGCAATAAGATCCCCAGAGGGTTAATCCCTCGTAAGGGTTCCATTGCCTGTACCCAGGATGCACCGGCCTAACAACTGCCGTTCCCTCCAGACGTGTCCAGGGGGACAAGCAGACGTCAGACACACTTGGAGGTTTTCTGGCCAGCACCCCGTGCAATATATATACCTACATATCTGGACCCTTGTTATATTTATGTTATAATGATTTTAATTATATCTTTATTGTAGGTGTGCCTTATAAAAATAAATAAATATGTTTATGTTAGAGATTTTAATTAATAGTATCTAATAAATTTTACCAGTATATTAGTTAGAAGTAAGAACCTCAAAACACAAAATTTTCTAAAGAGTAGTGGAGATCGGATGGTAATCTCTTTACTTATAACGAGAAACACACCAAGTTATGGTCATTAGAGCAAAGTACCACAGAGCTAGGAATATTATACAGTTTCTTATCTTTTGACAGGCATTTTTGGGGAAAGATGGTAATGCTTTATTTTATTAATACTTGTGTACTATAAAGCATCTAAATATAAAAACTTAAACGTCCTAAGATTACTCATGACCCAACGTTATTGTGATTACATAAGTCATTATTAATATTTATGAATACACATATTTTTTTCCTTTTCAAAAAGTAGGTATTTTAATATTTCTAGTTTATGCAATACCTCTTCATAATTTCCAGAGCTACATCTAGTCACCACTACTAAAATCATGCTTTGAAATATACAGAGATGAAATATAACATAGACTTAAGAAGGTCATAAAGTTGCTTATCTTTCTTTGAGAATAATGTTGAGAATGGCTGTGGCTTTGACTTGAAATTTAAAAAGCAGCAATACCTTTGTTAAGGCTGGCTTAAAATCGTAGATCATATATTATTTCTTTCCATTTCTCAGTAGTACCAGTCTATGTAAAATTGCACATTTTAAAATACAATACTAAACAGTACCTTGTAGCTTCACGAGGTGTAAACTTGGTTACTTCACTACATAGAAACCTAAGAAAAGTAGTCTTAACCTTTTTGTTCCACACAACAAACAGAAAATCTTATTTAAAAACCCCTACCTAGCACAAACATGACATTACCGCAAAAAGAGACCCAAAACTCAACAACAACAGCAAAAAGACTCGAAGGACCAGATTTTGTGCCGTACCTATCTAGTATTTTAAGCAGTCAACGGAGCGGGTAATAGGAGCAACACGTTTCTCGTACCTAGCAATTTGTTCCGGCACCTGTACCTGGTTATACCATACATGTCGGGCATAATCTTAAGATTAAACTTTAAGATATGTGTAAACAAAGTCAAGAGAAATGTTTTGAGCTTGTCTCTTGTTCTGTTAAGTGGTGAGATTTAAGTTTTAAGTGTTATGTTAAAATTGATATACGAAGTAAAAATGGGGTTGGTGGATTTAGAGGTTGGAATTGGCATCATACACGAAGTTTTTTAATTGTAAGCAGCCTTTGCCTTGCCTTTGTAAGCATATCTGCCAAGCGTGGTGATTATGGCAATGTTAATTAAAGGCAGCAGTAAAAATAAGTAGGCTTATTTGTGTTGAGAAATATATGTTAATAGGCTTAATATAATATGTGATGTTAATGACTTTTTTTTATTTTTTTATTTACTTAAAGGCACACCAACAACCTATTCACAATTCTTTTTATAGAAGGGTAGTATACATAATACATAATGTATTCATAAAGTGGTCCTGTGCAAATAGGTCACTTACAGGCATGCACGACTTTCACAGTGGAACGAGTAGCTAGCTGATAACCTACTAAAATAATATTATCATTAATTAATTCACATCAAGTTGTAACTATACTCGTTATTTGAAACATATTATTAATAATTAATTTAAATCAAGTTGTACTATATTTGTTATTCAAAACTTATACAGATATTATTAAATACTTAATTTGTTGATATTAATAGACTTAAACTCATACATAAGTCCCAATTCAATTTACTAATAAAACCTAAAGGTACTTCTATAATGCGTTTTATACCTAATAATTAAAAAATATTTAAACAGACAAGAAGTAAAACATGTTCTTAATGCCTATCTCATCAAATGTCAAGAAATAAAGCAATTGAAAAAACCACAGTGAGTTATAAAAATATTTCTGTTAGGGGCTGCTTCGCAACTTCCCTTATTGGTTTTATAATATTTAAACCTTTACCCCTTTATTACAAATGCTTAGTTTAAACCGGGTTAAACATCAAACTTCATGCATGAAAAGGTGTTTAAGCCTGGCTTAAGCAAAACCTATTATTAAATCCTATTTTATAATTAGGTGGTTAGTTATAATAAAGAGATAAAACTTAAAAACATACAAAAAGAAAAAATAAGATATTAACCTCACTTCATCAACTCAGCCTATCGCAGTCCTTTGCTGGATATAGGCCTCTCTCAAGTAGCGCCACAACACTCAGTCTTCCGCTTTCCGCGTCCAGTCCCCCCAGCCACCTTGTTCAGGTAATCGGTCCCCCTGGCGGGGAGACGCCCTACGCTGCGTTTGCCGATTCGCGGTCTCCACTCAAGGACTCGTCTGCTCCAGCGGCTATCGGTCCTTCGACAGACATGGCCAGCCCACTGCCACTTCGGCTTACTGATCCTACAAGCTATGTCGGTCACTCCGGTTCTTCTCCGCCTCACCTCGCTTATAACACAAAATTACTTCAATAGCTTACCTTTATCAAACTCCCTAGACTGTGGCTTCTTCAGTAGTACAGGCTCATGGTCTTCTCTCCTCCACGTGATCTTGGGAGGCGGGTGACCTGTCGCCTTGCAAGTCAGCGTTGCGTTCTCCAACTCTTGGACGGAGACATCCCCTGAAGTCTCATCACTCATAATGTCGGGTGGAACTGTGGACAAATATTTGAGGTTATTGGTCTGGTTAAGTCTGGTAAAGTTGTACAGTACGACACAAAAAATAAGGCACGTTGTCAATCTTTGTTCGCGCAGACACGAAAAGACGATCGACGAAAACACCCGAAACATTAAATAAAAATATAATCAACCTTATTCTATGCCCATGAGGTGTTAAAATTGATTGCCAGTACGTCTTTTTCTATTTCGCTCACACGCTTCCGTACTCTAGCGGCAGCGGTTGTGGCTTTAGGCGCTCAGCAATGGTTTTTTCTGATTGGTTAACCAATTTCTCGCGTATTTAAATTATGTTATCTGCGCAGATACATCGGTGGGCCATTAAACCTGAAAAGGGGGTCATTATACTCATCATTATGAACAACATTTACTATCGAATCAATCATGAAATCGACAAAGAACAGCTGTTCCCTACACTAAATTTCTGTTCACTTAAATCGACAAAATGTATGAAACAGTGATTTATGGTTTTTTTTTCGATTTCAGAGCAAACTATATTATGGACCCATAGTAAAAGTTGTTCATAGTAAAATGAGTACAATGACCCTTTTTCAAGATTAGTGTAAACTAAAACTCATGTTGTACACTTTAGACCAGCCATACTCAACCTTTTTTTTATAGGGGCCACAAACACGTTTCAGTCACGGTGTCGAGGGCTGCAAGCAAAAATTATTTAGGTCTTAATTAAAACGTAATTCCAAGTTAACGATGTAGTTACTTTATTATTGAGAAAAGAAGTTTTAACAAAGATGTTTATATGTTTTAATGCGATTTTTGATACTGTGTAATTAAGATCTGGCTTGTCGCTACATGCTATCCTGATAACATCTTCCAGATGAGAATCTGTAAGTTTGTTTCTGTGAACGTTCTTATACATTATTTTTGAAAAAGACGATTCGCACACATACGTAGATTCAAAGAATGTTAGTAGAATTTGGGCACATCTTTGGACGATTTTATATTTTTGGGGAACAAAAAATCGCTGATAGCGCTGGGCTCACATTCCCGTTCTGAAACTCCCATTCTCTGACGGGCGCGAAATTTAAAATAGTTTACAATTTTGTAAATTTAGATGGGCCAACAATAAAGGCCTGGCGGGCCACATGTGGCCCGCGGGCCGCAGGTTGAGTATAGCTGCTTTAGACCATCAAGCCAATTTGCCGGATACCTCCGGCATATTATCTGTGCCCTCGGTTAATAAGCATATGCAGTAGCACTACATAACATTCGCCCCGCTACCAATCGGAACATCTCTCTGTCAGTGATCGGCATCAATCATACCATCACATTTTTGAGCTGGCCAATCATAACGCGCCGTCCGCCCCCTGTACCCTGCAAAAATATTCGCTCGTGTTTTCGTGCAAAACTTTGTGTATGCGGTGTTACCACTGACGTGTCATCATCATCATCATTTCAGCCGAAAGACGTCCACTGCTGGACATAGGCCTCCCCCAAGTATCGCCACAACGACCGGTCCTGTGCCTTCCGTATCCTGCGGATTCCCACGACCTTCACCAGGTCGTCGGTCCACCTTATGGGGGGCCTACCCACGCCACTGACGTGTAGTAGACTGTAAGTAAACATTTAAATAAATAAATAAACTCATATTGTGTGTGTTTTCAAGAGACAGAAAGCACATTACCATTATAAAGGTACTAAAGGACCAACGCATTCAATTCCCAAGCTTTACCTGAAAACCAAGTTAACCATATATATAAACAACATCGTACAGACATGAAATATGTACGACATAGTACATAACCCAAAAAACAAAAAAAAACTGGACGATAAAAGCGAACGCACGATTCACCGCAAGGGGCTGCCAATTTTTAACGCGAAAACTTTTTGTACCACTGCGAGGGGGTGAAACCGCGGCAAAGAGGGTGAGGAAAAAGGTGAAGAGAGGTAAAAAAAAAACGTGAATTTCCACAATATTGTTGTGATTTATCGTACCGAGCACGCTGTAGAAACTTTTTGGTACTTTAACCATTTTCGTTCGACGCCAACGATTTGCATTCAACGGGGACTTAAATTTTGTTAAGTTTTGCTTTATTTATGCTCTAGAATCTTTGTTAAGGTTGTGAATTCGTTTGTTAAAGTTTGTTTAGAATTTCGTAAATTATTGTGGGTGTAACGATTTCTTGTATTTGGTAGAGGTGTTGCTGTTTACAAGTTTACAACAAAAGATATAACGATAAATCCTTTATTTCAGATTTGCATCCATTTTGTTAGTATACATTGCACTTACAACCTAAGGGAACGTACCCATACTAAATGACCCGTCCAGGGGGGGGGGGGGAGGTCTTCAAAATACCACGCTTGGTCATAGGGATGGAGGGGGACTTGGGTTTTCGTCACGTAGTCAATATGCTCTAGGAAAAACTCGCTCTTTTTCGAGCTATATTCAAAAACGGCGCGCAGCGTTCAGTGCTTTTTAAACTCACAGGTGGCAATACTGACGCGTATAAGCACGCAAAGACACATATGAGCAAAACAATTTTTTTTTTTCTTTCTGTTTGCAAAAAACGATTTAAAACCGTATTTTTGAATTACTACGTGAAAACTAGAGGGGAGGCTTGGCATATACTATGGCTGGTCACCAAGGGGGGAAAGAGGGGTGTTTTTTTTTAATGGGTCACGTAGTATGTGTACGTTCCCTAATGTTAGTAAATTACAAATTTCGAATTGAGATTAATTATAAAATATAGCTTACATAGTTTAGACTATGCCATTGGGGCATGTAAGCGTAACCAATGCTGCAGTATGGGGGCGTCCCACCTGTCCTTTATTAAATGGTATTCAAGATGCTGGTGGGGCTGTCGCACACCCTGGGAAGATATGGGATTCGAAAGATATTGACGACGTCTGTGGTCTAGTGGTTCGAAGTTCGGACTGCTGATCACGAGGTCGTGGGTTCGATTCCCACAGGACACAAATATTTGTGTGATGAATATATAAGTGTTTGTGTTAGTCTGGGGGTTTCTCATGTATTATACGTATTTATAGACAATTTTTTTTAAATTTATTTATTATTTACAAATAAAAGTATATAAATATTATATCCATTGTCTAGTATCCATAGCACAAGCTCTACTTAGTGTGGGACTAAATGGTGTTGTATAAAAGTGTCCCGAAAATATTTATATTTATTTATTATTGTTATTTATATTTCAAAATATTTTCTAAATTTATTTTTCAATGCGATATGACTCTTCGTAGTCTCCTACAGTGTTTATTTAATTCTGGCTGGCATAAATTAAGCTAACCAACAGATTAAAATGAAAACACGAGTTCGCGTGTTAGCTCGTATCCTACTCAATATAGGTAATCTTGATGTGGCAATAAATCATTTTTCATTCTTTATTTATTTCTTTCTTTCTAATCCATTTTATTCTTCAGCCCTGCAAAGGCCGTCAGCGATTTGAACATTCTTTACTCAAAATTAAAATGATAAACATAAATTGGAATTTTAACTATTCATTTTGCCACACACACAATAGTACATTACTGTCGAGGCCTGAAACTAAGCAATTGACGGCCGAGTAATATTGCAATACTTCCGAAACGATTTTAAAACCTTTTTAACTAAACGAGACCGTTAATTGCTATTTCGGCCGAGACTTGTATGTGTATAGTACTTTTCTCTCATTTACGAGGAAACAATACACAAATTATTCAACAGTATCTATTTTTCATTCGTGCCAATACGTTTTTGTTCTATTTTCGAGCGCTGTTTTGTTCTATTTTCAAAGTTATGAAAAAAAAGAAGCGCATTCAGCCTTTATAATGATAAATATTTTGTACCTAAGACACCTAATTTATGTGTGTACTTAAAAGCCTCGCTAGCATAACTTAACAAAAAATGTTTATGTTTTGCTATAAAATTATAAGTCAGTATTAGGTTTTTTAGGTTTTAGGCCTTGTGTGAGATATTAGAGTTAAAATAGAGTAATATTAGAATTTCGTCTTGGTGCATTTATCAAAGAGAAACTTGTCTTGCGTTTTAATGAATTTTTTTTAAATATTTTTTTAAATTAAAAATACTTACCTGTTTATTCATAAAGTTTCAATTTTCAATTATACAATATCCTTCAGAACTACAAACAAACCTTAACCATAACAATTAATGTAGTATTCTTAAAACTATCACCGTCTCTACTTGGTATATAATGTTAATTAGTAACTGGCATATATAAATTACTTAAAACGTGCAAAATGTCAAGAAATAGTCACGCTAGGCAGAAACAGGTCAGATTGATTAATGAAAAATATATTGGGTTAAGTTTCTTTTCCTTACTTTTTCATTATAAATAAGAAATGGTTTTGTGGAAACTCATTAATGAAGGCCATAAATTATTCTTGTTATCTTTTTTAAGAATTAATACATCTATTTTTAAATTGGGCCAAGTTGCCAGAGCTGAATGCAGTTTTTTTTTTTTTTTCACCGCAATCTAGACAGCTTTGTCAGGATGTGGTCGACGATGGAGCGAGAAAACCTATTAGGTGCCGATTCACTCCAGCTTTAAAGGCGTTAGGGTTATAAGTGCCCAAAAATACAGATGCCGGCAGTGAATTCCACAACTTGGCTGTGCGCATTATGAAAGAGTTCTCAAAGCGCTTGGTCCTGATAGGAGGGATATCTACCAAATGTGGATGATACCCTGCAGTCCGTCGTGTAGTCCTATGAAAGAAAAGAGATGGCGGAATAAGCTCATGGAGCTCGTGCACACACTCTCCAAAGTACAGCCTGTAGAACACCGACAAACAAGCAACTGTGCGTCTATGGGGTAAGCTTTGTAGCTTAGATTTTGCTAGCAGTTCATCACCAATTAGCCTCTCAGCTCTGCGTTGAATTGAGTCATGAGCCGCAAGCTGGTATTTGGCGGAGCCATCTCATAATTGACTGCAATACTCCAGTTCCTTTTCACAGTTTTCACTTTTTTCATTTTTTTTTTTTTTTTGTTCAGCAGTTTCTTTTTTTCACAAAATGAAGAGCTAGAAAATAACTGATAAAGTACCTAACTGGTAGAATTTCTTCGTCCAATCAAACTCAAATTCAAATGTTTGTTATTTCAAATAAACCTAATTACAGGCACTTTTGAAACGTCAGGCTCTATAGTTGCACGGTTCCAAATTGTGAGTCCTATGGAGAAGAACCGGCAAGAAACTCCATGGATATACTCTTTTTAAAATATGTTATTGTTTATTATATCAAATTTATTCAAATAATGTGAGTATAATGTAGGTTAATGTCAGAAATGAACAAGAGTTTAAAAGTGAGAATATTACATATTGCCATATTATGTAGGAGCTGACCTGTCCCGACAGACTCTCTTTGTCCAATCGAATTTCTTTGATCATCAGTGATAAAATACATACAACATTTTGATGAAAATCATTCAATTTCTTTAATCAAAGTTACATTGGAGAAAGAAATTTGAGCAGTGGCATACTACCCTAACATTCCAAATTTATTTTATACGATCTGAAAACTAGTCGATAAAATATTACATTAAATATTAGAAAAAGGCAGTATTAGTAATTATTCCATACGTATGTTAGTCAATTAATTTAAAGAAAGCTAAGTTTTTAGGTACTTTTGTAATCTTAATCATCAATCATCATCATTTCAGCCGAAAGACGTCCACTACTGGACATAGGCCTCCCCCAAGCACATGTTGGGGGCTTATACCATAATCGCCACGCTTGGCAGACGGGTTGGCGATCCCAGTTAGTTGGTTAAATACTCAGAGAACACTACTACCCATCCTTTTTTTTATGTTCTTGTCCTGATGTTAATCGGTTACCTTTGCCCATAACAACTGCAATACCACCTCGGCTGTTGCCTAAATGATATCGCAAGTTGGTTCGCAAACTGAAACATGAAAATGGATCCTCTGGTGAATCCCTTAGTCGCCTTTTACGACACCCATGAGAAGATATACGGTGGTGCAATTCTTTACGTCTGGCACCACACGGAACCTTAATAATTTATCATAATACATAAAAATATGATTCTCGTCACTTTCTTTTACAATCTACAAGTTTTGTATAAAGGGAAATCATAAATTACGTAGGTAACAAACGTTGCCATCAAAGTGATTATGACAGTTCAATATTCTAGCTGGCTTACTTACTTACGTACACTATTTTTAAACCTTCGCATTAAAATTGTAAAGGCTATAAAGTGGTGTGAACGCGGCTCATAATGAAACAATACGACGATTTCATTTCTATTTGCTCGATTTATGAAATATCGATCGTAAGAAATTTTTCGAATCGAACTTCTACGTATGAATTATTTTATTATTTTTAACGTATTTACGCATGCGAAGCGAAATCATAAGATTTAAATTGTGGAAAGAAAAAATCGCTCGCAAGCGGGATTTGAACCTGCGACTCCTGGCTCAGTACGTCAATGCTTTATGAACACTGCTCGTGGTATCGAATTTAAATTCCACTTGGTACGTCTTTGGGTGACGTCAGCGACATCTTATTAAGAAACAGTTTTCCTTCGCATGCGTAAATGCGTTAAAAGCAAAGAGATTCAAACTAGTAAATATTTAATGTCTTTGGTTAAAAGTAATAAAATAATTAGTAAGGGTGCATATCTATACGACTTTGAATTAACTGCAAAGTTAGTCGAGTCGGTTAAGGAACACTGTTTCTTGATAAGATGTCGCTGACGTCACCCGAACACGTACCTAGTTGATACCACGAGCAGTGTTCACGGTAGCTTAGTGCGATCGTAACGAATCCTGCTCGTAAGCGATTTTTTGTTTCCACAATTAAAATTTTTCTATGTATGAACTTCTTTAAATACATAAATGCGAATTTCTCTAAATCCACAAAGGTCATGCCGAATAGGAAGTCTAGATTTTTCCTTTGGACGTAATTTTATCGGCCACACGGTATTTACAGGGCTGTTATCTATCTAGGGCAGCCTTCAAGGTTGTTCAAACTTTTCAACCGTCTATTATTTGTTAGTAGGTATTATGTAGGTTGGAAGACTTGGCGATTAATTTGGTTTGTTAGTTACTACCAAGAATTAATTAGTTGGAATATAAGTGTATTATTTTGATGAAATCGTGTTTAAATAATTTTAGTGTACTGTTGTATTTTCAAGGTACCTGAAAATAATAATACTAAAGGTGGTTTCATACCGGCGCGGCGGCGAGGCGTGGCGTGGATGAGCCGAGCGAGAATTGCAAAATTTCAATTCGCGTCACGCCCATCTTTGGTGTGAAAGGTCCGGATAGGCGAGGATTTGCAAGGCGAGAATTGAAATATTTGTTGGTACAACGTTAAACTTTATTGCTGCAAGAATAGAGTATTTATTACATTGCAAAACGGTACATTACGAGCAGGCGCGAGTCAGCGCCGCAGCGCCGTTTGGCGCGAGACGGCTCGGTGTGAAAGGGTCAGCGAGATTTCAATTCACACCCATCCCATCCAATCCTTGCCTCGCCGGTTTGAAACCACCTTAAGCGTATGCTGAGACGCAGGCAGCACAGCGCAGTATGGAATTCACAGGGCATGGCACTTGACGCAGACTTAAGACGAATAGGTACACGCTGAAAATTTTGTCGTTTCTAAAACAAAGAAGAGTCATTGTACTCATCATTATGAACAACTTTTACTATGGGACCAAACTTGAAAACAGCTGATATCTATGTTTTGTCGAGTTATGTGAACACACAAACAGCTGTTCTTTTTCGCAATTTAGGGGTGGTCTCATATTAAAAGTTTTTCGTTATAATGAGTACAATGACCCCTCTTCATTTTCGAAACGACAAAATTTTCAGCGTGTATATATGACACATGTATGCGTTTCTCGTGCCTGCATCGCAGCTTACGCAGCTCTGTGCTTGTGCATACGTTACAAAATCTGCTCTACCCTGCGCTGTAGGAAACTGCGTCTCAGCATACGCTTAGTCTACATTCAGCAATACATGATCTTTCTTATCAACTTTATAGTAGTATAGCCACTAGAATTATTTAAAGAAACATATAGCTGACGTCAAGAACAGACGCTCCACAAAGTCTGCAGTGTGTGAACATGCCCTAGACAAGCCCAACCAATTTCTTTGAGATGACAAGCGTTTTTATTACAAATATTTCTAAAATATAAAATATTTTAATCTACGTACAATTTTTATTAATTAAAATCGTTTCGATACACGCAGTTATCACTCACAATATTATTATCTTTTACAGTGTTGCCTGCTGTTTGGGACTTGATTATTTTTAGGACTGGGTTCCAAACAGGTGATAGCTGCCAACCATCTTCTCTATTAAAATTAGGATGTTTTTTAATTTCAATAGCCTCACGGAGCCTTCTAGGTACATATATATCGGTTTTCCTTCGCCAGAACTTTTGGTTTATCAAATCGAAGAAAATGGTTGGGTTTGTCTAGGGCATGTTCATATTCATGTTGTTCATGTTGTTTGTTCATGTTGTCGTCTGAGTTTAGTTTATTTTGATAACTTAACAATTCGGTTGTAAACGAACGTTTTGAAACATTGTAAATAAAAAAGACATACGTGCATTTGGAACCGCCAATCAAGAACCGACAGGGGCGATCAACGTTTGATCAATGATCCGTGGTCTAAAGTTTTATCTTGTGTCACCCACCGGTAAGGTGACCACATTTTGTGTCATACATGAGATACTCCTTCTGGGATGAGATTGGGTATTGTGGCAATAAATCTTTTTTTTGTCTTTTTTTTATCCTACTTTTATATAACATAGAAAAATAAATAAAAAATTATGGTGAACTTTATTTTGACACAGGCACTTACTATATCTAGTGTAGTGTGTATGATGACTGAACTTATATTTCCTTCATGATAGAGATAAATTATGAGGAAGTATCTCTCTCGCCATGAAACCATTATGGTTCTAAGGCAGCCATTTCACGCTCAGTCTGCAGAACACCATCCATGAATAGCGATTGATTTTAAAAAAACTAGATATTCGTGAATCGATGTCTCGATCCGTTAATCCATCACATCACACGGTCAATCCCGATCAACATCATGGATCGCAATTTGCGGATCGTGATCTGGACTAAGCGTGTCATCATCATCATCATCATCATTTCAGCCGAAAGACGTCCACTGCTGGACATAGGCCACCCCCAAGCATCGCCACAACGACCGGTCCTGCACCTTCCGCATCCAGCGGATTCCCGCGACCTTCACCAGGTCGTCGGTCCACCTTGTGGGGGGCCTACCCACGCTGCGCCTTCCAGTACGCGGTCGCCACTTCAGAACTTTACTGCCCCATCGGCCATCCGTTCTGCGAGCAATGTGCCCCGCCCACTGCCACTTAAGTTTGGCAATTCTTCGGGCTATGTCGGTTACTTTCGTTCTCCTGCGAATCTCCTCATTTCTGATTCGATCACGCAGGGACACTCCGAGCATAGCCCTCTCCATGACTAAGCGTGTAATAGCTTCCTAATACTTTATTATGTTATTCCCTAAACAATCTCAACATTAATAACGTATTTGTTTAGTCAGTTTATGTTGTGCAGTGACCTGCTGTCAGGAAAATAATATTAAGTTAGCCCTGGGCTGTTTTGCATGTGAAAGGCTTTAGTAGGTCAATATTTAGGTAAATACAGAATGGTATCAGCATTTATTTATACGTAGCTACCAATCATTTGAGAAATTGTCCTATTAAGATTCCAAACCCATCATCAAACCATGGTAACCCTACGCTTGCTACACCAATTTATGTATCTTTGAGTGCAAAACTGGTCTATCAATGATAAATTTGGCCTATTTTCATTCCTAAACCCAACAACAAACCATAGCAACCCTACGCTCGCTACACCAATTTTTGTATCCCTGAGTGCAAAAACTGGTCGATCAATCATTACGGATTTAACTGTATAGACTACGGAATTAAACCTTCATTGGCAGCCGACGAGACAGGACAATCTATTAACTGTAGATAATTTATTTAAAATGTTCGTCTATTTCGGGTCAACGTGAATTTGTGATGCGTTTTTATTCAGTATTTCGTATATGAACGGCTGTAAGTGGTATGTTGAAGGGTTTGAAAAGTTTATTCAGAAATTCGAATAAAAAATGTGTGATTGTTTATTTAATTTTGTAGGTTACGGATTTATTGAGATCGGATTAAAATGAGAGTGTTACAAATGAATGTCAGCTGGCTGTTTTTGTTTGATTGTATAACAAGAGTTACTGAATGAAATAAAATTGTTATAGTAAACATTAATTGTTATTTATTTTACCCGACTGCGCAACAACAAAAACAGGGCAATGTTTTTTTATTTCTTGGAATAGGTTAGTGAATATTATATTCACACATCGTTTTTATAATATTATGCGTTAAAATGAATTAATTATTTCGGATTGTATAAAAAATATGCCAAATAAAATTGAATTATTAAGATAAGATTGATTCTTATCTTAATAATTCAATTTTATTTTGACTTTCATCATCGTCATCAACTCAACTTATTGCAATCCACTGCTGGACATAGGCCTCTCCCAAATTGCGCCACAATACTCAGTCCTCAAGACTTTAAAACATCATAGTTATTAGAATTATAATATTGAATAATCTGGTTTAATGAATAAATACGAATGTATATATCATGATTTTATTACCTAAAACCAAAAAAAGCCACATAATAAATAACTCAATTTCCAAATAACTGCAAAGCCGTTGACGAATTTTATTTTCACAATATTACAGGTCCCATTCACTCTACATAACATCAACATCACGCCTGTATTTCCCCGAAGGGGTAGGCAGGGGTGTATTAGTAGGTGCACCCACATTTCGCCAGTTATGTTATAAGTCCCATGTAATAGGGGGCGAGCCTATTGCCATTCACTCTAATCGACATCAAAAAGAACCGCGAAAATAACTCAAGACACGAAAACGCCATACTTTGACACTTTGACAGCTACCACAAAACAAGGACATTACA
Organism: Asteroscopus sphinx; assembly: GCA_949699075.1. NCBI lineage: Eukaryota > Metazoa > Arthropoda > Insecta > Lepidoptera > Noctuidae > Asteroscopus > Asteroscopus sphinx. Next base: position 21,613,805 of record OX453016.1, on the reverse strand, counting down.
AAAAAAAAGGCAAAAAAAAGTTAATTAACAAAACCAAAAAACCCGACTGCTTTTAAATATACCAACTGAAAAGATGTAAACAAGACTTATGTAGGTATATGTGAAAGTATCAAATCAACACGCAGGCGGAGGCTACGTATGTTTTTGGTCATGAATTAGAAAAGTTGTTCATAGGTAGCCTCCGCCTGCGTGTTGATTTGATACTTTCACATATACCTACATAAGTCTTGTTTACATCTTTTCAGTTGGTATATTTAAAAGCAGTCGGGTTTTTTGGTTTTGTTAATTAACTTTTTATTTTAAAATTTTTAGTTCTGTCATGTTTTATCGCGCTATAAATGTTATTTTTTAAAGTCACACATAAATATATAATTAATTTTTAACGTTGAATATTTTGTTGTTTTTTAGCATTTTTCATTCCAAATTACGTTTTAACATATAAGTTATATATATTTTTGTAAATCATTTATAAAACCCTTTATTTTGATACCCCACTCGATAGGTTTTGACGGAAAATAAATTTTTTTGATGAGGTAATATGTCGCCAAAAAGCGGCCATTTTAATTTTTAGAATTTTGATATACTAAGTGTCACTCTCACAATTAAGACGAATCTAACGACACCTCTCAAGCTAAAATCCATCAAGCCGTTTAGGCTACAGAGCGTGCCAAAGAAATATACATACATACATACATACATACACTCGAAAAACATAACCCTCCTTCTGGTGCAGTCGGGTAAAAACTAATCGAACGTTGGGTCGTTAAAACTAATCGAACGACCCAAAGTGGTTCCAATATCGAACAAGTTAGAAATTGGAAACGCTGGCGACTTTCTTTTTGAGTCATGCAAAACGGAGGTGCGAATAAAAGTAAATTGGTAAATTTTAAGTATACCGCGGCCGGTACAAGTAGTGTTGGGAATTCGTCCGAGTGAGTTGGGCCTGCTCGAGTGAGTCCCATCTACTCGAGTTTGTGTTTTGAATATTTTCTTTGATCATATTTTATGTTTGATGGTATGATGAAATTTCAATTTCATATCCATGGAGTTTCTTGCCGGTTATTCTCTATAGAACCCACAATTTGGAACCATGCAACTAGAGCCTGACGTTTCAAAAGTGCCTGTCATTAGGTTTATTTGAAATAAAAATCATTTGAATATTGGTTTAATTTTACTCATATCCTTGACAAACATGACTTACGGCCAAAATTAATATCCAATCTATCCACGATTTACCCTACTAGAGATAGAAATTTGACATATTTTGTATGGAGCTTATGTCAAATTCCTATCTCTAGTAGGGCAAATCGTGGATAGATTGGATATTAATTTTGGCCGTTAATAAATTATTTAGTTTGGATAGATTTCCCCACGTCAATATTCTGTGCTAACTTCGATTACCATGGTGCTGTTTGTGATACACATTGTAGTTATATATGTCACTCATAAAAATAAACAAAGCATAGCCTGAAAAGTAGTAATAAAATTCTAGTCAAACTTGAAAGAAGCAGTAAATAGCAAATCGTTAATTAAACTACCTGTTTAAAGTTTTCGTTTCATGTCATGTAAAACGAAAGCACAAATAAAAGTAAATTGCTAAATTTTAAGTACACTGCAGCCATACAGTTAATAGTGTTGGGAATACGGCCAGGTGACTCGGTTTTTATTTAATACAGTATTCGATTTTATTTAACAATACTACTTTCATGCTGATGGTACTGTGGTGCAACTTGTGAGTGGCATATGTGTGTGTGGACAGCAATACAGTGTGTGGACAGTTGAGTTGATTGATTCGATTACGGCTTTATGGACTTAACCACGGCTTTAACCAAAATTCAGAGTGCATTAACATTATTATATTATGTGGAGTTTTATACACTATACAGCAACTACATACCAAGCATAACAGTTTATAATATAAAAATATGCAACCAAACTATTATTTGTAATATAGTACTAAGTTTTTTGGAATAAAAAAAAGAAATAGCGAAATAACTTAGTTTATGCTACTCAGCGAGCTAAAAAATTAATTCAGTATCTGGCCAAATAAGAAAAAGTAGCAAGTCGACAACTAACACTTTTAATGTAAAACATCTCTCTTATTTCTGTTTACTTCCTTAATAAAAACCTCTCAAAAAATAAAGCAACTGTGCAAATACGTTCATTTTCTCTCGATCACAAGTTTTGCGACAAGTTGTCGGGCCACTCGACTCACTCGAGTGTTACAAATTGTTGTCCCATCACTACATCAAAGAAACTTTCTGTTCTGCCACTTTTCCTTTGTGTAAACGTGCTTACATAAGAGTAATACTTGTATTTGTAATGTCCGGCTAATTTTGTTAGAAACATCGATCAGCTTTTCTTCAGACTTTAGAGGTGTTTCAATAAATAAGAAAAAGATAAATTTGTTCAGACAAGTTTTAAAGCGAAATTAAATTCTGTTATTGCATTGTATGTGTTCATTTAATGGGAAAGATGGATTCGCCGAACTGTGAAATATGCCAGGTTCTGGACGATATCTATCATATTTTGTTTGAATATGCCTGGAACGAGCCCATGCGCAGGCAAATCAACGTAGGATTAGGTAATAGCATCCTGGCATATTTAACCAACCAACTGCGATCGCCAACCCGCCTGCCAAGCGTGGCGATTATGGCATATCCCCCCCTTAATTGGGGGAGGCCTTTGTCCAGTAGTGGACGTCTTTCGGCTGTAATGATGATCCTGGCATCACCATTTTCGGAGGAAGCCGGGAATCTGTGTTCATTGTATCTCACAAGGTTTGATACAGTGAACACAGATTATACTTAGGGTGAATTGCATTATTTATTAAATAGATAAGATAAAGTTATTAGTTATTAAACAAAATGTACATTGTTGTTACGGGGCGACATAATCATTGTGCAAATATACATTAAGTTAAGTTAGTTATTAAGCTATTCTAATTCCATGTCTTTGAAATTCGTTTAATTTTGTGTAATAATGATAAAATTATGTTGTTGTTAATATTATTGGTATTATTATAAATGCAATGACTGTAACTTGTAACTATGGGTGGATTTGCCTGAAATAAATAAATTTATTATATTATAATCAAGGCTGTTTCTTGCCAGCTCTTCTCCATAGGACCAACTTTTTGGAATCGTTCAACTAGATTCATAATTAACGTTTTGAAACTGACAAAATGTGGGTGTACTATACACTTCTGCCTACCCCTTCGGGGAAATACAGGCGTGATATTATGTTATGTTATGTACATGTAAATGCTTATTCGAAATAAAAACTTTTGACTTTGACTTTCACTTTGCTGATAAAGTCCCCTTAAATAAAGAGGAAAAAGAAACAAAATTGTACTAAATAATAAAAAATTTAATGCATAAACTTTTCATGTAACGTCCATATTAACCACTATTATCAGACGGATCTCTTGATGCCTTTTTTATAGTATAGGATGGCGAAACGAGCTAAAGGCCCATCTGATGTTAAACGGTTACCTTTGCCCATAACAACTGCAATACCAACTAGGCTGTTGCCTAAATGCTACCGGAAGTCGGTTCGCCAAACTGAGACATGAAGATGGATAGTCTCATGTGATTGTGTTGTTGATGAAGAGTTATAGAGCGATACCGATGGCTAATAACTTGAGATAATCCTATAACTACACAGGTTTAGAACCGCAGTAGTGGTAGTGAGTGAAGCAATTTCAAGTCGGCCTTAAAAGGCTACGTTCGTACATTATTCATACACCTGTGTGTATATCGGTGAAAATTGTATGTGCCACTTAAGGAAACAAATTGATTGTTTTTGTGCTTCAAATTTCAGCAGAACTGAATGAAATTATCACCCTAGTAATAAACAAATCAAATAGATAATCAACAATATAAACTAAGTCTTATTTCTTTAAGCCTAGGTATTTATTAAGGGAAGGCGTAAGACCGAGTATTGTGGCGCAGTTTGGGAAATAAATGATTTAATATTAAATTTTATTATTTTTAATAAAGAGTTTTTCTAAATGAGTTGTGTCCTTACGCATGAATATTGATTCCGATAACGTAGCTCACAGGAACAACAGGGTTTTTGTTACATATTGTATAACCTCTTCGGCAAAATAGAACTATGAACTTCATACGAAAAGATCCCAACCGATCCCTTACCCAATGAATAGCCCACCAAATTGGGTGCAAAATTTGGTTCTACCTTAACAAAACTAAACAAATACTGAAGTGAGCTTTACAAAACTCCTTTTTAGGGTTCCGTAACCGAAGGGTGACAAACGGGACCCTATTACTCTCGCTACGCTGTCCGTCCGTCCGTCCGTCCGTCTGTCTGTCACAGGGCTGTATCTTTTGAACGGTAATAGGTAACCGGTTGAAATTTTCTAAGAAATTGTGTTGCTATGAGTAGTATCAAGACAAATAATAAAAACAAAAAAAAAGTCTAAAACCAAAGGGGTCCCCATACAAGAAACCTCAAAAAACATGCATTTTTTTCAACGTTTGTGTTCCTGCTCTATCTTCAAAACTGTAATATATACTGGCGTCAAACTTGGTCAGATTATAGTGCATATTATGTAGTTTAGCAACAAATACTAAAATATAAGACAAACATAGAAATATGTGGTGGTACCTGCGTAAGAAAGACATGCAAAACGCACTGTGCGTTGGTATATTTTGATAAACTCTCGTAAATTAAATCAGTTTTTATGGGATATCAGGTTGTTGAGAGGTACGGAACCCTTACTGCGCGAGTCCGACTTGCACTTGGCCGGTTTTTATCTAACACCAACGAAGTTTACCCTCCATCAAGAGCAGAAAACATTCGATTTTCATCGTCTACGAGTTCAAAACGAAAGCAATCTTAAAGTTTTCACACTATTATGTTTCTATATATCACAGTTACGCCTGTGTCCCCACTCGAGACCTCACAGATGGAGTTCAGTACAAACTTTATTTATACCCAAGTTCGCCGGGAAATGTTTAATGTTGAATTTTTATTCCTTCCCCTTTGAGACTGTCTGCCCCGTTTTACTTAAGAATTTTTCATTTTAAAATGCAATATGTGTTGCTCGGTTGATGTGCCATTTAGGTTATCGCTATGTATGTACGTATGGTAGTTGACTGCATGACAGTGGTAACACTTGAATTAGAAAACCGTCCTTACTGCTTATGAAATAAAGGTGATGTAAATGTACTACTGCTGACATGCGGTCGACCGTACTGTTTGCTGTTCTTTGAGTTTGGGGAGTGGATCTGTTAGGAAAAATACGAGTACTTGTAACTCATGAATACTTAGTTGATTTCTTTTACCCATTTATAACATGACTCTGATGTAGTTTTGGATAAAGAATTTGTGGAAGATGACGTAATACATTACATACATATTATTCGAGGTTAGTCAAAATGTTTGTTATATTTTGATTTAATTGTGCGCGACAAGTCCCGTAAACATTGTTCAATATGAGTGAAATTCGCAAAAGTTTAAATACTTCTATACATATTATAATTAAGCAGCCCATTATTTTCCCACTGCTGGGCACGGAACTTTTCTCCGAATGTGAAGGATAAGGCGTTAGTCCACCAGGCAATCCTTTTTTTTTTCGTGGGGAAAATCCTTATGTACGCACTCGGACGCCCGAGGAAGGCGGAGCCAGTGTCGGATTCTTATCGACTAAAAAAATATTTATTTATTTAATGAAAGCCTAAATAAACTTTATTGTGTTGAATAAATACGCACATCTATGGCAGTCACCATAGGCTAATAATAATAGGCTCGCCCCCTATTACATGGGACTATAACATAACTGGCGAAATGTGGGTGTACTATACACCTCTGCCTACCCCTACGGAGAAATACAGGCGTGATGTTATGTTATGTTGTTATGGCAGTCGTTACGGGTAGTCAGAAGCCTGAAATTCTGACGGGGTGCTGGCCAGAAATTCTCCACGTGTGTCTGACGGCTGCTTGTCCCTCTGGACACGTCTGGAGGGAACGGCAGTTGTTAGGCGGGTGCATCCTGGGTATGGGCAATAGAATCCTTTCAAGGGATTAACCTTCGAGGGATCTTATTGCCTGTGGCGAATATTCTGGTATGTGGGCCAACGGGGAGTTGCTCCACGTGTCCCTCTGATGTCAGCAGAGGGCACAGTGGAGGAGTAGGGGCAGGCCTGGTGTGCAGTCACCCTGCCACTGGGCAGGTAGCGGGGGGATTGACCTTCCCTGCCCCCGTCGATTTCGTAACCCAGGAGTGCCCACTGAGTAGTGTTCTCGTGCCTCTTGGGACCGAGGGTCTTGGCTTCACCGCCCGGACTGCGAGGAAGTAAACCTCTATAAAAATTACGGGAGGATGGGGCCTGCGAGCAGCAGACTCGGGGTAGTGTGCTGCTCGACCAGCAGCTGACGTAGCTAGTGTAGTTGGTGCAGCTGGTGTAGCTGGTAAAGGCCCTTGAGGTGTGGTGACGTGCAGTGTTCCGTGTACGATGCCTAGGTGGGTGCGGCCAACGATAGGCCGCACGGAGAGAAGGGGCTCGTCTGCTTGTGGCGGGCCAGGACCTGTCAGGGGTGGTTGTGTGAATACTCACGGGTTGCCACGCCCCCAGCTAAGGTAGTTGAAGGAACACCGTTGAGATTTTAGTCGGTAAGAGTCCGACACTGGCTCCTCCTACCCCGGGTGGAGTGCGTCCATGAGGACTTCCCCACGACAAAAAAAAAAAAAAGGCTGAAATTCTGACAACTGGTTTAAGCTCCGAATGTTGGTATTACCCAGTAACTGGGTTGCGGGGGTCTGATGGCACTGATGGCAGTCGCTCTGCGTAAAATGTTCCGCCGCATCTGGTTAGACTGGAAGCCAACCCCAACATAGTTGCGAAAAGCCGAGGACGATGATGATGTGTTGAATCAAAGCTCTGTCAGTTTTTACACTAAAAGAAGATAAAAAAACCGTATATCTGGTCTTGTGTTTATCATCTGCTTAACGAATCCAACTTGAAAATCTTCATCTTTCAGCCACTCTCACTAAAGTTACAAATGAATGTAGGTACTTAAAAAATACCGAAACACGGGGCTGAAATACCGAACAGTTCGGTAAAAAAACGAACACCGCGCAAGACTGCCCGAAGGGCTTTAGTGCGGTAAAAATCCCACACTCACCAGTCTTTCCCCAGTAGCCTAGCCTAATCATGAAGGCTAATTTCAGACACAAAGTTCAAATAAAATAAAGATTAAAATGTTTTTAAAATATAGATAAGCACTTTCTTTTAACTAGGTATAACGATTTGATATCTCAAAACTTCACACCGCCTGCGACTTCACAATGTAGTAACCCAGGGGTTCCCAAACTTTTTCAGTACGCGGCACACTTACAAGTATAGTATTTTGTCTCGGCGCTCTAGCTAGTTGAATTGCTTATTTTGTAACAGTGAATGCCTAAGTTTAGTTTCCGGAGATTAATAAATAAATATTGTATAATAATATGTTTGAACATTTTTACACAGCACCATCTAGTCCAAAACTAATACAGAGCTTGTGCTATGGGTACTAGACATTGGATATAATACTTATGTACTTTTTTTTGTAAATACCTACTTATAATATATTAGAAACACCCAGACCAACACAAACACTTATGTTCATCACATAAATACGTTCCGTTCCGTTTTTTGTTTACTTTGACTCTGAAGGTGGCCACTGACGATGCTTCCAACCGTACGAATGGCGTGGTTATATTCCAAAATCTGTCCGTGAATGTTGAAAATGTATACTATTTTTAAAACGACGTCCTGGCTGTGGAATTCCAATCGGGTAGAAATCCACCAAGCCACGCCCCTTGGACGTCATCGCGTTGTGGTTTTGGAGTGATCGTCAATGCGAAAAACTTGCACTACGCCACCCGGAAGATGTCGAAACGCTCCGTGAATGTGTAAAACTACGTCCATTTTTATTTCATTCCGCGTTGCGCCGCCGCATGCGTAGCATCTCTAGTACGTCTGTGGCCGCCGCAAGTAAAGGACGCAGATACTCGGCCCGCATTTTAGCAACATCGAAACTTTTGGCTATGTGCAAGTAGTTCACGCATTTCGTTTACCTGTATTTCTATCAAGTACCTACAATGACGTGAGCGCGTTGATGAAATTCTAGAACCAAGAACGTATACGCGATGGATTGATCGTCAGTGTGCTAAAAAATAGGACGTCTTTTTGTTGGAAATGGTCATTAAAACGACGTCGGAATGGTTACGTCGTCAGTGCCCACCTTAAGATCAGCAATGCGACGTTTTAAGTTCAAAGATCGTGTGGTAAGTTTTAACAAGTTTCAAACTTATCCATTGCCTTCAATACATTCTTTGAACTTTATAGAAAAATGGAGTTATAATGTTTTGTTATGATTGGAAATAGATTCTTTTGTTTGCGTTTGTCAGGTGTTAGTTTCAGGTACACTCTGTTTTTTCTTACTTTTATTTTATTTTTTATTTTATTTATTAAGGGATAATAAACAGCTACAACATAAGACATCAATTATAGGGTTAGCAAATTTGTATAAGGTAATGTTGCAGCCCACTACATTATCCACAGATTAGATTAGATTAGGTACTTGTCTGATTTAGTGAACAAGCTTGGTAAGTATGTATTTTTAATGCAATTCGTCATTAATAATTATTTAAAGGCATTGTATACAAAATTTACACACTAAATAACATTTTTGAACCTAATTCAATTTGCAGTAATATTAATTTTATTTTTTCAGGAGTCACTTACAAAATCAACATTAAAAAGACATGTCAAGATTATTGATTAAATAAGACAAATAAGAAAAAACAGAGTGTATACACTATATAGCATTATATTGGGCGACTTTTAATACCTTCTGAAAAATAAAATAGCAACTGATTTACTTTAACAGAATAGATTTTTGAAAAAAAAGTAAAAAGTAAATCTACTGTTCCAATTCTATTTCAGTACATTAAAGTGATATTGGAGTTGTTGGTAAACTACCCAACAATTCCATTATCACTTACACCTAAATTTAATCCTCTTTTTCCTAAGAAATCAAACATTTACCATTTGTTACGCCTTGTCGACCCAAGTGACACCAAGGTCCAATAAAGTCTCGAACAAGTACGAAATTGAAAAAGAAATCCCCGGCCGAGCCATGCAAATATCGGGGGAACACAAAATTGCTAAACTCTGGCTCTACTTGGGAATTTCCCCATAAATTAGACGAACTTGTGTAATGAAATATGATTTCAATAAGGTGTTTTGCGAATTCTGGGGGAGTTATTTAGTGTTTTTGGGGAATTAAGAGAAAAAACCTCCACGGTTTGAAAAAAATAACCTCAATTTCTTGAAGCGGGAACTTTTTAGGGTTCCGTACATAAAAGGTGAAACCCTATTATTCTCGCTACGCTGTCCGTCCGTCCGTCTGTCTGTCTGTCACAGGGCTATATTTTTGTAACGGTAATAGATAACCAGTTGAAATTTTCACACAATATGTGTTACTATGATGCCTATCACGACAAATACTAAAAACTAAAAAAGCAATGCAAAGCAATGTTTTTTCTTCATGAGCTATCTTCAAAGTGGTAATACACACAAGCTTCAAACTTAGTCTGATTACATACTCTGTAGTTTAGCAACAAATGCTAAAAATAGGACATGCAAACATAGACATATGTGGTAGTACCTGCGTAAGGAAGAGATGCAAAAAATCATATTTCGCGCACGGTGCGTTGATGTCTGTTGATGAACTCTCGTAAATTAAATGTTTCTATGGGGTATCAGGTCGATGGGTGGTACGGAACCCTTACAGTGTGAGTCCGACTCGCAATTGGCCGGTTTTTATTTAAAGAACATAAAGACACAATACTTCAATATATATATGACATATTAGAATTTGATATTTTACAGCTAATCTATTATTAACCCTTTGTTTGTCTAAACGTGGATCCATGCAAGACGTATGTAAAGGAATTTTAAATTGTTTCAGTAATTCGCATACAAAAGCTAATCCAAAAAAACTATTACTTAAAGATATAAATTGTGGCACAGCTGTGATAAGCCTATCGGTTGAGCGCTTGCCTTCCATGCAGGAGGGTCTGAGTTCAAACGTAGCCCACACTACTGTCTTTTCGAATTCATGTGTGGATCAGAAATTTGATTATCATTTGCTTTAACGGTGAAGGAAAACATCGTGTAGATACTTGCACACTTGAGATTGCTCCATACAGTTCTCGATGGTGTTTGTAGTCCACCAACCCGCACTAGGCCAGCGTGGTGGACTGAGGCTTTAACTTTCTTATTCTGAGAAGAGACTCATGCCCAACATTCGGACATTAATTGGCTGATGATGATGATATATTGTGGGAAGAAAAATCCGCTCACGACCAGCATTCGAATCTGTGAATCCTGGTTCAGTACACCAGTGCTTTAGCCACTTCGCTACCATGAACTCTGCGCGTGGTATCGAATTTAACTTCCAATACGTCTTTGGGTGAAGTCCGTTTTTTGTTTCCACAATTTATTTATATCTCTAGATTTCGCTTCGCATGCGCAAATGCGTTAAAATAATAAAATATCCCAATTCAGTAATACTTTAATTACTATAGCACAATGATATTTTAAAGTACAGATATGTAATTTACGCTCGCAATCTGAAGACGAGCGTTAACGGTGACAAAAAAACTAAAATTCCATCGTGTGTGTACCAGTGGCAAAGCATCCATATAACAAGATTCCCACCGGCTTCCATTTAGGAATTGCTTAAATAAAGACCAACGACATTTCTATGTTAATTTATTGTTCTAAAGAAAAAAAAAGTTAAATTAAATTTAAAGTTGTTAAATTGTTTTTTTATTTTATTAACGTGCGATCTTAACTATTTTAGGATTTTTAGGTACCTACAGCTTCCCTTCTGAAAATATTCACCCTTCACTACTACTGGTGTGTACAGAAAGTGTTCCAAATGACGCGAAAGTAACTTGAAGTAACCAACTACATCATCATTATTTCAGCCGAAAGACGTCCACTGCTAGACAAAGGCCTCTCCCAAAGGGCCCAAATATGCCATAATCGCCACGCGTGGCAGGTGGGTTGGGCATCGTGGTTGGTTGTTTAAATACTCAGAGAATGCTGCTGCCCATCCTCTGGTGAATCCCTTAGTCGCCTTTTTCGACACCCGTGAGAAGAGAGAGGGTTGTGCATTTCTTTACGTCCGGCACCACACGGAAGTATACTATATATACTGCCAACTTAATATATACTAATTTATGTGTATTGTATTGCCGCTGCGTACGGAACATTTTTTTAAGTGTGTTTTGTTAGGGTATAATATGTCTATACTTTTAAATACATTGCTATTGCAGAACTGTGAAGTAAGATACAATAAAAAGTGAATAATGCACCTGTACGTCGCAGCTACGAGTATCTTTGAAGTTTTCATGACACCAAGCGATCGATGATACTTGAAAAATGTGAATTACTTTGTACCAACAACATTTTTCTCACTCATATTCTTCCATAAAAGTTTGAATGAGGTGTAGATTAATAACTATAATTTTTACCCTGAGGGTAGTTATTTAGTATAGTCGACAAAAAAAACACAAATTATATAAAAATAAAACATTGTTTTTTCATCTACGTCCTACAATCATATTTTAATAACACGATACGATAATTACCCCATACTAACACCACACAAACATAATTACATTATGTACGCCTACAGGCAAGATTATTATAAATAAACTTGCATGTTATTGGATGCTATTTACCCACCCGATATACCGAAAGTCCGCCACTTTCGAGAAAACCATTCCCGATGCAGCAACGGTTGCCAGGGGGACGTAGCGGCGGGGTACCCCCGCAATGCCCCAGTAAGCCGAGGTCCGAGCCCTCCCTTGGGGGACGCCCTTTTGCGGTTTTGAAACCGCGTATTTAGTTTATAATTTAGGTTTAGGGAAATTTTTCGAGAATTACCTAATTATGATGTTTTGGTATTAGGTCGCGTCAAGCGTGACCGGTGTCAAAAAATATCGAACATGTACAGAACAGTGTGTGTGCAGAAAGTGTACCAATTATGACACGAAAGTAACTTAAAGTAAATAACTATGTACTATTTTGTGTGTGTGCTGCCGGCCGCTGCGTACGGATATTTTTTTCGTTTGTTTTGTAGGGAACATATCCATACTTTTAAATATCATTAGCAGTAGTAGGATATAGGATATAGGTAACAACAAAGAACGTACAAGTAAATTTTCAGTAACCTAATGAATCTTCTTCTTCTTCTTCGTGTCGATGGTACAATATCATATCCTGCTGGCCCAGAAATTGGCCACCTTAATTGCATTGTCTGTAGCATTGTTCAGATCGCTCAATGTGCAGGTGTAAGGGCAAAGAGAGCAAGATAACAGATGTGGCATTGATTGGGGATCAACGCCACAGGTACAAGCTGTATCCGTTTTGTCTACGTAGCCCCATTTGCTCATGCTCAACTTACATCTGCCTACCTGGGTCCGCAAACTATTTAGGGACTTCCATGTACGCTAGGGGAGGTTATGACCGGCAGAGAGCTTCTCACTGGGTTGGGTATAATTTGCGGGTGGAGGAGGTAATTTATCCAACCACAGTTTGCGACGAATAATAAAATAATGAATGAGTAATATGTATGACTGCCTCGTTGGTCTAATGGTTGCAAGCGCGACTGCTGAGCGTGGGGTCTTGGGTTCGATTCCCGGGTCGGGCAAAATATTATTGGGTTTTTTCATTAGGAAATTCTCAGTAGCAGCCCGGAGTCTGGATTTGTGCCCGGTCAATGGCAATAGGCTCGCCCCCTATTACATGGGACTATAACATAACTGGCGAAATGTGGGTGTACTATAGACCTTTGCCTACCCCTTCGGGGAAATACAGGCGTGATGTTATGTTATGTTATGTTAATATGTACATAAGAGTATTCAGGTGTAATTCACTATTAAATATCATACTAGCCATAGCTACTTTTTCCACATGTCACCACACCCATTTTATTCTATTCCAGTTTCTGGGACATGTAAGACCAGGTGATCGATCGCTTGCGGAGGCCGTACCACACGGGTGGATTCCGATTTCCGGACTCTATTATAATTTTAATGTGGCCTCACTATAATATGTTGACCTACTGTCATTGCTTTGAAAAAGGTCGGATGTAATATTTTTGGGTTTTGAATAGAGCTCGTAAATTGGATGGAATAAAATAAATATAAAATATGGAGTTATTTATATTTTTAGTGTACCTGTGTTATTTTCTGTGCATAATGGTGGATGACATAACATTTCTTAGAAATGACGTTAGTCTGACAATTACTGGAATTAAATTATATTTTTTTAACGTCTTGCTAAGTAAAAATCAATTGAGACAAGGATTGTAAAATTAAAATTAATAAGTAAAGCTGTATTTGTATCCACCCTACATCTTCTCATGGGTGTCGTAAAAGGCGACTAAGGGAGTCACCAGAGGATGGGCAGCAGCGTTCTCTGAGTATTTAACCAACCAACTGTGATCACCAACCCGTCTGCCAAGCGTGGTGATAATGGCATATTTGCCTTTGAGGGACGTCTGTGTCCAGCAGTGGACGTCTTTCGGTTGAAATGATGATGAATGATGATGAATGTTGCTGTTACTACATGATATCAACTGTTATTGATATCAATTGGTATTTGAATGTCGACGGACCAAGCGGTGTACAGAAAAACCTAAACTGGTTTATGGTCTACACTGAATCTGCCTAATGTATGTATTTTTTGTAGAAATAAGTAAATAAAATATTACTGCCACGGCATAGCGTATTAATTTCATTTATTTTATATTAAACACGTATGTCCACGAGTGACGTTGATTCTTGTCATCAGGGAGTCTACTCACAAAATCGAAAACGACATAATTGAAACGACACGATAGTGCTCCGAATATATCGATCGTATCGTACTCTAATAATGTGATGTTTGGATGCTTTGTCGTTTATCGAATTCATAGACAAAATATTGTGATTTTCGTACAAAGTCCTAGACAATTTTTTTTTTAATGAAATAAGTAGGTATAGATCTGCTCTTGACCGCAATCTAGACAGCTTTGTCAAGATATGGTTATGTATGTTTGTGGTGAATGAGTAAAAAACAGGGTATTTGACGTCTGAAAAAAGATAAATACTGTCAATGACGTTAACAGTTACTACTGAAAATTTTAGTATCGATTAGTATCGGTGGTGCAATTGACGTTACCTAAAGTAGGTTTCAACATGACCCTTTACAAGTTTGGAGTCAATATCCTCTGAGTTTAAGGCTTTTAATGCTGCCGGGCTGTAAGAGAAGATGAAGATTAGCCTATTAATATAGGCCTTCTGCAGACTTAACAAACAGACACACCCAATAATGGTAAATAGTTCCACTTGAAACACGGTGGTGTACCAGCAGATAACGTAAAGTATAATTATCTCCCCTTGATTGATTGTTGTAAGCAGATCTAGATGTATTGGGACATACATTAATGTATCTTCCGTATGACTCGGTATTTTTATATTTTATAAGAATAAACCGAAAAATCACATAAAGGATTACATCGAAAATGTACGAAAAGACAGATTTTTCGAACTCAAATAAAACCATGGACAATGGCCCTACAACTTTGGTGCGATAATAACAAATGCTTAGACGGATAATTTTAATCAGAATAAAGCAAAATTATTTTTAGGTCTTTCACTTTCACTTTTGGACCAAATGACACGCTTGCTTGTTTGCCCCCCTTTATTATAAAAAAAAAAACAAATGTATTGTATCTACTTTTCTGTATTATTTAGTACATCGAGGGACACGTGTTACGTATCGAGTTCAACCCTCAAAAATACTTGTAATCCCTCCAAAAACCACCCCGTATAGAACTGCAGCACACGCGATCCAAGAAGCCACACCTATCACTTAAACTGAGTGACCCACATCTTGAAGACGTTTCTAATCTATTCGAAGTCGGATTAAGTAAGCTTAGGCACGGTCGCCGACTTCGGCCTGTGTACTGGATAATCTGCCTATCCGTCACTTAGAATAGATAAAAAGACGTTTAAGTTGTTATCAACTCAGCCTATCGCAGTCCACTGCTGGACATAGGCCTCTCCCAAGTTGCGCCACAACGCTCGATCCTCTGCCTTCCGCATCCAGTCCCCCCCGGCCACGCTCTTTAGGTCGTCCGTCCACCTGGCAGGGAACCAAGAACCAAGAACTAAGTTGTTAACCTTGCCGTAATTGGTTGATCTATGACGGTATTCGGAACTCATTTTGGTGGCATGTTTAGGGATTGAAGAGAAAATTCCAACATGACCGGCCTTGGAAAGTTTGTGTTGAAAATTTGGTTCACCACGAGTATTGTTATCTGAAGTTTTAGATTTATTTTTTTAACGCCAAAATTAATATCCAATCTATCCACAATTTGCCCTACTAGATATCGAAATTTGACATAAGCTCAATACAAATTATGTCAAATTTCTATCTCTAGAAGGGTAAATCGTAGATAGATTGGATATTAATTTTGGCCGTTACTAGCTTTAGATTGCGGCTTACGGTTTAAGACTATGTCTCATCAACTCAGCCTATCACAGTCCACTGCTGGACATAGGCCTCTCCCAAGTTGCGCCACAACACTCGGTCTTCTGCCTTCCACATCCAGTCCTCCCCAGCCACGTTCTTCAGGTCGTTGGTCCACTTAGACTAGACTATGTCTATGCCTAGTTTAATAAAATAAAACAGTCAGTATTTCAGGCATAATCGGAGTCAATTAATCCAATCAACTCGGCCTATGGTGGTCCACTGCTGAACATGGGCCTTTCCAAAATTGCACTACGTCATTCAGCCCTCCGCTTTCCGCATCTAGTCTACCATCTTCAGGTATTCGGTCCACTTAGCTGGGGGGTGCATCCATTCTCCAACGGTCATTTGTCTTTCGACAGTCACGGTCATTTGTCTTTCGACAGCTCACAAGTTATCTTATCTAGCTATGTCACTCTGAAGAAGAAATTCTTCAGATAATCCCATATCATAGCGAATCGCGTCATGGCTATGATAGCCAGCCGTCTGGATTCTCTGTACTTGAATCGTTGTATAGCTATGCATGTGGAGTGAATCCAGACAAAACGTAATTTTAGTGTATTTTATTGAATCTTTACTAACAATAGCTGTTAAGTTTGTACTAACACATTATGGGTCCTAGATACGCGAATAAAGAATATTGAATTGAATTTAATTACTTAATTCAAAATCCACGTAATTGAAGAAAAAACATCCATTACCTTAACTTAAGACTAACTATAACAGAAAGCAGGTACTCTTACGATATTTCACTGTGTTGTGCAGAAAATAGTGCACTACAATTGACGGCGCAAATAAACCGAAAAATCGGAACAACTTTTTTAGTGTCGTTAGTCGTGTGTCCAAGCGACAGTTCCTAACAGCTAAACCACAGGTGATGGACAGGTTGTCAGGCGTTGGAATGTAGCGGTCAACCTATTCTAAGAACGAGAATGTACTGTATGACTTTTTTACCGTCTGGAAAAAAACACAGAGAGAACAAGAACTAAAACATCGAAAAATAAATAATAAAAAAACAGCTTTTCCATACTTTGAAGTCAATTTCCATCGACAAAATCTATGGAATATGGCAGACTTTGGTTCACTTATTTATAGATTATATTTTCCAGACGGTAAAAAAAGTGATACTTGTGGCCTTTTGGACACATAATGCCACAGCGAGACTAGCAATGTACAATAACCTAGCAATGTTACCTATTTCTTCTCTTTCTTATGTGTAATTAGAGCAATACCTACTGGATACTGTCGTGCTAGTACCATCCCCTGCTACACCCTTCTGTGTTCATGTTGTGCGCGTCAGTAATATTGTTTTTTTTTTTGTCATAATTTTATTATTACACTTGTTTGTCTTTTTGTTGCTATTGTTGTTGTGTACGTGGGACACTCAGAAAGTTTTGCGAAACTAAAAAAAATTGTTCTATACGTACATATATTTTTATCAAATCTTTTCAAAGTACTTTCCACCAGCCTCTATACAAAGATTCATGCGCCTAAACCAGTTTTCAAAACACTTTTTCCAGTCCGCCGCAGACACCTCGTTTACAGCCTGCTCGAACGCAGCCAGCGCATCTTCCGGCGACGAAAATTGTATCCCTTTGAGCTGATTTTTTATTTTTGGGAATAAAAAGAAGTCTCACGTTGCTAGATCAGGGCTGTAAGGAGGGTGACCCAGGAGTTTGACTGGCGTGCTGTCCAGGAAGTCCCTCGTTTTGAGTGCGGTGTGCGCAGGTGCATTGTCGTGGTGGAGCAGTAGCCCGCGGAGCCCTGTGTTTGGTCGCTTGTTGCTTATAACAGAGAAAACTTCTGGCAAACATTTGGTAGTATACCATTCGGCATTAATGCTTCTTTGATCCCGTAAGGGAATTGATACCAAGTGGCCAGTCAAATTAAAAAAGCTAGCGATCAAAATCTTACCCCCGCTTCTAGATCGCTTCACTTTGGTAGGCGTTGGCTCATTTTGAAACACCCAAACAGTCGACTGGCGCTTGGTTTCTGGGTCGTATTGATAAATCCAGGACTCATCACCTGTAACGATGTCGTAAACACGCCGAGACGAGCCTGCTTCAAATTTGTTAAGCATATCACGGCACCATTCCACCCGGGCCTGCTTCTGAGCATCGGTGAGGTTGTGCGGCACCCAGCGTGATACTAAGAAGAATCCTCACGCGAAGATGGCTGTGTAGAATCTCGTGAACGCTTCCCGATCCAATCTTCAATATGTGTTGAATCTCCTGATATGTAATTCGCCTATTGTCTTGGATTAAATTTTTCACTGCTAGCACGTTTTCTTCGGTAACAGCCGTCAAAGGGCGACCGCTTCTTTCGTCATCCCCCAAAGTTGGTCGACCGCGCTTGAATTCGTTATACCAACGATACACGGTTGCCTTGGAAGGGCCTTCATCCATGAATGCCATTTGAAGTCTATCGTACGATTCATCCGGTTTCAGGCGACACTTGAAATCGTATAAAATCATAGCTCTAAAATGTTCCCGGCGCAGATCCATATTTCAGTGAGACACAATACTTTGAATTAACTCGCAAAAAATGTGGAGGGAAATTTTGAAATTGGAACTTACTTATTTTTACTTATAAATAATCATATTTTCGAAAAACATTATAACTGGCCAGTCTCCCATATATAAAAACTTTTTTTCGCAATACTTTCTGAGGGGCCTGGTATGTGTTTGTCGATTTGTGTCCAATAAATGTGTTTCTTTCTTTCTTTCTTTTCGATGCATGCAGTAATCACTCACAATGTCATTATCTTTTACAGAATAGCGTGCTGTTTGGGAGTTGATTATTTTTAGAACTGGTTTAATACAGACAAGACTGAAAGCAAATTGATAGCGGCGGCGGAGTGGGGGGGGGGCGGGCATGTCGGCATAAGAGAGTGCCATGCTGTTTGCCGTGGGAAGATAACGCGCGCTATGCTTTGATTTGTTTTGACCTTACTTATTTATTTTTTATCATTATTAACCAACATCACGCCCCACTGATCGATGTTCTGTCGACGCCGGCTGTCGCTGAAAACCAGCGCTGTGTGCTCCGGGCATGAGGCACAGCAATGTACTGAGCGATGGCCGTTTTGCGCGGATGTGATGCATATCTTACCACACTTCTTGGCTCTGTACCTGTATTTATTCTGTGTTCTTTAATTTTTTGATAATTTTGTGCGTCACTTTTGACGCAAATAAATATTTTTTATTTCTTTCTTTCTTTGCTTTAAAAAGCGTTTAGGTTTTCTATAACCTTCTTTTTAGTTTTCTGCATTTACCAGACCGAACAAGTATATTCCCTCTTGCGACGTTGTCCCGGGGCTCACTCTAAAAATATAGAGAAACTGTCTACCTCTGCACTTTGGCTTACCCTACACTAAACGAAAAGGACGAGGGTTTACCTATCTCATCAATCTATACTTCCACTCACCATAAACATCGATGCAGCCAATCTGCCACTTCATGTTGGGCTGTGTATTGATCTGGCACATGTAGCAGCCGCGGTCTTCAGCTCTTAGAGGCCTGATCCTCAGCTGCCAAGTCCTGGGAGCGTCCATGTGGACTGAGTATCTCGCACCAAGAACTGCTCGCTCGTGCATTGTGAGGACTGTTTGGTCTTCTGCTCTTAGCCAGCCTACCTGTGAAAGAAAGAAACAATTAGAACATCTAAATCTATCAGATATATTTTGATTACACTTCTATGAGATTCATTTTGCGTTCTGCTATCATTTTTACACGTTAAAATTGTACAATCTATCATCATTTAGCCTATCGCAGTCCACTGTTGGACATAGGCCTCTTCCAAGTTGCGCTACAACACTCGGTCCTCTGCCTTCCGCATCCAGTCCCTCCCAGTCACGTTCTTCAGGTCGTCGGTCCACCTGGCGGGGGGGCACCCTACGCTGTGTTTGACGATTCGCGGTCTCCACTCAAGGACTCGCATGCTCCAGCGGCCATCGGTCCTTCGACAGACATGGCGAGCCCACTGCCACTTCAGCTTAATGATCCGGCAACCTATGTCGGTCACTTCGGTTCTTCTCCGGATAATCGGATTTTATCCTTCAAAAAAACTCCAAGCATAGTTCGCTGAACGAATTTGAATTTGTGGACTAGCCCAACAGTCAGTGTTCACGTCTCGGTACCGTAAGTCATGCCAGCACAATCTATAATCAAGAAAAAATCTAGTATTTCACGTAAGTGTTCGAGACATAGTTGTGTCGCAGTGCAAAATTAAGCGCGATTAAGTGAGTGTTGCGCATCTGCGCTTAATCGTGCCACACGTGCTGCTAGGCACTTCTAGCTTGTTTTCCATTCCGTGGTTGCCATATCCTTACAGGGCCATAGACGTTCAAGAATAACTTTTAACTAGTTATTAGAATGTTTGTTGTTTCAACTCTTGTTTACGTTAGAACATCGGCAGCGGTTTTGCTTCTCAAAGTCAGGTTAGTATTTCGAACAGAACAGTTTACATTTAATTTTTAATTTAATAATAAATAAATAAATAAATAATATTTTTGGGACATTTTACTCATTACCATCTAGTCCCAAACTAAGCAGAGCTTGTACTATGGGTACTAGACAATGGATATAATACTTAAATACTTTTTTTTTTTTTGTAAATACATACTTATAATACATAAGAAACAACCAGACAAACACAAATTATATCTACTCAGTTATCATGAAACATGAAACTGTGATTGTTTTATTATTATTAGTCTACCTATTATTAATTCAGTTTCTTAAGAGGAATGTAGCAAGCCAAGTGGCGCTCCCATCAGTAAGAAAACTATTACTCGCTGAATACATCATTTACCAAAAATTCGTTTTTAATGTTTGAATTTCATGTACCTACTGTAGTTTAATCAGAAACTATTAACTCTGTAAATGATAGTTCGTTGTAGTTGTAGATAGAAAAGTGCGACAAACAGCCACTTTTGGCATTTTATCTATCTACAACTACAGTGAACTGTATTTTAGTTTTTTTTTTCCGTGGGGAAATCCTCGTGGACGCACTCCGCCCGGGGTAGGCTGAGCCAGTGTCGGACTCTTACCGACTGAAACCACCACGGTGTTCCTTCAACTACCTTAGCCGGGGGCGTGCCTGGTTTCTGGTTAAACGACAGTACCTGTACTTCAAATATTACTCACTGAATATATCATTTAAAGAAAATTCGTTCTTAAGAATTTTCTTTAAATGATATATTCAGTGAGTAATATTTTTTTTACTGATGGGGGCGCCACTCTTGGCTGCTACATTCCCCTTAACAAGCTGAATTAATAATATTAATTTATAAGGAGCTCGTGGCTAAGTAGCAAGCGTGTGGATTGTACGATCTGCAAGCTTAAGCTGAACTAGCCGCGGTCAGTCTGTGGATGGGTGACCGTTTCGTTACACATCGAGACCCCTTCGTGCCTCGGAGAGCACGTAAAGCCGTCGGTCCTGCGCCTGATCTCTCTTCGGTCGTGTCGAATTCCCGTCCCATCGGATTATGAGAGTGAAGGAATAGAGACTGCCTCGTTGGTCTAGTGGTTGCAATCGCGATTGCTGAGCGTGAGGTCCTGGGTTCGATTCCCGGGTCGGGCAAAGTGTTATTGGGTTTTTTCATTAGGAAATTCTCAATAGCAGCCCGGAGTCTGGATTTGTGCCCGGTTAATGGCAATAAGCTCGCCCCCTATTACATGGGACTTACAACATAACTGGCGAAATGTGGGTGTACTATACACCTCTGCCTACCCCTTCGGGGAAATACAGGCGTGATGTTATGTTATGTTAGGAATAGAGAGTGCACCTGTGTTTGCGCACACACTTGTGCACTATATGTCCCACGCAGATGGCTAGTCTCCATTGAGATTGGCCGCCGTGACCGAAATTCGGCCGAGAGGATATTATTATTATAATAATAAATCAATCACCGTTTCATGTTTCAAGAATCGAATATTTTAAGCAAAAAATCAACCATTGCAATTATTGATAACGTTGCTGATAAAAAACAAATCCTGCAGAGAAATACTAAGTAGCCAATCAAAAGAAATACTCCAATTATCTATCTATATTATTCGTCACTCAAAGGGCAACGGAGAGGGCTATGCTCGGAGTGTCCCTGCGTGATCGAATCAGAAGGAGGAAGGAGATTCACAGGAGAACGAAAGTAACTGACATAGCCCGAAGAAATGCCAAACTTAAGTGGCAGTGGGCGGGGCACATTGCTCACAGAACGGATGGCCGATGGGGCAGTAAAGTTCTGGAGTGGCGATCGCGTACTGGAAGGCGCAGCGTGGGTAGGCCGCCCACAAGGTGGACCGACGACCTGATGAAGGTCGCGGGAATCCGCTGGATGCAAAAGGCGCAGGACCGGTCGTTGTGGCGATGCTTGGGGGAGGCCTATGTCCAGCAGTGGGTGTCTTTCGGCTGAAATGATGAATGATGATGATGATTATTTATTAAATTTTTGCACACACAGAGTAATAATAATAAAAAAAAATTGAAATTAATGCAATACAATCTATCTACAATAGGCGGTCTTATCATCCAACCCATTAAAAACAACATTAAAATAGAAAAACCACATCAACATGGTCATCTAATATTCCAAAAATAAAAACAACATCCAAATTCAGGCAAATAAAGGTTTTTTTAACAGTTTTCTTTCCACACATTTAATTTTAAATCACACACTTCTTAGCGGAGATTTTCACACGAACCTCTTAGAAAAGGTTAAACCATCTTCTGAGTCATTTAATTCTCGTGTGCTTATCACAAAACTGCAGATGGCTGGGTAGAAATGGTCCCACTTTATTTAAGGAACTGTTTCCACATAATAGTGGTGAAATTTTTACAATTAGTTGGAATTTTTTTATGAAAAATAATAACAGAAAAAAAATCTTCGAGTCACTTAGTAAGTACCATGTAATAGGGACGAATTCAATGCCATTTATTTATACTAAATTTATATGTTTGTAATCGATAAACTCCACTGCCAAAGCATTCCACAATATTTTTTGACACGTCCTTTACGGTTCAGGCTGCTCGTTTGTGGAATGCATTGCCAGTGCCTATTAGAAGAGCGCAATCGCTGCCGGTGTGAAGGAGCATTATTTGTCGCTATGAACATGTTTCTTCTCCTGTATGTAGTCGTTTTTAATTACTTTACCGTTGCTTATTATTTATATGTATATATGCATATAGTATTTATGTAGTAGTATAGTATTTTATTTTATTATTAAATTATGTATCGAATTTGCACATCTGACAACCCCATTTTCTGTCCAGGGGATCTACTCCCATTCGATGATATTCGATAAATCGTACGATTCATCGCACAATTTGCTACTCCGATCAACCATCGTTCCCTTATCGCATGCGATGATCGTGTTTTGACGTTTGTTTTTCTCATCTCCGGTAAATTGTATACGACTATGAACCGTAGTCTATCTTAATTGTGCCTTTTTTATGTGCCTATCTTTATTATGTAAGTATCAGTCGGAACGAACGTTCGTACTTCGTTTGTCGTTCGTAAAACGCGAGTAGACCTACTGTTCATTTTTGTCCTTCCTAAGGTTGCCTGGAAGAAATCGCTGATCGCGATAAGGCCGCCATTTGTACAATAGTTTAAATGCATATTCAATGAAATGTGTACAATAAAGCATATATAAATAAATAATAAATAAACTCTGAAATTACTGAACCGATTTTAATAATTAATTCACCATAAGAAAGGTAGGTACTTCAGAAGTAACATAAACTATATTATTTCACGTGAGCATACGAAACGTCATAGTGTCGCAGCGGGAAACTAAACGCTTTTAAACTAATGTTGCGCATCTGCGCTTAATTATACCACACGTGCGGTAGCTGTATGCCACTTCCCCTTGTTTTCTATATTCCGTGGGAAGTACGGAGCATAGCGATACTCTGTGGCATAGCTGAGTAGACGACGTACAACGTGGTTAGCGCAAAGCGTATCTTCATAGCACATCTTGTCATTTGTTAAGCATTTGTTGAAATAGATACATAGTTTTGTAGCTTAGTTTTAACCTCGCTCACTGCTTAGCAACTCAGCACATCTTTGGTGGAAAGACAGTCTTATGCTGGAAAGAAGGAGCGGCGCAACAAACTTTCTTGAGATCAAATCCTCCTCCCCCAAGGTTATAGTCGACTTTATGATTGACTTGCAGCTTGGGGAATTGCTGTAATGCTGCAAGAGGCGTCACAATAGATCTTTTAGGTCGCAGTGACTTAGGGGCGTTCAAGCCTCTTTGCTCAAATAATAATAACAAACTTTCTAGCAACACATTTCTGTCTGTAGCATTCTATATAAACGTTAAAGAAACCTAAAAAGTCACAATACGCAATATATTTATTGAATTCACAATGTATTACTTAGGTGGTAGACTTAAAACTATGAGATCATTGTGAACCCTGTCGAGCACGGGAAAGAAAATATGTAGGAAAAGAAGCTGACTTTTAAACAAAAAATTGTCTACGATTTATACCTTTTTTCTGTTGGTCTAAGGATTTATATTAATAAAATTTTAACAAGTATATTTTTGTAATTATTTATCATCTAAAATTTTAATGATAATTCTGCTTAATTCCAGATTCTAAATATTCACTAATATTGTAATAGCATTTTTTTTGTAATAGTTAAGGACTAGTTGAATGTATTTTTAACGGGAAGGTGGTAAATTAACCTAGATTTTTTGAGTGGAATTCTTGATGCTTCCGAAAAAATTTACATGTCACTATTAAAATATTTTGTTTTATAAAATAGGGTTTACAACTGTCAGTTTGTTCTGTTTACGTAAATCCAGCCGTGTATGTGACAGTTATAAATACCTATATTGTGTATCTAATAAACCTAATTTTATACATGTTGTGTATCTAAAAGCTGTACTAATAACTTGTGAAAGTACATTTGCGCCCTAGATAGAAAGTTAAAGGACTATTTTTGGAACAGAATTATTATTCCCTATCATTCTGTCATATATTTCACGGATGGATGTCTTTTATTAATTTAATTACACTGTACATAATTACAGAGCGTCATGAAGGAACTCATAATGTGTATAGGAAATGAACAAAACAAAATTAAGAAAATTATGTAAAAAAGATTTAATTATGTCGTTAGTACGTTGAAACCAACGTTGGAACGGATAGCTATTTATGTAGATTGGTTTTTCAAACATTAGATCTAGGCAACTTAAGAGAAATGTAATCAGTATCAGTAAAGGACTTCGATCAAATATAATATACAACGTGTTATTGAAATAACTGAAAACCTCTTGAGGGATCAATGTACCTATCAGTATAAACAACTTTTACTATGGGACCAACCCTGAAATCGCAAAAAAAAACAGCTGATCCCTACATTTTTGTTTATATGAATCGACAAAATGTAGGGACCAGCTGTTTTTTTTCGCGATTTTTTTATGTTTACGACAGTGACAAGTGCGACACTCCATTCTTTGTTTGCACAATTGGGGTATAGTTTTTATTTGTTTACACATTTTAGCATAGTGGAATGTCTCACCGCTA
The DNA here is from genome assembly GCA_949699075.1 of Asteroscopus sphinx. Lineage (NCBI taxonomy): Eukaryota > Metazoa > Arthropoda > Insecta > Lepidoptera > Noctuidae > Asteroscopus > Asteroscopus sphinx. Next base: position 21,588,672 of record OX453016.1, on the reverse strand, counting down.
GCGCGGTCGTGAAGCGACTGAGAGCGAAACTGTGCACGGGACTACTTATTGCACAGTTTTGATGGCGCCTTTTTTTAGAAGAATTTTATTGATGTGACGTGATGTTTGATATGTAATGGCCTGTCTAGGCTTAGAGCACAGAGTAATAACACTCAGAGTGATAATTTCATTCAAAGTTCTGCTCCTTACATTTTGTTGATTCATGTGAACGAAAATGTAGGGGACAACTGATGTTGAAGCAAAAAAACCAGAACTTTACAATAGTTCCGGCCGTGGTTCTGTCTATGGTTGGGAGCGAGAGCGCTTGGGATGGCGTCGTCTCCTTCTGCGAGGAGGTGATGCTCGCTAAGGAGGAGGCGGAGAGGTTTGGAGAGGCGATGACCTCTCTTCCCATCCGCAGGAGACGACCTGGGCGTCGTAGGAGGGCGTATGCCGACCTCCAACCACCTTAGGAGTGGGCATGCGGGTGCTGGACTCGGGGTGGCCTGCCACCCAACCAGTCAAGGCCCGTGATGGTGGCGTGTAGTGTTCCGCGCGCGCCAGTCAAGAGGAGGGTGCGGCTGTTGTGGTTGCCGCACGGGGAGAAGGGGCTCGCCTGCCAGTGGCGAGCCGGGACCGGCCGGGAATGGTTGGGCGAATACGGGAGTATTTCCCACGCCCCCGGCCAAGGGTCGGTAGAGGAACACCGTGGTGGTTTTTAGTCGGTAAGAGTCTGACACTGGCTCCGTCTTCCCCGGGCGGAGTGCGTCCATGAGGATATTCCCCACGGAAAAAAATATAACTTTACAATAGTATCTTTCAATAGTTTAGCCGCAAGACATTATTTCCATTTTTATTAATTTAAAAAAAAGGACTTTTTTACAAAGGCAGGAAGGTTTTGCTATTTTAGGCAAAGATCGTTATGTAAAAGACTATGAATTCATATGATTGCAAATTACAAATTACAAATGGTATCACCAATTATTTCGATAATTCAATATTTATTTTGTTAAGAAATTTCGATTTCTAATTTTCGATAAACAACTTAATTATGTGTTTAAAATGCTTCTATATAGTAAACGTGTCGTACAGTCATCCCCACACCTTGTATTGTAATATAATTAGAACTAAAAACATACTCAACATTCTCAAAGAAAAAACATCGCAAACTCAAACAATACTATTTCGAAATCAGTTCAAATATTCGATATCACTGATGGAGATTTCTTTCTAGGTCAGGGACCCAGTTAAGTCGTCGACCCTTCGGATCCCTTTGTGTTTAGGCCTTATCTTTCATTCTGATACTTTTCTGGCCTGTCAAATTTCTTATAAGGGATCACTGTGGACGTTGGATCGTAAATATTGTCGTTTTTTTTTCTGATTTGGGTTGAAAAGAATCTTTGTTGCGTATATCGATTAGACTGTAATCGATACAGCGTTTCGCAAGCTTTGCAGATCAAAAATGATCTTTGCAAACCCATTAAAAACATTTTTTTACTAACTTTTTTCTTTCAGTGGTCTGCGGACCAAATCTTGGGAAACTCTAGATTCCAGTAAAACCCCAGAGCTTTCAAGTAAATAGCTGAACGAATGCGTCCTTTCATTTAAATTAGTGCCGTGTTCACTAATATTAATTCTTTGGTTAAATTACCGTGGTAAACGGTTTGGTCAGTTAGTGAACATGGCGGCAGAAATATGCGGCAAAATAAATATATTTTTAAAGTCTACCAGTGATAGTCTTACAATCATAGATGATGATGATTTGTTCTTCACTAACGGCCAAAATTAATATCCAATCTATCCACGATTTACCCTACTACAGATAGAAATTTGACATATTTTGTATGGAGCTTATGTCAAATTCCTATCTTTAGTAGGGCAAATCGTGGATAGATTGGATATTAATTTTGGCCGTAAATCTATTTCTTGTTGATGTATATCCTTTCTTTTGTATATGTCTCAGTTGTGTCAAATAATTTTTTTTCTTTTTTTCTTTCTTTTTCTTTAGATTTATCTTCATTAAATTACATCGAAGGTAAAAGCTGTGATTATAACGTACCTAAATATTAAAAACAAACAACAATTTTCAACATCTAAAACCAAAATCACCAGATGTAACATCAAACAATAAGATGAAATCACGACAAAGCCTCTAAAAGAAAGCAAACAGGCAAAGGCAACAAAGAATAGTACGGTATTCAGCCACCGTATGTACCGGTATTAAAATTCACAACGTGAAAAGGTGCAGCATTGTCGTGCATTGTTATTCTAGGCATCGAGCCAGCCGGTGTAACAACTCTTAATGAAGGATAATCGGTTGATTTTTGTGGTTCTAATTGCTACAGACAAAGGCAGGAAGATTTTATATCCTGTGCCCGTTTTCCGTAAAAATAAACGGTAATTTTAAGGTGTTTTTTTAAGTTTTTGCCTACCAATCTTGATTACAATTTATTTATTTATTGTTAACAATTTATTTATTAAATTTATGCACACACAGAGAAATAATAATAAAATACATAGAAATGAATACTACAAAGGAACTGCTTATTTCTTTAAGAAATTTCTTCCAGCAGACCTGCGAGACAATTCACACACACACAGATATTTTTTTTTTTACTTAATACATCTGCAGAACTAGTAATTTTATTTTAACCGTAAGTATTTGATTAAAGAGACATGCCAAGATTATAAGACAAGTAAGAAAAACAGACCGTAGTTATAGTTTGTGTAATATAATCCTTCAGTATACCTACAGAATTTATTCTTAGCAAGAATCAAGAATGCTAATTATGTTGTGATTAAAAACAGTTCGTATAAGTCAAATTATAAGTAAGTTTGAAAAAAGGCTAATTTGTATTATTTCCAGAAAAAAAAAGTTTTTACTAGATCTACACAGAGACAAAAAGCTCCCGCCGAAGTGTCTTGCAAGTTTCAATGAGCTATTCTTCGTCTTTTTTTCTCGGTATCGATCCCTAGCTTTATTTCACTAGGCAGCTTATTATTGTATCCGGAACTATTACTTCGAAGCTCAATATTTCAAAATATATATTATTACAACGCAATTTGCACTATGCATGAATTTTCCTAACAATTTTCACTTAACTTCTTAGGTTTAAAAATAATCAAGTCCCAAACAGCATGCAACACTGTAAAAGATAATGATATTGTGAGTGATTACTGCGTGCATCGAAACGATTTTAATTAATAATATTGTACGGTAGATTCAAATAATTTTCTAGAAATATTTGTAAAGACGCTTATCATCTTAGTCTACCTGCGACCACGAAATGCTGCAAAGCTTTCGAAACGTCAGGGAAACCAATTTAAATAATATACGCGTTTTAATCCGGTTAAACTTTGTTTTATTATAATTTTCACTTAACTTTATTGCGATACAGCACTTTAATTGTTCTAGAAACTTCCAAACAAAATGTATTGCATTTTAAAGCCAGTGTTGGACAAACTTTTGCAGAATAAACGAGAAAAAATGCGAAAAAAATTTGAATGTTACCACCCTAAATAAAGATTGATGATAATTTTATAGGTGGAACAAGTTGGCCCATGTTCGTTGGTTATTGGCCGTATATCAAGCTAAGTGTGGAAGTTTCGAAACATGTTAGCAACTGGCTTACGAGTGGCTTTAAGTGTTGGCTTCAAAGGTGTTATAGTTGGACGCCATGTTGGGCTTGTCGGCTTGTTTTTGGGTACGCCAAAGTCCCAAGTTGTATGTAACTAAATTGTGACTAAATCAGGTAAATTATCTAGTGGAACTTCTAAAGGCTTTGGCTAAAATTTGTGCTGCAGCTTAGTTTGTGCACTGAACAACAGCTGTGACCTTTTACAATGCAACCAGTATTTCACACCATTTTGTTTCCTAGCGTGAAAATGAAAGCAAAAAAATGACAAAAACACGTGATATTGACATCTGTGTCATTGTTAAAATCCAACTTTAAAAAAAAAATGTATTTAAATAAAAATATCCGCTTTTTTATTAAAAAAAAGTTCTTAATTCAGCCGTTTTCTTTAGTGTTGACATGAGCTACATAATGATAATAGCTCATGCCATGGAAAAAAGGTTAGCCAGTCAGCAGGTTAGTAGCGGGGCTGACTACCCTACCCAGGGTGCACAGTAGGCTCTTATTTTTAATTAAATTATAATTATCTTATAATTCAGTAAAGTATGCCAACCTCCAGCCGCACTAGGTGTGGGCCTGCTGGCAGAGACGACAAATTGGAGGGAAGTAGCCTCTTTCTGTGAGACCGTCATGGTTCAGAAAGAGGTTGCTGAGCGGGATCGAGAGAGGGCCGATCCTGCTCGGAGAAGGCGGCACCGGAGGCAACTGCTCCAGCACCTAGCCCTTCAGGGATATCGTCGTACACCCCGCCCGATTGATATTCGACTGAAGTGCAGAAGCCTTCGAGGTCACGGGCGTTTAGAGTGGGGGCTATGATTGTCCACTAAGTGACTTCTGGGATGGCGGCGGCACGCTGTGGTCACGTGCTGCCATATGCACCGGGAAGGACACAAGGAGACAAATAGTCTCTTTCGAGACTTACAACCCTAACGCCTTTAAAGCTGGAGTGAATCGGCACCTAATAGGTTTGCTCGCTCCATCGTCGACCACATCTTGTCAATTTGTCTAGATTGCGGTCAAGAGCAGATCTATATCTCATAAAAAAGACGTGTCTTACAGGTGACAGGTGTAGCATTCAACCAAACAATTTAGTAAAACTCTTTAGTTCGTTCTTTCTTCACTAAATTGTGACAAAAAACCAAATAACCAAATATGTGTGCCAATTATATATGTGTGTCATTGTGCCTGTCCAAATATGCTTTTCGTGCCGCAAAGTCACGAAAACCAGGGGCTGCGCGGGGTTTGAAGCGCGCGGCTACTTACCGAAACTTAGACTGAATTCCATAGATTTATTTACTTGTCTACTTAAGTAGTTTTCTTGCGTGACACATGAATCATCTTAAAAGTATGTTAAAATGAACGAAATCACTTAATAATGTGTAAACCTTGGACGAATAAAAAAAGGCGTACGGAAGCTCGCAAAATTTTTATATAGCTGTTGGTTTTCCTAATTATAAATAAATAAATAAAAACAAAAAGTTAGGCATCCATAGTAAGACGACTCGCTTAAAAGTACGGGCTGGCACGCACACATGCACAATTGCACACCCATGCAAAGACAAAAAGCCGCGATTACGCAACAAATTTCGTGTGGTAGTCATGTCGTAGTGTCATAAATAAAATAACAATATATAATTATCTGGTGTAATAAAATTATGTCGAAGTTATAGTGGGTTTAGGAAAAAACGAAGTGCTTCAATCTTTTCTTAGCGAGATTGCGTCCACCATTTTTATTCGTCCAAGGTGTAAACTAAAGCATTACTGCCAGGGTGCGTTGGACGTACTGAATTACCAACATGCTTTGAGGTGCTTTTAATGGACCCCATTTTGTTAACATAGGTACCCTGATGAATATAACTACAAGAAAGCATGAAATACTAATATTCATGTAATTCAATTTCTTATTACGTCGTTTCACTCCTGCAGACAATTTCCACGTTAGAGACACTCAAACGTCCTCTGGGCAACCACTTGAAAGGTCATTCCTATCGCCCTCGAAGTACTTAAAGAGGAATATTAATATTTAGATCAACGTCGGAAGTACTTGTGTATCAACATTCTTTGAGACACTTTTAATGCACCCCATTTTATGAATATACTGATGAACTTAACTATGAGAAAGCATGAAATACTAATAATTCAATTTCTTAATAGGTACGTCGTCTCACTCCTGCAGACAATGTCCACGTTAAAGACACTCAAACGTCCTCTGGGCACTCACTTGAAAGGTCATTCCTATCGCCTTCGAAGTATATAGAGAGTATTATTGATATTTGGAGCGAGGAGTTACTTTGGAAAATAATTCCGATTTATTTAAAAATGACGTGCACTTTAACAAAAAAAACGGCCAAGAGCGAGTCGAACTCACGCAGTAAGGGTTCCGTGCCACCCATCGACCTGATACAACAAAGAAACTGATTTAATTTGTTGCTAAACAACGTAGCAGTGATAGCCTAGCGGTTGAACGCTTGCCTTCCATGCAGGAGGGTGTGAGTTCGATCCCGGCCCGCACCTCTGACTTTTCGAATTCATGTGCCGATTTATATTCGATTATCACTTGCTTTAACTGTGAAGGAAAACATCGTGAGGAAACCTGCACACCTGAGAGTGCTCCATACAGTTCTCGATGGTGTGTGTAGTCCGCCAACCCGCACTAGACCAGCGTGGTGGACTAAGGCCTTAGCCTTCAAATACTGAGAAGAGGCCCGTGCTCAGCAGTGGGACAGTAATGGTCTGGTTATATAAACAACGTAGTATGCAGTACAATCAGGTTCCTAGGAGCAGGCTATTGCTTAGCCACTGTTTAGGTTTTAGGTAGGTCTTAGCCTCGCCGGCGAGGCTTGGCGATTAACGGCGTTTAGCGCGTCACCCGATAGACCGAAAGTCCGCCACTTTCGAGGAAAAATTCGATGCAGCAACGGCTGCTAGGGGGACATAGGAGTGGCGGGGTCCCCCCTGCATTGCCCCAGCGAGGTTCGAGCCCCCCCCCTTGGGGGACGCCCTCTTGCGGTATTGAAACCGTGACTTTAGTTTTTAAGTAAGTATAGGATTAGGGAAAAACCTTCGGCGAATGGAGTCCCACATGGGACTCTCCGCCAACTAAGCCCGGTTAAGCAGATGTGGTACTTCGGTACCAACTGCGAGAATCCATTCGAAAAAAAAAAACAGTACAATCAGATCAAGTTTGACGCCGGTATGTATTGCAGTTTTGAAGATAAAACAGGGACAAAAACGTTAAAAAAAATGCATGTTTTTCGAGGTGTCTTGTATGTTGGTTTAAACCTTTTTTATTTTTAGTATTTGTCGTGATGAAAATTTCAACCGGCTACCTATTACCGTTCAAAAGACTACCCTGTGTCGGACGGACGGACAGCGTAGCGAGAGTAATAGGGTCCCGTTTGGCACCCTTTGGGTACGGAACCCCTAAAATCACAATACAGAATGTATATTTGTGAAAAATAGTGAAATTAAACACCAATGTAATTGGTACCTAGTGGTTAAACGGAAGCCCATTAGAAAAAGAAACATTAATAAGCCCAAACTAACATACTTCCGAAGTCGATCATAATTATTTACTCATTTAATAGATACCTATATACCTTGTGTACACAACCTTTGCTCAAGTGTATCGGTCGAGGCCGATGTAATAGACAATGAACAGTATCAAGGTTCTAAATCTTGATAGAACACCTATTGTTTTAGTTTAGAGTGAGATAACATTATCGCCAGCACGCTTCGGATCACAGATTGGGTAGGCAGTTATCACTTCCCACAAAGATGGTAGCTCCGATCAAATATTCCTACTATAGTCATGCATGGTCTTTTTCAAATCAAACCCAAAAACGCTTAAAAATGTACTAGTAATTATTATACTACAGGCTTCGTTCTCGATATATGTATTAACCATGCAGCTTTCTCGAGTTACTCGGCAACTGAACGCAATTTTCAGAGCTAAAACTAAACGTAATTATAAGTAGGTACATTGTCTGTGTCCTTACGTCAACTGTCATTCTTTTCGTTTGCGCGGCAACTGTTACTGTGTTTCTCTGTGTTTATTTAAATAATTGAGTGTTAAAACTATATTTCAACCAAAATATAAAGCGTCGTCGGAAAGACGAACATTATTCGTCATAAAATAAATGTGATAGATATCTTTTTTTTAGTGTTCCAGGTAATAATACGTTGTCTTGTGATTGCTATTACACCGGTACGGCTACTAGCTTTTATAGTAGGTAAGGCCGCAAGGGTTTTTCGTAACCTTTGTACCGGTTGACACGGGTGGTGTACGAGATACATTGACGTGCTCATTCGTCTCGGGGCTTATACGAGATATACGCACGAGATCCTTCTACTCGGGGCTTATACGAGATATACGCACGAGATCCTTCTACTCTTATGTGAGGTCCGTGAGACCTTAATAAGCAGTTTTATCAATCACTTGTACGATCTGTTTTTCAGTGGTATGGACACCACCACCAGGATGACCAGATCGGGTTCCAAAAGAACCCAAACCTCTGTTAGTGGAAAATACTATCTCCACCCTAACGGTTGATCCTGAGCCTACCTCAGCAGCACCAACAATAAGCTATGAGGTATTGTTAGCAGATAAGCCACATCTTATGCCAGATAAGCCAAAATGTGGTCCTATAAATAGAGACTTAGCTTTTATTTGGAGCTATATTTTAAAAAATGTCTTAAAGACACAAAAACTGTCTATAGTAAGTAATGCATTATCACTGTTGTTGGTAACGATACAGTAGACCGATTGAAATTGATCTCACTAGGTACTTAGTGATGCTGGAAGGATCCTGATGGATATATCCATCGTCTAGTACTCACAGTACAAGCTCTGCTTAGTTTGGGCTTAGATAGTGCTGTGTAAAATGTCCTAAGAATATTTATTTATTTATTTATGGATTTAAATTGTGTCCAAACAAAATCAAGGACCAACTTCCCTGTAGTATATCTATGAAACTAGTCTTAGTGACAAGATCAAAGTTTTGAAAACTTGTCAATAAAGCGGTCAGTCAAACTTACAACAAATCATAAGGGAAACTTAACTGCGGTTTAGGTATGGACACCCAGTCCTCAATGCAGGCCCGGGAACATCACAGCCAGCATTATCAGTCCACGGTCAAGAAAACCAAAGCCTACCAGAAGAAAACTTCTGCTCGAACATTGAAGTAAGTCATGCCAGAAGGCTAGCAGACTTTTTACCTTGCTGGAATTAAATTTGCAAAGACAAGTCCATACTTAACTATATCAAAGGTTACCTAATTACCATTGTATAGAAGGCTCATTAGAATTTTGTGCCAGTACCTGCTTCAGTAAAATCAGCTGAGAAAGATAGTGATATACTATATATAGCTATCTGCAATATAATAAAATTGGATGTATATCCCCTTACAAGCCATGCCATATATTTTTGTTCCAAAATATAATTTTAGTGTACCTACGAGAACATAACATAACATAACATCACGCCTGTATTTCCCCGAAGGGGAAGGCAGAGGTGTATAGTACACCCACATTTCGCCAGTTATGTTATAGTCCCATGTAATAGGGAGCGAGCCTATTGCCATTGACCGGGCACAAATCCAGACTCCGGGCTGCTACTGAGAATTTCCTAATGAAATAACCCAATAACACTTAGCCCGACCTGGGAATCGAACCCAGGACCCCACGCTCAGCAGTCGCGCTTGCAACCACTAGACCAACGAGGCAGTTTACGAGAAAGTTCATATTAAACTTGTCTCTGAATACATTTGTAATGATTTGTAGACACATCTCATTTCAAGATGGGGGACTATAGGATGGCAACATTACCACTGTCTTCGGGAGATTACGTGGCAATATTTATTTGAAGAAATCATATTTATTAATACTAATAATAAAAACATTTATTTCTCCAGCACATTAAGGATATTAACATCAGTATTCACTTAACATATGTTATAGAGGCTGGAGCCTTTACTAGATGAACCTGTGTTACAGGTCTCAATTGTATGAGTTTACTGCCCTCCCTTATAGCTTGGGCTCTGTACTTAATAATCATGAAAGTTGTGGTGACACATCTAAGACCTACTTTGTAAAGCATCTAGTAATCAATCATGTTTAGAGGATATTAAAGAAATATTAGCTCTCTTAGTGCTTGAGATTTGTTATTTATTTTGATAAAAGCATAATAGTACCATCAGTCTTGATAATTCAATTCAAAGTTTTGTGTCTGACACAAGAAATATGACATTGCAATATTGCCTACACGCAAAGTATTAAACATTAAAAAGTCTGTCCAAAAGTACTTAGACCTGAAAAGTTGTATTATAAGAGATCTAGCAAAGTTAATTGGAATATTAATTACAGCCTGCTCAGGGGCACCTAGGCACACTACCACTACTGTGGTACCATATGGTTGGTGTTACCTACCAAATTTTAAGAACTTTATAAGTCAAAATAATAATTATTATTATCCTCTTTATTGCACAAGAGGTCATGATAGTTCAAACAAAAAACAAACAAAATTACATAATTATTCCCTTTATTTGCTACATTCTCTTATTAATATTTACATATTGAAATATTAAAAAAAAAAAAAAAAAAAAAAAAAATCTTTACATACATGTTATTATATCTTTATTTTCATAAAATGTGGTATAAAATATGGTTACATTTTAATCTATAGAACGGGCATATTTATCTAATGTAATAAAATAAAATAGGAAAGCAATATAAATATAAATAATGTAAAAGTAAATTTACATTCAGAAATAAAATTAGATCTACAATGCTGGGCTAATAATATCAGTACAGAATGGGAATTAAATATTGTGACATTTCAATAGTACCTGAACTGGGAGAACCTAAAATAGATTATTTGCATCCCGCACTAATTCTAAATGTATTTTCTATGCCTGTTGGCGACAAAATCCAAATATTCTGTCTTGGACAGAATATTTCTTTGCCTTTTGTCCATTCAATTTAATATTTTATTTATTTACTAGTCTATGCTCGCCACTTTACCCGCGTGAATATCGTTTATCGTGCACCCTTCCGGAACTGTTCATCTTCCCGGGATAAAAAGTAGCCTATACACTAATCCGGGTTATGTTCTATCTGTATGCCAAATTTCATCAAAATCGGTTCAGCCATTCTTGACCTATAAATGGTGTAACTAACCCGACTATGTCTTATATATTCAGATGCCTATAAAATACTAAAAGGCTACAGGTATCATGGTCAGGCCCCACTGGCCTTCACAACCCTGGTATAATTACAGTTTAGATACATTTACTTCCATCTCTACCATTTATTACATATTTTCTAACAATATCATTTTATTCTGGGGCTGCCTATGGTACCTCAAACTTAAACTCTCATAAGTCAGCTCTATCTTTGTAGGGCTCTAAAATTGGGGAGGATGCTTGTACAAAGAGACCCTTTAAAGGACATAAGTCCAAACCAGCGTTGGCAAAATATCAAGCAACATGGGATCCAAATAAAGTTCTAAGTGTATTTACAAAACTGGACTCCAAATATGACATTAAGTCTTGATGTAGTATGTCAAAACACTGGTGGTTTTTGCTTCTACTAAGTACAGCTGAATGAGCACAAACTTTATTATTTACTAAAATATCTAAAATAACGCTATAAAAATAAAATGTATTTATTTTACAAAGTTATTATAAGTAGAACTAACAATAATTATCAGATTAAAATATATAATAGTATTATAGCTCACACTGAGTGATGTTTGAGCCAATATTGCCATTAATTACATAGTATGATTACGATGATCACTAACAATGTGTATAAAAAATTAAATAAAAATTGATTTGCCCTGCCAAGTCACAAATTGTGTGATTACATGATTCAATATATATCTCTATAGAGGGCATGACAAATATTTCTAATTATCAAAAAATAATAAAATAAAACTGTTTTCTGCTTCTACCATTGGTAAATGGATTTAAAGTACTCTCAGTGTGCGGTATATTTATATGAGTGGCTTTTCAGGACATAATAGCTACATGCGTCGCCTCTACGTCCAAAGCTAAGTCAAAAGGAACTTATTAGATGTAATCAGAAAGAGTGCTGGTTAGATAAATAACCATTTTTAATTCAGGGGATTTAGCCCATGCTGTGCTGAATAAATAAAAATAATTTTATTTACTAGTACTACTATCTTAGTCACTGTTGATCTCAAACATCATAAGTGCCACGAGTAGAAAACACTTTCCTGTTCTTATAGCTAATAAGACTGATCATTAACATTTTTACTTTCTAAGATTATTAACGTTGGAATTTCTATAGATGTTTAATCATAGAGAAGAATCTAAGTGGTTCTAAATAAAACAATGTGATTCCATACCAAATGTTTATTCCATAACAAATGTTTATTCAATAGGAATCCATAATGATTTTGAGGTTCATCTCAAGTTTACCATCTCTCTAAACATCTGCATGGTTAATACATATATCGAGAACGAAGCCTGTAGTATAATAGGTGATCAAACGAACTTACCTGTGATGTTCGATCATTATTATACGAAGGGCTTCGTTCGAAGATATATGTACCCTACCCGTCCCACCCCCGGTAAAATTGAGAAGACCTTACAATACTCTAAAAAGAATGACAGTTGACGTAAGGACACAGACAATGTACTTATAATTACGTTTAGTTTTAGCTCTGAAAATTGCGTTCAGTTGCCGAGTAACTCGAGAAAGCTGCATGGTTAATACATATATCTTCGAACGAAGCCCTTCGTATAATAATGATCGAACATCACAGGTAAGTTCGTTTGATCACCTATTATATTTACGATACCGTTGTCGGTAAGACATAAACATAAATGTCAACCTGTATGTACAGGTATCTATAAAATAGTAGTTTATGAAACTGTTGCATAATAGGGGTTATTAAAACACGAGTGTGAGTTTAAAAACCGAGCCGTAGGCGAGGTTTTTAATAGTATCACACGAGTGTTTTAATACCTAATTATGTCAGTTTCATACACTATTTTATCTACACTCATACAATTTTAAATAAAATACCAAAGTCAAAATCTTGGTAACATTGTCGTTGTTTTTCTTGATTTCTCTGGTAAAAGATTGTTCGTCATTTACGCTGCTGCATCCAGAAATTCAGGCGGGGTCATATTCTCCTCAGTTCAGTATCACTGCTGTAGTCAGATATTTTTGCCCAGAATAAAACTTTCGACATACAAAACCATAATAATAACGTAAACAATAACATTAAATTTACAAGTAACGATGACCAAATCCAGTAGGCCGTGGCGCGCGGCCGCGCACGCGCGCTGGTGCTCGCCTACACAGATAATAAAATATATTCTGGCGAAAACATTATAATCGGAACTAATTTTCTATCCTTGTCAGGATTCCGTCAATCTCTGTTTTATCATACAAAAAATATGCCTGTAAACACTTAAATATAATTAAAAGCAATATGACAATCAAAAGTTCTGCCAAAAACGCGATTTTAAACGATAAAAAATTTCAATGTATGACAAGTGGCGCCACCCTGAATTTTGTGTACGAATTCAAATTCGAATTTTACGATACGAGTGTAGATAAATAATTTTATCTACACTCGTATCGTAAAATTCGAATTATGAACTCGAAAGTAATGTCATAATGACATACTTTACGCACATGCACCTGTAATGAATTTAAAAAGTTTCATTACGATACAGTTTGCCTAACAAAACAATGCGGTAATTTAATTTTTTTTCCATAACCGCACACTTCAGCCTAACTAAGGAGTTTTTAATGCCACTTCGACCTAACCAAGGAGTTTTCAAACCTTTTTTTTAGCAGTCGTACAGTTTGGCACCAATGAGTACACAAAATTCAGGGTGGCGCCACTTGTCATACATTGAAAATTTTTATCGTTTAAAATCGCGTTTTTGGCAGAACTTTTGATTGTCATATTGCTTTTAATTATATTTAAGTGTTTACAGGCATATTTTTTGTATGATAAAACAGAGATTGACGGAATCCTGACAAGGATAGAAAATTAGTTCCGATTATAATGTTGTCGCCAGACAATATTTTATTATCTGTGTAGGCGCGCACCAGCGCGCGTGCGCGGCCGCGCGCCTGGCCTACTGGATATGGACATCGTTACTTGTAAATTTATTGTTATTGTTTACGTTATTATTATGGTTTTGTGTGTCGAAAGTTTTATTCTGGGCAAAAATATCTGACTACAGCAGTGATACTGAACTGAGGAAAATATGACCCCGCCTGAATTTCTGGATGCAGCAACGTAAATGACGAACAATCTTTTACCAGAGAAATCAAGAAAAACAACGACAATGTTACTAAGATTTTGACTTTGGTATTTTATTTAAAATTGTATGAGTGTAGATAAAATAGTATATGAAACTGACATAATTAGGTATTAAAACACTCGTGTGATACTATTAAAAACCTCGCCTACGGCTCGGTTTTTAAACTCACACTCGTGTTTTAATAACCCCTATTATGCAACAGTTTCATAAACTACTATTTCAACACACTTGCTCGTAAAGTGGCTCTTATTGCATCGCTTTTAGATTCATAATGTGGCTTATAACGCACGCGTGCTTTTAAGGGTTCCGTACACGAAGGGTGCCAAACGGGACCCTATTACTCTCGCTACGCTGTCCGTCCGTCCGTCCGTCTGTCCGTCCGTCCGTCCGTCTGTCCGTCCGTCCGTCCGTCCGTCCGTCTGTCTGTCACAGGGCTGTATCTTTTGAACGGTAATATATAACCGGTTGAAATTTTCTCAGAAAATGTGTTGCTTTGAGGTTTATCACGACAAATACTAAAAACAAAAAAAAGTCTAAAACCAAAGGGGGTCCCCATACAAGAAACCTCGAAAAACATGCATTTTTTCAACGTTTTTGTCCCTGGTCTATCTTCAAAACGGTAACACAGACCAGCGTCAAACTTGGTCTGATTATAGTGCATACTATGTTGTTTAGCAACAAATACTAAAAATAAGACAAACATAGACATATGTGGTGGTACCTGCGTAAGAAAGACATGCAAAAATTCATATTTCGCGCACAGTGCGTTGATGTCATTTGGAAAACTCTCGTAAATTAAATCAGTTTTTATGGGTATCAGGTCGTTGAGAGGTACGGAACCCTTACTACGCAAGTTCAACTCGCACTTGTCCGGTTTTTTCATTATATTATTGCACTAGTGCTTTTTTTTTTAATAAATAACATGTGCGGAAAATCATGGTAGTCGAACGGCCTTCTAGGTGCGAACACGACATGCATACGAATATCACACTCAAAATAATTACAATAAAACACAGACGTTACAATAAAACACAGGATTACAACAAAGCAACAAACACTGCACAAACATTAACACAAAACGAACAAGCAAATTATTACAATTTGGTGTTGAAATATTTTTTTATTATTTACTTTACAGTTTATTTTTAAATCGCAGCAAAGAGTTTTTATGCCTGAACTAAATTAAACATTTTTGGGAATAAATCAACTGTATTAATTAAAATATGCTATATAAACATTTCATTTCATCAAATTATTAATTTTTGTCAACAAATTAATATTAATTTGTGTTATAAATAAAAAAAACAATTTATAATATTTTTATATTAGGCTGTATGGCGGTTTCCTTCGACCACCTGCGCGCGCATAGCTGTGTGTCACCGCGCGGTCCGCGCGCCATTTTTATCATTTTTCACTAATTCAATGTTTGTCAAAAATGTGTAATTTATGTTTTTTTTTCCTCGCAAGTGTGTTGAAAAACGTCGTATGACACGCGTGAGCATTGACTATTATACTCTCGGCTCCATTACGCCCTCGCCTTCGGCTCGGTCTGCAATCCAGCCTCGAGTATAATAGTCAACTTAGCTCACTTGTATCATAATGTACTATTAAAAATTAATCCTTTCAAATTCGTGTCAGTTTTAAAACACGACCCCATGCCCTACAAAGTATAACCCTTTCATCATCAAAACACGCACGCGGAACATAACAATTATTTTAAAATGAAAATCCATTAAATATGATACTGATTACAGTTGGCGTGGTTAATGATCGGTATCGTGATGTACCCACATTAAACTAACGTGCTCATATTGAAAACCATATAACTTTAATCATTAAGGTATATGGTTATGGAACTTGGTTTGGGTTTTCAGTTTTAGGTTAAAGTACGAACCGCACGGAATTGTAAGTTACTTTGTCTCCTATGTATTGTAATGACGATGGATCTTATCAGGCGGTTGGGCAGCAGTTTTTGAGTTACATCAAAGACTGATGATAAATATGCCGTCTCTTTAAATAACATAACATCACGCCTGTATTTCCCCGAAGGGGTAGGCAGAGGTGTAATAGTACACCAACATTTCGCCAGTTATGTTATAGTCCCATGTAATAGGGGGCGAGCCTATTGCCATTGACCGGGCACAAATCCAGACTCCGGGCTGCTACTGAGAATTTTTCTAATGAAAAAACCCAATAACACTTTGCCCGACCTGGAAATCGAACCCAGGACCCCACGCTCAGCAGTCGCGCTTGCAACCACTAGACCAACGAGGCAGTCAAATAAAATTTTAATAAAACAAGTTTAACCAGATTACATCGTGTATATTATTTAAATTGGTTTTCCTGACGTTTCGAAAGCTTTGCAGCGTTTGTGGTCGCAGGAAGACTAAGATGACAAACGTTTTTACAGATATTTCTAAAAATTATTTTAATCTACCATACAATTTTTTTATTAATTAAAATCGTTTCGATGCACGCAGTAATCACCCACAGTGTCATTGTCTTTTACAGTGTTGCGTGCTGTTTGGGACTTGATTATTTTTAGCACTGGGATCCAAACGTGTGGTAGCTGCCAAAAAAAATATCCTAATTTTAATAGAGAAGATGGAAGTACCATAATGAGTATACAGTAAGATAATGACATTGTGAGTGATTACTGCGTGCAAAGATGTCAAAAGTGGCCGTTTTTCGCACTTTTTCTATTTGAAGTTTCTGATTAATCTACAGTACCTGTACGGTGAAACTGTACAGATTGCGGAATTAGCAGTTTTACTTAAATTCATCGGACGAGTCGTTAGTACCTAATAAGCTGTCTCCGCGTGTGCTCCCTCGCACCTTGTATTTGTAACCATTGGTCCATAATAAATGAATTTATGGTATTTTGAGTATCCTTTAGCTAACTCCATAACTCTACAGTACCTGTACTTCAATAGTGAAAAACGAATTTTCGATAAATTATATATTCAGCGAGTGATATTTTTTTTACTGATGGGGGCGCCACTTGGCTGCTATATGCGCCTTAATGGTTGATATCACGGCCATTAAACTAACGCATCGTATTAGAAAACTATCCAACTTTAATCGTTAGCGGTAGAATCAACGGTAGGAGGAATTAATAGTTGGTAATAAAAGCAGTGTAATTTAATATTTTGAGCAGGCATGAAAACTGGTGGATGAAAGAGGGTATTAAAATTACTAATTACATTACATTAATGATTGGCGATCAACTACTGTACGTTTCACACGTCATTTTTTGCCTCGTACAGCAAAACTGTGGAACCAACTCCCATCAGCGGTTTTCCCGAAACAATTCGACATGGAAGCCTTCAAGAAACGAGCATACGTCTTTTTAAAAGGTCGGCAACGAATCGATGACTCCCCTGGTGTTGTGGATGTCCATAGGCAGCGGAGATTGCTTACCATCAGGTGACCCGCTTGCTCGTTTACCCTAAGTTATAAAATTATTATAACAGTGACTCACATATTCATCAATCATTAGATACAGGCTGTAATCAAAAGTAAATTTTATAATAATTTTGTTTTCTTTTTGCTATTTGTGGCACCATGTATATAGTCCACGTCAGATGCAATAATATCTACGACGACGTCTGTGGTCTAGTGGTTCGAGTGTCGGACTGCTGATCACGAGGTCGTGGGTTCGATTCCCACAGGACACAAATATTTGTGTGATGAACATAAGTGTTTGTGTTGGTCTGGGTGTTGCTTAATAAGTATATATTTATAAAAAAAAGTATTTAAGTATTATATCCGTTGTCTAGTAACGTTGAAGTGCGCTATTTAGAGCCAGCAATATAACAAAGGCTTACGTCGGGGGACTTATATTCCTTTAAGAACTAAACTACACATTATAAGTTGATCATATTTAGCCACAATATTTTATTACCACTCTACATCAAACTTTTAACTTTTGATCTACGCCGTATTCAATACAATAGAAGAATAACCCCCAATACTCAAACACAACTCGATTTTAAGTAGTCATTAAGGGTGAAACCCCACTGAGAGCTTATTAACTAGTAGCTTGGAGCTATTTTGTAGTTCAAGAAGAATTAAACTGAAATTTGATTTACGAGGTTAGACAGAAATGGCAATATAATCTTTACTAGTTTTCGGGTCACATTATTAACTACTAAAATTCCAGCTCGCTACTGTGGCTAATGTAGTATCTACTCGCTCATAGTTTGACGTCTATAAACATAGGTAAGTATGATATTAAACTGTTTTATAGTTAGTAGCTGAACAATAAATGAAACAGTCATTGGCTAATCAATGTTATAAATTGGTAAGACAAGAATATCGTCACGAATTATGCCTAAGAAGCTCAAAAACCACTCTTATGCACAAGAGTATACTCTGCATGGCTCCAAAAAATATTGAATAAGCTACCAAATGACAATTGTCATGACTTACGGTGCCGAGACGTGGACACTGACAGTTGGGTTAGTCCACAAATTTAAAGTCGCTCAGCGAGCTATGGAGCGAGCTATGCTTGGAGTTTCTTTGAAGGATAAAATCCGTAACGAGATTATCCGGAGAAGAACCGGAGTGACCGACATAGCTTGTAGGATCAGTAAGCTGAAGTGGCAGTGGGCTGGCCATGTCTGTCGAAGGACCGATGGCCGTTGGAGCAGACGAGTCCTTGAGTCCGCGTATCGGCAAACGCAGCGTAGGGCGCCCCCCTGCCAGGTGGACCGACGACCTAAAGAACGTGGCTGTGGGGGACTGGATGCGGAAGGCAGAGGACCGAGCGTTGTGGCGCAACTTGGGAGAGGCCTATGTCCAGCAGTGGACTGCGATAGGCTGAGTTGATTTGATTACCAAATGACACAATTTAAACGTAAACTAAGTAGATTCCTAGTTGATAAATGTTACTATACCATTGACGAATTTCTTCTTGACAAAATTTAATGTGACCGATTTTATGTACTTATGCTAGATGTATCGAATGTTTTAGAATTGACATTTTAATAATTATTCTTAAGTAATTTATAAAAAAAATAAAAAAATGTTAAATTGTATGCAATGTCTTCTTTAATTTCATACATTGTTAAATAGTGTACGCCCTAATGGGTAGATTTTTGAGTTCCCGTAAAATATGTATAAGACCTACTGTATCACCAAAAATCACACTAATAAATACTTTGACTTTGACTTGACTTTGGCTAATAGTCTAACCACCTTAACTCTGCAGTGGAATTATGGCATTACAATAACTATCAAAATCTCTGTAATTATCGTATTATTCCAATGCAGAGTTAGCTTTACTGGTCTGTACTTAAGTCTGATAAAAATCTATGACTGTGGAACTGAGAGTTCATTAAGGTTCATACAAAACTATACTTTAAAATAATTGTAAAAATAGAGCTCACTTTATGTTTCCCAAGATTTGTGACGGCACAGCCGAGCACAGCTTCTCTTCCTAAGAAGAACGTGCTGTTGCCGATTGGACGTTCAAACTCTGGTTCCTCAGAAAACTTCTTTGTTGTCATCTGAGAATCTGAAATAAAGAGTAGGAAAAAATTAAAAATCAATAAAGAGGAATGGTTGAATGGAAATACTAGAACTACAGAAGATTGATAACCAATCAGAAAAACCCCCTTTGAGGGTGGATTATAAATATTCTTAAGGGGAATATAGCAGCCAAGTTTTTAAAGATAAAAGTACCTACAGGTAATGTAGTTTAATCAGAAACTATTAACTCTGTAAAATATAGTTCGCTGTAGTTGTATATAGAAAAAATGCGAAAAACGGCAATTTTTGTCATTTTTTCTATCTACAACTACAGCGAACTATATTTTACAGAGTTAATAGTTTCTCATTAAACTACAGTAGGGTACTTCAATCGAACATAACATAACATCACGCCTGTATTTCCCCGAAGGGGTAGGCAGAGGTGTATTAGTACACCCACATTTCGCCAGTTATGTTATAGTCCCTTGTAATAGTGGGCGAGCCAATTGCCATTGACTGGGCACAAATCCAGACTCCGGCTGCTACTGAGAATTTCCTAATGAAAAAACCCAATAACACCGACCCTGGAATCGAACCCAGGACCCCACGCTCAGCAGTCGCGCTTGCAACCACTAGACCAACGAGGCAGTCAACTTCAATCGAAAATCTTATAAAAACGAATTTTCGATAAATGAGGGATTCAGCGAGTAATATTTGTTTTACTGATGAGGGCGCCATTTGGTTGCTACACGCGCCTTAAATAAAATACAGGATGAAATTAAATTCTAACCTACGTGAAATTTAAAATGTGTATTCTACCCAAAGACATTTCTATACTTACGTCAGTATAATACCTTTATGATTCTACCAGTGAAATTGAACAACTTTTCCAAAGAAATATGGATCATAAGACGAAAAAAACATTTTTGAATTATCGAACAAATAATGGAATTTCCAATCTTGCGTATTTATTAAATATTACACATTTTATCTCAATCAACTCAGCCTATCGCAGTCCACTGCTGGACATAGGCCTCTCCCAAGTTGCGCCACAACGCTCGGTCCTCTGCCTTCCGCATCCAGTCCCCCCCAGCCACGTTCTTTAGGTCGTCGGTCCACCTGGCAGGGGGGCGCCCTACGCTGCGTTTGCCGATTCGCGGTCTCCACTCAAGGACTCGTCTGCTCCAACGGCCATCGGTCCTTCGACAGACATGGCCAGCCCACTGCCACTTCAGCTTACTGATCCTACAAGCTATGTCGGTCACTCCGGTTCTTCTCCGGATAATCTCGTTACGGATTTTATCCTTCAAAGAAACTCCAAGCATAGCTCGCTCCATAGCTCGCTGAGCGACTTTGAATTTGTGGACTAGCCCAACTGTCAGTGTCCACGTCTCGGCACCTTAAGTCATGACTGGCAGGACGCACTGGTTGAAGACCTTTGTCTTCAAACTTTGCGGTATAGGCGACGAGAAGACTCGGCGAAGTTTTATCTTACACATTTTATCTCGTATTGTATTTAATCTTACTTATTTATTTTTTATCGTTATTTACCAACATCACGCCTCACTGATCTACGTTATTGCATTGTGAATTTGTGTCGACGCCGGCTGTCGCTGAAAACCAGCGCTGTGTCTTTGCTCCGTGCATGAGGCATAGCAATATGCTGAGCGGTGGCCGTTTTGCGCGGATGTGACGCAAATCTTACCACACTTCTTGGCTCTGTACCTGTATTTGTTCTGTGTTTTTGTTTGGTAATTTTGTGCGTCACTTTTGAAGCAAATATATATTTTTTCTTTCTTTCGTTCTTTCTTTTCTAAATATATTTTTTATCGCCAAGGTTTTTCTACGGGAGCATAAATGTAGAGATTTTAATATGTATCTATCGAAAATATAGGTAAAATATAGTAGTAAATCTCTACCAAACTATTTTGCGGTAACTAGCGTGACAACGCCGTGAAACTTCTGCTCCTAAATCAAAAGTTACCGGTTAATTTGCAAGCTGAAATAAAATTCATATTTGGAATATTTTTATTTCTTTCGAGTTTGTAAGTTTTTTAGGCCAGGATTTATTATTCAGCTGTATTCCTATAGGAATTAGGAAAGAGGTCATTGAAAAAGTTACAATAACTTAATTAACTATGAGTAGCTATATTTGATTTATAAATTGCGAACCGCGGACCATAGGACCAAATTGAGGACAACAGATGTATAGAGAAGAATAACAGGACTACATCAACAGATATATACTGGATCTGAAAGGGTATAAAAAAAAACTTATTTAGGCTTAAGAAAATTGTTACTAACCCTATATGGGTACATTTGTGCTTGAAATAAAGTTTATTCTATTCTATTCTAAAAACCGTGTTACGAATATATAAAAAATATAGTAAATGTATAATCTACTATCATTTAGTAAATATCTACAAACAAAGAAACGACACAAGAAAAAGGGTAACCCTAATACCCAAGTCATAATTCAACATTAGGTTATTATTAGCTTAAAGTTTTAGATATTGTTAAATACGTTTAAGGTTGGTTTCAGAGCATTTATCGGCGCACCGTCTGCGCAGAGCTCCAGAGCGGAGACACGCGTGGCATTAGAACATCGTTTTACAGTGACGCGGATTTCTCCGTACTGAACACGCTTCTCGTGGAATCCATAAAAGTCAACCACGCTCCATTACATTGAACACTCGATTACAGAGCACACCGGTATCAACGCTTGCGGACGACCTGCAGGCCGATAGTCCGTAGGTACGGACCTTACGCACCGACATAGCCTGAAAAATTACCAAACTTAAGTGACAGTGGGCGGGTCACATTGCTCGCAGAACGGATGGCCGATGGAGCCGAAAAGTTCTGGAGTGGAGACCGCGTACTAGAAGGTGCAGTGTGGGTAGGTCCCCCACAAGGTGCACCATCGACCTGGTGAAGGTCGCGGGAATCTGCTGGATGTGAGAAGCGCAGAACCGGTCGTTGTGGCAATGCTTGGGGGAGGCAGGCATATGTCCAGCAGTGGATGTCTTTCGGCTGATGATGATAAAAGTCACCTATAAAACTCTTTTCTCTTACATCAGAAGCAACAGGCTGTTAAAGACTGAACCAATAAAGTTCAAACAAAAAAAAAACTAGTTTACCACTTCAAAACTCGCTATCAGGTCTCTGAGACCCAATCAACGTGTTTTTATACTTTTTCTAGTTCCAACACCGCTCTGACGTCATTCGATCGAAGTATAAGTTGTAGCAAAGGCTTGTTTTGTATTTTTCTAGTACCAAAGTAATAAAGAATTTGTTAATAAAAAATGGAATTTGAGACAGGAATTTGGGTTTTAGTACAACTACAGTTTCTAACAATGTGTTTGTGCACACACTTGTGCACTATAAAATGTCCTACGCAGATAGCTAGTCTCCGCTGAGATTGGCCACTATGACCGAAATTCGGCCGGGAGGACATTATTATTAATTATTTTCTATAATATGGGCAAAAATTATAGAAGGTCACACTGTCAAGTCAGGTGTTAACTTAACCGAAACGTCGAGGTTAGTCAAAATGTTTGCTTTCATTTATATGCACGGGAAAAGTCCCGTAACCAAAGTTTAATATGAGTGAAATTTGCGAAAGTTTAAAAATATCTATGCTTACGTTGTCTATTCGTCTATCTGGTAGGTCAATTCACGTAGATAAAGAAGTGCAGGTTTAGTTAAATTTCGATCAAAATAACGCATTTCTTATTCTCTTATTTTTTGAGACCACTGTCAGATATGTCCGCTTCAATTTCGCGTCACGCGAGTGCAATAATGTTATTCTACTGCAGCGCGTCATTAGTGCGTGATTCTAAACGCAACTTGATCGGTGAGAAAAATGGTAAGAAAAAGCTAATAAAAAAAATACAAAAAAATTAGTATGTAAGTATGATATCCATTGTCTAGTACCCATATTACAAGCTCTGCTTAGTTTGGGACTAGATGGTGCTGTGTAAGAAATGTCAGAAAAATATATTTATTATTTATTTATTTTATTAAGCTCTAAAATCAGTTTTGGAATATTATTTTAACGTTCTATAATTAAGTGGAGTCTCGCGACCTTCACCAGGTCTTCGTTTCACCTTGTGGTGGGCTACGCACGTTGCGCCTTCCAGAACGCGGTCACCACTCCAGTTTACGGCCCCATCGGCCATGCGGAAGCGCAGGACCGGTCATTGTGGCGATGCTTGGGGGAGGCCTATGTCCAGTAGTGGACGTCTGCTGGTTGAAATGATGATGATGATTCTATAATTTCGATTTTATTCGACTATTTATTGAGAAGTTTTTATTATTTCATGGTTAACGTGTAATTGACGCGCAGCTTACGCGCAATTCAAATATTACAAGAATATAATTTAGTACCGAAAATTGAACTTACTGCAGTGTCATTATTTTGAGGAAAGAAGTAGGGGTCTTGAACGCCCCTAAGCCACTGCGACTTGATAAGATCTATTGTGACGCCTCTTGCAGCATTATAGCACTTCCTCAAGCTGCAAGTCAATCATGAAGTCGACTATGACCTTGGGGGAGGAGGATTTGATCTCCTGCTCGAGTGTACTGCCACTTGATCGGCGCGGCATGAAATTACGTGAATTAGGACCTTAGGCTAGGCTTTATTTTATAACCATAACACGTAGCTAGTTTAAAATTCTCATAGAATATGGTATTAGTATGGCATCTATCATGGCAAATACTAAAATTTAAAAAGGTTTTATCCTAAAGATGTGGTTTTACCGAACCCTTAACGCGTGAGTCCAAAACGCACTTGGACCATCCTTCTAACCATTCCTCAATAACGATTAATAGCATGAATACCCTCAAAATATTGTTCACAGTACCGGTACCACTTCCAGCCTCATCAGAATTCTGCAAATACAAGCGGTTAACAATACAGTGTTTTGACAGCCTCACGGAGCGCTCTCATTTACATAGATCACTTCCAACTTTGATACTATACCTACAGACGACAGACAGATGTACAGTTTATAAACTATAGTAGTATATCTAGTTTATCTTCATTACATCTTCCAGTGCCATGTTACTATTTTACACATTTATGCATTTACACATTTTATTATGTTGCCTTATTCTGCTGTATTTATTCCTATGTTATCTATACTTATAAAGACATGATTGACTGATCCATCAACGCAGAGCCAGCTAGAAACATGAAATTTAGACAGTAGGTTCCTTTTGTAACGTAAGCACCCACTAAGAAAGGATTTTTGGAAATTGTTTCCCTAAATTACTGAAATACCCTATTTCTAGTTAGAGTTTATATGAAAAATCTTTTCTCCCGAATCGATTTACTCAAAATTATAACTTGGCCTACTGTACGTGTTGGGCAACTGTAAGTACAGTAGGCAGCTGTTAAATAAATAAATAAATAAATAAAACTTGGGAAAAATAATCTTTAAAGTAAATATTATTATTCTTTATTCATGAACAATGTACAATTGTATTTGAATGTGGTAGGTACTACATGATTAGATTACAATACAGAAATTAAATGAGATTTTAGACAGTTCAAGGTCAAAGATTATTAAAAATTTCATAAATATTCAGTACAAATTAGAACAAAACTATCAAAATATTATGTCAGTATGAGGTGAGCTAGGTATCCAGCCCATTTCCACTGTAGTTTTAAGGCATACTGAAGAACATCAGTTAGCTTCGTTTTTAGTCTTATGTATTCACTTCTGACTTTCTGTATTTTTCTTATTTTGAGTACACTTCTTTCCATAGCTTTCTGGCATGTAACTAGCTTTGTTTGTATTTTTGTGGTATACGTCCAAGTCTGACATTCATAAGTGAGAGTCGGTAGGATACATGTCTGCCGTGTCACTCGCAGGTCTGTTATCTTAAGATACATGAGTTACGCGTAACAGGTCTAAATCGTATTTTTTCATGATCCTCTATCACCCAGTAAAATAATATTTTAAGTAACTATTACCAATTAGTCACAATTGCCTATCACCTAACTCTTGAAACTATGATTTTGCCATTGTTAGTTATGGTAAAATACTGTATCTTAAGTTACATCAATTACGCGTGATAAGTTGCGAGCGCATCGAGCAAATCCTAACTCTGCTAACTACTAGATACAGTATTTATCCGTGACTGTAGTGCGCGTATTAACTGATGATGATGTGGATATTATGAGAGCTTCATTAACAAACATGGTTCTAAAAGTAATAGCCCACGGCAACATGATAGTCTTTATGGACAATGTGTGTTAGTCAATTATTATTTTATTACACAGGAAATTAAAGTAAATAGGTCCTAAACAAGGCAAAGAAAAGCCAACTGGCACCTTAAATTATGGATTTCAGTCATGGTTTCAGAGTTTCAGATAATTTCAGAACGCGCGAATTGTGCTTAGATAAAATCAAACAGTTTTTAGTAATTTCAGAACGCGCGAATTGTGCTTAGATAAAATCAAACAGTTTTTAGTAACTTCGTTGGTAATTTTTACTGTTTGATGTTTATTCAATAACTACAAAATTTGTATAAAAAAGTGCAGTTATAAATACAGTTTATGACGATACCCTTTAATCAGCAGTCGACTTAGACCCAAAAAACTGCCACCGTAATGGTGGCAGTCTTATTTTCAAAATAATCACCTTATGTTGCTTCGAGGCTAGTAGTTCTGGTCTATACTTTTCTTTTAAGTATTTTTTGGTCTTACTGTTCTGTTGTCTTAGCTGGACCCTAGTTTCATTTATAACAACTAATTTGCGTAAAATTTCTTATATATCGGCATCAAACGATATAAAAATTTGCGTAAAGTGCTTAGCCGGTTGTGTTTTGGTTCGACTCAGAGGGGCATCGGTATCTTTCTCTTAGATACCCTGGGAAATCAGAATTTAGTGCAAATATTGCTTCCTTATCACTTTTTAAAAACATCTATTACCTAGCTATCTCTTTAATATTTCATTATTAATTTCCTACCATCAGATTCAATATCTTTTCGGTGTTTTGTGCTATAGTGGAAGTCGAAGGCTATTTACAGTAGAGGACATATTCAACGCTCTGTCTACTGGGATTTAATTCAGCTAACTGATTTTTAACTACAGCATCGGATGCAATAGATTCTCCTTATTCCGTCACTATGTAGTTTTTTGGTATTTTGGAAAAAAAAAACGGACACGACACCAACGAACGGACAGCACATTGTTGAGATATTTATTTTCGAATGCAAGAAATTTATCACCTGGCTCTGATTAAATCCTTCTAAGTCTGGAAGCAAAAGTAATACAACAAAGAAATTTAGCGTAAAATCATCTGAAGGGTTGACGATTATAATGAGATTAAAAGCATTTCGATTTCATTATTATTTTTATATAAGGCCGCGAACTTTTCAATCCACGTATTTAGGCATTCTTCTTCTTCTATCGTGTCGACATGAGCTACATAATGATAACGGCTCATGTCGTGGGGAAAAGATTAGCCAGTCAGCAGGTTGGTAGCAGAGCTGACTGCCCAGGGTGCGCCGGACGATCAATTAAATATCGTCACTCGTGGAGGCACTTATTAGGCATTAAGAATAGTTGAATTTTGAAGATGCTCAACTTACATAGTCGTCAAGAAATCATACGATGAAAAATAATTCAAAGATTTGCATGTGTATTGCAAAAGTGTGTTGGACTTAGTTAAAAAAGAAGTACCCCGGGAAGTAAGGCAAAGGAGTGTAAGTGCAAGAAAGAAAGCAGACTTAAATGCAGATGTAGATTTAGATAAGATCTTACATATCTAGGATTTAGTTTTTTTTTGTATCTAAAATAATTTTGATAATACAAAATCAAAATCAAAATCAAAATCAAAATAATTTATTTGTAAAACATAGGTATAAAAGTTAAAAACTTGGTGGAAAATTAACATACGTCACACTATATACTCAGTTCTCATTCCAATTTTTATGTTAGTTATGAAGTTAATTAAGTTTATTTGTTTTAAAAGTTATCGAATCTTGGTTAGAAGAAGTCTGAGTTTTCGTTTTACTCATTAAAAAGGATATTTTAATGCATTTGAAAATTTGAGTTTTTACTAGATAAGTCATAAGTTATTATTCATTTGTTTAGATGAGTACTATTTTTTCTATTCCTTTATAAACTAATTTAATTTAATACTAAACAATCAGTCAGACAAACTTTAGTTAAAGATACCTGTGTTTAGCAAAACATTCCTTATTACACTTGTTGCGGCTAAGTCACCTATCTTAAGATACAGAGCACCGCGTAACAACCAATGTATAGAGAGCTTGTTACACCTATCTCTGTTATAGCTAATAACTCTGAAAATTTCAAAGTATTCAAAAATCTATAAATTTCCCGGTTTTCCTCAGACTTTAATACAACCAATTATGTAAAAATATTTCCCGGAAGTTTTGAAACATTTAAGATAATCGCAATTATCTGTAAAAAAACTTTAAACGGTGATATCTCAAAACTATGTTTCGTGAGATACAAGAGATAGGCCTGACACGGCAGATGTGTCAAGCACGATCTTTTTAGGTGGATGGAGAGATCGCCTTTTAAGATCTCTTTTAGGGCCCAGAATTTCTTCCAGCTCATACCAGGCCCCTCAGAAAGTATTGCGAAAAAAAGTTTTTATATATGGGAGACTGGCCAGTTATAATGTTTTTCGAAAATATGATTATTTATAAGTAAAAATAAGTAAGTTCCAATTTCAAAATTTCCCTCCACATTTTTTGCGAGTTAATTCAAAGTATTGTGTCTCACTGAAATATGGATCTGCGCCGGGAACATTTTAGAGCTATGATTTTATACGATTTCAAGTGTCGCCTGAAACCGGATGAATCGTACGATAGACTTCAAATGGCATTCATGGATGAAGGCCCTTCCAAGGCAACCGTGTATCGTTGGTATAACGAATTCAAGCGCGGTCGACCAACTTTGGTGGATGACGAAAGAAGCGGTCGCCCTTTGACGGCTGTTACCGAAGAAAACGTGCTAGCAGTGAAAAATTTAATCCAAGACAATAGGCGAATTACATATCAGGAGATTCAACACATATTGAAGATTGGATCGGGAAGCGTTCACGAGATTCTACACAGCCATCTTCGCGTGAGGAGGATAGTATCACGCTGGGTGCCGCACAACCTCACCGATGCTCAGAAGCAGGCCCGGGTGGAATGGTGCCGTGATATGCTTAACAAATTTGAAGCAGGCTCGTCTCGGCGTGTTTACGACATCGTTACAGGTGATGAGTCCTGGATTTATCAATACGACCCAGAAACCAAGCGCCAGTCGACTGTTTGGGTGTTTCAAAATGAGCCAACGCCTACCAAAGTGAAGCGATCTAGAAGCGGGGGTAAGATTTTGATCGCTAGCTTTTTTAATTTGACTGGCCACTTGGTATCAATTCCCTTACGGGATCAAAGAAGCATTAATGCCGAATGGTATACTACCAAATGTTTGCCAGAAGTTTTCTCTGTTATAAGCAACAAGCGACCAAACACAGGGCTCCGCGGGCTACTGCTCCACCACGACAATGCACCTGCGCACACCGCACTCAAAACGAGGGACTTCCTGGACAGCACGCCAGTCAAACTCCTGGGTCACCCTCCTTTTAGCCCTGATCTAGCACCGTGTGACTTCTTTTTATTCCCAAAAATAAAAAATCAGCTCAAAGGGATACAATTTTCGTCGCCGGAAGATGCGCTGGCTGCGTTCGAGCAGGCTGTAAACGAGGTGTCTGCGGCGGACTGGAAAAAGTGTTTTGAAAACTGGTTTAGGCGCATGAATCTTTGTATAGAGGCTGGTGGAAAGTACTTTGAAAAGATTTGATAAAAATATATGTACGTATAGAACAATTTTTTTTAGTTTCGCAAAACTTTCTGAGTGTCCCACGTATCTATACATATATCGTTATACCGACAAAAGATGGACTATAGAGGCAACCCAATGGACAGGACCCAGCGGTAAGAGACGACAAGGGCGACCTAGAAAACGTTGGACAGACGATATTATAGCGACAGCAGGAGATCAATGGATGAAAGAAGCCGCAAACAGAAACAACTGGAACAAGCTGGAGGAGGCCACCCTTCCTATCCCAAAATAAATAAATAGTTAGAGTGATATGTAAATATGATCAAGGATAAGAAATAAAAAGGCTTATTATTATTATTATTATATGAGGTGAGCTTATATACAATTTAACATTAAAATCATCCACTGAATAAAAGCACCCTTCCAGCAAAAGCTTTTTTAGTCTACTTTTGAATATATTTGGACTATCGATAATTTTCAAGTCAACGGATAGAGAGTTGAATAGTTTGACTGCTTGATACCGACAGCCATGTATCGCAACATTTAATTTCGGACATAGTGGGGCATCCAGATCTTTCCTTCTTGTGTTTATCGCACTGTTCTTTGTGCTGGCGTTTCATAAACATAATAATGATACATATAGTAGTAGTAGTAGAGCTCCTTTGTGAAAGAGCTCGTCCGGGGAAGTACTACCACCGTGCCTACTTCTCCGCCAAATAGTGATGCTTGCATTGCTGTGTTTCGGTCTGAAGGGTACGGGTGCCGGTGAAATTACAATCACATGAGACTTTCCACCTTCATGTCTCAGTTTGGCGAACCGACTTGCGGTACCATTTAGGTAACAGCCTAGGTGGTATTGCAGTTGTTATGGGCAAAGGTAACCACTTAACATCAGGTGGGCCTTTAGCTCGTTTCGCCATCCAATACCATAAAAAAAAAAAAAAAAAAATTCTTTTTCCAAAATTACTCCATAAAGAGGATGCAATAGAATATTATTGCGTAGCTGGATTGAGTCAAAACTCGGTATAAATAATCTTTAAAGCAATTAATGAATTACGTGTTTTAGAGTTTTTTGAAAATATAACTCAACGGGTACCCCCGTTTTGAGTTAAGGGAAAAGGGATGTTAAAGTTTGTGTTCTCTCTCTTGACACAAATAATAACAAAGAAATGCGTATTTTTGATTTCCCAAAACTACGACGGGAAACATTATACGGGGCATTTATAAACTTTTTTCCCGGGCAAAACCGCAAGAGCACCGCTAGTCAAATCGTATTTATACATGCTGAAATTTGAATCGCTTATTTCCCGAAAAGGGGTCATTGTACTCATCATTATGAACAACTTTTACTATGGGACCAACCCTGAAATCGCGAAAAAAAAATCAGTTGGTCCCAACATTCGTGTTTACTTAAATCGATAAAATGTAGGGACCACCTGATTTTTTTTTTCGCGATTTTAGGGTTAGTTCCATAGTAAAAGTTGTTCATAATGATGAGTACAATGACCCCTTTTCAGGAAACAAGCGATTCAAATTTCAGCGTGTGTAACCCTTGGATGATGGTTACCTTTTTTGTTATTCTGTATTTTATAAACATTTTTTGTTTTTTAACTGTGTGACATTGTGGTATTAGATACATACTATTCTTATTCTTTACTAGACTTTGCCCGTGGCTTCGCCCGCGTACTGAAGTAAAATATAACCTATAGCTTTTACCCGTGACTTTACTCGCGTAAAATTCTGTTAACCCACGTGATGGATCCTGTTAATAATTAGACGTTTTCCTGTAACTATTACAACTCCACTTCACTCCACTCCACTCCACTCCACCCTTTTTTTTTTCTTTTTTTTTCCGTCTGGTAATCCTCATGGACGCACTCCGCCCGGGGTAGGCGGAGCCAGTGTCGGACTCTTACCGACTAAAACCACCACGGTGTTCCTTCAACTACCTTAGCCGGGGGCGTGGGAACCCGTGAGTATTCACACAACCACCCCCGGCAGGTCCTGGCCCGCCATAAGCAGGCGAGCCCCTTTCCCCGTGCGGCCTAACGTTGGCCGCACCCTCCTAGGCGGTGCACACGGAACACTGCACGCCACCTCACCTCATGGGCCTTTACCAGCTGCGCCAACTACGCCGGCTGTGCCAGCTACGCCAGCTGCTGGTCGGGCAGCAGACTACCCCGAGTCTGCTGCTCGCAGGCCCTACCTACCGTATTTTTTTATAGAGGTTTTCTTCCTCGCGGTCCAGGTGGTGAAGCCAAGACCCTCGGTCCCAAGAGGCGCGAGAACACTACTCAGCGGGCACTCCTGGGGTTACGAGATCGACGGGGGCAGGGAAGAACAGTCCCCCCGCTGCCTGCCCAGTGGCAGTGTGAGTGCACACCGGGCCCGCCCCTGCTCCTCCACTGTGCCCTCTGTTGGCCGACAAACTGTTACACAGTTTGGCGGGTTTATACAATGTGTAAAAATGTTTTGGTCCTGAATAAATGATTTATTTATTTTTTATTTTTTAGAAGGACACGTGGAGCAACTCCCCACTGGCCCAGAATGGGCCCCTCCCGCGCCAGAATATTCGCCACAGGCAATAAAATCCCCCGAAGGTTAAACCGCATGTCTTGTTGTGGCAATAAATATTTTTTTCTTTCTTTCTTTCAATAAGTCCCTCGTTCAACCAGTCATCCAATATAATAAATCATGAGTTATCGCTACATATGAGTTAAATAATGACTACATAACTGCTAGAACATTATATCATCACTAGAACTACTTTAGTCTTGAAAGTTTTAAACTTTCACTCGTACCTTCGCAGACATTATTATTCTCAACTTTAGAGACATCAAAGTAATCAATTTCATTAAATAATTAACTCTGGAAACATTTGTGAGCGATATTGAAACGAAGCTTCTTGGAAACAATGTTGAAATTTGGGTGTCAATAGCATATCGTTGATGAGGCGACTTAGTGCCAAACTCCCTTTGTTATTACTAACCTGGTTACAAAGTTTGATTTAACAGGTAGTTAGCAAATGAACTCTTGCTTTTGGTATGTTTTTGCTATAAATTGTCTGTTTAAGTGAAAATACAGTCAAAGAATTGTTACAAATTTTCGATCAATAATTTGACCACTCGTTTTGTCCCGTGGGTATCTGGAAACAACACAAACTAAAGAACAAAGCGGATTGAACGAAATGAGCCTACATGTAAAAATTCAATGTAACTGATGTAACTGTCATTTGTTGATGTCAACTTTGTTAACAAATTGAAATAAAATCAAAACATAACAAACATTTTGACTAACCTCGACGTTTCGGCCAAGTTGCATTGGCCGTGTCTGATCGCAGCACGGCCAATGCAACTTGGCCGAAACGTCGAGGTTAGTCAAAATATTTGTTGTTTTGATTTTATTGTGCGCGACAAGTCCCGTAAACATAGTTCAATATGAGTGAAATTCGCGAAAGTTTAAAAACTTCTTAAATTGAAATAATGTTATATTTTCGTCAAAATACTTTTGTGGGGTCCTGGGTTCGATTCCCGGGTCGGGCAAAGTGTTATTGGATTTTTTCATTAGGAAATTCTCAGTAGCAGCCCGGAGTCTGGATTTGTGCCCGGTTAATGGCAATAGGCTCGCCCCCTATTACATGGGACTATAACATAACTGGTGAAATGTGGGTGTACTATACACCTCTGTCTACCCCTTCGGGGAAATACAGGCGTGATGTTATGTTATGTTAATTTTTTTCAAATAGTTTTCATTTTCAATAGAAGCAAGGATTTATTGCTCCGTGTGGTGCCGGACGTAAAGAATTGCACCACTCTATATCTTCTCATGGGTGTCGTAATAGGCGACTAACGGATTCACCAAAGGATGGGCAGCAGCGTTCTCTGAGTATTTAACCAACCAAACTACGCTTCCAACCCGCCTGCCTATTTTTTGTATTTTTCGCTAAACTACATAGTATGCACTATAATCACACCAAGTTTGACGCTAGTATGTATTACCGTTTTGAAGTTAGAACATGAACAAAAACGTTGAAAAAATTCATTTTTGGAGGTTTCTTGTATGAGGAACCCCTGTGATTTTAGACCATTTTTAGGGTTCCGTAGTCCTACAAGGAACCCTTATAGTTTCGTCATGTCCGTCCGTCTGTCCGTCTGTCCTAATCCTTTACAGCTTAATAACTTCTACAGTTATAAACATAAGTAAATGAAATTTTGTTAAAAAATGGTTTAGATATAGATCTCAATTTTAAAAGAATAAAAAAATCTTGATGACGTATTTTAGGGGTGGCGCCCATACATGTGAAATGGGGGTGTAAATTTTTTTTTCGTTGCACCCCGTCGTGTGGGATATCATTGAATAGGTCTACTAAAATAAAGGTAATGTTTCATACATCACTTTTTTATCAGGTGTACCATCTGCGAAATATAGCCCACCAAAGTGGCTTACAATGTGTCCCCCCCCCTGCCATTTCCAAACTATGCAACGTAGAAACTTGTTATCTTCCACGTTGATAGACTTTTATAAAAACTCTCTTTTAAAATTATTTCGAGTATAATGTAATTATAAATTTTTGAGTTATAGTGATAAAACTGAAAAATACTTAAGACGTCCTAGTTCATAGGTCATTGACCTTAGAGAAAAATTATCATAGCAAATAATGCTCCTCTAGTTACTTTCTATTTAACAAAATCACAAAAAGAAACTTTGTGTTATATCAATTGACAACACAAAGTAACAGCGCCACCTAGCGCTAAATTTAAGAAGTTTGTCATATCAATATTATGACACACTTCTAAAATTTAGCGCTAGGTGGCGCTGTTTGCAAAAACTAAAATAGCAATGATTAATATTCGATTTGATTCGTTTGTAATTAGGAACCCTATAATACTGAGCATGGCCCGACATGCTCTTGGCCGGTTTTTAGTTTCTAGTCGTGATAGGCACCATAGTAACACATATTCTGCGAAAATTTCAACTGGTTATCTATTACTGTTTCAAAGATACAGCCCTGCGATAGAAAGACGGATTAACGGACAGACGGACAGCGTATCGAGAGTAATAGGGTCCCGTTGGCACCCTTTGAGTATGGAACCCTAAAACGATGATTAACGAATGGTCTACCAAGTGTTCAATTCAATTCAATTTATTCAATTTATATTGTGGTACATAGGTAAAATAAAGATAGGTATTAAATAGGTACATTATGTTGTGCTGCTATGACCCGCCGTAATTGGCATACAATAAATTTAAAATAAACACAATTTTTTACAGTAAATACTAGGTCATTATACAAAAAAATATAAAGAAACATCATTCAAATATTCATCTAACTTATAGTAACATTTTTCAATTAATAATCGGAATAACGATTTTTTAAACGTTATTATATTAGCAAAATCCCCCCAAAATCAATCTTTAAGGAGATGCATAGGAATGCTTAGTTCAGCAGATAGTGAAATAAAGAATTTAGTTTGACAAATGGTCCAAAATCCGTGAGGTTAGATAAATAATAATGACTCTCTTTTATTTTATTGTTCACTTGAGCTTCTGTTTCGAAGGGTCCCCTAGGTCAGCCCTTTATGACGACTATGGGTCGAGATTAAGGGATTTGTCTTAAATCGGTGGTGATACGGCAATTTCTGTTACTAAACAAATAAAGAAAGAAACAATATTTATTGCCACGACAAGACATGCGATAGGTGTACTTAAAAAACAACTGAGTAGTTACATTTAAGGAAATCTTATAGTGATTACATCAATTAAAGTAGGTTTGCATGTCGTAGTTGTGCTAGTTGTGGCAAAGAGGTTGACACTCAGCATGATGCTGTGTTGTACCGTGAGTCACAACACAGTGCAGTAGGCGTAGCATGACCATTGTAGACAGGCGTTTTGTCTACGAAAGAATCGACAAAATGACAGATAAATTTCTATACAATGTAGTTTTGTCGATTCTTCCGTAGACAAATCTCTTGTCTACAGTGGTCATGCTAAGCCTGCAGGAGACAGTGAGTATTACACAAATGTTGGAGAATCGGTATCATACGTACCTACGTATGATATCGATTCCCCAACATTAACCTAATCACCCTGAATCCCTGAATATCTCTTCAAGTACTTTAGCTTTGAACCTAAGAGAGGATCAAGTTATGTGTCGAAGAGGGTTTACATTCTTTGCCAAACAAAACACGCCAACAACTATATTATGATACTTTATTGTACACACAAATACACATTAATATTACAATAGGAAAGCTTATGTACATCGGCGAAAATCCAGCTGGTATGATACCAAAAATAACCCAAAAATATTACCTAACCATACAACAATATACGATACTCGAACATGGACGTTTATAAATGTGAACGACAAAAGAAAAGCTCTAAAACAACAATAAAATAAGTAACATAAAATGGGCAAGGCCTCGTGTGAGGAAGCTCGGAGGCAGTTCGCACCTGTCACCAAATGCTAATGCATGGGTTTCACACAAAAATTCTTCGGTTGATGTTAGGGAGCTTGTATATTGGATGAGGCCTTGACTTCGCGAAATATAATCATATCATTTTATTTGCATGAAGTGTGTTTGTATTTACCCGTGCTGGAGAGCACGTTAAGCTGTCAGTCCCGGTTGTCATACGAATATCTATAACAGTAAATACGGGTAGTCAGAAGCCTGAAAGTCTGACAACTGGTCTAACCTCCTGAATGTCAGTATTACACAGTAACTAGATTGCGGGGGTCTGATGGCAGTCGCTCCGTTTAAAATACTGATGTTCAGCCGCATCTGGCTAGACTGGAAGCCGACCCCAATATAATTGGGAAAAGGCTCGGAGGATGATGATGATGATGAAGTGTGGTACAGGTAAAGGAGTAACTTTCACCATTTTCGGTGTAAAATGTTAAAGAATGCACATCGTACATAAATAAATATCAATTGTCACATGTATTATGGAGCATCACTTGAGAACGGTTTCACCGATTAGGCTGTTTTATTATTATTATTTTTTTTTTTTTTTTTTTTTTTCGAATGGGCTCTCGCAGGTGGGACCGAAGTCCCATTTCTGCTTAACCGGACTTAGTTGGCGGAGAGTCCCATGTGGGACTCCATTCGCCGAAGGTTTTTTCCCTACATATTTACAAACTAGATGCGCGCGGCATCAATACCGCGCGTAATCGGGCGGGCGCCCCCCAAGGGGGGGGCTCGAACCTCGCTAGGGCATTGCAGGGGGACCCCGCAGTTCCTATGTCCCCCTAGCAGCCGTTGCTGCATCGAATTGGTTACCTCGAAAGTAGCGGACTTTCGGTTCCTATCGGGTGACGTGCTAAACGCCGTGAAGCGGCAAGCCTCGCCGGCGAGGCTAAGACCTACCTAGAAAACCTAACCAGTGGCTACGCAATAGCCTGCTCCTAGGAACTACTCTAGAGCATAGGGCCGGTCTCGCGTGACGAGATTATCTCCGGTTGCTTACACCGTGAGGGCGTCCCCAGGGGGGAGCTCGGACCTCGACTCAGGGTGCAGCAGGGGGACCCCGCCACTGATCCCCCCAGCAGCCGGTGCTGCGTCGGCATGTGTTTCTGTTTCTCGAGAGTCGGACTCTCGGATTCTGTGTGTGTGTCGCGTCGGTCCTCGCCGGCGGGGACGATATTTTGGACGACGGCGTCGGAGTGTGCTTGTACTTTTATCTGACTCCTGGAGGAGTGTGATATCGTCATCGGGCTCAATGAGTGTGTGTCTGGGACGTCGGATTTTGCTGATAGCGGATGGCTGGTAGACGGTGGCCGCCACGACCAAGGGGTTGGGGTGCTTGGGAGCGGAATCGAAATAGCGTTTTGAGACACGCTTGAAAAACTGCTTGATGGTCGGCAGTTTGAGGTCTAGGTGGAGGTCGACGTTGCGTACGTACCAGGGGGCGCCTACGGCCCTTCGCATGAAACGGTTTTGGAGGGTTTGGAGTATGTGAATTCTCACCGGCTTAACGTGTGCGAACACAACGCTAGCATAGGCGAGTATGGGGCGGATACAGGTGGTGTATATCCTTACTTTGAGAGGAGTGGGCAACTTACTGTGCGCATTGAGTAGGGGGTGGAGACGTCCGAGGACGAAGGCGGCACGGTTTTTCACCTTGCGGATATGCGGTCTGAAAGTCAGTCTACGGTCAAGGATCACGCCAAGGTATTTGGCTTCTCGTTGCCATGGGATCTGTTTTCCGAACATTGAGACTGGTACGCTTAATTCTTTACGATACTGTGACAGGGGTCTCTTATCGAAGAGGACCGCTGCACTTTTTTCGGGATTTACTTCGATTCTCCATTTCCGGAACCATTCACCTAGGGTGTTGGCCGCGGATTGGAGGGTACGAGAAATGGCGACATGGGTCCTGCCGGAGTAATAGATTGCCGTGTCGTCGGCGAAAAGGGCCATACGGGCTGCACCGCATTTTGGAATATCGCTGGTGTACAGCGTGAACAGTAGGGGGGAGAGCACGGAGCCTTGTGGCACACCGGCGTGAATGGGATGGGGGGAGGAGAGAGCCCCTTCTATGCGATAGCGAAAGGTACGATTCGATAAGTAGTCTCGGATGATGAGCACGAGACGATGTGGCACATTCATAGTGTACAGCTTATATAATAAGCCGTTGTGCCACACTTTATCGAAAGCCTTTGCTACGTCGAAAAAGAGAGTGCCGGTCATTTGACCGCGTACGAAGCCTGCACTGATGTGTTCTACAATGCGGTGCAGTTGATTAACGCAGCAGTGCTTTGTACGAAAGCCAAACTGCTCGTCGGGAAGGAGTTTATTTGAGTCGGCGAAATCTTTGAGTCGCTTATAAATAAGCTTCTCGTAGATTTTACCGAAGACATTGAGGAGACTAATCGGCCGGTAACTACTCGGCTCGGCTTTTGGTTTGCCCGGTTTGGAAATACCGATTACCGTAGCCTGTTTCCAAGCCTGGGGAAAGATGTTGTTTTTAAATGCCGCATTGAAGATGACGGTCATTAGAGCGATTAGGGTGGCAGGGAAACGTTTCAGCACCTTATTGGTGATGCCGTCTGCGCCGGGGGCTTTTTTGGGCTTAAGATCCTTGACTATAGAGAGAACTTCGTCAGGGGTGATCGGTGGGAGCGGGTCATCAGGGTCATCTATTGGGGGGGGGGGGAGGGCTGACCTACGCTCTACTTCTGAATTAACCTTATCAAGGTGGGTTTGGCTTACGGGAAGCGTACTGAGAGTGCATTGAGACTCCAAACTGTCGGCTAAGCATTCGGCTTTTTCGTCGTCGTCAAAGGCCGGCCTTTGATTGGGTCGATTTAGGGGGGGCATAGTTGCCGTGGTCTCGCATTTAAGTCTGCGTTGAAGGGCCCAGAAGGCTACATGAGACGGTTGGATTGCGCTGACTTCCTTGTCCCAATGATCCTCCCGTACCTGAGCTACACGTCTCTTTACAGTATTCTGTAAGGAGCGCATATGGGCACGATTGGCTTCATTGGGAAAAGCGTCATAGGCACGGATGGCCGCGTTCCTCTCGGTCCTCAACTCATTTACATCGTCCGGCAGTTTCAGACGCTGGTCATCCAGCATCGGAACCTGCCGTGAGCATTCGCCCACTACGGACTGCACATGGTTGGTGAGCGAGGTGATCGCGGCCACCGTGTCCGCGACTGTCTCAATGGAGTCAGGGATTGAATCTAATTGGGGGGATGAGGTAGATTTGAGGCGGTCCTCTAATCTCCTCCAATCGGTTATCGTTTTTGTTATGGGTGGGATACCGGGATCCGAGGGACCACCTCGGGGACCCAGTTGAATGATCACAGGGCGATGATCTGAGTCTAATTCTTGGATTACCTCGATAGAGCGAATACCGAGGTTTACGCGCTTTAAGAGGGCTATATCTAGGATGTCGGGCCGGTGCCCTACTGTGTCAGGATAGTGAGTGGGACGCATCGGGGCGATGACGTCGAAGGAAAGTTTGTCGCTAAGTGCTCCTAATTGAATGCCAGCGGCGTTATTGGAGACACAGCTCCATGAACGGTGTTTGGCGTTTAAGTCGCCTGCAATAATTACAGAGTTACTAAGATCGAGTAGGGATTTGAGGTCGTCCTCGAGCAGACTCGCGGGTTTGTTTGAGGATCTATAGGCCGAGACTATGGTGATGGGCTGGTGCCCTGTCATGCCTAGGCGACAGATTGAAGCCTCCAGGCATGCTAGCTCTGGGGGATCAATGGGGATGCAATACAATGAATTTCGGTAATAGATGAGCGTTCCGCCTAGTGCGGTGTGTGCTCTGTCGTTTCTAATCAGCCTATAGTTGGCTATATTGGGATTACGACAATGGGGTTTGAGGAAAGACTCTTGAATGAGTAAAATATCGATTTGGTGCTCACGCAAGAAGACGGCTACGTCGTCGCGTTGACCACTAATGCCTCGGGCATTAAAAAAGCCTAAAATTAGGGAACGGGGTTTGAATCTTTTGGGTGGGGCCGTATTATACATTATAATTGGAATTAAGTATTCTATAGATGTCTTGGTACTTGGTAAGTACCTGAAGGCGCTGCTCATGGATGCCTTGGGTAAAGGCCCAAAGTCTAGAGTAGGCGTCAATGCGGGATTCCCCTGACTGGGGTTCGAGGTATTCTCTCGGCAGAAGGCCGGGGGAGTTTACCGGAGGGGGGGTTCTCATGGGGGGGGGGGGCTTTAGCTGCTGGTGCAGTTTTGGGCCTGAGAGAAGGTGCGGGGATGGGTATGTTCATCAGCGCAGGGGGCTCTGAGGCCGGGGGCGCGAGACGAGAGGGCGGAAGAGGTGGGAAATGGGGCTTTTGGTTACCCTTAAACCAGGGGTTGGGCCCGAGTGGGCCGCGGAAATTAGGGGAGGGCCCGAGTGGGCCTCTAGGGTTTGGTGGTTGGTACTGGTAGGGGGCTGCGTAGGAGGGGGCTTCCCTCGCAACGCGGTCGGAGGCGCGTTTCGCCGATTTGGCGTTGCGCATTTTGGGGGCTTTGGGGCATCCGCGATAATTCGCTGGGTGCCCGGCTTGGCCACAAAGGACACAGCTAGGGGGCTCAGTGCACTGGTCCCTCTCCTTGGGACGCTCGCACTCGCTTGTCCCATGATCGCCTAGGCACTTTACGCACCTGGGCTTAGCGTAACAGTTACGCTGGGAGTGACCATACAA
Source organism: Asteroscopus sphinx (assembly GCA_949699075.1). NCBI lineage: Eukaryota > Metazoa > Arthropoda > Insecta > Lepidoptera > Noctuidae > Asteroscopus > Asteroscopus sphinx. The sequence continues at coordinate 21,548,294 of OX453016.1, read as the reverse complement.
CTGGCAACGGTGGCATTGACCAGGCTGGTTGGACTTGTGGGGGCGCTCGATCGTAATGCCTGATAGGTGGCATACGGTCTTTATATTATAGATTGCCTTTGCGTTTTCGCTGGGGTGGCAGATGGCGAGGACCATGTTAAAGGGGTCACCGTGTTTGCCACGGAACATTCGGTGGGTCTCTTTAATAGGGATGCCTTGAGTTTTGAGGTCGTCAAACACTTCTTCGCATTTGACTTCCGTAGGGACTCCTCGGATTACGACTCTGAGGAGTCGGTCCTCCGGGAGGGCGTAGGTGTGGAAGGACACCTTACGTTCGCGTAGCAGCCTGGTAAGGTTGCGGTAATCGGTGGGGGTGGGGACAATTACTTTAATACCCTGCTGTGTGGGGCGGGCACTGGTGAAATTTATTTTGGACTGGTTGCACCAGTCAGAAATTCTCGTCCAGTAAGCCTTATCCTGGATGAATAAGGGAGGCGGGATGGGTACCTTCGTCTGGGAAGACGAGGTATGGACATGAGGGGAGGAGGGCCTGTTATCCTGCGAGGAGGAGTGAGAGGCGGGACGGGGGGTAGGGGCCGGGGCAGTGTTAGCCTCGGAGAGCTTTAAGGACTTAGGGGCGAGAGCCTCGGCCTTATTGGTTTTTCGGCCGCGTTTTTTACCTTTACCCACTACTGTGGTAAAGGCATCGGCCTCGTCGGAGTTGACCTCACTGTCCGAAGACATCTCTTGGTCTGAAGGGATCGGGGAGATCTCGGGGTTTTGAGTGGGGGCTGGGGTGGGGAGAGGTGAGGGGGTACGTTCCTTGAGGTCCAGGCTGGCTGAACGCCTAGATGGACCACATGGAGACCTCGGTCTCTCCTCATCGCTTTCGGGACGGGCGCGTGCGCGGGCGCGGGCTTCGAGGGCGCGGGCTTCGAGGGCGAGACGCCTAGCCCTTTTTAAGGAATTTATCCTTATGGGTGGGGGGGAATCGGGCGACTTTTGAGAGTCGGGGGCATTAGGTGGTGTTTGTTGCTTGGCGGCAAAAGCGCTGCCAAACAAGTCGCCATGATTGGCGATAAAGACGGGGTCCTTGAAGAGGACGTTTTTTAAGATGCTGAGGAACTCGGCATCAGACACCATCGTATAGATGATGACTAAGCCAAGCCTAGCAACAATGAGAGGGGGAGAGAAATTAGTGGCGTACTAACCATGGGGGTTTGCTCCTCGGGTGGGTGTTCCCGGGAGTGTGTTCAAACCCTCCCCGTCGGGTATAGACGGGGAGGTTGTGTGCCTACTGGTGAGCCCTAAGCTTGCTCTCCTGTTTGCCAGTCTCAATGTGCAAACAGGTCCCTAAGTCTCTAGTGTGCAATGGGTGTTAACCCCTAGAGAATGCTAGATAGGACGAAACGGGGGTAAGCTAGGGAAGACTAGGAGATCCCCCAAGGCCTTCTGGTCCTAGCTTCTTCCAATTTTGCTTTGCCCTTAAGGAGCGCAGCTGGCGTGTCGGGTCAACGCCCCTCGGTTTGTTATCACCGTTAGGTATCCACCGAGAACCACAGTAAATAAGTGGGTTTTTCCTGAAGGGACACTACGTTTTTGACGAAACTCTGTCTAAAGAGACAAAAGCGCGCCCGCTGTCTTGAAAAAGACAGCGAATGTGCTTATCGGGCTGCAGTCGGCGGGGCGACTGCGGAGGGCGCTACGGTGAGCCGTAGCGAAAAATATTCGGGCACGAAACTCGGCACGAAAGGACGGAGCGGGAGCAGCACGACCTCTCGGGGCGAGTGTCAGAGCGAGAATCCCGCTGTTTTATTAGTTGTGTTCGTAATTTTATAGTCAGGGCAAGGTTTGCATGAAATATTTTTTTTTTTTTTTTTTGTAAAAAATATATTCTTGCGGAACCGGGTCCCTTGTTTAAGATAATTGTTATGTAAAATAACTACTGTCACTAGGATTATTTGTAATTCAGTAAAGCGTTCAGAAAAACAACGAAAAGGTCTGAATATTAATCGTTCTTTATGATGTTTATTTTCCTTGAAACACGGAAACTGGTTATTTTCCCGGGATAAAAAATATGGGTTTTGAATCCATATTAAAAACTATACACGATGAATTTACGTTGGTTTTGGAAACGAAAAGGGGTAGTCATCATTATGAACAAATTTTACAGTGGGACCAACCCTGAAATTACGAACAAAAAATTAGCTGTTCCCTTCATTTGTGTTCACATAAATCGACAAAATATAGTGATCAGCTGATTTTTTTCGCGATTTCAGGATTGGTCCTATAGTAAAAGTTGTTCATAATGATGAGTACAATGACCCCTTTTCGTTTCCAAAACCAACAAAAGTTTAATTTAAGGGCGTTTTGGTCTATCTGAGTACTTAATTTTATAAAAATCCGTTTGACCATTTTAGCGTGATTGATGGAAAAACAATCAAACATGCATAATTTTGCGTTTATAAAATTAGTAGAATGTGCATCGAACACATTTGCATTCATCCCAGTTCGCTCCAAATGATACCATCAATTTATAAGCATCTACACACAACGTTACAATGGATCGTACAGTTATACACAATAAAGCGAATTACTACAGAGAAAACATAAGAACCCACACGTTTTTATGAAGACCGAACGTGCGTATTGCCTCCAGAGGCAATAAGTATCACCAAATGTCAATACCAATGTGAAACACTGGAGGGACGCGGTATGACAGTTGCGATGCAAAAACCGACAAAATATATGTTTGTGGAAAAGTGATTGTATTCGCTTGTTTTAAAAAAGATCATCTAAATCATAAATTGGCTAGAACAGAAGTTTGGATAACTACTAACATAGAACAGCTGTGGTTAGTATGTCACTTTTTGGACTTATTTGGCCATCTAATTATAACTAACTAGCAGTGCTCTTGCGGCTTTGCCCGCGTAAAAAGTTTTAACGTGCCCCGTATAATGTTTACATCGTAGTTTTCGGAAAAGAAAAATACCTATTTTCTTCATTATTACTTTATTTGTGTCAAGTCCGACCCCAGGAAGATTTTTCATAGAATCTTTACCAACCAGTTTTTATCCCCGTTCAGTTTATTTTAGAAAAACTTAAAAACGCTTAATTCATTAATTATTTTAAAAATTATTTATCCTACTAATAATGAGTAAAATATATAAATAAATTTGTGTAATATTAGTAATTTTAAATTTGTAATTAATTTAATGTAATACTTTATTTTAAATTTTAATCTAAATGACATGTGACGTAATATTTTAGTGTGATGAATTTACTTGTATTTTATAGCGGATTACCTACTAATATAGTTTATTAAGTATTACTAACAAAAATATGGATCTATGTATCTGATTTAAACAATATATAAATAAATAAAAATTATACTGAGTTTCGACTCAATCCAGCGACGCAATAATATTCTCCCATACAAAATTTATTGAATTCGCACAAGTATGTGCGACCTAAACTGTTTCACACAAATTATTTTATACTTTTGAAGTCGGTTTTTTGCTCCATTTTTTTAATGTTACTTACAAAATAAAATCACTGTTATCCGCCATTTTTTTTCCCCAAGCAGTCTACAAGTTCCTTAACACCATCGTAACACTCGCGATGGCTTGCATGATTTATTCCCGCGTACTGTTTGCTCGGTCGATTCTGTCAGGCGTTTTACCGCCTAACTGAGAATTGAACCATTCATTGTTGTTTGGCGCTCACTTTTTACATTTATTGGGTAAACACAGAATAAAGTGGCACAATATTTGTTTACGCTGTAAGTGGTTAAATATTTGAAAAAGGTTTCCATTTATAACAATTATACACTAGCGTTTATGGATGGAAAAAACTGTGTAAGAGCGAATGCTTTTAATTTTGCCTAACGTAAATTGGTACTGAAATAGTTTCCGAAGTAAAGAAAGAAATAAAGAAAGCAAAATAGTTTATTGACTACACTCAGAGCCCCACAATAAATAAATAAATAAATATTTTTGGGACATTTTACACATCACCATCTAATCCCTAACTAAGAAAACTAACTATTAATAAAAATGATATACAATTTTATTATCTATAACATACTCCTTAAAGTATGATTGTGTCCCACGGCTGCGCCAAAAAGGCTCAGTTCAGAAAAAATGCCAGACGACTTGTGTCTGGCTCTGGTTTTCAATTGGACCTTATTTTGAGTGTCACGGACGAAAATCAGTTTACAGTGAGTGAAACATAGATAAAAATAATAAAAAATTGTGTCGCAATGATAATATAATAAATACAAATATAGTGATTTAGATTTACGATTTAAAATAGTAATAATAAATAAATAGAAAATGAGTGGAACGGACGCATTATGGATCGGACGGATCTTCGTTTTGACGCATTTACCCACAAATCTCACAATGCAAGCACTCGTATCTACAGAAAATAGTAAAAGTTGCGTAGGTATTTGATTTCTACATCGGTACAGTCAACCGCATATTAATGGTAACAAAACCATTATAAGCAATACTAGCTTAGTATGTGAGTTTCATACAGAAAGGCGAGCTTATGCTGCTTTTTCACCATTAATATACACTTGACTGCATCAAATAGAAATTAGTTTATTGCTAGGCTATACGCTCGCATCGTAGGTATTTCTTAAACAAAAACAAACTTTTTTATTTTTTTTAAATCGTGCCAAAAAAAACAGCAGAACTAAGTTTTTTTTTAATTTTATATTAAATTATTATTAAATTATTTATTTATACAAAAACCTTTTGTAGAACACTGAGTTATTATGGTACACATAGAAATAGTTGCAATACAAACAATAAACATTTTTACAACCAGGATACAACAGTCAAAAGGTAAGAGCAATTAGTGAAACCCTGCCTCCTAAACTAGGATACCCTGTATCTTAGGAGACAGTGTCCTCGCTTAAACAGTAAATTATGGTCGAGCGACTTTTGTCATTGTTCTTAGCGACATATTGTGCGTTTACAAAACTGTGATGTGATGTATGAAACAAAGATGTGTATACAGAGATTTATTAGTAAATATTCTGATGTATTTGGTTGTGTACCAGTGCGGTGTAAGAAATATGAAAGGATAATTAATATTAATATTATGATGAATTTGTCTTTAGTTTATGTATGTGTACGTTATAAGTATGTGTAATGTATGCGTGTGTTGGGTTATGTGCATGTAGTGTATGTATGGCTTCGAGTAGTTTATGTATGTGTGCGCGTCGTGTAGAGGAAAGGGGGTGTATGTGTGTAGGGATGTGGTGAGGGTGTGTGTGGTTGCTGCGGCTTTAGTTATATTTTTATAATTAGTATTAACTAGGCCAGGTAAGTAAGTTTTCTGTAGCATAATAGTCCTGATCTTTCAACCAATCCCTTATAATAGTTTTGGCTTTGTGTGAATTTAGGTTGATAATATGTAGGTTTTTATTTATGTTTTCATATAAGTGTGAGCTTAAGACATAATGCTGTCGTTTAGCGAAAGTAGTCCTGTGGGGTTCTGTAAGACAGAGAAGCTTCTTCTTACGGCGTGTAGGGTCTGGTGGGGGGAGGTCAGCATGTTTCCTCATGACGGATTGTAGAACAAACAGCTGCCTCACAGTGAGTACTTTGGCATCTTTATATAATTGTGCTGTTGAATATCTAAAACGCTTTTTCAACATGACTTTAAGGACGGCTCTCTGCGATCGTTCTAACATGAGAAATCTACTTTTTGATGCTCCACCCCACGCTGTAATGCAATAGGTTAGTACGGATAGACAAATAGCGCTATACACCATGTTAAGCGTCTTAAAATCAGCAGAGGTCCTAAGAAGCTTGAATACGTGAATCATTCTTCTAATTCTAGTGCTTATGTTATCTAAGTGCGGGTACCACTTCAGCCCGCTATCAATAACTACACCCAGATATTTGACAGTATTAACCTCACGAAGGGACAGACATGTACAGGTGGAGATATGGGCATTACAGGTGTGTGCAGTGATGGTATAATTTGGAGGGGGGTTTGTGATTGCGGACAATCGGAAAGGGATGAAGTAAGTCTTATCCAAGTTCAGGGTAAGAAGGTTAAGTTGCAACCAGTGCATTACGCTCTTTAGAGACGATTCGGCAATAGTCCTCACTTGCTTCCAATCAGTTCCATAAACTATAATTGCAGTATCGTCTGCATAGGTAAATAATCTGGAATTTTCGAGAGTTAAGTTACATAGCCCGTTAATGTAAACCTGGAATAAGGTTGGCCCCAGCACACTTCCCTGGGGAACTCCAAAAGTGACAGTTTCTTCCCTGCTGATAAAGTTTTCAACTTTAACACACAATTTCCGGTTTGTGAGGTAGCTTTTGAAAAGGTCATGAACCAGACCACGCACGCCAATGCCCTCCAGCTTCGACAGAAGGGTGGGAACAGAGACTGTATCAAATGCTTTTTTTAAATCCAGGAATATGCCTTATAGGATGGCCAAACCAGCAAAATATTAAGCGGTTACCTTTGCCCATAACAATACTACGCTGTTGCCTAAATGGTACCGCAAGTCAGTTCGCCAATCTGAGACATGAAGATGGAAAGTATCTTGTGATTGTGTGAAAGTGTAAAATGCGCACGATTTGTCAGTGAACACTTTGGGACCCGTATTTTTATTTTTTAAAATCTCTGTCTGTTTTCTTATTTCTGCAATTGTGACTATCTTTTATTTATTTTTTAACAAAGTGTCTCTGTTATATGTGTCAAATAAATGTTTTTTTCTTTCTAAAAATAATCCTTTCAAACAAAATACATCTATAAATCCCCTATCCATAATTATACGTTTCAAACGGCCTCGAAAGTTTCTACCAAAAACTAATGATTCTGAAATTATTGTTATAATCATGATAATTTCACCAGAATCCAGAAATTACGTAACACTTACAACCGTAGCGGTTTATCTACTAATTAAGCTTTACTGAGTTATAAGTAAGTTGGTAAGTGGTGCTTAGCTAAGTTAATAAGATATGAATTTTAACTGCCCACCCAAAAGCCTGGCGTTAATGAATAAGTTTAGCTTTGCACAGAGCTTTTGCTGCGGTTTCTCTTGTGAAATACAGGATGGATTAACTTGGGTATACGATTATTTTCCTATAATAATTTCTTAGGTTTTCGTCATCACTACACATTAAAATAAAACAAAGTTTAACCGATTAAATCGCGTATATTATTTAAATTGGTTTTCCTGGCGTTTCGAAAGCTTTGCAGCATTTCGTGGTAGCAGGTAGACTAAGATGACAAGCGTCTTTACAGATATTTTTTAGTTTTTTTTTACATAGGAATGTATATTACTTTGATAAAATAGACAGAAGACGGTGGTTGACGAAGCATGTTCTACACTACATGTTAACGGATAATTCATTCATTTACGGGACTTTTCGCGTAAAATTAAATCAAAACACACCAAACTTGACTAACCTGTATGTATGTTACGTATATACATTACTATACATTTAAATTTTTTGGTATATTTTTATTCATCCATTTCACATATTTGAAAAACCAATGCAGTTATAAGCATAGTTGAAAGTCAATTATACAAATCTGGGGTGCATTAGAACCTCTACCAGTTGTGACATTTAATTGACCGTCCGGTGCACCCTGGGCAGTCAGCCCCGCTACCAAACTGCTGACTGTCTAATATTTTTCTCACGGCATGAGCTATTATCATTATGTAGCTCATGTCGACACGATAGAAGAATTAAACAAATCATGTTTTACCTTTCTACGTTAGTACACACGTATCATAATATATATATATTTACATATATTACTGCCTCGTTGGTCTAGTGGTCGCAAGCACGACTGCTGAGCGTGGGGTCTTGGGTTCGATTCCCGGGTCGGGCAAAGTGTTATTGGGTTTTTTCATTAGTAAATTCCCAGTAGCAGCCCGGAGTCTGGATTTGTGCCCGGTTAATGGCAATAGGGTCGCCCCCTATTACATGGGCCTTACAAAATAACTGGCGAAATGTGGATGTACTATACACCTCTGCCTACCCCTTAGGGGAAATACAGGCGTGATGCTATGTTATGTTATGTTACATATATTACTTATTATATATTAAACAAATTAATGACTAATTTACTTTTTATCAGAGATGGGACAGAGCCTGTCCCGGTGGGATATTGAAAATTACGCTTGAAATGCGGGACGTCCCGGGAAATACAGGACGTCTGGTAACACAAATCTCTCGGCTATCACTGCTCTTTCTCCTGTTTTTATGAATGTTTTTTACAAAATCTTACCTTTCAACGCCATGGTGGGTAACAACGCTAGGGCTTGCAGCATCGACCAAAAATACGTCTTCCCGTTCTTCATTCCGTTCTCACAAACTATTAACACGATTTCACCCAAAACAGTACATTTTACACTCAAAGTCACTGTTCTGTCCGTTCATTTAAATGTTTATTTATTTCGGTCACGGTTCATTTAATCTCTCCACTCGTTCATTTGTTTTTTTACGAGAGCGGCGCGTGTTTGCGTACGTGTCGACTTTTATATTTTTAAATGGAAGAGTATGTGGAATCTGGTGTGTTCTTTTTTTGTACGTTAAATTTATGTTGACTCTGTAATTATGCATGCAGGTGTTACGTAGATTTCAAGTCTCATTTGCTGAAAATTTTATGCTGAGTACCCTGTTTAAAGTATGACTGAGTTTGAAGATGAAGGTCTTCAACCACTGCGTCCTGCCTATCATGACTTAAGGTGCCGAGGCGTGGACACTGATAGTTAGGCTAGTCCACAAATTCAAAGTCGTTCAACGAGCTATACTTATAGTTTCTTTAAAGGATAAAATCCATAACGAGATCATCCCGAGAAGAACAGGAGTATCCGACATTGCTTAGATCAGTAAACTGAAGTAGCAGTGGGCTGGCCATTACTGACGAAGGACCCATGGCCGCTGGAGCAGACGAGTCCTTGAGTGGAGACCGCTGGCAAATGCAGCGTAGGGCGCCCCCCAGCCAGGTGGACCAACGACCTGAAGAAAATGGCTGGGGTGGAACTGGATGCGGAAAGCAGAGGACCGAGTGTTGTGGCGCAATTTGGGAGAGGTCTATGTCCAGCAGTGGACTGCAATAGGCTGAGTTGATGACTGTGTTTATCAAGTTATTTGTAATTTTATTAAGGAACACGCGGAATGGGCCCTTTAAGCCTCAAAAGCTTAAATTAGCATCAAAAACCCTGACTTAGCTATTTTTATTTATAGATACAGTATGATTAAATCTTTGTTTAATAGGTCATGTGCAGCATTAACAATGAAATACTAAATGCCAAAGTAAAGAAAATGTACTTTTTTTTTCACAATAAACGCTATCAAAGAATGTAAATATTAAAATTGTAATTTTTTTGTAATTCAAATAGACCTTAATTACAGGCACAGACGGATAATCGATATGAATAATCGATTCTAGTTGCATGGTTCCAAATAGTAGGTCGTACGGTGAAGAACCATCAAGAAACTCCATGGATATACTCTTTTTAAAATAACAGTTAAATACAATAAATGAGTTAAGATAATGTGAGAATAATGTCAGACAATGTCAGACAAATATCAAACAATGGTCTAGTAATTCTTATTTCTAAGAACCTTTGAGTACAACTCTTAAACTGTTTAATGTGAATTAAACAAAAGAAAACCGTTTTAGTGACTACAGATGAATTGGTTTACTCCAATTATCTATACTAACTGTATTGATATTATAAAGAGGAAAGATTTTGTTGTTTGTTTGTAATCGAAAACCTCTGGAACTGCTGAACCGATTTTAATAATTTTTTGACCATTAGAAAGCTACTTTACCCAGAAGTAACAAAGGCTATATTTTATTTCAGTACGCGGGCGAAGCCGAGGGCACAGCCAGTATATTTTGAGAATGTATTTACAAAAAAGTATGTAAGTATTATATCCATTGTAAATTACCCATTGTAAAAGCTCTGCTTAGTTTGGGACTAGATGGTGCTGTGTTTAAAATGTCCCACATATTTATGTATTATCTGTATATAAATTGGCAAAGAAAAACGGTTCGGTCAGTTTGTCAACCAATTTTCTTTTTTCGTTTTTTTTTAGTAGCTATTGACGAGCTTTAGTGTTATCAATAAGAAATGGAAATGGTTTTTTTTTTTAACATAGTTCAATCATAAAAATAAAAAAAATTACGGTTGCATTTAGACCATTGGACGACCTCTCTCTTAATTAATAGCCTTTAATTTGTACAGCCTTTGTTTTAGTCAGGACTTAATAGAAAATCTTTAATAGAACAAGTTGAAAACTGATAAAATATTTATCTCACAATATCCGTCTACCGCTATCAAGTCTACGGGAAAACTCTAGACCAAGTATGAACTCCGAACAATAGAACCAGGACTACCCCAAAAAGTTAAATTGCGTCTATACCCGCAAGTAACTTAATCGGAAAATAAGACCCGCAATACAGTTTCCAACTATCCTCTCGGCATAGCGGTTTCTCTGCTTTAACGAAACTAAGGTCTATTCCTTACAACGTTTAACAAGAAAATATCACTCAAGATTCTTTTATCTTTTGTTCCACAAAAATGAAAACTGAAAATCCATAGAACTACTCACACATAAAAAAATCAACAAAAAATATTAAACGTATGACAAAACACCACCGTTCACTGCACTCTCAATAAAACAATCCATTTATTTAAAATCGTCAACATTCATTTTAAAAAAATCAACACAAGTTATTTAGACGCGGACATAGCATTGTAGCGCTACGAAAGTCGACGCGAACGTCCGTCCCGCACGAAAGTTGACGCGAACGTCCGTCCCGCACCGGGTCTCGTAGCAAACTGGAGCGTAGCGCGTAGCACACAGCTACACCGTAGACCCACTACGTCATGAAAAGGTTATCGTTCAAACCCCTTATACATTGCGCCTTTTGCATGAATAGGAATAGGAATGTGTCATTTTTTGCCTCTGTTCCGTTTTGTGTCACAAAGTATGTTTGGATTTCTTGCGTGAAACTGAATGCGCTGCAGTAAAAGTGTCTCTGTACAAAGGAATGACGACTTTAGAATACGGCTGTGCATGTATCTTGGCTCGTTTTACGGCTGTCGCAGAAATTACAAGGGGACTTATCTTTATATATCATCGTTTGCGTTGTTTTACGCAGGTATATAATATCTTGCTTATAAAAACGAATGGGGTGTAGAAATTAATCCTTGAGAATAGACTTAATTAAAAGTGAGTTATAAAATCAGATATTTTTGTTACGGAAGGGACTTCCTTGGGGGTGACCGCATAGGTTGTTTTTTTTTAGCGATTTTAGGGTTGGTCCTATGGTAAAAGTTGTTCTGTTCTATGCCCTGAATGAGTTATTAAAATATTGCCACGCATTTCGGATACACGCTGTATTAATATCTCGCTTTTAAAACCTAATAGAGATAGGTAGATAATAACCCACATAAAAACAGACATAGCCCGAAGAATTGACAAACTTAAGTGGCAGTGGGCGGTGCACATTGCTCGCAGAACGGATGGCCAATGGGGTAGTAAAGTTCAGGAGTGGCGACCGCGTACTGGAAGGCGCAGCGTGGGTAGGCCCCCCACAAGGTGGACCGCCAACCTGGTGAAGGTCGCGGGAATCCGCTGGATGCGAAAAGCGAAGGACCAGGCGTTGTGGCGATGCTTGGGGGAGGCCTATGTCCAGCAGTGGACGTACCTTTTGGCTGAAATGATGATGATGATAATGCCCTGAATGAGCTCTTAAAATATGACTAGGCAATTCGGATACACGTAATATTATATTGGATTGCCTCGTTGGTCTAGTGGTTGCAAGCGCGACTGCTGTCCTGGGTTCGATTCCCGGGTCGGGCAAAGTGTTATTGGGGTTTTTCATTAGGAAATTCTCAGTAACAGCCTGGAGTCTGGATTTGTGCCCGGTTGATGGCAATAGGCTCGCCCCCTATTACATGGGACTATAACATAACTGGCGAAATGTGGGTGTGCTATACACCTCTGCCTACCCCTTCGGGGAAATACAGGCGTGATGTTATGTTATGTTATGTTATGTTTGTAAACAGTATTCCTAGATAGCAAGTAGCAAGAAATAAAAGGCTTTTTTATTTTTATTTTTTATTTTTATTTGTCACTTGCTTTAGCGGTGACTCTCAGGTGTGCAGGTTTCCTCACGATTATTTCGTGACGAAACCTGCACACCTGAGAGTGCTACATACAGTTCTTAATAGTGTGTGTAGTCCGACAACCCGCCCTAGGCCAGCGTGGTGGACTAAGGCCTTAGCCTTCTCTTACTGAGAAGAGGCCCGTGCCCAGCAATGGGACAGTAATGGGCTGGTTATGTTATGTTATGTAAACAATAATACAAGATTTAAGATTTTAGACGGCCTCGTAGGTGTAGTGGTCGCAAGCGCGACTGCTAAGCGTGTGGTTTTGGGTTCAATTCTCAATTCAGGGAAAGTGCTACTGGGTTTTTTCATTAGGAAATTCTTAGTAGAAGCCCGGAGTTTAGATTTGTGCCCTGTCAATGGAAATAGGCCTGAGCCTACACTACACCCTTACCTTAAGGCTGACCTTATATGGAATCTAATAATATAACTGGCAAAATAAGGGTGTAGTATCCAAACAAGGTCCAGTTGAAAACCAGCGCCAGACACTAGTTGTCTGGCATTTTTGCTGCACTGAGTCTATTTGGCGCAGCCTTGGGGCACACAATAATACTTTTAAGAATTGTGTTATAGATAATAAAATTGTATGTTATAGTTATTGTGTGCCTCTGACTGTAGTCAATGAACCATTTTTCTTTCTTTCTTTCTTTGTATACACCTTTGGCTACCCCTTCGGAGAAATATAGGTGTAATAAAATAAAAAGAATAAATATAAATTTTTAAGACTTTTTACACAGCACCAACTAGTCACAAACTAAGCAGAGCTTGTACTATGGGTACTTGACAATGGATATAATACTTAGATACTTTTTTTTTTGTAAATGCTTACTTATAATACATAAGAAACACCCAGACCAACACAAACACTCATGTTCATCACACAAATATTTATGTCCTGTGGGAATCGAACCCACGACCTCGTGATCAGCAGTCCGACACTCCAACCACTAGACCACAGACGTTAAATGTTATGTTATGTTAAATAAGATTTCTTAAACCAGATTATTTAGTTATTCGGGACTGTATTTTATATTTACTTTACATAAAAACTATTTTATATTTTCTACACATATTTTGAAAATGTAAGTACCTACATAAACTTGAATCCGAACAGTTCCAGTCGAGCAAGACCGGACTCCGGTAAATATGATTTCCATTTTCGATTGGAAATGGAAGCATATTTATGTGATATATTTTGCAGACATAACTGTGTTTTCAGATGCAGTGAACTAAAAAAAACACACCATAGCCAAGTGGCGACCCCATCAGTAAAAAACTTATAACTCGCAGAATACATCATTTATCAAAAATTAGTTTTTAATAATTGAAGTACCGGTACTGTAATTTAACACTTGGCAGCTACATTTCCCTTAAGAACGTCTGGTGCAACTTGGGGGAAAATTCTTGCGTCGGAAATATTATCTCGAGCTCGACATAATGTCGAAACAAAATGGAGAATGTCGATTGATCACTAATTTTCGTATTCTCGGAATGTAAAGATAGAGATACTACGCCCAGCGCTCGACATAAAAAGAGTGGTTCATAGCAATCGACATTACCGGCGATATTTTATAGATATTTAAAATTGGAGATCATCTCGAAGCAGACATTTATCTCTATAACGCGAGAATTGGAGTCCTGGGGGTCTATTCGCAAAATAGAAAACGCCATCACCATAATGATATGATAATACACTAATAAATAATAATAAACTATAGTAAACACCTTGACTGCCTCGTTGGTCTACTGATTGCAAGCGCGACAGCTGAGCGTGGGGTCCTGGGTTCGATTCCCGGGTCTGGCAAAGTGTTATTGGGTTTTTTATTACGAAATTCTCAGTAGCAGCCCGGAGTCTGGATTTGTGCCCGGTCAATGGCAATAAGCTCGCCCCCTATTACATGGGACTATAACATAACTGGCGAAATGTGGGTGTACTAATACACCTCTGCCTACCCCTTCGGGGATATACAGGCGTGATGTTATGTTATGTTGTTAATAAACACCTCAAGTCCTATGAGTCATGATTAATAAAATTTGCAATGTCGACATTAAAATCTAGAAAAAAAGCTGCGGATGTTGTGTATAAATTAATAAATTAAATAAAGTGTGCAAGCTTACATGAGAGAGTACAGCTTGCTGTTCCACGTCAGAAAAGTCGCTTGTACAATAGGCATACTTTTGCGATGCCTCTTTGCAGAACTAATATTGGGTAACATGCTCCATTTCATAGAATGTTTTCTGGCTACAATGGCATAAGGCAACATTAACAGGACACAAATATTTGTGTGATGAACATAAGTGTTTGTGTTAGTCTGGGTGTTGCTTATGTATTATAAGTATGTATTTACAAAAAAAAAAGAATATAAGTATTATATCCATTGTCTAGTACCCATAGCACAAGCTCTGCTTAGTTTGGGACTAGATGGTGCTGTGTAAAAATTTCCCAAAGATATTTATTTATTTATTTTATTTATTATGATATTTTCTCTGGTAACTTTACTTCAGCCAAAATAATAATGAAGAAGAGTATGGCGAGTCATTCGACAACTACGTGGTTTGATGGCTCTTTTGTTTTCTTTCGTTAATAATTTAATTAATATTCAGTAAATCTGAATCTGAACTCACAGTAGTAATGCATGCTGTGTTCACTATTTAAGGGCATGCAATTAAATTTTTACGTTTATTGATATTTCAATGTACAAGTGATTATTGTCTTGTCCGATTTGTGAACCATTCATAAAAAAATAAAATTACAAAGAATATTTGTGTCTGTAAACACACCGATACGATAAAGGATAAATCTTACCCCGGCTCCACATGTTGGCCCGAACGTTCGTGCAAACGCTATTCGGCCAACGTGTGGATCGGGAAAATGGCGTTGGCCCGAATGTTGGGGATCGTTGGCAGTTGTAGATATTAGTTACACATAAACATAATGTAACAAAATCAGCCCATTACTGTCCAACTGCTGGGCATGGGCCTCTTCTCAGAATGAGAAGAATGCCGGTCTTAGTCCACCACGTTGGCCTAGTGCGGGTTGGCGGACAACACATAAGTTGCACTAATCAACCTTAAGGTTGTCCACAATTCTCGACGTCACATGCTGCGGCCAGACAGATTGCCCGGTCGTGATATGTTAAAATATTATTTAAAAAAAGTACGTACATAGTCAAGAAAACACTGAAAAGCAATATCAGACAACAACAAAAGACGAAGAAATGTAGCCGTTATCCAATGAGTGCATCTGTCAGTGCATAACTTTCATATCAGCCAATCAGGGCTCGTAACGTGAGCGGGTTTTCGCGACTTACATATGATAAGCCTGATTTTAAAAGTATTATCCATTGTCTAGTACCCATAGTGCAAGCTCTGCTTAGTTTGGGACTAGATGGTGCTGTGTACAAAATGTCCCTTTATTTAATTTTTTTGCAATGATCCTGAAAATAGCTCGGATGATTGCAATTTTTTTTTTAGATTCCAGTTATCTGGACTTTTGCAATCGGCCTAGTATTTTTTTTCAATGATTCGATTTTTCCGATTATCCTGCGACATATGCATTTGTAGCATAACCGCTTTCACTTGACAAAACTCCATCGATCCTTAAGTAATGACTTGCGGAATTTATTACAAGACATAATTTCTAAACTGAAATTATATTAAGAAGACAATACCATACACCAAACAGAGATACCTACCTATCGATTCTTGAAACGAACACTTGACATTTTCTTCATTAATAACGTGGACTTAAATTACCATGAATATGTACATGTAACACCTTGACATTTTGATAATAGACTCAAGAACATAACGACATCAAAAATAGGCCTTAAAATTTTATACTACAACGAAATCTTAACTTTAATTTGTTAGTCACAAGACTGAAAATTTAATGTCGGGATGTTTTGATTAGTTTCTACCGTTCCTTTGTGTATCACCTATGAAAGTACATATTGTACGTATTGCTATGAATTTTTGATGGTGTACATGAACACAGCGTGTATTTTCTTAAGGGTCAAAGGTTTTAAACGGACTTAAAGGTTCTAAAGTTCAATAAGGGCTCAAGCATACACAAGTTTGTAAGAAGTTAACGTATTTACCTATAGTAGAACTTTCAAATAATGGCTATGAGCAACTGTGAGGGGCTCCTAGCGAAGCAACGACGGCGCGGATTGTATGATCTGCAAGGTTAAGCTGCACTTGCCGCGGTCAGTCTGTGGATGGGTGACCGTTTCGTTACACATCGAGACCCCTCCGTGCCTCGGAGAGCACGTCAAGCTGTCGGACCCGATTGTCATACGAATATCTATGGCAGTCGTTACGGGTAGTCAGAAGCCTGAAAGTCTGAAGACTGGTTTAACCTCCGAATGTCAGTATTACCCAGTAACTGGGTTGCGGGAGTCTGATGGCAGTCGCTCCGTGTAAAATACTGATGTTCAGCCGCATCTGCTGCCTAATTGCGTAACTCACTCGCGATCGCATTCATCTGGATTTCAATGTTCATTGCTCCGTGTGTTTTGACAATCCGTCAAATTGACAACTACGCACCACGCAATGAATATTGCTGTAATTTCAAAATGAAAGCTGATGTCAGTGTGAATGCATTACACAATTACCCCACTGGTTAGACAGGAAGCCGACCCTAATATAATTGGGAAAAAGACTCGGAAGATGACGATGGATATGACGACGTCTGTGGTCTAGTGGTTCCAGGGTCGTACTGCTGATCACGAGGTCGTGGGTTCGATTCCCACAGGACACAAATATTTGTGTGATGAACATAAGTGTTTGTGTTGGTCTGGGTGTTTCTCTTATGTATTATAAGTATGTATTTACAAAAAAATAAGTATATATGTATTATATCCATTGTCTAGTACCCATAGCACAAGCTCTGCTTAGTTTGAGACTAGATGGTTCTGTGTAGAAATGTCCCAAAAATATTTATTTATTTTTATTTAACTGTCACAGATCTAATCGTTTCAACATTTCGTATCCTATTAATTCAATAATATTCCAAGAACATGGTAACTTTAACTTGATGTTGCAGCATCACCTGGAATCTGCAGTATACACATCTCACCAACTTACAGCAGATTTATCCTGTTTGGGCTTATTGGAATGGTTTTAATGAAGAGGTTATGGATAGAAGTCGGGGCCAATTTTTTCTTAAATCAAACCGAATCAAGGGCTTCCTAAACTCCTAATTTTTTTGTAATTTTTTTAAGTCTATTTATCTTTTTTTATGTTTATTTTATTTTATTATATCTTTTACAAGACAAAACAGGCTACAAAATAGTATGTCACGTATAATAAGGCTTTCTCAAATTGCGTCACTGCTTCGCAAGGACTGACTACAATCATACTTGAGGAACAAGATTGCGTGCTATGCAGTCATAGCATCACAAAGGCAACACGCACTAATGAGCCAAGATAACACTAGGTACATACTGTATTTTGATGCGGTCTGTACAACTAGGTAGGTATTATGTGCATACATTTCAAAGACTTAACAACATAAATTCATTCTTTGTAAGTTCTTCTATTCTATGCTCTGAGAGACTTCTCCAAATATTATTTTTATTGCATAGGGCCATACTTGTACGATAAAGTTAACAAAAGGTTGAATATCCTACCCTTGACCAAGTTTTCTTGTAAAAAACAAGCGACGAATTGGCTGCAAGGTCTTAGCTATATGAAAACGGAAGACCTTATCACTACTTCCGTAGACAAATAAACTTAATATTCATCAATGCTGTTTTTCAACACTAATACGGTCATACTTGCGCGCTCATCATTCCCACCACCCACATACATACTCCATACTCACCCCCACACGCACACACACCACACACTCTCACTACACACACACCCCACACACATTCAGTTATTTATTATTATTGTATTAGAATACGCAACTAATTGTGGTAAAACTAATGTCATTTCCGACGTGACAATGAGACTGGATCCTGCAACACAGGGTATCCTAGTGTGGGATCCAGTGTCACATTTATAATGTAAAAACATGTTTTCTTGAAATAAATAAATAAATTTCAAATTTCAAATTCAAATATGACTCCGCAATTCTGATAAATATTGTAGAACCCAGTTCACTCACAGCACACGGCCAGGCCATGCGTGGATAATTTTGTAAAATGTATAAGTACCTACCTTATACCGCATTGCATGGCCCACAGTCACCCAGTGCCGAATAAAAGCACGCATCCACTTATCGATATCGTACGCATCGGACGGATCGCATTGTGTTAAAAAATGCGGGTGACGACCGCGGCATCCGAATGTCAATATTGAAAATCTGATTGCTCATAGAAATTCGTCGGCAATCCGTACGCTGTGGATAGGTGGACACACTACACTATACAGCGTACGATGCGTACGATACCGATAGGGGCTCCGTTCATATACTTACACCGGGGAGCAGAGCAAATTCTGATCGTATTTAAAATAGAGTTTAGGGACATTGAAACAAGGTTTCGAAACGGAAAACGGGAACGGGAAACGGATTTCTATTCGTATGCCTTCTCTGTGCATGCAGTAAGATTATGGAACTCACTACCGCCTAACATACGGAATTCTCAATCCAAATCTGTCTTCAAAAGACGGATAAAGTGCATTACCTTTCCTCATAATTTGTTATTGCATAATATTTATATCATATTTACCTATACCTATATATTTTATATGTATTTATTTAAGTATCTATTGCTTAATTAGAACTAATTTTAAGTTTCCTATCTTTTTACACACTGCTGTCTACATTTCTTACTTATTTCTCCTCTCGCAGGTCTGCTGGTAGAAATTTCTTTGAAATAAGCAGTACCTTTGTACTAAATAATTTTAATGCTGTCTCCTTTCATATGTTATTGTGTGTACATAAATTATAAATAAATAAATAAGGTTTATTTTTACATCTTTTTACATATTTTGTGACAAGAGGATGCTCGAGAGCTGTTCCAATGCGGTGAGTGTGAAACATTAAGGCTTATTATTATTATTACAAAATTGTTTTATTTATTTATTTATTTGTCTTCATGTACGAAGTATATGCATGCATTACATTTTAATGGCACAATTAAATACTATTAGTACATGAACCCTGCAAGGGCACTGCAAATTTAAATAGGTAGGTATACTAATGAGTCTAAAAATAGGTTTGTTATTAATTCATTATACATAATTATTATCTCAAATTATCATATATTAAAATTATCATAAATTAAAAAATTACAAGTATATTAATTGGATTATTGATCATGCAAGTCATAATTTTGTTATTAAAAATTATTTAGTTTTATACATCCATATAACTATATAAATAACAGGGCCGATCGATTCATAGTTTATCAGATTTAAATTCTTCGATTGTGTAGTAGCTTTTCTTTAATAAAAGAGATTTTAACTCTCTGCAGAACATTGACTGTTTTGGTTCGGATTTTAAACGTTCTGGTAGTTTGTTATAAATTTGTATGAGTCTGAAATATGGACTTTTGCCGAAAATGTTTAAAGTAGTGGGAGGTAGTATTAATGTGTTCTTGTTTCGTCTATTGTAGTTTTCATGAAGTTCACTGTTAGATGTGAAAAGGTGTCTGTTCTTCCTAACAAATATACAGCTTTGCATTATATATATCGAAGGCAGTGTAAGAATTTCCTGTTTAACAAAGTGCGGCCTACAACTCTGTCGTTGCTTTATATTCATTAAAATTCTTATGCATTTCTTTTGTTGAATGAAGAGGTCCATGAAGTCTGTACTTTCTCCCCACAAGATAATACCATAGTTGAGCCAGGAGTAGGCATACGCGTAATAGGCAGATAAGGTAGTTTTATAGTCCGTGTTACATTTCAATACGCTGAGTGCATATATAGACTGTGATAACTTTGTTTTTGTATTTTCTATGTGTTTCTTCCAATTTAAATTTGAGTCTAATGTTAGTCCTAAAAGTGTAAATTCGTTTATTTCTTGTAATTTTATTTGTTGCGTTAGTGGCTTTAGGTTTAGTGGCGGTCTTTGATAAGTTCTGAATTGACATACTTTAGTTTTAGATAGATTAATTTCCAAGTTATGTTCGTTAAGCCACTGTTTAGTTTCTGTAAAAGTTTTTATAATAGCTAAGTAATCAATATTTTTTGGAGTTTTAAATAATAATGAAACATCGTCCGCAAACAAAACACACGATGAACTAATGGTTTTTGGCAAATCATTTATGTATAATAGAAATAAAGTACATCCTAGTACACTTCCTTGAGGTATTGAATTATTTATAGTTAGCATGCTTGATCCTACGTTATAGATTGCACTGCATTTGACAATTGGAGGCATGAGTTCACGCTTAGATTCGACCTGAATATAAGCCTAAGAGCAGCCGATCGATTTCCCCTGTGAGCCGTTTGGCTTCTAATGCCTGTGCTCACACTGCCAGTCTATGGGAATGACTCGGTCGGCTCTCGTATAAATCCATCACCAAGATCTCCGGTATGTGTGAAAGAAACGCTCTCCGATGCTCTCCGAGTCGGTCTATGTGAGCGAACCCTTAAAAGTGTGACAAGGAAGCATGCATGGGTTGCTCGGAAGCTGGCCGTGTTCTGTATTTGTGCTAAGCTGGGCTGTGTTCAATATGCGGTGGGCCTATAAGTCTGTGCTCCATCCATATCCAGTGACTACGCCTTGCGCTCTCTGTGTGTATTACGCCTAAGGATAGTTGTTGTTGTATGGTATTGTAGTAATAATGTTAGTAATTATTTTCCATTCTATGAAAAGTCAAATGTCAACTTGAAAATTTAATGTCAATGTAACACGGTTTCTATTAACTTCAAGCTATTATAGTAGTAGTATTTCCTGTAGGTGAAGAAAAAACAGTTCCGTACCTTTCTCTCCTCTGTTTGACAAACTATTAAAAAAAAAACAGTAGCTATTGACGACCTCTAGTGTTATTAAAACGAGGAGCTAAGGTATAGGTATTCTTTGGTTGAAGAACCTCAATAACGTTTAAACTTAATAAAATATGTATTACCGTCGAACTCATCATCATTTCAGCCGAAAAACGTCCACTACTGGACATAGGCCTCCCCCAAGCTTCACCACAACGACCGGTCCTGCGCTTTCTGCATCCAGCGGATTCCTGTGACCTTCACCAGGTTGTCGGTCCACCTTGTGGGGGGCCTACCCGCGCTACGCCTTCCAGTACGCGGTTGCCACTCCAGAACTTCACTGCCCCATCGGTACTGCTAATAGTTTCCCCTATCGAAAAACCTACATACATACATTATCACGCCTGTCTCCCATTGGGGTAGGCAGAGACTATGGATTTCCACCTGCTACGATCCTGACACACCTCTTTCGCTATCATGCATGCTTTCTTAACCTGGCATTTTTGAGAACGTCTGCGATTTGATTGCGATACGTTCGCCGAGGACGTCCCCTTCCAACTCTTCCATCCACACTCGCTTCGTATACTTGTTTCGTCAATCTCCTCTTGTCCATCCCCTATATATGTCCAAACCTACTGAACATACCATTCTCAATCTTTTCTTACCTTCTTTCACTCCTTATCCCGTTATTCCTTACAGTTAAAGTTACACCACACATACTTCTCAAAGTTTACGGGACTTGTCGCGCACAATTAAATCAAAATATAACAAACATTTTGAAGAATCGAAAATAATAATAATAATAATTAATAATTCTTTTTTTTTTTTTTTCAATCGGGAAGATGGATATAGGTTGTCCTCCTCGTGGAATCCGGTAATCGAGAAGTGTTCGCGTCGTGGTATGTCTACATGTATGTCCGCCGAAACTGTCAGCATTGTGTGTCGTGATTCAGCATATCTTGTTACGGACAGCGACGTTACGAAAAACCAACCGCGGGTAGTTCGAGAAAACACCCGCCGCTCAAGACGATGACACCCACATACTTCAGTCTGCTCGTGACCACGGCCAATGCAACTTGACCGAAACGTCGAGGTTAGTCAAAATGTTTGTTATATTTTGATTTAATTGTGCGCGACAAGTCCCGTAAACTTAGTTCAATACTTCTCAAAGCTCTCATTTCTACTGCATTTATTCTGCTTACATGTTTCTTCTGCCATACCCGACTTTCACTACCATACATAAGTGTAGGAACTACACACTCCCCCATGAACAGCCAGCCGTACCTAAAAAACTAACATACAATAAAACTTGAACCAAGCTATCATAGACCAAGTTAAGGAAAATATACCTGAAGATTTCGAAGCAATACGGTGATGGATGAAAATGTCTGCTGGCATGAAAAATATTTATTTTGTACGCGATATTACCGTACGTTGACGTAATAGTTTACCCGTTATGTATAGATTACTTTGTAAATATTTACTTGTGTGTATTGTATATTTTCTTCGGGTTCATGTTTTCCTGGTAGCCTTATTGCGACGATACGATATAAAATATGTATTTTTTGTGATGGATTTTTATTGAAACTGTGACATAGGCTTAGTTGTAACACTGTTTCCATTCCAGTGGTCTTGGTTTGGTTTACAGTAAGTGGAAAAGGTTTTTAGGTTTTTCATTTTGTAAATTCTTAGTAATTGTGTACAGTTGTTTAAATTCAATTCAATTATTTATTTGCGTGAATATTGATACATAGATGGTAAAAAAAATTGTATTGTACATAATATTCCGCCTAAAATAGGGCATGAAAACATTGTTGGGTAGTCTAACACAGCACTAGGTTAACCTTTTTGTGTCGTCTTTTTGTGTCTTAGTATAACAACTGTAGATATAAGTACAAGGAATATAGGCTTCATTGTAAATATAATCTTGTAATACGTGAACATCGATGATATTTATGTTACTTGCACTCACAACTGAAGACTCGAAAACGTCCTAATTAGATAGTTTTTTCCATTAATCCGCGTCAAGTATGGCGCTAAGTGTGACCGGTGCAAAAAAAAAACTAAAATGTCGTCGTGTATGTACAGAAAGTGTTCCAATTATGACGCGTACTAGTGCGTAGGCACTCCAAGCATAGCTCGCTCCATAGCTCGCTGAGCGACTTTGAACTTGTGGACTAGCCCAACTGTCAGTGTCCACGTCTCGGCACCGTAAGTCATGACAGGCAGGACGCACTGGTTGAAGACCTTTGTCTTCAAACTTTAAAAAAAAAAATTTTTTTACATGTATTTCAACATCTTCACCTAAATACTCAATTAACCTTACCATTAAAATAACAAACGACCTTTCTCTTTACAACTCAACTCAAGATTTACGTACATATGACAAAAGCCGAATACAGGAAGCCAGTAAGCCGTCACTTAATAGGACGAGTACACATTAGTGGTTCGGGACGACTAATGAGCAGGATTTGCTGGAGTTGCGGTGCGTTTGAGTTATAGCTGAAGTCGCTAGTGTGGATCAGCCTTAAGAACTGTAATGACGTCATTTTGATTAAATGTGTGGCGGTTTGTCTTTGGCTACTGCAGTTGCTCTTTGCGTTATTATGTGAGTTACTTCTTTATGGTGGATTGGAAGCAAATTATAGAGCAATGTCTAAGACAAGTGTATATGTTTTTGTGATTTGTCAAGTTGATTAATTGATTGAAAATACCTTTATGGCACCTTAAATACACTACAGAGCTTGGATCCTAATTTGTAAATGCGAAAGTTTGTTGTCGGCGTGATTTTTTGCATACATTTTTGGAGAGTGATATAGGGAATTTTTGTTCCGCAAAAATGCACAGTTGTTGTGGGACAATTAACCTCGGGAGCGAAACTTTTATAGTCTCGTAATAAAATATCAATCAAGACGATTTAAAATGTCAATAATGACAATTTTAAAATGCCAATCATGACGATGAACACTTATTTTTATTAAATAATTTAATAACAGCTAGATAAATATTTAAACATAATTCTGTAAAATAACTATATTTTTCAAACAGATTTTATAGAATTTATTTTTACCTACAATAACCATGTTAAATGACCATGTAATTATTTTGCTTTCTTTTAGTTATCAAGATATTTTCATTCACAACACAATGCTTTAAACTGACGTCACATTTCATGGTCACGGGCTCACGGCCATTTGTGTAAAAATAGTTTTCCAGCCAATGTTCGCAGAAATAAAGATAGAAAACTATGCGTGTTCCACGTCTATTAGAAGCACTGTTAAGTATTGTTTATTAATGCTCCCAATTAATATAAATAGCCTGTGGATTTTCAACTATTTAGGAATGATGTATTGTGCTTCTTTTGTTTGGATATTTAGCTGGAAATACAAGTTGAAAATTTTGTCGTTTTGAAAACGAAAAACAGGTATTATGTGGGTTATTAAAGTCCACAAGAATAATAAAAATAGTTGCCTCTGTTCACCTGGGTAATTTAGTTCCAAGGTGAACAAATGACACCAATTATGTCGAATCACTTCACCTAGGTGAATTCACCTAGGTGCAATGATTCCGAGGTGAAATAAAGAAACCATAAATTCCACTTTGTTGACCCAGGTGAACATAGTGGAATAAACCGATCTACATCGATTATATAATCGATTCGATCGATCTTCATCGTACGCCCAACACGGTTATGCCCACAAATAAAAGGTCGATAGATGTAATGTAATTACTGTCGAGGCCTGAAATGAAGCAATTGACGGCCGTGTAATATTGGAAGTATGAGGCAAAGCCGAGTACATCCGAAGTGATTTTAAAAGGACGAGGCGCTAGCAGAATCCTTTTTAACTAAACGTATCTAATTTTCATTCGCACGTGCGTGGTACTTGTTCTATGTTCAAACTTTTGAAAAAAATGCTCATTCGCCTATAAAACAATAAATATATAACTACTCGTTCGTTCGTGAACACCTCGCTAGCACAATTAAAAAAAAAAACTGTTTAGTTATTTCTATTATTGTCGTGTTAAAAATTGCTGGCGTGTTATTTTGTTGCGTACGAAAAAGAGCCGATTGATGTGAGTTCTTTTAAAAAAATAATTAAGTAATTTCCTATTGTTTGTGTTGATGTTGTAATGACTGTTCTTTTTTTAAAGTTTTTAATTATGCTACCGAGGTTTTTTAAGTAAACACTTACATAAATTAGTGTTTTTAGGTACACGATATTTTATCAATATAAAGTATGAATGAATTTTTTTTTTTTCAAAATTTTGAGTACCTATTGAATAAGTACCGTGCGCGGACGTACTGGCGCGAATGAAAATTTTCCTCGCTAATGACAGAAAAGTACTATACAATAAGTCTCGGCCAAAATAGCAACTAACGGCCTCGTTTAGTTAAAAATAAGCTAGCGCTTCGTCTTTTAAAATCTCGACAGTAATGTACAATTTTTTGTTTATTTGAAGTGTGTAAAATTTTCATATATACTATAGCACAGCGGTTCTCAAACTTTTTTGGTCACGGAACCCTTTTGACAAGCAAAATACTTGACGGAACCCTACAATAAAACAATAGTTTTTAAAAGTGTATTCTTTATTATATAAGCATGATAAAAGTACAATGTAACAGTTACTAATTATTACTTACTTTAACCACATGCCAAGTACAATAATAGAAGATATTAAAAATGAAAAAATCTTAACTAATGGGAGGTATGAAACTGTTTTTTATTTTTCATCAATTGGTTGATATCAGGTTTGATAGAAGACATTTGAAGTCTCATATCAGGTTCGGCGTCCAGTCTATTGCAATATTTTGTTTTCGTGGCTGCATAGGTTGAGAATCCTGTTTCGCACAAATATGTTGTTGGGAACGGGAGAAGAATATTCAGAGCCATTCTGCCAAGCATTGGATATTCATCACGGATTCTGCACCAAAAATCGTTGAGAGGCGTCGTTTTGAACAGTGACTCCATACTTGTGTCTGATGACATTTCTAAAAGAGATTCATATATCTCGTTTGACATACTTTCGGGCTTTTGCAAGTTGGGTAAAAAAGGATTATGAATCCATGAATTCAGCTTCATTTTTATATTATGTTCTTCGGGAAAATACTTTACAAAAGATGCGCGCATCGAAGTGAGATATTGGACCAATTCTTCAAACACATCATCTTGAAACATTTCCGAGTCGTTATCGCTAACAAACTCACTGAGTGACGTAAAGCTTTCTATTTCTCTCTTACCAACGCAAATAATCCAAAAATCTAATTTTCTTTTGAAGGCAGTTATTTTGTTATAGGCCTGGAACACTGTTGTCTGTTTACCTTGCAATGATAAATTCAATTCGTTCAGTTTTTGAAAGATATTCGCCATAAAAGACAATCGGAACAACCAAGTTTTATCATACAAACGGTCTTTCATTAACATTTTAACATTTTACAATTCCATACAAATTTAATTTATATAACAAATTATCAATAAAATTGAGATTTAGAAAATTAGTTATTATCAATACAAATCGAATTTCTATTTTTTAATAATTTTATATCTATCATTGCTATGAAACCTATTATTTATAAGTATGTTGCTGTGCCCTTACCGGGTTTCATGTTGAAACCATACTATAAGTACCTACAGGACTTATAAATGTAACACCTATGTACACATGAATGCAATAAAAGTTTTTGAGTTTGAGTTTTTCAAATTAAAAGAAACTGTATCTGCTGAAAGAAACATTTGTAACTCGGCTCTAAGTTCAAATAGCCTTGTTAAAGTTTTACCCCGAGACAGCCATCGCACTTCTGTATGGAGCAGCAGTGTTTTATGTTTGCTGCCATAATCTTCACACAATAATGAGAACAATCGGGATTGTAGTGGTCGTGATTTGATAAAATTAATTATTTTTACCGCTTCATCCATAACTAATTTTAGATTTGACGGCATTTGCTTCATCGCAAGTGCTTGTCTATGCAGAATACAATGGCTGGAACTACAATTAGGCGCTTTACTTTTTATTCGTGATACTGCTCCTGCTGTTTTACCTGTCATCGCCTTGGCCCCATCTGTACAAATGTCAATGCAATCGTTCCAACTAAGATTATTTTCTTTAAAAAATATGTTTATTTTATTAAAAATTTCTTCCCCGGTAGTGTTTGTGGGCAGCGGTGAACACATAAGCATGTCTTCTTCAAAAGAACGTTCATATGGATATCTCACGATAACCAGCAAGATAGCCAGACCAGTGACATCAGTTGACTCATCCATTTGCAAGGCGAATCGTGTTTTTTGTAGACGTGCAACTAGTTCTTGTTTGACGTAGCTTGCCAGATCATGGATTCGCCGTGAAACAGTATCGTTTGATAGCGGTACAGTAGAAAGATGCTTTGCAGATTTTTCATCGAGCATACATTTTGTTATGTCTAACACACATGGCTTTATTAAATTCTCAGCGATAGTGTGCGCTTCACCTGCTTGTGCAATGCGATAGCTAACTAAATATGATGCCTCCGTGGCCTTTTCATTGATAGTTTGTGTTACATGCATCATATTTTTTTGACTTTCCAATAACTGTTCTTTTTTACGAACAAAAAATTCTTTATTCTTGTCTTTAGACTCGGGGTGTACAGTTTCTAAATGTCTGCGTAATTTGGCAGGTGCCATGGAACTATTACGAAGCAGTTTACTACATAACATGCAGAGAGGTGAGCCGTTGGAATCAACAAATCCGAAACTGATATATGATTCATCATACTTCCTTTTTTTCGTCTTTGAAACCGTGGAGCTTGACGTCGTGGCATCATCGTCTGGATCGGTAATTGCTGTATTCTCCGCGCGTACTGCTTTTGAACATTCAGCGTCATTAGAAGATGTCGTTGCAACACGTTTAACACCTTTAAGCCAACGTTCCATTCTTCTTTATTAATAATGTTACACGTCAGGATGGTAGGGTCAAAATAATGCACAATCGTTACTGCGTTTATGAGACAAAGTTTAGTCCAAAGAAGAAATGTACAAAACTGATACAATCAGAATACAGCGGGCAGTAGAACTTACAAGAAGGCAGCAGGCTAGCCAGCTTGTAAGTAGGTAGGTACGAACTTATCGCTCCGAACGCTAATCGTCAACTGACTGACGAGGCGCGACTTTTTTTATATAAT
Organism: Asteroscopus sphinx; assembly: GCA_949699075.1. Lineage (NCBI taxonomy): Eukaryota > Metazoa > Arthropoda > Insecta > Lepidoptera > Noctuidae > Asteroscopus > Asteroscopus sphinx. The sequence continues at coordinate 21,520,107 of OX453016.1, read as the reverse complement.
AGCGCTTTTATACTTAGTCCTAGACTCGAACTCGAACATTCTCAAAAATACTCGAGCCTTTGATAAACAAAAAGCGGAAATAAAAATATAAATACAAAAAAATGCGTTGTAAACAATCTCGACTTTATGCTTTTGAAGATAGAGCCGAAAGTCGCTTGTTCACAACTATAGCGTCTAATTCAGAGGCGGCTTTTATCAAAGGGACTGCGCGCTCACAAGTATACGCGCGGCGGGCGGATTCAAAACGTTCGACCAGTGACCAGAGAGAGGTGTTTTGTTTTTTTTTTCTAAATTCTTGCGGAACCCCTACAGGGGTATCGCGGAACCCTAGGGTTCCGCGGAACACACTTAGAGTACCGCTGCTATAGCATATTATGCCGCAATCCCGAGCGCGTTTATACTAGCCACCACGCCACCGACGCGACCTCTGGCCGGCCTCTCGTCGGCCATCTAGAATAAGCAAACTACAGAGTATTTTCATATTTTTGTATGAAAAAAAAAGTTTAAAATTTTGAAAAGTCGTAGAACAAACATTGTTCAGGGTCAAAATACAAAGTTAGTGCTAAGATCTTGGGCGAATAAAAAAAGGCAGACGGAATCTCGCTAAACGGAAAGTGCTCGTGAAAGTCGCTTAAAAGTATGGGTAGAACGTACACATTCGCACCATTATCTCGTGTGACGGTAGTCATTGTCATAGTGTCACAAATAAAATAATATACCAGGCCCCTCAGAAAGTATTGCGAAAAAAAGTTTTTATATATGGGAGACTGGCCAGTTATAATGTTTTTCGAAAATATGATTATTTATAAGTAAAAATAAGTAAGTTCCAATTTCAAAATTTCCCTCCACATTTTTTGCGAGTTAATTCAAAGTATTGTGTCTCACTGAAATATGGATCTGCGCCGGGAACATTTTAGAGCTATGATTTTATACGATTTCAAGTGTCGCCTGAAACCGGATGAATCGTACGATAGACTTCAAATGGCATTCATGGATGAAGGCCCTTCCAAGGCAACCGTGTATCGTTGGTATAACGAATTCAAGCGCGGTCGACCAACTTTGGGGGATGACGAAAGAAGCGGTCGCCCTTTGACGGCTGTTACCGAAGAAAACGTGCTAGCAGTGAAAAATTTAATCCAAGACAATAGGCGAATTACATATCAGGAGATTCAACACATATTGAAGATTGGATCGGGAAGCGTTCACGAGATTCTACATAGCCATCTTCGCGTGAGGAGGATAGTATCACGCTGGGTGCCGCACAACCTCACCGATGCTCAGAAGCAGGCCCGGGTGGAATGGTGCCGTGATATGCTTAACAAATTTGAAACAGGCTCGTCTCGGCGTGTTTACGACATCGTTACAGGTGATGAGTCCTGGATTTATCAATACGACCCAGAAACCAAGCGCCAGTCGACTGTTTGGGTGTTTCAAAATGAGCCAACGCCTACCAAAGTGAAGCGATCTAGAAGCGGGGGTAAGATTTTGATCGCTAGCTTTTTTAATTTGACTGGCCACTTGGTATCAATTCCCTTATGGGATCAAAGAAGCATTAATGCCGAATGGTATACTACCAAATGTTTGCCAGAAGTTTTCTCTGTTATAAGCAACAAGCGACCAAACACAGGGCTCCGCGGGCTACTGCTCCACCACGACAATGCACCTGCGCACACCGCACTCAAAACGAGGGACTTCCTGGACAGCACGCCAGTCAAACTCCTGGGTCACCCTCCTTACAGCCCTGATCTAGCACCGTGTGACTTCTTTTTATTCCCAAAAATAAAAAATCAGCTCAAAGGGATACAATTTTCGTCGCCGGAAGATGCGCTGGCTGCGTTCGAGCAGGCTGTAAACGAGGTGTCTGCGGCGGACTGGAAAAAGTGTTTTGAAAACTGGTTTAGGCGCATGAATCTTTGTATAGAGGCTGGTGGAAAGTACTTTGAAAAGATTTGATAAAAATATATGTACGTATAGAACAATTTTTTTTAGTTTCGCAAAACTTTCTGAGTGTCCCACGTATATCTGGTGTGTTAAAATTCTTTCGAAATTATAGTGGGTTTAGGAAACAACAAAGTGCTTCAATCTTTTCTTAGAGCGTGATTCCGTCCGCCTTTTTTTATTCGTCCGAGGCTAAGAAGTTTTGGGTATTTTTTAATTACCCTGTTTATTCTCTATTCAGCTTCATTCTCTTTCGTTTTTCGTTTCATTCTCAAACGCCTCTTCCTAATACAAAAGTTATACCCGTAGTAACCGGGTAAGCGGTTTTGTATGTACGTATGTTTTATACGCCACAAGTTGTAAAAGTCAAACGAGGAGAGTTTAACTCGTAAACTATGAACTAGTAACTACTTTATGAGCTTTAAACCCAACACGTTATTGTTCTATGTTTACTTTCACGCCAATTTATCATATACAGACTTAGTAGTACTGTATTTTCGAGTAATTGGGTTACTAATCTACTCACAAAATCGATAATTATCGTGACATTTATCATGTTGAACTCTTATTTTTAAATGTCATTGCCAGTATTTCTCTTTTTTCATACGTCAAACATCCCGTTCTAGATTCATTCACTCCAAAATTTGTCAACAACTTCGTAAAATAATCACGATATTTGACTGTGAATTCGATAAATGCCAATACTAAACATTAAAACATCAATTATTAGAGTATGGTACAACTAGGGTCGTTTCGATTATTTCGTTGGAAATGCATGTAGAACCCCAGATCGTAGTCTATATAAAATTCTGGAGTCAAGGTAGTTTGTGTAAAATCATATCAATCAAACAAAAGCGAATGGTTTTTTACAGTAAAATAAATACCTATCAACTTTTTATGTCTCTATGTTTTCATTTTTGGTTGATACATTATTTCTAGAAGACCTTAAACCAAAATTGCCTATTTAGAATGCTGTCTACAGAGGCCTGTGGGGTAATTGTGTAATGCATTCACTTTAAAATTAGCTTTCATTTTGAAATTAAAGCAATATTCATTGCGTGGTACATAGTTGCCGATAAGACAAATTGTCAAAACACACGGAGCAATGAACATTGAAATCCAGATGATTGCGATCGCGAGTGAGTTACGCAATTCGGCAGCTGGTGTATAAATTTGACAAATATGAATATAAAAGGAAAAATGTTTGTTTATGTTTTTTTTAATACTCAATTTTTGGAGCAGAAAATAGTCGAGAGCCAAACCTCGAACCATGATTTTTTTACATAATTTATTTAGTTGGAGCTGCAGTTGTCCTTATCGCACTTATTTGAGGCAGAGTGCTCGCAAAGCGACAGCGATAGTTTCTCAAATACCTAATTTTTAAAAGTCTCTGTGCCCGCATTGGTCAAATTCTGATCCGCATATCAATTGGAAAAGTCAGAGATGCGCATCTCTGACTCCTGCATGGAAAGCAAGCGTTCAACCACTAAGCTATCAAGTCTCTGATAAATGGAAAGAAAATGATAGATGTACTCAATCTACCCATTTAATTGATACATATTCACAAATCCTGAGAAAATTTCGAAATTAACCGCTAATCTCCACAACGAATAAATAGGAAATGAAACATACCTATGAAAAATAATGAACACTTTGTAACCCAGCCATAATGAAAACACGAGTAAACACCCACAAAACATCAATACAGATAAAATAAACCCGATAACAACACCAAATCACTTACAAACAACATTATAAACCCCAAAAGCCAATTTGATTCTAATGTCCTTTTATCCAAGCACCATTAGGCCACAATGTTATAGGTATGGTAATTTTGTATATATTAAGTTGGCAACACTGAAAACTTTGGTCATTAGAACAAGGCCAGTGTGTAAGTGCTGTGAGACTGTTATATCTACACACCGTGGGCAGGTGGGACCGCAGGCTGTGGAGTAAGTTACAAGCTGTGACGAAATATATATATGTAAAATTAATTGCTTGGCGGATGGAGTCCCTAACGGGATTCTCCGCCACTCGCCCGGTTAAGCAGTTAGGGCACCTATTTTGGGTACCGATCTGTGAGAGATCAATAGGAAAAAAAAAAAAATCGTTAGTCTCTCTAAAACTCGAAAACGGCTAGACCGATTTAGCTAATTTTGGTTTTAAAATATTTGTGGAAGTCCAGGGAAGGTTTAAATGGTAAGAAATGTTGAAACGAGGAAAATAGTAAAAATAACATTTTTATTTTCCTATACAAACTATTCCTACCTGTCAAACATTTGATGTTCGTCCCGTTCGTTATGGTAAACTCGGTCCCCTCAAATAAAAGAACGTTTTAAATAAGGGTTTCGAATCCACATCATATATTCGTGATTCTTCGGGCTAATCTCAGAAACTACGGTGTTTGTTTCATACGGTGTTCACCTTATTGGCTACCCATGCGAAGCCGGGGCGGGTCACCACTAGTCTCTTATAAAAATGAATTGTCTCTTATAAAAATGAATTGCCACATGTATGTCGGAGCATCACTAGATAAAAGGTTTGTTCATATTTGAACATGTCATATTTGTTATGTTTGGCATAATTTAAGGACCACACTACCGCATTGGGAGTGTCCTGTAATGGTAGTGGTGATTGGGATAAATAAATATATAAATAGTTTTTTTTTATTATATCGATGTTTAGGTTTGTCAAAATTTTGAACGTTAATGTTTATAAATCAACGTGTGTCTAAATTATTAATCCAGATATCTAAACTAAACATTTCAATTAGCATACTCGAATACATCGGTAATGATTTAAAATTAATATGAATTGTTACTAAAACCGGTTTCTTCTTGCGTCGCCAATATAAATTTTGACATAAAATTGACAATTCTTCTAACACCGAATTTAAATTGTTATCACAAAGCGATTTAGTCTTAAGCCAGAATTTACCACCCAAGAAAGAACGACGCACAAATAAAGGCTGCAGCAATAACTCCGACTCCATGACGTGTATTGGAGTGCTTTTTATAAAACCCAAACCCAAAAAAAAAAAACCCTAAACCCTATTATACGCATATATTGATTCTGATCTCTATCCAGCTTTACAGAATTACTTGTGTAACTGGTATCATATAGAAAGCTTGCGTAGTCTATTTTACTCCGAACAATAGCTATGCACAGCCTCCTTAAATGGGAAGGATGTATACCCCAACTAGATCCCGTTAACACTTTAAATATACCTAAAAATTTGATAGCTTTTTCTCTAATTTCATTGATATTCTTTGCCCATCTTAAATTTCGATCAATCCATACGCCTAAATATTTAAAATACAATACATTTTCTAAAGCTATTTCATTTACAACTAGATTCACACTTTCATTTACGTAATTAGTTTTAAAAATACAAACTTTACTTTTACTTGGAGAGATTGTCAAACCTAAACTTATGAGAAGTTTGCTTAAAGTATCTAACGACTTTTATAATATCCTAGTACCTACACAAACAGATTGACACGTGTAATAAAGGACAAAGTCATCCGCGTATTGAGATATAAAAATATATTTTTCAATAGTTTTGCATATATACATTGTTGCTACATTAAACAATAAGGGGGAAAGCGGGTCTCCCTGCGCCAGACCCCGGCAAGTAGTTCTAGATATACATCCATCTTCTGTTTTAATTTTAAGATTTGTAGATTTAAAAAAAATCCAAAGGTATTGGCATATTTGTGACTCTGCATTAATTTCATGTAAAATCATAAGTAACGATATTATATCAATGTTGTTGTATGCATTGTCTATGTCAACGAAACAACTGACTGTAAGCCAGTTTCTATAGGGTCGGTCAGGTCGATGGGTGGTACGGAACCTACTGCGTGAGTCCGACTCACACTTGGCCGTTTTTTTTTACATACTTTAATTGTTGCATTTTATTTTTTACACGTGTTAACTGTCTACATATGCGTAAAAATACAATAGATTTAACATGCTATAAAAATTCAAATAAGTTTCGGTTTCGGTTTCGGCCGAAACTGGGACCAAGACCGAAGGTTCGGTTACGGTTTCGGTTTCGGCTAAAAATCCAGTTTCGGTCGGACACTAATTGTTAAACTTATAGAAAACTTTTCTTCGGATCGCCTTTGTTTATGCCTTGTATCACTCCATAAATGTCTAGGCGCGCTAACTACCAAACTTTGTGCTATTATATGTCAAAACAAGTTTCATTGGAGCCTTTTGTATCACGTATATCTGGATGTCTTTGTAAACAGTGTAGCAAATATTAAACATGTAACAGATACTCTGTATGTGGGATACCCGCGGCTTCTCTCCCAAGGTTTGTCAATAAAAAGATGAACACATAGGATTTTACTTTTTATTCCAGGACATGTTCTATCGTGTGCCAAATTTCATTAAAATCCATTCAGCCGTCTTAACGTGATTGAAAGACAAACAAACATACATTCGCATGATATTAGTAAAAAAAATTATGTAACTATAATATGTTCCGTGTGGTGCTGGACGTAAAGAATTGCAACACTCTATATCTTCTCATGGGTGTCGTAAAAGGCAACTAAGGGATTCACCAGAGGATGGGCAGCAGCGTTCTCTGAGAATTTAACCAACCAACTAAGATCGCCAACCTAGCTGCCAAGCGTGGTGATTAAGACATATCCTCCCGTTGGGGGAGGCCTATGTTCAGCAGTGGGCGTTTTTCGGCTGAAATGATTTTAGATTTTTATATGTTTTCATAATTGATGATATGCACGAGATTAAAAACAACCATTTCTATGCGGATATTTAAGAGATATGCCTTTTGGTTGCAGTTTGGCCTTGTAACAAATAACAGATTCTGTTACACAAATAGAAGTAGAAGACTATAATTACTTATTCTTTCTTTCTTGTAGTACCTTTGTACGCCTGCTACTTACATGTAAGTTTTTATTTTAATACACATTTTGTCGATCTTGTACTATTATTACTTCCGCCATATTGAATTCGATATGGCGGTGTGAATGCTACAATAAACAACCGGTACAAATTTGGATCCTCTGTCACTCAGGAACAACTCAACCTTCGAACCGCCTTCAGAATTCACTCGCTGATTGACAATAACCTTATTCACACCAAAATTGTGATACAAAGAGGAGAATTTTCAAAGGGCACATCCAAAAATATCCACCACATTTTTTTATTTGATCAATTTTTGTAGCAACCAATTGATGGCACGGAGGGAAAGGAATTTCGGAGGGAAACGATCTCATTTGGACGCGTTCTTTGATGAGATGACTGAGTTGGTATCGATGTATAAGAGACTCGTGGCCTTATTCTGTTCGTTTTTGTTGATATTTTTGTTTGTATATAATAACTTTTGTGAGATAAATTCATAATTGGTCATTATTTGCGGTATACTCACGTTATTCTATCGGGTGTGTCTAACTAGTTTTGAGCTCGACTGGAGCTGGTTGCGTGGCGGTTTTGCGGTCTTAACTAGTTGGTCCACCCGATAGAATCATGTGAGTAAAGCCGTAAATAATGACCAATCATGATATTTTTGTTTTATTGTAAACCTCCGATGCCACTGATGCCAGTATTTACGTTTCCCGATAGGTATAATCTGGTAGTCTACAAAGCATGAGTAAATACGTTTTTGCTGGGCAAGCGTACACCATCGTCGACGGCACGATCGCTTAACGGTCAAAAATTAATGTCCAATCTATCCATGATTTACCCTACCAGAGATAAAAAATAGACACATTTTGTATGGAGCTTATGTCAAATTCCCATCTCTAGTAAGCAAATCATGTATAGATTGGATATTAATTTTGGCCGTAAGAGAAAATGCGGGCAGAGAAACTTTTGAAAATTAGGTATTTAAGAAACTATCGCTGTCGCTTTGTCTCAAGTAAGTGCGATAAAGACAACTGAAGTTCCGACTGAATAGCGTAAACAAAAAGTCATGATTTGTGGTTTGACTCTCGAATATTTTCTCGTCCGAAACTGGACCAATTTGAAAGATATTTCATAAACTGAATAAGAAGAATATGTACTGTACCGTTATGTTTTAAATTTTTTAGTAACAGTTGTCAAGTTTACATACTAGGCCTCTGTAGACAGCGGTCTAAATAGGTAATTTAAGGATTTTCTAGAAAGAAATAATTTAACAACAAAAACGAAACAAAGTGGCGTGCATGCAACGTAGCTCCTCGCCTTTTCCCAATTATATTGGGATCGGCTTCCAGTCTAGCCAGATGCGGCTGAACATCAGTATTTTACACGGAGCGACTGCCATCAGACCCCCGCAACCCAGTTACTGAGTAATACTGACATTCGGAGGTTAGACCAGTTGTCAGACTTTCAGGCTTCTGACTACCCGTAACGACTGCCATAGATATTCGTATAACAACCGGGACCGACCGCTTAACGTGCTCTCCGAGGCACGAAGGGGTCCCGGTGTGTAACGAAACGGTCACCCATCCACAGACTGACTGCTGACTGATTCTATTCTATATATTTTCTAATCTTTGTGTCTAATACTTGAATCAAATTCTAGTCGCATTTCTCCAGAATACAGCCACCATCGTATATCATAACTCCGGTGGAATCTTTCATTAGGCTGCTGTAAAACTTACTTATATAAAGAGCCGTATCTTTATACGTACATTCATGAGATTATCTCTGATCTTGGAAGATAAAAATGTACAACGTACTACGGGAATATTGATAATAGCTCAATGGTTTGGCTTTGAGTTTTGATGAAGTGGTCTTGAGTACAAATCATGCTTTGTTGTGGTATTAATGTTATAGCGGAGATTTTTGGAATGATAGTTTTTTACGAGGGCTTGCAGTAGGTGTGATTCGGGAGAAAATGAAGCGTCACATGGCATCACGTCACGTCTCGCGCGTCACGCTTAGCGTTATACCCATTGAGTACATTGAATAAACGGACATAGAGTTGTCAGTTAACCTCACCTTTAAGCGCCATCTGGTGGGTAACATCAAAGTTACAGCTAACTATTAAATAAAACACAAAAAGACGTGTTTTTTTTTTTTTTTTTTTTATCATTCTCGCTCTGACACTCGCCCCGAGAGGTCGTGCTGCTCCGCTCCGTCCTCTCGTGACGAATTAAGTGCTCGAATATTTTTCGCTACGGCTCACCGTAGCGTCCTCCGCAGTCGCCCCGCCGACTGCAGCCCGATAAGCACATTCGCTGTCTTTTTCAAGACAGCGGGCGCGCTTTTGTCTCTTTAGACAGAGTTTCGTCAAAAACGTAGTGTCCCTTCAGGAAAAACCCACTTATTTACTGTGGTCCTCAGTGGATACCTAACGGTGCTAACGAACTGAGGGGCGTTGACCCGACACGCCAGCTGCGCTCCTTAAGGGCAAAGCAAAATTGGAAGAAGCTAGGGCCAGAAGGCCTTGGGGGATCTCCTAGTCTTCCCTAGCTTTAACCCCGTTTCGTCCTATCTAGCACTCTCTAGGGGTTTACACCCATTGCACACTAGAGACTTAGGGACCTGGTTGCACATTAAGACTGGCAATCAGGAGTGCAAGCTTAGGGCTCACCAGTAGGCACACAACCTCCCCGTCTATACCCGACGGGGAGGGTTTGAACACACTCCCGGGAACACCCACCCGAGGAGCAAAACCCCCATGTTAGTACGCCACTAATTTCTCTCCCTCTCATTTTGCTAGGCTTGGCTTAGTCATCATCTGTACGATGGTGTCTGATGCCAAGTTCCTGAGCATCCTGAAAAACGTCCTCCTCAAGGACCCCAACTTCCTAGCCAATTATGGCAACCTCTTTTGCGACGATGAGGTGATCAAACCTCAAACGTCCGAATCCCCCAACTCTCCTGAGTTGCCCGATACCCCCCCACCCCAAAGGAGGAATAGGCGCCCCGCCCGTTCCGACAGCGATGAGGAGAGGCCGAGGTCTCCGCGTGGTCCGCCTAGGCGTTCAGCCAGCCTGGACCATAAGGACCGCACCCCCTCACCTCTCCCCACCCCAGCCCCCACTCAATACCCCGATCGCTCCCCGATCCCATCAGACCAAGAGATGTCTTCGGACAGTGAGGTCAACTCAGACGAGGCCGACGCCTTTACCACGGTAGTGGGTAAAGGTAAAAAACGCAGCCGAAAGACAAATAAGGCCGAGGCTCTCGCCTCAAAAGCACTTAAACTGTCCGAGGCAAACTCTGCCCCGGCCCCTACCCCCCGTCCCGCCTCTTACTCCTCCTCGCAGGATAACAGGCCTGCCTCCCCTCACGATCATGAACATACCTCATCTTCCCAGAAGAAGGTACCCATCCCGCCTCCCTTATTCATCCAGGATAAGGCATATTGGACCAGAATTTCCGACTGGTGCAATCAAAACAAAATCAATTTTACTAGTGCCCGCCCCACGCAGCAGGGCATTAAAGTAGTTGTCCCCACCCCCACCGATTACCGCAACCTTACCAGGTTGCTACGCGAGCGTGGTGTGTCTTTTCACACCTACGCACTCCCAGAGGACCGACTCCTTAGAGTTGTGATCCGAGGGATTCCGACCGAAGTCAGCTGCACGGAAGTGCACGCCGACCTCGATCGTCAAGGGATCCCGGTTGCAATAACCCACCGAATGTACCGTGGTAAGCACGGTGAACCCTACAATATGGTTCTTGTCATCTGTCACCCTGGCGAAAGCGCCAAAAACATATATAACATAAAGACCGTATGCAACTTATCAGGCATCACGGTCGAGCGCCCCCACAAGTCAAACCAGCCTGGTCAATGTCACCGTTGCCAGCTGTATGGTCACTCCCAGCGTAACTGCTACGCAAAGCCCAGGTGCGTTAAGTGCCTAGGCGATCACGGGACTTCCAATTGCGAGCGTCCCAAGGAGAGGGACCAGTGCACGGAGCCCCCTAGCTGTGTCCTTTGCGGCAAATCCGGGCATCCAGCGAATTATCGCGGATGCCCCAAAGCCCCCAAAATGCGCAACGCCAAATCGGCGAAACGCGCCTCCGACCGCGTTGCGAGGGAAGCCCCCTCCTACGCAGCCCCCTACCAGTACCAACCACCAAACCCTAGAGGCCCACTCGGGCCCTCCCCTAATTTCCGCGGCCCACTCGGGCCCAACCCCTGGTTTAAGGGAAACCAAAAGCCCCAATTCCCACCTCTTCCGCCCTCTCGTCTCGCGCCCCCGGCCTCAGAGCCCCCTGCGCTGATGAACATACCCATCCCCGCACCTTCTCTCAGGCCCAAAACTGCACCAGCAGCCAAAGCCCCCCCCCCCATGAGAACCCCCCCTCCGGTAAACTCCCCCGGCCTTCTGCCGAGAGAATACCTCGAACCCCAATCAGGGGAGTCCCGCATTGACGCCTACTCTAGACTTTGGGCCTTTACCCAAGGCATCCATGAGCAGCGCCTTCAGGTACTTACCAAGTACCAAGACATTTATAGAATACTTAATTCCAATTATAATGTATAATACGGCCCCACCCAAAAGATTCAAACCCCGTTCCCTAATTTTAGGCTTTTTTAATGCCCGAGGCATTAGTGGTCAACGCGACGACGTAGCCGTCTTCTTGCGTGAGCACCAAATCGATATTTTACTCATTCAAGAGTCTTTCCTCAAACCCCATAGTCGTAATCCCAATATAGCCAACTATAGGCTGATAAGAAACGACAGAGCACACACCGCACTAGGCGGAACGCTCATCTATTACCGAAATTCATTGTATTGCATCCCCATTGATCCCCCAGAGCTAGCATGCCTGGAGGCTTCAATCTGTCGCCTAGGCATGACAGGGCACCAGCCCATCACCATAGTCTCGGCCTATAGATCCGCAAACAAACCCGCGAGTCTGCTCGAGGACGACCTCAAATCCCTACTCGATCTTAGTAACTCTGTAATTATTGCAGGCGACTTAAACGCCAAACACCGTTCATGGAGCTGTGTCTCCAATAACGCCGCTGGCACTCAATTAGGAGCACTTAGCGACAAACTTTCCTTCGACGTCATCGCCCCGATGCGTCCCACTCACTATCCTGACACAGTAGGGCACAGGCCCGACATCCTAGATATAGCCCTCTTAAAGCGCGTAAACCTCGGTATTCGCTCTATCGAGGTAATCCAAGAATTAGACTCAGATCATCGCCCTGTGATCATTCAACTGGGTCCCCGAGGTGGTCCCTCGGATCCCGGTATTCCACCCATAACAAAAACGATAACCGATTGGAGGAGATTAGAGGACCGCCTCAAATCTACCTCATCCCCCCAATTAGATTCAATCCCTGACTCCATTGAGACAGTCGCGGACACGGTGGCCGCGATCACCTCGCTCACCAACCATGTGCAGTCCGTAGTGGGCGAATGCTCACGGCAGGTTCCGATGCTGGATGACCAGCGTCTGAAACTGCCGGACGATGTAAATGAGTTGAGGACCGAGAGGAACGCGGCCATCCGTGCCTATGACGCTTTTCCCAATGAAGCCAATCGTGCCCATATGCGCTCCTTACAGAATTCTGTAAAGAGACGTGTAGCTCAGGTACGGGAGGAGCATTGGGACAAGGAAGTCAGCGCAATCCAACCGTCTCATGTAGCCTTCTGGGCCCTTCAACGCAGACTTAAATGCGAGACCACGGCAACTATGCCCCCCCTAAATCGACCCAATCAAAGGCCGGCCTTTGACGACGACGAAAAAGCCGAATGCTTAGCCGACAGCTTGGAGTCTCAATGCACTCTCAGTACGCTTCCCGTAAGCCAAACCCACCTTGATAAGGTCAATTCAGAAGTAGAGCGTAGGTCAGCCCTCCCCCCCCCCCCAATAGATGACCCTGATGACCCGCTCCCACCGATCACCCCTGACGAAGTTCTCTCTATAGTCAAGGATCTTAAGCCCAAAAAAGCCCCCGGCGCAGACGGCATCACCAATAAGGTGCTGAAACGTTTCCCTGCCACCCTAATCGCTCTAATGACCGTCATCTTCAATGCGGCATTTAAAAACAACATCTTTCCCCAGGCTTGGAAACAGGCTACGGTAATCGGTATTTCCAAACCGGGCAAACCAAAAGCCGAGCCGAGTAGTTACCGGCCGATTAGTCTCCTCAATGTCTTCGGTAAAATCTACGAGAAGCTTATTTATAAGCGACTCAAAGATTTCGCCGACTCAAATAAACTCCTTCCCGACGAGCAGTTTGGCTTTCGTACAAAGCACTGCTGCGTTAATCAACTGCACCGCATTGTAGAACACATCAGTGCAGGCTTCGTACGCGGTCAAATGACCGGCACTCTCTTTTTCGACGTAGCAAAGGCTTTCGATAAAGTGTGGCACAACGGCTTATTATATAAGCTGTACACTATGAATGTGCCACATCGTCTCGTGCTCATCATCCGAGACTACTTGTCGAATCGTACCTTTTGCTATCGCATAGAAGGGGCTCTCTCCTCCCCCCATCCCATTCACGCCGGTGTGCCTCAAGGCTCCGTGCTCTCCCCCCTACTGTTCACGCTGTACACCAGCGATATTCCAAAATGCGGTGCAGCCCGTATGGCCCTTTTCGCCGACGACACGGCAATCTATTACTCCGGCATGACCCATGTCGCTATTTCTCGTACCCTCCAATCCGCGGCCAACACCCTAGGTGAATGGTTCCGGAAATGGAGAATCGAAGTAAATCCCGAAAAAAGTGCAGCGGTCCTCTTCGATAAGAGACCCCTGTCACAGTACCGTAAAGAACTGAGCGTACCAGTCTCAATGTTCGGAAAACAGATCCCATGGCAACGAGAAGCCAAATATCTCGGAGTGATCCTTGACCGTAGACTGACTTTCCGTCCGCATATCCGCAGGGTGAAAAACCGTGCCGCCCTCGTCCTCGCACGTCTCCACCCCCTTCTCAATGCGCACAGTAAGCTGCCCACTCATCTCAAAGTAAGGATATTCACCACCTGTATCCGCCCCATACTCGCCTATGCTAGCGTTGTGTTCGCACACGTTAAGCCGGTGAGAATTCACATGCTCCAAACCATCCAAAACCGTTTCATGCGTAGGGCTGTAGACGCCCCCTGGTACGTACGCAACGTCGACCTCCACCTAGACTTCAAACTGCCGACCATCAAGCAGTTTTTCAAGCGTGTCTCAAAACGCTATTTCGATTCCGCTCCCAAGCACCCCAACCCCTTGGTCGTGGCGGCCACCGTCTACCAGCCATCCGCTATCAGCAAAACCCGACGTCCCAGACACACACTCATTGAGCCCGATGACGATATCACACTCCTCCAGGAGTCAGATAAAAGTACAAGCACACTCCGACGCCGTCGTCCAAAATATCGTCCCCGCCGGCGAGGACCGACGCGACACACACACAGAATCCGAGAGTCCGACTCTCGAGAAACAGTAACACATGCCGACGCAGCACCGGCTGCTGGGGGGATCAGTGGCGGGGTCCCCCTGCTGCACCCTGAGTCGAGGTCCGAGCTCCCCCCTGGGGACGCCCTCACGGTGTAAGCAACCGGAGATAATCTCGTCACGCGAGACCGGCCCTATGCTCTAGAGTAGTTCCTAGGAGCAGGCTATTGCGTAGCCACTGGTTAGGTTTTCTAGGTAGGTCTTAGCCTCGCCGGCGAGGCTTGCCGCTTCACGGCGTTTAGCACGTCACCCGATAGGGACCGAAAGTCCGCTACTTTCGAGGTAACCAATTCGATGCAGCAACGGCTGCTAGGGGGACATAGGAACTGCGGGGTCCCCCTGCAATGCCCTAGCGAGGTTCGAGCCCCCCCCTTGGGGGGCGCCCGCCCGATTAAGCGCGGTATTGATGCCGCGCGCATCTAGTTTGTAAGTATGTAGGGAAAAAACCTTCGGCGAATGGAGTCCCACATGGGACTCTCCGCCAACTAAGTCCGGTTAAGCAGAAATGGGACTTCGGTCCCACCTGCGAGAGCCCATTCGAAAAAAAAAAAAAAAAAAAAAAAAAAAAGACGTGTTTTAGCTGTGAATCAAACCTGGGCCCTGCGGTATTTCAGACCGACGCAAGATGTTTCCTGCCATCTAAGCTTATATTATAGTTGCTAAATTTAGCATTTGTATGAACCGGTCAAGCTGTGATAGCTTACTGGTTGAGCTCTTGCCTTCCATTCAGAAGGGTCGGAGTTCAAACCCAGCCCGCACCACTGACTTTTCGAATTCATGTATGGATCAAAATTTGATTATTACTTTGCATTAACGGTGAAGGAAAACACCATGAGGAAACCTGTACGCCTGGGAGTGCTCCATATAGTTCTTGATGGTGTGTGTAGTCTGGCCACCCGCAGTAGGCTAGCATGGGGGTGTAAGGCCTGAATCCTTCTCATTCTGAAAAGAGGCCCGTGCCAAGAAGTGGGATGGTAATAGGCTGGTTGTTGAAGACGGGAGAATGATGAAGATGACTCTTCTTGATTCTTCTATAGTAGTTTTTTTTATATAACAGGCGTGCAATCGAACAAGTGGGTCACCTGATGGTAAGTAATTTCCGCTGCCCATGGACATCTGAAACACCAAGGGAGTCGCCGATGCGTTGCCAACCTATTAAAAAGATATTCTTATGTCGAATTTGTTCCGGAAAACCGTTCACGGAAGTTGGTTCCACAGTTTTGCTGTACGAGGCAAAAAAATCTGCGTGAATTTCATTGTATGGATTTACAGCTGTTTTTGCGTGAAAGAGTAACAAACATCCATAGATTCTCATAAACTTTCACGTTTATCATAGTATTAGTAGGAAAAAAGTAGGATAGGAAGTCATTAACAAAGACTTTGAAAGTAATCGATTGGCATTTTTTAATCAGTTTTTCACTTCTTGTAATCGTTTCTATGAATCCTGCTTATCGTCCAAACGTGTAAATGACCTATTGCAATTAAAGATAAAAAAAGTCTGTTTATTATTTGAATGCGTTGGCCAAATATGAAAACTGATTTGGATCTAAGGAAATTGAATTCCAATTACATCAAAGATCCGTAACGGTGTCAATTGATCCTATACTCAGATTTTAAATCATCATCGCCAGCCTAATAGTAAGTAATGATAGGTTACTGGAAGCTCGCCTCCAATTACAAGAGTCCTACAACATAACTGGCGAAATGTGGGTGTACTATGTACCTCTGCCCATCCCTTAGGGGAAAACAGGCTTGATTTTATGTATACAGGTTGACTGGTTGAACGAAGGGCTTATTGAAGAAGGATGTTCAGTACTTGATACTCGTTCCAAACGTATGTACAAAAATTGTACCCAAATTTATGAAATATTTTTTCGAATCGATTTCGTCAATTACTTCAGACACTGTTCCGGGCTTACAAATCGAAGTTGTATACAGTTTTTTTTTTTTAATATATAGTATAGGTTGGCGAAACGAGCTAAAGTCCCACCTGATGTTAAGCGGTTTCCTTTGCCCATAACAACTTCAATACCACCTAGGCTGTTACCTAAATGGTACCGCAAGTCGGTTCGCTAAACGGAGAAATGAAGATGCAAAGTCTCATGTGATTGTAATTTAACCGGCACCCGTACCCTTCAGACCGAAACACAGCAATGCAAGCATCACTATTTGGCGGAGAAGTAGATACGGTGGTAGTACTTCCCCGAACGAGCTCTTTCACAAAGGTGCGGAGGAGGAGGAGTGAGGTGATGCACCTAGCATGGCAGTGCCCATCGATTGCTGATTCCACATTCTCTGCGTTTTGTACTACTCAGCAGAAACCAAGACAGAGCGTACGCAGGCATTTTGACTCTTGTACGCGTGATTTATAATGGAATATTTTGTTCACAATTTTTGTTCGTAACGTGTACGCACTTTTTACCATACTCTTGTATATGTCCCTCATTTATCTAGTCATGCTGTATATGTTTGTATCATCACCCTATTATAGTAGTCCACTGCTAGATTTAGGCCTTTCCAACTAGAAGTTACCGAGCTCGATCCTTTCGCTTCTCTCATTCAACTGCTTCTAGCCATCTTCCAAAGGCTATCACTGTACTTAGCCTAACAGTGTCACAAACTACATCTACCGTTCTGTAGTTTCTACCTAAGACTAAAATGACTTCACTGATGATTCTTCATCATCATCATTTCAGCCCAAAGACGTCCACTGCTGGACATAGGCCTCCTCCAAGGGGGGAGGATTTGCCTTAATCGCCACGCTTGGCAGGCGGGTTGGTGATCGCAGTTGGTTGGTTAAATACTCAGAGAACGCTGCTGCCCATCCTCTGGTGAATCCTTTAGTCGCCTTTTACGACACCCATGAGAAGATATAGGGTGATTCTTATTGATGATTCTTATTTTGTCGTTATTGCAAAAGACGGAAAGGATCTAATAAAGATATAATATAACTTGATGTAGAACTGCATGCAACAGTATCATCAAAATATTTAGCGTGGGCATGGTATCTTATAACGAGAATATAAGTATTTTTATTTATTAATATACTAAGATTAAGTGGATACGCGTCCATTCCGACGAAGCTTATAACTTTATTAATTTGGAAGACCTAGATTGGATCAAGATCTGTAATGAAGGAGAAATAATTAATGTTTTTTTGAAGACCTGGTGTACCTAATCTATTGAGGATTTGTAACTTTCCATTCAGGTCTTGTATAACTTCAAATGAGGAGCGCTTCCGATCAAAGGTAGTAGGAAGAACACCGAGGTAGTTTTAATAGGTAAGTCTGACATAACTCTTCATTTTTTCCAGACGAAGAATCTTAATAATATAATTTTTCTGTACGTGTGTTTGTCACCTAACTCCTCCTAAACAGCTCAACCGATTTGAATGAAATTTTGTGTGTATATTTCAATGGATTCCTGGGTGGTTTGTAAACACAATTAGACCAGGTAAGTGGCGCTGCTGTCGGTATGTCACTGATCTTCTCCTGAACGGCAATTTGATGTGGCGCTGCTTTTCCGGGTAGAACGACGTCTGCCGGGTTCGCTAGTATATTATGATAATTTGCTCAAGAAAGAAAAAAAGATTTTGTTTAGAAACAACAGCGGGATTAGCTGTCTCAAAATTTAATTCTGTAAACATTGACTTTTTTAATGAATACCATATTTTTACTGTATATCGGTGTTAAAACCTATCCTCCTAATATTCTTACCATTCTTGTTTTTCGTTTACAATAGAAAAAGTTTAGGTGGAATCACGGTAGGATCACAACACAGCCCAAACACGCCACTCCTTAATCACACAAACTTTAAAAAAGACCAGCTTAGTGTACAACCCATGTGTATTGTTAATTAATTTGTTCACTTATTATGTTCACCATTATATATATTTTTTGTTTTATATTCAATACTTATGACCAGCCTTATACTGTACCAATAATTGGAAAGGAACTAACTCCTGAAACTCAGGGATAATCTAATTTAGGAGCTAGGGACTTATTTAAATCGTTATGTGGAAGTCAATAAAGTATTTATTTATTTATTATTATTATTTATTTATTATGGAGGGGCTCGTAGCGAAACAACGAATGCGCGGATTGTACGATCTGCAAGGTTAAGCTGCACTTGCCACGGTCTGTCTGTGGATGGGTGACCGTTTCGTTACACCTCGAAACCCCTCCGTGCCTCGGAGAGCACGTTAAGCTGTCGGTTCCAATTGTAATACAAATATCTATGGCAGTTTTTACAGGTAGTCAGAAGCCTGAAAGTCTGACAACTGGTCTAACCTCCGAATGTCAGTATTACCCAGTAACTGGGTTGCGCGGGTCTGATGGCAGTCGCTCCGTGTAAAATACTAATTTTCAGCTACATCTGGCTAGACTGGAAGCCGACCCCAATATAATTGGGAATAGGCTCGGAGGATGATGACTGAATAAAAAGGCTGGAATGCTTCAGTTCAGTGGTAATAATAATAATGTCTTTCAGGCAGAATTTCGGTCACCGCGACCAATCTCAAAGAAGCCTAGCCATCTAGGCGCGACATATTGTAGTGCACAAGTGTGTGAGCAAACACAGGTGCACTGTCTATTCCTTCACTCTCATAATCCAATGGGACGGCAATCCGACACGACCGGAGATCAGGCGCAGGGCCGACGGCTTTACGTGCTCTCCGAAGCACGGGGGTGTAGCACCGCCAACTTCCTGACTCCGGCAAAAGTCCCTATAGATCTTTTTGCTCGACCCGGGCATCGAACCCAGGACCCCACGCTTACCAGTTGTGCTTGCGACTAATGAGGCAGTCACGGCTAGCGGTGGCAATAATAATCATACCTCAAAATGGTTGATGCAATGCAAATAAAAATAAATACAGATATTGATTCGTCATAAAAGCTCTTTTCTCCTAGAGCCAGCGATGAAATTTTCGGGTTCCACCAAAAAAGCGGTAACAAAATGAAAAAATATATATCAGAGCACTCCACATGGATTTAAAGCCATATTCCCGAAGGAAATATAAATACTGAATTGAAATATCGTATAATGTGTATCGGAATCCCTTCCCATGGTGAAGTGCAGGCGACCAAAATACCAAGATCTTCCCACCCCTTCTTTGTAGGTTAATCAAAGGGATTATAGAGGAGCATTGAATCGGTGGTCGCGGGTCAGATTACGCTGGCCAAGTCGTAAACCTTCGATAGGTCGGGAGCTACTTATGACTATGAATATTTATAACGTATTAGCCGAACGTCGTTTGTGTTGCTACCGGTGAATATTAAGGGTGGGTTGCTAGCGTAAAAAAATAAATTTATTTCAGATTTCAGTATTTTTTTATTTTATTTGAGACTATGAAACGTAAATATAATACATATTTTATACGAATTAAGCTAAGTGAACGAGAAAAAATAACATGTATTAATTCTTAATTTACGCAGGGCAGTCTCAATCAGATTTTTGCAAGTAAAAACACTGACATAGTACCTAAAAAATATAGACAAAATCCTGCGAACAATCTAGTGAAGCCATAAAAATCTATGCTCCTTTGTGTACATACAGCGCTCACGCACACACATGCACCTCAAACCGTGCTCACGCCTCTCAGTATACATGTCGCGGCATCGTCCAGTAAGCATGGCGAAAGCAAATATGTTTCAGTTGCATGGTGTGTGCGTGAGCGCTCGTTATACACGAAAGAGCATAGTTTTTTTTATCTTCACAATGATTGTTCGCAGCGCTTCGTCTATATTTTTTATGAAGTCTGTCGGTAAAAAACAGCTTTTCGTAACAATAAAGGTATCAGTACACTGATAACTGACTCATAATTGCCAGCATGTTAATCACAATGTTCATTGCATCTTATGTTTTGACAATTCATCTTACTGGCAACTACGCACCAAGATCCATTTCACAGAATTATTCCTAGAAACAGAAAATGGCTCCACCTTGAATATAGAACACCACCTAGGCTGTTGCCTAAATGGTACCGCAAGTCGGTTCGCCAAACTGAGACATGAAGATGAAAAGTCTCATGTGATTGTAATTTCACCGGCACCCGTACCCTTCAGACCGAAACACAGCAATGCAAGCATCACTATTTGGCGGAGAAGTAGGTACGGTGGTAGTACTTCCCCGGACGAGCTCTTTCACAAAGGAGCTCTAACACTACTGAGTCTTCAACCTTCCTTCTTTCAACGAATCTTTAAAATATTAAAAAATAGGTAAAAACCGGGCAAGTTCGAGTCGGACTCACACAGTAAGGGTTCCGTATCACTCATCGACCTAATATCTCATAGAAACTGATTTAATTTACGAGAATTCATCAAAAGACATCAACGCACCGTGCGTGAAATATGAATCTTTGCATCTCTTTCTTACGCAGGTACCAACAATGTCCATGTTTGCCTTATTTTAGTATTTGTTGCTAAACTACATAGTATGCACTATAATTAGACCGAGTTTGACGCTGGCATGTATTACCGTTTTAAAGATAGAGCAGGAACAAAAACGTCGAAAAAAAATCTTATTTTTCAAGGTTTCTTGTGTGGGGTCTCTTTGGTTTTAGACTTTTTAATTTTTAGGAGATATTTGTCGTGATAGGAGTTATAGCAACACATATTCTGAGAAAATATCAACCGGATACCTATTACCGTTCAAAAGATACAGCCTTGTAACGGACAGACGGACAGCGTAGCGAGATTAATAGGGTCTAGTTTGGCACCATTTGGGTACGGAACCGTAGAAACGAAACTGCTCTTAAGCGTTCTTCATTAAACAACCTTATATTCACCCTCTTCAGATTTTGCCACTAACTGTGAACACAATCTAGACATCCCCTTAAATGCAAATTATAAATGGTTATATAAAGAGTTCAATTTATATTCTAATTCGATGGCTTGCCGCTAGAGGGCAAGGTGTCACCGATGACGGCTCTTTTCAAACTAAATTAAGCTGTTATGAAAAAACTGCTGCTTAAACTGCACTATAAAAGATTTTATCATATCCTTAGTAAGAAAGCTTTTTGTAAATAGTTATTTTTAAGATATTTAGATTATGAACTTGAAGAAAACTAGTTAAGTCTTTTTATAGCCTTCCTCCTAAGCTGTTTTCAAGGTTTGGCGTACACTATGATGGCTATTCCTCCGCGCCTTTTCCCAATTATATAAGGGGTTGGCTTCCAGTCTAACCAGATGCGGCTGAACATCTTATTTTACACGGAGCGACTGCCATCAGACCCCCGCAACCCAGGTACTGGGCAATACTAACATTCGGAGGTTAGACCAGTTGTCAGACTTTCAGGCTCTGACTACCCGTAACGACTGCCACGGATATTTATATACTATGATGGCTATTCAATACTTCAAGAATTATAAAATGTGAAGCATAGGATCTTTCAATGTTAATTTGATCAATTATAACATTTTACCCTCTTTCATTTCTTTGGGATCGTAAAAATTAAAAGAGCTTTTTTGATTAAACAAAGACTTTTGTCTTGAACTTTTGACAAAACTGCAATCGCTAATCTATCAACCAAACAGTACAATGGGAGTTCCTCAAGGATCGATTCTAGGACCAATATACCTACAGGTTTATTTCTAATTCATTAGTAACATTTAACGGATGATTATAATCATAAATTTGTCAAGTTTCAATATGAGACTAACAATGAAATCGTAAAAAAAAAAACATTGGCCCCATAGAAAAGTATTTCGTGTACCTACTTGACCAAAAAGTACGGAACAGCATTTTTTTTTTTAGCATTTCAGAATTGGTGCCATAGAAAAGTTGTTCAAATTATGAGTACAATCATCCAGGTATATAAATGAATTAAATATAACTCAGTCTAAAAAAGACGAAGCATAACTAGCAAATGCGATACGGTGTGAGGATAAAGTAGTATTGTCAGAAGTGTTCCGCGCGCCAATCAAGAGGAGGGTGCGGCCGTTGTGGATGCCGCACGGGGAGAAGGGGCTCGCCTGCCAGTGGCGAGCCGGGACCTGCCGGGGATGGTTGGGCAACTACGGGAGTATTTCCCACGCTCCCGGCCAAGGGTCGGTAGATGAACACCGTGGTGGTTTTTAGTCGGTAAGAGTCCGACACTGGATCCGCCTTCCCCGGGCGGAGTGCGTCCAGGAGGATTTTCCTCACGAAAAAAAAAGTATCGCCAAGTCATGCTACTCAAGTCAAAGAAGCTTAGAAAGAGAAATATGTTACTTACTATTCATGTTATTTTTTATCCTACAAAGCTCAAATCAGACACATTGCAAACTTTATTGATCAATTGGAAATCGAGTTTAGTGTTTTAAGTTACCAAAAGAAGCAGCGAAAATACGCAGTAATCAATAGTTATAATAAGACTTAGTAAACGTATATAAAATAACGCACACGATAAGATTTAAAATAAATGTCTCTACTGTTATCAACAATAATCATCGGCCGTTTTATCTCAAGATATTGCGTAATTGGACAAAATAAAAAGTAAAGTTGACAGGCGATCCATAAAACGATGTCGCAATATTATTAAAATTATTGTTTTATATATTAGTAACCTTCCTACTATAATATTAATAAAAAAAATCTGAGTAATTTAAATTTTTCAAAATGATTATGAACTAGTATTGTTTGTAAGAAAGAATATACAACTTTTTGAAAAGCTGTCTTCCAGAAGACAAAACTATCAAATAACTTTTCCACCAAACAGAACAGCTCTTTTAAACAAAAGTGTATTTTGTAGGACCCCTCGAGTTTATAACCATTTACCTAGAATGATACATGATATTGAAAGTACGAATATGTTTAAAAATAAAATTAAAAACATAATTTTAATGAAGGGGTACTACAGCGTCACCGAATATGTAAATGACAAATTATGATATGAAATGTTAGAAATATACTTGATTTGGATTTATTAACTATGTGACATTGTATAATTGACATTTTTTGGTACTGAACTTGGACATAGTAATGTGATATTGTATAATTGAAATATTTTATTTCTAATTTTTGATTTTTATAATGTACTAGCTTTTGCTCGCGACTTCGTCCGCGTAGAAGTCGAATATGGTTCTAATAAGATTTTTAGTTGGTTTTTTACGTTATTAAATTTTGCAATTATTATGTTCAAATACTTATAAAATATAACAATCTTTATTATAATGTAGGGATTTAAAGGTTAAATAAACATGAAAATAAAATGAAATTTCGTTACATTTTGTGAGCGCGAAGCTCGGCCTTTGATTTGGTGAAAGTTACCACGGGGGTATATTATCTTTTTACAACGAAATCGAAATATTACACCTACCGCAGTATTTCTTTGTAAACAATATTTTTTGTATTTCCTTCGGGAGCTAGAATACCAGGCTACTCTGTGCGCTTACTCTGGGGCATGCCACATACAACTGGCCGTGAGAGAAGCAGCTTTCCCTCAAGTCTATTTCCGTTACCTTAAGAGTGTGACCTTGAGCTTTGTTTATAGTTATTGAGAAGCAGACTTTGATGGGAAACTGCACTCTCTTGAATTCGAAGGAGTAATTCGATGGTGTTAGGGGAATCTCTAGGAATAAAATTGCGAAAAACAATACACACTAAATTAAACTTCTAAGACAAACTAAAAGAAAACTATGAGTATTATTATACCCACTCGACAAATCAAACACAGATATTTTTAGAGACCTTCCAATTTTAAAGAGTATTTGCTTACCCCGGCTCCACACGTTGGCCCGAAAGTTGGCACCAACGTGTGCATCGGGAAAATGTAGTTGGCCCGAACGTTGGGGCGAGCATTGGCAGCTACCCCGGCTCCACGCGTTGGCCTGAACGTTGGCGCCAACACTATTCGCCAACGTGTGGATCGTTAAAATGGAGTTGGCCCAAACTTTGGGGCGAGTATTGGCAGTTAGCCGTCGCGTGTCGGTTTTATCAAAGGAATTAAGCGCCAACGTTGGCGATGCGCCCACACGTTGGCGGTTTGCTCAGTCTTGACGCAGCACTCATGCAGTAACGTGAATCGAATGAGCTGTTCCTACGGTCACCGCGTCTTGAAAATGTCATCAACGCAATAGTTATAGAATTTTTATAAAAAATCTTTATGTTTATTAACAAATAACAACGATATTATTTTGTTAGTCAAAACATTTTTCAAAAACGACGTCCATTGTTTAACTATTGTTTTATTTTAATTGACAGTTCAGCTCTTCTGCACTCAATAATATTAAAGTGTCCATAGGCATGATTACGGGCCAACACTCGTCCCAACGTTGGGGCCAACGTGTGGAGCTCGCCTTATGTTTTTAAGTGAGTTCAACCTTTTTTGAATAAAATCGGATTGAGTTTTCAAACATGTGTCAAAATAAAATATAATTTAAATCAAAAGCACTAAGAAGTATTGATATCAACTTCGAAGCAAATCACCGCCAAAATAACTAATTAACCCTTTTTAACCCCGTTAGGGGATGAATTTCAACAAAAAACGAAACACATCTTCCATCAATTCTGTTAAAAAAGGTTTATGCAAAATTTGAAGTAGATTGGACCAAGGAATCACGTTGTCCCATACAAACTTTGCCCTCCCTTTTCACCCCCTTAGGGGTAGAATTTCGGAAAAACCTTTCTTATCGGATGCCTACGTCATACAAAGAACACATCCTCCAAGTTTCAGGTCTCTACGATCAGCGGTTTAGGCTCTGCGTTGATCCGTCAGTCATTCAGGACAAAGCCTTTTATATGTATAGATGTGTAAATTTGCATGCCGTAAGGTTGAATATGGTGATACTAAATGTAATTTTTATTTTTAACATCAAATGTAATTTTACCCATATTTCGCAAATAAATTTATTTGATTTGATTATTTGTTATTTCGTTCAATCGATAAATTCATTTTTACTTTTGTTGTAAATTATAAGGAAGTCATTAGCAAAACTGGCTGAAATTCGATAACTGATAATATCTTCAAAACGAAAAGCTATTTGATTAAAATCGATAGAAAAAAAAAAACAAAAGAAGGTATACTTTATCTTATCATTTACTTTATACTGACAGATAACATTAATAAAAATTGTTCCTATCAAATATTTACAACAGACAAACATAATTATAAATCTTATACATTTAGAGAACATAATATAATAATCTGAAACATATCAGGGTCTACACTGTTATAATATTGTCTATGACAAGACATTTTATATGAATATATGGAAATATTGTGCGGCCAAAAATGTCCCGATTCAACCAAATCTATAATAAGATTTCAGTCGTGTACTAAAAAAATTACTAACGGCACTGAAACGTGGTCGCTCACAATGGGCCTGATAAGAAGGCTCAAAGTCACTCAAAGGGCAATGGAGAGGGCTCGGAGTGTCCCTGCGTGATCGAATCAGAAATGAGGAGATTCACAAGAGAACGAAAGTAAACGACATAGCCCGAAGAATAGCCAAACTTTAGTGGCAGTGGCCGCGGCACATTGCTCGCAGAACGGGTGGCTGATGGAGCAGTCAAGTTCTACAGTGGTGACCGCGTACTGGAAGGCGCAGCGTGGGTAGGCCCCTCACAAGATGGATCGAAGACCTGGTGAAGGTCCAGGATCAGTCGTTGTGGCGATGCATGGGGGAGGCCTATGTACAGCTGTGGACGTCTTTTGGCTGAAATGATGATGATGATGATAAAGACTAAAAAAAGATGAAATCATCAACTCTTCTAAAAAAACATCATAATGATGAGTTTAACCCCGTCAGATTGGTTGAAGAAGGACATCTGGGTACACCGTAATAGTTCTAATATGGTTTAGTATGCCACCTGTAACTTATATTATGTCTTTACTATACACATCGTGACATTGGTCAATCGAACCTTTGCAAAAAAACAGAAAAACTTATAAAAATACATTAATAAAAAAATTACCACCCTTATTAACGCAAAATGAGAAAGAACTACATGTAACACACATCACATATCGAAAAAGCTATAGATACATTATCGTATCTCATTGATCTTGTATCGAGTCACTGGAAAATATCAGATAACCCAAATTGCGTGCAAATAAATATTCCGACACAATCCTTAGCAATTATAATGACACGTGGACATTATTAAAATGATGTAAAATCAATAGATTAGAAACAACATGGCGGGTGTACACGTTGACATATAATCAATGTTAGTTTTCCAACAATTTTAAGACTAAACAATATACATTTCTCACGTGGCAAACTTACTTAAACAATAGGTACTTCTTTTCACTTCTAAAATCACATAAACACTCACTTTTTATCAAAGAAAATTAAACACCACTTAATATTTTAAATAATCTGTTCTCGGTTTCTTCATCAAATATTGGTACCTCTGTATTTTCGAATTGTATTTCTGCATTGGCTGGTACAGGCGCTGCAGTGGGTGCGGCAGTCGGTGCTGCTGTTGGTGCTGCAGTCGGTGCAGCAGTCGGTGCTGCAGTCGGGGCTGCAGTCGGGGCTGCAGTGGGCACTGCAGTAGGCGCTGCAGTAGGCGCAGCTGTGGGAGCAGGTGCCACAGTTGTAGGAGTAGTGATCAGACTGTTCCTACAAGCATCCAGCTCATCGCTCAAACTGTTCTTCTGGCCAGCTAAAGCTAATGTAGACACGAACAAGGAGAATGATAGCAAAGACAAGAGAACTATGACTTTGTTGTTCAGCATCCACCCAAGAGTTCTCTCTGTATAATATTTGCACGTGTTACTCATTTTAATTTCAGTATTTGCTTCGCCTAACACAAGTTTCACTATGAGTTCTGTTGCGATGAATACTTCACATTCGATATTATGTTTTATCGACACCTTTTTTATCAACTGATAAAACTTCTACTCCTATCATTCCTTTCTCATAATTGAATCTTATTAGTTTCTACATAGAGGTTATTTTCCAATGACAAGTTTTCAAGTTCTTGATTGTTGTCAGGATTAGATAAGGGGTCTGCTATTATTTGTTGGTGAAAAGCGATTCAGTAAAATATTATTCCGTATATTATTATTGCGTCATGATTTATTTTTAGGGTAAGTCCGGGGTAGTTGGCCCTAGTAACTTCAGAAGCCAGTAAAATGAAAACTATGAAGATCAATTCACAAAAATCAACTTCTAATTAAACTTTGATAATTAAACTTTCAAAATATAACAAGTAATGATGAGTTTTTACATAATTAATGTAATAATTTATTAATTAGTAAAATTATACGATTGGCCATCTCTCCCAGAGTGTCCGGGGGAGATGACCATAGTAGCAAGGGAGAGATGGCCAGTTTTTTTATAAACATTAGCTACTGTTTCA
The DNA here is from genome assembly GCA_949699075.1 of Asteroscopus sphinx. Classification (NCBI taxonomy): domain Eukaryota; kingdom Metazoa; phylum Arthropoda; class Insecta; order Lepidoptera; family Noctuidae; genus Asteroscopus; species Asteroscopus sphinx. The sequence continues at coordinate 21,492,504 of OX453016.1, read as the reverse complement.
TCATCATCATCATCATTTCAGCCGAAAGACGTCCACTGCTGGACATAGGCCTCCCCCAAGCATCGCCACAAGGACCGGTCCTGTGCCTTCCGCATCCAGCGGATTCCCGCGACCTTCACCAGGTCGTCGGTCCACCTTGTGGGGGGCCTACCCACGCTGCGCCTTCCAGTACGCTGTCGCTACTGTTTAACATATATTTTTTTAGCTTTAGTTCTTTCTAGAAGGAGCTACTCCTATTTTCTTCGCGGAACAGCCAAGATGGTCACTTAAATTCTTTTTGACATTATTTGCCGTGTATCGTCCTACTAGGGTATTTTTTGGTACTTCATAATATTCCAAAGTCGCTTAGATACACATTTTACCATTTCTAACATTATAAAATGAGTTGTCGCTCTTGTTTCTTCGCGTAGTGACTTATTTTCCGAGATATTTTTATGTTACCCATTTTTTTATGAAACTGTCTCATATTATATACGGGCCATCTTACACCGACTGAATATGGCCATCTCTCCTAATCGTCCAGGAGAGATGCCAACATATATCTTGTAAAAAATATAATAAGCTCATTCCCAATTTTGAAGTTATTATTGAGTGTGGCTCGTGAACTATGCAATCAAGAAAAAATACGCCAAATTTTTCGTAAAGTTTCATCTTTACAAAGTTGTAACATAAACCCTTCGATTACATTGAGCTATAGGTAAAACAAAATAGACCGATATTACCCAATATTTTGTTTTTTGTGGCGTATATTTTTTTTTTTTAAATTCTTAACGGGCTTGCGTTTGACCGCCACCTCACCTGATGTTAAGCGATGGTGCGGTCGACGATGGTACACGCTTGCCCAGCAAAAACCTATTCAGTCGAGTCTTGAAGACCACCAGATTATATTTCTCGGGAAACACTGACGCCGGCAAGGAATTCCACTCTTTGGCGGTACACATGATAAAGCTATTAGCAAACCGGTTCGTGCGTAAGGGTGGAATATCTACCATATAACGGTGGCGCATCGCCGTGCGTCTGGTCGTCCGATAATGGAAAGGGCTTGGGGGAATTAAATTGTGCAATTCCAACGCACACTCGCCGAAATGCATTCGATAAAAAACCGATAGGCTAGCAACTAGCAAGCGTAATTCTAGCGGAATGTCGTTTCTAGGCATTACATAAAGCAAATTAGCCAGAGAGTAGTGCTCTCTGTTGAGCATAAGTATGTTTTTTTCTTGTTGGCCATCTCTACCTTACGGCCAACTCCCCCGGACTTACCCTAGGTGTAAATCACAAAGACAGCAAATTAAGCTCGCAGTAAATAAATAAATTATGGTTATCAGGAAGCACATAATTATGAGTTGTTGATGATTCAGAAGATTTGATGTTTTTCCACATGAACCTCTCAGTAATGAGTTATACCAAATACGTAATAGGAAAATCAATATTTTCGCAACAATATGACATAGAAAGACAATATTATGTCTCGTATTATTCTTCTCATCGTCAAATTCTCATATTCTTTCACATTAATTGGTATCTCCATTTAATGGCTTATGTAAATATTCTCATTTTAATGAAAACTACTTATAATAAAATAAATAAATAATAAATAAATATTGTTGGGACATTCTTACACAGCACAATAGTCCCAAACTAAGCAGAGCTTGTAATATGGGTACTATGCAATGGGTATGATACTTATATATATACTTTTTTTTTTTTTTTTTTTACACAAACACTTATGTTCATCACATACATATTTGTGTACTGTGGGAATCGAACCCACGACCTCGTGATCAGCAGTCCGACACTTGAACCACTGGACCACAGACGTCGTCAAAATCTAATTTAATTACTATTGCCTGTTTAAAGAAGCAAAAAACATTACTCTATCTTTGCTGTGTTCCGCAGTCGGGTAAAAACAAAAGGTAAATAAACTATTACCAACTTTAAATAATATCTTTGAATTACGCTAAAACACAAAAATGATTAATTGTAAATTGGGTACTACTTTGTTTTAGTAATTTTCGCTATCTGCTTTCTTGCCAATACGAACGATGACGTCATATCATTATCAGGTTCTATGCTTGAATAAAATCTTATCAGTATGCAAGTTGATAGCGAGTGAATCCCCCTGTATCAATATATGAAAACAGGGTTTCTTTGTTTATCTAATCACCGATGAAAAATAACATTCTCAGTCAAAACAAAATAATTAATTAATAATTATAACTCGAAATACTGTTTCTATTTTACTTATTATAATATAACTAATAATAATTTCTTAATTTCGTTTTCGTGATCTAATAAAACTACCACAACCATCACCATCTGTTTGGAACCCAGTTCTTAAAATAATCATGTCCCAAAGTAAATCATAATGACACTGTGAGTGACTAGTGCGTGAAACCAATCGATATTAATTAATCAAAAAATTGTACGGTTGTTTTTTTTTATATATATCTGTATAAACGCTTATTATCTTAGTCATTCTCAGCCTTATTCCAAAACGCGGACTTAATAAAGTACTGGGATTAAACCAGGTTTAAACCTGGAACTAAATAAAACGTTATTATAAAACGAAGATTATCACTAGTTCTAGTAATAACTATGGTACTAAAGTAAGAACAAACTAAACAAAGAACAATTTATAATATATTTTTGTACTGATAAATAATTATTAAAGCATTTAAAGCATTTTAAGTGTGAAAATAATATCAATATTGAAAAACCGTCGGTTCCCTGAGGGTTCGGTCTGGGGGTTGAGTTAAACAAAAATATGTTTGAATCACTCGGGAATGCGGATCAATGATGCCAACACCTAACCCGAGTCTATTTATTCAATAATGTAGTGATTACACCAAGGAACAAGGAACAAGGAACAAGGAAATACTTAATTCTAAAGAGCCTAACCAAACGGCGGAGAATCTTAACACCGCGTTATAAAAATCAGTTCGAATTGCACAACGCCATCTAGTGATAAGTCGACAAACCAAAATTGAATGATTGATGTGTTGATATTGAAAGATCCTGTTTGTACCCAATACCGCCGCTAGGTGGCTAAACATTCCGCCCACCAAGGACATTTTATGCAACATTATGTCCTTCAAATGGTAATTAAGTGTTACAAATAAAGTTATATTCTATTAATATAAAAATTCCAATATCCTACACAATAGGACTAAATATACGTAAACAATTTGATTACTTGCCTAAAAACACAAGGCTAAAACTTAACACTATTTACAAATTCTTAGTCGATAGGCAAGACACACAGTTTTGATGTTGGCCTTTTAAATATGGAACCATTACTGCGAAGTGTGACTACTCGTGTAAGACTGTCCAGCCCTGGTTGCTTTTCAACCACCCTGCCAAGAAGCCACCGACAAGGAGGCAAGTTATCCTCTTTAATTAAAACTATGTTCCCTACATTTCGTTCGGGAGTTTGCGTGGACCATTTATAACGATGGAGTAGTGTGGTCAAGTATTCATTGGACCAGCGACGCCAAAAATGTTGCGTCATCTGTTGAATTACATGCCACCTCTTCAGGCTAGAAATATTCGTATCCTCATAATTATGATCGGGTGCATTTACAATTGGTTCCCCAAAAAGAAAATGCCCAGGTGTTAATGCATCAAATGTGTTTGAATCTGTCCAGTAATACAAATTAAATTTGCCGATTTCCATAACCTCTGTGACTTCAGATAATAGTTTTAGTAGTACTGCTCCGCACAACTCTAATCGCGGAATTGAAATGGTTTTAATAGGAGCAATATTAGTTTTCGCCGTGAGCAAAGTGACATGTATTTTACTGTCAGCATCGACTACCCGTGCATATACTACCGCAGCATATGCTGATTTTAACGCATCGCGAAACCCGTGTAAGTCAACCTGTTTGTCACTGTGCTTCATGTTTAACCATCGAGGAATTGAAAACTCTAATAGTTTTCGCAACTCCTGTCGGTAAGTAAACCATTTATTTTTTATTTCGTATGGAATTTCCTCATCCAATCCAATTCCAGAAATCCATAATTTTTGCATTTGGATTTTTGCTACTACAACAACGGGAGCGACCCACCCTAAAGGGTCAATTAATCTTGCTATGTCTGATAACACTTTTCTTTTTATTACAGGTTCCTGCACTGGAGGCAACTGAACAGAATACTGGAAGATGTCGCAGCTTCGGTTCCAGGTAAGTTCCAACTTTTTAAATATCTCATCTTGTTTTATGTGGATCTCTTTTTCTACGGACTCACATCGGGTCATAAGCTTATCTGTGTAATAATCCTTAAGGACTCTTTCAGCTGCCAGTGGATACTTCGCTCCATCATCATACGCTACTTGCTGCATTGCACGAACTGCTACGAAGGGCGCTGAAGAGGTATCAAAAGTAACCGTAAGTTGTTTGTAATCCGTAATTGCAGATTCTTTGCTGTCTCTCCACACGATGCGTTGATAATTATAATCTGTATGTTTATCGACTACACGCACCATTCGATACATTTTGCTAATATCTGAAACTAGGCAAATACGGTAAGTTCTCAAACGAATCAGTATGTGTCGCAGTTCAGGTTGCAATCCTGGACCAATCATTAAGTCATTCTTGAGTGATGTTCCATTTCTTCCTTTGCAGGACGCATCAAAGACAACCCGAACCTTGGTTGTGTCTTTATCATTCCGTATGATCGCTTGATGTGGCAAGTACACTTGTTGATTTTGTTTTTCTGCTTTGGTTACTTCTTTATAATTTGTTTTTAAATCCGTATTTTTACTAAGTTTGGCTTCTAATGCATGAAATCTGCGAATTGCTATATTTCTTGAATCGCCATGTTTACAACTTGGATCTTGACTTTTAAATGGTAAATTTACTATATACTTAACGTCCTTATCTCTTTCAGTTGTAGCTGTAAAGATATCTTCGCATCTTGCTTCTTCTTCGGTAAGTATACGCTTCCTATTTTGATTTGGTTTCTTTTCTAACTCCCAGTTATTTCTCAGGATTTCATCATCACCAATGTGAGCGTGCAACACGGAAATACTCGACGTATCCTGAGCAGCAGAGACTACCGTTCCTGATAAAATCCATCCCAGGGAGGTACATTGAGCTACAGTATTACCACCGGGAGCTGTCTTTAACCCATTTCGTAAAACCTGACTATAAATTTCGGCTCCAAACAACATATCCACTTTATCCGGTGTATGATACCTAGGATCCGCCAATTGTATATCGTTATCTTGTATCCAATCTAAATATACCGTTTCTCTAACGGGTAATAATGATGTAATCGATTTGAGAACATATGCTTTGACTACAATTTCAAACGATGGATCGACCCTAGATTGTATTTTAACCTCAACAACCGAATTTAAGACTAATTTGTTATTAACATCTATACCAGTTATTAAACTCTTAGCTGGTTTTTTCTGTAAACCTAAAGTCTGGACCATATTTTCGGTAACAAAAGACGCCTGAGAACCTTGGTCTAACAAGGCCCTGATTGTATATGTGACTCCCCTTTTTGATACAGCCCTCACTAGAGCTGTGGCTAGTAAAACTTGGTTATTAGCCCCCTTCGAAAAACAAGTCACTACCTCCCTTTCGGCTTCTTTCGTCTGCGAACCCCCATCGATAGATGAATGTAGGTCTCCCTTTTCTCCTAATGAATTCTGGTCTGCTTTAGGGTGCAACAAAGAGTGATGTCTGCGTCTACAGATTTGACAAGAAGCTGTACATTTACAAACCCTGGCAGAGTGGTTATGTCCCAAACAATTAAAACATAAATTGTGGTCCTGCACAAACCTACGCCGAGCATCCACATCTTGGCTAACAAATTGCTTGCAGTTTCTTATTTTGTGCTTATCATTACACAACGGACAAACCATAGATGCCGTGTGAAACACCTTTGCCTTGTTAACATTCACATTATTCCTAATTGGCTTAGTTTCTAAAAATTCGAATGCCCTATATCTGCCTGTTAAAAATTCTTTAAATTGTTCAAATGTAGGTAGGCTATTTGAAGCAGTATTGCTAGTTACTTTCAATTCCCAATCTTTTCTACTCTCGGGATCTAGTTTTAATGTTATTAGATGAATTATTAGAATATCCCATGAAGTTATATCAATTTCCAAATTAGTTAGTGCATTTAAACAGTCCGATGTTGTATCTAATAATTCCTTTAAAGCACTAGCTGATTCCTGTATTATGTTTTTCTGACTAAGTAGTCTCTTTAAAATACAATGTGACAAATATTTTTTATTGTTATATCTGGTCTCCAATTGAGCCCAGCATCTATCATAATTTGACTCTGAAATCGGTATATGACGTAGGAGCTGCTCAGCTTCCCCCGTCAAATAACCCTTTAAATAGTGCAATTTCTGAACTTTGTCTATAGTGCTGTTTTTGTGAATTGCCGATACACACAAATCTCGAAAGGTTGGCCATTCTGTGTATTTCCCTGAAAATGCTGGGATAGTAATTCTTGGCAATTTTATTGACATGCATTTACCTTCCGAAACCTTATTTGAGGATGGCCCCGCAACTGCAGAAACATCACTACCCTTAAATTTATTTAATGCTGTTTTTAAATCACATTTTAAATCTAAATATAACTCCTCAGTATTGAAATAGACTTCGTTTACAGTGTAGGCTGAAGATAACAATTCTTTAGTTTCAAAATCCTTAACAATTTGTGTATGTGTTAAACTAAATTGCGCCCACAAGACTTCAATATTTTCTAACCTGGTTTCCAAGTATTGTTTGGTAATCCTATCCTTAGGTGATTTCTTTAAATTACTTTTAGCCCTTGTCAATCGAGCGTGAATATCTTCCTGTACTTTGACTTGTGATTGCAAAGACATTTTTCAAAAAATTTACAATTTACAAAAAAAATATAAGTTCCAAAAAAATTACAAGTCTAAAAAAGTTGTGAATATTTTTCTAAGTCGATGTAAACAAAGAAATTTTTCTAAGTCCAAAAAAAATACAAGTACAAAATACTTCTCGATTTTTTTTACAAGTTCTGAAAATTTTCTAAGTCAATGTAAACAACAAATTTTTCTAAGTGTTTGACGGCAACTTTCTATTCGAAATCGGGCATAGGTTCCCCGTTTGAACACAATTCGCTTAAAATTAACTAAGTCTAAACATGCAACAAATTATTCTAACAGAAAGTTAAAGTTAAATTCTTCTAGGCAATAAAGTTCACTTTTGACTAAATTTTTCACTGTTTATTTAATTTTATAAGTTTATTTTGCTTTGAATTTAAGGCTCACTTTTGCTTGGCAGATAAATCTCTAAGTACTCACACTTGTCTGCAGGTTGCTTGCTGCTAATGGTTACCTCCCTCCGTACCTCCCGCAACTGTATCCGGAATTGCTATCTCCTCTCGACATCCAATATCCCAGATCACTCTGCAGGAACGTATCCAATGGGGTTGATACTTCTCCTTCCAACTAGGAGATCGCACCTGATACGATATGAATCTCCTTCCAACTAGAAGATCGCACCTGATATGATATGAATGGCTGGAACAGCCCTAACACAACCGGCTCCGAAGGACCATGAAAAACCCTCGGTTCCCTGAGGGTTCGGTCTGGGGGTTGAGTTAAACAAAAATATGTTTGAATCACTCGGGAATGCGGATCAATGATGCCAACACCTAACCCGAGTCTATTTATTTAATAATGTAGTGATTACACCAAGGAACAAGGAAATACTTAATTCTAAAGAGCCTAACCAAACGGCGGAGAATCTTAACACCGCGTTATAAAAATCAGTTCGAATTGCACAACGCCATCTAGTGATAAGTCGACAAACCAAAATTGAATGATTGATGTGTTAAGATCCTGTTTGTACCCAATACCGCCGCTAGGTGGCTAAACAAATATTTTAGAGAAACAGAACGTTGCTTCGAATGAAGTCGGTAAAGAAATATTGGCATTTTTTGTTTCTTATCTGTGGATATCATTAAAGACGGTAACATCTTTGGTACTACCTGATCCTCGAATGGTCCTCGTTTTGAAATAAGAACACACTTTGGTACTGGTACTAACTTTAATACCGTAACAAACCTAGACCTGTTAGTTCTGGTTTAAACCTAGTACTTTTGAGTTTTTTGTAATAAGACTGTCTGCGACCACAAACACTGCAAAGCTTTCAAAACTTCAGGAAAACCAATTTAAATAGGTAGTATACGTGATGTAATCCGGCAGAATATAAATAATCTATAAGAGTACAAACTTTTCGATCGTTAGACCGAATTAGAAAGTATTACTTGAACTAGGTAAGTAAAATAATTTCCTTCGCTCATACTGTAGCTGTAAGTATAGAAAATTTGCTCCCCTCGCGTTTAAGGTTAATGACGTCATCCGTATAACAAATTGTACGAATTTATATGAAACCCTACGAACCTCCGCCCTATGTCTTCAAATGAAGTAATTTCTAAGAATAATCTGATGCGTTATGACGGAATAGACATGAACAGAACTTTCGTATTTCCATATCTCCACCATTATTTTACTAAGTTTTGATAAATTGTATTTTTCTTGAGAATCTCTTTTGGGGATCGCAAAAGCAAGAGTTTGTTTGCCAGATATGAACTACAAATGCAATGTTTAAATAAAAACTTTTTAACAAAAAAAATAACGACTTCACTAACTTACCCCTTAACTAATAACTAAAAAGTAAAAAATAATCCTTGTATGTACCTATTTCAAAATATTTTCATCAAAATTTTGAAGGCGGCGCGTGATTGACACTTTGCGTCATGTAAATATAATATACAGTCGAGCGCATATCTATGTAGGTATAGTAAAAAACAATATAAGTGAACGTACATAAAAAACATCTTCTTTTTTTTGAAGTCGATTAAAAACATGTTTTGTCGTCGACATCATTTTTTCAACTTTAATCAATAAGCATATAAAAAGGTTGATTTATGTCTAAATGCGTTACTAAGTATGCAAAACAACTGTGTTATCTGATAACTTGAGTATTTGTTTACAGAAAGTAATTGATACATTTCATTGACCGTGTCCTAATAATTTGTTAAAAGCTCTTCTTTCATTTTAGCTGATACCCAAAATTCATAATACAAACATATCGCTATCGCTTGCATATCGATGATAACAAAACCAGTTTAAGCAGAGTTTGTCTTATATGAAACGTACATACTGAGCCAGATCCACATAAAATGGTTCCTACCATTGATGTTTCTACCTATATTGGTGTGCAATAAACTATATTCTATTAATCTATAGCGATGAATCATTAACGGTTTTCGTGTCAATGTAATGTAACAATTTTTTTCCAATAAATAACAGGTTACAAAAAGCTGCTAATTTTAACAGGTTGAAAAAAGATGTTATTTTTTCAATATTAGCGTTTTTGCGTTACTAACAATTTCATTTTAAATATTAATATTAATGTTAATGTCTTTCGGCTGAAATGATGATGATGATGATGATTAATATTAATTAACGTAATCGTAACGTAATGAAATAAAATTTAAGCAATTTTTTTGGAATCAATTCGTTTGTCAATGCATAAGTTTTTTGTAACCTGCCCCCCTAGCCAAGTTGACAATCTACAATCGTCAACGCTATAGAAAACTATCAAAATGTACAGGAATGACATATATCAACGAATGACTTTTTCGTTGAGATATGTCATTTCTATATATTTTGATTGTTTTGTTTTGAGCAATGGAAAACAGTTATTTCGTTTCTTGTGAAAAAGCTGTTTAAAAAAACCGTTCGTTGATTCAATGCCCACCGCTATTTCATCATCTCAGCCGAAAGACGTCCACTGCTGGACATAGGCCTCCCCCAAGCAACGCCACTACGACCGGCCCTGCGCCTTCCGCATCCAGCAGATTCCTGCGACCTTCACCAGGTCGTCGGTCCACCTTGTGGGGGGCCTACCCATGCTGCGCCTTCCAGTACGCCGTCGCCACTCCAGAACTTTACTGCCCCATCGACCATCCGTTCTGCGAGCAATGTGCCCCGCTATTTATCTATAAGTAACTTTGGACTTTCAGTAATTACCTACACAGATAATCTAAACATAAAAATATTTTTGCTGTGCTACACTGTGTCGGCAGCATCGAAACTAAAATCAATAACTTATCGACACGGAAAATGATTTTATGATAATGTTGGTAGGTACTCAAAATTTTGATTTTTCCTGCGTCAGAGTATACAAAAACAAAGTATATGGATATGTTACGTCATCACATCCATATCAAAGAAATGTTGTTTTAACTTTTTTATCAATAACTGTTTACATTTTTCATGCGAACGATATAGGTGCAAAAAGTTGCAAAAAAAGAAGGAGGTTCTCAATTCGATTGTATTTTTTTGTTTGTTACCTTGAAACTCCGTCATTTATAAAACGATTTGAAAAATGATTTTTTTCATTTTAAAGGATATACTTCAAGATTGGTCCCATTTTTATCAAAATCCAGTTTTGATATTAGGATCCATGTGGAATTGAGAGAAAGGTATTTCCATTAACAAATCAAGCAAATGCATTCAGAAAGTATCATTTGGTGAAAATCTGATGAAGATCTTCGGAGATAAAGAAGAGAACTATTCAATGGATGACAGCAAATCATCGGGGATTACAGCAATCGCTTTTCGTTCTATTGTTGTTAATGCCACTAAAATAGAAAAATAAAATAAACTTGAAACTGTTTCACACAAATTATTTTATCCTTTATCAAGTCGGTTTTTACTTTTTTTTAAGTTTGTTTTATATTTCTTTTATTTATAATATATGTGACAAAATGAATTAAATAATTTTTAATTCTAACCTATGGCAACTGAAATTTAAAACATAAAATATTATTGTGGTAAAAAAATACTTTTTGTTTTAAATTTTGTAAGAACAGATATAGAAGTTAATGATATTCTTTTGTACAAACATAATTATCTAATCTAATCTACATTTAAAAGTAAATGTTTGTATGATTGTCGTCTATGCATTCTTAAACTATTGATCCAATTGTGATGAAACTTTGGTGAGTTGTTCTACGTACGCCCACAAAGGTTCCTGGCCCAAAAAAAGAACACATTAGCACAGCAAGTCTATTATATTTTCACGTTGCAGAATACCACAGTGTCTCAAGACGAAAGTCTTTGACCAGTGTGTGTCGCCAGAAATTACTTACGGCACTGAAACGTGGTGCTCACGATGGGCCTAAAAGAAGGCTTAAAGTCACCCAAATGGCTCGGAGTGTCCCTGCATGATCGAATCAGAAATGAGGATTTGCATTAGAAAGAAGGTAACTGACATAGCCCTATTAATTTTCAAACTTTAATGGCAGTGGCATTGCTCGCAGAATGTATGGTCGATGGGGCCGAATATTTCTGGAGTGGCGACCGCGTATTAGAAGGCGCAGCGTGGGTAGGCCAGCGTAGGTGCGTCCCCACAAGGTGGGCCGAGGACCTGGTGAAGGTCGCGAGAATCCGCTGGATGCGGAAAGTGCAGGACCAGTCATTGTGGCGATGCTAGGGGTAGGCCTATGTCCAGCAGTGGACGTCTTTCGGCTGAAATGTTGATGATGATGATGTACGTGGGACACTCAGAAAGTTTTGCGAAACTAAAAAAAATTGTTCTATACGTACATATATTTTTATCAAATCTTTTCAAAGTACTTTCCACCAGCCTCTATACAAAGATTCATGCGCCTAAACCAGTTTTCAAAACACTTTTTCCAGTCCGCCGCAGACACCTCGTTTACAGCCTGCTCGAACGCAGCCAGCGCATCTTCCGGCGACGAAAATTCTATCCCTTTGAGCTGATTTTTTATTTTTGGGAATAAAAAGAAGTCACACGGTGCTAGATCAGGGCTGTAAGGAGGGTGACCCAGGAGTTTGACTGGCGTGCTGTCCAGGAAGTCCCTCGTTTTGAGTGCGGTGTGCGCAGGTGCATTGTCGTGGTGGAGCAGTAGCCCGCGGAGCCCTGTGTTTGGTCGCTTGTTGCTTATAACAGAGAAAACTTCTGGCAAACATTTGGTAGTATACCATTCGGCATTAATGCTTCTTTGATCCCGTAAGGGAATTGATACCAAGTGGCCAGTCAAATTAAAAAAGCTAGCGATCAAAATCTTACCCCCGCTTCTAGATCGCTTCACTTTGGTAGGCGTTGGCTCATTTTGAAACACCCAAACAGTCGACTGGCGCTTGGTTTCTGGGTCGTATTGATAAATCCAGGACTCATCACCTGTAACGATGTCGTAAACACGCCGAGACGAGCCTGCTTCAAATTTGTTAAGCATATCACGGCACCATTCCACCCGGGCCTGCTTCTGAGCATCGGTGAGGTTGTGCGGCACCCAGCGTGATACTATCCTCCTCAAGCGAAGATGGCTGTGTAGAATCTCGTGAACGCTTCCCGATCCAATCTTCAATATGTGTTGAATCTCCTGATATGTAATTCGCCTATTGTCTTGGATTAAATTTTTCACTGCTAGCACGTTTTCTTCGGTAACAGCCGTCAAAGGGCGACCGCTTCTTTCGTCATCCCCCAAAGTTGGTCGACCGCGCTTGAATTCGTTATACCAACGATACACGGTTGCCTTGGAAGGGCCTTCATCCATGAATGCCATTTGAAGTCTATCGTACGATTCATCCGGTTTCAGGCGACACTTGAAATCGTATAAAATCATAGCTCTAAAATGTTCCCGGCGCAGATCCATATTTCAGTGAGACACAATACTTTGAATTAACTCGCAAAAAATGTGGAGGGAAATTTTGAAATTGGAACTTACTTATTTTTACTTATAAATAATCATATTTTCGAAAAACATTATAACTGGCCAGTCTCCCATATATAAAAACTTTTTTTCGCAATACTTTCTGAGGGGCCTGGTATATGGATGTGATACGTTATCACATCCAAATCTCATAAATTGGTCGTAGTTTTCCAATGACACTCGGCCTTTTTTTGTACATTTTGCAAGTTTCAATATTTCCTACCCCCGTTTTCTGTTTTTAAATTTACTATGCGTCCCACTTTTTTTTAAACTGGATACTGGCAGTATTTGTTTAGAGTAGCTATTATTAAAGAGTTTATTTCTCAAAAATGCCAGAATTATATTCAACAGGATTTTCGTATTTTTAAAAGGCTCAACACATTAAATTCCACACTTTATATTTTCCACCCATTTCCTGCCAGTCTTTTCTAAACGTTACTTGCCCCTACTTTGCGAGTATGCGGCGTTCCATTCTCTTATCTAACGGTCCTCATTCCTTACATCGAACCAACGACAGCCGGGCATTTGTCTGCGGAACCCTTTGTATTAGCACCGATGTGTAGAGTTCGTTCAACTTTTATTAGCTGCCTTGTTTTCGGTTTTGTAGAAAATGCAATAGAAGAAATATTTTGGTTGGTGGCATGTGTTGCGTGAACGCTGGTTTGTTGAATTTATTTATTTATTGTTTTGTTTATAATTTAGGTTACTAAAGTTGTCAAATATACCTACTACCTACCTACCTACCTCCTACCTACCTACCTACAACTGAGTTGATAACAGTTGCCGCCATTTTGAAATGTTTAGTTTCATTTTAGGTACTCGACCGATTATTTTCAAAATCTATATCTGGGATCTATGTGGTCTACGACAACGAGGCCGTTATCACTTTTTAGTTATTGAACCGATTTCTTTCATTATTATAGAACCCAAATAAATGTTTTAATAAATAACAACAAAAACTTTTCAATTTTACAAAAGTTAAGAGTGACAACCCTAATGGAGAGAAAGGCCTAACTAGCTGAGATACAGCGCTAACTATACAATACAATACAATACAATACAAATCCTCTTTATTGCACAACAAAATTACATTAATTTCTTAAATAACTACTTATGCGCTAGTGTACAACTGGCGGTCTTATCGCTCCACGGCGATCTCTTCCAGACAACCATTGAATGGACTGGAATGTCATGGAAGAGACAAAGGGTAGTTACCGGTGCACTTAAATTATATCGGAAATTTAAACTAAACTAACTTAACTAGTAAAAAAATATAAAATAAATATCCCAAAATATACATACATGTATTATCCTCTATAACATCATAAACTTACACACGATTACAATAAATAAATATAGCTATATATATATATATACCAAATGAATATAGGACAACAACATACTCATGTCATTACTGGGACAGATAATGCTCCTTAACTAACCGCTTAAAAATAGGTAGTGATTGTGCACGTCTAATCCCTACAGGTAACTCATTCCACAAACGAATAGCCTGCACAGTAAAGGACTTATCGAGGAAGTTTGTGGAATGAGTTGGCATTTTCAACCTTAAGTTCTCTGATGATCTAAGGGACCTCGTATGCGTATCACTTAGGAACTCGAATCGTTCTTTGAGGTAAAAGGGATTTGAGGGATTGAACAGCACATTATACAGAAGAGATAGTAAATGAGCATTCCGGCGAAGGCGGATTGGTAACCACTTGAGTTTGATTCGAAATTGTGATATATGGTCATACTTGCGCAAGCCAAATATGAAACGTATACAGAAATTTTGGAGACGCTCAAGTTTATTAAGTTGGTCTTCGGTGAGATCAGGTTAGCTGACATCGGCATAATCGAGAATTGGAAGAAGAAGAGACTGAGCAAGTGCAGTTTTCGTAGCAATGGGGAGAAAGTTTCGGAGCCTTCGCAGTGAACCCGCTGATGCAAACATTTTGCGCCCCACTTCCTGTAATTGAGGGATCCAGGATAAGTTTTTATCAATGTAAATTCCCAAGTTCTTAACTTTATCACTGATAGGTATGATAGATCCGTCACATAGAACCTGGGGTAAGTGAGACCAGTCAACCTTCAAAATCCTTCTAGAACTGCCTACAATAGTCACCTGAGTTTTCAAAGGGTTGACTTTGAGTCCATGGGCTT